>OX621193.1:13945496-15287056 GCA_951640565.1 Petrophora chlorosata | reverse complement strand
ATTCACTGTACTGGAGACCGTCACGAGTGGCGGAAGATCATTAATGACAAATGTGGTCGGGAGCATCACGACGCTGAGCAGTGAGCAAACGACTGGAGGAGGATGACCTTTTCGAGCGAGTGTGGCTCAGTAGGAGCATGAGCGTTTTCGATCCGATGCACCCGAGTTCGAATCCATCCCGCTGGCCCCGCACCGAAATCGGCGTATCCAAGAATTATCACAAAAATTCAAGGACATGTGACATCCACCAACCGACCCGCGCTGGGCTAGCGTGGTGGTAGCGTGGTACTCTCTCTACAAGGGAAGGCCCGAGTCCCAGCAGTGGGAACGTAACGAGCTGATGATGTGTACCATATGTACCAAATTTCATCAAAATACTATCGTTCTATCTTCACAAACATTCCCATAACATCACAAACATCATATTAGCCTTAATTTATCTAGGCTCCGAATATGATTTTGTCCCATTCGGTGTCGAGACCCTTGGTCCGTGGGGTCCTAGCGCTATAAAGCTTTTTAAAGAAATAGCAAAAAGGTTAGTCGACATCACAGAAGACCGAAGAGCTGGCAGCTACCTCGGACAAAGAATTAGTCTAGATATTCAAAGGGGGAACGCTGCCAGTATCTTCGGAACCTTGCCTAAAGGGACTCCTTTTAATAATATATTTTAGTATTATATTTTTTAAGGTTTTTAGTTTTAGTGTCATGTTATTAATTGGTATTATAATTTAGATATTTAAATAATTATCTAGAAATAGAGATTCACTATTTTTGATAAACTAAATATTTAGTGAATATTTCAAGCGTCTACCTGCTGCCGTTATCATATTAGCCTTCTTCTTCTTTTTATAATATTAGTAGGAAGTAGGATATTGCTATTATTATAATAAAAAAATGGAGATATAGTCTTCATCGATACGTAGATAAAAACAACCATAGGTACTCAGTTTTTTATAAAATAATCAACATTTTTAGAATAAAATTATAAATATAAAGTGCGCTTCTCTTGAATACCTACTCATACTTACATCAAAGAAAACTAAATATCTTGCATATAGTTTCATTTTTCGGAGGCAAAAATAATGTCATAACTTGTGGTAAGTCTCTCGTATGCGGGAGGCCTTCTGGGTAGGTACCACCGCTTTACCAGTTAATCTGCCACCAAGCAACAGAGTGCAAGCGTTGATTTGAATGGCATTGTAGCCAGCGAAATTACTGGGCATATGAGACTTAATATCTGATATCTCGGGGTGATGAGCGCAATGCAATGCTTCGCAGTACCTTTTACGGTATTCATAGTTCTGGATGGCACTGCAATTGTTATAGGCGTGGCGCTTAACATCAGGCAAACGATTTTCTCGTCTCAATACCCATTTTGACCCTTCAAATAAAATCATTCACGGTTCAGAAAGTTAGTATTTAAGGCTATTAAGTATTCATTGGTTTCTTAATAATGAATTTAGGTCACAAGACTTCTATCTTTTTATCTTTCCCGCTGGCAATCATCGAACCATTCACTTTTATGACCATCGATCGACAAAATGACGACTCCTTTTAAAATGGCTGCCATTATACGCACGACTTCATTTCTAATTTTCCTTCATTGTTTCAGCGAAATTAGTATTTGATTGCCTCCGAGTATTTATCATCGATATTGCCGATAAAGACTGAGTTTCGGTTGAGTGGATTGGAATAAAATGGAGTATCCTGAATGTATTGTAGATTTAGAACGCCCAACGTTCACATACATAGATCCTGGCCCCTAACTAGGATTCCCTGTATCTAGGAAACCAGGAGCTATGAGGACCATGGTCTCACAACACCCAGACACGAAACAAATATATATGCGCTTTTTTTTTCTTTGCAGAAACATTAGTCCCGTTGCGGGAATCGAACCCGCAACCTCAGTGGTGTATGAGATTTGAGCCAACCTGCCCAACCACTACACCACAGAGACGGTCAAATTTAGTTATAGCACAGAATACTAAGGGACAGAAGCATCACTCCGCAAAGTAATTTAAACAAATAGTGACTCTTGCTATGACGCAATAAAATTCAATTCAGCTCGCGTAGCGCTGCATACCTACCAGTCATATTAACTTACAGAGCGCCTCTCTTTCTATCGCATAGCTCTTATCTCTTCTAACGCGGCACGTGTAACGACGCGCGACCCGCTGACGGTGCCCGGCTAGGTACTTGTAGCTTCGTACATAGTGCGGAGTGCGCTAGGCCTGGTTATAGGTACTTAGGTACCGGTATAGAAGAACAATACACTTTTTTATATAATTGCGGTAGTAATATGGATGTTTGAATTTGAATTATCAAAGTGGCTGATAGACGGAGCAATCGGCTGTTGCATACCTCAGAATCAGCATCGCTATTCAACGAGGTATATAATGCCGCCTGCCGTTTTGGGTACTGTTTTGGGACTGAGCTCTGTTTTATCTGTATAAGATTTGTATGTTTTATTCATTAGTTAATACATTTCTTGAATGTAATAAATACAAATTGCTCCATCCTGATGCCACACAATAAGTCTTAAATTAAGATTTTTAATACGTACCCTTTTGACGAATTCCGTCACTGCCCTTTGTTCCCAATTGAAATTCCTGCCCAAGGGCATGTTGATTAATATTGCGAAACCTTAGTGTTATAAAGGAGGAAGGCCTATTGAATAGGTACAGTTAGAAACCTTTCAGTGTAATTAGAATTTCTATGTTTGAAGTCATGGCATACATTACCACACAAGGTTGGATTGTTCGCGTTAAAACCATAGTACATTTCTCCTAAGTATATAGTACTACCCCCTATTATTGAAAACGGTTTAACTATATGACTACTAGCAGAGCTGCGCCCTGCGGTTTCACCCGCGGTTTCCCGGGATAAAAAGTAGCCTATGTGTTATTCTGATGTGTAAGCTATATTATTGTAAAGTTTCATCAAAATCAAGAGTAACAAACATACATCCATATATTCTTACAAACTTTCGCGTTTATAATATTAGTAGGACAAGCGGCTCTCCCGGGATAAAAAGTCTATATATTAATCCAGCTATCTACATTCTGAATTTCACTCAAATCAGTTCAGCCGTTGCGGCGTGGAGAGTGCATGCGATGTAATAGAGCTTTAATAATGTATATATAGTAGATAAATTTACTAAATCGGTAAAACAATTACATGCCTAAACCTTTCATAATGACCCTTTTCTAAATAATGAGACTAAATCATTATGGAGTGAAAAGATTAATACTATTTAGAGAAAAGAGATTAGACAACAATCAGAGAGTTAAGAGTTTCTGTATAAAATTGTAACTGACACTTCAATGAGGAAGAGCGTCCCCATTTTTATCAGTAAATTCAATATAGCTTAAGTGAGAGAACTTTGTGTTTGGCACAATAAATTGACAACTTGATGAGCGCGAAGGAAAGTAAATAATGAAAAATAGATGGCATTGTAAATAAAGCATTTCCCATCTATTTTTATAGATGGGAAATTATTTATTGCAACAACCAGGTTTTCTAAACTCTACCAAAGAAAACATCTTTTTTTCTAGTGAAAAAGGATTGACTTTTAAATAACCTAAATAATAGGATGACTCGAAGAGATCGCTTTTAGCGATAAGTCCGCCCGTTGTTCGATAAGAGTCATTCGTGTACTTTGTTAACTTCTTGCTGTGTTATTGTATTGTATTGTATAATATTAATTAGGATTCCCCGTGAAAACCAAATTAAAGATTTATCGACACTATCTATTTCTATAAATAAAAATTAAATGCTGTTCGTAGGTAAGCGCATGCATCACTTGGGAAAGGCTGGACAGATTTGGCATTTTTTTTGTTCGTAATAGTTTCAATTAGGTTTTCATGGAAAAAAAAGAATATTTTGCCCGGAATATTGGGAAATTCAAAAAACTGACAACGTTAGTCGGGTCACCTAGGTAATATAAGTTTACGGGTGACTGGTGTATCTAACATGTCTATTATTGTCTAATCTATATCTAAACAAAGGTTGTCTCTCTCACACTATTTTCCGACGCTTTTATGGACTGTATAGCCCTTAATTGCTGTGTATTGGGTTCATTTATGGCCGAAATTTTGTAAACGGCTCTTTGAAACGCTAATGCAGAACAAGATTTCAGATATAAACACTTCCTAGGCGAAATAAAAGTTCCCATTTCATTTCAACACATGTGCAAATATCAAGTACTTAATCTGCGTCGCTTGACTGAATGCTGGTGTGGCCACCAGCAGAACTCCATTACCGGATTACTTTTGCCACTCTATATGGTAATACTAATTAATATTTACAGAAGTGGTATTGCCAACATATTTTTAAAATAGAATTTAAATTCCTCACGAATACTTAAAAAGCCTTTAATAGTTTTGGTTTTCATTTCCTATCGTTATCTTAGGTTTTTTTTTTTTACACTTAATAGATCTATGTTTGGCCACTATCTCGCCTGATGTGAAGCGATGATGTGGCCCGTCTCCCCGATGGTTCACCGAACATCATCCCGAAACACGACTATAGGTCGCTTGACGGCTTATATTAAAACTAGCAGCGCCACGCATTTCCATCCTCGGTTTTCGGGGATTAAAAGTTGCTTATGTGTTAATCCAGGGTATAAGCTATCTGCAATCCGAATTTCACACCATGACGAAGTAATAACACACTTAAACTTTCGCATACATAATATTTGTGTAATTAGTGTGATATAGCTCTTGTGGAAACATTTATTCGCATCCCTTACCGGCACATGTTCGGTTTGCAATTACTCTACTGAAATTCACTACGAATAACATTCCATCAGGAACGAATTCGTGTCAATCCGGTCCAATTTTAAAGTAATTCCTCTTTATCTTAAGGGGAAACTCCGTTATAAAAACTGTAACATCTATAAGTTTTGACTTTTCTTCTTCAAAAGCTAACTCCAAAAATCCCTCTGTATAAATTAATCTTCCAACATTTCACGAAACATTGCACTTGTTTCATCCACATTTTTAATCTAAATTCCGTTGCTGCCCTCCCTTTGTGCGAGTGCCCTTCACCCGGCGGCATGATCATGGAATCGAACATTATATTGGATCCTATCAATTTATTCCAAACGAATAATTCACAACTTTAAAGAAAGGCGAAAGGGAAACTTTTGAGGTACGCCTCCTGGCTCTAGCAAAGGTTAAATAGTTGTGTATCTTAGGTTGATATTGAAAATGTTTGGATAAGTTTCAAACTAATTTATTCGCATATTTGTATTTTTTTAAGCCTTAGATATTTATTTTTATAAACAATTATTTACAAATATATACAGGGACTAAACTAACCTACAACAAAATTAAAAAGTAAATTTAAAGATTAAAAACAGAATTTAGAGCGGTAAGGTGCCCAAAAAACTGGTGACGTTATCTCGTTGAATGGCCAGACTAATTCGTTGGCCGAGGTAAGTGCTAGCTCTTTGGTCAGCTGTTGACATTTTAGTTTTATTTTCGTACATTTTAGTACATTAACATAGGCTCAAGAAAATTGAATTTTATACTGAACTAATGAATTTTCTTACACCAAATCGTTGTTTTAGTTTGTTTTAATGATGTCATCATTGTTATCTTTTGCAGCCCAAATATAGCATCATTTCAACTTGAAAGCTACCGTCCATATTTTTTCGTCTCGGATAATAATTATTAATTCACATAACAACAGGTAATTGCGTCTTATCCTAAGTAACAACCGACAGGTAACCTATAGGTAATCTATTTACAATTTAAAAGTTAAATGAAATACTTAATTATGCTGAAAATATTTTATACTCATCTGTTATTCAAATATAATTTCACATTTCACTAGTGTACTGCACATTTGCAAAATCACTAACAGCAACAATCGTTGTAATCTAGGACTGTTCCTGTTAACATAAACGGAGTTCTTGGAGTGGCTCTGGCCGTGGTTGTAATACCACCCACCGAACAAAGCCATGCCGTCAAGCGACCTAGTCGTGTTTCGGGATGATGTTCGGTGAACCATCGGGGTGACGGGTCTGAGCAGCCGCTCAACTGCCGTCTCTCTCTAGATCTATGTGCTCCATCTTAGGCCACATCATCGCTTCACATCAGGCGAGATAGTGGCCAAACATAGAACTATTAAGTGTAAAAAAAAAAACGGGAGAAAACGTTAAAAATAAAGAAAGAAAGAAAGAAAGAAAGAAGATACATTAATTCAAGACAGATACACGCAACATTACATTAAGCTATAATACTATACTACACATAACAAATAATATTATACTATACATACAACAGGAAAAAATAACACATAATAAATACATAATATAATTATAGTATAATGGAATGTTGCGCGATGTCAGGAAAAGGTTCCGACTCAGCATAAAAAACTAAGGTAATAAATACCTTAGTACTGATTTTCAGCCGGAACCTATGACCGTGACATCACGAACAGTAAGACAAGAGACGAATACAACATAAATATATAAACAAATATATAACAAGAGTAAACAAAATATACATAAAGCAAATTAAAATAATTATTCATAGGCGGTGACACTGACATGTTACATCACCTATAAAAGCGAATTCATACTCCACGGCGCCACGCACTCCATTCCAACCTCAAAGTCTTACTCTGAGGTTAGAATAGTGTACGTGGCACCATAGAGCAGAAATCTACCTCCACCATTGAGGTCTTAGTGTCATTCCTCAACGACCTCCACAAATGATGCCACATGTCAGTGTCACAAAAGTGAACACATTTTCCCAGCAGAAGGACGAACAAAATAGGTACCTACTAGGTACATAGTTAAAATGCACTCAATTACAATTGCGCAACAAATTACTTGACGCGTATGATGACATTGATGCTGAGTAACAATTTACAGGAGGTAGAAAAGATCTTCAAGAATTCATTGCATAGATCAGAATTTTTACATTCCTTAAAAGGTTTTAGTCTCTCTTATAATATTGTTTTTTAGATTTGTAGCTATTTGTGTTTACTATGCCTTGGGGACCACATGGAGCTGATTCGAAGCTTCAATAGACACATAAAAACATTTTTATGCAAGCGATTTACATACTACAACAACTGTTACTAAAACGCTAGTTTTTTACAGGCTTGTTATTGTTTTCGATTCACCACCCGTATTTTTGTTGTTGGAAAAGTTATCTCTCAAAACTTGGGCAATATTTTTAGAATAATTGAAAAACAATCCACCGCGTCATTAATCACTGACGCTGACGGAAGATGTACTCTTTGAGAATTTACCAAAGGATATGACATGATAATATCTAAACATTTTTTTTCCGCCTCTTTATGAGAGAGTGCGAGGTAATCACACATAGAAATGATGTAAAGGTTATCAAAATAAAATTTTATCTCATAAAGACGCTCTCTTGAATCATATAAACAAAACACGCATACTGCGATCATTTTTTTAAGGCACGCATGGTCAATTTGACTATATGCCTTGGCCTAAGAATAAGGTTCTACTTTTTTTTATTAGTTATAGATTTACGTTTGACCAACTATCTCACCTGATGGTGAGCGATGATGTGGTCTAAGATGTAATCTAATCTAAGATCACTTTCGCCTAGAAGATACCTGTTCACTCTCGATTTGGTTACATCTCTTTAGGTAAATACTCAGTGTGTACTGAAACAGAAACCGATTTGACGCGAGGCCGACGTGACACCTGCCGGCGCGAGTTACACGAGATCCCCGTGTAAAGTGAAGTACACAGGCTTAGGTAAATTGAATCGGGGTGTTGATGTCTACAAAGATTATTCACTAGGCTTTAAGATGTTTATTTTTGTTTATTATTATGGTTACCCATGGCTCCTTAAGGATAGCCACTGACGTTCGAATACGTTTTAGAAACGGTATACCTTCTTGTTCACGTCTCTTCTTGATTTTTTAGTCATAGTCATAGTAAATGTAAAGTGTAAGTAGGTATAATCAAATCAAAACTTTAATTAAGTTTAGATGCAAGAATCCAATTTAAACTGAATTATTTAAAAGTAAAAACTTAAATTAAAAGTTTTAATTTAGGTACTTACAATTTCAGTTTAATACAAAATTAATATAATAACATACTTATCTCTCGTCATCAAATATAACTAAAATTTTAAATTAATTAGTTTCTGTCCATAAAATTACCATGCAACGTCGATTAAAGCTAGCACTCGCGAAGTAAAACAAAAACAAAATCAGAAAACTAAAACTTTAAGTTCTCAGACAAAGCCTATTTACTTAGGCATTAGCGTGTCGTTCGATGTCGTCTTGTGTTTAGTTTTATAACTCTAAAGCGAGCGCTAACTCTGCTCAACATCTAAAATAGACTCGGGGAATCTGCTAAAGTAGATACGGAAAGGTGCTTAACGTCTTGTCGTAGTGCAGGAGATGGGTATCGAAAGTAGTGTTTTGATTTATTTATTTATTTAGTTTACAATAGTAAGTCTTAAGTTTACAACATAAGTAACACCAAAACGCTAACTATATCAGGTAATTATTGCGAAATAAATTCAGATTAGCAACAATGGTTTTTATACTGTCATTGAAAATGTCTATTTGTTTGAACTCGTGATGTTCAAACCGATTCAGTGACATCGCCGTACTCGTAGGAGCGTTTTCTGAAAGCCGCTGATGTAAGTATACATAAGTTTAAATTTTATTAATAAGTTTTTAATCTGATTTTTAAAGAGCATTTATCTAAGTTTCGGCTAAGCAAGCCCCATAATCCAAACAATTGCCAGCGAAATTACTGGGCATTATGAGACTCAACAGCTAATTGTCTCAGAGTGACGAGCGCAGTAGAGCGCCGCGCAGGATTTTGCAAAACAAAGTTCTGGGTGGTGCTGTTATTGTTATGGGCTGGCGTATTGCTTACCATCAGGCAAACGACCAGCTCGTCTCGTCATTCAGTAAAAAAAATAAAAATAATAAATAAATAAATTAAATACAACACTACAAGAAATAATATATAGTATAGCTTACAGAGCGTTTTAGCTGCCTCGGAGGTTCGTTCAGGTAACATACTCTGAAGTATGCCGACATCATTCAGGTTCAGTACAAAGTTTAATAGTTTAAAGTTAATATACTGAATGCTGCTTTGCATCCTACTGCACTCAAACTGAAAGAGGCAGTTGCTTTCTTAGGTTAACATCGTGTTTTTTTTCTACCGTTGATAGCGATCTACAACAAAGACTGACTATCCGCTGATGTAAGTAGGTACCTACCAATCTTAAATTTTGATAAGTTTCATAGAGCTAAAATACTAAATGAGGCTTTGCATCGTGTTGCACTCAAATTGAAAGAGAACGTTGCCTTCTAAGGTAATCATCGCGTTTTAATCTACTGTTGATATCGATTTACTATTAAGACTTGTCAGATATAAGTCAACCACCACACTTATTTCGTTTTTTTATTAGAAACTTTAATGAAAATATTCCGTAAGTAGTTGTGTTTTGTAAGAAGAGAGCTTCTTATGAAACAATAGTGGACATTTTATAAACTGGAAAGTGTATCCAAGTTTTTTAGTAGACTTGATTTACAAAAAGTTGAACATATTGGAAATTCAACTTTTTGGGAGTTCAACATTGTTGTCCTATCATGGTTTTGGCATTACAGTACTTACATATTCGGCTTCAAGCATTATCACAGAATAAATAAAAGTTCTTAGGCCAACCTGAAACAAGAAACTACAATCCCTTACAAGTGCAAAATCTTCTAAAATGGTCTACGGCGTAGACATGCTACGTATTTTGCTACGCAGTGCTCCATTATCTTTTATCATCTTGAAACATGTACCTACATAGTTGGTGAAACCTTAACCTTAATCTTCAACCTCATTTGGGCTGGCTAACTTGATAGAGCTTGTTTACGATGATGCTAACACATAGACATTTGATGGGCAAATATTAATGTTTAGTGGCGGAACTAGAACACACACGGAGACGCTACTTGTACCCCTGCTTATTCAAATCAAATCAAATTCTATATTGCTAGGATGTTTTATACAAAGATGACAAATAAAGATAATTCCTAACATTCTACTATAACAATGGTGTGCAATATCAACATAATTACAAAAAATATAATTAAATTACGTTCAAATTGTCAGATTATTTTAAGACAATTTTAATTATTATCAAAATGTCGTCAATTGAAATGTCAGTATTAAAAATATTATGATAAAAAGTAATTAAAATTAGATCGTATGTACCTACCTACGCAGTTATTTACACATCACAAAAGGTGCGCTAGAAAAAACTAAAAAGTAATTCAAATCAACCGGCTGTATTGTGTAAATACGCAGTTGGTTTCAATATTGCCGTGCGTTTCAAATGTTCGTGTAACTTGATTATTCGGACTATTGAACTGTACCCGGGGAGCGAATGAACAGGTCGGCAGGTTGTACTAGTTTATGGATAAATATTTGTGGAAAACTAAGTTTGGGACGTTAAAGTTTCAGTTTTTTTTGGTGGTTATAATAATTCCGCTAGTTTTCCGCCTGTGACACGGTTCTCATTGGCACTTACCTATTCTCATTTTCCAGCAATAAAACTATTGTATGTCGTCTATGTCCTTGTCTGTAAGCGTTTTTATATAATTGAATGACCTGATGGCAAGCAACACGCCTGCCCATAAGAGTTGCAGCGCCACCCAGAACTGATTTTTTACAAAATTCTGCGCGCCAGTGCAAGGCACTTGTTCCTGAGACATTTTGTTGGAGTTTTGTTTAAAACCTTTATTTATTGAGTGCATTGGTATCCTGATATCATAATCCTGTGTCCATAGTTCATCACATAGAGTACCTCCAAATAAACAATAAAAATAAAAACCAGAACATTTCAATGATTAAAACGACGCTTCAAGTATCGCTCACGAACAAAATTATTGCAATAAAAACAACTTTTAAATTTCGTCCCCCGAAGCATACTTGAGTAAACAGCCGACGAAGTAGTAAAGTTGGCCGGGGACAAACGACGGGAGATATTATGTATGTCATGGGACGGGAGCACAAGTTTTTCGGGACATTTTTGGCTTAATCTCGGAAAGAAGAAAGTTTGGAACTCATTAGAGCAGGAGCTGACGGCACACCGCGCGTGCCAAATTAAATTCGAACAGGGCCTCGATTAAGATAATGATGCTTTAAACCGGATCTGAGTTGAGTCGGCGCTAAACTGCCTTCGAGTTCGGCTGCCAAGCCTTTGAGGCATTAGGGATGGATAGGCAGATCCCTGTGACGCTCAACTTGCTTACTATTGCAATTTTGAAATTAGGCTTTTCCTAGCTGTTTAAAGTGTTTAATCTTTAATTTTGTGTTAGATCTGGCTTACTTTTATCACCTTGTATCGCTATATCAATATAAGTATGTACTTAGCTAGGACTCTTAAAGCATTAATACGTAAGTAAGTATACCAAGAACTTCGTCCAAGTTGATTTTAGCAAATTGTTCCAAAGTAAGTAGAAAGTACAGTAATAATGGACGATCACTTCTGGATACTTATCACCCTTATTGCCGAGGGAACAAGGCTCATAATTCTTAACTACCTACCTACTTACTTAGGTACTTATAGTTAATTGCAGATTTTGCACGCTGGCTCTAAAACGGTGAAGGAATACATCGTGATGAAACCCGCTTACGCGCTTTAGAGTGGTAGGCTCTGGCCGTGGTTGTAATACCACCCACCTAGTCGTGTTTCGGGATGAAGTTCGGTGAACCATCGGGAAGACGGGTCTGAGCAGCCGCTCAACTGCCGTCTCTCTCTAGATCTATGTGCTTCATCCTAGGCCACATCATCGCTTCACATCAGGCGAGATAGTGGCCAAACATAGATCTATAAAGGGTAAAAAAAATGCAACATCCAAGTTTTACACTTTTTTTATGTTACTTTATGACGAGACGAGCTGGTCGTTTGCCTGATGGTAAGCAATACGCCAGCCCATACACTAAGCTAACTGAGATATTACGTCCCAACTTTTGTATCCTTACATAAAAACGAAGCTAGGGTAGGCTATGAGTGTAAGTATACACTATTCTTTTTTCTGTTACTATGGCTTAATTGTTAAAATGAAAATGTTGGGACTCAATTCCTGAATACTTTTGTCACAGGCTGAAAGTCGGAAACGAAATCATAGATAGCAAGCTATGGACAATCTCTTCTCTCTCTCTCTCTCTCCAGTAGGTGTGTGGCCGATCTGATGTCGATGTTTTAGACCGCCCAAAAGCTTAGCTTAACGATTAAGAAACTACCGGGGCCGACGCTTAATGTGCCCTCCGAAGAAGGGTAGCGCTCAGATGTAAATACCACAAATACGGTCATCGGACACCCTTCTATAATGCTGGACAATCATCATCATCATCAGCCCATCACGTTCCCACTGCTGGGATACGGCCTTCACTCGTAGAGAGTATATGGGCCATAATCCGCCACGCTAGCCCAGTACGAGTTGGTGGATGTCACATGTCCTTGAATTTTTATTCTTTGAAATGCCTGTTTCCTCACGATTTTTTCCTTCACCGTTTTTAAAGCGTGTTAAATCCGCACACATAACTTTAAAATGACAGCGGTGGCGGGATTCGAACTTGGGTGCGTCCGATCGAAAGTCGCACGTGCATCGAAGATTGTCCAGCATCGAAGAGTGAGTGTGGCCCAGTGGGAGGGCCACACTCGCTCTTCGATGCTGGACAATAACTAAACTGATATAGGTAGGTATCAACATGAGAATAACAAATCTGCAATTTCACTCTTACCGAACTTACAATAGATATCATTTTTACCTAGCTACCACAATGTCATTTCATAAAGCCCTCAACAACGCCTCGTATCCCCAACCCTGATACATGTCCCTCACAGCACAAATAACTCGTGTCTCTAAGGAAACCTTCGGCAGCTCTAGTTAAGCTTCTCATACTCGTATTTACTGATATTGATACAAGTCCTGGATGACAATTACTTAGATACCTTCTATGGTGGAGCGGAGAACATAGCTGTAAAGAGGATGGAAGTGCCTATTTACATTGGCACATACTTCCAGTTAAATTTTAATCGTAAATAAAAATATAATGTAATTATCATACATGCTTGGTTCAGGCGTATGCCTGCTGCATAGTGCTTTACTCGCTTTTACAAATACATAATACAAAAAATCTCTTTATTGCATACCAGTTTACAAAATAAATAAATAATAATAGCACAATATTCCTTACTATGGTAGTACAACGGGCGGTCTTATCGCATAAAGCGATTTCTTCCAGACAACCTTTAGATGGACAGTACGGAAAAAAAGGAGTAGACGGCGGTGTACAATTAGATTTGCTTTACCGATCATATGCACTTACTAAGGCAAACTATGTAAATTCAGAGCAGTGGTTCAGTTTTCATCCTTATCTTATCCGACCGGAAATAAGCACTAAGTGCTTTAGATTGGTCCGCTCGCTCCTATTACATACTTCTATTGCCCTGTCAGGGTCATATATGTTAACTAACCCTTTCATAAGACCTCTTCAAATGTACATGCATTTATGATTGCAATAAACTATTTAGTATTGAGTATTGATAAGATTGTTTTGCATTAGGCCGCTCTTACACTTGTGTTTTCGCCAATACCCTGTAGTTCAAAAGTGGTAGTCAATTCATCGTTATTCATTCCATATCGAGGGTTTATAGCTATACCTATATTTCTGTTACCGAAACTACACTGCAAATGCAGTTTGAAGAGTTGGCACGCTCTTGCACCATCAAGCGAGCGCTACATCCCATCCATCCCAATAACGTATCCGCGACACAACCAGAGAATTTCCCCCAGGCCCCATCCACTACCTCCGCGAAGAAGAATAACGCGACTGAATGCAAAATGAAAATTATCATACAAATTCGCCGTCTTATATGAACCGGGGTATTACTGTCGTCCGTATAAGTATGCAAAAATATGTAAGCAGAGCGCCTTTGCCTTTCAGATGTTGAGGCGAAAATACGCCAAGGAATATCGGCTAAGTATTTCGTACGCGTAAATTTTCAGCTCGCGCAATTTGCATTTGTTATGTAAATAATTGTGGGCCGCCTTTGTCGACTGTTTTAGTGTGTACTAAACTTAAGACGGCTTATTGTGCTGTGTTTTTCCTGGGAATTCTTGCATTGTGCTTTCTGTGTTTTCTACGATTTCTTTTTTCCTTATTTACCTCTTTCTTGGCGTGAAATGAAATGAAATACTTACCTTCAATTCATTGTTTTTTTTTTCGTCCAACTGCAGGAAAATGTATTACGCTTTTCTACAAACAGAAACAAAGAAAAATTTGCCAACATAGCCTTCTCTGTACCTAACTAAGTTAAATATAATTGATATAAAACGGCTAAGACTCACTGTAAACGTCGAAAATTACTCCGACCAGGTTTCGGACATTTTAGAAGTCCTTCTTCTGGGAGTTATGAGATCAAGCCGCGGCGTAGGTCGCGAGCGCTCGACACTGAATCTGGACACCGATCGGTCAGCGGTTGCTCAGCATGCTCACATCTCGGACTCCCGACATTACATCCGTTTCGACAAGGTGTCCGTTCTTGCCAGGGAGAAGTTCTTTGTCCCTAGGAAGGTGCGTGAGGCCATCGAAATAGGACGGCATGCTACTTTTAATAGGGATCAGGGCTGGAGCATTTCACCATCGTGGAAACCGGTACTCAGTATGATCAACACCAAGATTTTACTCGAGTGCGAAATGGACACAATTAGTGCAGTGTGCTTAGACCCTAATGCAGCAGACATTAGTAGCGGCAGTGATGATTCACCCACCACCGAACTTACGAACATCGCCGAGCGGGCGCGAACTCCACCGAAGCCGCCCGCCGCGTCTGCAGAGCCGCGCACGCGCCGCCAGTTACGTGCGAGCGCTCGCGACCTACGCCGCGGCTTGATCTCATAACTCCCAGAAGAAGGACTTCTAAAATGTCCGAAACCTGGTCGGAGTAATTTTCGACGTTTACAGTGAGTCTTAGCCGTTTTATATCAATTATGAATAATAACACTCACGAAACTTTTCAAAATCTAAGTTAAATATACCTACGTAAGAAAAAAAATACCTAACATAGCCTTCAGCTATACCGCCTTTATATTATTGAAATATACGTGGAAACAGCTTTCACATAAAACAATTATGAAAGCCATTGCCAACGATTACAATTAATTATGTACCTACATAATTCGAATCGCCACCATCGGCACAAACGTCGCTAATACATACTGGCTATTCTGTGGCACTCAAACTACGAAATACACCTCGCAGACTCAGTCCTCATGTGCCACTCACGTGGCAGCATGCAGTCTAGACTCGCGTCGAGGACTCCGGTCGATTAGACCGGATCAAAGGTGAAACCTACCACTCGAGTGACGAACGTGCGGAAAATCTTGCAGAGCGTTTATTAGGTAGTACTACCCCAAGTGAGGTAATTACAAGGGTCTTGTACCGCTTCACAATCATTTGCTCGTGTTTGAACTGTATAATTTCTCACGATTGAACGAGCACGGGGAGCGTTTCGAACGATTCAAGTCGTCTGGTATGTATAATTGTGATTTGAATACGTCTCGATATTGATATTGTAAGCGTGGAACGTTGGGAATTAAATTCTAGGTATTTCGCAATGCTAAAGAGTCAGGGTCGTATTGTTTACGAATTCAATACGAGATACAATAACTCGACGAACCTGTCACCTCAATATACATAAATCAATGAAACTTACGATTCGACAGATATTGGAGAGCAAAAACGACAAGATACACATTTTACTGGTGGTAGGTTTCTCGTATATAGAAAAGGACCGTTTTAGTCTTAAAACACGCGGAATGGTTTCACTGGTGGTAAGTTTCTCGTATGGGAGGCCGTCTGGGTGGGTACCATCGCTTTGCCAGTTATTCTGCTGCCAAACAGTAGTACGCAAGCATTACTGTGTTCCGCTTTGAAGGGCATTGTAGTAAGCGAAATTACTGGGCATTATGAGACTAAGGGCTAGTTGTCTCAGGATGACGAGCGCTGGATTTTACATAACAAAGTTCTGGATGGTGCTGCAACTTTATGGGCAGGCGTATTGCTTACCATCAGGCGAACGACCTGCTCGTCTCGTCAATTAGTAACAAAAAAAACAACAGAAACAATTGAGACTATACAGGTAGCGCAAAATTTTGGGGCATAAAAGGTGGCCTTTCTGTTAAAGTTATTCAGTTCTGGTTTTAGAAAACTAGTTCAATTTTAAAATATACTCACCTCATCATAGTTATACTATAAATAAGTACCTTGTCAGCAAGAAAATCAACATTTCTCGAAAAAATATTTTGAGCTCAATCGAAATCTAGAATGAATCTAAAGCTTCCTGTTATCGCTCATTCCTATTATCTCTATTAGTTTAACCCTTTGACCACCAGTCGGCTATACTCGACAAATGGAGAAGTGCTCTCTACGCCGAGGTCGGCTTGAGCCGGCTGAAACGTATGAAAATACCGTCGTAGCTCGGAGTGGAGAAAATGAAAATTTAGTGAAATTAAATGAAATCAAATCAATGTAATAAAATGAAATTAAATCATTTATTTGTACCTAATAAGTACCAGTTGGTACAAAGACGTTATTTTAAATTCAAGTGGATCCAAAACACAGTCAATTTTTAGTGACATGCAAATATTTAGGATTTAATTAAACACAGCACAGCTTTGCTTCTATAATAACATAGCGCTCAAAAGGTCAACGCCTTGCATTGTCTTTTACAAAACGCTGAAATAAAACAAGTCAGATAGTTTAAAACTTATTTATTAAAACGTAAATAAAAGCTATTACATTTGCCGCCAAAATGAATAACACCCGTGGGGTTGCCGCTCTATGAAATATGAACACAATAACTGTTAAATTAACGGACGTTATATTCGAATTATTGTCGCGATAAAAGTAGCAGTTATAATATTTATCACGGTTTAAAGTTCCCCGTAGACACAGCGATAAAGTTAATAGCCGTGTAATCGCATGCTATTTTATATGGGTGAAAATTAAAACGTTGCATGCTTTTTAGCTAATATATGTTGTGCTGAATACGGGAATAATTTGTTTTGCATAATTTACCAGCTATGAACATTATATTAAAAAATTCACTTTCAATAATTTTATTACTAAGCGAAATTTATAAGTTATTGCCATGTTTACGAGAAACTTCACGCATTTAAAAAAAAAATATGTATTTTTTTTATACATTATAAGTACATTATTCAAAATTAACACCAATTTTTTGGAAAGTGTATTCATAAAATAAATGCATTAGATACTGATTATAGTAAATATCTAAAAAATAAAATGGAATATTAAAATTTATAAGAATAATATATTTACTGTATAGAATCACTGGAATAGCTTTGGTTTTGTACATTTAGAGAACTAAACCTACCTCTTAAATTACAATATTAATTACTAATTAATTAGTCGTAAGTAATTTGTTAGTGCCACTTAGGGAGATTCTAAAAAATAATATGGCAAGGAAAATGTATTAAAAATAAGAGTTTGAGAATTATTCAAGAAAAGATACGCAATTAAAAAAATAAAGGTACATTGACGCCTCTATTATAAAGCTCCTAGATTATTGTTTGTACGTCTTTAGTACTAAAAAGTTGCCAGCCTTTCATCTTTGCCTATTCTTTGATCAAATTGTTGTTGTTTTTTCCTAAATATGCAAGTTTAGAATACTTTACACAGTAAACTACATTGCTTTCTTTTACTACATTTCCTTCCGTTGAAATAAAAAGTCCGCATCGCTATAAACGTTAACATTTTTGGTTATTTTATTTTCCTTTTACTCATGGCGGTTTTAGCATTCAGCCAGTTTTCATTTGTATGTAACGAAGTTACGATAAATCGATCTCACGTTACGATTCAAGTACCAAAACCCAGCCAGATACAACCCAACTCTATTTGTGCTAATAAAGTTGTGGAATTAGGTTTTTTTTGTGCTGAAACTTCACTCCGATTTCTTGCAATGTTACACTATTATGCCATCTTATCAATTTCAATTCCGCTTGCGTTGAAAATAATTTTACTCATTGTCACTGGGGCTTGAATGGAATGTATCAAGACGTGAAGTGTTGCCAGTTAAGATATTAAAAATTTCCCTGCGCCGAACAACGGAAGTTTTTTTTTTACTTTTTTCGTATTAGCAATGCGTTCAGTAAAGTTATTGTAAAGATTAGAATTCGTCGTGTCTAGCTAATGCTTCGCCGAAGTCCGTTGCCTGCGAGCCGACAAATAAGTCGTACTTATCGAGAATCTCGGCCTTGGTTAACTTCTCATCGGCGTCCGAGTCAGCCTCGAATACAAGATGCCTGTGGATAAAAATAATTAAGACATTTTTTCACATACAAATCTTGATCTTATGCAAGACTCGAGTTGAAATTATTTAGAATTGAATAGAAAACCTCTTTATTGTATACCAATTTAAAGAAATAGACAATAACACAGTCCTTAACTAGGGTAGTACAATGAATTGTCTTATCGCTTGAAGCGATCTCTTCCAGACAACCTTTGGATGGACAGTATCGAAGAAAGGAGTAGACGGCGGTGTACAATTAGATTACAATAATAAATACTTTTTTTTTACACTTAATAGATCTATGTTTGGCCACTATCTCGCCTGATGTGAAGCGATGATGTGGCCTAAGATGGAGCACATAGATCTAGAGAGAGACGGCAGTTGAGCGGCTGTTCAGACCCGTCTTCCCGATGGTTCACCGAACATCATCCCGAAACACGACTAAGTCGCTTGACAGCATGGCTTTGTTCGGTGGGTGGTATGTAACCACGGCCAGAGCCTACCACTCCAAAGCGCGTAAGCGGGTTTCATCACGATGTTTTCCTTCACCGTTTTAGAGCGAGCGGGTCGGGATCCTTTCATACTTAAACATATATTTTTTTATACATTATTGGCTTGCGTTTGACCACTATCTCACCTGATGGTAAGCGACGATGCGGTCGACGATGTAGCACGCTTGCCACGATAGTACCTGTAGTATCTGATAGTACATTCCAATACATACATACAATACAAATTAATATTGGTTAAAAATTACCTGGCTTCTGCCTCGGCGTGGTCAAACTCAGGCGGCGCGATCCAATCCTTCACTTCGTGTTCATCCATAAAACCGTCCTTGTTTGTGTCTCTGTTGAAAACAAATTTGATACTTTAAATATTTTTCTGCCCATGTATTTTAAAAACTATGATTAGTTTTTAATAAGTCCGAGCAGTATGTGGCTCGGTGGGAACACCTTTAAAAACAATGATTGGTTTTTAATAAGTCCGAGCAGTATGTGGCTCGGTGGGAACACCTTTAAAAACAATGATTGGTTTTTAATAAGTCCGAGCAGTATGCGGCTCGGTGGGAACACCTTTAAAAACAATGATTGGTTTTTAATAAGTCCGAGCAGTATGCGGCTCGGTGGGAACACCTTTAAAAACAATGATTGGTTTTTAATAAGTCCGAGCAGTCTGTGGCTCGGTGGGAACACCTTTAAAAACAATGATTGGTTTTTAATAAGTCCGAGCAGTATGCGGCTCGGTGGGAACACCTTTAAAAACAATGATTGGTTTTTAATAAGTCCGAGCAGTATGCGGCTCGGTGGGAACACCTTTAAAAACAATGATTGGTTTTTAATAAGTCCGAGCAGTATGCGGCTCGGTGGGAACACCTTTAAAAACAATGATTGGTTTTTAATAAGTCCGAGCAGTATGTGGCTCGGTGGGAACACCTTTAAAAACAATGATTGGTTTTTAATAAGTCCGAGCAGTATGTGGCTCGGTGGGGACACCTTTAAAAACAATGATTGGTTTTTAATAAGTCCGAGCAGTCTGTGGCTCGGTGGGGACACCTTTAAAAACAATTATTGATTTTTAATAAGTCCGAGCAGTCTGTGGCTCGGTGGGAACACCTTTAAAAACAATGATTGGTTTTTAATAAGTCCGAGCAGTATGTGGCTCGGTGGGGACACCTTTAAAAACAATTATTGGTTTTTAATAAGTCCGAGCAGTCTGTGGCTCGGTGGGGACACCTTTAAAAACAATTATTGATTTTTAATAAGTCCGAGCAGTCTGTGGCTCGGTGGGAACACCTTTAAAAACAATGATTGGTTTTTAATAAGTCCGAGCAGTATGCGGCTCGGTGGGAACACCTTTAAAAACAATTATTGGTTTTTAATAAGTCCGAGCAGTCTGTGGCTCGGTGGGAACACCTTTAAAAACAATGATTGGTTTTTAATAAGTCCGAGCAGTATGCGGCTCGGTGGGAACACCTTTAAAAACAATTATTGGTTTTTAATAAGTCCGAGCAGTCTGTGGCTCGGTGGGAACACCTTTAAAAACAATTATTGGTTTTTAATAAGTCCGAGCAGTCTGTGGCTCGGTGGGAACACCTTTAAAAACAATGATTGGTTTTTAATAAGTCCGAGCAGTATGCGGCTCGGTGGGAACACCTTTAAAAACAATGATTGGTTTTTAATAAGTCCGAGCAGTATGTGGCTCGGTGGGAACACCTTTAAAAACAATGATTGGTTTTTAATAAGTCCGAGCAGTATGCGGCTCGGTGGGGACACCTTTAAAAACAATGATTGGTTTTTAATAAGTCCGAGCAGTATGCGGCTCGGTGGGAACACCTTTAAAAACAATGATTGGTTTTTAATAGGTAGCGTGCTAGGATGTGTACTTTTTTTAATCTACATTAACGACTTGCCAAAAATAATAGATGTCCCAAGTGTCCTATTTGCAGACGATGTCTCACTACTCTTTAGCAGCAATTCAAAACTTGACTACAATGCATTTAAACCCTTTTCTGACACAAAGCAATGGCTTGAGGACAATAATTTAGAAATAAATCTGAAAAAAACAAAATTTTTACAGTTCCGAACCCACCAACGAAAGCCCTTAGATCTAAACACTATAAACCACAACTTAAAAATACAAGAAACAAAAGAATTCACATTATTAGGACTAACACTAGATACAAACTTGAATTGGAAAAAACATGTCGAGAACATTAAAACGAAACTTGCAAGATTTACCTATGCATTGAGTGTTCTCAAGTCAAATACCAATTACGAAACCGCATTATCATCTTACTACGCCTATGCATACTCTTGGTTAAATTACGGTATAATCCTCTGGGGTGAAAGTACAGATTTTACGGATCTATTTATAATGCAAAAGAAATGTATACGGATTTTAGTTAATATTAAGCCGCGAGAAAGTTGTAAACCACATTTTATAGACAAAAAAATACTAACCCTACCATGTCTGTACATCCTACAGATATGTCTATTCGTACGGAAATATCGTACTTTCTTTAAATCAAATAGTGAAATTAATGAAAATTATAATAGAAGAAATCGCAACAAACTAAAGTTACCTACAACAAATTTACAAATATTAGGAAAAAGTCCAAATTTTAGATTAGTATCAATATACAACAAAATCCCTGAATACCTAAAAAACGAAACTAGATACAACGTATTCTGCAGAAAACTTAAATCTTATCTAATTAAAAAATGTTATTATTCCGTAGATGAATTCAAAACTGACAAGCATGTGGAAAAAAATGACTCAATTCCGTGACACTATACTGACATATAAAATATACTGACTTTCATAAAATATAAATCAATATAAATTAAAATGACTAAATGTACTCTCGCACTGACTTGCAAACGCCCTTACAGGGCTCATGTACCAACATAAGATGTAATTTAAGACCTACATGATAAATATATGTACATGAATGCAATTAATAATAAATAATAAATAATAAATAATAAATAATAATAAGTCCGAGCAGTATGTGGCTCGGTGGGAACACCTTTAAAAACAATTATTGGTTTTTAATAAGTCCGAGCAGTCTGTGGCTCGGTGAGAACACCGCCCTTTTTTTACGTTTAATAGATCCATGTTTGGCCACTATCTCGCCTGATGTGAAGCGATGATGTGGCCTAAGATGAAACACATTCTTACGTTACGAGCGAATTTAACACTCTCTAAAAACAGTGAAGGAAAACATCATGTGTACCTCTCTACGAGAAGACCCGTGTCCCAGAAGTTCTTTCCCAAGGACCTAACGTACCTACATACCAAATTTCCTCAAAATCCGTTCAATTTTTGAACTACTTAGAGTAACATTTGAGTAACATTGAGTTTGAAATTACTGGGCATATGGACTTAATATCTGATGTCTCGGGGTGATGAGCGCAATGCAGTGCTACGCAGAGCTTTTTATTTATTTATACTTTAGCACAAAACAGTTTGTAGATGGAAGACTTAATGCTCGATAGCATTTTCTACCAGTCATCCAGGATGTGCAAGAAAAAATGGTAGCGGTGCAGTAAAGTGCGTTTGATGGTATTAAAAGGTCTGGGTGGCACTGCAATTGTTATGGGCAGGCGTGGCGCTTACCATTAGGCAAGCGACTTGCTCATCTCATCACTCAATACCATTCAAAACTAGTATACGTTTTATCAAACAACAAAACCAACTTCAATGTATCTTCGAAGTTCAAGGTCAAATATCGATAAAATTTTATTGGACCACTTTGTAGCTATACTGAACCCAACACAAAAATAGTTTTCCAAATCGGTGCATGAATAACGGAGTTCTCAGGTAACAAACATAAAAAAAGAAAAAAACACAATCGAATAGAGAACCTTCTCGTTTTTTGAAGTCGGTTAAAAATCCATCCATCCTTACAAACATTAATAATGTTACTAGGACAGTAGAATTGTTGCTGACAGACCTGTATCCAGTGAACTGGTCGCGTTCCTGTTTGACCCAGTCCGGTTCTTCTTCATCCTCGCCGTCTTCAGGCTTGTACATGTCTCCGATGTACTCTTCCAGGGATACCTTGCCGTCCTGTCAAATTTATATCATAGATCATTAATCATCACTGTGCATAACTAACACATATGTACTAAACATAACTTTTTTAAGCGATATCAGGCCTAGCGCACTCCGCACTGTAGGTACGAAGCTATAAGTACATAGCCGGACACCGACGGCGGGTCGCGCATCGTTACACGTGCCGCGTCAGAAGAGATAAGTGCGATACGATAGAAAGAGAGGCGCTCTGTAGGTTAATATGACTGGGAGGTATGCAGCGCTACGCGAGCTGATTTGGATTTTATTGCGTCATAGCAAGAGTCGCTATTTGTTTAAATTTCTTTGCGGAGTATTGCTTCTGTCTCTTAGTATTCTGTGGCGACATCCACACATTTCCGAGGCAGGGCCGTCCGGGCTCAGGGTCCCGATAGCCCGTGGCATCAGTTACCTTTGTTCACACATATCAGGGTTATTCATTCATTTCAGGAATATATATCCTTTTCCATGGCCTCAAGTATCTACATACCAAATTCATCAAACTGCCCAAAACCGGGAAAATTTGAGAAGTTTAAAGGAGGCCTACACTAGACAATTGGTCGAAAATGGCTTAAAAAGAAAAAGTGGTTGAGAAACAAACATCCATCCATTCATCCATCCATCCATTCATCCATCCATCCATCCATCCATCCATCCATCCATCTATCCTCACAAACTTTCGCATTTATCTTAGTAGGATAGTTCTATAAGTGATAAAAAAATGTTAATTAGAAAGATAGGATCTTTCCATATTTTTATTTCGGACGACCTACCTTATCCTTGTCAATGTCTTCTAAAGTCTCGAGCACGACTACATCCCTCATGCCGGGGTGGTCCTCGGGATGCAAGAACCCAGCGAACTCGGTTCTGTTCAGCGCATCGTTATTGTCCGCGTCTGTAAACGAGTACCCACAATTAGTAAGCTGAGGGAGATGTCAAACTTTATAAAAAGTAGCTTTCTTTGGGCTCGCATTTTTAATGTTTACGGGGAATTTCCCTCTAGATACTCTAATACTAAGCTACCGGAGTCTACGTAATCGTATTTTGTATTCCCTTAATCTATATACATGAATATAAATTAAATGCTATTTGTTGATAAGCGCATCACTTAGGAAAGGCTGGACCGTTTTGGCATTTTTTTTAATATTCGTAATAACTAATTCGGACCTAACCTAACTGCGAATAAATTAGGTTTTTATGGAAACAAAAATTGGAAAAGTTGGCCGAAATATTGGAAAATTCGGGAAGACCCGATAGTCGTCTTTTCTATTGAAATTTTGTATGAACGCGGGACGAACGTTTGTCGGTCAGCTAGTACGTAAGATAAAGCGAAACTCAAACACGGGTCCAGATTTCATTGAAATTATGTAGAATTAAATTTGTCTTATAAGAAATCTATATTACCTAGTACCCTTTCGAGGACCGAACCAAACCAAAACAGTATATTTAGGACCAAAAAGATTAGGTAATCGATAAGACAAGGAGTCAATAAAGTCTATTTCCTTAAATAGTTGATCGTAGGTACTCGACAACATGACTTTTTAATGAATGCAATGGAATCAGGCGTGACGTTGCGGAAATTCATCTCAAAACTGAAACGCAATGAAAATATATAGTGTAATCCCGCTCGTTCGAGAGTCACTCTCGTTCTAGCGTTCGGCGAGTCGACACCTGATGATGCCTCGTGCAGACGGCGAAACACGTGTCGTACAAAGAGTGTTGTTGTTAGGAACTAACAACAACCAACATAATATTCAGCGGGATTACACTATATATTTTCATTGCGTTTCAGTTATGACTTTTTAAGACAAAAGAATAGAAAATAGTTTTCAAACTGGTGTCCATAGGACTCCACCTATGGACATCAGTTTGACGCACGAAATACTTGAAGTAACAACTCACCAGCATAACTCCACCGCCGGCGGTCTCTCTTCAGCAAGTTGGAGTAAGTGAATCCTTCGCTGTTTGGGTGCTTAAGTTCCTTGTCGTCCATTTCATCCATGAATCCATAAACGGTTTTTCTATATGTCTGGAAAAAATAATAATGAATTTTTAGAAAAAAAACAAAAACCTACTTCAATGTATCTTCGAAGTTCAAGGTCACATATCGATGAAATTTATATGGGACCACTTCGTAGCTATACTGAACCCAACGCAATAAGAATTTTCCAAATCGGTTCATAAATGACGGAGTTCTGAGGTAACAAACATAAAAAAAAAACAATCGAACAGAGAACCTCCTCCTTTTTAAAGTCGTTTAAAAACATATTTTTTTTTCACTTTATAGATCTATGTTTGACAACTATCTTGCCTGATGTGAAGCGATGATGTGGCCTAAGATGGAGCACATAGATCTAGAGAGAGACGGCAGTTGAGCGGCTGCTCAGACCCGTCTCCCTGATGGTTCACCGAACATCATCCCGAAACACGACTAGGTCGCTTGACCGCATGGCTTTGTTCGGTGGGTGGTATTACAACCACGGCCAGAGCCTACCACTCCAAAGCGCGTAAGCGGGTTTCATCACGATGTTTTCCTTCACCGTTTTAGAGCGATACAGCGTATATATAATGATCAGTAGGGCATTATTAGCTTCTTAAATTCTCCTGCCTGTTGTGGCCATCATAATGGAATCCCGTTTGGTTCTTTCTGGACCCAGATGCATTGTCATGGCTACACCGGACTGCATTTTGGCCCAGCGGCTGGTTACCTACCTACTGTTGATTTCTTTTATTATATCAGTCAATTTAATTCATCTTTTGCCGCTAGTTTTTCTTGTAAGTGGTTCTTTTGCTAACTCTAGAATATAAGTTGAATGATGATACTAATAGCCGTGATCCCAGTGCATCAATTTTTGTACATAATCAATAATCGACGGCCTACGAGTAGATGAAAAAGGAAAGCCAAAGATCGGGCTCAGTAGCGTGGTATAAGAAAGGCCTAAGTCCAGCAGTGGACTGATGTAGGCTGATTGATTGATAACACTTTATTGCACACCAAAAACATAACAAGAACAAATAAAAGTAGACCTTAAAAATTTAATTAGTACAATGGGCGGTCTTGTCGCTAATAAGCGATCTCTTCCAGACAACCTTTGGATGGAGAGGATTTGAGAAACGACAAAAGCCGGTGGTGTTCTTATATAATAATAACTACTTAGTAAATTCATATAATATCATATGAGAATAATACATAATGCATATATATAGTATAGTATTATAATACTATACTATATATACTATACTATACTTTATCTTATATATAAAATTCTCGTGTCACAATGTTAGTTACCTTAGTCCTCCGAAACGGCTTTACTGATTTTTACCAAATTTTATATGCATATTCAGTAGATCTGAGAATCGGCTACTATCTATTTTTCATACCCCTAAGTGATAAGGGTTGTTGAAACCGCGGGTGAAACCACAGGGCGCAGCTAGTATACTATACTATATAAAATATATATATGCTGACGATGATGATAAAGTTCGAAATCGTTGACGCACGAAGTCAGAGCTGTGCATGATAAGAATTAGGAAATATCTTCTTTTTACTGTCGCAGAACTGTTTCACCGCCAACGCGCCTGATGTTAAGCGACGACGTGGCCGAAGATGGAGCACATAGATCTAAGGGATCTAAGAGAAGACGGCAGTTCAGTGACCTGTCAGACCTATCTCCCTGATGGTGCACCAAATATCATACCAAAATTTCTATGACAATAAATCTCAATGTGCGAGCAGCCTTCACTATCTTAATGCGGAGTGAGGTGTTTCGTTGTTGTTAAGAGCTACTGGTCTTATTGAGTTCACTTTGCAATGATCATTCAATGAATGTGACCTAAATTGTTATCTGTGTTGTTTCATTGCATTGAGGTCTCTTTTTTCAGAGCATATTGATTTGATAAGCAGTCAGCGGCCGACAAAGTGGCTGAACCGAATAGTTCAATGTAGTATGAGCTCCAGCAAATGATGAGTAGTTTACGATTATTTACGATACAATATCATCGGTGACACGGCTTCTATCCACAGCCATTATTACTAATATTACAGCTAATAAAAAGAGATATTGCCTATAGCTACGAAAATGTGACAGAGGCTCTTAAATAAATTAGATTAAAATATACACATCAAATTATTATTTTATTTTAGTTAATACGCCCGTTGAACTATAGTTTGTAAGAATATTTCATGTACCTTGTTTATTTCTTGTTTGGTGTACAATAAAGCATTAATTATTATTATTAATTATTATTATTATTAATCTCCTTTAGCTGCACTTCAAAATGAAAATGTGTGGTTTTTATATGGTAGACCAGCTGGTCTAGAATAAACTATAAATGCGAATTCCTTTACCATAAGTCATCAAATTCAGTGTGAATTATTCTTTGAAGAGCCTTCAACTCACCTCCCAAGATATAGTCTCACTATTTTCAGGGTTCTGCTGCCTCCAGTGCCTCTCGACATCCTCTTCGATGTACCTCTTCTGCGTGTATCTGATCCAGTCTTTGAGTTCTACCAGGGTGATAAAGCCGTCGCCATCACCATCAATCTTGTCGGTGATGATTCTGGAATATTCCAAAAGATTTGGAATAAAAAAAAGCTATTTAGCAACAGATGTCATCCGCGAACACAGTGAAAGTAGTAGGAATTAATCTCTGATGAGTCGAATCGATAGAAGCAAGAAAACATATGACCACAATTATTATATTATATTATATTCAGCCCATATCGTCCTACTGCAGGGCAAAGGCCTCCCTACTTTCCTTCCATTTCTCGCGGTCTTGAGATAGATGGGCCATCGAGCTGGATACAATCCTATTAGATTGGCCCATTCCTATTAGATGACCACAATCTCACTTAAAAATGTTAGAAATACAAGAACCATCTTTTACTTCACTTAAAGTACTAGTATTTTGTGACTTTTATTTTATTTTTCATTATGTGTCTATGTCTACTATGTGTCATAATTGTGTCTATGTTATTTGGTGTGCAATAAAGTGTTATTGTATTGTATTGTATTGTACCTAAATGAGATAACTATTTCTGTCTATGTCAAGAAGTTATGCATCATGCTGATCAGATAGATTGATTCTTATTTTATAGATAGATTTTATAGATGGGTCTTATATTTATACTAATCAATAGCTTTAGGACTACAAGTTTGATTACTGTTTTAGGAGAAATGTAACATAATATATTTTCATATGCTGAAACTAAAACTACAAATATTTGTTGTGTCTCAGTGTTGTAGGTTGTAAGTTCCTGGTGCCCTGGATACAGAAAATTCTAATGAGCAGTCACCATAATAATTAACAATGGAGTTATATGTAATAAAAAGCAGTAAGAGTTCACAAAAACAGCTCCAGTGATAACAGTGGATCAGTAATAACAGAAAGAAGGACTTCTGAAATGTCCGAAACCTGGTCGGAGTAATTTTCGACGTTTACAGTGAGTCTTAGCCGTTTTATATCAATTATTAATAACAGAACAGATTAAGCATTCAGTGAGGTTGGTCAACCCATCCGCATTGAGAGTGTGAATTCCTTATTACAATATGTATGGTGCGGAATTTAATGGGTTAATCACTTCATGATGATGGATCATTATAAATTATATTAAAAACATGACATTCTAATAACTACTTTATTACCTACAAATTAAAGCACTTTAAAAATCTTTAAGCAGATAAGTGAGGTCACTGAACCTGTATTTAATCTGTGACTGAATTAGGATACTGAACTTGGTTTACCTACTGTTAGAATAGATCATTCTGGAAGTGCAAATTTAAAGATAACTTATCAGCTTGGTAATATGAAAAGAATTTATAAGATGATTTTAAATTATTGACATCATGTATTGTGTAGCAAAAATCATCATGTAGAATTTCTTATTGAAATTAGTCAAAGTCAAATATAATTTATTAAATATGCACAAAAGTGCACTTTTAAAGGTCATAAACACGTGATACAAATAAAATATGTTAAAAATTGTAATTTATGTTAACATGACTTTGAAATAAAGGTAAGTATGTTTACCCATTTCTTTCCTATACTCAAATTGAAGTCTGAGTGCTGGAAATAAATGCGAAAACTGACTTTACCAATGCTTCAGAAATACGCCCGTTGGAGAAGATAGCACCAAGAAACTCTGTGGGGATATCTTTTTTTCAGCTCTTTTAAAATGTCTTGAAAATAACAATGAACAATTACGTATAAATTAGAATTAACAGAATGTCAAACAAGAAGTGCGAGTGAGATGTCCCATAGTTATGACTATGGGTGTATTAGTAACAAAAAAGTGTAAATAAAATATAAGTAGGTATGACAGTAGCAGTTAGGAGTGACTAGACCAAACCAGTCCCCGCTTAATTTGGAGAACTGAATTTGAGAAGACAAGTAACATGTATGCTTACAAGAAATCTTCTGATTTTCAAAGTACTAGTATTTTTAATAAGTTACATTTCAAAACATTTTAGCTTACAAAAACCAAGGCAAATATCCATAGCAGATGTTTTCACCGAATCTAATTATGAGGCACCTACATAAATGCAAGATTGTTTGCACAACCCAGCAATGTGTGGGCGACATCATTACTAAGAAAATAATCTGAAACAGGATGGTAGTTATTCAACTAAAAGATAATCTCGGTAGCTAAACCAGAACACTATTTATGAGGTTGTTAACTTCTTGTTATAATAGATTTTCTGTTCTTTAGATACATTCTGTAGAACTGTAGATACAATAATACTTGAATGTGAATGAGTAAATGGAAATGGTTAATTTTTCTATTACCTATTAGCTCCTTCACATGAAAAGAGGTCAAAAGGAAGACAGCACAAGGTGGGAAGACGACCTGATAAAAGAATGACAAGGAATAACCAGAGATAGAGACCACTGGAGTCTGCTGGCGGAGGCCTATGTCCAGGATGGAAAATGTGATTGTGAAAGCAATGGTACGGACAGAGTGGTAACGGAAACGGTGGTAGAGTCATTGTGATAATTTGACGTTCATAAGTGCGTCTGTGATGCCAGAATGATTAGAGATTTTGATTTTGATTTTTTGCAGGTGTCACAGATACATAAATGTAAAGTTAAAATCAGAGAATAAAGGCTATTTTTATTTTATTAATTTATTTTTTTATTCAGCTTTTCGCACCTCGACACAAGATGGAGACACAATGTCTGTGTGCTTATATATAACTAGGTGAAGAAGCAAAGTACTTACCCTAATCGCCTCTTGCTTTCTTCAGGCGGCAGCTGATCAAAGGTTTTCGCCTGGTCCTCTCCCAAAAAGGCATCATGGTCGAATTGCTTATTGTGGTGCTCATTCTTGAAGTGTTCCTGGTCGGACAAGTGGTCCATCAACCGCTTTGTCTCCTCCGGCGTCGGGACGCCGGCGAAAACCGCTGATATAGCGAGCGCGATAAACAGAGACCTCAGCATTTTCAACTAAAATTAAACAATGATATCACCGGCTGCAGTAATACACAACGACACGAGTAGCGAGAAATAAAGCCGAAATCAATCTGACTTTTAACTTACCCGCTGTATACCGCCACGTCAGCACCACGTACACTTCCTGGTTCCAGAAAACAATCGGGATTCTGGGACGGAAATGCGAAATGACGAGAGGGAGCAAATGCGACCGAAGATGCTGCGTTGACAGATGAAGTGTCGTTCAAAAATATTTGTTGAAAAATAGGTGTTGGATAATCTTTAGTATGCATCAAAAGTAAAATAATTAGAAATTAGAAATCTATTTTTTATTAATATATTTTATATGTGTGTCTATTCGCCGAGCCTCACTCAAGTCAAGTGCCTCGAGTCTCCCTTCACAAAGTCTTTGATGGTTTGATTTATTTGCTTGCGCGATGGCGCGAGCACATCTCTATTTCTGACAATAAGAGCAGTGTCACTAATGTCAGTGTCATTCCCACATTCATCTGTGACAACTGTCATTGTCATGTCAAGTAACTTTGATATCTTGAACAAAACAAAGGTCGACCGTGAGTTTTGATATTTATTGCATCACTATATGCATCCCATCATACCGGCATATTCGCTTGTTGTTAAGAAAAAATAGTATTGCTTTCTACATCATACTTCAACATGGCTGAAGCAAATCCTGATTTCAAGAAGGCGACATCGATTCACGAGTTTACAGTGAAAAACATCAAAGGAGAAGATGTAAAGTTAGATGAATACAAGGGTCATGTATGCATCATAGTAAACGTTGCATCGAAGTGCGGTCTCACTGCGAATAACTACAAACAACTTAACGAATTGTTCGACAGCTATGCAGAGAGCAAAGGTTAGTCCTAATCCTATCACAGTCTAGTAAATTAGGCTGGACCCATTATTTAATTTTTTTTAAACCTACAGCCTAAGGCTTTTGTATGCATATCTATATTGTAGAAGTCAATGACTTAATATGCATTTGCTGACATTACAGGTCTCCGCATTTTGGCGTTCCCCTGCAACCAGTTTGCAGGTCAAGAACCTGGGAATCCAGAAGAGATTGTATGCTTCATGTCTGAACGCAAAGTTAAATTCGACATGTTTGAGAAAATCGATGTAAATGGAGACGATGCCAGTCCCCTGTGGAAGTTTCTGAAGGTAAATAATGATGATAAACAACTTGTGTACATATCTAAAACTTGCATGCAGCAGATGCTTGTGTGTTCATCTGTTGATTTATCATTTCGAAGTAAATCATTATCCGACATAATATTCAGAAATTAGATGCTACAAACTAACCAGAAAATCGATAATATTTATCAGTTGTGCTTTATCTTATCTGAACTTGATATATTACTACCTACTAGTAAAGTTAACAGATGATTGGATAAAACATATTCTAATAATTGATAAGATGATAAGCCTGGGCTTGATAAAATGTTGCTTGATCTATAATAATATAATAAAATTGATATAACAGAGGGCACATCCTTATCCTATGATTTTATCATCCCTCTTTTATCCAAAATTATAAATTCTTAATAGTTTGTTATACCATATTGAGGGATAAATTTCTGGTAGGAAATAGGGTCAATTAAGACGATGTTTTTTTTTTAAAAGGATTTTTTCTTCCTGACTACCTTATTTAAAAAAAATCCAAATACACATTTTTATGTTTTCTCAAAAATGTACCCAATGTTTCCTAAGAACAAAACTTCCTCACTGCAAAGAAAAAGGTACACTAAAGATCCCAAAATATTGTCACATAATTTTAACTACATACAATGTAGCTATGTACATCAGCTTGTATTTTATTTGATAACAGTACTAATGAGGCACTCATAGTATACAATGTATGCCATAGAACAACAATAATTAATTAGAATGGCTCATAACTTATTTGCCTCAGGGAAATCAATGACCTTATAACTACTACTGCACTCATTATGCAACACCCTTACAGGGTACATACTTATAGCATACTTTATGACACTATTTGAACACCTGTCTGTAATAATATATGTATGAGCATTAATAAATGAAGATGAATATGAATATAAACTATGGCCTTGGTCACACACCCAAGCTAAAAAAAACTTTAAATGAAATTATTTTTGAATTGCAGTTCAAACAAGGCGGTACTCTGGGTAGTTTCATCAAATGGAACTTCACAAAATTCATTGTCGACAAGGATGGTGTACCAGTAGAACGCCATGGACCTAATGTCGACCCACAGGACCTCGTGAAGTCGCTTGAAAAGTACTGGTGAAAGGCACAACTATCTCTAATTCTACATTTATCCATTTCACTAGCTTCATATTTAAGATTTGCATAATTTAAAAGTTTTAAATATTCTTCCATTCTTCTTTTTTAAAGTGTTTATCTTTAGGTGTAAGTGAACATTGTCAGATGCTATGTGTGATACATAAATATATTAAAATATTTAAGCTCTTTATGCTGCAAAAGGGTTAATAAAGGATATTTTATTAATTGAAATAAGTGGGTTTTATTTATATAAATATGTTCAAATAAAATTATTATAAATTGGATTATCTATGAACTATACTCAATTAAATTACTTGTTACTTTAGAGTAACATTACTCTGAGCTTGTTACCGATGAAATAGGTACATCATAATTATTAATTATTATGTACATATTACCTACCTACTCAGAGTAATGACACTATCTGAGACTATATACCATTGAGGTCATTCCTCAATGCTATATACAATTTTTATCTAGGTCTGAGACCAAAGAGAAAATTCTGAAACATATTACCAAAGACAAACTATTTTATCTTTGCATATTACCATTGAGGAATGACACGACCTCAATGCATATTACCTATTTTACCATTGAGGTCTCATATTTTACCTTTGTAACCACAGAATAATAAAAACGAGTTATACAGGTAAATTTTTCAAGTGGGCGTGGGTGGCCAAAAAAGTTTAATTGTGGTTGGCAACTCCATAAATGCCATTCAAACAAGGAGTGAACTGAAATCAAGGAATAGCAAAAAATGCTCAAAAGCTCAGAGGAAGAACACTAACTTCCTCTGAGCTTAAAAGGGTCTCGGGGCCAATTTTGATGACAACTAAAACTACCTAATTGGTTTTTTTTTAAACCTATTAAGTAACATCGAGAAGGGTCAGTATGGAGACCTCCGAAATTAATAGAGAAAAATTTGTTCTATTTTATGAAACCATGTGGGAATCAGGTTTGTGGCTACAGGCTCTCCCTTCGCCCAACACAGGCACCTTGTTGGACAATTCCACTTTTCGCGTGGCTGTGTCCCTTCGCATGGGCGCACCGTGCTGTGCTCCGCACCACTGCCAGTGTGGCACAGCTGTCGACAAGCTCGGTCACCACGGCCTGTCATGCATAAAAAGTACGGGAAGACTTCTCCGCCACGCCAGCCTTAACGATGTAATTCGTCGGGCTTTTACCACCGCCAACTACGCGGCTGTACTAGAACCGCAAGGCCTCGTACGCGACGATGGTAAAAGACCCGACGGAATGACACTTATTCCTTGGAAGATGGGACGGCCTTTGTTATAGGACGCAACTTGTGTAGATACCCTAGCGCCGTCTCATCTTCCCGTGACCCAAAACTAGGCTGGCGCAGCCGCTGAAGGAGCGGAGAACCTCAAAAGGCGCAAGTATAGTAGCCTTTTTACTTTTTAACAGTTTTCAAAGATATATCAAAACTTCTTGTCGAAGCAACGCGTGACCGAAATGCTGGCCTATATTTTGGCCAAAGGATAAGCATTGCCATTCAACGTGGTAATGCTGCCAGCATTTTGGGAACGTTGCCCACGTTGGTAGTGGTTTATTAGACTAGATTAGTTATTAGTATTTTTAATTTGTTTTGTTTGTGTTTTTTTTAATTATCTGTGTGTTTGAAACCATGTTGATTTTAAAGATAAGTAAAACTGCATTTTTAGATATAAAAAAACTCATTGTACGCGGCGCGACACGGATATCCAACCTGTAGGGGAATCGTCTAAAATCGTCTTACACGATACGCCAGCTGCTAATTTAAAAAAAAAAAAGCTTATTTTGATTTTATTACGATATACATTATTTTAGGTTGTAAGAAGTAAATAATGTTATAAAACCTTCTCTTATCACGTATTGTTTTATTATAATATTATCATGTTCCTGTGCTGCAGCATGCAGGACCAAGACCAACAAGACAATAATGCGAATAGGGATTCGCCTTTATTTTTTTTAATCTTTGGACGTGATGCCAAAAAAAAAAGAAAAAAATGTCTATGGTAATGTGAAATGAACGAAGTTGCTGTTGTGCATCTTTCTTTTGCAGATTTCTGAATTTTCTGAAAAGAAAATCTAATTATGTTTCTAGAAATAACTGTAGCTTAGTTGTATTTAACCAATTCTGGCTGTAACGAGTGCATCCTTTGGTTATAAGTTGCTAAAACAGGATTGCAAATGTCAATATGTCAGGATCTCGGCCTTAATTTCCAACAGAGAATGGTAAGATTTTACATATTTTTAATTTATACTTTAAAATCCACCTTCTTGTCTAATAATCTTCAACCTTGCCGTTTCTTTTATCATGTTAATAAATTAATTTACTTAAGACACAATGATAACCTAAGTCGGCATTTTCATGGGTCAATCCAAAACACATCTTCGCATAAGCTAATTTGAGGCACCTTACTGTTTACAGGGCGCAAATATATCACAATTGGAAAGGGATATTGGGTCAGAGCAGTTCCCGGCTAACGAGCATTACTTTGGTTTGGTAAATGTAAGTATTATAAAATATTAATTATGAAATTGCTAAATCTCAGCATACAGACACATATGTAGGCAGACAGGTTTCTAATTAGCACTAATCACTTAAAGATGTAACATTATTTTATGTTATTCCTGCAATATTACATAAACATTTTCTTATCACTTTCTAGCTGCAGATTACCGCATATCTACATTTCTGTAGCTAGTAATTTGATGTGTCACATGATTTGTATATATTAGATGAAGTGCCAAACTCTTCACATTTTCAATGGATCTATTTACATTGAAGATGCACTTACATACATATATTGACTTAGGGCTTTCAAAAACTGCTGAATCATAAATCATCTGTGTATGTACTGCATAGAAATGTTATCATAGGCATTATTGACAGATCCTTGGAATGAAAATTGATAAATTTCGTAAATTATTACACTAAGAGAAATAGATGAATGTTTTATTGCAAACATTAAATTAAAATGAGAGAAATATTATATTATTACTATTTGATGAGTGAATTGTTTATGTAACGCTAGATATTACTATTTTAATGTTTTCAGTTTGGTAACACATGCTATAGCAATTCTGTGTTGCAAGCCTTATACTTCTGCCGCCCATTCAGAGAGAAAGTACTAGAATACAAAGCCAAAAACAAGAGGACAAAAGAGACTCTGCTGACATGCCTCGCAGATTTATTTTATAGCATAGCTACTCAAAAGAAGAAAGTTGGTTCAATCGCTCCTAAGAAGTTTATTGCTAGGCTAAGGAAAGAAAAAGGTGAGCAACATTGGAAATAGTTTTAATGGTTCTAAAAAATATAGAAGGTTTTGTCATATCATTTTTTGGCACCAACAGCAAAGTGTAACTGATGACTGTTCATATATTCTTACAGAAGAGTTTGATAACTACATGCAACAAGATGCCCACGAGTTTCTGAATTTTTTGATTAACCATATAAATGAGATTATTTTAGGTGAGTGTTATGCAGTACTATGAATATTTTATGTAACCTTTTTTTAAATTTTAGTAGTATAAAGCTAATTGCTTAAAACTTTTACATTATGTTATAATATATAGGTTTTATATTACGAGTAACTAAGCCCTTTTCAGACTTAGTATGTATTAAGCTGTTATATTATGCATATATTAGAAGCATTCTAGAGTACTGTAGCAGTATATGGAATCCTAACTACATAATGTACAATCAGAGCATTGAGCTAATCCAATCGAAATTTCTGAAACACTTGGACTATCGGACACGGCACATTAGAACTGATTATAAGGAGTCCTGTGATTATCATCATATGATGAGCCTAGAGAACAGGTGAAAGCTCCTAGACATGCTACTCCTCTTCAATGTTATAACAGGCCATTTCGACAGTTTAGAATTTTATTATCCTCCATATTTCTACAGTTTTATGTCCCCAAAACAAGAACAAGACACGCAAAATTGTTTAATGTTTTGAGCTCGCGTACTAACTACGGCCAGAATTCTGTAGGAAACAGAATACTTACATCATACAACAAAAACTTTCAGTCTGCAGATTTATTCCATCTCAGTAAACAAACTTTTAGGAACACAATAATAAAAATCATAAAAGGTGACAGCGAAATATGAAAATAATAATAATCGTATACTATCACATACACACACAGCCTCACACAGATACCAACATACCCACTTGCACACTTATTACTTTATTAAAAACCAAGACAACCACATCCCGTCTCCTTAGTTATGACTAGCTCAAACATTTTTTATGTATAAATTGTTAAGTGAAACATCATAAAAATTGTAAATCCGTAATTGGCTTTAAGCATTATGTTACAACACGTCTCATTGTAAAATAGATTAAGAGCTGTGGATTTTGTAATAATAAATAAACAAATTAAAAAAAATAAATAAGAGAGGTTCCAGAACATTGTCAGATTTTATTTATTTAGGCATATATTTATTAGACAAGCAGCTTGGGTGCTGAGGTGTCTATACCACAAGTCTTTTTGCCACAGTGATTGCTTAATAATTCTTAGTTAGTTATGCAATTTCACTTAAAATGGTTTTGGTAAAATTAATAATAAAAAGCATAGTGTTAGAGTATGTATCAATGTTGAGAAAGAAAAAAAAAAGAGTTATTTGTCTATGTATGAAAATGCTTTACATGTTTAGTTTGTTTTTTTTACTAATTTCTATTATATACCTTCATATTTTTCATTATAATTTGTTTCAGCTGAACGTAACCAAAGCACTTTAAAAGTGCAAAAGAACCCATCAGGTGAACCCGTTGTATGCAACGGCACGGTTCCTCAGAACACGGAGCCGACGTGGGTCCATGAGATATTCCAGGGCACCCTCACGAGCGAGACCCGGTGCCTCAACTGTGAGACGGTTAGCAGCAAAGATGAGCACTTCTTTGATTTACAGGTATGTATTTTTAGTGTAGAAAACTGTTAGTAATTATTGGCTAAACAAAATCACTCGGAAGGCCCATACCAAGTTAGTAACATTCAAAATGTGATGTGACCTTCATATGCATTTGCCCTTGTTAGACGTCAGTACAATAGGGGCACTTTTTTTAAATGAAATAAAAAAAGGTGTCTTATATGTACAGTAACTTCTTACCATCCCGGTGGGCTGTCTGCTTGTTTTTTTTTTACTTGAATGACGAGACGAGCTGGTCGTTTGCCTGATGGTAAGCAATATGCCAGCCCATAACAATAACAGCACCACCCAGAACTTTGTTTTGCAAAATCCTGCGCGGCGCTGTACTGCGCTCGTCACCCTGAGACTATTAGCTGTTGAGTCTCATAATGCCAAGTAGTTTCGCTGGCTACAATGCCCTTCAATTTGGTGGGTACAGTAAAGTTTATCTATGCATCTTTCTCAAATCACCTCTTAACACTTTCAGGTGGACGTAGGCCAAAACACGAGCATAACCCACTGCCTCAAGACATTCAGCGACACGGAAACTCTCTGCAGCGACAACAAGTTTAAATGCGACCACTGTAGCAGCTACCAAGAGGCCCAGAAGCGTATGAGAGTAAAGAAACTACCGCTCATACTGGCGCTGCATCTCAAGAGATTCAAGTATATGGAACAGTATAACAGGCATATCAAAGTGTCGCATCGAGTCGTCTTCCCGTTAGAACTGAGACTGTTTAATACGGTAAGTTTTGGGATAGCTTGAATGCAAGTAGATTATTTTTGTTATTGTAATAATTTTATGATAACCCTTTAAAATAGAGAGTTAAATAATTTATATGTTTGACCAATCAATCAATCAAAAGTTCTTTATTCAATATTGACGCACTTATGAACGTCAATTATTACAATGACTACCGCTAAAAGAACCAGCAAGAAACTGAGGGGCATTTTATTTTAGAACTTTTGTTACAATATTTTATGTTTGTTTTTGACAATATTATGTTTCTTATGTGCCAGTTGGCTCCTTAGCAGAACGTTTGTTTTCTATGTACTTATAACTATCTATATTCATACCTAATAATTATAACGCTGTATACCGAAACATTGGTGCAGAAACAACATGTTTGATTGAACACGTAGTATTTGTACATACAGTCGGACGACGCAGTGAACCCGGACCGTCTGTACGACCTTGTAGCTGTGGTAGTGCACTGCGGCTCCGGGCCCAACCGGGGGCACTATATTAGCATCGTGAAGAGCCACGGCTTCTGGCTGCTCTTTGACGACGACATGGTCGATGTAAGTTACATCTAGCGTTTAACCGACACGGATTGTCGGAAGGCCTACCAAGAGGTCACGCTACTGAAGAGCGGCGGAAACAAGCGAAGCCTTTGCATCTCTTTGCCTTCGTCGATTCGATCATTAAAATCGATGAAGGCAAAGAGAGGCAGAGGCTTCGGGTGTTTCCGCCGCTCTTCGGTGGCGTGAGCGTGACCTTAAGGATGTGGTAGGTAGGTCTTCCGAACATTCTAATGTCTGACTACCGCTCAAGTGGCTCCTGATCTTGAAGTACTACTGTGCTACTGATCAAAACTGTGCTTCGTACGTGATGCGAAATTACTTGGTTTAATACCTTGACGCGAAACTTTGGTCGGGCGCCCGCAAATATAACCCATACCTCACCCTTTCCGCACCGCTTGGCTACCTCAGGAATCGCCTGAGTTGAATGGTAGACCTATTATTTTTTATCGCGTAGATCTGTTTGGCCTCTATCTCGCTCGCCTGATGCTAAGATGATGTGATCAAAGATATGGCAACCAACAGCAACCAACCATAAGCAGCACGCGTGAAGTTGTGATTGGTTAACCATAACTTCACGCGTGCGTTTATTGTGGAGTTGATTGCTTTCTAATTTGCTGTGTAAAGTCAAAGTCAAATATCATTTATTAAATAGGCACAAAAGTGCACTTTTAAAGGTCATAAACACATGATACAAATAAAATATGTTAAAAATTGTATCTTATGTTAACATGACTTTGAAAAAGAGGTAAGTATGTTTACCCATATCTTTCCTATACTCAAATTGAAGTCTGAGTGCTGAAAAGAAATGTGAAAACTGACTCTACCAGTGCTTCGGAAATACGCCCGCTAGAGAAGATAACACCAAGAAACTCTGCGGGGATGTCTTTTTTCAGCACAATTACGTATTAATTAGAATTAACAGAATGTCAAACAAGAAATGCGAGTGAGATGTCCCATAGTCATAGTATCAGTAACAGAAAAGTGTAAATAAAATATAAGTAGGTGTGACAGTAGCAGTAGGAGTGACTAAAAGGTAGTGTAGGTATTACTTAGCCAAGTGTTTCGTTAATTTTAGTCCATTCCGCTTGGCACTAGATGCTCGATGCGACATCATCTTTCGGAAAATCCCACTAGGAAATTGAAAAGCCACAGGTGAAAAGATTCAAAGCTTAAAGATTGAAGCTCAGAGTTAGATAATTCTTGACTAAAGATCATGACACTGAAGAGAAGTCTCCAATTCAAGAAATAATTGTTTAATGATCAATGATTTACCACCATTTGTGATGGTGGACTCACAAGTGAATGCTGTCTTGGAGAACAAGATTTGTTTCCAATTCCATAGCTAGGTATCAATTATTATGGAAACGTGAGTAATTTTGTAAGAAGTTACTGATATATTTATTAATAAGTAATCATATCTCTTTTTCAGAAAATCGATGCCTCTGCTATAGAAGACTTCTACGGCCTAACTTCTGATATTCAGAAATCGTCAGAAACCGGTTATATACTATTCTATCAATCTAGGGACGCTAGTTGTTAAGTTTCTTCAATTAAATTATAGTAATTTATTAAATAGTCATGATAAATCATGTTAAAGCAATTATGCCAAGTTTGTTAAAGTTGAAAAGGCATATAAATTATTAAAATTGTTTAAATTGCAATTAATATTGATTATTTTATTCATCTTTTAGTGTTAATCAATTATTGTAAATATTATTTCATTTCAAATTAAAATTGTGATCTTTCTTGAAAATAAGTGTATTATTACATTTATAGATAACCCTTAAAATTAAGGATGCTGCTCATTCTTTCCCACAATGGCGCTAACCAATGAACATTGACAATAGGGGATCGGACAGTAATCGAGAAAAAATCTAAAATATAGAACGAATGTTCGTCACTCAACTTCGACTTTACAAAATATGCGAAGGTTGTTTTTATCATTCATTGGGGCAATGGTATGGTCCTAATGGAATAACACACAATCTTATGTCAACCATTCTCATAATCCCTACTGACAATATTGGTAGGGAAATGGAGAACCTTTTTTGAAAATTGACAATCTCCTGGTGGGGATTGTGATCCTGATCCAATTTAGAACCTAGATATGGGTATTAGCTTTACTACTTTGCAACTTTTATAAATTACAAATTATTTCTTTGGTAAAGATAATAAAATGATAAGGATAAATTCTAATGAAAAGAAACGCTAAAGTTCTTAAAAATAGTTTATTGTTTTAAGCTACAAACTCGTATGGGATAGGCGCGAGCAATACGGGTTTCACAAGACCGCTGACAATGTGAGAGGGCTTAGGGGCAGCAGGCTGTCTTTTCAACTTGGCGACCTTGCCGGCGGCCTTAGCTTCCTTGAGCAGCCTCTCGTTTTCCTTCACTCTCTTGAGGAAATCCTGTCTGCACTTGGAGTGCTTGACGTGCTCAATGCGGATGTTGATGCGTTTGGGTAGGATCCTGCCGCGCACACGCTTGTTGACGATGACGCCTAGAGCGTGAGCAGTTACATTGTACACACGGCCAGTCTTGCCATGGTAGACTTTGTGTGGCATACCCTTCTGGACTGCACCATTGCCCTAGAATAAAGAAATAAATAATTGAATACCTTTCAAGTTTCTTGACTTCCAGGTAAAGTAATGCAATAAAATGTTTAGCAAGTAAACAATAATGACCAATATTTTATTTTGGTGTATTTCATTAGTCTATTCATAATGGCAAGACTTTCATTTCAAAAAGTTTCAAATAAACTTAGTTGGGGTAGACATTGACGTAATTGCATCCTTTAGGTGTTATAATTGGGAATGAGTTAACTTATTAGATTCATCAGTCTCTGTAAAAGATATTTAAAGCGACGGAATCTATTAGTTTCCAAGAATATTTAGATTCTCATAATCTCATGAAATGAAACTTACCTTGATGTCAACGATGTCTCCAACTTTGTACACTTTCATGTACGTGGAAAGAGAGATGGTTCCATGTGTGCGGAACCTGCGGGCGAACAAGTCCCTGGTTCCGCGACGGTAACCTTTGGAGTTCGTCATTTTAGCGCCTGAAACCAAATAGATCCTTCGTTACAAGTGCCGTAGCGCCGAAACCACACAACACGTGGACTAACTCACTGCGTTATACTACGAAACCAAAACTATAAAATACTTTTAGACGAACTTATTGAGCTTCAAAAACTTTGATTATTAGGCGGTTCACGAAATGAACACCAATTTTTCTTTATTTTTATGAATTTTCACGATATTCACCTTGTGTTACAAAGCTTGACGGAATAAGAAAGAGAGGTTATGTTGTCTATGGTTGACGGAAGAACGTTAGCTTTTTTTTTGGACTACACTCGAGAGTTTTAAGCCTGTTAAAAAAAATCAATTATGACATTAAAAATTAAAGTTTCAATCTTGTTGAAGTTCTATTGATCTTAAGTTATGGAAATCTATAACAATAGTATTAAGCTCCTTGTCCTTGTTGATCAATACAAGATCAACAGTTTAAACTTGAACGGAAGACGTTAAATTAAATCGAACCGTGTAGTCACCCCTTATCAGCTAGTGGCAGCACTTTTTATTTTTGACAGATGACATTGACAGCACAGACTTTGATGACACAGTTGTCAAAACATGAAATGTTATATTGTTACTGATTGTTTGTTGCAATATTTTTAGATTTCATTATATATTTGCCTTTGCAATGACTCGGCATGCAAGAAACTGTACGGCTGGAGCAGTATACACATACCATGAGAAGAAAAAAGATGCTGCCGCTTCAGGTTACGGCACACAAAGCGAAAGAGTTGGCAAGGATTCCGTGAAGAGTTTTGACTGTTGTAGCTTGACTCTGCAGCCTTGTAGGAACCCAGTAGTCACCAAAGAGGGCTATTTATTCGACAAGGAAGCTATATTGGAGTACGTCATAACCAAAAAGAACGAGTACACCAAGAAACTAAAGAAGTATGAGAAACAGTTGAAAAAAGAGGATGCTGAAAAAGCTGAGCTCGCTGCGGCTGAAAAGGAAGCTAATCTGATTAAATTCATGAATAGAGAGAAGAATATATCCAGTAGCACTTCGAAATCACCATCTGGTGGGCCTTCTACTTCAAGTTCGGTGTCAAATCTGGTGAATGGTAAAGATAAACAGTTGCCAAGTTTTTGGGTGCCATCTCAGCTTCCAGATGCAAAGATAACCAAGCTAGACAAACCTGACCCCACAGTATGCTGTCCGATAAGTGGAAAGCCTTTGAAAATGAAGGATTTGATAGAAGTGAAGTGGACATTGGTTAATGACCCAGATGATAAGAAAAGTCTAATAGCCAAAGAGAACAGATACATGTGCCCAGTAACTCATGATATACTGAGCAATGCTGTGCCTTGTGCTATCATCAGGTGATGCAGTATTTTGTTAAATTATCGTCATTAACCAACATCTTATATACCATATTAGGTATAATGTATATTAGGATTGGAACTCTTCCTTATAAATTTTATATGGTGGTCAGCTCATGTTAATTAATATTTTCTTGAAACTTACCATAACTTCAATTGCTGCTTATTTACAGGACAACTGGCCATGTTGTGACCATGGAGTGCATAGAAAAGATTATCAAAAAGGATTGGCTGCACCCTCTCACTGGTGACAAGTTGAAGGAAAAAGACATTATACCTCTTCAGAGGGGAGGCACTGGCTATGCCCTCACTAATCAGAATCTGGAGGGAAAGAACGAGAGGCCTGTCTTACAGGCTTAGTTTTTAGTTATGGTCCTTAATGCTCAGTTTGATTTTAATAGAATTGTAAGTTGGTCTAACTTATCTTAGTTGGCAGAATTTGTTGTTTATCATCATAATCTTCTTCATTGTGAATCATAAACATTAAATTATATGAATACTCTGATAATTATTGTCAAGTTGAATTCATGTTGAGAGAAACATTTGCATACAGACAACAAACAAAATCATTCAACTTGCCTCCGAGATCCTAGACATCAAATTTTTTATGTAAAGCTTCCTGATGTTAGAAGTATATTAAAACAGGTTATAGTATAATAAGTCTATAATTTGTTTAAAAATAAACTTATTTATAAAAATGATTTTAATATAATTATTTCTACACTTAAGCTACATGGATCTATTATTTTACGAATTATGGAAGGAGAATAAGTCCATCTGGAAATCTCCATTATTTGTTCTAATTTCAGTCCCAGGGTATGATAGGCAGTCAGTCGCTAAAGTGTCTAGAAAGTTTAATACTGATGATTCATCATGGTTATCGTTTGTAGGCAAATTAACTTTCTCACCAATGTTTAACTGTGATTTAATCTCATCATCTCTTACATGTAATAATGCAGGTTCTATCAGTGAACTAGATCTACTGAATCCATCTTCTGATTTTTCATCATTACTCCTATTTAGAATCCAATCCTTCAATTCCCGATCTAATATGAATGATTCTTTGACTGCTGAGAGATCTTCATCTCTAAATATCTCTTGCAAAGTGTCATCATTTACCAATGAATTCCTCACATCATCATTGGCTTGCAAAACATCTCGACTACTTAAGTCATTTTCATTGGACTGCAGAATATCTTGACTAGTCTGTAAGACATTTTCATTGACATGTAAACCATTTGAGAGATTTTCATTTACATGTAAAAGATTTGGACTATTCTGCATGAGATTTCCATTTATACATAAAACGTTTCTACTACTTTGCAAGACATCTTCACTTTGATGTAGTAAATCTCTACTAGTCTCCAAAACATTTTCATTTGAATGCACAATATCTCGACTACTTTGTAAGACGTTGCCATTTGTATGCATGAGATCTCGAGTAGTCTGCAAGATATTTCCGTTAATATGTAATACATTTCGGCTAATTTGCAAGGCATTTTCATTAGGATTTAAAACATTACTTGTTTGCAAGACATTTCTATTAGCATGTAAGAGATCTTGATTGTTCTGTAAGATATTTTGATTAGTGTGCAAGATGTGTGGTCTTGTTTGCAAGACAATGTCTTTTGTGTGTAAAACATCTGCACTCGTCTGCAAGACATTGTCATTTCTATTCAAAACATCTGAACAATCTTGCAGGCCATTTTCATTGGTCTGCAAGACTTCTTCTACGGTTGGGCATGGCATGTCTTTATCTGTGTCATGATCTTTATCAACTGTTTCAATAGATCGAATAATTTGAGCCTCGTATTTTGCCAGAAGTTCGGGATTGATTTGGAATTTTCGGAAAATCGTAGATGTTGGCTTTATAGGTGAAGATCGTATATCAAAATGCGCGCTGTGAAATTGTGCGTGATTACTCTGTTTCTTTTGGTCCTCTATTGTATCTGTTTGCATAATTGCAGTTTCCGGCGGTTGTTCGAAAGTACATGAATTTAAAGGTTCTTGTTCGACTATATTCGCACATACTTCTTGTTCCGGAATATCATCTTGCTCGATTTTTATAACTACACCACTATCAGCCTTTGGTTCACTTCCTAGATCGATAATTGCACTGTGTTCTGGGCACTCATCAGGTTTTCCCAAAATGACCAAATCGTCCATACCCAGTTCTATTAGAGTGTCGCAGTTTTCTGAAGAGAGCCTCATCCTTTTTGCGTTTTCTTGAGATCTCTGCTGTTTTTGTTTCCATACCCTTTTGCTGACTGTTGGCCATTTTTCCACTGAATTAATTCTTGCGCAGTCTTCAGTGTCTACCTCAGTATTTACTAGTACATTATCTTCGTTGTTTATAGGTATCCAAGACTGGGTGCCGATTTGTTCTTGTTTCATATCTTTGGGGGGCGGCGGCGGCGGCGGCCTGTGATGGCAATAGCCATCTTTGTTTTTAACGCAACTTAAGGCTTCAATGTCCAGGTGGTATTTTCCAGGATTCATACCTAGTAACCTGAAACAATTTAAAAATATTTTCGATGTTGTATTTCGTAGGACTTATAAGGTAAGATAAATAAATAAATAATAATAAACATACTATATAGCTCCAGAAACAATATCTATACCTTCCAACATCTTCACTGATCGTACACGCCTTAGTTTCCTCTCCTGAATTTTTCAACAGACATGGCAGGAGAGATCTTAGCTTCACTATCAGCTGTTCAAGTTGTTGGATGAATATATTTGTCCTGTCTCCTTCTGTGCCGCTTTTGACAATAGCTAATAGACAGTGGAAGAGGTTCGAGTGAATCTTGGCCGGTATGTGTGTAGGATGAGCCTCGTAATGTTTTTGGAGGCGGTAGAGGCTGGGAAACTCCTGGAAACAAGGTGCACAGATCAGAAGCAAGAAAACACTTTATTTCAACATAATATGTATAGACGTCCTAAAGCAGGATGTCCGGGACGTCAGTGCAGGACTTTCGCCCCAACATAAAATAAGGATAAGTATGTGGGGACGTCATACAAGCGCACACGCACGACCGCCGCGGAAGCGCGTCGCGCCTGACGGATGTCCATTGGAAGCGGAACTTCAATACCTATTCATTCTTAGCTTAGGTGTCATAATGGGAAAGTATGTTAAAGATTATTTTTTTTAATTTGTTATAAATCTATGTTTGACCACCATCTCGCCTGATGTTAAGCGACGATGTGGCCGAAGATGGAGCACGTAGATTTAGAATATACCTATTCACTCTAGCCTTGAAGACGCCCAAATTATAGTTTTCAGGAAACAGAAAAGACGGCAAGGAGTGCCATTCCTTATTTATTCCATTATTTTCTTTCTTTAATTTTTTAGGGACTTTTTGTCGTCACGACCATGCCAGCCCCAATTGGTATAGGTATACATGCAACATTATTGATTTAAGACAGTGTAGCAGAGACCATAAAGAGTCTTAGCAATGTCTGACATGGATACTGCCAACACACTTTGGAATATGCCTACATCTAAATAACTGAATCCCATAGGTATCTCTTTGCGGTTAATGGATGAGTGTGGGTAGGTGGATAGTGGTGGATTTCAAATTGTTGAAGAGCCATTTTTATTTGAGAACATGAGTTATAATGCTTGAGTAATATGCTGATCCTAGATTATGTAGCCATTGCTAAATTGCTAAATAAATAGATCAAGAGACAAGATACGAACAGGTACTATCTTGGCAAGCGTGCTACATCGTCGACCGCGTCGTCGCTTACCATCAGGTGAGATAGTGGTCAAACGCAAGCCAATAATGTATAAAAATAAAAAGATACGTAAATTACAGCGATTGACGCTTTGTCCACCGTCAAATTAGTGTACTTTGTACCTGAATCAGAGAAATATTTCTCAACCAGAATAGTAGGTCTGATAAACCAAAAAGACTTACTGCAGCACACTGGAAGCATGTTACATAGGTGTTTTTCTTCTTTGGTTTCTGAGGGATGCCCTCTGGTAGGCTCAGCTTTGGCAGTTTTACTTTCCTACCACTTCTAGTCACTTTGGGTTGGCTTGTCTGAAAACAGCGTTCAACATTTTACTTTGCACATTATTTTATTTGTTACGAGACAATAATTTCCTTATGGAATGTTGCTACCTATAAATAAATTTACACATTGTTTTGCCAAATTTTTCTATTCCATGAACAATTTAGTTCGAAAAAATGACCTACCTCAACCAGTGCCTCTGCCATTTCTTGCTCCTCCTCTATCTCCCTTTGAATCTTTTGTTTTAAAAGTTTTTCTTCATGTCTCCTTGCAATATTCTCTTTTTTAATCTCATGTTTACAAAGGTTCTCTTTCTTTAACACATCTTTTTTAACTATATCTTTTACAAATGGTTCTTTCTTTATGATATCTTTTTTCAGAAATTCTTTTGTGATAGTTTCTTTTCTTATATCACTTCTTATAATGTGATCCTTTTTTATGTCTGCTTTGATGATGTTGTCTATGATTGGTTCATGTTGCCTTTTTTCTTTGGCAACTACTTTGTTCTTACCAACAACTGTTAAATCTCTTGGTGATACAACCCTGGAAATAAAGTTAGTTTGAATCAATTGACATAATTTAACACCATCACACACACTGATCATTGTTAGGTAAAACTTGTCTATATATTTTCAACAGCCGTACTCATTATCTGACATCTCAGCATTCTTACTGCTGGCACAGAAGATTTAATAGTAAAAGTACTGCTTTGTGCAGCCTCTGTGGTTTAGTGGTTGGGCAGGTTGGCACAAATCTCATACACCACTGAGGTTGCGGGTTCAATTCCCGCGATGGGATAAATGTTTGTGCAAAAAAAAGCGCAAGCATTTGCTTCGTGTCTGGGTGACGTGGGACCATGGTCCTCATACTTCTTTGTTCCCTAGATACAGGGAATTCTAGTTAGAGGCCAGGATCTATGTATGTGATCGTTGGGCGTATTTATTTACTGCTGGCTGCGCTCAAGCCCCCTCAGAGAGGGTAATTTATATAAACTTTAATTAATAATCCCTTAATTTTTGTTTATAATATTTCTGCATTTCCCATGCAGTGATTTAAATCAAACTTACTTATAAAAAAACTTTGTATTGGTAACCGGGTCATAAGCTAGCTCTGGTTGAATTTTTTCAGGATTGCTGAAGTATTTCAGTGCCTGAGTGACCATCTTCATTTGGTCATCGCTGAGCTGGTTGAGACTGTAATAATAAAATTAATAAATTATTAAGCTGCTCATAAAGTAGAGATTTTATAAAGAAATTAGTACAATATATATTTTATCTACTTTTATCATAAAATCACTTAAAATAAATTTATAAGAATAAAAAAAAAACTGTAATACGAAAATAAAATTAATTAAGGCATTGTTTTATTTTAAGTTATATTTTTGAATTTATTTTAGTCTGTAAGGTATATATTCTATGGGCCTCTGTTATTTTTACTTTATTGTACTTTAATATATCCTGAAATAAAGAATTTAATAATAATAATTGTTTTATAAACAACATAATGCACCTCGAATGTAGTATAATTTGTACTGTAACTTTATTTCCATGAAGTACAGTATGGTCTGACCAAGGACTTTTCAAGATGGCCATGGCGCTCACAATGGCTATGGCGGGCACATCCGGATTTTAGCCCCACAATTTACTTAATAAAGTTTATTATTTTACCATGTTTTGTTGGTCAAAAGTTTAATTGCATGAGTATTGAGTATATGTAGATTAAGTAGTGTTTGAAACCGTACACAATTAAGAATTAAAAAAACTTGTGCGATACCACATTAAAGTGTTCAGATCAAGTATTCAAACCAAGTATGGGCCGCAGGTACTAGTCTAGAAATGAAAAACTATTGTGTCTGTAAGGCACAAGTCCACTGGTTAATTATAAAAAAAATAAAAATAGGTATATCTTATGAAACGTTTCTAAATCTACATCATAATCAGAGTAGCAAAGATAAAATAGCTACAGAAAATCCATTCTGAAGTGCACATAACCATCGGATTGAAGACATTTTATTTTACTATGTACATATAAACTAGCTACCTGTGATATGTCTCGCCAAGCTTTAATAATTGCACTGATGTGTGTTTCGATGGAGTAGCTTGAAGTATAGGCGGGCTGAAAAGTTAAAGGATTACCTCTTAGAATTTGGGAGATAACTTTTAAAGGCATAACATATGTGTTTGAAACACATGTGATTAACTAAAAACTAAAAAGAACATCAACATAAGAACTAAAAAGTTAAAATAAAGAAATGTAAATAAGTTATAAACTGAAAAGCAATGAAAATATGTAGTGTGATTCCGCTGAATAATTTATTCAACGGAATAACACTACATATTTTTATTGCAATTAAGTTTTGAGATGAATTTCCGCAATGTGTTAAATTATACGCAAACACATAATTTATTATCATCATCACCTTTGTGCCATCTATGCAATGTGATTTAACACATTTACAGCTAGTGATGCAGATGTGTGGTTTTTAACATACAGATGCATCCCTAAATGTGATTGTTAAGCATAAATCGGATGAAGTTTTTATAATTTTTGTCAATTTTATGAAATTTATACAGAAAAGGCTAAACAAAGAGTCATTACTATAAAGTAAGCATTTACTTACATTTCCTTTGGTTTAATCTTTGGTGAAGCTTTTTCAACCCGATTATAGTATTTTCTTGCATCTACAGCCTTCAATGTAGTCCCGTTGAAGGTTGTATTATTCAACTTCACTATCTTACTGTCTATATTTAGTCTAGGTACCGTGTTTATTGTACTAGTAGTGCTTACAGTGTTGGTTACAGGATTATTGACGGTGTTATTCACAGTATTACTAGTAAGGGTACTAGTGCTCAAGGTAACATTGGGTTTCAATATAACATTATTGACCACATATTGTTGTTGGTTTGAACTCTCGTTCTTAGGTAGAAGGAAACTGGCTAATTTCAAGTTATTGCCGACGATACCACCGTCTTGCTTTTTGAGAATTCGCGGCTTAGGACTGCTATTCACGTTCACAAAGCTATTTTCTATATTGCCGCTACTCTCGTAAAAAGATTTCAGGTTATCACTGACTGGCTTCAGTTCCTCTACACTACTCTGAGTTATGAAGTAGGATTGTCCCTGCAAATAAATTTATAATATTAATCCTATTCTCCGTTTGTATCGTAAATAAAAAAGCATCCACAAAAAATACCTGAGAGGCGCCAGGATCTTGTATCAAGTAAACTGGGGTATATTGACATGAATTCACTGTGATACTATCTGGCATAGCATTCATGGTGCAGATACAATATTCCCTGCTGATAATTACATTACATACAAATGAAATCAAATAAAATAAAGCTAAAAACAAAATTGGAAATTACACCCCCTCGATGTTGACAAATTGACTTTTTTTTTTACCGCGAATATAGCACAGAATACTAATATATCTAGCCATAGACAAAAAGATCATAATAATTTATAATGAAAAGAAAGATCCACACCCGTAACCATAGATATATCTGTCAACTTAAAAAAGTAGTGTCGATTCGTCACATTCTCGCGTCACACAAAATGGAGGAAGATCCAGCCCAAAGACAAAGAATTACTTTGATCCAGCCACTTACCAGTACTTGCAATAACAACTAATTTTACACAGTCATTGTTGACCTTTAACCACAATACATAAAAACGCCAAATATTCACAAAATTATTTAAATAATAATCAGAAGTAAATACTACAAGCCGAAAATTTAACGGAACACTCACTCTCACTCATCAGTCCGGACTCCGGAATGAAACAAATTTTCAAATATTTTTTATGGCTGCACAGCAAATTTTATATTAGCTGCACAGAATATAATTCTTATAATAATAAATAATAATAATACTTCTTCTAATTATATTAATAATTCAAATTCAAAATATTTATTATTCGGACAATAATCTATTAGTTAAACTCGTCTGCAAATAAACTTGTTTTTCTGTTATACAAATAAATATGAATACTTATGATGACTGTTAGATGCAGATCTGACTCAATATCGAAAAACAACAATTTCATACAGCTATTTGTACCCATCGCCGGCGATAACAGCTAAGAACAATCACAGTGATCACTTTCATGTCGAACGGAGACGGAACGAAATTTGTGATCGATCAAAAATAATTTATGGCCACATTTCTAGCAAATAATTTTTCTATGGCTTGGTAACACTGCTCTTGACACTGGCAGTGACAGATTGTTTACCGGTGGGTTTTAGTGATGTCATTAAACGTAGGTCTTAATAATCGATTACTCAAATCGTAAATTACTATAAAAATAATATACGCCTATATTTTTTTATGGATTCAAATTTGGTTCGAAAGACATCTACGTTCCATCATCATTATCAGCCTATTAGAAGGAATGGAACACATGGCAGTCGTCTGTGTTTGCGCATATTATATACAATGGTGAGATCGTGGTCAAAGTGAAAGTGTAAAATTTTGTGATTTTTCGACATTTCGGTTTTCGAGCGACGTATTCCTTTACCGTTTTTAGCCGATGAAATGTTTTTTGAGTATTATTATTTTTTTATAATTGATTACGCAACCGATTAAATATTATTCCATCGATTGTAGCCGATGATTGAAATAATCGATTAACAACATCAGTAATTCAATTCACTAATGGAATGGGGTTGTGTTATGTACCTATGTGTTATTGTAGTTCGTAGAGTATTTTTTATTGTACATAGTTTCTTGGTAGTTTGAAGTAGTTTCACATTTATCTCGTAAGTGAATGGTAGTCATTTGCGGACGATTCGATTAAATTCGACATTGCTTTCGAAACTGCGAAAAAGCGATAACTTGTGTTTATCAGCTGTGATTATTGTTATCTAATCATTTAAAAAATTAAATTACGTAGATAATATTGTGGAGTGTGCCGACCTAGTTCATTTTAACATATTGCCAAGATTGCAGCATCGTTTAGTGTGGAAAACTGTCGTGTTTCAATTAAGTGGTAATTAATTCATGTGAAGAATGAACTTGTCGTTCGCTGGTTGTGGTTTTCTTGGTATTTACCATGTCGGTGTGGCAGTGTGTTTTAAAAAATATGCACCTCATTTGTTGTTAGGCAAAATATCTGGAGCCTCTTTTGGGGCACTGTCAGCTTGTTGTCTTCTCTGTGATTTGCCTATAGGTGAGTGCCGATCTAGCAATTTAGCACTATTTGTTAACATTTGTAAATATTGCACTTTTATATAAACATCTGTAATTTATTTTCCGTGATTAATTGATTACATAGCTTGTAGTGGCATAGCAACATACCTTATCAAAATAAATATCTATGTAAAACAGATATAGTTTGTCCTTAATATATTTTTACGAAGATAATAGTTTTAAATAGGGATATGTCTCACTTCCTTAATACCTACTATCAGTGCTTCTCGTGGAACTAATAAGTAAGTCTTGACTAATATATCTACATACTTAGTTCTTCCTGACAGTGGCAAGGTTAAGCTTTAACTTTAATAATATATTTTATTTAATCCATTTACAAAAGAACACTACATAATATTCATTTTAAGTGTTACATTTCATTTGATTTATTATAATGTTTCTATACATCATAGAGTTTTCTACTTCCTGTTAAACATAACATTATATGCAGATGATGTCACAAGGGCATCCATACATTAATAGTGTAGCAATTAACTACAAAATGTTTACATTTGTGTCAAGTTTGCCTACTGACTATATCTACATACTGCATACCTACCTTTATGTTTACAAGATATGAGTGCATGTAAACATTAAGTGATGTAGTTTTATAAATGTTTCTGATAATTTCTTGTTGTAAACAATAATTATTATATATACAGTATTGATCTTTTTGAAACAATATTTATATTTCATTTTATCCAATTTTATTTTAATAAAAAAAATATTTTTAGGATAATGTTTTGTTTGATTTAATTAGAAGTTTAGGTAGATTTGAAAATGAATTATAATTATACCATTTCAGTATAAAAGTCGAAACCTTGGTCTACTAATTCGACAAACTACGTGAGTTCTAGCCGTTTTATTAAATCTTAATAATATCTATTTTTAATTAAAATTATATGCAAAACAATTTTTTTAGCCCAATTTTTTTTGCCCGTTATTCGTTTCGCATAATTATAATAACAAAACAGCCTGTATATACAGGTACATAGTTTTTGAACAGGAATCCCTATGACCGTAACACAGAAAAATGATTGTTCCGGACTCCATTGACTTTTTCAAACCAATAAAAACTGCATTTTTGGTTAATAAGCAAAAAACAACAATTTCTCTGCATAAAGTCAATGTCCAAAAATTTTTTCGTGGTAATGAATTCTTTTTTTAACAGTCTCATGCATAGATCCTGGCCCCTAACTAGGATTCCCTGTATCTAAGAAACCAGGAACTATGAGGACCATGGTTCCACAACACCCAGACACAAAACAAATGCTTGTGCTTTTTTTTCTGTGCACAAACATTGTCCCGTCCCGGGAATCGAACCCGCAACCTCAGTGATGTATGAGATTTGAGCCAACCTGCCCAACCAATACACCACAGAGGCTGTCAAAATATTGTTTGATGAGCATATTTTTCTAATGTGGCTACAACTTGATGAGAATCAACATAATTTTCATACAAATCTGCATAAAATCAATAAACAGGACTCCATGTTATACTTACACTTGTCTTCGTTTCCTCTGTTCCTCCATACGTATTTTCCATCACACAAATATTTGCACTTATGTAAAACTACTTCCTTAGCTGTATTTATTAAAAATTACAAGTTAATATATACTTACGTTGTGAAAGATTCAAGTATTATTTCACTAGGTGAAATCACCAGCGATGTCCTACGAGTGTTTAGCGCGGCGAGAGCTGGTTCTCTCGGCCCGTTCAGTCCCTCGTTCAACATACAGAATGCCCTGTTGGAGGGTATGCAGAGGTACCTGCCTCATGACGTGCACAAGATCGTTAGCGGCAAGCTTCACATCTCTCTGACGAGAGTGTATGATGGCAAGAATGTCATCGTATCAGAATTCCCTACCAGGGAAGATCTCTTACAGGTAAGCAGTGTGAATTTGAATTTTTGAATTTTTTGCCAGCTTTGTTTTCCGGTTCTTATAATCTCGGTCTTATCATCTCTTTCTTATTGATAATAAGAATATGTAAATAAGAAAGAGTTGGAGGATGGAGACTTACGGAAACCCGGAAACCGTACATGGTTGATATTCCTTCTGCCCGAACAAAGCGCTTCGCTTTGACTTTTATAATACGGACAGCTAAAGAATGGAATACCTTGCCAGTGTCTTTGTTATATCTGGGTTTTTCAGTCTCGAGTGAATCGGTATCTTCTAGGCAAGCATGATCCATCGTCGACCGCGTCGTCACTTTCCATCAGGTGAGACTGCGGTGAAATGCTTGCCTATTCTGTAATAAAAAAAGCATCGGTGTTTCTGTTTATTACGCATTTGGTAAGCGAGTTCTGTAGTGAGCGGTGAGTTCTGTAACTGCTTTTATTTTGTTGCAATTTGTTAATATTATCAAATTACAATTTATTATACAGATTTCTGATAACCCCTTGTATAAAGCATAATGCTACTCTCTACTCTAATTAATCAAAAGGAAGAATATTATCATTGATACAGCAAAGGCTAACTATGCCTGTTGTTGACCACTCAATAAGGCCAGACAATCATAATATCTACGTTTCATATAGGGTTCGATATATATCTCAATTGATATAACATCAATTGATCTTTATGTGTATCGAAATATTTACCTCGTATTATCGATGTGTGTGATATTTATCAATGATATACGAGGATTCTTGTTTTCTAATACTAATTAAACAAGCTCACAGAAAGTAAATTTAAATTACGCGTTGAGACTGTTCTAATGAGAAAAGCATATTATACTGTTCGTAATTACATAGAAGACAAAGATGCTTGGAACATTCCACTTCTGCAAAGCAGCCAACTGGTACATAAGAAAAATAACATTGTAGAAACGCAAAAAATATATCAAAATCTCTAAAAAAATGCCCCTTAGTTCTTGGCCGTATCTTCTGAGTAGTGTTTCTTTTTCCGATGCGGTGGTAGAGTCTTGTGATAATTTGACGTTCATAAGTGCGTCTGTGATGCCAAACATGAATAAAGAGATTTTGACTTTGAATTTATATATACACACTCAGCACTATCAAGCTTCATCTGAAACATAGGATAGATAGATGGAAATTTAGACAGACTATCCTCAGGAACCATACGACAAAAGTATTTTTTCTTTAGGCGCTGCTAGCGTCATGTTTCGTGCCAGTATTCTCCGGTATGCTGCCCCCTCGATTCCACGGCATCCGGTACATGGACGGCGGGTTCAGCGACAACCTGCCGGTCTTGGATGAGAACACCATCACAGTCAGCCCTTTCTGTGGGGAGAGCGATATCTGCCCGAGGGATTTGAGCTCGCAGCTGTTCCATGTGAGTACTCATTTATTGAAGTAGGTAATCTTTGACATGGTTCAAAAATTGTTCGAAAATTGTTCATATTTATTTTTAAATTGATTGTGTGTGGACTACTGGTTGACATATGATTAGTTCACTGCTACGTTTGGTGGTTCTTTACGGCTGATCCTGAAATAGACTATTTAAATCATGACGAGAACATCGTGAGGAAGCCGAAATATCCAAGAATCAAAAGTTCAAGGATATTTGACATCCACCAACCCGCACTGGGCCAGTGTGGTGGATTATGGCCCATATTCTGTGTGAGAGAAGGCCGTGTCCCAGCAGTGGAAACATAATGGATAATGATGAATTCTGAGGAGAAACGTACGAAGGGCCTTTTTTAGGGTGACAGCCCTTTTAGGTCATCGTGCTGTGGAAGGGTTGGTTAGGAGGCGTAGTGGAAATATTCGCTGTCCGAGGTTTACACCCCTAGTGTAGGCTTAAAAGACATCAGAAAACACGGCATGAAAATACTTATAAATGTCTAATGCTTAGCTTCAGTCTCAATAGAAATACTACTTCTATACGCCCCTCATCCTTTAGACACTATGAAAAATATGGGTTATACAGCACTAAGCAAATAGAGACCTAAATACTGATGGAAATGGGCCTGCAGCAGCACAGTGAAAGCTTAATGTGGAAAATAAATAACTCCCGTGATAAAGCTGTAAACGATATATTTTTGAATCCATCTGTCAGAGTATTTTTTCTAACAACTTAGGTTGCTTAGTTACAGACATAGACTATGAAATTACATAGATACGTAATCAAACCTTTTTCAACATCCCCACTTAAGTTCATAGCCTTTGTAACCCCATACAATTATAACAAAAATTATGCTTCACCTTGTTTACAGGTTTTGTTAAAGCATCAGCAAGCATGGAATTAGTGTCACAGTAATTTACAACTATTTCCTTTGATTCAGCTAACTCTTTAACATAATTGTACCTTATGTTTATATGTTTACTTCTCTTGTGAGTCACTGGATTGTAAATCATCTTGCTAGCACTTTGACTATCACTGTAAACAGTTACAGACTTACAATTAGAACATAACTCATTAAAAAGCCCTCTTATAAAAACAATTTCCTTAGCAGCTTCACAGAGAGCAATGTATTCTGCTTCAGCAGTACTCAATGCAACACATTGCTGTTTGCGAGCGTGCCATGAGATTACAGCACCAGCAAAAACTAAGCAGTAACCCGAAAAAGAATGACCATCAGAATTTGTACCCCAATCAGCATCGGCATACGCAACCAGAGGCTTGTTCTTTTTCTTGTAACAAAGGGCATAATCCATTGTACCTTTTAGATACCTGAGCACACGTTTCAATGCTGCCATATGGGTGCTATCATTGTAACAGTTAAACTGGCTTAGATAACTGACCGCAAACGTTATGTCTGGCCTCGTACAAGTAGACAGATACATTAGAGATCCAATAATTTCTTGATATCTAGTATCTTCAGCATTACTCCCTTTAGCAAGTTTCAGGTTACACTCCATTGGAGTTCCAACTGGTTTACATTCCTCCATTCCGAATTTTTGCAGTAATTTCCTTGTATAGTTCCGTTGGTCCAGGTATATTTCCCCCTCTTGACGGTTTCTCCTGATGCTCATTCCAAGACACTCCTTGGCTTCGCCGAGGTCCTTAATTTTGAAGGCCTTGCCTATTTGCTCCTTCAAGTGTCCAGCTTCAGTAGCATTATTTGTAAATATGTAGAAATCGTCAACATAAAGACCAATAACTATGAAAACTTCTTTAGTTTTCTTTATGTAAATGCAAGGATCATATTTGGATCTCGTAAAACCAATTTCCAAAATGTGCGCATGTACTTTTACATTCCATGAACGAGCCGCTTGTTTTAATCCGTATATGGCCTTCTTAAGCTTACATACTTTTCCTTCATCACCTTTCTTTACAAACATATGAGGTTGTTCCATGTAAAGATCTTCATTGAGGTCACCATTTAGGAACGCTGTCGTGACGTCAATGTGATGAATATCTAAATTCATTTCAGCTGCGAGTCCGAATAAAAGACGTATGGACGTCAACTTAACAACTGGGGCAAATGTTTCAAAGTAATCTTCACCATACTTCTGCGAATATCCTCGTGCCACCAATCGAGCTTTATGACGCTGCACAGTACCATCTGCTCCAACTTTTAGTTTGAAGACCCATTTGCACTTTACAACATTTTTATCCAATGGCCGATTTACAATATCCCAAGTTTCATTTTCTATCAGAGAATTATATTCATCCACCATTGCTGAATACCATAGCTCCTTATCAGTCCGGTCCATAGCATCTTGAAGAGAATGTGGGTCTGGATCGTCCGAAACATGAAAGTTATAGATCATGTCTTTTTCTTCCTTTCGGCGTCTGTCCCTCAATGGATATCGGCGCTCATTAACAATTTCTTGCTCTTGTGGTTCAACATCAACTTCAATCTCTTCTGAACGAGCCACAGGTTCATTCATAAAATTATGGTCTGAGCCTATATCGATAGAGTCATGGAAATCATCAGCATCCTCTATTCCTATTGCATCCCCCTCTGAACTCTCCTGTTCCCTCTCTGAACTTTCCAGTTCCCTCTCTGAACTTTCCCGTTCCCTCTCTGAACTTTCCCGTTCCCTCTCTGAACTTTCCCGTTCCCTCTCTGAACTTTCCAGTTCCGTAACATGAATATCTCTTGGTATTAAACTTCTTTCTTTTTCAGAACCTCTTGCTAGGATCTCTGAGATATCTACAACTTGTGGTGTTTCTTCATTTGACACATCGATGTTGCACGATGTTCCTTCCACGAACACAACATCTCGAGCAACGATTACTCGTCTCGCATTATTTATGACATCCACAAATCTGTATCCCTTTTGATTCTCACTATAGCCAACCATAGTCATTTCAGTAGACTTCGAATCAAATTTCTTTCTTTTATTATTGTCCTTCACAAGTACGTGTGCCTTGCTTCCAAATATCTTCAGATGAGACACATCCTGTTTCTTTCCTGTCCATATTTCTTCCGGCACAGTTGAGATCGCCATTGATGGTGATCTATTTTTTAGGTATATGGCTGTATTGACTGCCTCTCCCCAAAAACGTTTATTTAACTTCGCGTCTTGAAGCATGCACCTCGCCTTTTCAACAATAGTGCGGATAGTGCGTTCCGCTACTCCATTTTGTTGAGGAGTGTGAGCTACGCTCGTTTTATGTCTTATTCCATTTTCCTTTAAAAACGTTTGGAATTCGTTTCCGGTATATTCAGTCCCGTTATCACTCCTGAGACATTTTATCCGTTTGTTTGTCTCATTCTCCACCAAGGCCTTAAATTCTTTAAATTTACTGAGAACCTCAGTTTTAGATTTAAGTAGATAGCCAAAAACTTTTCTGCTAAAGTCATCAACCAAAATCAGGCAATATTTAGCTCCGCCCCATGATATTTCTTCCATAGGTCCTGCCAGGTCGGTGTGAACTATCTCCAAGAGCTCTTTAGCTCTGTGTGCTTTCCCTTTTGGAAACTTCTTTACGCATTGTTTGCCCTTACAGCACGCTTCGCATGGTTCCGTGTTCTCCACTCCAAAATTAAGTCCATCTACTAATGGCTTCAACTTACGCATTTGGATCCTGGAAAGATGACCAAGCCTCCGGTGCCAAAGTTCGTGTGCACCCATCTTCATGCCACCTTCAAGAACAACCATCGCCTTATCTAAACTTTGATCTAAAACATAGAGCCCATTTTTAACTGATGCTGTTAACAATGCATTACCTACTTTCATAGAAACATCTTCAGTTTTAAAAACTTTACAAGATTTTTTATCAAAAACAACAATATGACCATGCGCCGCAATCTTACTTACGGATAGTAAATTCATCAAAATTTCCGGTACAAACAAAACGTCTCTAAAATTAATGTTTACACACCGTCCCTCATTGTTTACAGTTGCCTTCATGTTGCCCTGTAAAGTAGAAACAACTTTCTCATTACTTGCTGTGCTTATGCAGTGTCGGGCAGTTTTGACATCTGTCAACAAACATCTTTTGGACGTCATGTGCGATGACGCGCCGGAATCAAGAATCCACTCACTTGAATGACTTGCTATGGCCGTTGTCTCTGCACAACTCATGCTTCTATCTTCTTTAGAAGGTCCAGCAGCAGCCGCAGTATTTCTTTCCTTTTTGAATGCCTCATACTGTTTACATTGCCACTTGTAATGCCCCTTTTTGTCACAAAAATGGCATATTATAACCTTCTTATTCTTTGTAGGTTCCTTTTTCACTTTTGACATCAACAAAGAATCACTTGTGTCATGTACTTTGCGTTGGCCCTCCTTCATGAGTGCAGCCAGAACGCTACTTGACGAAATCTTTGCGCTTGAATGTTCCAAAGCCATTACTAACGGATTGTATGTTTCTGGCAGTCCAGCCAACATTATAATTCCGATAAACTCATCTTCTAAGCCTGCACTTATTGCTTGTAGAGCTTGCTGAGTTGCTTGTATATCAGTACAATAAGCTTCAATATTCGGGTAGTCATTTAACTTAACGCCGAATAACTTTCTCAACAGCGACAATCTCCGCGTCAACCCGCTGTCCGCATACGCATGTTTCAGGGCTGTCCACGTCTCTTTGGCTGTTTGTGCATTTACTATTAGAGGGTAAACGCTCTCAGCACACATCAGGCAAATTTTTGATCGAGCTTTGGCATCCCGCTTTTTCGATAAATCATTTACTTCAGTTACAGTACCTTCTATGCAATCCCACAGGTCGCAGTCTGTCAGGAACATTTGCATGGCAAATGCCCAAGTCCCATAATTGGACTGGCCCGATAACTTTGTAAAAGTTGGACTCTGCATGTCTGTAAAATTAAAACTTTATCACGTAGCTATGAGCTGGGCCCATAACCTGATGGAAATGGGCCTGCAGCAGCACAGTGAAAGCTTAATGTGGAAAATAAATAACTCCCGTGATAAAGCTGTAAACGATATATTTTTGAATCCATCTGTCAGAGTATTTTTTCTAACAACTTAGGTTGCTTAGTTACAGACATAGACTATGAAATTACATAGATACGTAATCAAACCTTTTTCAACAAATACCAAGAAATAAGTGCGAGAATAAATTCATTCACCTAATGTATGATACAGTCCTGCACGCAATTACTGTTGTTACTACTTGTTGCGTGGTTTAGTGTTGCGAAAAGTGAACGTGTTTTAAATTATGATTGCAAACACACAGTTTCACTTTAGCCACGTCTCTTGACTGCTTTTGATAAAATAATGGGCCAAAAACCTTGAAACAATATAAACAAAATAAATTTGTAAATATGTAAGGTAACTAGTTTCCGGTCGCTTTGCAAAATTATTTCAATAGTCCCTTCGTCACCATCACCAACATCAACTCAATTCCGCCCACTGCAATCCCTGCAATGTAAGGCATGAGGCACCCTCATACACCATTTATCCTTATTCTGTGACAGTCTTCTCCAGATTTAACCGACAAGTTTAGCAGCCGGTCATAGTCCGTTCGTGCCTTAAAATATTCCCTAAATTAGCAGTTCCTTATAGCTAACATGTGGCATAAGAAACCTTTTCTTAACACCATAGAGCGCGTGTATTCTGATAAGTACAAAAGTCACGTTTATGACATGAAAACATGTAGTAAGTATAACAAAAACTCGCGTGATAGGAGTAAAACACGTTTGAAAGATTTGTCTTTTAAATTACTTCAGATAAGAATAAAAATACCACTGACTTAGTTACTTATCACGAAATATTCAGAATTTTAAACCAGAGCACGCTTTTTTCCTCCCGGGAGTTCCGTTCGGAGCGCTAGCCAAGAAAGGATATTTTGTAATTTTCTCAGGAAAACAAAATAAACACGGGGAAAATAAACACAGATCCAGAACTATACTTGAGTATAGCTATCTATACATATAACCTTGACCATTGTTTCATGTCTGGAAAATCAGAAACCACATATTTAGCTATGAATTTTGTTAGTATGAATTAAATGATTATATTTAAATATTTGCACGCTTGCTTGCAGGCTGAATACTGTGACATTAATAAAGTAAGACCTACAATTAATTGTAAATAATAATGTATTCTGGCAAATAAATATTTGATTTGATATGTCTTACGAGTCTTTTATTTTCAGGTAAACCTAGCCAATACAAGCATAGAGCTGTCGAAGCAAAACATGAACCGTTTCGCTCGCATACTCTTCCCTCCCAAGCCTGAAATCCTGAGCAATATGTGCAAGCAAGGTTTCGACGATGCATTACGATTCTTGCAAAGGAACAACATGATATCTTGCACGAGGTGTCTAGCGGTTCAGTCGACGTTCCACTTGCAAGACGTTTTGGACGATACTACGTATGATTTTGACCCGGACTGTGAAGAATGCAAGACGCATAGACAGGTGAGTTTTCCACATATGCTCTTATCATATAAAGATTTTTTCGATTGTTGAAACCACGTAAATTGCCAGCATTGTTTTAACATCGATAAAAAATTTAACAGTGATAATGAAAACGTAGTTCCAGAATCTCGTGTCAAATCACACTATGTATTGCTAATAAAAGGTTAAAGCGGCGTATGATAATGACTAGGATAGGACTCTCTCTATGAGAGAAGGCCCGTGTCCCAGCAGTGGGAACGTGATGGGATGATGATGATAATGACGATCAAAAATCAGTTTTGAAATCCTTAATATATCCAAGGAATCCCCAAAAGGTTTTACCCAGTTATCCATATAAAATAATTGATTTAATGACTGAATCACGTTCCCTTACGTTTTTAAACATACGAATAAATGCCGGGTTACGCGTATTATAAAATATTACGAATAACCAGGTAATTTATTATGCGTGTTGCAATTGCAACTTTGAACTGCATGAAAATAAACCGCCTTTTCAATGTGACTACGTATACAATAGACACCGCATTGACCTAGCCGAATTTTAATCTGACCTGTCCTAACTGCCGACTTATTTTTAGGACGCCCTAGTTGATGACCTCCCCGATACTGTGATGACGATATTCCAAAACGCGATAGACTCGGCCAACAACGGTATCGTCAACTGGGTGATGCGACAACGCGCCGTGCGCTACCTAACGGTGCTCGCGCTGCCTTACACCGTGCCCGTCGACATCATGTATGCTACATTCACCAAGTGAGTATCAACAGTGATGTCATCATACAGCGGTATCGTCAACTGGGCAATACGACAACACGCCAAGCGCTACCTAACGGTGCTCGCGCTACCTTACACCGTGCCCATCGTCATTATGTATGCTACATTCACCAAGTGAGTATCACTAGGGACGTCATCACAACAGCGGTATCGTTATTTGGATGATGCGGCCGCGCGCCGTGCGCTACCTAACAGTGCTCGCGCCACCTAACGGTGCCCGCATTACCCTACACCGTGCCCGTTGACATCATGTATGCTACATTCACAAAGTGAGTACAACAGTGAAGTAATCACAACAGCTAGGCAATACGACGACACGCCGAGCGCTACCAAACGGTGCTCGCTACTTTACACCGTGTCCATCTTCTTGATTTGAGTATTAATATTGACGTCATCGCGCCTTGTATTAAATTGCCAAAGTATTTTTTATTAACTTTCGCAATCAAATGTATTTGGTAATACTATATGTATATAGTTACCAGTTTAAGCTAATTCCCTTGTGCTTTCATGTTAATGGGGCCTACTCTGAGTTGCTTTTGTTCGTTCGTTTGTGCGGACTAAAAGACACTCGCTCGCTGTCCCTTTTACTCGACGGAACGAAGATTCATAATTACGAATACAGGCCTCTGAATCTGAGTCGACAAATTGCGTAGGTATATTATTTATTATTTTAGTTTATAAAACATACAAATTATCTAAAATTATATTATAATATGTTTGCTGCTACTTTATGTTAATTAACTACCTAACATATTATTTTAAATGATATGTAACTTTGAATGTATTCATCTAACAATCCCAATTATATGTACCATATGCCTTAGGTACCTATATGCTGTTAGTTTGGCTTTAAACAATCATCACTATGTAAATATCACAAGTACCTTCCTTTCGATATAACTACTGATAGTTTTAAATTCCAGTGAGGTTCGTTAAATATTAGACGATTTAATGTAAACAAATTATCTTTGCCGTTATCAATAAATAAACAGACTACATAATTAATATATATATGAAAGTTCAATGACAGTGAAATATCGACGTATAAAAGGCAACAACTGTATCTCACAAAAGTTATCTTTAAATGCTTTTATTTCACAACTAGGTTAACCTATACATTATACATAAGCAAGTTTTTATAATCAGGAAATAGCTTGTTATGCTGCTAGGGTGCATGTTGAATATGTTCTTCCTTATTCCAATATGTTGCTTCCATACTTCTATAATTAATGCCAGGAACACATTTAATTAAGCCAATTAATGACCCGGTTAAAGTCAGATGTATTTATATGCAATTGTATAAATTAATTGAAATAATCCCTTTAGGTATAAAGTAATGCTTTTTAAAAAAGAGACTTCTTACACAGCCCATTACATTATCCTTTACCGACTTACCGAGCACCCAAAATCAATGTTTCTTTATCAACACGAAGAACTTATATAGTAATAGTCAAAAAGTAGTCCCAGTTCACGAAATAAGAACATTTTTTTGAATTACCTCTTAAGCAAACATTTGACCCCACCACCAGTCTCACTTGATGGAAAATGACGACGCGGTTGACGATGGATTATGCTTGCCTAGAAGATACTAATTCACTCGAGACTGAAAAACCCAGATATAACAAAGACACTGGCAAGGTATTCCATTCTTTAGCTGTCCGTATTATAAAAGTCAAAGCGAAGCGCTTTGTTCGGGCAGAAGGAATATCAACCATGTACGGTTTCCGGGTTTCCGTAAGTCTCCATCCTCCAACTTTTTCTTATTTACATATTCTTATTATCAATAAGAAAGAGATGGAGGAAAGAGATGAGATCAAAGAAGATATCTTTCCAAAGAGATGGAGGAATTAGCTCCTATATTCCCTCGCACACTCACCGTGATGTATCCTGTAAAATACCGACAGGCCGGCAACTTTACCTACTTACTAAATGTAGGTATGGATATATTTGAGGCTGTTTTCAATGTATTGATGATAGACTTTTATTAGCGTAATATTTAACTACCATACGCTTTTTAGCTATCACGCTGGTAAAGTAGAGAAGCATGCAGTGCAATACAAAGTGGCTGGGAATATATTCGTGCGTAGAAAGAAGTGTCTGCGACATAACAACGTCATGACTAGGTTAGTGTCTGACAGATTTTGGAAATAGCCGGTAGAGGGTCTGTGTTTGAGGACGAGTTATTAGACATTGTTGAGTTACGTCCTGTTTATGTGGTGAAATGGTGATTATCTCTCTAATTCTATTTTCTGAAGTATTCTATAGTCATGATTTAATTTCTTTGGAAATTAGGAAGTATCTCCGGCGAGGTAAAGGGCGTTTGTCTTTGTCAAAATTCTTGTGTGACGTCCTTTGTTTGGTGCTGGGTCGGTATGTGTTTTTGTTCGTCTTTGGTCATTGTGTTTGATATATGTTTTTTGTAATTGTAGTATAATGAAATTAGTTAATTGTAAGTAGGTACTAGCAGGCGTAGCGCACTCCGCACTATATGAAGCTACAAGTACATAGCCGGACACCGACGGCGGGTCGCGCGTCGTTACACGTGCCGCGTCAGAAGAGATAAGAGCTATGCGATAGAAAGAGAGGCGCTCTGTAGGTTAATATGACTGGTAAATATGCAGCGCTACGCGAGCTGAATTGAATTTAATTGCGTCATAGCAAGAGTCGCTATTTGTTTAAATTTCTTTGCGGAGTGACGCTTTTGTCCCTTAGTATTCTGTGGTACTAGTTGTTTCGATAACAGTGCTGTGCCGTAGGTACAGCATTTTGCAATTAAATTTGATGGTACTGCAATAATTATGTGCAGGCGAGGCGTGGTTATTTACCATTACTGTTCACCCTCGATCGTATTTTATAGTTTATTTTTGTTTTTGTTTCAAGAATTGATACAGATTTTTCTAATCGCGCATTATTACGAAAATGCGATTATAAAATATTTATTTAAATTTATATAACACTATCATTATGTTCATAATCTTCAAGTTTGTAAACTTGTTTGACGCACAATTTTTTTAGTCATAATAAAATTGCAATAACAATAGTTTATCAGGAGTCAACTTCCCTATCTCTTCAATTGTAATGTTACATTATGTTTCTATGTCATTCGGTCAAGGCTATGAGAGTCCTGATAAAAGTTTAAAATAACTATTATTTTTTACTAAATGCACGATAAAGTTATAATGTTCTAGAATCTAGAACATTCATTATTAGTAAAGTAAAACAATTCCATACTTATTTGAAACAAATACGTGAATGAAATTGAGTAACCAATTAATTATAAGTCATGTTTTCATAATACTTTGTAACGTGGCAAACCTTGATGATTACTACATGAAGGTTTGTCTACGATCACGCCCTGTCCATACATAAAAAAGTAAATAGTTTTTCGTTCTTTCTTGATTTTTAAACCAGCTGTCACTTGAGAAAATCTTTAGATCGCGCTGCTCTATATTCTAAAAATTCATAAAATATTAATCCTTTCTTGAAGGGCTGCCTACTACGCAGCCTTTTCTTCACCTTCACGTTTCATCTTCACCCTCTACGCTTTCCTGTTCTTACCCGCTACTGCCTCGGGAGCAAGCCGGCCGGTGAACGTCGACCCGCCTGGAAACCCCGAGGCCCTTCTTCAGTTCCTGCTCCCCCAGTCCTACCCGTCCTATCGTCCTGCTCTGGCCAGTTTTCCTGCCTTGTACATATTGAAAGTCACCTAATTAAATTCATTTGCAAATACCAATTTTCTTTTTTCTTGTATCCACGCTCGAAGTCTCCGCGAGTTAGCCCGGCTGCAACTTACTATTTGTACAAAAACAAAAATCATTTTATCATTAAAACCCAGGTCAACGAAACAGGATAATCGTAATCACAGGAAATTCTGACCCATTTTCAATTACAGCAACATCTTCATGTGTGTTTGTCGTGTATTATTTTTGCTAACGTATCTACAATAGAAAGGTTATTTGAAAAATAAAATATGACATCAATCAACTCAGACGATCATCCTGAAAATTCATCTAAAATTAGTTTTTCGATATCTCAACTAACGCCAAAGTTATTAAATGGTAGAGGTCAGTGGGTGGAGGCTCCGTCGCTTTGTAACAAACGGCTTTGTCGTAGCTTGTGTCATCCTGTATGAGGCTATAAAACAGTGACGTCACAAAAGTTATTGCCATTTGTTTTACTGAAATATTGAATTATTAAACTAACTGTTTTATTTTGGTTGCGTTTTCACATTTGACCCTTATTTTAGTTGTGCATATAGCTCAATGTTATTTTACGTCTATTAGTTGATATTAAAAATCACTTAATTGTTGATTCTTTGAAATACCTACCCTGTTATGTTTCTATGTAGCGTTGAAAATAATAGCGGATCGGACAGTAATCGAAAAAAAAATCTTAGAACGAATGTTTGTCGAATTCGAAAGATCATTGAATCAGTATTTTTGTAAAATAATAAAAAATATTTTTAATCAACAAATAAAATTGAATAATTCTGACATTTTTTATCTGTTCCGAAACACAACACAGTGCATGACGTCATTTCAAAGTAAATACCGACTGCGAAGCTTGTGTTTATTTTAAATTTTTGCGATTTATCAATATCAAAACTGTGTTTCATGCCATGACGACCCTAAAGTCTAAATTTTACAAAAACGTATAAATCACTTTGCAAGTTTGCTTTCGTAGAGCTTGTCGTTTCGTTGGCCAGCGTGTGACGTCATACGTCTGAGGTGACCTTTTTCGCGGAAATCTTTGAAACATAATTTTAGGTACTTTTAGGACTTTATTTAATTAAAATATTATTTTTGATGGCTATACATATATTATGGTTAATTTTAAAAAGGTTCTGAAAAGTTATCCGATCCCATATAATCATCCTAAACTCAGCGTTGTTTAAAATCTTTGTTCCGAAGGAATCTTTAATGTACTAGTAATTACGATTGTTGGCGGAGGGATGCAATCACTAGTATATTCCAATAGTATATGTTGACCTCGGTAAATACTGATAACGGTGAAACAAAACCGTTGATAAGGTCCTTACGCACTCCGCAGTGGATTTCCTGTTTTTGTTTTTCTACGATTTTAATTAGTTGGAGCTAATTTTATGAATCTTTTGCGAAGTAGGTTAGTATAAGGATAAATAACATTTAATTTAATTGTATTGATTACAAATTTATAAGAATCTAATAAGTAGAAGGAATTAAAATTAGAATCCGATAATTTGAGACTTTTGCTCGGTGCTCACATGGAAATAAAGCTCAGAAATATTGCAATTTGACATCATTAATCGGCACCTTTAGTATGGACCGGAGACGTAAAAATTATCCCTTGTTTATATCCACTTTTCGTTTGACGAAAGTGTATAAAAAGAGATAGCCAAAGTCAAATATTATTCATTAAAAAGGTGCAAAAGTGCACTTTTAAAGGTCATAAACACATGATACAAATATAATTAAAAATATGTTAATGACTTTGAAATAAAAAGGTAAGTATGTTTACCCATTTCTTTCCTATACTTAAATTGAAGTCCGGATGCAGAAAAGAAATGGGAAAACTGACTCTACCAGTGCTTCGGTAATACGTCCGCTAGAGGTATAACAGGCTATAAATGGTTTTGTCTCTGGTCGGTGCTAAGAGGGCTGGTAGGCCCAGTCATAGAATACAACTTTATAACAATCAAATGGGTATAGATCAGTATAAACTACATCATATCCCAAATCAAGTATCAAAAAACAATAATGTATCATCGCCATCAACCAATATTAGTCCACTGAGTACGATCTCGGCTCTCTTTCTCCAGTACCTACCTAGCTGCTGTGTATATTGCCGCTCCATCTAGTTGCACGGCGTCCGTTAGGTACTACGTTTGCCGATTCTAAAACACGTCTGCCCTAACGGTTATCGTTTCTGCGGCAAATAATATAACAATGTGTATGGATCAGTATAATATAAACAACAAAACAACATCTTACCTTCTTACCACAAATAATGGGGCGGTTACAAAATTTATATTTTATTTTGATTGCCGTTTAAATATTATTTTCGATCGTTTATGTACATACCTCTTGGTCACGTTGGGTTGATGTGTTTAAAACCCCATCAGATGGTTGTCATTTGATATTACCTACCCAATACTGGTTTTTGCTTCGCTTGCACATTTTGTACAGTCATTAAATTGTGAGTCACTGTGTAGTCATTGACAGACATTAATGTTGCATGGAATTTACACACAGGCGCGATTGTTAATTATTTCAATTTTATATTCAAGTACCTTAGTTAAAAACTCATCTTGGTTTTTCTGAGCGACATGTTAACTGTATTTTCATTTCTTTCCTTGTTATAACTACTGAACTTACCAACACGTCACGAAAATCATTCATTGTCAATTGTATAAGGAATTGCCTCATTCTAAGTTAGTTTACCTGTTTGTTGTATAAACCAATTTATATGGATACTAGCTTTTTCCCGCGACTTCGTCCGCGTGGATGATAGAGGAAGCCACTCTATCATGTCGTTGAATTAAATTAATTAATGTAAATTAATTTCAATAGTGTATATTTTTATTTCTGACGTTGGAATTTAAATATAATAATAATAATAATGTAATTTACTCATACATGTTATTAAACTGTTATTTTATGTAAGTATTTAATATTTGCATGTCACTAATAATTGACTATGTGTTTCGGATCCAATCATATTTAAAATAACATCTTTAATGTATGTACCAACAAGTATTGCAAATAAATCATTTCATTTCAGTGATTTCATTTCATTTCATTGAAGTATCTAGGTTTTGAGATTTTTTAACAAATAATGTTTTATCTTTAGTAAAAAATATTATTTTTTTTAATAAAAAGTATCTTGTTACTACTAATGCCTCCAAGAATATGTGTACAAATTTTCATGATGATCGGTTTAGTAGTTTTCGCGTGAAAGCGTAACAAACAAACTTACATTCACATTTATAGTATTAGTAGGGATGGTTTATACATACATGGTTTATAAGGTACCTATGTATAATAGCTGAAAATCAGTGTTTGCTCCTTGAGCAATGTTATTCGCTGAGCTATGGCCCATTCGTCATAACTGCAACACACACGTACTTGTAGTTTAAGTGTCTTACAATTTGCTATTTAATGTACATGTGTGTTGTGTTGACAAATAAACGTTTTATCTATCTATCTATCTATTTTTAAAAGATCACCAAAAGCGCGATCAAAATTTTCTCAAACAGTGTCTTTTACGTCACAATGTCTTTACTTACCAATTTTCCCCAGGTTCGTAACATGCACGCCAAAGATGAGCAAGTCCCTCTGGAAACTGAGCCTGAACCTCCTTCAGCAACTGCATTGTTTCGTGTACGCATCGCAGGACCGCTCGGAGGCCGCGGCGAGGATCTACTACAAGCTCACTATGGACGCGAAAAAGGACATGCACGACTCTTACCAGATGGAGAGAAGGTAATTTTTTAAAATTATTTATAGGCTTACGTTTGACTGCTAACTCACCTGGGCCCCAATTCACTATGACAACTTGGCGATCCCTTGCTTCGAAATCACGTCGATTCCTTCATTAATAAACGACATCTGCGAAGTTTGTATTCTCTATGTCGCGTCATAGAGCATCATGTATATGAATATATGAATGCGTCATAGAGGTGTCGTTTTTTAATGAAGGAATCGACGTGATTTCGAAGCAAGGAATCGCCAAGTCGTCTTAGTGAATTGGGGCACTGTTATTAAGTGACAGTGCGACAATGCGATCGAAGATGATTGATTTGATAATGATTTATATTTATTATTTTTTTTGTCGTGGTAGGTCTCTCGTATGCCCGTCTTTGTAGGTACCACCTTTTTGCCAGCTATTCTGCCGCCAAGCAGTGCGCAAACATTAATGTGTTCCTGTTTGAAGGGCATTGTAGCCAGCGAAATTACTGGGCATTTGAGACTTAATATCTGCGCAGTACTATTTATGTTATCAAAAGTTCTGGGTGGCACTGCAATTGTTATAGGCTGGCGTGGCGCTTACCATCAAGCGAACGACCAGCTCGTCTCATCACTCAGTTCCATAAAAAAAATAGATTTTGCACAAAAATGGTACAAGGAATGACTTAATGCTATTTAGCATTATCTACCTGTCTTCCAGGTCGTGGAAAAAATATAGTAAGCGTGCGGCTACGTTTTGAGAAAAAGGTATATTGAGAGATACTAAATAAATAAATTTACGAACTTTCTTTTTTATACATTTTTATGGAACTGAGTAATGGGACGAGCAAGTCGTTTGTCTGATGGTAAGCGCCACGCCTGCATATAACAATTGCAGTAACCTCTAGTTTCGTGGAAATAACAATGTCAATACGCGCCCAATTTCCACATTGACGTTACTGCCATTCAGTAGCTGGTCTACTAATCCACCATGCCACAGCAGACTGTTATGTGAATGATAATAAAATGTCGGCGGCAGCCTCCTTAATTTTAAAACGTGTCCTTTATTAATGCGTATTATTATATAGTCTGGTGAAAAAAGACTGTAGCATTTGAGGTACTTATAAATTTTATAGAGTTGTAGGCTCAGGCCGCGATTTTAATACCAACCACCGAACAAATCCATGCCGTCAAACGACCTAGTCGTGTTTCGGGATGATGTTCGGTGAACCATCAGGTTCACCGAACATCATCCCGACACGGGTCTGAGCAGTCGCTCAACTGCTTCTATTAGATCTAAGTGCTTCATCTTTTGCCACATCGTCGCTTAACATCAGGCGCATAGTGGCCAAACAGATCTAAAAGCGATAGAAAAGGCAAAGTAACAGCAAAGAATACTACAATAGAGGATGGGACAAATTTTTGGCCCCTTAAGGGTAGCTACCTTTTCTTTTGTAGTTAGAAGGTTTTGTTCTTAGGAATCTTCTATTTTATTTTGAAGAAAAAAATATTGCCATTTTTAGTTCTTTGAAAATAAGTACGGTTCGCCCAACTATATTTGTCAAAAAAAATCAAGATTATCTTAGTCGCCTCTATTGCTTTGGAAATTATTTATTATTATAGCTTTGGGAAAAGTGTTCCTGGTTTCCAACCAACAAAACACAAAAAAGGGAACACTTTTCTCAAAGCTACCCTTAAGGGGTCAAAAATTTGCCACACCCTGTATCACCTGTATCTGTACCCTGTGTTCGCTCACGTGACAAAAAGGATACTCATTTTTGTTATCTGCCATATATTTTACCGTAGAGTCTAAAAGACCGGTCATAGATTACTTAGCGATTTAATCCTGGATATTAATAATCTCTCCTTATCGGTTATTGTTATCGAGTTCGACCTTCAGAGGCTAACCATTTTGCATTGTTTCCATTGCATTTGCGTCCTAATGACAATCCGCGTTTACGTCATTGGACACAATCCGCACAATGTTACACGTCATTTCTTTTTTTGTGTTGGCAACGCACGTGCAGTGCCTTGTGGCAGTGTCAATGTCACGTGTTAAGCTTTGTTCTTCTTGTATAGAAATTAATTAATAATTGTTCTTTATCTGCAAACAAGTACACTTTAGTAGATAAATTAGCTTTAGGGCTTTAGGGATGGGGCTGGCATGCCATGTAGCAAAAGTACCTAATATTCAAAGGTACTTTTGCCACATGGCATGCCAGCCCCATCCCTAAAGCCCTAAAGCCCATAATAAAAGAAGAATAAAAAAAACAAGTACCTATACGTTTTATGAAACAAAAAACCGACTTCAATGTATCTTCGAAGTCCAAGGTCAAATATTGATAAAATTTATATGGGGCCACTTCGTTGCTATACTGAACCCAACGCAAAAAGAATGTTCCAAATCGGTTCATGTATGACAGAGTTCTGAGGTAATAAACATAAAAAAAGAAGAAAAAAAATACAATCGATTTGAGAACTTTCTCCTTTTTGAAGTCGGTTAAAAAAGGGGTTAAATTCGCGCGAAGTGCTCGCGATTACCTGATATATTACTATTATCATCAGCCCATTACATTCCCACTGCTGGTACTCAGGCCTTCCCTCGTAGAGAGAGTATGGGCCATAATCCACCACGCTGGTCCACTGCGGGTTGGTGGATGTCACATGTCCTTGAATTATTGTGATAAATTCTTGGTCGTGCTGGTTTCCTCACGATGTTTTCCTTCACCGGTTTTAGAGCGATTGTTAAATCCACACATAACTTAAGAAAGTCAGTGGTGCGGGATCTAGTAGCGGGGTAATTACTAAGTTTAAAAACTGTCTATCGATATTCTTGTCAATATGCAACTACGATGCCCAGAACATTTTCTCGTAGAGCCCGGTTTGACCACTTTCATCCACTTCCGAATGAACGTGGTGCGATCGCTTTCCTATACCTACTTCTTACTTTTAATGTAAATAAATATAGGTACTATAGCAAAAAAATAAATTAATTAAAAAATTAAAATAATTAAAAATAACTAAAACCCGACTACGACATGAGTTTTAGTTTGTAACGTGTTAGCGTCAAATTGTTGATTTTATAAAATTTAATAATTAGTACCTAAATAAAAAATGCTTTATGTAAGTATAAGTAAAATGAATATGTATATTTTTAACCGACTTCAAAAAGGAGGAGGTTTACAATTCGACGGTATGTTTTTTTTTGTGTTTGTTACGCGATTTCTCCGCCAATTATGAATTGATTTCGATGATTCTTTTTTTGATTGGTAGGTCATACTTCAGAGGTGGTCCCATATAAATTTTATCGAAATTCATTCAGCACTTTTTGAAAAAAATAGCATAAACAAAAAATATAAGTTTAATCTTCAAGTCGGTTCTTGTTTTTTTTTGTAACCGACTTTCTAAAGGTGGAGGTTTGTATTCGACTGCTTCACCTGCTTCACCCAGGGTTGACTTCCGGTGAGGGAACTCCTTAACGGTGAATAGTACAGACACAACATTTTGTAAATGGATTTAACCATAATAGCTTGTTCTAAATTCCATCATGACATGGCTGATACACCCAGGATTGGCTTCCGGCGAGGGAACTCCTCAACAGAGAATAGGACAGACATGATTTTTTTTTGTACATGCATTTAATTGTGATAGCCCGTTTTAAACTTCGTCATGACGTGGCTGCTAAATCATAAAAACTTGTCTTTTAAAAACTATTTAATTAAAACTTGTTTTGCACTAAAAAGGGTAAAATAAATTATTTAAAAAAAAATTAAACCGACTTCAAAACCACAAATAGGCACTCAAAAGTGAAAAATAAATTAGTATAATTATCATAAGCGCTACCCACTCATATATTTGAAGTCACACTTTTTTACAAAAGATAGGCCTACGTTTGACCACCATCTCGCCTGATATACTAGCGACCCGCCCCGGCTTCACACGAAAGCAATTTACTATGGTGGTGTAATATTTTATAGCACATTGAATTTTCTCTACTATAGAAAAACTTAATTAGAATGTATCGTACATTCCTTTTTTTACCTTCCGTAAAAAAATCCCTAAATTACAGTGAAAACCGTATCAAAATCCGTTGCGTGGTTTAGAAGAAGTAAGCGGAGACACAGAAATGAGGACGCGGATAAATAGATAGATAGATAAACACTTTATTATTCACCTTAAAAATAGAGATAAAATACAAGTCAAATGTTTACAACTACTAGGTACGGATACTTTGTTTTATACTATTTAGAGATTCAGAAAAGCATTTTTAGGAACAGCTATTTACGTAATTCAGACAAAAAATTAACATTAATTTTAGTTCAACACCATGTACGTTTAAAGTGCAGTTTGCCGAAGCTCAAGTTCAAGAACACATCGCAATAGAAGAATTTGACAAGTACTGCTTGTGCTTATATCTCAAGAAACATGTAAATTCCTTTCTTTTTCGACTATTTTGTTTTGGTACGTAGGTTACCTACTATAATTGTTATCCTAAAGTACTGGAGCCACTGAGTTCGTAGTTTGTACATAGTGCCAGCTGTATTACTCATTCTATGATATTTTCTTTCAATTTCAGTTGAATTCTTACCTAACTAACCCTAAGTAAGTAAGAGCGAGTGTGGTCCAGTGGGAGCATGTGCGACTTTCGATCCGACGCACCCATGTTCGAATCTCGCTGGCCCCGAACCACTGACATTCTTAAGTTATGTGCGGATGGCCACTGGCTCTAAAAACGGTGAAGGAAAACATCGTGACGAAACCGGCATGTCCAAGAATTAATCACAAAAATTCAAGGACATGTGACATCCATCAACCCGCACTGGGCCAGCGTGGTGGATTATGGCCCAAAGTCTTTATGAGAGAAGGCCCGTATCCCAGCAGTGGGTACGTAATGGGCTGATGATGATGAACGCTAAGTTGAATGGTTAAATTTTATACACGACTATAAGAACTTATGAGACTTAAGACTTTATAAAAATTTATTATAAGAGAATTATTATTAGAAGAAGAAAATAGATGGTTTCAGTCCTTTTGTTGCATTTTTGCAAAATTATGTTGCATTCGTAATGGAAGAACCGGTCCAAAAGTTATTATAGTAATTTCAAGTAGTCACACAATATTACAATTAATTATGAACGCTATTTAAATTATCCATCCATATGAAAAGCCGCAGATTGCCTGATACGAAAAATAATTAAAATAAGCTCTAGAAAATTCTGAAGACTATTTACAAATAGTTATTAATATAACTACTCATAACTAAATAAATAACGTTGAGTTGTATGTCTGTAGTTTTCAAAGTAATACGGAATAGTGAAAATAAAATCCGATAACAGGGGTTTCCGTGTTGATTGTAATCCGATGTTGCACGCAGAAGAAGTCGCGAACGATCGCTAGTCACCAATTAACATATTATTATAATAATGTACTTAATGAGGAAGTATATCAAACATTAACTATACCTACACTTTAATAGATAGATGTTTGATAGATATCTTATAGAGGATTGATTAAGGTAACAATGAATCAGTACTAAGTACTAGTTCAAAGGTTTCTTGTTGAGTCCGAAGTACAAGATCTAGATTTTTATGAATTATTGGTATAAACATAAACGGGTATATCGTTACGTCTAAAAGAAATGCCAATTAGCGACAAACAGAAATAAGAATGTTCCCAACTTGAAGTATGAATTCTGTAATAGTAATTGCACTCTTGGACTCTAAAATGGTAGATGGACCAGGGCAGTTACAGAATGGTGGCCAAGAGACGGGTGGAGACTAGTAGGCAGACCACCGGCCAGATGGTCCGATGATATAGTGAAGGGGGTAGGAAATGTATGGATGCGGAATGCACAGGACCGGAACAAATGGCATGATGGAGAGGAGGCCTGAACCTAGCAGTGGGTGGACACGGGCTGAAATGATGATGATGATGATGATGACGACTCTTAAAATGCTTGCACTAATGACATATAGTCTTCATCTTCTTTTCGCATCGTTAATAATTTTTCTCATTCTATCTCTAAAACTCAAACATGAAAATTAATTTGGTTCATGAAAAGCCATATTGGATAGTGCTATCGCGGTGAAATTTTTGAGTCTTTCGAATTAAAGAGAGATAATAAACTCTAGTTGTTTCCAAAGCTTACGTGGTAGTTTGCTATAACGCGTTGCGTATGGTTTGCGATAGACTTCGAATGTACCCCCATTAGGAAAATAAGTAGTGCTTTGTGCTCTTCTGTTTTCTGCTGTAGATCATATCACCGTATGAAGTCTTATCTTATCGTTCACACATGTGTTCCGGCCTACTGTTCAATTAAATGCGTACGTAATATTGAACAACTGTTGGAGTGCGACAAACAGCCCAGCTGTTCTGATAACGAACAAAGACTCCACCCGAGTGGTCCATTTTCCGTGTTACCATTTCTACTGTATACTTGGTATTTGGTTGTGAAATCATGAGGCGTGATAACGGTATATTAATCATTGTTTATTTTGATTGTGACAGCCTGTTAGGGGTAATTTATGTCATCGTCCACAGCCTTTCACATCCCATTGATGGGTGCCTCCCTCATATTGCCATTCGCTTCAGTTCTGTGTCCGTGTGCCGTGCTCTGTGCCGCTGTGTGTTCTCTGGCCCTGGTTCGACCCGCGATTTTCGTGATATTATCGACCCAATTCCAATTTATCTTCAATTAATCAATTTATCTTCGACCAAATTTATTAAGTGACTAGTTTTTTCTAAATTTTTGGACATGTCACAGAATGTGGCAAGTCTTAACAATGCTCATCCTCTGTGCGCTAAAATTGGAACCAGATCGCTTTAGACAAGTTTTAATGATTCATACAAATGAACAGACAAACAAAGAAACAATGCGTTTTACAAGAAGAACTTTGTTGTTATTGTGATTAATTCAACGGAAGTCTCTCAACGGAAGTGTCCGACTCAACTCAAAGTTTCTAATCACATAAATCGACATCTATCATTGACATTTACCTAATTTCGCGCTGAAATGCGCAGTATACGCTCAACCTTCATATAATTCTACAAATCCGGCAAAATGCCTAGTTATGCATTAGTTCATATGTTAAATGTATGCCAGTCGGTAATAAATATAATGTATTAATCTTTCATTATTAAATCTAGATTAATAGTTTGTTAATTGCTAACCACCAGTCGCGACCTTGACGGTAGAATTGAAATATTTGGATAGGCTGGAAATATATGGATAGGATAATAGGCTATAAATAATCCGATAACAACGTTTCTTCAGAATTATATTTTTATAAAGATTAATTAATTAATGTCGATAAACTGCAACTGACAAAGAGTGCCGATAGGACCTCTTACTGTGAGGTCACAAAGAGTCATTTTAAACAGTTTGTTTCGAAAATAGCAATTCTCCGAAAACTCGACATTCTAGACGAATAATAAAAAGTAAACATCGGTCTTCTTTTTTCTTATTGTTGCGTTGGCAATTCAGTTACTTTAGCCTAAATTTAATGAAAATATTAGATAGTTACAAAAATGAGTATCTGTGTGGTTGTCCAGAATAAGTTCTTAAAATTATACGGTCTTGTTGAAAAGTGCCGAGGGGGCGTGGCTACGCCCTATGACGTCACTGTTCGGTCGCATCACGTGGCAAATAAGACAAAACTCGAAATAAGAAGAGCTGTTGTAAAAAACATGAGTACCTACAGCTCTACTCTATATTTGATATCTGGTCAGCGGGGATCATAAATTACGCTTGTCATTACGTCACAGTTTGTAAATGAACTGCGCAGTTGCAGACTTCAATTCGAAAGTTGTTGTTCCAAATAAGTCGTAAATAATTTGAGTATGTATACCTAAGTACTCCACTCAGATATTTTGCGAAACAGGGAGTAATCATAATATAAGGTCTACGATAACGTCAAGCGTAAATATGACAACTGCGCAAAAGTGACCAGCATGCTCTCACTCCGGAAACTCGAATACTGTCTTTTATCTTTTTGTTCTGGTTGGCCTCTTCTGTAAAATTCCGCCTTGGGAAGTACCACACCCTTGCCAGACATTTAACCGCCAAGCAGTAGTGTGCAAACATTAATGTTTCGTTTTGAAAAGCACGGTGTCAATTGAAATTAGCCATTGTCTCAAGGAGAGTGCAGAACCGCGCAAGATTTTGCAAAAAATTCCGGATGGTGTAGCACTGTTATGGGCAGGACCGTTTACTATCAGATTGGATCAGAGAAATGACCTGCTTGACTCAACATACACTTCTATTAATAAAAAGTCGTATTTATAACATAAGTTACGACTTCAAATAAATCGTCTAAAAACTTAGAGTAGGTATGTAGAGGTACTCCACTCCGTTATCAGACGAAGCAGGGGGTAATATAAAACTCGATAAGCTAATTGCGCACGTCGGACGTCAACGCGGCATTCTAAGCTCGCAATAGGTTAAAGATAACCGTTTTCAATGCAATGTTATACAGAGATATTATGTGTGATAGTGGCAGAAAATGAAACTACTTACTAATACTTGATAGGTACGATTTGGTTGCTGATTGGTTGAGATACTTTTAATTCGACCGTGTCCTGGTTTGAAGTACTATAGCCAGCAAACGTTTGCGTAAAAACGTCTTGGTCGACGGCCGGCGGCATGCGGCTTGTTGGGGCTTACCACTAGTACCATTGCCCACTAACTTTTCAGTTACAAAGTATAAAATATCAAACGAGTAATTATTAGATACATGGTAATACAATAGATAATATATGCATACTTTAACCTATGTATATCTATACCATACGTGCTTCTCGCTTTTAACTGTACGATTGTGACCTCGGAGTCCCTGTTTGATTGTTTCGAAATATAGCTATTACTGCTCGATTCTTGACTTCATTATTCTTGTATGTGGAAACAACTGAATTGTAAATAAGCACGAAAAAACCGAGTGTTTTGATAAGGACTAGGCATGCTTGTTGATCCCAATTTTAGACAAATAATAATTAATAAGTATTGAGTACAGATCGTATATAATGCCCTTGTTGTTCACCTACAAGTATTAAATCACAAAATCAATTATGTATTTTGATAGTCATATATATATATTTTATTTATTAATCAAAATGTATTATACAAACATATTTTTATAGTACTACAAAAGCCAAAGGAAGTTTGTCTTAGTCGCTTTCTACTGCAATTACGTTTTTTTTATGTAACTTAGTGACGAGACGAGCTGGTCGTGCCTGATGGTAAGCAATACGCCAGCCCATAACAATAATAGCACCACCCAGAACTTTGTTTTGCAAAATCCTGCGCGGCGCTGCACTGCGCTCGTCACCCTGAGACAATTAGCTGTTGAGTCTCATAATGCCCAGTAATTTCGCTGGCTACCATGCCCTTCAAACCGGAACACAGTAATGCTTGCACACTACTGCTTGTCGGCTGAATAACTGGCAAAGCGGTGGTACCTACCCAGACGGCCTCTCGCATACGAGAAACCTACCACCAGTTTTAATAAAAATGAGTAATATGTCACTTACATATTATATGACTATTACAATGATACTGAAAAACGTAAATTCTATTACCTACTTTCTTTGCTAATTTTACGTGTAATGCGTAGTAAAGGCACGGAGTAATTAATAGTTGTAAGTGTTATTTGTTGAAAATTACTCCGTATTATTTCCTCTTACTTCAGATGGGTAATTTCAGGCGTTTGCGCGTCCATGCCCCATAGTCCATGCATAGTCAGTCAGTGACGTCAATATGGGTACATTGTGCAAACGTTTCGTTTTAGCTATGTATGTATATGTCAAAAACAGGACAGTGCATTACCAGGACAACTAGTTAATGTAATGACCCGCTTGGGTGGTACTAGCAATATAGGCCTTTACGTTGTACCTACCTACTACCTATAAGTACGTATGATCTTAAGTAAGAAAATTGATATTTTTAACAGACTTTAAAAAAGGAGAAGGTTCTATATTCGACTGTATTTTTTATGTTTGTTACCTCAGAACTCCGTCATTCATGAACCGATTTGGAAAATTCTTTGTACGTTGGGTTCAGTATAGCTACGAAGTGGTCCCATATAAATGTCATCAATATTTGAGGACTTCGAAGATACATTGAGTCGATTTTTTGTTTGATAAAACGTATTATAAATGAATCGGACGTCTGTCGACATCCAGCAAGCTACTACAAAAGTAAAACTAGGCACATACCTGTGTTTAATTAGATTAAAACAAGAAAATATAAATCATCAGATTTGCTTCTTTCTTTTATTACTTCCGTCTCTTTTTCGCTGCGCAAAATGTAGTAAAATAATTATATAAGTATTTGTAGATACAAATACGAACGGTAAGATATATTGTATATTTTATTTATACATATATTTATAATTTAATTTGCATTTGTTTCGAAAAACCACCGTCCTTCCAAATTATGTTAGTCCTTTCTGTTCAAAGGTTGTCTGGAAGAGATCGCTTTGAGCGATAAGACCGCCTATTGTTATGCTGATTACTGTGAAATGTACTTGTTTTTCATATACCTATTTTAAGGTTTTTAACAATAAAGTGTTTATCTATCTAAGATAATTTATTCCCAAAAGAAAAAAAAATCGTACAAATAGTACAGAATGTAACTAATTATCTAAAAACATTTGTTATCGGCGACCCCCAAACCTAGCACGACCTGTGTCTAGGGGGTCGTGTGAAATGTTACCAAATTCATTTTAATTTTATGATTTATGTAAACTTTATGTAAAAATGAATGTAACAGTATTTGTACAAAGTCTAAGTAAGTTTTCTATTGCCTAATGTTGACGTTGTCATGTTTCAGACGGGCGAGCCAATACAAGCTGACGTACGGCGACAAACACATCACATACGACGACACGGACACATTCGAGCACATTCTCAGCGTGACGTCACACAACGACGCCCTGCTCGCCTACTACTACCTGGACAGTGAGAATAAGGTAATACATACATATATCCTAGTAATATTTCAAACGTGAAAATTTGTAAGAATATACCTATGGGTGTATGTTTGTTACTCTTTCACGCAAAAGCTACCGAACCGATTTGGATAAAATTTGGGATGTAGGTACTTTAGGACTTGGAATAGCACATAGGCTACTTTTTATCCCGGGAAACCGCGGGTGGAACCGCGGGGCGCAGCTAGTGTACATATAAATAAATGACAGACTAAACAAGCGAATTTCAGTGAACTTAAATTTAAATACCCCCGACAAAAGCCTGAAATAAAAGTAAAAAGCGGCTGAATCGATTTTGATAAAAACATCCACCATGATTCATCCACATTGATAGAACCACCGCTAGAAAACCTGCTTTCAAATAAAAAAACCGCATCCAAATCGGTTCACCCGTTTAAGAACTACGGTGCCACAGACATACACTTGTTGGTCAAACTTATAACATCCCTCTTTTTTGCATCGGGGTTAAAAAATAATATAATAACGATTTTATGCACCTTTCGAGGTTTGGTCGGCATTGCATGCTAATAAATGGATTTAGAATGCATTGTCATCGAGGTATGAGCTACCCTGAAAGTTCCAGCCGTATAGCTAATTGGGAAGTACTCGAAATTCGAATTGAATGATTCCACCCGGAATAACAGACAGACAAACAAGAAAGTTACTCAATAAAAACGTGGTAAAATGAAAAGCTGTTCGTTGGCAAGCGCATCACTTAAGAACGTCTGGACTGACATGGCAATATTTTTATTTTTATTGGGTTGTAATGGAAATAAACATTGGAAAAGTTGTCCGGAAAATTGGGAAACTCGGTAAAAGAAAATGCTTTTTTTTCTATTGGATTTTTGTATAAACAACACAATATCTTTCGGGTCAGCTAGTAAATAAATAAATAAACAAAAACGTCCAACGATCACATATATAGATCCGCCTCTAACCAGGCCTAGCGCACTCCACACTGTAGGTACGAAGCTACAAGTACATAGCCGGACACCGACGGCGGGTCGCGCGTCGTTACACGTGCCGCGTCAGAAGAGATAAGAGCTATGCGATAGAAAGAGAGGCGCTCTGTAGGTTAATATGACTGGTAGGTATGCAGCGCTACGTAAGCTGAAATGAATTTTATTACGTCATAGCAAGAGTCGCTATTTGTTTAATTTTTTTTGCGGAGTGATGCTTCTGTCCCTTAGTATTACAGAATACAGGCTCACGAGCACAGGCTCTTACTAGGATTCCCTGAGTCTAGGGAACGGTAACAATGAAACCGTGGTCCCACCCACACAACAAATGTAAATGCGAAAGTTTGTGAGGATGGATGGATGAATGGATGTTTGTTACTCAATCCCACGAAATCTACTGAACGGATTTTGGTTAAATGCGCGGTGAAACCGCGGGGCGCAGCTAGTAATTAATAGTACAATGTCTAAAGTATATTTTCCGTGAAGGTTTACCAGGAAGCCCGAGCACGTGACCTGGAAATTATAGCTTTAATTGACGTCATGTAAGAACAGATTAGTTGGGCATAACTAGTACAAGTTCATGTGCAGTAGTTATTGAACCAGTAACTAGATTGAGCTCATTAAAGATATCGGATATTATAAATATACAATATCCTGAAATATCTTCTATTTTATACTGTAGACTAGCTGTTGCCCGCGACTTCGTTAGCGTGGACTATAGTTTAACGCAGATGTACACACTTTTTTGTTGGTAGATTATGTACAACACATTTATTTACAAAATTTCCCTGTACACTATGTTAGCGGTCTGACTGTCTTCGGGCGCAAGCACGTAAAGTCTGACGGCTCACGTCACCCGTGAGAAACATCGTTTGACAGCCTCTTTGGTGTTGTGGTTGGGCAGGTTGGCTCAAATCTCATAAACCACTGAGGTTGCGGTTACGATTCCCGCGACGGGACAAATGTGTCGTAATGTTGTCGTAGTTCCTGTTAGGTACGGGGAATCCTAGTTACGGGCCAGGATCTATGTATGTGATTGTTACGTTGGGCGTATTTACCTATTTATTATTTATTTATTTTATTGTCAAAGCACAATCACATGCTTCCAAACACTATCGGGAAAGCTTTTCATAGTAAAATCTGCGGCCCTAGTAATTGGCATACTTGACCCTAGCTTATCGCGGGGGCTGCGCGCGGTGGCGCGGTGCGGAGCGCGGTGACGCACGAGTGGCGCGATATCGCGCGCCACATCAAGGGTTATCGACAACTTTGTTTGTGTTTAGATCTTTTTAACACTTTGATCGATTTGTAACTTCTCTGAAAGAATTAACTATTTGTTCTTTGTGTAACTGTGCAGAATTCCACTGCGCCCGTTTCTCGCACATTCAATTCTAATGAAATTTTACCTTTTTGTAACTTTAACTTCTTGTACATATATGGCTTCTGCGGGGTTTCGACAATTTCGCCAATGTTACCTTCTTGTTCCTGCGGGTCGAAAAAAGCGGAGGGATTACTTACATATATTTTTATTTTAATTCATTTTACATTTTCAATCAACCCCTATATATATTACATATATTATTCTAACAACAACCTACATAATATTCAGCGGGATTACACTGTATATTTTTATTGCGTTTCAGTTTTGAGATGAATTTCCGCAACGTCACGCCTGATTCCATTGCATTCAACGTTACCTTCTTGTATCTTATATGAAAAAGTTGCTAATGTTCCCTTTACAAAAGATTTCAAAAACTAGATCCCTGTCCCTGTCTCTGCCCTATAATTTACATACTGACTTTGGTGGCATTACTGTGTTCCGGTTCGAAGGGCATTGCAGTGTAGCCAGCGAAATTACTGGGCATATGAGACTTAATATCTGATGTCTCGGGGTGTTGAGCGCAATGCAGTGCTACGCAGTACTTTTTATGGTATTAAAAGCTCTGGGTGGCACTGCAATAGTTATGGGCAGGCGTGGCGCTTACCATCAGGCGAACAACTTGCTCATCTCATCACTCAGTACCATAAAAAAATAGCTTAAAAAATTAGATATCCTTTTAAGCTATTGCATAGCTTTTATCGCGGGCCTTGAGCGTGGAGACCGAACCCAGAAATTCCGTAACGAAAATAACCTAACACCCCCCACTCCGAATGCTATGCAATAGCTTTACCGCGGCAGTCTCCGAGTGCCTCACGTCTTTTTTTATTCTTAGATCTAATTTGACTTAGCTTTATGTATGCTTTTAAATATACCTACTTCACGAACATGCCAACGCAAGCCTCGACTAAAACAGTATTAAAATAATAATGCCAATAATATTTAACCTCTGCTGCACTCCACACGTGTGAGTTGTCGGCAGTTGTAAATAAGTAGCGATATCTTGTTTACTTGTGAATGTTTTCGTATTGCGGTGCATTGTATATTGTATATAACATTACAAATTGTTGTGAAAGATCAAGCATTGTTTTTTTTTTATTTTACACGTCAATGATCAAGTAGGTACCTAAACAAAAGGATGCGGTTACATCAATACCTACATGTCTTTATTTTAGGATCTACGATCTTTGTATTTTTAACAGGCTTCAAAAAAGGAGCAAGTAGTCAATTCGATTGTATTTTTTTATATTTGACTAGCTGACCCGACAGACGTTGTGCTGTCTTAACTATAAATCTAAACTAAACTTTCTTAATTTTTTCATTCCTAAGAACCTTCTCCTGACAATAACAAACACAACAAAAAAAGAATTACCGAAATCGGTCCAGCCGTTCACGCGTGATGCCGTGACCAAGGGAAATAGGGATTCATTTTTATATATTTGTTCATTTATAAACCGATTTTGAAAATATTTATATATTGCGTATAATATTTTGCGTTAGGTGCAGTATAGCTATAAAGTGGTCCATATAAATTTCATCGATATTCGACCTTGGACTTCGAAGATATATCAGAATTGAAGTCTTTTTCGTTTTTTTTATTATAAATTGAATTATTATAATCTGAAAGTAACAAAAAAGTATTCGCTCTACGTTAGGTTTTACTTTCTAGGAAGTCCTCATTTTTATTTGCGAAAATATCCCGCACCCATCTTTCCGCCCACGACCTTTGAGCTCGTAATAATAATAGCTCAATGCCCACGACATAGGTTGTCCGTTCTCTGGCCACCGCCATTTGTGCGGCTCGTTCACGATATTGAGATGAAACCAATTCCAGTTTTTTTTTTACGCTTAATAAATCCATGTTTGGTCACTATCTCGCCTGATGTGAAGCGATGATGTGGCCTAAGATGAAGCACATAGATCTAGAGAGACGGCAGTTGAGCGGCTGCTCAGACCCGTCTCCCCGATGGTTCACCAAACATCATACCGAAACATTAAAAATTGAAAATATTGTAAATATTATAAATATTGATTGAAAATAAAAATACCTTTTATAATATGATTCTTTGTGATTCATTTCAATAGCATTTGACTACTTGAATTTGATTTAGAAACGGGATATTTACCATGTATAAAAACTTTAATAAAACTACTACTTTATTACTTTTTTTTCTACTTTACTTGATTTTTATTTTTTGTGTGTAAAAACTTTAGTATCGTCGTGATCATGGTGCTTGTAACAGTGCCGAAATATTGAGATCTCAAAACAGAACACATACATGGTAAATATCCCGTTTCTAAATCAAATTCTAGTGTCGGTGACCATGTTAGTTTAAAAACGTATATTTGACTACTTGCCTACTTATTTGTAGAAATAGTACAAATTGGTAATTTATTAAGATTTATTATTAATCGACCCAACAAATACTTCCGAAGATAACCTCTTCCAAGACCACACATCAACTTCGCGCCCCTATCGTATAATGTAGGTCAATTAACTTGTTCCAAAAACGTTGATAGTTGATAGGTATATTTTACAAACATCCCAAGTCCATTGAGTCCCCTTCTAGTAAAGTTTATTCATTTTCTTACATGTGTACCTATAGGAGTGCCTACTTTTGAATTTGAGTAGAGCGCATGTGTTTTTGTAGGTACCCTACTAATATTAAAATGCAAAAGTTTGTGAGGATGGATGGATAGATGGACGGATGTTTGTTACTCAATCAGGCATAAACTACTGAACGGATATTGATGAAATCTGGTATCTATGTACTTTAGAGCCTAGAAAAGGACTTAGGGCACTTCTTACCCCGGTGAAGTCGCGGGGCGAAACTAGTACTCTATAATGATAACCATTTTCCATATAATTATTGACCAGTGATTAGGCTCAGCGGGAATTCGTGCGACATTCGATCCGCATGCACGAGTTTGAGTCTCGCTAGGCACTAATGATTTTTAGTTATGAGCGGATTTAACAATCGCATTAGCAATTCGGTGAAGCAAAACATCGTAAAGAATCCGGTGTGGCCAAGAAACGCGAAATTCAAAGACATGTAACATCCCCCATTCCGCACTGGGCCAGCGTAGTGGATTATGGCACATACTCTCTATGAGACAAGGCCCGTGTCCCAGCAGTGGGAATGTAAGGGGCTGATGATGATTTTGACCATTACATCTTTTGTTACAGATGAAAATGACAGAGATATACGACGTGACAGACGCGGACACAGAAGCGGTTCAGTCGCCGAATGAGCGCGACATCAACAAACAACTAGAATTCGACAACGACTGGTCCACGGAATTCATTGCTGATAGCGGTGAGTTGCACCCTCGATAGTCGACAACTTAGCTCTGCCTATGGGGGCCTCGTACCTATGCGATTTATTATGGGATGAAAGAAAACATCGTGCGAAATGCATGCATATTAATGAACCTTACAATTTTAGTCATGGCTGGTTGGATTACGGATTAGGCTCTCTCTTTCTCTGCGAGTGTAAGAAATTATTCAGTCCTAAAATTACCCAAAGGATAATTTTAGTTCTAAAATAACTGATTTAGTCAATTCAAAAGGACAATTTTAGTCCAGAAAAGGACCGTTTTAGTCTTAAAACACGCGAAATGGTTTCACTGGTGGTAAGTTTTTCGTATGCGAGAGGTCGTCTGGGTAGGTACCACCGCTTTGCCAATTATTCAGCCACCAAGCAATAGTGCGCAAGCATTACTGTGTTTTGGTTTGAAGGGCATTGTAGCCAGCGAAATTACTGGAAATTATAAGCCTCAACAGCTAATTGTCTCAGGGTGACGAGCGCAGTGCAGCGCCGCGCAGAATTATGCAAAACAAAGTTCTGGGTGGTGGTTATGGGCTGGCGTATTGCTTACCATCAGGCAAACGTCCAGCTCGTCTTGTCATTCAGTTACAAAAAAAGAATTGTTTCAGTCCAGCAAAGGGCCATTTTAGTCCTAAATAACTGTTTTTGTCCAGAAAAGGACCGTTTTAGTCCAGTAAGAACATTTTTAGTCGAGCAAATTAAAGTTTAAGCCCTGGGAACGATAATTTTAGTACCGAAAGTACCGGTTCTTTTTCCGTGTGCCTCATGAGTTGATGATAATAAAGACGTTAAATTACAATGATTACTTTCTTCGATCCGCAGACGACCTAGACATGGAAGCGATGGATGACGACGCGCTAGCCGACCGAAACATATTCTCCGACCCCGAGAGCGAATGGAACCGAAGATCTCCGACCACTTCCGAATCTGACGCGGAACAACCCGAGTCGGACAGACGGACGCCTATATCGTTTGTTGCTGCGTAGTTTACGTACCTGATTTTCTTATACAGTTTATTTAAATTTCCTATGTGAATCCTTATTGCGGTTTATCAGTCGGAAATTATCAAAACAAAACCCAATCGATTGCATTGATCCAAGTGAAGGCCGAACAAAGTATTCATTGGAATGCCGAGTGACGCTCAAGAATCCTTCGGGATGCCGAAGCCTGCTGCGGCATTACATACCTATTTTCTTTTTTAACCTTCGACGCAAGAAGGAGAGGTGTTTAAGTATAATCACTATTTGTCTGTGTGGCACCGCTCTTAGGGGTAAACCGATCTGGGTCAGTTTTTTTAATTGAAAGCAGGTTTTCTTGTGGTGGTTCTCAGATATGTTTTATCAAAATCGGTTCAGCCATTTTTTACTTTTTGTGGGTGTTTTGTGTCGGGGGATTTTTAAATATTAGTTTACTGAAATTCGCTTGTCATATCTCGACTATTACAACTGCATTCAGTTCAGTGAACAATAATCAATGATGATTAAGAACTGTCAAGATAGAATTATTGAGCGTCTGACCATCTTCCATTATAACTTCTGGCACAACTAAACAGCTCCGACAAACAATATCACGTCATCAAACGTGGCTAATATACAGGTTAGATATGCATAAGCAAAACCTAACGTACTTTCGTATTATAAATATGAAATTTTATGTTTAAGCATGTTTTCGTCCTGAACATTTTCAGGTAAAACAGTGCATGAAAAACAGCAAGCCTACCACCAACTTTTACAAAACAATCACATTTCAGGAGTGTTTTAATGCAAGCTTACAATCATATTACTCAATTCGTACCACGACCTTCAAAACAATATGATTTTATTCCTGCGAAGTGACGCGAAAGAACGAATGATATTGTATAACTGCTTAAGAGAGATCGAGACAGCGCTCTATTTATATATAGCGTTACCACTTTCGCACGTCGCGTCGTGTGGAACATCACAAAAACAAAACAAAACACCAAAACTCCTTAGCAAAACAAAATCAAAGTAAGCTTACTTTTAGGACTTCGTGGTACGAAAAATGGAAGTAAGGTTATGATAATACTGTTTTAAGAGATGGCGGTAAGCCCCCTGAACTTTATTCGTTTAAATCGGGTTATAGTAATTTGGTCTTTCGAGGTTCTAAATTAGTTTAGTTAAGCAGTTTTACGTTAAGAAATATTATTTTAAAATCTGAGGCTATCATACTCATACTGATCTCGTTTACAATGCAAATTTAATACATGTTCCTTGATCTTACGATCTGTTGAAAACATAAGAAATGGGGGCTTCCAATTCCTAATATCGAAGCTGTTTTTGTCCCCCAGTTTAATTCATACCGACTTGTCAGTTTTTTGTAACTTTTAAGTATTCTTGGGGAATTTAAAAGGTACTTGGATACACGGTGCAAACCAATCCTTCTCTCACGATCCCTGAGACATCTTAAAACGCACCTATCTTTTTAATTAAAAAGCCAGCCAGCCTCTGTGGTGTAGAGGTTGAGCAGGTTGGCTCAAATATCATACACCACCGAGGTTGCGGGTTCGATTTCCGCAACGGGACAAATTTTTGTGTGCAGAAAAAAGCGCAAACATTTGTTTCGTGTTTGGGTGTTGTGGGACCAAGATCCTCGTAGTTCCCTAGATACAGGCAATCCTAGTTAAGGGCCAGGGTGTAGGTCCGTTGTCCCCGTAAGCCGTGTCCCCTTTAAACGGGGACAGCGGTACTTTAATAAAATATTTCAAAATATGTCGCGTTGTCCCCTTACTCTGTTTCCGTTGATATAATAAACTTTATAAGGAAAATCTACTTTTTAGCGCTTCGCCGCCCGCTGCGCGGCACGCTCGCTTGGCTCGCGCTGTGTGGTCTCAGTTCTAAAATAACCTAACCTAGTGGCTGTGTCTCCGTAAAGGGGACAATGGTACGAAAATTGTATGATGTACTGTTGGCCCCGTAGCAGAGATAAGGCCTACGGGGCCAACAGGACAACGGACCTACACCGGGGCCAGGATCTATGTATGTGATCGTTGGGCGTATTTATTATGATTTAAAGGTACTATTAAGGACTTAGATTCTATATCAAAATATAACGAAGACGTTGGTCGAACACTATATTTTCCCATGAAGTACTTGTGTTAATTATTTCCTTACAGTATGTATTTCACGGTACAGGGAGTTACAATAAATACTATTAGGTATTAGGTGTATATTAGGTGACGGTATATAGGTACTTAGTTTAAATTATTATAAAAAGAAAAACTTTTAAAAATATAACGTAAATTAAAAATGGGTTGCAAAAGGACGGAGCCATTTTAAAATTAAAATCTTAAATCAATTATTATTTTAAAAAGCCCATTTTTAATAGACGTAAGTTTAACTAATGTGATATCGCGAGTAATATTATTAATTTTAGAAGTTTATTATTATTTTTATTATTTTTAAGGGCTATGTTATTAGATGTAATGTAAATAAGTTGTTAATTACAGAGAGATAATTTTGTTTGTGTGTTCAGTGGTGCCGATATTTATCTATTATAAACTTTAATCGTGATGTGTATTAGGTGGGCTTAAAAAACATACAATACTTCAATTCTTACTTCTTTACTGGTGGTAGGTTTCTCGTATGCGAGAGGCCGTCTGGGTGGGTACCACCGCTTTGCCAGTTATTCAGCCGCCAAGCAGTAGTGCGCAAGCATTACTGTGTTCCGGTTTGAAGGGCATTGTAGCCAGCGAAATTACTGGGCATTATGAGACTCGACAGCTAATTGTCTCAGGTTGACGAGCGCAGTGCAGCGCTGCGCAGGATTTTGCAAAACAAAGTTCTGGATGGTGCTGTTATTGTTATGGGTTGGTGTATTGCTAACCGTCAGGCAAACGACCAGCTCGTCTTGTCATCGAGTTACATATAGGGCTGAGTTTTCATTTCTCCGATAAGTGGTCCGGTATATAGTTTATCTAGCTGAATAGCTTCATTCCGAATAGAGCAAATGAGATGCATTTTTATTTTGTGTATGGTTTCGCACAGTTTGTGCAGTTAGCCAGTCTTAACTTAAGTAATTAATAACAAATTACAATTACAAATCAACTGTAACGCTTCAGTGAATTGGTCGAAATTTACATAAAGTTTCCTATGGACTTCAGGGAGAATATGAGCAATGTGACACTCATCATCAACACGTTCCCACTGCTGAGATCCGGGCCTTCCCTTGTAGAGAGTATGGGCCATAATCCGCCAAGATGGCCCATTGCGGGTTGGTGGATGTCACATGACTTTGAATTTTTGTGATCTTGGACATGGTTTGGTTTCCTCACGATGTTGATTATCGACTTAAAAAAAACTAAATTACGAATAAATGATTATCTGATTATCTGTTTTCCTTCACCGTTTTTAGAGCGAGTGTTAAATCCGCACTGTGACACTATTTTTTTTTTATTTGCCAATACTCGTACGTTTTTATTTGCCAATAATCACTCGATGGAACATTGTTTTGGAAAATAAAACAAAATCGAAATCACTTGACTTCCCCAAAAATTCCGGGATTCTCGGCAGAATCTTACATGCTTGAAAACAAAGCGTTCCTCCGTTAGCTTGCCTACCTGAGGATTGAAAAATCGGTCCTAAATTAAGCGAGATATTAGTACGACGGCTTAAAAAATCATGAAATTGTTAGTGGTTTCTATCAGACACACAAATAGTTTTATCAATCTGTACACTATTATTCCTGTGACTAAACTATTCAAATATATTTATTATTTAACAGCGAAGCTCTCTTCTAAATAATTATTGTGAAACAATCAATATGTGCCTTAAAAAATAATGTTACCATAACGTTACCTGTCTTGTTTTCTTTGGAGATTTTTATCAATTTGTTTATAAATGTTAAAGTATTTAGCAAGTCGATTATGCCATAACATTGTATTGTTTTAAATACCCAAAATGTTTTAAGTACTAGAGTGTGAGTTTCACAGAGAAAAGGATAACTAATTTCTTTGGAGTTTCATTGTATGCACCTAGCGAGCGACTTAGGACTAACGTAAAGGAACGTTTTAATAAGATTAAAACTAAAACTATTGTTAACTGTTCAAAAGGCAAAGAGACCTGATAAAATGTGTTTTTGGTGTTACTGGGTAAAATATGTTGTTTTTGAAAGAAACAGTGTCACAAAAGATTAGTAAAATAAACTTATATTAAAATATGAAAGTTTTTTTATTGCTTTCTACAAAGAAACGCATTTTTATATAATAAGACAAGCGATGACAGATAATGTAGGTATTATTTGAATATATAGTGTGTACAAAGCTCATGAGCTTATATGCTCATAATTTCATAGAGCTTTGGTCGTCGTAATTCAACCACCGATTATCCAAAAGCGTAGCTTACCTTCATGTACCACATATTCAGAACTTCGCCAAAACCATAGTGAATCTGCCAAACTGTAAAAAATATTTCAAAGTGTCAACTTGACGCATATCATATATTCCAATTTCGATTCAGCCTTGTCTTTATTATTTTTAGAGCAATTATTCAACAAAATCATTATATTTTCACGATTTATAATCGCTACCAAAAGCGAAGTACTGCGTTATTCGACGCGTTATTTTATGCATTTTGATAGCTTATTACTTATTTATTTTTTAATCCACAATGGTAGGCAAAGGTATAGAGCCCAAGACAAGTCGCATATTCCATCAATGCTATGTCAAGTGTTGCAAGTTGCAAAATCTTACACCGTTAAATAATGCGATACCTTCGGGCAATGGGAAAGTGCTGGATTTCTGTGTGGACAGGATAAAGTACATGGACTGGCCGCCCATACTGAATGCCTTGAGTTGCGACCTCAGTCTTCATTCCGTATCCATAAGATGCCGCCAGCAAGTGAAAACAGGTAAGTTGTTCCGATTAGTGTTGCAATTTATGATTATTTATAGTTTACGAATAAGCAGTCTCAACGAGACCTATCTAATCAATCTAGAGCTGTTCACGCCACACTACACAGAAGTATGATTGAATAAAAGTGTCAATTTCTTTATGATAGACAGCACTTCTCTATTCATATGGATATCTTTAAATAGGTGTCTATTTTGCAATCTCTTTTCACTGCACGGCATGGGCATGATAGGCAATATTAGGCTTTCCTCAAATCAGGGATTGGAATGATAATCAATGAACTATTGACAGCGGTGGCATGGCATGATTATCCTATTGTAACCCGAGCCGTGCGCGTTATCGTAAGGAATTCGATCTCCCGATGCCGATGGGTCAAACTCGTAACTGGGAATATTATAATCAAGTTATTTTCCCTATCCATGTGTTCTTTTTAGTTCTAGAGCAAATAGACTGCGAAAGACTTGCTAAGACGGTGAACAAGCGTGCTGTTATTTTAACGAACTTCATGCTGACCAACCTGATGGAAGCGATCTCCCAGCTGCTGTCGAATACTACGCTGCTCACGACGTTGCTGCTAGAAGGGTTGCCGTTGAAAATACCTTACCTGAATCCTTTGAATGAGGTCAGGGTTGTTTTGTTAATAATTAAATATCGCCCAAATACCACAAAGATACCTACACCACAAAGATACACACCTTAGCTCCTAAACAGAATAACCCAGGTTGAATAACCGCTGTAGGTACATTATGCGAACCCGTAACGACAGATGGTCCCGCAAGAACGAGAACGAAACACTTATTTTCTGTCTATCGTAGCGGGAATCGAACACCGTGAAATGAAATAGGTAACTCTTTATTGAAACACAAACAGATAATTAATAATAATAATAACTTAACTAAAGTGTAACAATTGGCGGTCTCATCGCTAAAAGCGATCTCTTCCCGACAACCGCGCAGGGAGAGGAGTAACGCAATAATAATGGACGGATGTTTAACTACTTATCTACTTACGCCTATCAAATTATGTCATACCTACAGAAGATTTTTTTATTTATTCTTTTTGTTCATTCTAACACCGGAAGACTTGCTATGATTTGGTATCCACAGCCTATGTTTTGAATACGCAGGCGCTACTAGCAAATAACTCTCTGCAACATCTGTACCTGCCGCGCTGCCTGATCGGCGACGCAGGCTGCCTGTCGGTGTGTAAAGCCGTGCGGTGCCTGCCCAACATCTTGACCCTGGACCTCACCGGCTGCGATCTGACGCCGCTGGGAGCCGGCTACATCGCTGAGTTAGTAAAGGTGAAGCAATCTGCTTTTGGATTACTAACATGCATATTAATAGGAGAAACAAGTGGATCGAAATATAGTTAGTACTTAGGTAAGGTATTATGTTTTCAGAAATTATGATGATAAGGTATTTTTGTTGCAAATTATCTTCTTGCTGTGTCTGCTTCTTCCGTTCTTTAGTTTCTGAGTCGATCTAATATTAATCTATCGGAGTGTAACGCTATGGATTCTGTGGCTTGTTCAGATGACTAGATTTTGAACAGACGCCTTACAAAATTATATCATAAAACAAGAATTAGCATTTTATTTAAAAAAACCGACTTAAATGTATCTTCAAAGCCCAAGGTTAAATATCGATGAAATTTATATGGGACCACTTTGTAGCTATACTGAACCCAACGCAAGAATTTTCAAATTCGGTTCATGAATGACGGAGTTCTGAGGTAACAAACATAAAAAAATACAATCGTATAGAGAACCTTCTCCTTTTTGAAGTCGCTTAATCAGAACTCGTTATTTTATCCGCAGTACCAAAAGATACACCGCTACAGTGAGAACTGGATTCACACGCTACGGTACAGACTCCCTGAGTTAGACACCATGGCAGGACTACGTCGCATCACCCTGTGTGCCAACCCACAGCTGGGCGACGTGGGCGTGGGCAAGCTATTGGATGTGATGTCTGATGATTTGTGGATAAAGGGTAAAGCCACAATTGTTCTCATAACAACGGTATTCCAAACAGTATTTTCATCCGTGAATTATTGTACCTACTTAGAAACTTTCCATTATTTAACTCTCAGCTGATACCTGCAACAGCGTATTCGCGTAGAATTCGGTTTTTAATTGTTCCCTGAGAAACTGTTCGTTTTTCCCACTCTACATCCTATTCAGGACATAAAAAACCTACACACCAAATTTCGTAAAAGCAGTCGTTGTGATAACAAACATACAGACATACTTTCGCATTTATATCAGTAGGATAGGATAGTATTGAAGTCACTAGCCAACTGTCTAGTGACTTAAGATCCAGGGTTTTAAGCCCCAGAAATATAACTTATATTTCAGGGGTTTAAAACCCTGGGCCCTAATTCACTATGACAACTTGGCGATTCCTTGCTTCGACATCTGCGAAATTTGTATTCTCTATGACGCATCTTATATATGAATATATGAATGCGTCATAGAGATGTCGTTTATTAATGAAGGAATCGACGTGATTTCGAAGCAAGGGATCGCCAAGGTGTCATAGTGAATTGGGGCCCTGGACTTTATAGAGCAACTGCTTTTTCACCAGCTCTAGATATACAAAACTGCGGGGTCTCAGAGTCGACCTCGTCAGCCGTGTTGAAGATGATGCAGTCCAACACGACTCTAGTGATAATAGATATGAGGCACAACCCTGACGTGATGATGGAGTCGCTGTCCAAGATAAGGGCAGCGTTGAGAGACAATGAGAGAAGACAAGATGGACAAGTATCACAGGTAGAGTTACATCGTACTGATTTTAGGGCGGATGTTTACGCTTTATAAATTTATATTTGACCACTTCTCGCCTGATGTAAAGCGATGATGTGGCCTAAGACGGAGTACATAGATCTAGAGAGAAACGGCAGTTGAGCGGCTGCTCGGACCCGTCTCCCCGATGGTTCACCGAACATCATCCCGAAACACGACTAGGTCGGCAGCATTTACATTGACGTAGATGGATGGATTGGCATGGATGTATGTTGTTTTTAACCCCCGACGCAAAATGGAGGGGTGTTATAAATTTGACCACTAGATATGTGTGTCTGTTTATGGCACCGTAGGTCTTAAACGGGTGAACTGATTTTGGTACGGTTTTTTTTATTTAAAAGCAGGTTTTCTAGCGGTGGTTCTTAGACATGTTTTATTGTGTCGAGGGTTTTTAATTTGTTTTATTTAAAATGTAAAATACGCTCAAGCCAGCGCTACATAAGTACTTGCCTTAATTTTTAACCCACTTCAAAAAAGGAGAAGATTCTCTATTCGATTGTATTTTTTATCTATTTTTATGTTCGTTACCTCAGAACTTGGTCATTCATGAACCGATTTGGAAAATTCTTTGCGTTGGGCTCAGTATAGCTACGAAGTGGTCCCATATACATTTCAACGGTATTTGACCTTGGACTTCGAAGATACATTGAGTCGGTTTTGTTTTTATAAAACGTATACTATTTACTTAACATTTCCTCTTTTAGAGAGATACCTAGACAGTTGCTTTTATCACAACACTACTCTACGCGTATACTTCTTTCAGTATTCATGGCTTGGTAACGTAAGCGGGTGTTCCAGTGACGGCAGGTCAATTAAATCAGTTGCTTCCAAGTGAGTATTTTAATCTAAATCTTAGTTATTTCGAGTTATCATTACGAACAGTGCTTCAGCCAAGTTCTGACGGTCCTGATTTTTTTTATAAAATCGGTGAAACTAGTTAAGACACACACGTACCTACTTGTAGTTTAAGTGCCTTACAATTTGCTATTTAATGTACATGTGTGTTGTGTTGACAAATGAACGTTTTATCTATGTATCTTATAATTTTCAGGAATGCAATAATAAAAGACCGCGTCGCGTCCATCACAAGGAACGGACCAACGAAATTCGTTAACAAAACCAATGTTGTCAAGAAAGAGAAGTAAGTACCTATTACCTGGTTTATGAGATAAAACCGACCTGATTTTTGCAATGCTTTTCGCTTTGTTGATGAACACCACATGCGTCTTTTTTATGGAACTGTGTGATGACACGGACTAGTCGTTCGCCTGATCGTAAGCGCCACTCTTGCCCATAACAATTGAAGTGATTGACGACGAATCTAAATGTTTATGCACTTTCTAAGGAGCAGGATGAGGCTGTATCTGTAATCAGAACTATGTGTTTGTATTTAGGTAATCATGTAGTAGTAGGTAATCATGTTGATAGGTAGTCCAAATAAATAAATAAGTGCCACCCAGAACTGCACTGCGAGCACTGCATTGCGCTCTTCTCCAGACACCAGATAATACCCAGTAATTTCGCTGGCTACAATGCCCTTCTAACACATTAATGCACTACTGCTTGGCGGCAGAATAACTGGCAAAGCTGTCGTAGGTAACTACCGAGACGTCCTCCCGCATACGAGAGACCTACCACGAGTTTTCATAGCTTAATCACTTAAACTGGGAACTACAGCACATCCCTGGGGTTTTTAGCATAGTATTCTTAACTCCAACACACCATTCCACAGAGATTACGCAGAAGTTCTAGAAGAACAGCTCCAAGACGAGATATCTCACCGACAGCAACTTGAGGAGTTGAACTTACAGCTGGTAGACCAGATGAAGCAGCTGAAGCAGCAGCAGATACGGCTGTGGGCCAACGGTGGCGGAGCGCCTCACTCTTCAGGTGACATTCAATATAACAACTTGTTATCTGTGAGCTCGCTAGGTAAATCCAAATATACTAGAAAGATATTTACCATCTAGGTATTTGTTTTGTTTTTAGCTCTTGATGTTTCGGCACTGCTGCAGCACCATATCACGTAAATACTGCTGATAATGCTTGCTAACAGTGTCGAAATATCTAAAACTTAAAAAATACGAAATTACTGGGCAATATACGACTTCTGATCTGATGTTTCGGGGTGATGAGCTCGATGCAGTGCTACCCAGTGCGTTTTATGGTATTAAAATTTCAGGGTGGCACTGCAATTGTTTCGACATGGCATGGTGACGGGGCATTTCAACAATTATGATCATTTTGGGCATAGGTACATAATACGCTTTTATTTTCAGGTTCGGAACAGTCCTTCCAAGCGAGCTCGCGATCCTGCGACCGCTCCAGCAGTTCTGGATCCTCGAGCTCTGTGCCCATCGATCAGAACACTCTGTCTTACATACAGCAGGCTTTCAAGGATATTTATGCGTTTATAAAGAACAACCAGTGTAATGGGTGAGTAGGAATGAAGTTATATATTAGGAATTAAATGTTGAGCTATGTCCCTTAAGCAATTGTCAGTGAGAGCAATTGTCCCTTATACAAGTATACGCACCCACTGAACAAGCTGACGACGCGACGTTGACACAATTTTACGACACTCTAAGAAAAGCACTAGAAGCATCTACGAAGACAGTCATAGTGATGGGAGATTTTAATGCGAAAATTGGCCAGCCTAAGAGAGGAGAACAAGAAGTATTTGGCAATTTTGGTTATGGAAACAGAAACAAACGAGGTCAAACCTTAATACAATTCGCACAGGAATACAAATTATCTGTAATCAACACATTCTTTAAGAAAAAAGACAAAGAACGATGGACATGGATATCACCTAACAAAAAAGTAAGAAATGAAATTGATTTTATATTGACCAACACCCCAAAACAATTTAACAACATTGAAGTTCTAAGCAACGTACAATTTCCATCTGACCACAGATTAGTTCGAAGTCTTTATGAAATACAAGAAAGAAAGAAAAGTAGAAAAAACTATAATAATGTGGTCAGAACTCTAACAACTACAGAGGAAATAGAAAGATGTGTCGAATATATAAAAGAATATAATGAAGAAAGCCTCACACTAAGAGAAGAAGATACCAGCCAAACATACTACAACAGATTAGAAAAACTTATTAGAGATGGATGTAACAAAGCAAGTCGGAATCAGAAGAGAAAGACAAAAGATATACTAAGTGAAAAAACCAAAAGCCTAATTGCAAGAAGACATGAGTTCTTATGTTTAAAAACTAAAACACAAAATATTAAAACGGAGATAAGTAAACTATTTAAAGAAACGAATAAAGCTATTAGTAAAGATTATGAAATACATAGAACTACGACAATGGAATATTATTTAGAGACAAAAGGAAGCGCCAAGAGGGCATTTAAGGAACTGCAGACGCATAGAATGTGGATTCCTAGCTTACGATCCAACACAACAGATATAGTTAAAGACAGAAACGGTATTCTGAATATAGCTACATCATATTATAAAGATTTGTACAGTGAATTAAAAATCGAGCCTGAGAATAAAGAAGATGAAACCATAGGCTTTCTGGACGGAGCGCAGGAGGTCAAGGAGGTGGATGAGATGGAGGTAATTGGACATATCAAAAAATTGAAAGCCGAAAAAAGCCCTGGCCCAGATGGAATTTCAAATGATATTTTAAAGAGACTAGCTCCAAACCTGGCCCACCCTCTAGCTCATCTGTTTAATCTGGTAATTAAAACTGAGACAGTGCCTGAACAGTGGAAGGAGTCAAATATAATTCTCTTATATAAAAAAGGTGACCCAAATGATATATCCAATTATAGGCCTATAAGTCTACTATCATGCATCTACAAACTATTCACTTCGATTATACAGACTCGAATTGGACCTGAAATTGATAAAAATCAACCATCTGAGCAAGCAGGCTTTCGCTCTGGATTCTCAACAGCCCACATTCAGACTGTAGAGCAAATCATACAAAAATATAAAGAGTACAACGCTCCACTTTACCTAGCCTTTATTGATTACACGAAAGCTTTCGACAGCATATCTCATGAATCTATATGGTGTGCTCTTGAGAAGAACAAAATAAACAAAACCTACATAAATATTTTAAAAAATATATACAAGGACACTATAAGTAGAGTAAAATTAGAAAGGAAAGGAGAGAATATACTTATAAAAAGGGGGGTACGCCAAGGTGACCCAATATCACCAAAACTTTTTCTGACAGTTCTAGAAAACATCATGAACAAAATAGACTGGAAAAAAGAAGGAATTCAAATATCAGGAAATTACTTAAGTCATTTAAGATTTGCAGACGATATAATCTTGTTTGCTGAAAGTTGTGCTTGCTTGTCATCTATGATAAATATATTAAATGAAGAAAGTGGGAAAGTTGGACTACAAATGAATCTAGAAAAAACGAAGGTAATGTCAAACAATAAAAAATACTCCATATACATAAACAATTTTGAACTAGAATATGTTGATAGCTATATTTATCTGGGAAAGCAAATTTCATTTCATGATAACAATAATATGGAAGAAGTGGAAAGAAGAATTGGATTAACATGGAAAAAATTCTGGGCTCTACAAGAAATATTGAAAGGAAAATTCCCGCTTCATATGAAAAAGAAAGTAGTAGATATGTGCCTGTTACCCTGCCTCACTTATGGCTGTCAAACATGGATATTCACAAAATCTGTTAGAAACAAAATAAACGTTTGCCAAAGGAATATTGAAAGAAGCATATTAAATATCAGAAGAACAGATAAAATTAGAAATGAAATTATAAGAAACAAAACAAAGTTAACAGATGCGTTACAATATGCACTAAGGCTAAAATGGAAGTGGGCAGGGCACATAGCTCGCATGGACGATAATAGATGGACAATTGAAAGTACGAATTGGCCGGGGCCATCAGAAAGAAAGAGAAAAAGAGGAAGACCAAGAATGAGATGGGAAGACGACTTGAAACAGATGCTTGGAAACAACTGGATGGACATAGCACAAGACAGAGATAAGTGGAAAGGACTTGAGGAGGCCTTTACCCAATGAGGGATCTTTAACAAATATATACATATATTTATATTATATTTATATATATAGATGTAATTACGCAAATAATACGTGCATATTATAATATAAATGCTATTACTAATTTACTCAAAAACAATAATCTAATTTATATTTGTATCTTTATAACTGTAAACTTTTTAATGCTAAAGATTAATAAAGGCTTATTATTATATTATATAAATGTTGAGCTTGTGAGAGCCACACAAATCTCACCAGCGGAGTGATGGGTTTTGAGTCGCTCATGATGCGGAGCCGGATTTATCATCAATTTTTATTTTGGGCAAGTCATGTCTGGTTTGTATAGTCGTTTTTGAAAGATAGAATTTGAACTATTCCCACATTGCAATATTTCCATCTATGTCATAGGCAATGTGTCCACGAAACGAGCATGAGCGAGAAGCGACCACAGCAACAAGCTATCCAAGAAGTCGCCGAGCCATCGGAAATGGACGACTTCGAAGTGGGAGACCATCGCATCAACATCATCGCGAAGAAAGCTCAGAGCACGCACATGAAGATAGCTGAAAACGTGAAGATGAACAAGATCACCAAGTCTGCTCATCTATTGGGCGACACTCAGAGAAAAGATGCGCATGAGGTGGTGAGTTTACTTTTTCTGGATTTAGAGTCAAGGCAAGTTATCCTAACCAAACGGTTTTGAGTCTATAATTGGTTGGTTTTTAAGAATATTTATATTGTTATGGGCTGGCGTATTGCTTACCATCAGGCAAACGACCAGCTCGTCTCGTCACACAGTTACATATAAAAAAAAAAGAAACCAGTCGATAGAGGCATAATGATCGAGGCATACTTAAGCCTTATGCATAATTCATCAGCATCAGTACGTTAGCTCAGCTGGGATAACAGCATTCCTTCAAATTGCGATAAGATGAGGCACAAAATGAGAGAATTCGGGTCATAAATTTAAAATCAAACAGTTTTTATGCAACATCATAATTCTACATAATTATGCTTTTATGAGAACTGTTTTCACTCGAATTTTGATGTTCCATAAACTTTGCGCTTTTATAGAAACGAAAGAAAAACCATTTATCGACACACAAAAAAATAAAACTTAATAAATAATAAATATATGTGTAGCGTGCCGAATGGGCTCCGCTCAGCATAAAATGCCGAGTGTAGTAGGTATGCATGTCTTGCATAGGTAGGAGGTATATTTTCATCACTTTGTTTGTTACAGAAGCAGGGAATGATCGAGCGGCAAATGGGCGACACGAAGAACGCACACGTTGAAGAACAGACGGTAGAAGACATTATTGCAGTTCAGGGAAAACAGCAAAAGGTAAACACATTTTTAAAGCCCGCATAATGTCTCGCGTCTACATAGGGCCATTTCTTTCCAACCACCTAGTTCTAAACAAGTCTAGGCTAATCGACAACATCGAGATCATCAAGAAACATTTCTCTGTCTGAGTTCTAAAAGATTTCTTAGAGGTTTACTCGAAATCAAAGCTAGTTTAGATTAGCTAACAGCAAATTGTTGGTTTTACTATCACGAAGACTGCTGTGAAGAAGCAGTCAAAGATTAAGCATGCTTGTTTAGAAGAAACCTGTTTACTCTTTCTTTAAAACTCTTTGATGGTTATCTTTGATGGTTATGAGAGCGAGTGTGGCTCAGCGGGAACTCGTGCGCCTTTCAATCCGACGCACCTGGGTTCGATTCCAGAGTCGGCCCTGCACCAATGACTTATAGTTAAGTGCAGATTTTGTACGCTCGCTCTAAAACGGTGAAGGAAAACATCGTGATGAAACCCGCTTACGCGCTTTGGAGTGGTAGGCTCTGGCCGTGGTTGTAATACCACCCACCCAACAAAGCCATGCCGTCAAGCGACCTAGTCGTGTTTCGGGATGATGTTCGGTGAACCAGTTCGGGGTCTGAGCAGCCGCTCAACTGCCGTCTCTCTCTAGATCTATGTGCTCCATCTTAGGCCACATCATCGCTTTACATCAGGCGAGATAGTGGCCAAACATAGATCTATTAAGTGTAAAAAAAAAAAAACTCGGGGTATAGAAACTGTTCCTAAAAACGACACTTTTTTGCAGAACATGCCATACGAGAACAGTCCGTCTAGCAGCGTAGTGAGCGACTCTTCCGATACGCTCGTGTGCTCGCCCGCGCTCACGCAGCGCTCAGTCCGCGCGCTCAATCCGCGCGAGGCGCTCTACTCGTCCGACGACGACAGCGACTGACGCGGACGTTTCAATGTGTCAAGAATAAACGTTTTATTGCAATTTAGTGGTTTTCCTTTTGTTGTACTACATATAGCAAAAGAAGCAAGATCAGTCCATCTAGCAGCATACTCTTCCGACATGCTTGTGTGCTCGCCCGCGCTCAACCCACACGAGGCTCTCTACTCATCCGACCATTGACCAATTGACCAAGCTTATGACTACTCCAACGACAACAGCGACTGACATGGATGTTTTATTGTGTCAAGAGCCAAAAATAAGGTCAAGAATAATCATTCATTGCAATTTTGTGGATTTATCTATATATATACTCTTAAGAAACGAGTACATTTTGTACTATATAATAATATAGTAAAAGATCTGAGCAGTCTATGCATAGTGACTTGTTCAACACATTTTTATGCAGCAGCTGATAATGAAGTCTTGAAGCATATGTATGTATTGTACTTGAACAACATATACCAAAAGGCATTTAAGCAAGTAACCAAAACTAAATGATCTTTTCTATTTCAGTACCTACTCAACGTTAATTAAAACAAAACTAAATTATCAATAACCTAATTTTATTTTTCTACAACTAAATTAAACAAACCTATTTAGCATTTATGGTATCTTTCTTGATTTCTACATTCTTCTGTTGTAATTTGGCGATCATCATTTGTTCTTTAGCTTCCTTCTTGGCCATTTTCTCTTGTTTCTTCTGTTCTTTCTCTCGCTTGACCAGCATCTCCTGAAACCTCTCATCTCGAGGGTCGAGTTTGAAGCCAAAATGTCTTCTAACTTCTTCTACTAGACGCTCTTTCTTTTCCTGTAACATTGTGAAGTAAAAATTTAGAATTTAAGAGTTATCTTCACAAACTTTATTAAAGCATGACTTTATGAACTTTGTTCATTTACTATGCAGCAGAGACTCACTTATCTTACAATTTCAGAGAAAAATTGAGAGTAGTAAAACTTACCTTTGCAGCTTGTGCCTCAGCAGTCTTCTTGGCAATCTTATCATCCAAATCCTTCTTCCATTGCTCTAACTTTTCAAATTTGGCGGCCACCTCTCTGTCGCGCACCAATATCCTCCTTTCTTCTTCTTGTCTCTTCTGAGCTGCAGCTTCCATCATCTGCTTGATGGTGAATGGATGTGAAACAGACTCGTATTGTTTACGCTCTTCAATATCTTTCTGAGTGGGCCAGCATAAACCTGAAAAGTAAATAGTATCAGATTTGGAAATTGGCTGCCACATATTTGCTAGATATTCTGGAAGCGTCGTTTGATTTTTTAAATAAGACCTAGGATGCGTTGACTATGGTAGTAAATTGCAGTTTAGAAAAATAAACTCACTAGGATTGACACCACTTTGGCTGCCATATTTTCCATACATCTTTCTATTATATTTAACTGTTAGATGAGCTAAAGCGTTCGGGACTTCATACGGTTTTCGCCCATTGATCACGTTGTAGTGGTTCTTTGAAAGCCTCGATATGTTCCTCTTCTTCTCGATTTCAGCTTCTCGAGCTCGGGCTTCATCGCTGTCGTCAATAAGCACCTGGTCGTTCCCCTCGACGACTTCCGTAGGTGCAGTAGATAGGCGAAAAAATGATCCTACCAGACTTGTTCGCATACACTTAGCTCTTACACATAAATTCATTTTTATTTAGTGTTTTTCACGAAAAGAAACAAACAGTTGGTCTTTTTGAGGTTAGGATTAGACTCGATTTTGACACTGACAGTTAGATAAGGTTTGACGTTAGGTACCAGAGTTGCCAGAAAATCTCTTGCTTACTGTCATAATTATGTCTGTGGCTGTCATTCAGTCATATCCGGTTTCGAAAAAATATATTTTGTCTATGACTGATAGTGAATGAATCAACGTTTGGTTGATTTGTTGTTAATATTTCCAATTACAGTAAGTTGGTAAAATATGGACGGTTTCGACGATACTTTCGGTCAGCCAGAGGTAGACCCAGCGGCGGAGTTCCTGGCACGCGAACAGAACCAACTCGCAGGACTCGAAGATGAGCTGGAAACCAGTGCTCCGCCCCCCGTAGTTACTACATCCTCCAGCAATGGTTTGGTGGATGACTTCGTAGGTCAGTTCTCCCCATACGTTATCTTCGTTATTAGCAAGTTAAAGCCCTCTTTGGCAAGTCTCCATGAGTATTATTGAGTATCATATAAAATCGATAATTTTTAGGTCTACCCTATTAAGTTTTGATAAATCAATTTCTGCTCTTACAAATAATACGTCACCAGAGCTAACTATACATGATCAAGTAATTGTATTACTTCATAAAAGGTGACAAGCATCGAGAAATGTAAATCCAACCCCCTCTTTAATGAACTGAAAGCCTTCATTCATCTTTATAGAAGTCCCAAGTGCAGCAGCATTCGATTCAAATGGCCTATTAGATGACGAGCCTTCTCAGCCATCTGTCTTCAGACAGGAGCGAGAAGAACCAGAAAAGATCAGAATTTGGAGAGAGGAGCAGAAACAGAGATTAGAAGAAAAAGGTAAAAGAAAGTTTTTTTATTAATATATTTATTTATTACTAGCTGTATCCAGCATGCGTTGCAATGCCAGGTTTTTTGGGCCAGGAACCCTTGCGGTCATACACAGAAGAACCCACCATCATCACAATCAGATCAATTGTTTAGGAACGCATAGAAGACAAACATTCATTTTTATTTAAATAGAGATAGATTGACCCTTTCAAACCAAAGCCTGTCTTACTTTTGTTGTGAATCTTGAGATTCAGACAGATTACATTCTAGTTAAAATTTTCTGATATTAGCTGTATTTAGGCTATGGCGCATCAAATATTGTTCCTTTATTCCCTTTGTTTACAGAAATTTAATTCTGTTAACAAAGGATATCACCTTTGTCTAAACATGTCTTTATCATTTATCTTGCACTCTAGATGCTGAAGAAGAAAGAAAAAAGGAAGAAATGCTGCAAATAGCCAAAAAAGAGTTGGAGGACTGGTACAAGACCCATGAGGAACAGATTGCTAAGACAAAGGCTGCCAACAGGTAAATTTAAATCACTTTTGTAATGCCTAGTTTGTATATTGTCTTATTTATACATTTTTATATATATTTCAATGTCTATATTCTGGGATAGTAATTGTCTTATGTTATGATCTTATGACATAAAACAGGGCAGCTGAAGAATTATGAATTCTTTGTGTTCCATACAAAACATGGAAATAGAGAGCTCAAACTTTATTTATGTAAATTGAATTTCAAATTAAAAAAAATGTAGGTTTCTCGTATGCGAAAGGCCGTCTGGGTGGGTACCACTGCTTTGCCAGTTATTCAGCCGCCAAGCAGTAGTGCGCAAGCATTACTGTGTTCTGGTTTGAAGGGTATTGTAGCCAGCTAAATTACTGGGTATTATAAGACTCAACAGCTAATTGTCTCAGGGTGACTAGCGCAGTGCAGCACTGCGCAGGATTCTGCAAAACAAAGTTCTGGCTGGTGCTGTTATTGTTATGGGCTGGTGTATTACTTACCATCAGGCAAACGACCAGCTTGTCTCGTCATCCAGTTACAAAAAAATTAAAAATATTTGCCTTGCACATGCAATGTGCATGTTGATGTTGTGTATATTTTTAATATAAATAAAACAAGTGCTCTCTATTTCAACTTTATTTATAACATATAAATATAGCATGATGCTGTATTTTAAATGCTAGCCTTTTAATATTTATCCTGTCTGTTTCATATTATTATACAGGGGTGCAAAATTTTGTAGCTTTAAGGGTGGGTACACTTTCTATTAAAGTTGGATACTTCTGGATTTAGGAAAGTTGATTGTAAAAATATTTCTCTTTGTTGGTATTCATAAAAAGTACATTAAGGAAGAAACCAAGTTTTCTTTAACTCTCTATTTTGCAAAGTGGTTACTTTTTGGCTTTCTATACAAAATGTATGATTTTAGTGGCATCTTTTTAAAAATTTACTTTGGAAAATACATTCCTGTACATTTTTTTATAGAGTCAGTTGAGACCAACTTAATTTTTTTGAGAAATGTGACTTTCTAACAGACTAACATTATTCTAAAAATAAATAAACATGGTATTTTATATTTAAAAAACCAAAACTTTCCTACGGCCAGAACTGTCTGACATTAACAGAAAGGGTACTTAAGGTAAATGTAATATTAAAGGTCCCCTTGATGCATTGAATTTTGCACCACCTTTATAATTGCATGAGTTTTGCTGTGCCTAGCTAGCATCAACCAAAGTAAAGAGGGGGTCAGAATGTTATGCAGAAAGTTAGAAATTCAAATTCCATACTGTTTTTAAAACAATTACTTATTGCACACAATGATCCTATACAGCTTTAAACATGTATGTCTTAATATGTGTATGTGAAGGGATAGTTACAAAATAAACTAGCTTTCCACCTCACATCTTCATCTATGGTTTTCATTCTTTCCATGAATTCAGTAAAATAAGTTTATAGACTATATTTGTTAAGTTCTTCAAACAATGGGGATTATTTAGCATGTATTATTGCTTAGACATGAAAATAAGTCTATAAATGGGTATATTTTCAAATTACTTCTTTTCATTTTGGTTGTCGCTTAGTTTGTAGATAGAAACTAGTGCGGCATGCTTTATAAGCAACTAATTGTTATCTATTTTGTTTCCAATGCTCTCAGGGAGTCTGCCAAGTGAGTACTAGTTTATGTTAAATGGCATTTAAATGGTACTAACTAATTGGATTGAAATAATCAACAAGCTTTGGGTTTGTAAGGTTTCTTAAAATATGGGGAACCAGTTAATAATTTGGGAACATTGTTTTCATTATTTATGTTCAATTGTAATATCTATTATGTATTTCTATGTCAGTTCATTAAGGAGAGGTCTTGCTTTTCCTAACGGTTGATCAATGTTACTATCACTCATTTTGACAGCAGCTAGCAGGTGAAGAAGCAATGAGATATTTTTGATATTTATTTACACAAAAAATTTATGATTATAACCAGCACTTGCAACAAAACTTCCTCAGACGAAGAAATAACACCACCGTCCCTTACAGTTTCTTTGAGTCCTCTCCATCCAAAAGTTGTCTGGAAGAGATCGCTATAAGCGATAAGACCGCCCATTGTAACACTTTAGCTTTAAGTATTGTTTTGTAATTTATTTCTTGTTGTTGTGTAACAATAAAGCGTTATCTAATCTAATAACATCCATATTAAAAATAAGTAAATACAAATGCACTGATAATGCTTTTAACTTAGTATGGTAAAGTTGCATCTTCAAAGCACGTTCTGTTATGTAGAAACGCGGAGAGGGCGTTGGCTCGCGGCTCGGAAGGCGGCGCGGAAGAGGGCAACGAGTGGGCTCTCGTGTCGGAGCTTTGCGACTTCGGGCCGCGGCGCGGGCGCGACGTGGCGCGCCTGCGCTCCATCGTCCTGCAGCTAAAGCAGTCGGGCGTCCGCCCCAAGCATCCCCCTCGTGCTACTAAAGTGTAAGCCTCCTTTGCTAATAACTGTATGTACATTTGGGAGCCTTTTTTAGATAGATACTCTTTGCACTACAAATATACTGCTCAATTCAATATGAGCCTGTAAGAAATTGCGTATAGCGATAAGGCCGCCCATTGTACCCACTGTGTATTGAATATTGTTTTTCCTGTGTATTTGGTATTCAATTAAGTAGTATTGTATTGTATTGTCTTGCAGTAGGCAAGCTTTCCTGCTCTTGCAAACATTTCTCACAATTATGGAGATTGATTATTACAAATGAAATGAACATTACAATCCCATTGTATAGCTAGCCATTCTCACTTATAAAATCCTGTCCTGTCACAAAGGCATGTCAAGTTATTATTGAAGTTAGTTTGTGGATTACATGTTGTGGATTGGATTATTGCAAAGTCTAGCTAGGCAAACAGAAACCTATGTCTGAAATAACAATAAAGTAAAGAAAAAATAAATCATATAGTAAGTAATATATTTTTATTTGGTAATCATATCTTTTGATTGTTCACAGGGCTTGAATCAACTCTGCAGATATGTTATTATTGTTAAATAATCAAATATGGTAACAATAAAAGTGTTACAGTCTCTATGTTCGAAAAATCACATAATATTACACTTACTATTTAATGTAGAAAAATAATATAAAACAATATTGTTCAAAAGTTTATAATACTGGATTATTATAGCAAATGCGTAATGGAACTGTTATTTATTAAAATTATTTTGTATTTACAATGTTACTGGCTACCTATTGTAAAGAGTTAAGAAAGCCCTTTTTATTTCTTATAGTATTATAATATCATTCCAAAAACATCTTTGTTTTAATTTAATTCTTTGGTTCACATCACACACCCTATAACGCTTCTATAACTTGTTTTCTTTATACAGTACAGTAACAGTAAACAATACTTATTTTGACTACAACATCTATAGCAATAATATTATTATGTTAACATAGTATAAAATAAAACACAACTTAAAATTGGTCCAACACAAATATGGGTTATTCAACTAATTTTTATTCATACTCTCTATAGTCTTTTGCTATGTCAATGTGCTTCCTTTTGTGTATTCTCTCAGTCAATTGCAATAACAGATACACCAAGCTTATGACTAAAAGGAAAGGCCAGACGCCACAAGAGAGGTAGCTTCGTAACTGTTGTCCTAAAGGCTTATTCTTATTGCACATTATTTTGTTATAAACAATTTCAGTTCTTCTTGTGATGTCCATCCAGTTGTACATTTTTCTAACCATTTGATTACATTGAAATGGGCACAAGATATTGCCAGTTTTGATGTCTTTCATCGCTTTCTCTATGCCAATAATCAAGCTGGCAACATTTGGCTCTGTCAAGTAAATCATTTTTTCAGGCAAGACTTCAGGTATACCACCTACTTTGGTTGAGACTACTTTCAAGCCACAAGATGCAGCCTCCACTATAGCCATGCAATAAGCTTCAGTCAATGAAGTGTTTAAAAATATATCACCTTTTACTAACACATTTCTAACTTCAGAATGTTTGAGACTACCTAATATAGAAACACAGTGTTGTAAATTGAACTTTTCTCTCACTTCTTGCAAGAGCCACATTTTTGGACCATCTCCTCCAATAATAAACCTTAGATTTGGATATTGTGGACACAGTTCAGCGATTACTGCAGCCATTAGGTCAACACCCTTTCTATAAACTAATCTAGATACAATAACTATTGTTATTACATTTGGATCTCTTTTGCTAGGGTCTGGAGTGAAACTGTAAGCATCTACAGCATTTGGAATGACAGAGACCTTATGAGATTTCACCTTGGCTCGAAGCACTGTATTTTCTTTACCTGTATGAGATACACATATACAGTGATCACACTCACAGAGGCACATTTGGAGGTACTTGTTAGTCAATACTGCTGAGGTATCTGCGAAGCCAAACAGGCTGTGATCAGTGAATACAGTTTTCAATCCTAATAATTTTCCTATGATAGAGACTTCATGGCATAGAACACTAAATGCAGAATGACCATGGACAATTTCAATGCATTCCCTAATCAATATGTATCGTATTAGAGGGATGTTGCAAATCATGGTTGGAAGGGCACATTGGGCATAGAATACTCTTATCGGTAAATGGTACACTTTGAGTCCCGCGGTGAGGTACCGCACGCCGACTCTTTGACCGTAGGTGTGGGTGATCACAACCACTTTGTGGCCTCGTTTGATGAGGCATTGTGACAGGTTGTAGATGTGCTCCTCGACGCCGCCAGTGTTAGGATAGAAGAAGTCTGAGGCCATGCAGATAACATGCCTTTTCCTTTTCTTTACGCTTTCCTGAAAAGTTTAAAAAAGTTATATTGCCATTAAAGACATGGAGTTATATATTTTATAAAAGAAACATTACCATTCAAATACTAGTAAGTTCGAATAATTGACAATAAAACACTCCAACTCCTCCGAATAAAATAAAATCACTCTTTTTTTCTTTTCTTTTGCAAATCACAAAATATCGTGAAATATCCAAAATAGTGTTCTTCCTCTAAGCAAAATAGGGAATTTGTTTGTTGACGTTGACATTGAAATACAGGTATGTTGACAGACTATAAAATGACAGCAAATTATTACCGCTAACGGCATTTTGCGAAATTAGAAATGTACAATATGTGAAGCCAAAGTCGCTGACTGGTAAATCACTTTTAAGTTGTTATCGTATAAAAATATAGTTTGTCTTGTCGTATTGTATTATATTATGCATACGACAAGTAATACGATCGAATGTATACATATCAATGTATATAGGCACTTCACAAATCTTTGCTCGTAGGGTTATCTCGTGATTAAAGTAATAAGATTATTAACTGAGTTGTGTTTAAAAATAAATATTATTCTGCTCAGGTGATAAACTGCAAAACGAGTTAAATTAATTTTGTTTATTTCGTAGCCACACGTTAGTGGCATGACAAAATCACAAGCTGTCATTTTGTTTAAGTTGTCATTGTCATGATTGACAATTCGTTGTCATTCTTAAAATTGATTTTTGAGGTTATGTTGTTGTGCTTGTGGTGTTTGATCTTGAATTTATTTGAAGAAATTGTTTAATTTTATAAAAAAAAACAATCATACGTTGAAGTGTAAATATGTAGATATGCAGGAAGACAAGAAAACTGAACGGAAGAGGAAACGATTCGCTGCTCGACTTAAAAGTTCTAAAGGAATAGATTGTACTGAAACAGCTGGGCCTGTAAGTTATATTTACTTTTTTATTTCGTTTTAAAAAACATAATCAGATGAAGAAAAAGTTCTGCATAAAACAGGTGACAACAGCTATTCAAACATTTCCTACATTTACATTTTTACATTGGCAGCGACGTGAAAAATGTAGAGGAAACACTGAGGTACTTGCGACAACATAAACACTGACGTGTGTGAACGCTTGAACGGGATCATAAGACTTATACGAGCTAATACTATTTTGTGCTCCTGAAAGAACACGGTCCTGCCACTGACACTGCATGGATATATATGAATAGAACTTAATGCTTTTTTGAGATAAGATTTGGTTCATGTATGCAACCTGCAATTAGGTATAAAAAATATAAAGTGTATGATCGCCTCTATTTTCAGAATATTGTTCTCTGCAATGTCGGTCAAGCTACAGGCTTCGAAAAGGACAGTTTAGTCCAACTTATCAAAGACAACTTATTACAAATTCAGAACCCGAAGTTCATAGCTGAGAAGGGGGAGTCCCATTCATTCATACTATTTAATAATACAGAAAGTGCTGTGTTTTTTTATAATACATGCAATGGTAAAGCAAAAGCTGATGAGAATGGTAACCCTTTGTACATGAGCTATGTTCAAAATGGTAAGCTTACAACCTGTTGAGTTGCATTTACCAGAAGATAATATATTGTTTAATATTAGTTGAACAGGCCCATTTAAGAGTTAAGGGGTTAAAGTACTATTTTTAAATATATTATAGCAATATGGCTTTGATGTAACTTGTTCACTATTACACTTTCCCTATTTATTATTATGTAGGTATGTGCCTTAATAAATCCTTCTAATTGCCAATTTTCAGTTCCAAACACAGAAGTCATCTGTCCTCATGAAGACCCCAAAGGGCTTACGTGTCTCAACAACTTCATCACTTCAGATGAAGAGGTCAGGTTCACTGACCTTTTTGACTGGGCCTCTGACATTGATGGCAGTAGCTTGAAGAATCGGCAAGTGAAACATTACGGGTATGAGTTCAGATATGGCAGCAATGATGTGGACTTGGACAATCCATTGTCGGAGAAGATTCCAGAACAATGTGATGTCTTATGGACTAGGTTAAAGGAACAAGGCTTTGACTTGGGAGTGCCTGATCAGTTGACAGTGAATAAATATAGTCCTGGACAAGGTAATCTAGTAACTATACAATAAAATTGCACTTTATTGCATGCCACTAACATAATTACATGAGTAAAATATAAACCTTAACTAGGGTAATACAATTGGCGGTCTTTAAAAAAAACAAATTTTGTTTTGTAACTGGTCAGTATTGTGAGATTAAATTTGCAACAACAGTAAGGCCTCTTCCTTACTGGACCAACAAGGCAGCAACATCACACAAAAACAACACCTGATTTCTCGATGTCTTACCGAGTACATGTTTCACTGTTGTCATCCCAATGAGTAAGCGGCTTAACTTTACAAAACTGATGAATGTTTATCTAAAACAGATGAGTATAGTGAGTTAGAGCGAGTGTGGCTCAGTGGGAACACGTGCGACATTCGATCAGACGCACCTGAGTTCGAATCTCGCTGCCCCGCACCACTGACTTTCTTAGGTTATGTGTGACTTAACACTCGCTTTAAAAACGGTGAAGAAAAACATCGTGAGGAAACCGGTATGCCCAAGAATTTATCACAAAATTCAAGGACATGTGACATCCACCAATTCGCACTGGGCCAGTGTGGTGGATTACAGCCCATACTCTCTCTACGAGGGAAGGCCCGAGTCCCAGCAGTGGGAACGTAATGGTCAAAGTCAAATATCATTTATTAAATAGGCACAAAAGTGCACTTTTAAAGGCCATAAACACATGATACAAATAAAATATGTTAAAAATTTTTACTTATGTTAATATGACTTTGAAAAAAAGGTAAGTATGTTTACCCATTTCTTTCCTATATTCAAATTTAAGTCTGAGTGCTGAAAAGAAAACTGCGAAAACTGACTCTACCAGTGCTTCGGAAATAGAGTTCGAGAAGATAGCACCAAGAAAAAAATAATGGGCTGATGATGATGATGATGATGATAGTGAGTTAAATTGTCTTCTTAATGAACTTGTTACAGGAATACCTTCACATGTGGACCGACACAGTCCTTTTGGGAGCACTATCCTGTCACTCTCGCTCGGCTCGTCAGTCGTCATGGACTGGAAGCACCACAGTGGGGCATATGTGCCGGTACTAGTGCATAGGAGGTCACTTCTCCTCATGCAGGATGAAGCCAGGTTTGTATAATACTTGAATTTTGTCAGGAATAGTATCTTAGTTTTTTTATGGATCTGAGTGGTGAGACGAGCAAGTCGTTTGCCTGTTGGTGAGCGCCACGCTTGTCCATAACAATTGCAGTGCCACCCTGAACTTTAAATACCATAAAAAGCACTGCGTAGCTTTGCATTGTGCTCATCACAACACATCAGATATTAAGTCTCATAAGCCCAGTAATGTCTCTGGCTACAATGCCTTTCTAACTGGAACCCAGTAATGCTTGCGCACTACTGCTTGTCGGCAGAATAACTGGCAAAGCGGTGGTACTACGGCCACTACAGCTACTTGCTTTGGACTGTGTCTTCACGGTTATTAGTTCATCATCATCATTACGTTCCCACTGCTGGGACTCGGGCCTTCTCTCGTAGAGAGAGTATGGGCCATAATCCACCACGCTGGCCCAGTGCGGGTTGGTGGATGTCACATGTTCTTGGACATGCCGGTTTCCTCACGATGTTTTCCTTCACTGTTTTTAAAGCGAGTGTTAAATCCGCATGTAACTTAAGAAAATCAGTGGTGCGGGGCTAGCGGGATTCGAACTCGGGTGCGTCGGATCGAAAGTAGCACATGCTCCCATTGAGCCACACTCGCTCGCGGTTATTAGTTATTTGCATGATTTCTGTCACAAGCGACTGCACTATATTTTACTTCAAGCGTTTTTTTTTAGGTATGACTGGCAACACGGCATACAACCGCGCACATTCGACCCTGTCATCGAATACCGGTATTCCGAGAAAGGACGGACAAAAGTCGTCACCAGCGACACTGTACCGAGGCAAACTAGGATATCTCTCACATTCCGCTGGACTAAAAGCGGCCCTTGCAAATGTGCGTACAAGACGCTTTGTGACAGTGTGGAAAAGGGTCATACTGAAGACCTGGAGGATAGTGTGGCGTCGAATTTAGAAGAATTACACGTGCATCAGGTACGTAATGATAAACCTAATTATTGTAACTCTGTGATAGCAAAATTGTTTTTTAAACATCTCCCGCTACAACCCCCATAAACCGGAACACTGAAATATTTATAACCAATCAATCAATCAATTCATTTATTTCAGTTATAAAAACCAAATCACATATTAATAACAATATTGAAATACTAAAAAAAAAAGTCAAAATAAAATAAAATTAAATAAAATAAGTTTAAAAAAAAATATATTAAAATAATTCAAACTTGTCCCGTGAAAATCTTCATCCATGTAACGGAATATGATAATAAATAATCAAACGACTGGTGATAATGTGTAAAAGAGTTGTCAAAGCGTATACATGTTCAGTGTGGCTGTATAGTCTGTATTACACTGGTGGGTGGTAGTAGGTTTCTCGTATGCGAGAGGCCGTCTGGGTGGGTACCACCGCTTTGCCAGTTATTCAGCCGCCAAGCAGTACTCCGCAAGCATTACTGTGTTCCGGTTTGAAGGGCATTGTAGCCAGCGAAATTACTGGACATTATGAGACTTAAGAGCTGTGTCTCATTATGACGAAAGTAGTGCAGTGCCGCGTAGGATTTTGCAAAACAAAGTTCCGGACGGTGCTGCAACTGTATGGGTTGGTATTGCTTACCATGTCTAAAAAAATGCCCCTCTGTTTCTTGCCGTATCTTCTGAGTAGTGGTTCTTTTTCTGATACGGTGGTAGATTCATTGTGATAATTTGACGTTCATAAGTTGTGCGTCTGTGATGCCGAAATTATTATATGATATAACATCAGGCGAACGACCTGCTCGTCTCGTCATACAGTTACATTGATAAAATGGTTCCAGGTTTACGAACAAATCGCGGGTCACTTCAGTCGTACGCGTCACACGCCGTGGCCGCGGGTGACCGCGTTCCTGTCCCGCGCGCCGCGCGCCGCCGCCGCGCTGGACCTCGGCGCCGGAAACGGAAAGCATCTGCTGCCCCGGGGAGATATACTGCAGGTAGGTGAACCACACAACCACCTACCCGCACTTTATCTATTTTTTAATTTATTTTGTTATACACAAAACATACTATAATCAATACACAGCTAGGTATAGCTAAATATCATATAGTTTTGAGTCTCACACACACACACACACCCCCACACACACACAGAATAAAAAGCTGAGATAGTTTTCGGGGTTATATAAAATTATGGCCCATGGCCCATACAATCTCTGCGAGAGAAGGCCAGTGTCCCAGCAGTGGGAATGTAATCAGAGGAAATGTAATCAAAAGTTCTTTTCTAATCAAATCAAAATCTCTTTATTCATTATTGACGTCATAGACACACTTATAAACATCAAATTATCACCATGACTCTACCACCATATCGGAAAAAGTACCACTATCCACAACAAAGCCATGCTGTCAAGCGACCCATGTTCCTTGATGACTAAACCATCAGAGAGACGGGTCTGAGCAGTAGCTTAACTGCCATCTTGCGACAGTCTTCGCCATATCGTAGCTTAACATCAAGCTAGAACTATTAACACATCGGCATCGCGAGTTCGATCATGTAACTTTTTATGTCTCGATTTCAATGTGCTCCTATCGATTACCCCACAAGTTTACAAAGCTAGATTGTGCTATGAATCATTATGTATACGCCCAATCTATTCAATTTTACTGTATAATACGGCTCTTGTCTATGGTTTATATATCGATTTAAACTTTGTTTGTCAAAACTTATTTTTATTTCAATTGAGCTTTCGTTGACGTTTGATTGCAACAAACGGGTTACGTGATCGCAAAACCATCATCGAAACTGGTTTCTTATTGAAATTGGTTGAAATAATAGATACCTACATGATCGCCCTGCAGATATACCCAGTAATTTCACTGGCTACAATACCGGTTTGAAGGGTCAAACCGGAACACAGCCATGCTTGCGCACTACTGCTTGGCGGCAGAATAACTGGCAAAGCTGTGGTACCCACCCAGACGGCCTCCCGCATTGAGATACCACGACCACGAGTAAATGTAAAAGTATTTGTTGTAGATAGCGGGCGAGCGTAGCAGCGGCTTGCTAGCAGAATGCAAAGAGCACATCCGGGGCTCGTCCCTCGGCGCCGCGGACTGCGTGCGACTGGATCTGTTGCACTGTGGCTTGAAGGACGCCTGCGCCGACCTCGTCATCTGTATCGCTGTCGTACACCACTTCAGCACCAAGGTGAGACATTCTAAAACATTTTACAACCTCTGTGGTGTAGTGGTTGGGCAGGTTAGCTCAAATCTCATACATCACTGAGGTTGCGGGTTCGATTCCCGCGACGGGACAAATATTTGTGCACAGACAAAAAAAGCGCAAGCATTTGTTTCGTGTCTGGGTGTTGTGGGACCATGGTCCTCATAGTTCCTGGTTTCCTAGATACAGGGAATCCTAGTTTGGGGCCAGGATCTATGTATGTGATCGTTGGGCGTTATTTGTTTATTTATTAAATTATTTATATTGTAACTACAAATATAATATATATATATATGTATATGTATATGTTTTTTGTGCCTATTTAATAAATCATTTTTTATTTTGATTATAATTACAGCACACACTGACAGTAATCTTTGTACTCGTGAACTACGGTGTGAATCTGGCATGTATATATATATATATTTATATTATTATTATTTGGTCTTAGTTAGGGGAAGAAACTACCTGCTGCAACACAGTGATAAACTAAAGCAGTGGGCAGCGTTTCCAACTTTATATTGTGCCTTGTATTATGCAATAAAGACATTTTGTATAGTAGGCACCTACAAAGGGGTCGTCCTTTAATTGCGTGATGTTTTATATATTTATGCCGGTTTCGGCTACGGTGACAATTTCTGCTAAATAAATAATTAATTGATCTTTGGTGATATGCTCTTATATGGCTAATGTAGCCAATTTTGGCAGTGAATGTGCGTGAACATTGCGCACACATTAGGATGCCATTCACGTAGTTGTAATGAATGTTAGCGGGTGGTTTGCCCTTAAGTTCGTCGCGCTTTGCATCCAACTCACGCCTTCTCTCATTTTCAAACGCGTATATATTACGTTTGACTATCCCACGCCATTCAGGGCGGTTCTCCGCCAATGATTCCCAACGAGAGTGAACGTCTTTGTACCGATGATGTTTTAGCAACTTTCTAATCCCTCTTTCCCCCTCCCCCTGTTGATACGTGGTGAAGTTTTAGACTAAATCATCATCATCATCCACAGCCTTTCATATCCCACTGCATGGTAGAGGCCTCTCTTATATCATGCCATTTAAATAAAACACATTACAAGATAATGCTAAAATTAATAAATGCCAGATTCACACCGTAGTTCACGAATACATAGATTACTGTCAGTGTGTGCTGTAATTATAATCAAAATAAAAAATGATTTATTAAATAGGCACAAAAAACAATTTTAAACGTCTTAAATAATCAGTTTTATATCAAGCGAATTGATAAGAAAGTATTTCAAAGCAGGCAAAAATTATAAATATAGATGTCAGGAATATGATTAGATCGCAATTAACGTTCCGTACTCTGTATAGTTGTACGCTCTCTTGACAGTGACATTTGAATTATATAGTTTGATTTGTTTTTGATTTTAATTATTATTATTAGCAATAAAGTGTACGCGACACGCGTTCTCAATAAACACAAGAAGTTTTCTTTAACATACGCTCCTATGCTTATAATAGGTATTAAAATAACATAATAATATCACACAGCTTTACGTTTTTATGCAATGTACCTAACTACCTAACAACTGATAGTGCCATGGCTCAGAAATCGATGTTTTCCCCGTTTGTAATATTTACCCACGTGTCACGTGGTACCTCATACCTAGAATTTTAAGGTAAACAATTTGTTTTTCATCAAAACGTGCATCCTTATTAATTGCAGCAAATGAATCCGCGTAATTGAAAAGCCATGCTAAATCGGTTTACGGAAAATATAGAAATAAATAATTCCGCGAATCGTCAGACAACGTTTATTTACGTAAATTATTCGTGTATGTTTCTTTGGCTTATTCCCGGAATCCCCGCTGACCATTCCCACTGCGATAACCCTGTAAATCTAGTGGGGATTCGTCCCCACTACCTAAAACGTGATTATCGCAGTGGAGATTTAGAGAAATTTTCTCCGAAATCCCCACCAGTGAAGATAGTAAGTGGGGATTTCGGGAATAAGCCGTTTCCTTTTATAGGCACGGAGACTCCAAGCTATATCGACCATCCACCGGCTGCTAAGGACTTCCGGCATCGCTCTGATCACCGTGTGGGCTAAAGACCAGAGTCGCTCCAACTACTTACTGAAATCTAAAATGAACCAGTCGATAGAGAATGCCCAGTTAAACGTAGCCGGCGTCAATTTACATGTCCACGAGAATAGGACCCAGTTCCAACATAAAGATTTACTCGTCCCTTGGAAGTTGAGGAAGAAAAATGATAATAAGCTGGAAGATAAAACAGAGAGTACGCTTTTGAGGTATTACCATGTTTTTGAAGAGGGAGAGTTGGATGCACTGTGTGAGGAAGTCGGGTTCCAGGTGGAGAATAGTTACTATGAAGAGGGCAACTGGTGTGTTGAGTGTAAGAAAATTTAATATATTTTATAAATGTTTTTCAGAGTTTCATTGTTAGGTACATTTCTTCATAGGTTCATTCCTAAATGCTGTAAAACCTGGCAAATAAACTAAAATTTAAATAACCCGCGACACAAAAAACCGATAAAAAGTAAAAAATCGGCTGAACCGATTTTGATAAAACATATCTAAGAACCACCGCTAGAAAATCTGTTTCCGCATCTAAATCGGTTCACCCGTTTAAGAGCTACGGTGCCACAGACAGACAGACACACATAGTGGTCAAACTTATAACAGCCCTCCTTTTTGCGTCGGGGGATAAACTTAATCAGGATTCATAAATGAAACAGAACTTGCGTAGGTTGTACGTAACAGATTTGTACTCTTTTTATAATTTCCATCCCAAGTCCACCTACAAAATTATACAAAAACGACCAGTACAAAAAATACTATACAAAAAACAACAACGCAGATTAAGTCTTGCACACACGTGATATTTTTGAAAATATTGCACTTTACCAAAACCGATTCAAAGATATAACAACATACGAAAATATTGGTAGCTATCACTTACTGAACAACGATATAACACTTAAAAACATAATACATACAAAGCGGGTACAGCTCGCGGACGGCTCTCTCGCCGCCCGCTGGTATCTAGGAACACCGGTAGTACTAGCACATCACGTCTGCACAAGACAACGCAACATTCATGGCTTCAACAAAGCTAGCTGCAGTAACGGTATAACAGAAATGGTGGACAAGTCTGCTAGAACAGCGTCTACATTCTGCATTGTATTCACTTGAAATATGTTCTCTTTCCTAAAGCTCAGTATGGCCAGTGCTAACAAAGGTAGGATTTCGAGGCAATCGTAGCCGAGTATGGTATCCCAGAGAAGTAAAAGCTGATCCGGCGGGAGGTGGCCGCTGAAGGCTCGCATTAGCCACTTGAATACAACTCTTATGCTGAAAAGAATAGAGTTTGAATTATCGTTCTAGTTTCACCTCAATCGAGCTTAGACTAATCAGTAGTTTTATTCATCTTAGATTTAAAGCCACGGATACACTAGAGCAGTGATTTTCAACCTTTTTCATGACACGGCCAATTATTTCGACGGGAATATTTCGCGACCCCGTTGCTTTTTTTTCATGTATTTTATTTTGTGACAAATATTCAATCCAACATATTTATTCATTTTCATAGTTAGGGTTCGGATAAATATATAATTAAGTACGAAAAACACATGTTTTTTACATCGAATGCGTCGCCAATAGACAACCACGTACAACCACGGCCGATGCCGGCCGCCTCTTTTTAAAGTTTGTTTTTTTTTTTACTGCAGTAGCTTTCCCAACCTTTTGCAATTCCCTTATAGAAGCTTCGCGAGCCCCCAGGGGGTCGGGACCCACACGTTGAAATACACTGCACTAGAGGACGAATGGAGCGACATGTTGCGCAACATGTCGCAACAACTACGTGAAATGTCTCGGAGACAATGTTGCGTGCGCTCGCTCTCGGAGCGGGAGCAAGCAACACGTCCCGCGTCACGTAAAATGTTTCGGGACATGTTGCGAGACACTGTGCAGCGTTGCAAAGATTGAGTGTTGCGCGTCATGTTGCGGGACAAAATTTTCCCTAGTGTATCCGGGCCTTCAATGCAGTCAGATTCAAATAACTTACGGATTTATATTGATATTCCTAAAGTGTATCCATAATAACGGTTCGTTTGCTTCTAGCAGCCTTTCGTACAATAGACATAATGATACTATACCCTGAAACAGAACACCAACAAATTTGGTAACATCACCACTACTGGAATATAGAGACATTTTTTGCTTAAATTAGAAGTTTTATGTACCTGTGGATGTGTAGAAATGTAATGCAGTCGATGCCAGTACCGAATGTAAAATGCTCGAAAAGTGTAGTACAGTTGTACCGGGTCATCGTAGAGGTAGCAAAACGGGGTCGCTGGGAAAAAAGGACTTGTAAGGCTATGAGCGAAAGGACCGGACCTTATAATTCTTATGATCGTATAATCTTGGTATTACAATTAGCATAACGTGGATAAGTCATATAAGTACGGTCATTATAACTGCTTGTTACTTAATAAGCAATTTCAGTAAACTAACATTTAAAAACCCCAGACCCAAAAAAAACCTTTTAAAACTAAAAAACGGCTGAACCGATTTTGATAAAACATCTTAGAACCACCGCTAGAAAACCTGCTTTCAAATAAAAAAACCGCATCCAAATCGGTTCGCCCGTTTAAGAGCTACGGTACCACAGACAGACACACATAGTGGTCAAACTTATATATAACTCCCTTCCTTTTTGAGTTGGGGGTTAAAAATAAGTAAATATTCTTGGTAAATTTAATAGATGCATATTTATTGACACTTTTCAACAGACAAACAAACAAAACAAAGGGCTAACTAATTAAAAAAAAACTAAACTAAAAGATATTAAATACTATACTATGGTTTATGTAAGTGTATTGAGATATTGACTATGTACATGCGGGTATCGGTCGAGCCAACTGAATGGCCTACAGATAATTCAACCGATACCCGTCGTCCGGCAACGTGCCCAAGATGTATTGCGATCTTAATCACCGACAGCGATGGTCACATTGCCGCGGCGCACACTTTGGGAACCCCTGGTCTAGAAGTTGCAAAGTTGCTTACCATACATAGTGAACCCGTGAAAGGGTATAATCCCACTGGGCGGGAACACCGTGACGCTGTCGGGTGACGTCTGCTTGCCCTTGATGGTGACGCTGAGCGCGTTGCCGATGCTGCCGGTCAGTTGTTGCAGAACCTCGCAGTCGCGCGAGAAGCACAGCATCACCTGGAGACGATCACATGCCGTATGTATGTACAATGAAATGCAGCAGTGAAAGAGAAAGAGCGCAGTGTGGCTGAGTCATTGAACGTAAGAAACTATAAGGACTTCTACCATTAAAAAAACGGGTCACACAAAATATTATAAAATGGAGTAACATCCGACCACCTTTTAGCACTTGATAAGACCGCCCCATTGTGACGCTAGTATTAATTGTTTTTTTTTGTTTTAATTGTTCCTGTATCATGGTGTTATAATAAAGAGTTATTCTATTGTATTTTATTCTATCATATTCTATTCTATTCTTGAAATTCAACTGATGTAATCTTACGCGCTTTATTAATTGTTGACCACAAAACATATAAACATTAAATATTCACAAATAATCTAAATAGTTGCTAGAGAAGAATACTACCAGCCGAAAGTTGAACCGGAAATTGGTTTTCATTGTGACTAAAAATGGCCGTCCCGGCCGAAAGGCGGAGCTACGTGACGTCGTCATAAAAAAGTTTTTTTTTTTTACACATAATAGATCTATGTTTGGCCACTATCTCGCCTGATGTGAAGCAATGATGTGGCCTAAGATGGAGCACATAGATCTAGAGAGAGACGGCAGTTAAGCGGCTGCTCAGACCCGTCTCCCCGATGGTTCACCGAACATCATCCCGAAACACGACTAGGTCGCTTGACGGCATGGCTTTGATCGGTGGGTGGTATTACAACCGCGGCCAGAGCCTACCACTCCAAAGCGCGTAAGCGGGTTTCATCACGATGTTTTCCTTCACCGTTTTTAGAGCGAGCGTGCAAAAACTGCACTTAACTATATGTCATTGGTGCAGGGCCGAGTCGGGATTCGAACCCAGGTGCATCGGATCGAAAGGCGCACGAGTTCCCGCTGAGCCACACTCGCTCAAAGTGGCCAATAAACGAAGTAACTATTGCTACCTTTTTCTTTCATGAATATACTTTTTACTAAAATGCAAAAGAGACAGACAATATTTTGGTAGTTCAATGTCGATTTGCATCACATTTGTATAACATATAAAATGAATAGACGTATGTAACAAGAGTTATAATTTTGTTACTCTATGGGCAGGGTGGTAACTTTCTATCACATTTCTTGTCAGTTGTCATGCTTACCTGATACAGCAAATCTTCAAACACAAAATACTGATCATCGTTGGAGGCGGTGAGCTGCACGTCCTTGAATATCAGCTTGTCGATCATCAGGTCCACTTCGAGAACGCTTTTCTTCAGCTGATTAAAATGGATCGTTTGCTGGAAATTGTGGAAAAATAGATTTGAAATTACATCATAGCCTGTTTTCTAGATACTGCTTGGCTGGGTAATCCCTTCAACCTATGATATAAAAAAAACTTGATCATCCTACTCTCACTCGACGTTCGAAGACGACCGACTTTATAGTTCGTATCGTTCCACAGCCTGTCGCCACAATCTACCTAGGCTCCAGAACTCTACTGCAGCGCGGATCTACCGAGAAAACATAATTATTTTATCCTCGATTTCTATCGTTGTACTCTATCGTATCTCTACGTCATGCAAGACTACTAGATACGATAGAGTCAGTGTAGCCTCGAAAGAGTATGATAGCGCATTTCCGAGCTCAGTGATCCTCGTGACTAACCTGCAGTTTGATGTCGGAGCCCAGCACCTGCGACCACAGCCGCGCGCGCAGGCACTGCGGGCTGCCCTTCTTCAAGTACTCCTGTATGACGGGCGCGTACCCGAGCGCCGCCACCCGCTCGCCCAGCCCGATGCGCTCCGCCTCCAGCGTACTGAACCCTGTGACGGCGCTCGGCATGTTAGGGTTAACCCCCAGCAGTGGTTCGCCCGTCGACCACTCGAGGTATACTTTACGCTGGAAGTTAATTGGTTTTACTTCTAGGGAACGATAAAAGAACAATTTATTATCCATTAGATAGATAGATAGATAGAAAACACTTTATAACACTTAAAAAAAAACAGAATTACAGTTGGTTACATAATCCTATAAGTTCAATAGGCGGTCTTATTAGGTATATGCTATTATAGTGTAGGTCTCTACTTACGCCTTGGGAATTACCTACCACATGTTAGTACACATACATAGTTTTTAATTATCTGTGTGTTTCAATAAAGAGTTATTTCATTTCATTTTTTCATTTTATTTTCTTTCACGTGTTTACAGATATTCTACCGCCAAGCACAAGTGTTCCAACATTACCGTGTTACGGTTTGAAGAGCACCATTTCGAGCGAAATTACTGGTCGTAAGACTAAAAGCCATCGTCTCAAAGTGACGAGCGCTGTGCAGTGCCGCATAAGATTTTTTTAAAGAAGTTCTGCATGGTGCGGCAACTGTTATGGGCTGGCGTGTTTTTTACCATCAGGCGAACAAACTGATCGTTTATCTATTGATGTACAAAATAATACGCAAGCGCTAAAAATAGTTATAAAAGTAAATTGAAGGGTACTATACAAATCTTTTGTTGGCTTAAATGTATTCGTAATAAATGATAAATCGTGTCGTGTCGAAATCGGGTTGGAGGTTAGATACTATGAGTTGCAATACAATAAAAAATACAATACTATGAGAGCAGACACATACTTACCAGTTGATCGAGTGTCTTAACTTGAAGCGGTAAGTGTGCGAACTCCCACTTCGGCTCATCTCTGGAGAAGAATTCACAATTTATTATTATTATATTTAGGCATCAACGATACAACAAACACTCATAGAGTTAGCGTTATAGTTCTATTCAACCACTACAAATTGTGGAAAAAACTTACTCTCTCGTGAAAGGGACGTAGCCGGACAACGTCAGTAAAACTTCTAAAAAGTCTTTAGGTGCATAAACTGGTCTATATTTTGATAAATCTGAAAAGAATACGGTTACTCATCAATTTAACCTCGACGTAAAATAAACATGTTTCGTGTTGATAAATAGTACCATGGACCAAATATACAAGTTGTATTTATTTGGTCCATGGTAAAACTGAGTATAGTCGGTAGCAATAATTTAGTATATACCATGTCGACGTAATATTTGTTTCAATGACAAGGTATTTTCATATTTTCCGTTTAAGTACTACATTAACATATTTAAAATAAGCACATACGAAACTAGGCTGTGGCTAGGCGGGACGACGGAAGGTGGACCAAGGCAGTGACCAAATGGTGGCCAACAGAAGGTTACCGATCTAGAGGCAGAGCATTAGCCAGATGGATTGACGACGTGGCCAGGGTTGTTGGGAACATGTGGATAAGAAAGGCACAAGACCTGAAACGGTGGCTTGATGGAGAGGAGGCCTATACACAACAGTGGGATAACAAGGGTTGAAAAAAAATGCCAAACTGGGCATTACGACATGGTACTAAAACGCGTACCTAATAATGATTGACGCTGACTATTAACACTTGCTCTAAACATCGTGACGAAACCGGCTTGCTCGAGTCACAAGGGCATAAGACATCCACCCGCACTGGACCAGCGCGTGGTGGATTATGGCCCTTACTCTCTGAATGAAAGGAGACCCGAGTCCCAGCTGGCTAAACTTACCTTTAAAAATAATAATAAGTCCTAGGTTGTATGATTATACATAATACACATACCTAAATTGTAAGTGCTTAGTTCATTCCATTTGTCTGCAAGCTCGTCTTGTTCACTCTGTGGTCTTATTTTCGCTAAAGATGTTTCTAAATCGGAACACATAGAATTTAACGACTTATGAATTCTTTTCTCCCATTGTGCACTGGCCTTTAGCAAAGAAGTTAATGGATCCATTTTCTGAAAAAATACCAATATACACGACATAATTACGTACGTACCTATTTGCATCTTAATAAAATGTAACTATGCATGTACAAAATATATAGGTACAGCCCCCGTACCCATATGTCTCTCAAGCGCCAATCGTATATCGTGTTGAGCTCAAATTAAGGTATAGCTTCACTGCGACTAATGAGATACCGACTAATTATTGTCGATTCAGACAAGAAATCGAATTAATCTCATTCATTTCGCAGTGAATCTATACCCTAAACTGAACTGAACTGACTGAACACGATATACGATTGGCGCTTGAGGGACATATGGGTAGGGGGGCAGGGAATGAATAAAAAAATGTTAGGCCGCCGTCTACGGGCACAGAATAAATAATAGTAGGTACTACTACGGGTAATGAACTTATATAGTATACATAACTAGTTATATATACTCTAAGGTAAGGAATTATAATGAAAAATAATCAATGAATTTATTGTAAATGAATATATGTATATGAATAACATAATGATGACATACACTATTGAATTGGGAAATTCCTGTAATGATAATTGTAATTTGAATAAATAAATTATTGCGGGTAAGATATACCCAGTATATCATTACCCAGTATATAATATTTATTATGAGGTAAGGTGATGCCAAAAAGCTGGCGAGGTAAGCGCAAGCTCTTTGGTCACCTGTTGGTTGGAGTTATGTTTTAAGATTGCTATAATTAGGTATTTTTATTATAAAAAACGACTTCGGTAGGCTTAATAAGAGTTTTGATAAACGTTCTTCCACGACCGCGTAAACGCGTAGTTTGTATGAAGAAATATACTCAGCGGCGAGTTTATGAATTATCCAAATAAGCCATTGTCGTCGTTTTTTCATACAAGCTTATAATATAAACTGCGCTTTTACGTACTCGCCGTTTAGGCCTACTGTACATAATTTGATTTCCGTGGAGGTACATCCAATACAAGGCCCAATCAATTATTAGATACACGTAGTAGGGTACCTACACCTACAGAACATAAAACTGTCTTACCCAATATGTATCTGCATATAAAATAAAGTACTTAAAAACTCACATTTTGTTTGCTCTGCGTTCTAACCCAATGAAAAACTGTATTCCTCAGTTTAGTGTCCAAGCCTTTTTCTTTCATGGCTTGCTGTAATGTCTGCTTGAAATCTTCTTTCTTTACGTTTGATGACGATACTAGCTTCTGTAAAAATAAAGAAATCTTTAGATTTATGTTCACAAACACGAAGTAAGGCCAATAAAATGATATTTTTATTTAGCCAAAATTTACCTGTACATCACTGTAAAACGATACGTATATTGAAAGATTTTTTATTTCTTCGGCTAATTTGAGTGCAGTCTGGTGGATAGTATCTTCTTTTATCCCGTCCATTATAACTAGTCAACAATTTTATTACAATTTTTGTAAAAATAAAATAACAGAAGCAAGTGTGTTTACTTTTTTTATGAAATTCATAGTTCCCGTGACTGCTGAAGATGATACAGTTTCCCTGGTAACTGATAATGTTACTTCAGTAATATCCACTGCCACAGAGCAACGAATACATAAGTACATATATATTTATTTGCCATAGCTTTAAGATAATAATGATTTATTATTATACATAATGAAGGATTTGCCAGAAAATAGCCTGTAGTACACGTTTGAAAAATCCCGCATTCTTTTATTGGATTACAGTACAGTAGTAGAAATGTAAAACAGGATGGCCATATACGCACCCAATCGAGATAGAAAGAGAAATCATTAATTACGTCTTGTTTTCATTAGACCTTTATGCTTACAAACTCTGAATTGACACTGACAACTGACAGCTGTATGATGCGATGACATTTCACAGAATTTCACTGTTTGTCATAATTGTCAATTGCGTGCGTGACAGCTTGTTTTGAAAACAAAGAAATAAGGAATTAAAATCCTAAAATGGGTAAAATATTTCTAGAACATATTGGTGGAATGCGCCTGTTCTCCTGCGCGTCCTGTGATATAAATCTGACCAACCGTTCAGAATTAATCAGCACCCGATTTACTGGAGCTACAGGTAAGTTTGTGCCTTGTTTCGTCGTTATTTGTGTATACATTTTTACACAATACACACTCTCCCAGATCCCAAGGCTTTCACTTTTAATGTGTATCGATGCACAAAAGACTTGAAATACTTCCAATAAAATACATAGAGATTGTATATCATTATTCGAATTCCATATTATCCTGATTCTAATGTTCAAGCTGCCTACTTTTAAAAGTCTGCTACAATACTAGTCGTTGTAGTACAACGACACTACGAACAACAGATTTGTGATAATATAATTACCCAACATTTTATGAAAATATACTTAATTCCAGGCCGTGCTTTCCTGTTTCATAAAGTGGTGAACCTCGTGTACTCCGAGGTTCAAGACCGAGTGATGCTAACTGGACGTCACATGGTGCGCGATGTCTCTTGCAAGAGCTGTGGGGTCAAACTGGGATGGGTGTATGAGTTTGCTACTGAGGAGAACCAAAGGTAGGCATCACTTATATAATTTTTATTTATCATTATTTACTATAATATGGTTGCCCTTATCTATAGCTGGACAAAGGCACATTTCTCTTCTGTATCTGAGCCAACACCTTCACTCTAAAACCTAGAATACATTTTCATTTTATATTTGGAGTGCATAGTAGCTGCCACACTGCCCTGTACAAGTACAGGTATTAAATGACATCTAGATCTTGCAGTTTATGGTATGAAAGTAATTAAACATAATTTAAAAAGTGATCAATAGGAGTAGAATGATTGCATGCATTAAGTATTATGTGTATCTATCTTCTGGCTAGTAATAAATATTTCATCCATATTGATAATGACTTAATCACTTTTTGTCATCCTTCTGGTTGTTCTACAAAAGAAAGTTCTATATTTATTCTAGCAGTACCTTGATAATTTTATTTGCAGATATAAGGAGGGCCGGGTTATCTTGGAACGAGCGTTGGTGACAGAGAGTGATGGCATTGAAGAGATCCAAGTCAATAATGATGATTAGGCTGTAGTCAAACTATAAAACTAAGCTGAATTAAACTTTTAAAGTTCATTTGGCTCCCATGATAGAGGATAATTTCATTTGTTTCTAGCAGTACAACTTTTCAGCAAATAAATTATGCTGATGAGGAATCGAATCAGGAACTATGAAACAATAGAATGTTCTCCATAGGAAATCAATTGAACTTGTTGATTAGACTTTAGATGCATAGATCTCTGCAAAAATATATGCTGCTTTGTGATACGATCCATGTTATTCTGTGCGAGCCAGATGAACTGAAGTTGTCAAATGAGAGTTCCCACTGCCATGTTGTCTAATTGCAAAATATAAAATTAAAGTATCTATTCAGTGGACATTTGATTAGGACTTGTAGGAAGTACAGTTTTTTGTTTGATTACAAACATTGTTGTGTGTCATTGTGGTGTTCAATAAAGTGGGAAATTATTTTACAGAGCATTTAGTTTTATTTCATAGAGTAATTAGGTTATTGAAATCAATGCAACAGAACAGGAAGTAAGTACTATTATCCCTGTTTCAAACACAAATCATATTTTTGTGGGTGCTGCTTGTTGGCAAATCTTTGAATATTATTATATTACCTACAAAGACTAAATTAATCAGTGCTAAGATACTTTAGAATACCTTAGCGTATGCTGAGTCGGAGCCTTTTCCTGACATCGCGCAACATTTCACTGGTTGTATTTATTGTATTTGTTTTGCCCTTATTTTGTGTTCAGTGTTATGTGCGATGTCTTGAATAAATTTGTTTTCTTTTCTCTAAATAAAAAGTCAAAATTACAATATCACATTTTATTTATTATTATATCAATATAACACAACATATATCTTTAGCAGATAACATATAATTTTATCCTTTTTACCTCAGTGTGATAATTTAACTCAGCTCTAAAAGTGGAATAATAGTTTTAAATAAAATGCCAACATAAATAAAATATATGTTTTAATTAATCAAGCAGTGAATGCATAGAATTTTGACTCATGAGCAGATTCCAGATTCTCAATTTACCAGATTTTGTTGATATCAATTGGACCCAATTTTAAATAAAATGTACCAAATATTTTGAAGCCATTTTAAGAATCTTGTCTTTTTATGTTATTGAGTGAGAAGACGAGCAACTCACCTAGTAAGCAACACGCCTGGTCATAACAGTTGCAGCACCACCCAGAATGCAAAGCGCGGCATTGCGCTGCGCTCGTCACCCCGAGGGGCCATCTTCACGGACGAGAGAATTGCAACGAGTACGTTCCTATTATCGTCGGATAATCGCCAAGAACGAGCGATTATTCCGCCACCGTATTCATATTCATTTATTTGCAAATATCGTCGCGACTCGTAACGGAATCGCCACGTTTCCGCGACAAGGCGTTGTGCAATAGTTTTGTTGAAAGGGTACAGTTAGGTGCCAGACGAGAGCAGACAAGCAACTTAGAAATGACGCGGGCAGGACGCCTGCGTTTGACAGCGAGCTCGCTGCGCGAGCGCCACGTTCCGCGGCGAGTACGCGGCGGGCGCGGCGCGGCGCGTCGCCGCCAGTAGCGACAGGCGCGCGGCGACACGATAATGTTTCGCTCGCACTCAGCCACTCGTCGCATCGCCGTGTGTAGACACGTTCTAAGAGTGTATAGAAATACGTGGCATGACGATATCGCCGCGATTCTCTCGTCCGTGGAGATGGCCCCTGAGAATAGCTCTATCTAGGATAATTTATGCTAGACCGTACCGGGCGCGAGACGAGCCCCGTGCCCATTACGAGGCGAAACGACATGGACGTAACACGCGCGCCGCACGGTGTAGCATAAACTGCTTCATATAAAATGTTCGTAGTTTTAAATTCGTACGTCGTATGCGGCCTGCGACGGCGCCGCCTCGTACGGGACACGGCTAGACCGTGCACCCGGCACGGTCTAGCCGTGCCTAGCCTTGCTTATTAATTGTTACGCAATCAATTGTTTAGAATAAAACAAGTTGATAACCATTAATATTGATGAAAAAAAATATCGACTGTACAAAATTAGGCGAATTGCGAATCTGATAAGACGAGAATCTTAACTGCTCATGAACCAGAATTTTGACATATTATGTTTGTTGTAACCTGCAGGTAGTTTATTTTTGTTGTTATGTTATTGCACAATTTCATTTTATTTCATTATACATATTTTATTAAAAAATGTTGAATATAGAACAATGTTTCTTATTGCGGCATACATTAATGCAATCTGCTCTTCCTAAGAACTGCTTGATTAACCAGAACCAAGACATTAAAATACCGGTATGATATTAATATCACTTACCTGTCACTTACATATACAAACAAAAGTCATAAAAATATCGCACCATTTAAAAAAATCCTCACAATAAAAAGCACCTCCAATTTCACATTTGACAAGAATTAATTTTTTGATATACTTTATCAAGGAAAACATTACATTACAAGAATTTAATAAAAGAAAATAACTTCACAGACTAAATAAGCATGTGTTCAGTGATTTCGCATTTCCTATAGTCATTGACCGAATAACGTAATTACAAAATTAAATGTTGATGGAAAGTATGACCATCCCATAAAAGTTATTTAATTCTCAAACTATTTAACAATTTCAGATAAATGAAATAAACTTTATAAATATTATTAAATAAGCTGCGTACACAATCATTTCTCAAATCATCGAACATTAAAAATATAATCATTCATTTTCAAAATCCAATTCGAGATCACACTGAAGCCGTCTCTCGACTCCATGTAGTTCATTATAAAGCAACAATTTCATATCAGGTCGCACTTTTGTTTTAAATTTATATTCCTAATAATAGTTTTCTGTTATTAACAGTTTATCTATGTTTCTAAAAACAATAGTTCTAAAAACCTATTAAATATCTCCTTTTACGTAAACCATATTTTTTAAATATTCGAATAATTTTATTAAATTGGACATCAATCGCGTTTGTAGCTATATCATAAAAATCATACTTAATGTATTCTAAATCATTAGTGCCTCGTGAAATAACTATGTTTGTATGATTGTAATGTATTGTAAAAGAACGTACAATAAGTAATTAATCCATACAAAGAATATAAACAACAAACATTATCTTCTGGTCAATTCCCAGTACTGTGAACAACATGTTTATTACACATAATGTGGTTAGTAGACACATCAGATCAGTTACTTCGAATTAATTTTATATTTCCAAAATAATTAGTTCTTCATTTTGTGTGGGTGACAATATACCTGCAGTCATGATTAATCTATAAAACTGTAAATTTAAGGGAATAGTAATCGGGTATACTTAATATATACTTCATCTAGATTAATGTTTAATCAAAAAGGGGTTTACTGATGTTTAGAGCTAAAAACCCAGTCTAAATTATTGAAATATGTGATATATATATGTGTTATACTTTGTTGATTGAAACTGATTAATAGGACTGCATTATCTAGTTTATATTCCTGTGTACTTGGTTACAAAAAGGGGCAATTTTTATATCTGCGAGTTCATTACTGTGTTCTAAAAAAGATAGAGCTTTTGACAGAACATTATTAGCAAATTTGGGCGCTTCATAAAAATGGCATCGGCAAGGAGCGGACCCGCGGCGAGTCCTGACTCGGCTCCGCGCCGAGCCCAACTCTCTGCTTTTCTGTTTCGATGAACTCCAACACAGCCATGTATATGAACTTATATTGGGCCTCGTTTTGCACCATACCAGATCGGTGATCTCGTACCATCTGCACCGTGCGGTGGATGTCGATTTCACAATCGAATCCTTCCTTCCTAATTTGATCCAAGATCATATCGATGACAATAAACGTCCCGGTGCGACCGATGCCGGCTGAGCAGTGCACGCATACTACCGCTTGCGGCGGGGGGTTCGGCCCCGTCATTATTTGCTGCAGTCGGTAATTCACATCGAGCAAAATATTTAGCACCCTGCTCGGCTCGGAGGGCACGCCGTGATCTGGCCATGCGGTAAAATGAAAATGGTAAATGGTTCTTTTAACGTTAGGCTCATCTTTTTTCGTTACTAAAAATCGCCTCAATGTATAATCCGGCGTCGACGATTCCGATTCGTTGAATACCGTATATTTCTTGATTACCTCTGTTTTGTTTAAATCCGGCCAATATCTTTCGCATTTTACTTTTCCGCGCTCGATCTCCTTCGTGGTCATTATTATAATACATACTTTCTCTTGCCATATCATGGACCAGAACTGATAGATTGTGTTCGACAGACAACCTTGCGTGGCGATATACACTTTATTATAAACACGCTCAGCGATTTTGTCAATTTCTTCAGCCGATTTAGGTATGGTTGTATTAACGTAATTCGGGTTCGCTCGGAGAACACTCGGCTCGAAAGTCGGAGCTAGTTTATGAATACCGTTGCCCTGGGCTTTCGACGAACACTTTTCTTCGGTGATAATGACAGTGCTATGGTTTGGGGAAGATTTGCTTCTCGACGGAGTAGTGCTGTCTCGTCTGTGAGGCGAGCCGTCTTCGCTGGCACCGTTGCTGTCTTTCGAATCTGGGCTCGACTCAATACTATCGCATCGTACGTAGTTAGCGTTAATGTAATCGGATCCCGGCGGTGCATCGGAAGGTATATCCCTGAGAATAATACGGGTGTGGTCGAACGGTATTATGTTCTTGTACCGATTCTTCCTGATGTTTTCCGGTTTCGATCCTTCCATCCTATCGAAGAGTTGCAAGTTTTCCATCATCTGTAACGTTTCAAACTCTTCCCAAAAACCTTGCTTGTAAGCCATGCTCTCGATCGGTCCCTCGTTTTCTTTTTGAAGTTGCTTGACGCGTTTATGGAAATGTCGAACTTGAATCCTTGTAGCATTAAATGGCTGTATAAGCCTCAAGACTTCGCCGTTGGTTTCCACCATTGGAATGTTGCGGTAGTGGTCTATCAGGCTGACGAGGTCGTCGAATTGTTCTCCGCCGCCCACATCGTACTTGTCATCTTGCCGGCGAATTATAACGTGCGTGACTAAATCTCTTGTGCGCACCGACAGTACGAAGTCCCCGGGTTGCCGCTGCGATTCTCGCACGAGGAACGATCCATTCTTACCGTTTTCGAGCATCATTCGCTCGGCCTCCTTCGCCGTGAGTTGTCCGTGGTACCAACGCTCCGTGGTTGGATCATCGCAGTTAAGCGGCGTTTTTAACCGAATGATGTTGCCATTTTTCTCGCGCAGTTGGCTTTGATTTTCCATGTAATATTGAACGAGTTCGGATAGAGTCGCGAACTTTTCACCTCCATAGAGGTCGAGGTATTCGCCGTTGTTTTGTATTTTGATGTGCGTCACCTCGTTTCCCCTCCTAACGGAAAGAGTGAAGTCCCCCTTGTTGCTCATGCTGGGTCGCGCTAGAAAGTATCCATCGTGTCCTCGCTCTAGTAGCAGTTTCTCCGCATCTACACCGGACAGTAGAGGGTGGAACCATCTTCGAGTGATCATCTTACACTAACAAAAGCACCACCTTGTTACACTTACAATACTAATATCTATTATCTATATTAAAGTTTTTCTTGCTTCAATCCTGATCTTCTGAACATTCTCAGCAATCATCTGAAAAAAAAATTATATAACACGAATCAGAAATGAATAATAGTTAAATTATTCTTATGATCAGGTGATCATAAGACTTTCCTGGTTAAGCCCATATGGGTATATGGGCTTAACCAGGAAAGTCTTACGTACTATTTACGTTATTATAAAATAAACAATATGGATAAAATACTGGAAATATAAATCATTCCAAGCATAATCTGTTGACTTGTGGTTAAATAACACTCGTATCATGACGTAATACTTTAGAGACCATAATAGCAACATAAAATAAATACACGAGTAGGGCTAACTTGTAACTAATCATAAAAAATACCATTTTAAAATTTTCGAGCAAACTAAATAACAAATGGCACCTTTACGCGCGGGGACCTGTATAATGTCCCGGACAATGTGGCTGAGTACTGGTCCAGATAAATTAAGAGTCAAGTTGAAGATCGGCTCGCTAAGAATCGTAACAAATAAGGAAACAATTTACATCACCTTTTATCCCAATACATTTGGCTTCAGTCAAATAAGTGAACGAACCAATAAACATTTCGAGTTGTGCTTTCGCCTATCACGTTAATACGTTAAATAGGGTAAGGTTAAATAGGCTATTTTTAGGGTTAAGCCCGCCTTTGTACATATATTTTATAAATCATCGATGTAAAAATTTTAGTGTAAGTACAATAAAGAATATAAGAATTTATAAGAATTTAAGGAAAACTTCTACACGCGTTTTATTGGCATTATCATGGTTTTGCAAGTTATGTGTTACGGTACAGTTTTGGGGGAATTCTACAGATATAAATAGAGCATAGTTGTCACAGAAAAGATGAGTTCGTAGGTGTACATCCTTATATATCTTGTGCGCCTTTTTTTAAAGAACTCGCAAATTTTTGTGTGAAGGCATCCTTACATTCCTAACCCAATATATTTATTAAAGATTTAGCGAAAGATATAATATATTTCCGAGGAATACTAAGCTTAGAACTGTTTTGCCATAAGTACCATTGTCTATTACAAACTACAGTCATCAACTTAGATTATATAGTTATGTATACTCTAAGTACATAACTAGTACTATATTGTATACTCTAAGGTCATCAATATAAGAGCTCTCATTTAGATTGTATCATAGGAAGGTCAAATCTTGGTTACTCGATAAGTCATATATCCTCGTAAGCTCTGATGTACCAACGCAAGATCTAAAACTTAGTAGTCACTAAAACTGAGATATTTTCGGAAAGCAAGTTGGAAGTAACGCCAGATGTGCCTCCAGAGGAACTAAAACTTTAACGATCATTTTGAATTAAAAAATCCGCACCTAGTGAAAAAGACATGTCTTAGTCGATGGCTTCAACTATCGAAGTTCATGTATCCAAAGTAATCCGAACTTGTTAACTTAAAAAAATGAATTCAAATCAAATTACCATTCTTTTTGCCAAGATGGTTCGCACGAGAAGACGTAGTGAATGATTTATCTATTTTTTTCATGTAAACGCAGTTTAATGATAGAACTGGCCAGTGTGGTTAAAGTTAAATTACCGCTTAACAAGCGAACATATAAATTTTACTCAATTGATGTAGTTTTGTGAGAATTTTTTTCGTATGAAAATTAATTATTGTTCTTTGCAAGGAACATTCGGTCTTGATTGTGTAAGATTTACTTTGTTTTTTTTTTCGAAATATGCTGCCGTTATGTTCTTGTTTTATTTAACTACGAATAAACATACTTAAAGCTTTCATATTTGAAATATCATTCCAAGACATTATGATTAATTAGTTCCTTGCAAAGGACTATCGGTTTTTAATAAGTGCCTATTTGACGCATTTAATTTGAAAAGATGACTATGACCTACGTGAAAAAGTCTTTTTGATTTTTATTTTTTATATATATGATGATAAAAATGTGCCTATCTTTATTTTATACATATTCATGTACCAGATATACATACGTCTGCGTCAGAAGAAAACCACGAAGAGAGTTAGATTCAAATTTCAATAAAACTAAGTATTTATTACCGACGACGATGTCCGAGCGATATTATCATTGACAGCCTCTGTGGTGTAGTGGTTGAGCAAGTTGGCTCAAATCTCATACACCACTGAGGTTGCGGGTTCGATTCCCGCGACGGGACAAATGTTTGTGCATAGAAAAAAAAGCGCAAGCATTTGTTTCGTGTCTGGGTGTTGTGGGACCATGGTCCTCATAGTTCTTGGTTCCCTAGCTACAGGGAATCCTAGTTAGGGGTCAGGATCTATGTATGTGATCGTTGGGCGTTATTTATTTATTTTTATTTATTCCATAAATAGCAGTGATTATTCGCAATAATAAACGACTTACTGGTTCAGTTTTCCTTATGGAATGGACGTCCAGATAAAATGATAAAACTTAGTATGCATCCTCTGTAAGCTAGACAGAAGGCAAATTTAAAAGAAAAATAATGTTGTTCTTAAATTTGAAAATGGAACAACTTGTGAGAGCGATTGTTTGAATGCATCCTTATACAGGAGGCAAATTTAAAAATGTTCTTATTAAAAGACTGGCGATTTGCATAAGACAAGAGGATCACATTTTCAGCATTTAATTAATTAATTTAAAAAAAATACTCAACTGACTTCGGCAGTTCCATGTATGTTTTTAATTTGATAAAAATGATTAATTTCACGTTGTTCCTTTCTTTAAGATACTATGTTACTTAAGAACAGTTATTATTTTTTGTTCATTCATTCGATTGGCATCATAAAAATATCTGAGATTTTTTTCACATTGAAGTCGGTTCGATTCTCAGGCGAAGCAAATAATTTTTAGAATATCTTTGAATGCAGTATTACTAACTTTTAAAAATAACATAGTCTTCTTTCAGTAAAATATCTTATTTACGATATTTAAGGTACTTTCCCTTCATGTCCCATAGTCTTGGGACGCCCTGTATAAAACCGATAGTTACTTTCAAAAGAAAAAATCATAAATCTAAGATAAAAACGTTCCTATTTTACATTGGTTACTATCATTATCAAATATTTATAATTTGGAAAAGAGTTTGCACTTATACTTTAAATCATAAAAAAAATATATATAATTTTTTTTCATTTTATAAGTCATTAATGCCCATTTTTCTTTTAAATAATACCGCCCAAGTGGGAGTCGTACTCGCGCACGAAGGGTTCCGTACCATTATCTATAAAAACGACAAAAAAATCACGTTTGTTGTATGGGAGCCCCCTTAAATATTTATTTTATTCTATATTTTAGTATTTGTTGTTACAGCGGCAACAGAAATACATCATCTGTGAAAATTTCAACTGTCTAACTATCACGGTTCATGAGATACAGCCTGGTGACAGACGGACAGCGGAGTCTTAGTAATAGGGTCCCGTTTTACCCTTTGGGTACGGAACCCTAAACACGATTTTTTTTTTGCCCGAAATAATGTCTGTAAATGAGTACAAAAGAAAATCTCTTACATAGAAAAATCTTTACTTGATGTGCTTTGGCGTTACGGACTTTACAATAATAGTTCTTCTGAAAGCACATTCGGTGTTATTTTGAACTCAGCAAAAATTGCCCTTCGGTCTTAATAATTATTAATATACATATAATAATTGTATAAGACTTGAAGTTTCTGTAACTTTTACTTTACACCCAAATTCATTGTATTTTTGTTTGGATTGACTAGGTAAATAGGTATGTTATTTTTAATAGCCGGGTCCACACTGGCCGATCTACGGTCCGATTTTTTTGAGGCGGGGCAAAAATTACTATCCTGCTGGCCTCCGCCCTCCATGAACCCTTATGTTTCTCTATTAAGCCTTATTTTTTAAAATATGTATGACATGTCGGACATATATTTTTAACCCCAGATGCAAAAAGGTCGGGTGTTATAGGTTTGACCACAGTGTGTCTATCTGTGGAACCGTAGCTCTAAAACGGGTGACCCAATATGAATGCGTTTATTTTTATTTGAAAGCAACTTTCATAGTGGGGGGTTCTTAAACATGTTTTATCAAAATCGGTTCAGCCGTTTTTTATACCTAGTTATGTATACTCTCAGAAGTTTTTGATTTGCACCATTATGTATGTACCAACCTACTGTACTTTCAAAAATTATATTAATTTCATGTTGTTTAGGATGTATGTAATTGTTGGGCATAGTCATTTAATGATCTATTAGAAAATAATACAAAAATAATTTATTGTACAAAAAAACAAAAATTAACAGGTTACAGTAAATACTCTTATAAACTACTAGCTGCGCCCCGCGTATTGGGTGGACTTATGGGTAAAAGCGATACCTTTGGATGAATAGCTTTATGTAATATATGAACAAATAAGTGAGGAGCGTAAAAAAAAATTGTTAAAAAAACCCTATCTACTACTTTGTGAATTCTTAAGAATATCTCAGTACTTTTTTCAACAAAAAATGTGTGTCGAAGCAGTATTTAATATATTACACAGTGGACAGAACTGTAACCATAATAGCATAGCTTAACAATATTGCTGTACTTATTACATTAGTGAATTGAACAGAAACTGTAAACGGTCAGTGTGGTGTGTACTTCAACATAATTAGCATTCTATCAAGGTTGGAAGGCAACACTTGTCTCAATAAATCAATAGACCTTCATCTCGCTTCATTACCTGCATATGTCCTTTAAAGTAATAGAATGTAAGTTATACTAGACTAAATATAAATATATGTGCATAAAGTTTTGTCCTTTGATGGTCTCCTAAGAATATTTACCTGTAACTATAACGGTGTATCCACCCTGTATATGTATAATATAATTATTGTGCTAGTCGGCATTCAAATGTGATGAGCAAATAACTTTGATTTATCTCAATGGTTTAATTTACTGGTGTTAGCTATGTGGTACTATGAAGACTACAATAAATTAGCAACTAAAATAATTATTATGTTGACATGATGCATTAAATATTTATATATTTGCATGCTTGCTTGCAGGCTGAATACTGTGACATTTTACCTACAATTAATTGTAAATAATATTCTTGCAAATAATAAAAAAATAAAGTTTTGATTGATAACAAAAATAAATGCTTAAACACAATGCTCAATAGCAGGATATATTGGTGTTCACATCAACTGATACTTATGGACGGATTTTATGAATAGGTACATACCACTGAACCAAACAAAGGTCTCCATGGTATTAAGTACTTTGTAGTAATAATTAATTCAAAAAGCGAGATACACTATGTCAAACATAGTTTCTACTTACCCCATAAAGGCACCCTTGAACCAAACTGTAAGCGATATCTCCTAAAATAGGAATAAAATGGATCGAAGCGCTGTTGCTATGCAGATTTTATAAGCACGGTTATCAAGGGCGTATACACTCGCACTCTCCTCCACGTGAGTTTTAACTCCAAATTTACGAGTCTAAACATAACCAGTCAAAGTTTATTGTACGATTCCAACTAATTGTAGACAGAAATAAATATTTTTGCACGAAATTAGAAAAACGAGCACCGTAATTTTCTACAGGCAGACAGAAAATCGGAAATCAAATCAAACAATGTCAAACTAGCTTGCTGTCAGCTGCTTTAATTTTTTTTTAATTGGCCCGTTAGTGCAGGCTAAAGTCTCGAGGACCATACCGCCAAGTCTTACGTAGTTTTTATTTGATAGTTTAATATTCCATTTTATTATACTTTTGTTGAGAATGAGGGTCAACAGCAACAAGCCGGACCCTCTCCTAGTGCTTCAATAAAGTGGTGGAACTTTATTCAAGCTTTCCATGGACTTTTTGTGAGAACATAAAAAGCAATGTTTTCCCTATTTTGTTTCATTTGCCTTCACTCGTGCACGTTAACAAACACATAATGGTTAATATTCCACCGATATTACACATGATCACTCGAAATAACACTTGTTTGGAAAATAAAACAAAATCGAACTGTATCACTTTTCACTTCCCGCCAGTAAGTCTTGTCACTTCATCAGTTGTCAGCTATATTTTATCTTTGGTTGTCAGCTTCGAGTCATTGAGGCATTGAGGTCTCACACTATTCCTCAATGCAGGACCTTAATTGAGACCTCAAGGTCTCAATTGAGGTCTCATTCCTCAATGCTTCGAGTCAGAGAAAATACTATATTAAATCTTTGCTTCGAGTAGACAAGACACTTTACCTGAGGTTGTCAGTTGTCAGCATAGTCTGTGGTTGTCAGTATCAAAAATGTTTTTCTAACGCTTTGCACGGCTTGTACATTCAGCCGAGCTTTGAAAGTATAATTATTTGTAAATTCAACCAAAGGAAGTAATTATTTTATATAAAGGCTCGCGCACACCACGGCCGCGGTGGGCTGCAGCGTGTCTCTTGGCTTCGAGTGTATCCAGTGCAATGCAATGGATTGTTCCGAGATAGAGATGTATTTATTGAAATTGCTGTTTGACGATGAATTAAAATCTAAAAGAAAAAAGAAACGTAGTATATGGTGTCAATTGGTGTCATGTTGGCATGAAAAGAGAGGTGTTTGGTAAATTTCAGGGGCTTTTTTAAAAAAAAATAAAAGATGTTAAACTTATTTCAATATTTTAAAATGACCTGAAAAGTATTCTGAGCTTTTTGAAACTTTGCGCCCACATAGAAACAACCACATTTCGTGATCCTATTAGCCCATAATACACGGCGGCGGGCTCCATCGCAACGCAACGCATAGCAGCGGCCGCAAATATATTCCTGGCGAGCGATCGGCCAGGTGTGCGTGTGGTATGAGGGTCACTCTGATTAAAATCTTTGAAAATACACTTTGGATTCATTGAACATTCTAAAAGTATTGTGAAAGTTGGTATAAAGACTATTTTAGTGTAGGGTTCGTTGATGTAAAATAACTATGCGCTTCTTGGTAGTACGAATTTTAATATCATTCTCTACTAAAAGTTAATTAATATAAAAGTACACAAAACTAAAAGGAAATTTTCTTATACTGACGGACGTCCATGCCAGAACTCTCGAGAAACATTCTAATTTTAAATGAAAGCATAGATAACACAACCCCGCACGAAGAGCAAGGTCCACCAGTGTCCCGTCTATAGAAAACGAGCCGGGACACGGTGTTCTCGCCTCAGGCGTGCGTTAAGGGCCGTTATACTATACTAATTTATGTGCTGTGCTCTGCATATACCAGCTAAACTACGCATATTGCAGAAAATGAATATCGGCCAGTGCGTTGCGTGTTGCGCTGCAGCCCGACCTAATGTGCGCGAGCCTTTATACAGCTTGATCCTCAAAGATAAAATATAGTAGTAATTTGTCTTTGTTGATCCCTTTTACAACCTCGGTCATGGTATAATATAGTCTTTATACTATGGTATAGTACATAGGTGAACGGGGAAATGTGAAATTCCCCGTGCCCCCACCCCTAGATAAAAATTGTATATACGGAAACACCAGTGGGTGAACGGGTCGCAGCCCCGCTTTTTGCACACACAGAGTAATATAAATCAACTACACTTTTATCATTCAGATTTCAGTTTTAGATTGGTCTAACAGAACGCAATGCTTTTTCCGAATTGTTAGATCGATCCAACAAACAGAACTAACAAAATAAAACAGTAAATATTAATTTTATTATTTATTTTCACTTTCAACAGCTGAAGATTTTTGGTTTTTTCCAAAATAACTCGAAAGAACTTTTCTCACAGCATGTCGTTTACTTTGAGATGAACTTTCTCCCTGTAAATTAGGCGACTTATTCCAGTGTTCTACAAAACTTTGACGCCTAAAAATTTTTCCTAGGGATTGCCATTTTTGTTCTGGGCTTACTTCTTTATCATCAAACTTATCTTGGCTTCCTGACGGGTGATCTCCCTGGAAAGAAATAATTTCACGAACTTAGTATTTTCATCTTGATAATTATGTAATTCGACAGTCTCTTTTATGTTAGATATACTTACTTCATTCGATTTTGTCGAACGGAGCTGGTTTCGAAAGAAATTTGTCAATGATTTTTTCCATGTTTTAGGATTCATAAATGAATTTATTTCTATAGTACTAGATCCCTCGGTTGGTATTTCATTACCAATTGTATGGTTATTTTCATCTTCTTTGTCAACTAAATCGTTTTGGAATTGCACACCTTCTGGACATATCATTTTGGATAATCAATTGATATATTATAAATTCTATATTTTTAACAATAAAATCACTCAAAATTATTTTAGTATTTTTGTCACTGTGACAATTATTTCTTTTGTTTCAAACTACCTATTTTCAAAATAAAAAAAACATTCGTTAATGGCCATAGTGATCCAATGAGGATACGAGCTAAGTATTCATTAAAACCTCTAACAATTTTTGAGCGTGTCATTATAATATGTTACCTATCCCTAAATGTTATGCTGAGCAGGTCATACGCCTGATGGTAACATGCCTGATCATAACAGTTAAAGCACCACTTACAATATTGCTATGCACTTACAAAATCCTATGCCACACTGCACTGCGCACGTCTCTCTAAGACGATAGCCCTTAAGTCTCTCTTATTACGCCCATAATTTTACCGGCTCCAATGCCCTTCAAACCGGAACAGTATTTAAAAAGAACCTACTCCCTTGTGCTAGACCGCAATTATTTAAAAATAGTGATGGGTACAAATTGTGCGCCGTGACACGGTAACTATTGTTGAGTATGTATGTTATGTCTTGTGTGACATTATTTATTTTAATGTATGAATGTATAAGTTGCATGTGTAGCACCTATGTAAAATATGTATGGGATATGAAAAAAGAAAGTAAGAAATAAAAAATTAGTTTTTTTTTTATTTATATCTATATATCTCTATTTATTTACATTATCATCACTTCAACAGTTACCGGATCAGTCCAGCCGTTCTCAAGTGATGCGTTTACTAAAGAACAGCATTTAATTTTTATTTATATAGATTACTAGAAGTTTATATCGCAAGCGCAGATAATGTGCCGGTGAAAAATATTGCTCGCCATACTCATGACAAACATCATTATCGAATAGGCCGAACGTGTCACATCACTATTTGAGTCGGCAATCGTAGCGGGGTTGCGGGGCAGTGCGGTCGGTACATGTAGCCTCGCGTCTCACGTCTTGTTCACCCCCGCGAAACGAAACGAACTTTGAACTTAAAAGTATCAAAAATTGGCTTACCAGTGAAATGTGATGTTAGAATTCTGTTTAGTGTGTTTCCGAATATCGTTTTTACAAGGTTTTATTGCATATTTAACCATTTTTTAAGATATATCTGCTAAGAACTCGCAACGGGCGCTCACACTGCTAGTACTCGTAAGACTACTAGACCTTGTGGATAGGACGATGCTATGTTCTCATCCGTGCATACTGTTCCCACTTAGGAACACGCGCTCTATAGTTATGTACTCTAAGGGAATATGCATGTATTTTTTTTAATGCATGAATCGATTCATTATTAAATACTATTAATGACAAAAATGTTTAAACGTTTTACGGCATCACTCGTCAATAAAATAATTAAATGATAATTTTAATAACTTTAAATCAACATAAACGCGCCATTTGCGTGTGACGTCAAAAGGTGGACCTATGGTATATATAATAGGTATGTGTCTGTGTGTGTGTGTGTGTGTGTCAGTCAATAATTTACCAATAGAACAGGCTCTAAGTCAAAATTTGACTGATATTATATGTAGGTAGTAGCTACTATAAATATTTATTTAGTAAATAAGGGAGTGTGACAAAGTCAAAATAAGCCTACATTACTTAACTCAGCGTACTCAACCTGTTGCTCGAAATAGGATGGTACCTAGCTATACATTACATAATATATAAAATATTTGTTTCAGAGGATTATTATGAACTAGTTGGAACTAGTAAGGTTATAAAACTTATCATAAAACATCGCGATAATCTTGACTACTCTGATTTTTTTGCCAAGGCCAAAAATGTAAACAAAGAAACATCACTGTCAAAGTGACAGGCCAGGGAAGCCAAACTGTTTTTTTCAATGGATCAATTATACTAATACGCCGCCCGCGACTTTACTTATGCGGATTATTTATGTAAGTACTGCTACAGTGGTCCTACCCTACGCTTCGTTTGTCCTCTATAAGAACCTACCTCTTCGATCATATATACCCAAGATGCAACATTACCTAATGACACAATGCACGAAAACGGCTTGCGTTTACTATAGGAAGGTTCCTACCTATTGAGATGTACCAGATCCATCCTGAGAATAATACAAAAAATGTCACAAAATCATTTAAATATTTTAATAATAATCAACCTTGTTGCAGTGCGCTAAAATTTAGTTTTCATCAATAACGTAACATGAACAAAAAAAATATTGCGTCCGTGGTGGCGCCTAGTGAAATTCAACTTTATCTTCACAAGTCGAACGCTCAAAATTTCTTGTCCCATACGACTTTATTATTATTTTAACTGACAGAACATGGAATCAAATGGAGTCACTTACTTGTTTTCTCGTATTAGAAATAATTAGTAGCTGATATAATTATCACATTTGTTACTGTTATTTTATCTATATTAATGAACTAGCTTACTCGCCATGGTTTAGCCCATTTTTTGTACTAGTTCGTAATCATACGATGAGTCCGTTTTAAATTAATGTCTGATATAGGGGCTAATATAATACTCATGTGGAAGTCGAGAGATGGCAAAGGGATCTAAGGGCAAGAAATAGAATTGTGAATTATTACTTTTTTTACTATAAATAACATATATTCAGAATATAATACAATACATGACACTTTATTGCACATCAAGAAAATAAAAAAATACAGAACAAGGCAATATATATATATACAGGCTTAAAATAGTCGTCACTTCTTTCTTCTTTTATTACTAAACGCCACTTTTCTCTTTGTATCTCATTTTGAGGAAATCTGTAAAAATGTAAAACCAATTCCAGTTTAAACTTCAAGAAAAATTATATAATAAGGCGACTCCATACACTTGTTCTCAATCAGGCCTAATTTGTCCTTGTTTTGCGTGAAGACGCTATTATGCGTATGAAAGAGACAACTCCTAAGCAAAAATAATAGGAAATAAAATCTTGAAATACTAATTTGGAGATGATAACTAGATTATTTTAAATGTTAATAACTGTTAGTATTAGTAAAAAGTATAAAACTTACCGAAAATACGAAATCCCATGTTGTTTTCACTTTCTAAGCGTGTTATTTTTGCAACTTTTTACAGAGCACTTAGGCATCGTTCCGCTTGACGATCGACGCGACACTGACGACGAAAGAGTGCTTAGTTTGAATCTAAGCACTGTTTAGTTTGGTTACTTTTGACGCGCTTACGCGGAATCTTGGGTATATATGATCGATGACCTACCTACCTAAAAAGGTGGCGGCAAGACCGCAGGCATGGATAGATGTGTTGAATAAAATACCCAATAAACATTTATAAAAGATAATATATTATTGTTTATTTGTTATTATTAACAAGAATGAAGCATAACATAGCAATCATACATCCACAGCAATTTTAAAAAGCTAAATGATGGTCAATGATAAGTCAGCTGTTGAGATATCTATGTTTGAAAAGCTATTATCTAACTTTACACATCAACTTTTAACATCTATATTTAACAGTTCAGGTTTCAGTCATATCTGAACAGCTGCTCTCGGATTCGGAATCTGATTCATGTACATCTATGACGATACTATCTGTTACTTTATCTATAATGTGGTTGAGTCGGCACATTTCATCTTGCACTTTTATTGAGTGATTTATGCAATCTACCCATTTCTGTGGTGTCACCTCTCTCAAACCTCATCTAACAATTGCTTAATTTCTTTCATTTTAAATATTTAATTTTATTATTATTTCTTGCGACATGCCCCTTTACCTGAGCCCACACTTCTTGTATATTTGTTTGTAGGCATTCATCACCATGAGTTTTTCAGTTGAACTCATATACTTTTTAGGCCGTTTTTTGGGCGGCGTCAGGTGGTCTGTTGCCATAGGCCCTGAGGCCGATGGACCTGCCACCGGTAGTGGTTCCATGGTAGCAATGAACCAACAAAAACGAAACGGTAACAGCACAAACAATAACAAAACAAAAAACTTAACAAATAATAACAAGTAACAACCAACGAACAAACTGCACACGCGCAGCGAGAGGAGAGACACATTCGAATCCGGCAACAGACGAAAAACGAATGTACAGCCTTTACTTTATGGTCTTGTTTTTTATTATTTTATGGTCTTTCATTGTTGAAAAAATGCCGAAATGTTTCACGCCTCTATGGTGTGACCAGTGTCATAAAATATTGTATAACACAAAATATTTCCATTTTAATAACTTTGTACCATGTAAAAATTTATTAAAAAGACTACTTTTAAATAATTTCTATTAAATGGCCCCATAGTTATCATCAAGAATAAATAACTTGTCGTGTGCTTTTGTCAAAATTTAGTAAACAGCTACTTATAAGGGATTTTTTAGTACGGGTATCCCCTTTGTTTACATTTTTGGCCTTGGCAAAAAAATCAGTTATCCTGTCAAGGGCTAGCGCGCAAAAAGAAATACCCGTTAACGGCCTACTGCTTCGAGTAGACAGCCAAAAGGCTGGATACTTTATCTGAGGCCTACTGCCCCCTCGCGGCGCCCGCCGCCCCTGCCGCCGGGTCAATCTACCTGTTTTTTCACAAAGTGGATAAGAGTTGAACAAAAATCTATTTATGTATTGTGTTTCTGCTGAAATTAACTATCGAATAGTATGCAACTTATTACATTTTGTTAGCAATTAAATTTACTGCCACGAGTTGAGTCTGGAAAATACGTTAATTCGTCGCGCCATTTATGTAAAAAGGGGTTCTAAAATAAAAATAAAAGTTTCAATGCTGTATTTTGTTATTTATTTACAATTTACTATACCACCATTAAAAAAGTAGGAAAAACAGAACAGTATAGCTACAGAAAACTCTGTTTTTATGCTTTAAAAAAACACTTTACAATCACTACAGTGGAGCGGTCATTGGGCGGGCAAGCAGATACTAGGTCATGATTTCTCCAAGATATTTCTTTGAAACTGAACCTAATAATGTATGTTAAATTATTAAGATAACTAAATTATCTGATGAAACTGATAGCATTGCTAAGGTAACTTAACAGAAAACACTTACTTAAGAAAGAATACTTACGAAAGTTTTGAATTGCACGTCACGGAAAATTATAGCTCAGATTTCTTTAATTTTAATGAAATATATACACTCACCTACTACACAAATTACATTAAATAAAGTATTAATTAATTATTACTCACTTTTCCATAGTTCGTACCATAACACACACTTTAAACTTTATTAAAACTTTTAAAAGTAAAGACTCACGAGCGAAATTCAGCGACTGACTGTTTGTCATTCTTTTCTGTGATATTATTTTAAGAAAGAGAACAAAGTATTACTAAATGTTGTTAGAGAAGACATCCTATATCGCATTGACATAAGAAAAAAAGGGATGTAATGTGTTAACACTTGAGACACAACCTTTTTTTGTAATCGCCACTTGCTTGCCACGGGCGGGCAATCGGCGCATAAAGCAGAATTCATAATTTGCCCGCTGAGGGCAATGTGGCGCTTGAGAGGTTATAGGTTGAGGTAACATGCTCTTCTGGGCAAAGAAAATACTGTATTTTATCTTTGTTTCTGGGTATACTATAACCATAGAGTTAACATTACTAGGTATAGAGCGCGTGTTCCTAAGTGTGAACAGTATGCACGGGTCAGATGATAGCATCGTCCTGTCCGCAAGCGCTAGTAGTCTTACGAGTACTAGCGCGTGAGCGCCCGTTGCGAGTTCTTAGCTCTATTTATATGCAATAAAACCTTGTAAAAACGATACTCGGAAATACACTAAACAGAATTCTAACATCACATTTCACCGGTAAGCCAATTTTTGATACTTTAAGTTCAAAGTTCGTTTCGTTTCGCGGGGGTGAACAAGACGTGAGACGCGGGGCTACACGTACCGCGCGCACTGCCCCGCAACCCCGCTAAGATTGCTAACTCAAATAGTGATGTGACACGTTCGGCCTATTCGATAATGATGTTTGTTATGAGTTATGAGTATGGCGAGCAATAGTTTACACCGGCAAATTATCTGCGCTTGCGGTTTAAAATTCTAGAAATCTATACCTATAAATAAAAATTAAATTAATTCACTTGAGTTGAGAACGACTAAACTGATCCGGCAATTTATTTAATGTTCATAATATGCCAAATTAGGTTTTATTGAATGAAACATTGGAAAGCTTGTCGGGAAAATGGAGAAAGTCGGGAATAACTGAAAGTGCTTTTTTGTTTTGGGGTTTTGTATGAACTCAAGACCATAACTCACGATTTGAACGATGGATATACCTACCTACACAGGACAACGTCTGTCGCGTCAGCTTGTAATAAATAAAATAAAATGATTATGTTAATGATTTAGATTTGAGTGTTTAATTCATTTTTATAAAAAGTAACTACTTACCTACCTACATTTGTACAGATTATGCAATGTTATAAAGATATATGAAGGAATCACTTTTCTATGTATCTATGTATATCTCAAATGAAAAACACATTTTTTACCAATGTTTGAATTTCACAAAAAAAACATTAGCTATTGATGATGATTTTTATGGAAAGTTGATATTGATCGTGAATTTAAAAAGTTGGTATTTCATTTATCTTACGACATGATTTTACACCACACAATATGAGTAACTATTTACCCCTTTTTTAGATTTCCAAAAGATATTTCACATAGGTACTACACATGCATCTTATACATTCATACATTAAAATAAATATTTTTCACTTACTAAAAATACACTTGTAGGTACACAAGACATAACATACATACACAACAATAGGAACCGTGTCACGGCGCGGCGCGGCGCACAATTATTGCCCAGCACTATTTGCCACATATCTATCAATATAGCTAGCTATAGTTTACTTGCCTACGCTGTGCATTGTGCGAGAAGTACGATACGCGCGCTCTATAGTTATGTTTACTCTAAGACTATAACAGAACGTTAATAATAGCATATTCTCAAAGGGCTTGGTCATTGAATTATCTGCGTCCTAAAATAATTTTGATATAAAAAAAAAAATAACTGAACAAGTGTATGCTCAAGCCTCCCTCATACGTAGTATCTCTAACTAGTCTGTGCCTCCCTCCGAGGCTCAAGCCCAATTTGATTATGGTCGAATCACCAACCTACTCACGTAAAATTGCAAATGGCGGGAAGTGATGGAAATTGGTGTTTTATAAGTTCAAGGAGGAAAATCAGTTCAGTGGAAGGAAGGCGCGCTAAATGAAAATAAAATTTGAAAACAATTGGCGGCAAAAAAGAAACTGAAGAGACATAGAAAACAAGAACATAGATTTCGTTAACAACACAACAACGTCTGCTACTATGTCCGCTACATCAACTGTTTCTTCACAGGTAGTTTTAATAGTTTATTCATTGCGTCACATATGGATAAAGTAAATAATTATTATGTATTCAAAATTCCGTAATAAATATGGTGTTGCATTGCAGACAGTAGCGGAGTGGGTGAGGATATTTCCGCGGCAGGTTACCGAAACATACACGAGTTCCGTAACTTTTATGAAACAGCTCACTGCAGTAGCAGTTAGTATGATAATGTATAAGAAAAATATTTTTCCGGTAGAAAGTTACAATCTCGAATACTTCGGCGGTGTGAAGTTGAGAATATTGAAAAAGAAATGTAGGGACGAACACGCTCAGTTTCTAAGCACGGCGCTCACGCAAGCGTTTGAGGCGTTTGACAAGAAATACGTGAGTACTTACCTACTTATTTTAATAATTATAATAAGTACTAGCGACCCACCCCGGCTTGGCACGGTTATTATACATATAAACCTTCCTCTCCAATCACTCTATCTATTAAAAAAAACCGCATCAAAATCCGTTGCGTACTTTTAAAGATTTAAGCATACATAGGGATATAGGGACAGGAACATAGAAAGCAACTTTGTTTTATACTATGTAGTGACTAGTGATCTACTGAAGCACTTGTAGTCGACAAAGATGTGACTGGCGATCGACTATTGTCTCGCTCGAGGGACATGTAAATTAACGTTATACCTACATAATATATTATGTATAGGTATATAGTAGGTATATCCCATCGACAAAACCACTCGCTTTTTGTTCGGTAGATTCGGTAGGTAGGTACCTACTATTAACTGTGCTATTATCAAATAATACCAACTATCTATTATAGTCTAGCCTGCGCGGCGGCGGCGTACCGGCGGCGCCGCGCCGCTCTCGTCCCGCGCCCGCCGCCGCCGCAGGGACTTCCGATCGGCGGCGCGCCGCCGCGCCGAAGCGCCTTAAGACTTGTTTTATTCACGAAGTTCAGATGAACTGCTCACTTTTGGTTAATGAAATGAACCGCTCACTACCGAGGAGTATTTTTGGTCAGCAGTTCACAGTTCGATTTCGAACTCCTGAACTCAACAGTCAACGACCGGCACCCGTACGGTGAACGAGATTAATTTGCTCAGCAGTTCGGATGTGAATTCAATAGTCAACGGGCCCGGGCCGGCGCGCCGGACCGGGATATATCGGCGAGCCGCCGCCGGACAAATTTATTGTTGGTCGGCGCGCACACCTACTCGCGGGCTGGATTTAGTCAGGCCAGGCTTCTAATACAGGAGACCCCTGTATTAGAAGTGAATGTTTAAAATAACATTTAAATTCAAGGGTTTGCTTCATCAACACGGATTTGGATAGACCTGTCGTTTGATAAATATGTAAAATATTTTCAATAGAATACCCAAAGTCGGTGACGAAAAGGAGTGCAAGTATATCGACGATCGAGATACTCGCCGTGGTAGCTCAGTCGGCTGTACTGAAGGAAAAGATCGAGTTCAAGCCTCGGCTATGGCGAAATATTTTGCATAGGTACTTAAAATGTTCGTTAAATAAGATTTATTCCTTTAAATGTTTCATTTTACCCTCATAGTCTAGGTTGGTTGGAATAAAACCCTGTAGTGTTCTAATTCTACCGTATCAGGTAGGTACTACGATGGCACGTTTAGTTTACCGGACGAATAATTCGCCGAATTACTTAATCGTAGACGAGTACGACGCGTTTACATATCGTACGACTTTCTACGGCTTTGTGTTTAGGTATTTAACATACACTTGCAAATATTTTAACCTGTTCTTTTTCACAAGATTGAAGGGATGAGAAATAATATGCCATCAGTGCATCACTTTCGACACGTTAATAATATTATAGTTATAGGTACGAATCCAGCATCATTAGTAATGGTTTTGTCCTTGGTTTGTAGCTTTCTAGAAACCCACCCCTTAAAATGTTTAAAGTGGATTCGTTACTTAAATCCATCATAATGGGTAGGTATTTAATTAGAAAAACGACAACCGCTTGCGACAATGTCCGCGGGTCAACTGAATAATGTTGATAATGTAAACACCAATAGGTACGAATATTTGCATGAACCATCCTTTGAACCGCGTTAAAAACGCGACATCGAGTGGAGAACATATCTGTGCCGAGTTGCGAGTACACCTGAACAAGTCGTGTTCGGGTGTATTAGGCGTGACGCTTACCATCGGGCGAACTACCAGCTCGTCTCATCACTAAGTTTCATAAAAAAATCGTTTATAATGTTCGTACCTACTCGAGACTCCTTCGTAATAAACGTTAGGTATACGAGTAGTGCCAAGTAGCCAACTGGCACATAAGAAAAATAATATTGTCAAAAACAAACATAAAATATTGTAACAAACGTTCTAAAAAATATGCCCCTCAGTTTCTTGCCGTATCTTCTGTGTAGTGGTTCTTTTTCCGATACGGTGGTAGAGTCATTGTAATAATTGACGTTCATAAGTGCGTCTGTGCCGACAAAATTGAATAAAGAACTTTTGATTGATTGATTGAGTGTCATCCGAATACAACCCTCCTTTTATCATTTAAAATTACCCCCACTCTTATATAGGTCTAATAATAATAAAATATTTAAATGATAATTTTATTGTTGTAGCTCCACCAGCTGGCGCTTTGCTTCTACGACGGCGAGTGCGACGCGGCCAATCTAATAGAGTACCATATCTTCGAGTTCAAGTACAACAGCAACGGAGCCACGTTAAGCGTGCACTCCAAGAACCGGAACGCCAAGCACTTCTCGAAATACCATTTCGACAACATCAAGAAACGCATCATGCACTTGATAACATCGTGCATCGATAATATCACCATGGAGAACCAGAACGAGCTGCCATCATCCTACGACGTCAGCCTGAGGCTTTATTACAATGAAGGTATGGTCTTTATCTTTATCGAGTAGCCCAAATAAGTTCATCTTGCCGCATGAACACTCGGCGACGAAAACCGAGACGAGCTGAGGACAAGAATACATACTCCTCACCCGCCAAACTTCACTTGCATGGCGAGACTTCGGAGGAAACATTCCTTGGGAAATAGGTTCGATTAAATTTTTTAGACTACAACTTACCTATTCCAAAACAATCAAAAATGCAGTTATTATTTTCTCTAAAATTCACCCGATGTTTCCTAAGAACAAAACTTCCTGACTGCAAGGGAAAAGGTATCTACCCTGAAAGTCCCAAAATGTTGCCACAGCCTGCATACAAAATGAAGGTATTCGTAGTGTACCGAGTGAAATGTTCCAGACGCCCCGGAAGGCTACCAGGCGCCGGGGTTTCAGTCGGCGCCCCCGGCGGAGGACCACCTGGCGCCCACCGCCGGCGACGCCACCAAGCTCGGCTCCGTGGAGACGCCCTTCCACCGCGTCGTCGCGCACACATACCACCGCTACAACTTCACATCCAGCCATGAGGCGAACGTGAGTCCTACTGTATACAGCAGGGGAATCGTGTAACTCGAACGTGCTCGAACACCGATCCCGATCGCTTTCAATTTCAAATTTAGAAGGCGTTAGCATCTTTCAAACTGCAATATCGATCATTTTTAGCGATCGTGGTTGGTATGGGGATTGGAAAGTTCGACAATTTGACTTAATACCGATCACAAGACATGTTTGAAAACGATCGGGATCGGTGTACGAGTTAGACCGCTTTTCTTGTATCTAGCTGAATTGTAAGTATGTGTTTGCCACTTTGTCAAATAAAAAAGAAACCCAGCTCTCGGTGAAGGTGGCCCGATGGAGATTGATGTATGATTGATTACAATGACTGTCTTTTACAGGCATCTCTAAATCCTCCAATGATGACTCAAATCGAAGACGAAGGTGAAGAGCTTCGCCGTAAGTATATTTTTAGCTTGATATTGGGGAACCATCTATATCGAAACTGGAGTTTGAATAGTTTTAATTAGCAGAATTAAGCTTCTGATAGGAAATAGGATCTATTAAACACACGTTGATTTTGTTGATAAATTACATTTTTGAGCCTGGCTGTACAATTTTCCAAAAATCCATCGATGCAGTTTTTCTTTTCTCTAAAATTGAACCAATGTTTCCTAAGAACAAAACTTCCTCACTGCAAGGGAAAAGGTACCTACCCTGAAAGTCCCCAAAAATTTTGCCACTCTATACCTAAATACTTACAGAAATTTTGCGACCTTCAGGATCATGCAGTTTTATTTTCTCAAAGGAAAAGGCCTGAAGTTCCTACACTGTAAGTCCCAACATTTTGCATCAATGTCCTGTACCTATATGGGCCTGGTTTAAAGGCTGAAGCACATCAAATCCGGTTGCAGTTTGGTCAGGTGCAGACGCAGTTTGTGAGGACCAGTAAAGTATCAAATTCTATTAAAGGCGTATGCATTCCGTTTGCAGTACGTTACAGTAGTTGCGCGACGGCGACGTACAGACTGCGCATCAACAAACTAAACACGCGCACACAGTTGCGGGACGCGTGCAGTGTAGTTACAGCGCTAGTGACGTAGTATTTAGCGGGCTTCCTTATTGGACGTCACACCGGGCCACCAGTGCGGTGCTAACTCGTCCAGCCCTGTGTGATACCTTACGGACTATACCCGTACTGCAAATAAACTGCACTGCACCGGACTGGATCGCAAGCGGAGAAGTTTCGTCTTTCTGTTTGTACGCTGCATTTCACATAACTTCGTTCCTTCCTCCCTGAGGATTCCTACCACTTGTTCGAGGGCTTGGTCAACGTCATTTGTGGTTTCCACGGCTACGAATCGGTTTTCCAGATTTGTCTGGAACGTTTCAGACCCATTCAAGGTTTGGAGTCTTTGGAGCATGTTAGGCCGGAGCGTAGACTTCATCAAACGAAGTCGCTCAAGCTTGAAAATAAATTATTATTATTTATTTATTATTAGATGGTCAGGAGGCAGAGAGCGGCGCCGGCGGCGCGGCGCGCGTGCGCTGCGCGTGCCGCAAGTACGACGGGGCGGATGGCTCGCTCGCGCTGCTTGTTTGCCAGTTAGTACCGCAGCATCTGTTGACCGCTACAACATGCTTTGAAGTATATCACAACATCATAATTACTGTAGGCCTATAGGAGTTTGAGACCTGGAGAAGGTGTGTACCTAGCACTTGAAACGAGACGAGACGTTGAAGGAGAGCCTATTTGACTGGGCAGCTCTATATTTCCAGCGACCTAGTATCGAGCTGAAGTTTTATGCAGTCGGCGACTTGACTCACAGGCTGATAAACTTTCAGATCATGTGCGAACATCAAACGCTTTGCTGAGCTTGAGCTCTGCAGGGATGTCACCCTGGACTTTCTTCTGATGTATAATTAAAAAATCGTCAGAATTGTAGCTCTTTCCAAAGAATTGAATTATAAAGAATTTGCGCACTAATAGCTATACCTTCACATAGTGCTGGCGATTAATTAGTGCGTAAAGAAACTAATAATAATGATTCAAAATGACATCCCCCTAACACGTACGTCACAGATACTGCAACACGATGCAGCACGCGACGTGCTTCGGCGTGCGCTCGCGTGACGCGGGACTTGTCGCGCGGCACTGCTGCACGGCGTGCTCGGATGCCGAGCCGCGCCTCGCGCCCTCCGACCCGCGTCTCGCCGCGCTGAGCGACATGGAGAGAGAGGTAATGTCGCGCGGCACTGCTGCACGGCGTGCTCGGATGCCGAGCCGCGCCTCGCGCCCTCCGACCCGCGTCTCGCCGCGCTGAGCGACATGGAGAGAGAGGTAATGTCGCGCGGCACTGCTGCACGGCGTGCTCGGATGCCGAGCCGCGCCTCGCGCCCTCCGACCCGCGTCTCGCCGCGCTGAGCGACATGGAGAGAGAGGTAATGTCGCGCGGCACTGCTGCACGGCGTGCTCGGATGCCGAGCCGCGCCGCGCGCCCACCGACCCGCGTCTCGCCGCGCTGAGCGACATGGAGAGAGAGGTAATGTCGCGCGGCACTGCTGCACGGCGTGCTCGGATGCCGAGCCGCGCCGAACGCCCACCGACCCGCGTCTCGCCGCGCTGAGCGACATGGAGAGAGAGGTAATGTCGCGCGGCACTGCTGCACGGCGTGCTCGGATGCCGAGCCGCGCCTCGCGCCCTCCGACCCGCGTCTCGCCGCGCTGAGCGACATGGAGAGAGAGGTAATGTCGCGCGGCACTGCTGCACGGCGTGCTCGGATGCCGAGCCGCGCCGCGCGCCCACCGACCCGCGTCTCGCCGCGCTGAGCGACATGGAGAGAGAGGTAATGTCGCGCGGCACTGCTGCACGGCGTGCTCGGATGCCGAGCCGCGCCTCGCGCCCTCCGACCCGCGTCTCGCCGCGCTGAGCGACATGGAGAGAGAGGTAATGTCGCGCGGCACTGCTGCACGGCGTGCTCGGATGCCGAGCCGCGCCGCGCGCCCACCGACCCGCGTCTCGCCGCGCTGAGCGACATGGAGAGAGAGGTAATGTCGCGCGGCACTGCTGCACGGCGTGCTCGGATGCCGAGCCGCGCCGAACGCCCACCGACCCGCGTCTCGCCGCGCTGAGCGATATGGAGAGAGAGGTAATGTCGCGCGGCACTGCTGCACGGCGTGCTCGGATGCCGAGCCGCGCCTCGCGCCCTCCGACCCGCGTCTCGCCGCGCTGAGCGACATGGAGAGAGAGGTAATGTCGCGCGGCACTGCTGCACGGCGTGCTCGGATGCCGAGCCGCGCCGCGCGCCCACCGACCCGCGTCTCGCCGCGCTGAGCGACATGGAGAGAGAGGTAATGTCGCGCGGCACTGCTGCACGGCGTGCTCGGATGCCGAGCCGCGCCGAACGCCCACCGACCCGCGTCTCGCCGCGCTGAGCGACATGGAGAGAGAGGTAATGTCGCGCGGCACTGCTGCACGGCGTGCTCGGATGCCGAGCCGCGCCGCGCGCCCACCGACCCGCGTCTCGCCGCGCTGAGCGACATGGAGAGAGAGGTAATGTCGCGCGGCACTGCTGCACGGCGTGCTCGGATGCCGAGCCGCGCCGAACGCCCACCGACCCGCGTCTCGCCGCGCTGAGCGACATGGAGAGAGAGGTAATGTCGCGCGGCACTGCTGCACGGCGTGCTCGGATGCCGAGCCGCGCCGAACGCCCACCGACCCGCGTCTCGCCGCGCTGAGCGACATGGAGAGAGAGGTAATGTCGCGCGGCACTGCTGCAGCGCGTGCTCGGATGCTGAGCCGCGCCGCGCGCCCACCGACCCGCGTCTCGCCGCGCTGAGCGACCTGGAGAGAGAGGTAATGTCGCGCGGCACTGCTGCACGGCGTGCTCGGACGCCGCACCGCGCCGCGCGCCCACGTTGCAAGATTTGATGCTTATAAGCAAGGCCGTCAAGAGGTGCATGAGGGTGTCGTTGTCTTAAAAAACTGTAATGAGTTCTCAGCGGCAAAACATTTTTGATAACAGATTAATACCTATGTTTTCAGGCCATGTGCTTATTCCGGCGCACCCTGGAGTGGTGCTTGCAGGCGCCGGGCGTGTGCGCGCGCATGTTGGCCGACAAGTTCGGCTTGTCGCTCGGTAACGTCGCCAAGCTCATGAAGTTGCTGCACTCGCACGGGATCACTGAACCTATCGATGATTCTGAGTTAGTGACGCTTTCTACTTCTGCTACGTACCTACCTATATAGACAGCCTCAGAAATGAATAAATACTGTAGGTATGTTGTCCGTGGCAGTGGTCCTATTATTGTAGCCTCACCACTATTGGTTGCTCCTAGATCGAAACAAGCAAAATACTTTTCATACACAAATACCTAAGTAAATATTATAAAAATGGGGAGTCATAGACATAATGTTGACAACCTTAGCGCAACTGCCGAGCGTAGGTATGAAAAGTGAAGTACATACATGAGATTGCCTTCTGTACTAGTCTATATTTTGTGACCATGTTAAAGGAAAAAAATACCACTAGATACAATTACTAAAACTCGCCGTGTTTTTTCAGCCTTATTACACCGCGAAAAATTATCCGCAAACAAGTAAATGTGGTTATGAGCAAGTTCTTCCAAACCGAGGAATTAAACCTGGCCGACCGACTGCTGGCCCAGACTTTAGACCATTCCGTGGGGAGCGCGGCGGACCCCGTCGGCCAGGTGTTAGGGCCCACGGAGAAAGTGAGCCTACAGAACGCGACAGCCATGGGGAAGATCATAGGACACACGCCGCCCGAACGCGTCCTTGAAGACCCCACCCTGAAACAATACAGGGACGCGATACTGTCCTCCGGCAAGGAAGAGGAGCAAGATTTACCGCTGAGCGGCACTCACAATCCCGTCAAGGATATGGAGTACATCGGAAAGAAAACTATTAAAAGAAAGATAGACCAGGAAACCAGGCAGCTCAGGTCGCGAGTGAAGACCAAACGAGCGAAGGCTAATGCCTAAACTAGGCCAAGAGGACATTATAAGTATAACATTTTTGCGTTTTGATTAATTTTGAAATATCCAATTATCAGTATCGTACCAGTAACTTTTTTTTGTAATGCGTCACTTTTTACCTTATAAAAGGTAAACAAACTCTTTAAATGTTTTGGTAAACGATTTAATTGTCAATAATTAATAAATAGTTACTTGTGTTATTTTTGTTTCGCAGTTACTCTACGACGCTAACTATAAGTAGGTACATTTTGTTGTTCTGGTAAAGAATTATTCGATTACTTTCATATTTTATTAAAAAATATTATAAAATGGTACTTGTTTTGTATAAACCCAAACATATCACAGACACGTCGATCCATATTTAGTTTTGTAGTCTCCAAAGTTGGTGTAGACTCGCCCCCAGTAGCGCGGGTCGCCGCGCGCGTCGGGCGGCGCGAGCTCGGGCGACCGAGCGCTCGCATTCACTCGCTGCAACTCTGATAACATCATTTGAAGGACTTCTGGTTCCCTGGAGACACAATTATACCAATTTTGAGCCCAAATTATAAAAAAAACACTAGCAGTAAGCGCTAGCTTCGCCCCGATTTCTAGTAGCCTATGCTTTAATCTAAGATATAAGCTATCTCGATGCCGAAGTTCACTCAAATCCGTTCAGCCGTTGCGGCGTGAAGAGGAAACAAACACACACACACTAACACACTGACATATAATCTTTCTCATTTATAATATTAGAGTGAAACGCCAGGAGTAATATGAGCGCCGCGACAAAATTTTGTACACGTATGCCCCTCAGTTTCTTGCTGTATCGTCTCAGTAGTGGTTCTTTTTCCGATACGGTGGTAGAGTCATTGTAATAATTGACGTTCAAAAGTGCGTCTGTGACGACAAAATTGAATAAAGAACTTTTGAACTTTGAACTGTTCTTACATAGAAAACGTGTCGGCAGAGTAGTGGGCAATAGTTAAAATTAAGTTTGAAGGAAAACTTAATATAAAACTTACTGGTTAACTAAATTCGTATATTCACAGGGATCTTTCTCGATGTTATAGAGGTAAGGCCCTTCTAAAGCGGCCACCGCAGGTGACGGCAGGCTGCTGTGATTGCATTTTAAAGTGGCTTGCTCTCTGAAAAATAGATTTCAAATATTTAACTTATAATAAAATTATAATATACCGAGACTGATCTTAGTAAGCACGACTTTTTTCTTTCGATTATCCATAAATTTAGTTTATGATAATAAAACGGGTCTTGATCGCACTAAAAACATTAATTTTATTTACCTCGACGTTTCGACCAAGTTGCATTCGCCACCGCCGTGGTCACGAGAAGAGAAGTTTGTGACCACGGCCAATGCAACTTGCTGTGTTCGAATCGCGAAAGTTTAAAGCCAGTCAGCCTGTGGCTTTCGCGCGATGACTTTGCGTTCTCCGCCTCCGGGCGCTAACAGTAGCAACGGAAATAAGAATACAGAGTGTGACTTAAAATGTAACAAGTGTAATGTGGTGATTAACGAGTTGCTGGCCTTTATAAACAACAAAGTCGATACTCTGCCTGAGTCTGCAATAATACAAATTTGTCTTGGTAGCTATTCCATGGAAGAAATTGAGGCAGCGAGGTCCATAGCGTACAAATTGATGGCCCCGAATAAAAGGATAACGAGAATAAAAGAAGGATCTGAACAGAAGAGTATACAAGAGATAATAAAGCTCATAAAAGAGTACGAACCCCAAAGTTTACCTTGTTTTGTGGCAAGAAATTTAAATAAATTGCCACCTGTATCGTTTGACCATATAGATATTACGACCTTTCTGAAAGATATGGCTTTACTTAAAACCGACGTTGCTTCTATTAAAGCTAAAACATCGATCGAAAACGAGAACTCTGCATTGTCGTCCGACATTGAATCAGTCAAAAATGACATCAGTCACGTTAAAAAAATGATATTGGAGCTGCAAGATTGCCGTGCAAAACAATTACCGGGCAAGAGCAATAATTTGGACATGTCTCTAAGGTCTTATCATGAAAATAAGAATAATAGAAACGAAAAGTTGATAACTTCGAATGTGGGTAGAAGTAATATCTCCTCTGCATTCGGACCGCCGCCGGCGGTGGCGGAGTCAGCCGTCCTTCCCTCCGATACGAGGAGGCGGGAGGTGCAGGAAGGGGGGTGCAGCGACAAGGCGACCGCGCGCGCGCACACGCACACAACCTCACTCATTGATGTTGATACTATAGCGCGGACTCCACCTGTTACGATACCTACTGCAACGGCTAGTAACGTGATGTCCGCGTTGTTGAATAAACAGCTGACTAAAACAAAAGACAGGCTAACTGTACTCAGCCCTACCTATAGTGACATTGCAGGCACGATAGGAAATGATATGAGCAAGCAGTACAACAATGATGGTTTTACGACTGTTACTAATAGAAAGAAATATACATATAGGTACAGAAACACGCGCGGCACTTTGCAAACAAGTACTAGATTACAAGCAGCGGATTCTTATGCGTATATTTACCTGTCGCGGACTAAGAAACATATTAAAGAAGATGACATAAAAGAACATATAAAAGAAATGCAAGAAGAGTGCCTGTCTGTCGAGTTGCTAAAACAGAGTAGAGAAACTAACTTTAATTCATTTAAAATTAAAGTTCCATCATCAAAGTTGAATAAGTTTCTACAGAACGAGTTTTGGCCGGAGGGCTTAGTATTTCGTCGCTATAGACTACCGCGTCCTGCTAAGGACGATAACGTGGCTTCTAAAAAATAATTATGGTAGTACACCCTACAAGTGTAACATTGATTTCTTTTAATTGTAAATCTATTAAAAGATCTGTTGAACATGTGAGAGATCTGTGCAAAGAAGCTGACTTGATTGCCCTACAGGAGACCTGGCTGCTGCCATACGACTTAGGTTTCATAAACGAAATCGATAAGGAGTTTGCCTGCTGCGCGAAGTCTTCTGTCGACACGTCCGTCGGTGTGCTGCGCGGGCGCCCGTATGGCGGAACGGCGCTAATGTGGAGGTCCAGTTTATTTACAAGTGCTAGCATCGTCCAGTGTGATAGTGATCGGCTCGTGGCCGTGCGTTTAGTTTTAGGTGATAAGAGCGTACTCGTTTTTAGTGTCTATATGCCTACTAACTGCGAGGATAATCTGCCGGAATATACCGAATGTCTTGCGCAAATCAGTGCTATTATTGAAAGTTCGGATATCGAATGTGTAATAATGTTAGGCGACTTTAACGCGCATCCCGGCACTCTTTTTGGAAAAGAGCTGGTGGATTACTGTGAAGAACAATCATTGCAATGTTTAGACATTCAGAGGCTTGCGTCGGATACCTACACTTTTGTGAGTGATGCGCACGGTACGTGTCGATGGCTCGACCATTGCCTCACGACTGCGGCGGCCGCTGCACTTGTGACAGATATGTTTGTACGATACGACTCATTCTGGTCTGATCATTTTCCTTTAATTATTAAATGTAATTTTAGTCTTGTAACAGCTAAGTCCTTAGTGTGCACAGAGCCTCAATCTGGTTTTAAACATATGTGGGGAATAAGGGAACGTTCCGAAATTGATTTATATTGTAAATTGTGTACTGAAAAGTTTTTTGATCTTCTAAACAATGATAATAATTTTAATTTTGACTGTTTAGATTTGAATAAGTGTACTAAAGTTGATCACTGTCGTGAAATAGATAATTTTTATTCAAAAATTATACGAATATTACAATCTTCAGCGGAACAGACTGTTAATTTAAAAAAACGGAGATTTAAGTTAGTAGGATGGAATTTTCATGTTAGGAATAAACACGACAGGGCTAGACAAGATTTCCTTCAGTGGGTATTACATGGAAGGCCATGCTCAGGTTGTTATTACGACGCTATGTCTACTTCTCGTAGAGAATTTAAGGCAGCGGTTAAATTTGTGCAGAATAATCAGCAAAGAATAAAAATGGATATCCTGGCACGACATCATGATGTAGGAAATTTTGTACAATTTTGGAAGGAGACAAAAAAAATTGATAGTAAAATTAGTATGCCAATTAATATAGAAGGCGAGGACAATAGAAAGATAATTGCAAATTTATTTAGAAATCATTTTAATATAGAGAGTAGTAATAACGCATCAAATACCATAAATTATGATTGTAAACATGTACGCACTGATGGCTCGGAGCCTACAAAGTTAACAGTAACATCTAGTGATATTGAGAAGATACTTACAAATATGAGGCGTGGAAAGAGCCCTGGGCATGACGGTTTAGTAATTAATCATTTACTGAATGCGGGCAAGTATATATGTGAGATTCTTGCAATATTGTTTAATCTTTGCTTGAGACACTCTTACTTGCCCGCTGACATGATTCGCACACTTGTTGTACCCATTCCGAAAAATAAAACTGGGGACGTCTCGAGCATGGCCAATTATAGACCTATTTCGCTTGCAACTGTATTGGCCAAGGTACTTGAACGATATATACATAAAAAACTATCGCCATCTTTATTTATTGACGACGGCCAATTTGGTTTCAGGCCACAAGTTTCAACGGACATGGCAATTTTTGGTCTCAAACAGATAGTGAATTATTATAAGAGTGGTCAGACAAGCGTTTATGCGTGCTTTTTGGACTTGAGTCGAGCTTTTGACACTCTGAATCACGACATTTTATGGCAGAAACTACACCGTACTACTGCTTCGGAGGAGGTTGTTGGCTTGCTTACGTATTGGTATCGGAATCAAACCAATAACGTCAAATGGGGTCAGGAAGTATCTGATAGCTACAGGCTGTCCTGTGGGGTGAGGCAGGGGGGGCTCACCTCTCCAGATCTATTTAACACCTATGTGAATGATTTGATCGTGGAGCTGAGTAGCACTCCGGTTGGGCTCAGATTAGATGACAGGTATGTTAATAATTTGAGCTATGCCGATGATATGGTGCTGCTCAGCCCCACGATAAAAGGCTTGAGACAGTTAATTTCAATCTGTGAAAAGTATGCCAAGGAGCATGATTTAATTTACAATGTCAAAAAGACTGAGATGGTTATATTTAGATCTGGAAAGGGACCCGACAATATTCCCAGTGTCTACCTCAACGGACAGCCTGTCAACATTGTAGACAGTTTCAAGTACCTTGGCCATGTCGTTGCCTCTAACTTAAAAGATGACAAGGATATAGAACGACAGCGTAGAGCCCTATGTGTTGTTGGCAATATGATTGCTAGAAAATTTTGTAAATCTTCTCCGGACGTAAAAGTCACGTTATTTAGATCTTTCTGTCAGTCGTTTTATACTTGTCAACTCTGGACAAATTACTCTAAAAAATCTCTTGATGGCATTCGAGTTGCCTATAATAATATCTTTAGGCAACTAATGGGGCTCAAGCGTTACTGTAGTGCCTCTGGCATGTTCTTAGAAGCGCGCGTTAATACTTTCAATGCCATACAGAGAAACCGAATAGCGAGATTTATGTCCAGAGTTTTCAAGTGTAAAAACTCTATTATAAGAAGTCTGTCAGAAAGAGTTTTTTTGACAGACATGTATAGACGGTGGTTGCAAATCGCAACCTAATATTGTGTACGTGTACAAATATTGTATCAATTTTATTTTATTTAATTTTTTGTAAATTTGTTATTTTATTTAATTTGAATTTTACTTGTTTTTTTTAAATGTGATGTGCTATGGATCCTGTGTCTGAATTAAAGAAACATTATTATTATTATTATTATTATTAAAACTACTATCCGTAATGTTGATATGTAAGTATGGAAGTTCTCGCAAGGATATTATTATGGTCTGACAATTCGTATAGGTATATTTATTCTCAGAACAAGGTTACGATTATTATCCATTGAATACAATAAAATTAGTAAAGCAATCAAATGACGTTTGTACTTAGTTTAAAAATTCACGTACCGGAGTTCAGTGACCTGACTCCTGTTTGGCATTAGTCCAAGCTTGTGTAAGGCGCTAGCAGCCTTTTCTGCGTAAACTAAGTCTAAATTATAAGTGCCATCGCGCTCGCCAGGCCCGTACCAGTCGTCCCACGTGCCATTGTAGTTTGAGGCTCCTACACACACAGATAAAACAAGAAGTTATAGAACAGATTTTGAGAACGGTTGTTGATGACTCTTGAAGCTGCATTTTAGGGTTGGCTTAAAGACACGGTTGCACGAATTTAGGCTTGGTAGGGACCTTTCAATTGATACTTCTCCCTGTCTGCGGAAAAGAAAACAGAAAAAGTGTCACAGAACCGACTCCGTAAACCCCGCTAATCATTTACGCAGGTAGGGGGTTGGTATAAGGGATCAACAACAATCCTCCTCCCCCTTTCTCCCACCCCCAAATTCAGGCAACTGTGTTCTAAAGTTTCACCGTATTTTACCTTTTATAAGTTTCCACTGATCGACAGTAATGGCTGCGATCTCCCAAATATCGTCGATGTTGTGCACCAGAGTTGTCCTCTGCGACTTGAGATCTTTCGACAGCGCCTCCCATTGGTTAATGCCATCAATATTTATGAGTGTACTGAAAAAGCAACATTTTGATCGTAAATATTAATGTTTTAATGCAATATTTCTTTACGAGCGCTATAAACTTTTACCATTACGACTATCTGCTATTTATATGAAGCATTACTTAGATATAACGACTTCATTACGTGTCGGTTGATTGCAGTGCTTGAGATTAGGCATACACAAACTGTATTGTAATACCTTGTATTGGCTCCCGCCGCGCCTAGCAAGGTAGGTAACCAGTCGACTATATGCATTCTTTGAGTTGCGACTCTTGATTTCTTCTCTAGTAAAGGACTCCACAGGAGACCCGCGCCTCTTACGCCGCCCTCCCAAAGAGTATTTTTTACCTAGAGTAAAATAAACATCGTTTTGCCATTACTTATTATGACATATGTCATAATAAGTAATGCAAATATTAAAGTAATAATTATTCTTACTCCTTTCAAAGGGAAGTTCGAGGCAGCATTATCATTAAAACCCGCAGCAGCGCCTCCGTTGTCGGTACTGAACAGAATTATACAGTTCTCCAGAAGGCCTTGAGCTTGTAAAGAATTTACTACGATTCCGATCGACTCGTCCATTTTGGACACGACGGCTGAGGGCAGAAAGTTGACTATAAGAACAGTAAAAAGGAAAGAAAAAGGTGTGAAAGGTAATTAAGGATGTGTTAATTTACCAGCGAATTTCTGTCTCTGAAAATCATTGATGTGCTTAAACTTGTCGATTACTTTTTCTGGAGCTCTGATCGGTTCGTAAGGATTCCCGCTATGGACTGCAGAGTGCGCTACCATAAGGAAAAGAGGCTCTGTTTTGTTATGGGCTTTTACCACCTGAAAGATATGGTGTTATAATTACATCAATATCATCAATGTGTCACATAAATATTTTTATATAAATTATATGTATGTTAGTTCTAAGGTATATATTTATACTAGCTAACCCGGCAAACGTTGTTTTGCCATATAAATTAAAAAAAAATCACTTAGGGGGATGAAAAATAGATGTTGGCCGATTCTCATAGATACCGGATAAGCACAAAAAATTTCATCAAAATCGGTCAAGCCGTTTCGGAGGAGTATGGCAACGAAAAATGTGACACGAGAATTTTATATATTAGATAGATGGGCCGTAGAATAAGTAAATAACATCTGTAACTTATTTTAATGTTGCCTGAAATAAAGATTAAATAAATAAATTATCAGCAACAAAAAATCGTCTACAAATTTCAATAAATACGAACAGAACAGAAATTTCTAAAGCTTAAGCCATTGGCGTTCAATGGTTAAAGTCTGTTGACTTTAACCAAGTACTTAACAATTACTTATTAACTTGAAAGTTGGTGATGGCCAAAATTTACAAGCGTGGGCGTCCTCGTTTGCACTTATTGTTAGAAGGTTTCGGCAATCGCCGCTCGGGACTACCTGCCGGCTTATTAATTAAGTTATTTGCATAAGCTTAACTTACTTTGACTGCTTCGTCTGTGTACACGTCCGTAGCATATTGCCCGAAGAGATCATGTGCCACTTTAAATCCTAGAAATGTTAGTAAAAAGTAAATAAACAGATAAAAACATCTCCAGTACGGAATGAATGGGAACCGTACCTACCTCGTCTGAAGTCGTAACCCCATGAACCCTTTTCCATAGACGTATGGTCATACATGTCTATTTTCCCCGTCCAAAAACCAATGTGGCTGTCGAACCTGCAATCAAATTCTTAAAAGCAAGCACAAGCATATAAGTATTTGCATATATTATACAAATACTTCTTATATTCTTATATCATTGTTATAATATTTGCATCGGTGATTATAAACTACATGTACAAAGGCGAGCTTAACCCTAATAAGAGTTTTCTTCCAGCAAACCCAGGAAAGAGAACTGTCACATGAGCAAATAGGTTTCACTGTACAGTTGCGATTTGAATAAAACATCAGCAACTATAATCATAAATATCTAAAATAAATATCATACTTATATTTAATAAATGTATTTTTAAGGTGAATAATAAAGTGTTTATCTATATATCTATCTATCTATATGTAAGTATTTTATGTATTTAAGTCTTTGTATTTATGTAGTTAAAATTTAACTACATAACTTTAACTACATAAGATTTTTTGTATAATTCCTTTTGTAACACATGAACGCCACCGTCCATGCCTTTATACAGGTGGATTTTTGAGACGGGACAGTAAGGGCAGGTACCTTAACCGCTATTGTTACAGGAAAACGTTCCTAGGTTAGACCATCACTTATATAAAAATAGGATTTTTTTTATTATAACCGTCATTGCGAATGATTAAACTGATTGACGAATGTTTTTTTGTTTTATTTTTAAAACACGATAATTGGCTTTGATAAATTTGAATATAAAACAGAGTCTAAACTCAGTAAAGATACAACCTGTTTTAGATAAATAAGCAAGTGATATAAAGAACTAAATAACTTGGTGGGGAATATAGAACAAAAAAATAACAAGAATCCCTCCCAGTGGGGTTATCTTGGGGATTTTTGGAGTAAACCATTGATTCGCGTAAATGACCTTAGATAAAATAGATCAAGTCGCTAGCGCAAGGGTGTCCACGCGATGCAGTTTGAATACGTCCCTCGTTTAACCTAACATCCTGTATATATCTCTCTTACACCACAACACAACACAATATATATATATATATATATAATTCCTAAGTCCTAATATATATATATATATATCACAAGCCTAGTATATCTACTAAGTCATTAATGTTTAGTTAAGTATTTGTTCATGTTTTTGCCACAATAATATTAATAAATGATTTTGATTGATTTGATTCACGGTTGTCTGAAAGAAATCGCTTTAAGCGATAAGACCGCCCCTTGTAACACTTATATTGTTAAGTTTGTCTTAAGCTGTTACTTTTTCTGTATTGTGGTGTTACCAATGGAGTTATTCATTCATTCACATTAATTTGACGCACCTAACAACACACAGCCTCTGATGTGTGTGTCAGACTCACTGAGGTTGCGGGTTCGATTCCCACGCCGGGACAAATGTTTGTGTACAGAAAAAAAGCGCAAGCATTTGTTTCGTGTCTGAGTGTTGTTGTCCTCACAGTTCCTGTTTCACTAGATACAGGGAATCTTAGCTAGGGGCCAGGATCTATGTATGTGATCGTTGGGCGTTATTTAATTATTTATAACACCTATATGTACATAAAGAAACTGCAGAAAGTCCGAATATAGTGCATAGATTACCCTCTATTCAAAGGAAGATACTCCTTCTTGTAATGTCCTAAGTGCCATTTTCCAACAAGATGTGTTTTGTACCCGAGCTCTTTCAAGTACTGTGGCAGAATTTTCTCCGAAAGCGGAAGTCCTCTTGGGTCAGCTCCGTAAATAACACCGTGCTGCATTCCTGGAAAATCAAGTAGAACAACGGCTCTATTATGAACCATATTTAAATACTAACTTTCCCCCGCGACATCGTCCGCGTGACGACAGAAGAAGCTTCTATTCGTATTTTTTCCAAGCCCATCTTAGCAAGACCTCCACAGTATATGAGAGCGCGTCCTACGAAGAGGTCAAGGTGTATCTTTGTAGCCATTCGACCGATTTGATGTAATGTACCCTAGAATCTACGTTGGGACCGAGTCTATAGCTATAGACTCGGAAACTGCTGAACGGATTTTAATGCGGTTTTCATGGTTTGGTAGAATTAGTCCTAACGTAAATTCTAGGACATATTACCCGAATAACAAACATATAAACAACACAAATAAAAAAAATCTATAAACCATGGATTCGTGTTCAGTACCCTCTAAAATTCTAAATAGTCGATCCCAGTTAGTTTTTCAATAATATCTTCAATTGTCTCAGTTCCATTTTATTACCACGTTTTTTATTGTCACAGTCTTGTTTGTCTGTCTGTCAGTCGGGGCGAGTGGAATCTTGCAACTCACATTTCGAGCACTTCCCGATTAGCTATCAGGCTGAAACTTTCAGGGTAGTTCACAACTCGATGACAATGCATTCTAAATCCAATTATTATTTTTAAGGCACCTAAAAACGTGGTTATTAGATATTTTTTTTAATCGACGTTAGCCATGTTTATAATATTTAAATAAGTACCTGTGATCTAACACGAAGACAGAATCACTACATAAACAGACATTGCTAGACACACGAGTCGCAGGAGAGGTGGCTCTTGGCCCGGTAACACGGTAACAACGGTTTTTCGCACGAGAAAAATGCGGAAATTACTCGTAAAGGATATAAATGAGTAGAATATACCATTCTGTATTTAAAAAAAAAACTTGCGGATCCTTAAACTATAATTATTATACTTAGCGTTGCTTCCTACATAGCTCGACGTTCCCTCGAAGCAAGGGATCGCCAAGTTGTCATAGTGAATTAGGGCCCAGATTAGGTAATGGTGACAAGTCACTTGTTAGGTTCTACAATTGAACAGTAGGTAGGTACCTACTACTGTAACTGTCTTCACGCTGCGAGACGCCTCTTCCAAAGACCCTAAACTCGGCAGAGTTTGTTTCTCGTCACTAACCTAATGGGAAGAAGTGCGACATACCTACTCATTTCCCGAGTAATCTGACACATATATCCCTTTAATCCCGGTTGTCGCCACTGGGTACGAGTGGGAAAAAAGTTTCGTTCTTCCCCAGTATGTGGAACTCGCTCACCTGTGTGTATAGGATATTTCCCAGTCATAAGCGCGGCTCGAGAGGGGGTGCATATCGGAGTAACGTAATAGTTGTGCAAAGCCACGCCGGAGTAGGCGAGGGCGTCGATGTTTGGCGTGGGGATGTCGTTGGAGCCGTGGAAACCCACGTCGTTCCAACCCTGGATTTTAAAAAATACTAAAACGCAGCTGGTTTGTTAGGACAACATTAGCTACCGGATTTCCATGATAAGAACGTTCGAAGGTAGGTATCTATAGAAAGCACAGCTTATTGCTCGGTACTTTACATACAATGAGCATCATAACGATATAAAAATAAATCGTTTGCATAGTAAACAGGTTGGGCCAGTACAGTAGCATCAATATTTTGTTTGTAACCTACAGACATACTTCACCATCATTGACATATAAAAAGGTAAACACACATACGAAAATATTCATAAAAGAAAAACAAATATTGACGTCATTGTTCGTTCATAATTGTAACAGAATTCATATAAAAACTTACCAAATCATCTGCTATAAACAACACAATATTCGGCTTCGATTGAGCGGGTTCACTATGAACTAAACAAAAACAAATACACGACAGCAAGAACATATTTAACATCACCATTTTTGCGTTTAAAAGCTGTTACCAAATAAGGTTAAATATATACTTGTCATTCATAACAAATTGTAGCGCATCAGTAACAAAGCACAGCATTTAGTGCACAGTGTAGTGATTTAGTGATGTGTGGCTAGCGGGAGTGGGCGGTCGTGAGTGCGCCCGCGCCGCGCCGCGACTATCGTAATGTACCTACGTACCTATGTCCCCTACGGGAGATAAGTACAAATTGGAGGGGGGTTCGTTCATAAACCTCGTCTTGTGAAGACATTAAACATTGATGACATTTAACACTTATCGTTAAATTGAAGAACAAATAAAATGTAGTGATTACTTTTAGGTACCTACAGGTTTATATCATTTATATGTGACTAGCTACGCCCCCGGTTTCCCGGGATAAAAAGCCTATCTGCTATTCCAAGTCCTAAAGTACCTACATACCAAATTTTATCAAAATCGGTTCGGTAGTTTTGAGAGTAGACAGTAACAAAGATCCATACATCCATACATACAAACTTTCGCGTTTATAATAATAGTAAGGATGAAGTTTAGAATTTAAACTAGGGCCCTTATTAATAAACGGTAAATAAAGTTAAACAATGTTTAACATGTTCTGTCATTGTTCATCTTACGTTAAAACGAATATGTTGAACATTAAATAATGTTTTAACAGCTTTTAATAATTGCCATAGATTGTTACTTTGTCCATAGACATAAGTAGCGCAAGTTTATCACAGTTCAAGTACACTGAACTCGGTGACCGATATCGGTTGAACCTGTTTCATTCACACGCGTCCCGCCGCTGCGGCACCTACCATCAGTAACAAAGCGTCACGAGGGCAATGCACGTTTTTCCTACCTTAATACTTATGCATAAACATGATGTATCTTAAGTGATGGTTTTTATGTTAGAAAATCTGTACTCTGTAGCATATAAAAATAATTTCGGACACTGTATAACAAGAGACAGAATACGAACATCGTCAAAAAACCGCGGCATTGAATAAAATTTGTCACGCTCCAAAAGTTGGCGACCTTATAATGGACACAGATCTCGGCTGAGACGGCAAACCGCGGCCTATGTAATAAAAATAATAAAAAATAAAATCTTTATTACGTATAAATCCATAGTCGTGTTAGTAACAACTTTTCTTAAAACAATAAGTAAAAGAAAACAAGGTTTTACAAATAAATTACTTTATTCATATAAATTACAGTCTATTTACTTTACCTATCACACACATAGTACTCGCGAGAAACATGCGCTTTAGGTAACAATTTCACTAACTTGTTGAGCTGCCGAGATGACAAACATCATTTATTTCGGAATATGTTATCATACAATGTGCACTTTTTGTATTGACAAGTGCATGAAGTAAATTGTATAGCTTTAAATGTACGTAACATATTGATCACTGCAAATGTTACTACTCAGTTACTTGACTTTCATTCGACCGAATATATTCATCGTATGATAACATGTCGAGCAAATTAAAAGCCATTTTCTAAAATCATGATTCATTCCGAAGGGTAATATTGAACATTAAGTCATTCACAGCTAGTATGTTTTGTAAGCGCTTCTCGTATCTTCCGCTTCGTTATTCGACAGCTAATGGAACATGCTCAACAGATATAAGTTACAAGTTATCCATAAACTATAGTTGTAGGTACTTTATGTACAAAAGTGCAATATCTGCATATCTTCTCCGATATTAAGTACTAAGAGCATGGTCCAGATATATATGTATAAACACCTTATGAACACACGTAACAATATTATCTTTATCTACAGGTTATATTATCATGAAATACATATTATTATTGAATTCTTAACTATGCAGATAGGTAAAATGCATTTGTAGCTACTTAAAAAACTAAAACAAGAGGGGACGACATGAGAATTAATATCATACAACAAATCGACGCTCAATTTAATCAAATGATATTTATAGCGCTACAGAAGCAGCACGAAATAAAGTTCACATCGTCTTCAACTCATACATAACACAAGTATCTCCATTTTAGTAGCGTATTCTGTTATTACTATAGATACACACAAAGAGCTTATATTTACCAATATTCCTAATGCGTCGATAAAAAAACTTGTGTATACTTCAAACATATTAGCTTATCAGTTAATAATGAAACTAAGAAAATCCTTCTATTTTAATTTTTATTTCGCGCTGCTGTATTAAAAAGTATAATAGTTCAATCATTTGTTCAAACATTAAGCCGGTCATCAACCAACAACACAAAGCAAGGGGCACTCTCGTAACAAGGGTTCCGTACTTAGGAAACCCTAAAACTCATTCTTTGGTGTAAAATATTATGTCCAGTTACTTCGTGGGTACATGGTTTATCTTGAGATAATGGTTAATTCGTTTAAAAAAATCTAAACTAAAATTATTCAACAGTGAATAGAAAATGCATACAATAATAATACTTTGGACAAAGCAAGCTTAGATATTTTCAGCAATTTAACTTTCGCTTTTGTTTAACGAAAACTAAGTGTATTTTTGAAAGATAGAAATATTTCCTTTTAATTCATTAATACATTTGAAAAAGAGAAAACCTAACTATGCGACACGCTTTAATGCTATCCTTCAATCACTGAAAAAGATTTTCAAGTATGTATGGTATAAAATATAATTTAGTTTCGCTCCTATTTAGACATACGTCAAAAATACACTCAGCTCATTCACAAGTACATCGGCTACGTTACTAGCCTTCGAGTAACTGGCACCGTGTGAACGCGACCTTACAGCTAAAGAATTTGCTTGTAAACGACGCAGACACTAGTATCCGAACTACATATATACCTGTGTCGCTCGCACCGTATTGTCGTCTCGCTTACTCCTTACGCGGCTTCCGCTTCCGCTGGCCGTCGCCCGCGCCCTCCGTGTCCACTGCGGGCGTCGTCTGCAACAAAACAATCTTATAACACTAGCACCAATATATCCCGTAGGCTCACTCATAGCAAATATTTTTTAAAACCCAGACACGTTTAAGACATTACAATAGAATAACTCTTTATTATAACACCACAATACAGAATGTAAATATTAGCATGTATGTATGATTATATAGGTATTTAGTTGTAATTAACAAATTTTGTTGTACACCGCCGTCTACTTCTTCTTACGATACTGTCCATCCAAAGGTTGTCTGGAAGAGATCGCTTCAAGCGATAAGACCGCCCATTGTACTACCATAGTTAAGGACTGTGTTATTGTCTATTTCTATAATTTGGTATACAATAAAGAGTTTTTCTATTCTATTCTATTCTAATACAGAAACAATTACAAACGAAAATAACAATTAAATCTTAGTGTCACAATGGGCGGTCTTATCGCTCAAAGCGATTACTTCCAGACAACCCAGGATTAGGTGGACGACCGGCTCGTCTCGCCACTTAGTTAACAAAGACATTACTCGGGACGTAGACACTGTGATAGCAGAATAGCTAAGGTATGCGAGAGAGAGAAACAGAGATAGATAGAGATAGTATAACAAAGACTAAGGACGATACTGCGGGAGTGAGAGGATAATGAAAGAGATGTTAGTGATACAAAACAGAGAGAAAACAGAAAGGGGTGGAGCAAAAAAGAGAGAATTCTCTCAGAAGTAGAGAAAAAGAAAAGAAGTACTTATAACGTAACGAGAGGGGGAGGTTGATATTAGAATTACTTTAAAAGATGATAGCATGTATCTTTTTGTCAATTATATAGACATTTTGTTAATTTTACTGATTTTAGGTTATATAACATCCGAGGTCGTTTCGTACCTCAGAACGAGGCGTAAATCAAATAATTTTCCAAATCGGTTTGTAAATGATGGAGTTCTGAGGTAACAAACATAAAAAAACAATCGAATTGAGAACCTGCTCCTTTTTTGACGTCGGTTAAAAACCAGAGTGAAGGTATTGATGACAGCTTAGTAGCTTACCTCAGCGTTATCATTATCCTGTTCCTCCTGTGGCTCGGGCCCCTCGAGGTCGGCCTTGCGCGCGCGCGTCTCGTGCTCCTGCTCGCGCTCGTGTTCGTGTTCGTGTTCGTGCTCGCTGCCGCGGCTCTCCTCTTCCGCATCGGACTCGTGCGGATCATCCTCCACCACCGCATCGGTCTTCTTGGCGTCGGAATCCTAAACGTTTAATTGTCAGTTAGTGCCAGTTACGACTAAGTTCTAGCTATAACCCCGATTTTGCTTTAACGTCTTACCGCGATGTTTGAGCTGTGGCGTCGAGGCACGACCGTCCCACAGCGGAACGATCGAGTAACATTTGGACTTTATTTTTAATTATGGGGTTTATTTTTGTCTGAGATGTTGATTTAACGAATCTTCAGGTAGGACACGTTTGCAAGGAAAGACTATAAAAATAAGTACTTATCTTGAATTTGCGACATCCTTCTAGGTTCTGCGCTTCTAGAATACCTCATCAGGAATTATGTATATTATGGATATGGAAAATTGAAAAAAGAACAGGTAAATTAATCTGGTCAATTGCTATAGAATTTGGTACACCAACTTTAAGTATACCAACGAATGTGTCACAGATTTATACTATTTTTTATTTATTTTTATACATTACTGGTTTGACGACTATCTCACCTGATGGTAAGCGACGATGCGGTCGACGATGTAGCACGCTTGCCAAGATAGTACCTGTTCACTCAAGATTTGAAGACTCCCAGATTATAAGTATCGGGTTCCGCTCGTTAGCGGTGCGCATAATGAAAGTTGAAGCCAAGCGCTTAGTGCGCGCAGGAGGAATGTCCACCATATAAAGGTGGCGCGTTGCCGAACTTGAAAAACACATTAATACATTAATTATTGAAACACTATACTCGAAGGTCTGCAAAGAGATTTATTTTCTTGCTCGATGTAGAACCACTCACCGCCACCTCTCACTGGAATAATTTATAAGTTTAGAAACTCACGAGAAACGTCGAAATTCCTCCTACCAGGTTACGAACATTTCTGAATTCTCCTCATTCGTCTCTTCTGGACTAGAGCCGCGACGGTCGCGAGCGTTCGCACGTCAGGCTAAGCGTATGCTGCAACACAGACGACACAGTACCCGCAGCGCAGGAATTTTGAACGGATGAAATAGCACAAAGCTGCGTGTGTCACGTCAACAACAAGTCCATACCTTCGTCTGTGCTGCTCTGCGGCTCGTTGTGCTGTCGGCACATATTTCTGCACGACGCGTACGCATTGAGATATGTTTTTAAATTCGAAACTTAGCCAAATCGTTTTTAACGCTTTGATAAACTGTAAAGTAACAACAACCCATCCATTTTAGTCAGACTGACTCTTGAACTCAATTTGCTCGTCTCAATTGCAATTTTCAGTAGTAATTTTGAGAAAGCCATCGTCCTTCCAAATTATGTTAGTTCTTTTTGTTCAAAGGTTGTCCTAGAAGAGCTTGCTTTGAGCGATAAGATCGCCTATTGTTATGCTGATTAATTTAAAATGTACTTGTTTTTCATGTACCTATTTTTCAGGTTTTTAACAATAAAGTGTTTATCCATCTATCTAGATAACTGCTTTAATAGAACCACGCAGCACCGGAATGAACGTCTCTGTGTCACTTAGCTGCGTCGCAGCATACGCTCTTTGCCTGTTGTGTCGTCTGCCATGCCGTGCTAATTCTGTAGTATGTTGTGCTGCATCTCAGCACAGGCTTAGCCTGGCTTTGTCAGCGACGTTGCACCGGCTCGGTGTTCTGTTTAAAATACTTACGCCTTTAGATCCGCAGCAGACGTAAGCGATGAGCGCTAGTAACACGAAGGCGGCGATCGCGAGCGCCGCGTACACCCAGGGGTTCTCACTCGCGTACTGCAGTCCGCGTTCCACCGCAGACTCCTGCAACGGTACTAGCTCACTACCAACTGACTCGGGAAGCGAGACGGGTGCCGGACTAGCAATACCGTGTCACTAGACTGACTAGTGTTCCAAAAGACGTGTTAGCCCTTTTTATCACATTTTACAAATGGAAGAAATTTCGCAATAGTTCGCATAAGTTTGACCTCTATGTCTGTCTGTGGCACCGTAGCTCTTAAACGGGTGAACCGATTTGGATGCGGTTTTTTTTTTTAAAGTTTTCTTGCGGTGGTTCATAGACATTATGAATATTTAATAGGACGGCTAGGACTCACGTAGTTTGTCGAATTAGTCGACCTAGGTTTCGTTCTTAGACATGTTTTATGGTGTCGGGGGTTTTTTAATTTTTAATTTTATAAACTGCCCGATGAGCTAGACTTTGAACATAGCTCAGAACTGGATTACAATGCAGGGTGCTGGGTGTGTAGGGCTGAAGGTATAGTCTTTTGGAATACTAAATATGAGTAAAGTCGATGGGAAAGGGGATAATGACTGATCTTGTAGCTTGTAGCAATGTATAGTAGTGCAACTATTTCGAAGATCGTTATCACTATACCGTTCCCTTGATAACGATCTTCGAATAAGTATGATATAGCCGATTTCGGAGCGCCTTCACAAGAAATAACTGGTGGTTTGTTCCAAACTGAGACCTCATACATTGTAACAAACTTATTTTCTACATTTTGGTATCCCTAAATCTCAACAACAACTGGACTGATTAATCTTTGAACTGTTGCAAAAAAAGTGATCCTCAAACATAGATATATAGAAACATGCAAATGCCGAGATTACTCGGTCAATTATTACAGCTGACGAAGTGTGAAGTACTTTTTTAAAGCGCCTAGACAAGGTGTTCAACGAATTTGAGATACAATATGTATCGTTATGAAATTGAGATACAATATGTATCGATGAGATATGTATATGTCGATCTGGATGATTGAATAGTGAAGATGTAATAACACACGTATCTGAGCTGAGTAGCTGTCCAGTTAAGTAGCTTGTCATTTCGCACGAACACTAGAAAACACACTTCCAATGCCTACATTTTAACCATATTCCAAAACCAACAAACATAGCTTTACAGCGGAAACGGAATATTGAACAGAACGGCACACCTGTGAGTTATTGTACGAGCGAGCATTATGCCTATGCCATTATGAGCTTAACAGATTGCGCCTGCGAGCGCATCGCCTTACATTTTACAAATTTACTTATTTAGTGTGAAATAAACCCACTTAACGATCAGACGCCTTTTTTACTTCAAACAATATTCCGTCGCGTTTCTACAGACAATCTCAAAGGTACTGTGTGGACACTACCGCCTGTACCTACAGGATAAACACACACTCCTATAACTCGCACCAAACTTGATGGCGGCTGACTGGCGCATCACGTGATCTGCATAGATACAATTTTGTTTCTGCGCAGGTCACGTGGTGCGCCTGTCAGCCGCCATTAAGTTTGACGCAATGTATACAAAAGGTAACTAATCGTCTAGCTTGTATGTTATCGCTAGGTATCGTCACGGTGACCTCATGCACGCGGCGGTACAGTATGAACACGTATCCGGCGATGGGGATGGACACGTAGACCGCGTACAGCGCCCAGTAGCCCGGCTTGTAGTTGGTGGCGCGCAGGACTTTGCCCCAGAACGTTTGCTGTTACCAGCAATATGGTGTTATATATAATTAGAACCTGGATGACCGAGCTTTGCTCGGTGTTTTTGAGATGGCTTAGTGTTGTTTAACAACGCCATCTATTGTCAAGTAGCTTTAGTGTTGCTGGGTCGGTAAAGCAGTTTAGTGATGGCCCTTGTTGCCAAAGCTTTAAAAAATAGTGTTACTACACGCCAATAGATGTCAGGTTTCAGTTTACGTTTAAAACACGAATAAAACGACGTTTAACGACGTTCTAAAAATGAAACCAAGCTAGATCGATATATCGCCCCTGAAATCCCCTGCATACTAAATTTCATAAAAATGGTTGGAGCTGTTTCCGACATTCAGATTATATATATAGGTACAAGAATTGCTCGTTTAAAGGTATTAGATAGAAAACTAGTTGTATAACAAAAAAACCGAAAAGGAAAGTTTGTTACATTGCGTGCATGAGCCCGGTATTGTTTCTAGACTGGTTAACAGTTTAATTAGCCGGGTCCACATAGGCCGACGTCGCGTTCCGAATTTCTGATCCACGATCGAACTGCTTCGTTTGGTTCGTCATCACAGTTGACTGCACTATGTAACGGCTCTTTCTTTTGTCGTTTGAATCGGGCGAGTCGCGTCCACACCGACTGCGCGTTTGGATCGTGATTTTGCCGCGTTAGATGGAGCGGACGTGGATCGGCCGGTGTGGACACGGCTGTTCTTTTACTCAAATCAATGCATCCAGCGGCTGGCTTTTGGGTGTAGGTTCGGTTCCGAATTTTATTAAGAAGTTTGCTGATTAAGGTTATTATGAGGAGGTTCTTTCCAAACTTGACTACTCCGCTTTTGTTTTTTTACAATCTGAGAAAATAGTTTTTTAGGTATGCAGTTTTGTATTTAAATAATTTATTTTTGACGAAATCGTGCCTTTTACATGATAAATAAAATAAAAATTATTTATTTCGGATAAATCCATAGTCGGGCATAGTAATTTTAATCTTTTTTCTGGTGCAATTATCAAGCTTGGCCCAATTTTATTTCCGCGAGTGTAAATTTAAAAAACAGTTTTATAGAAAGTGGAATAGTAAAGTTTTGAAAAGAAGCATGGCGTCTAATAGAGGTGCACTCACCGAGTCGCGCGAGATCTTGGCGCGCTTGGCGGCGAAGGTGTCGGCGGCGAAGGCGTCGGCGGCGGACACGTCGTCCGTCACCACGAGGTTGTCGAACAGCAGCCGCGGGGACATCGACCACAGCTCGAACCCGATCGCGTTCTGTACACACCAACCGATGTTCCAACTTTAGCTATTTTTTTCAACATTTCTCTAGATCTATGTGCTGCACCTTCACACTCACTCACGCAGACACGTTTAACGGCCTGCATTGATATATATTCATTATAAAACCCTCTTTCGCAAAACTCTTTCTCTATACACAGTGTTGTATAAAAAGTATTACATAAGTTAAATAATAGTACATACGAGTTAATTTTTCGCACTATACATATTCTCTGAATCTAAAACCTGCCAAGTTCTGACCAAAGTGGATCTCCTTCCTCTATGTTCACAAGTTTTTATGCTTAGTTTAGAGGAAGGTATCGAAACAGTCAAAACACACAGGTTTTTAAATAAGTGCAACAAAGTTGTAAATTGTATTGTATCTGTAAACCTTTATTGCATATAAACCTTTATCTGAGCCCACATCATCGCTTCACATCAGGCGAGATAGTGGCCAAACATAGACCTATTAAGCGTTAAAAAAAAACCAATAGGGACGGGTCTGAGCAGTCACTCGACTGCCGTCGCGAGATCAGTGGTTCTTCTTTTTAATGTGACTGACTGAGACGAACAGATCGTTTGCCTGACGGTAAGCAATACGCATGCCCATAACAGTTGCAGCACCACCCAGAGCATAGTTTGAAAAATTCTGCGCGGCACTGCACTGCGCACGTCACCCTGAGACAACTAGATCGCCCAGTAATTTCACTGGCTACAATGCCCTTCAAACGGGAACACAATAATGCTTGCGCTCGACTACTTGGCGGCAGAATAACTGGCAAAGCTGTGCTACCTACTAGTACAGCCTCCCGCATACGAGAGACCTACCACTAATGGGTCCGCGGTGGTCTTCACCGGGGGTCCGCGGACCACTGCTGGTCCTTGGAAGCCCCAGAAAAGGCAAGATGTCTGTGTGCCCGTTTTTGAAAGCAATGAACTTCGATGAAAACAATTTTTGTCGCGCTCGCTTCGCTCACGCGTCCACCTTCCACACTTACACACAAACTTTCTCATTTATAATATTAGTGCGATAATAATATTAGGTAATAAGGATGAATTACTTACAATCTGGGTCATCCTGAAGGGGTGTTCGTCCCGGAAGTAGTCCGGGTTGGGGATGCGTCGCGGCGTCCACTTGCCCTTGTAGTTGGGGTTGGCGATGAGCGGCGCGCGCCACTTGCCCTGCGAGCGGTACAACGGTCACATTTATAAACTTTTGTTAGTCCACCGATTACATACAAAAGTCAAAGTCAAATATCATTTATAAATAGGCACAAAAGTGCACTTTTAAAGGTCATAAACACATGATACAAATAAAATATGTTAAAAATTGTAACTTATGTTAACATGACTTTGAAAAAAAGGTAAGTATGTTTACCTATTTCTTTCCTATACTCAAATTGAAGTCTGAGTGTTGAAAAGAAATGCGAAAACTGACTCTATCAGTGCTTCGGAAATACGCCCGCTAGAGAAGATAACACCAAGAAACTCTGCGGGGATGTCTTTTTTCAGCACAATTACGTATAAATTAGAATTAACAGAATGTCAAACAAGAAATGCGAGTGAGATGTCCCATAGTCATAGTATCAGTAACAGAAAAGTGTAAATAAAATATAAGTAGGTGTGACAGTAGCAGTAGGAGTGACTAGAACAGACCAGTCCCCGCAAGCAGCACCCGTCACGAGTATGACTTGCGGACCATCATGTGGCCATCTTACATAGATCTTGGCCCCTAGGATTCTCTGTATTGCGCCGTGTTTACGGGCTAAGTATTATTCCTACTATTAACATAGTGTTGGCGACCATGCCAGTTTAAAAACTTATTAACACCCGACGCCGACGCAAAAGGGAGGAGTGTTATAAGATTGACCACTGTGTGTGTCTGTCTGTGGCACCGTAGCTCTTTTAAACGGGTGAACCGATTTAAATGCGGTTTTTTTATTTGAAAGCAGGTTTTTTAACGGTGGATGTTTTATAAAAATAGGTTCAGCCGTTCTTTACTTCTTATAGGTTTTTTGTGTCAAGAGTTTTTAAATTTTAGTTTATTGAAATTAGCTTGTATTTATACATTTTGTAAGTATCTATTGCATGCTCTATAGATTTATATTGTCTTGATTTTTGAACGGACCCGCCGCGGGGCGACCTTTACGCTGTAGCGTCAGATTTGATCACTCTGCTGCGCGCTGCGGGTCGATTCGCCCGAAGCTACTTTAGACTTTATTTTTATACATTTAGGTTTATTTTTATTTAAGATCTTGATTTCACAGAATCATGCCGGTACGGAACACAAAGGAGGACAGGAAACTATAAAGGTTAACTTTGAAGTTAGGGTTCGGCATGGTGGATTCATTGTAATTTCCTTTTTTTATTCAATATCAAGCACAGGACATGGTGCGGTTCATTATTCTGCCTCGATGTTTGAACGTTTTGTACTACAAGCTTTCCCTTTTGCTTTTAATGTGGCTGAATGCAATTTTCTAGATTTAAAAATCTAATTCAATTTAGGCCTTATAGCTTACAAGGCAAATTTAATAATTATTTAATTTACGGGTGACACGTTTAAATTGGAGTAATCCAACTATAGTTTCAACCACATCCGGATTACTCCAATTTAATCGTGAGTGTCACCAGTAAATTATTATTAATAATGTGTCCAAACTACGTTGATTTTCATAGCGTACAAGGCTATACATCGTCGACCGCGTCTTTAATTTCCATCAGATGAGACTGCCTATCCAGGTATAAAATGAAATGCGGCTATAGTCCAGCCTTGTAGTGCGGGATGACGCACTTCAAGGAGCACGAGAAGTGAAAATCAATAAACACCTTGTAGTGCGGAATGACGCACTTCAGGAGCACGTGAAGTGAAAATCAATAAGAACCTTGTAGTGCGGGATGACGCACTTCAGGAGCACGAGAAGTGAAAATCAATAAGAACCTTGTAGTGCGGGATGACGCACTTCAGGAGCACGAGAAGTGAAAATCAATAAACACCTTGTAGTGCGGAATGACGCACTTCAGGAGCACGAGAAGTGAAAATCAATAAGAACCTTGTAGTGCGGAATGACGCACTTCAGGAGCACGAGTAGTGAAAATCAATAAACACCTTGTAGTGCGGAATGACGCACTTCAGGAGCACGAGAAGTGAAAATCAATAAGAACCTTGTAGTGCGGAATGACGCACTTCAGGAGCACGAGAAGTGAATCTCAATAAGAACCTTGTAGTGCGGAATGACGCACTTCAGGAGCACGAGAAGTGAAAATCAATAAACACCTTGTAGTGCGGAATGACGCACTTCAGGAGCACGAGAAGTGAAAATCAATAAGAACCTTGTAGTGCGGAATGACGCACTTCAGGAGCACGAGAAGTGAAATCAATAAGAACCTTGTAGTGCGGAATGACGCACTTCAGGAGCACGAGAAGTGAAAATCAATAAGAACCTTGTAGTGCGGGATGACGCACTTCAGGAGCACGAGTAGTGAAAATCAATAAGAACCTTGTAGTGCGGGATGACGCACTTCAGGAGCACGAGAAGTGAAAATCAATAAACACCTTGTAGTGCGGGATAACGCACTTCAGGAGGTTGAGAAGTGAAAATGAATGCTCACCTTGTAGTGCGGGTTGGGTATGGTGGGCGGCTGCCAGCGGCCGCAGCCGGGCGCGGCGGCGCAGCGCGGGTTGTCGACCAGCGGCGCCTCCCACTCGCCGTCCATCTCCTCGTCCCAGTCGTCCGGCTTCGTCGCCGACGGGTCTGCGCCACGGGTTTCAGTTATAACACATTTATTCTTGTTAAAAGTTTTGTTACACCGTTATTCGGAGCTTCCTAGTTAGGCAACTAAGGCGCGGTTCGTTTTGGGGCCTTTACCAAAGAATAAAATTAAATAATAGTTACTAAAGTAGGGACAAGATAATAGGTCACTTGACAGATGTCAGTTTTATATTCATAGTGAGGTGACCTGCTTAAAAACATCGATTAAATGAATGAATCGAATGAATCGATACAGACTTGAAACATATGTGAATTTTAAAAATGATCATGCGAATCCCTGTCCCATTATTATTTTTTCTTTCATAAATTAAAGGAGCAAAATAAGACAAGTACCTACGTAATTTAACAAAAAAATTGCTTTTATTCACTTGAACTATCGGAACTGCTATCTTCATCACTGCTGTCAGCACTCAGAGATATTATTAATTCATTTTCAATAATATTGTCTATTCTCACATCTCGTTCAAAATCTTGTAAAATTATTTTCTTTGTCTTCTCCACGACTTTTCGCCAGTCTTCTGTAGTGACTTCTGCACATGCAGTTTGTAGCAGAGTCATCATTTTAGCAGTACTGAAGGGTGGTTCAGTATTGTTCCGCGCTGCATGACCCTTTATTTGTGCCCAAATAAGCTCGATGGCGTTATACTGGCAATGGTAGGGAGGCAATCGAATAACTTCGTGTCCATGCTCTAGGGCTAGTTCATCGATTACATAGCGGAGCTTGGACGGCTTAGTTGCTTTTACCAGATTTAACAACTCAACTTTTAATAAAGTTGGACTTGCCTCCACACCATTTCTTACCAGCCACGAGACAATTTCTTGCTTTTTATTTGCTTGAGTTGGTGGTTTATCAACTTGTACAGAATGATACGGAGCATTGTCCATTATAATTTTCGATGGGTTTTCTAAGCTGACTAGCAGCTTCTCAAACCACTCTTTAAAAACATCAAAGTTCATTTCCTCATGGTAATCTGTTGTAGTTTTAGAGGCGAATGCGAGGAGGCAGTCTGGAATAAAACCTTGAGAAGCTGATCCCGCGTGACATATAATAAGTCGGGCTCCTTTTCCCGATGGAACTTTTGAGGTGGAGGCCGCTGTATCATCGGTCCATGTCCGCGCAACCGTATGGTTCGCATTCAACCATGTTTCGTCAATAAACACGACATTGTCCCAATCCGTAATTTTATTTACCTGACGTAAGAATGTTATTCTCTTCAAAATAATATCGTAGCATTCTAGCAGGATTTTCCGCTTGTCGGATTTTTTAAATCTAAAGCCAATCGATTTCAAAACCTTTGATAGAGACGATTTGCCTCCAAAAAATAAGCCTGCGCCTTTTAACGAACTCAATAGCTTTTCCCGTGTAGGATATTCTTTTCTCGAGTAATATCCATAAATGTGGTTGCGAATTGCAGCAGCATCAAAATTATCAACGTCAACAATTTTCTTGTCCCTCTTTCGTTTTTTCGGTGTACGTAAAGTATTATCTTCTGAGCCTGGTGGTCCGTATTTCTCTTTCAGAATTTGAGTTACTGTCTTCTTCCCTATTCCCAATGCTTCGGCAACGCGTTCTCTCGGTGGTTTCAATGGTAAAAGAGGCCCATCGTTAACTGATTCACGTCCAAAATAATTGTACAATTTCAGCACTAGTTCGCGAGATTGACTGTTTAGAGTTTTCCCCCGTTTCGACATAGTAAGACTGTAATGTTTTTCTTGTTTAATAATCGTTAAGCAATCGGAGTCCAATTTATAGCCAGGTAAACGTAGTCAGTAAGATCAGGTTAAATGAAAAAGCCGGATTAGAAGAAAATAACAGAGAGCACACCAAAAACGCACAGTCACTTCGCACAACAACAAAAGACTGCGTCATCATCATGTAATGGCGACATGACATGCGTCATCGACAGGCACTGGTGTTGCCAGCAACATCCACCTAAATTGCACCCAACATCAATGACCTTTCTATTTAGTTATTTTTTTGTATTTTTATAGTTAGTTAAAAGAATAATAAATATGTATAATTAGGTTTTATTATAATCACAACGTGGTTATAAATTTATGGTGATTTTTCTTCACAAGTAATCATTGCATTCGATTCAACTTACAATCCTATCAGCTTTCGATTTTTAGAGTAACATCCCTAGTGTTTAAAAAGAAAAAGGGTTGACTGACGCAACATTGTAACGACGTTCAGTTCTTTAGATCAGAAATTGTTTATTATGTTTAGAATGGTTTATTAGTGAAAGCAAATCGTAAAATTACTCGTATCGGTCATTATTACAATAAATATGTAAACGTAATTGAAAAAAGTTAAGCAATTGTGCAGTTCTTATTTTATGCCCGCCGTTACAAGGTTACGTTGTTGAATTTTGATGAAATGTCAAAAGTGACCTATTATCTTGTCCCTACTTTAGCCCTTTATCCCTGACTCTTTTTACACCATACAGAATATAAAAGTTAGGGACTCTGAATAACGTCTAGTGCTAGTGTAAAAGCGCTTAAGACTACTTTTTTATGCAACTGAATGACGAGACAAGCAGGTCGTCCGCCTGACGGTAAGCAATACGCCTGCCCATAACAGTTGCAGCACCACCCGGAATTTTGTTTTGCAAAATCCTACGCGACACTGCACTGCGCTCGGCATCCTCAGACAATGAGCTCTTACGTCTCATAATGCCCAGTAATTTCGCTGTCTACAATGCCCTTCAAACCGGAATACAGAAACCACCAGCTTAACATGTAACGCGCACACACTTTAAAGGCAAATTATTATTTAACGAATTCATCTAGAACGAAGAAGCTGATGTTTTTTCAAGAATAAACAAAGTATAATAAAGCACTAAACTTATTAAAAGTTCTAGGTAACATTGCCATTGTTATGGCCAATCGTGACGCTTACCATCAGGCGAATGGATTGCTCGTCTCTCTCTCTCATTCTCGTACATTAGCATAAAAAAGGAAAACAAAGCAATACCTGGTATCATATCGGGCTCGTCGTCCAGCCAGCCGTCGGGCTTGACGGCGTTGGGGTCGACGATGTGCGCCGGCGCATCCTCGTCCCAGTCGGCCGGCTTGCGCGCGCTCGGGTCCACCACCTGCGCGGGCGCTTCGCTTGAGGTACTGGCTTCGTATAGGTTAGGTAGAACAAGAAACCATACAAAAAAAAATGACGACTTTTTTTTCAGTGGACGTCCAGTGTCCACAATACGTATCAAGGTGATTGTGACGGCGACCCTTTTTATTTGACTGGACCGGTCGCAGAGTTATGTTAACGCTGTGGCGTCAAACGTTGATGCGGGCCAATTCGCCCTACGCCACTTGTCTTTATTCCTAAACTTTACGATTTTTGCAAAGATGTATTATAAAGGTTAAGCAATAGTTGCTGTAGTTTCTTAGTCTCTTTTTTAGTATAATTACTACCCAAAATCGAATTAACTATAGTCAAAATTGAGCTCGTACGCCATCTTCGACTGCACCTATTACTGTAGTAGTACTACTACTGAACTGAGTATACCTTACTACTTGCACAAGTGCTGCAATTTGCACATTTTGCTATGTAACCATTTACAAGAAAGAAAAAAATTGTAGGGAATAGCTATAAGCTTTGACGACGGAACGCTGAACGTAAGACCCCAGCCGGTGGCAGCCTGTCCGTACCTTCTCCCGCTCGTCCCAGTCGTCGGGCTTGGTGTCGCCGGGGTCGTCGACCTCCTCGGGCGGGTTGACGGGCGGCGTGAAGTCGTCGAGCAGCGAGCCGGAGTTCACCTCGCGCCGGTCCACCAGGATGCTGAACGTGTTGTCCGGACGGACCACCAGCGTGTACAGGTGCGGCTCCTTGTCCTTGTAAATATCGTCCAGCCGGGTGCTGCAACGTGGGCGGACACGTCACGATCAACTCATCCACGCACATGAACAAAAGCATGCGATGACAGACGCGACGTGGGTCGGTATACACGTCACGCTTCACATATCGACGCAAACGTAAAAAAACAGGATGACGGGCAACATCGCATTGATATCTTGATTCTTAGTTCCTAACGAACAAAGATCGCGTGGAGTCAAAAACCCCTTCAGACGCCCAGTTGTTTGTTACAAATCTTGAGAGTCCCTTGAACATGTGTGCACGTCTTTACAATAAATGATCACAGCTGACACGTTATGATTTCCTAATTTTGGGGAATCGGGAACAACGACTATCCAGGCCACAGAATTGTCAGGATATAAACAAGTACACTTGCTGCTTTTCCTGTGTACAAACATTCGTCATGTGGTGCGAAGCCCACCCTCGAATTTAAATGGTGTAGGAAATGAAATCTTCGAGTGCTCAGGCTTGTCATGTCAGTGATGGCAATTATTAGAAGCTCCGCGGATTTTTAATTCTGAGTATTTGAGAGTGTGGGGTTTAAGAAGTACGGAATCCTTAAGACAGAATAATAAATAGATGACAGTCATTCTCTGCAATATTGTATGTTTAACCACAATAAATTAAACTATAATTTATTCAATGGTTTAACTAATTAAATCAAACCTAGACGAAGCCAGAATTTAATCATTTAAATAGCCCACTCGAATACTTAGATATATTAAAATCTAGTCTGTTTGGATCATATGTAGTCAAGTTTATTACAATTTACTACTTTATCATCTACTTGAACCTACAAAATATAATCTACTCCAACAGGTATAAATGAAACTCGATTTCGTCAACTAACGAGATTTCCGTTTTGTAGCTTCGCGCGACTCTATGGCTCTCCCGTCGATCTGGAGGCGGAGGAGCTTATGATCCTGCACTCAACATGCCCGAACATGTGCAAGCGTGTCGGAGGACAAGCGTAGCTCGGAACTCACGTGGGTTTCTTGGCATGCTTTTCTTCGATGGTCCCGTTACGCGGGTTCTGGTGGCGGAAGATGAAATGCAGTTTGTTGTCGTTCCCGCACTTGTCGGGGCCGAACATGATGGTGTAGGCGGTCTGGTCGTGGAACTGGCGCAGGTCGCCCTTGTTGTTGACCCCGCGGGACAGGAGCTTCAGGTACGCGCCGCCGCAGTTCTGACCTTCCTGTACAACGTGAAAAGTTCTATTTATCATACATGTTAGGTATAGTAATTTTTAAGGAACTGATTTACGATAAGAGCAAGTTGTTTGACTGGTGGTAAGAGAGCGCCTGCCCTTGTCAATTGCAGTGCCCCTCAGAACATTATTTACTTTATGTATTATGTGGCCATGTTACTTTTCTTTGTCTGTGTTGATTATTTTGTTGATATAGTGTTGTCTTTATTATATGATTCATAGAACAATGCAATAAATCTGTGTGATTTACAAGCAATCCTAGTAAAATACAATTTACTAACTAATCTAGTTTTATCTGGCCATGGCATAATCAGACAGCAAGTCTACAAAGAAAATATTTGCATACTTGGTTAGTACATTCATGTTTTTTCTAAGCAAAGGACAATGAAACTGAAATCATGAGGGTCATGGCCGCACATCTGGCATGTCATTGAATAAAAGTTTATTGACGTAAAAAAAGCTTTTTTTAGATGTATGATGCAGCATATCCTAAAGCCAGTTTGGATGCAAGCCAACTTGCCATGAAGCTTTGGTGGCTTTATCATTAGTTACTGTTTTGTGAATGTTGATAACTTAACTTAATATTTTTTCTTAACACTAGATGTGTTGTTTACAATTCAATTAAGCGTGCCTTCAAATCCAATATTAGGGTGATGCAATACACAATGTGGCATTCTTCACCATAATCGTCATATGAAATAAGCACAGCTTACCGACGTTGACATGTTAAGCCAATTAGCACAACAAAGTATGAGTTTTCTCGAACATGGACTTTTACACAGCATTTATATATTTTAATACTACTATACTAACTGCAAATATTGTAATTTAATTTTAATATTCAAGTAGTACTGTCACTGTAGTTCATAAGTTACTGTAAATCGGCCACAGCCACCCGCGATACAGGCTTGCCCTAGTGCGGGGACTACTGTTAATTCCCATATTTTTAACCGACTTCAAAAAAGGAGGAGGTTCTCTATTCGGTTGTATTTTTTTTATTTTTTTTATTTTTTTCTTATGGCAAAATAAATTATATTGTATTTTTTGTATTTTGTAATACCTACTAATATGTAAAAGAAATATATTAATACTGTTAGGTTATTCCAGGTAGAATATTTGCATTAGTTATGACTTTTGACAATGTTATTCCTTGATGTAGGTATAAAAAATAAATTTTTTATGCAATAAATATGTAACAGCTTATAAAAACCCATTTATCACTATTATATTATAAATAGTACTTTACCTGCATAGTAACTTCATACTGGACCACAAGGGGCTTGTCTTTGAACACAAAAGGTCTGTCCAGCATTGCTGAAATAGCAGCATGCTTAGCTTCTGTGGTCAATACTAGACCCAAATCATCTTTGAAGATTTTCCTAGCTGGTGTTTGGATCTGGAAACAAATTGGCATAAATTTTGTTTCTTTTATTTTACTGATTGCATTAATGTAAATCCTTTTTCTGTGACAGAAGGCCCTGGTCCCAGAAGTGAGAATGTAATGAGACGATGTAAATTAAATGTATTTTCAGATTGCGGATAGTCCTTTTGACTTTTCGCTATAGAAGCAAAATAATGCCCCCTAAAACCAAGCTGAAATATGTATGTAAGATTGTTTAAAATGCAAATGAAATTAATTAATAATCTAATAATGCATTAATTTTATATTTTTTCAACAGTAGAGTGCATATTTTCATATGTCGAGTATAACAGCCAACTGTGGCATATATATATATATATATATATATATAATAGATTAATAATTACTAAAGTAGTCATATGATGAGCCCTTGTAAGGGTATTTGCAATGAGAATGAGGTGAAAGTCAGTATGAACTTCTATTACCTCTTAAATGGTTTTCTTACACTAACATTTTACAAAATATGTATAAACCAGCCAGCCAGAGCTAGAAGCAATTGCTGCCTAGGTAGGTATATGTAAACCATGATAATTATGTTATTGGAAATTTAGTCGCAGTGGTTAAAACAAATGAAAACTCAGACATACCTCCCATTTGCCATCATACTTGGCAATGTTCTCATCAACACCCTGTTTCTTAGCTTCTGATTTCACCCATCTCTTGTTGAATGCCTTTTCATCATCAAAGTTCTCAACGAAATGCGCCTCAGAAGGACTTAATTGTGGGCTTTGGTATTGTTCAACTTCTTCTACAGTCTGGTAAGGGAAAATGAGATGATTAGTTCATCACTAGGTCAATTTATGACACTATATAAATTGACGAAATACAAACCAAGTCAATATAAGAAAGTATTAAAAGAAAAATACACAAACTTAGCATATCTGATAACAGTAAAAGTAGGTCAGTTTTTAAACTCTAATTGATAAGGCGTTCTAGTCTCACGACCTGCTTGTATACTAACCTCTACAGTGACTCCATCATCAGTGTCTTCATTTTCCGCCAGCACAGGCAAGGCAGTGCTGAACAGCAGCAACAGAAAGCTGCACAAGACTTTACTCCTAAACGGAGCCATCTGAAACAGAAGCGTTGTTGTCGACGTCTCGAATCGAAGGTCGGCCAGCGCCTCACAAAATGGAATGCATTAACCTCTCTACCACGCGCTTTCCAAGTTATGTTAATTTAATTAAAAACAAGTATCCACTTCGCTAGCCCAGCGATAGTGTGCGTGCGGCGCCGCGGCTGTGGGGCTGCGGTCCGGTCACCGGATAACGGATATCCTAATTAAAGAGGGTTGACAGGACACAATTTCGTTTCTATTCAAATAATGTATATTTTTACCTTTCTCAAAATTAACACTTTATCAGCTCAGTTTGCCTAGCTTCAATGGAACACTAGAAAATCAGGCCGCAACCCCAAAGAATGATTTTTGATTTTCCTGAAAATTTTCAACCAATCAAAAACAAACAGTTGTCAAGGGAGCGATCGAGAATTTTCTGATGCGTTCACAAAAATAAATTAAGGTAAATAGAAAAGTAGAAGACGCAAAACTTTTACCTTAGCGTAGATGTCACTACTAGCATACTGCATATGAAGTAAACAAACAAATGTCATAAACAGTATGTACTCGGACCAGTACTTTCAAGAGACCGCACCATGAGCACGTTTTTCAATTATTTTGGGCGGTCTAAAATCTCCTACACCAGGGTTGGCCACACCCATACGAAAGAATAAGAAGCACTAAATTTACTAATACCATTAAGTATTCTGTACTAAATTACTAATACAACTATTACAACTAATAGAGTGTACACTGTCTGAGATGACCTATTATAGAACTAAAAAATGAAGACTTATTTTTTCACTTTATATGCTAGTGGCGACATCTAAGCTAAGCTTTGGGGCGCGTTCAGTACATAACCTCTGACAGAGCAACTGACAGACCGTACGGCGCGTCGCAGAGAACTACAACCATAGAGTATACATAACTAGGTATAGAGCGCGTGTTTCTAAGTGGGAACAGTATGCACGGGTGAGAACATAGCATGTCCTGTAGACATGCGCAAAACAGTGCATTGAAAAGTAATGTGATATGGCATCACATTTCGTACCGAGTAATATTTCATTACTTCATCACCCCAAACATCACCTGAGATGGTCGCGTCGGACGCACTATCTATCACTTGTGTGATATTGTAATGGAATGCTCGAATGCAATAGCAAGTGATAGTTATAGCGCATATACATGAGATAGCGAGTTACTTATATTTTTGTGACTGGAGCGAGTACATCAAATCAAAATAACAATATCGTTTTGAGCGAGAGGTTCAAAACATTCAAATATTACGGGCGGGGGCGGTGCCAAAATAACCTATTGTCGCCTTAATTTTCTAGTAATACGGTTTTAAATGGAAGTTCAATAAGTGGCAGGCAGGGCGCACGTGCGATGAAGCTCGCTTCCTCTCTCTCAGACGCGCGCGCGAATAGTGTCAGTGAGACTCGATAGACATAATGCAACGAACAGAACAGTGCACTGTGTGATGCTATGGTGTGATGTGTAATGTTTAATTTAGTCGAGTAATATGTAATGCTACAGTACTCGATCGGGTAATATTACGCGTAATGCATCAATCGCATTACTTACACATGTCTAATGTCCTGTCCACAAGCGCTAGTAGTTTTACGAGTACTAGCAGTGTGAACGCCCGTTACGAGTTCTTAGCAGATATATCTTAAAAAAAGGTTAACTGTGCAATAAAACCTTGTAAAAACGATACTCGGAAACACACTAAACAGAATTCTAACATCACATTTCACCGGTAAGCCAATTTTTAATACTTTTAAGTTCAAAGTTCGTTTCGTTTCGCGGGGGTGAACAAGACGTGGGACGCGAGGCTACACGTACCGCCCGCACTGCCCGCAACCCCGCTTCGATTGCCGACTCAAATAGTGATGTGACGCGTTCGGCCTATTCAAAAATGATGTTTGTTATGAGTAAGGCGAGCAATAGTTTACACCGGCACATCATCTGCGCTTGCGATTTAAAATTCTAGTAATCTATATAAATAAAAATTAAATGCTGTTCTTTGGTAAACGCATCACTTGAGAACGGCTGGACTGATCCGGCAATTTATTTAATGTTCGTAATATTCCGAATTAGGTTTTATGGAAAAAAACATTGGAAAGCTTGTCGGGAAAATTGGGAAAGTCGGAATAACTGTAAGTGCTTTTTTGTTTTGGGGTTTTGTATGAACTCAAGACCATGACTCACGATTCGAACGATGGATTTATTTTATTTTAATTATTAAGATTTGAGTGTTTAATTTATTGTTATAAAAAGTACCTACCTACAGTAAAGTTGTAAAGATATATAAAAAAAATCCTGAATTTTTATTTCTGATTTTCTTATTTCAGATCCCATACATTTTTTACATAAGTACTACACATGCATCTTATACATTCATACATTAAAATAAATAATGTTCACTTACTAAAATTACACATATAGGTAAACAAGACATAAGATACTTACACAACAACAGGTACCGTGTCACGGCGCACAATTATTAACCATCACTATTTGCCACATATCTATCAAGATAGCTAGCTATAGTTTACTTGCCTACGCTGCGCATTGGGCGACAAGTACGATATGCGTGCTGTATACCTATGTATACTCTAAGACTACAACCAAGGTGCCTTTGCATTGGTTGCAAGTTGCAACTATTAATCCATCAAATACGATCGTGAAAAAAACACCCTCGATTTTTGGCGGTAAGTTTAACTTTTCTCAACAAATGTTTGATAAAGTAATACTTTTTAACGTAACGAGTCATCATTAGGGACATAGGGACCATAGGGACATTTTAAATTTGGTTATAAAACAACCAATGTTTTTTTTTACCTCAGAACGAAATGGAAAACAAACAAATAACCGCAGCAGAGTGTAGGTATTGAAGTTGAACGCCAATGAAACAGAGAAAGACGAGTGACACGCTAATATTGTAATCTAAAAGGTTGGGTTCGCTGCGGCACAGAATGCATAACAGTTTCTTAGACCGGCTACGGCTCGACGGCGGCGGCGCACGAATGATTCCGAAACTCTCCGACTACACAAGTAGGCAGTGTGTATAACAAGGATGGGTAGAGGCACCAGTCAATGCGTGCGAGCGAGATGTAACTAAACTTCTATCGTATAATATCGCGTATCGTGTCTCTCACTTATATTTCCATTGGCTAACTCGCTCTCACAAATATGAGGAAACAAGAATATTAATATTTTATTATTTATCAAAATATCATGGATACTTCATACCTACGAGTGGAAAGTAATCCCATGTGACTTATTTTACTTTCCTTAGTGATAATAACACTTTAAACAAGCACGCAGGCATCTTTAATGAGTTTTTGTTGAAAGTACAACCACGTAAGGCACAAGCGTTCACGACGGTTGTCTAAGCGCGACTAAGTGCAAGTGTGTCGTGAGACACACTTGAGAAGGTCCATCTTTGGAACCGTGTCACTCGTCTTCCTCTGTTTGAAATTGTCATTGTTGAACGCGCCCCCGTACCTCAGCCTTGTTAGAGGAATTTCCGTTTTATATAAAACATACATTTTCACAAGACGTAACACTGACAACTTTATTTATTTTCTATGAAAAGTACAAATCCATAGAAGTTCAACCTACTTTACAAGCAAGAGTGAGAACAAGCAAAGTGAGGTACCTATGGAACGCAGCATTGTCCTACTCTGTGCGTTTTGATAATGCTTTTGTTGGGTGGTTACGATGGTTTGGTTGTGAAATTGTGGTGGAATGTTGCTTTGATACTAAAATGGCGGATGTCTCAAGTAATGAGCGCAAAGTAAAGCTAACTAAAAACGGGAAAGTTGTCAAAAAGCGCTCAAGGAACCCAGAAGGTAATATTTAAGATCTTTTACAGACATTCTATAGAATAAATTAGTGCACTTTCAGCTATTGCCGATATTTGGTAATCGCAGTTTCTTCTGTAAGGTGTTTTATAATTTTTGACTCTTACTACCTTATTACTTTTCTCGAGATATGTCAAAGATTTGAAACTTGTTTTATTTACTTGAGTTCTGCTTTATGCCTAAGTACATTTTTCGCCAAATATAAATATCTTCTTTTTCAAATATCTGAAAGTACTTGGTACTTATACTTTGTCTACATACAGCCTACATAACTTACCACAATTCTGAAAAAAAAATTAAATTATTAAATTATATACCTAATTTAAAGTGACATACCTACTAAACAAATGTAAACATACCCATATTATTAATTTCAGAATGGCACAAACAAAAACAAAAGCGACTAAGAATAGCTGGATTGGAGTACATAAATGCAAATGGAAAACTCGTACCGCCGAAGCAACCTGGCCCTGACTGCAACTGCAGACGTCGATGCTTCCAAAAAGTTCCTGAAGATATAAGATTGAAAACCTTCCAAGGCTTTTACTCTATGAAAACACATGATGAACAAAATGCTTACCTATTTGGTTTGATGAGGCAAGTAGATGTCAAAAGAAAGAGGGTTAAGTCAAGCAGCAGACGCACATGTACATTTGAATATTTTGTGAGAGTGAAAGGACGAGAAACCCAAGTATGCCAAACAGCTTTCAAGAATATTCATGCTATAACAGAAAGAAAAGTCAGGGTGCTCTGCAAAAAAATGGATGATGGGGTCATGTTTCCTAGTGACAACAGGGGCAAGAACAGTCATCGACGATCAGGTGAAGTACGCCTCCCGTCAGGAGTTGTTGATCAGATTAAAAATCACATCTATTCTATTGTACACACCCATCGACTGAAGGACTTTATAAGGCTTGACAAAATAGCTGGTCTAGAAATAAACATTTCAAAAATGTGGAAAGACTACATTAAAGCCTATGATCCTGACAACATTTTGGCAACAATGCCCAAATCTAAGAGAAGCACTGAGGTCCCAGAAAGTCAGCATCAGCCACAGCCACAACAGCCACCACCACCTCCACAAGACACATTTGCTCCACTCACTTACCCTGGCAGTGGTCATCTAGTGAATATTGCTGAGAATTATTTCCAAAACCAGTATCAGTCTACTACTATTCCAGCTGCAACTGCTACAAATTTTTACCAAACTCCAAATGGAGGCCAAAGCATGGGAATACTACTGCAGGCTGGACCTAGGCCCACACAACCTACAACTGCATACATTGTGTTGCAAGCTAAGCCAGAAAATCCACAAGGCCCTATGATTACTATCGATAATCAAGCATTCAGCCGGACTGCAGAGCTGATAACCACTGAACCAGAAAAGCCGGTTAAAGTCAAGAAAGAAAGAAGGCGTGGTCCTCTAGTGAAACAGTGGCGTTATACTAATATTTTTCATGATGAGATCAATGGTGCAGCTTTGGCAGCTATTAAGACTCGTCTTGGCATGTACTATGCAGAAAGTGATGCTGCACGGAAGAAGGCCAAGCAGGCTCCTCGACCTCAGGACTCAGTCCAGACACAGACTCCAGCTGAAACTTTTGCAGAGTTGAGGCCGGCCCACACAGTTACAATATATACTCATACTCACCAACATAACTAGCTCACACCTCAAAACTGAAATGGATCTCCTGAAACCTGAATCTTATAAAGATCTTTTTGATGACCCAGAATAATTTTCAAAACAAGAGAAGAGTAACTAGACTAGGATACCAAGTGTATATTTTGTATCATTTAGCTTCATTCTTAGTTCATGACATTTGGTAGCAAAATTATCTTTAAGGCATTTTGATCTCGTACAGAAGATAGCATAGAAAATTATAATGCCATAAATTGGTATTTTATTATAAATCAATCTATTTTAAATTAGTGCTTTTGGCATATTATATTAACATGATATTTTAGGACTGGCTTCTCATATATTATCCATATCAGATTAATTACTTACTATATTTCTTCTTGTAAGTCATCTTCTACTGTTTACTGATCCCGAGGACTGTTCAGCTCATAAAAAGGGCAGTTTGGATGACAGCCTGCAGCCATCATAATGGAAGGATTGATCTAGAAAAGTTGATAGTGGTTACTGTCCAAGGAACACCTATCTCACGAACATGTCATACCCTAATTACAAATCTGAGATGACTGATGGACGAACGAAAAACTTCACAGACAATTCTATATTTAATTTATTTTACATTACTACTATTTATAAACCTCTGCCCAAATAGCCTACATAATACACTTCCATATTGATATAGTACTACTTACATAAATTTGTATTCAAATTATATCATAAATTGGAATCATTAGATCTATAATAGTATGTACACAATAAAGATTTATTACTTTTACTTTACTTGAATTTTGACTCACCCTTTTCTCAAGGTACTAAGTATGCACAGAATAACTCAAATAATAAATAAGATTATTGCTGACCTAGTGTCCATGTAGTTGGTCAATGCCCTCTTCATGCCTACTTTAAGAGAATGAAACGCTGTGGTATGGGTCCCATTCAGCACCATGGTTAAGTAGTAGTCCCCGAGTGCAGTGCAAAAACCTAGAAACCACTCCTAGAGTTTTTTGACCCGTTTGATAGACAGCAACCTCATTTTTTGCTGAAATTAAGTAGGTGCGTAGGATCTCTAAAGATGGACTTCGAAACAAAAAGAATGGATATGATTTTTTAAAATTTATTGAAGACTTATATTACGCAGACAAGACACACACTCCACCAGCAGCTTTGATCTTAGCTTCTGCTGTTTTTGAGAAGAGCTTAGCTTTCACAATGACGGGTTGTTTAGGGAGCTTGCCTTTGCCGAGCAATTTGTAGTAACCCTGAAAAGAAAACAATTTTCAAGTTGAATATCATCAGCTATGAAAGGTTTGTTGAGATAGTGATGTTGATATTTACTACAGCTCATAATTAATAAAAAATGTCTAGTCAGTTAATAAGTATGGTCACTTGCCTGAAAATAAAGGGGTAACCTACTTACTGGCCCACACACACAACCGATTTCTCAGGTTTTATTAATTAATAAAGTAATAATTTTTGCCTTTGAACAGAAAGCAATTTGCAATAATTGATATACTTTTAAAAAATTAAAGAGGTTTTTATGAAGCCTGCAGCAGCATTCTTTTGTAAAGCATGCGAAAACTATAAACATGTAACAATTATATGATTTTTGAAACTGAAACACAATGAAAATATGTAGTGTAATCCTGCTGAATATTGTGTAGGTTGTTGTTAGAATAATATAATATGTATGGGGGTTGATTGCAAATGTAAAATGAATTAAAAATCCATCATCGTCCCTACCACGTGATGAACGATCGAAGATGCGTAATAACGGAGACGACACGAGAGATTGGTCATTCGGTAGTGTATAAGCGTGGTTGTTGAGTTTTAAAATTTCTAATTGTTCCAGTATACACAACCGGAACTCTTTCACAAACATGTAAGATTTTATACGTATTATTGTCATGTATTGACTGATCGGTGTCAATAAGATGTTTAGCGAAATGGGATTGATCTGGGTGGTCGTTTCTGTAAGCAGCAATATGTTCCATAAAACGAGTTTCGAAATTCCGCCCGGTTTGACCTATGTAAACTCCATTACAATAGTCGCAAGTCAATTTGTTAACACCTGACTTTTTATTGTTATTTAAATGATCTTTTCCGTTACAAAGGTGACGCATATTTTGATTGATACGGGACGCGACGTGTACGTTGTTTGTTTTAGCGATTTTTTCCGAGATGGGACCTAAATAAGTCAAACTACCTACGTATTTAGTGATATTATCGGGTGGGACAGCAAATAAAAGTGAACGAACCCTATCCTATTGTTTCTTTTATTAGGTTATCTACCATTTGTTTACTGTAACCGTTGGATAACGCGATTTGATAATTTATATTTAATTACTTTACGTAATTATCCGGGGTAAGTGGGAATAATCATTAATCTGTGTACCTAACTCCGAAAAGCCGCTAGTTTATTTTGAAAGAGGTGGGAAGAAGAAGAAGAAGGGATGGCTATGTTTGTATGTGTCGGTTTTCTATAAATTTGGAAGTTTAATTTATTGTTGACTTTCCAATTTAACCTAAATTTCCAATTTAAACTAATTTTGGGGTGTATGTGGTTTATTTTATTTAAAAAAAATATTTTGCGTATTAGGAGGGTTGTTTTTAGGGCTTTCTTTATTTAAAATTTTTTATTATTTACTTAATTAATACATTATTTACCTTTTCTTATATACAATATTAAACTCATTACTATATTTATGATTAAATATACATGTATATTAAAAAAAAAATAGCGGAGGAATTACTTATATATATATATATATATATATATATTTTAATTTTAATTCCTTTTACATTTGCAATCAACCCCCATACACATTATATTATTCTAACAACAACCTACACAATATTCAGCAGGATTACACTACATATTTTCATTGCGTTTCAGTTTTGAGATGAATTTCCACAACGTCACGCCTGATTCCATTGCATTCCATATGATTTTTTACTTCATCCACATCTTGAAACTGTTATGTTGTTTTGAAATACCTACTAGGTTTATGTCATTTAAATTATTCAAGTATGGTTTATGACACAGAAGCCATAACCAAGAAATCAAGTCAAAGAAATGCCACAATGCATTTCAGCAACATACATTATTTCCCATAAAAGTGAGATAACCAGTAACTTACAACCTTAATCATTAACAAAAACATGACAATACTTACAGCCTTGACAATGTTGATGACGGGGACCTTGCCGTCAGTAGCAGTGGCGTACTTGAGCCTCGCCTGTTCAGACACAAGAGTCCACAGTTTGTCTAGGTTCAACACAGGGCAGAATTCCTTGTTTTTCCTAGCATGGTAATTCCTCATGCCAACCTGAAATTTTTTATAAATTATTCTTATATGTCATTTTATACGATTTAAGCTTATTGATAGTGGATGATTGAGAAATATCAGTGTTATTATATGATAGAAAACACTTTATTGCACTTAAGGATTTACATTTTGAACATACTTTCTTATGATAAGTAAAATATGCGGTCTTATGATATCAGCAAAATTTTTTCATACTTTTAAACAACTGGGCCTAGTTACCAGTAGGTAACTGTTTCATGATAATGATATTACCTTGCCGAAGTATCCGGGATGGTACTTGTCCATGTTGATCCTGTGGTGGTGCTCTCCACCGGCGTTACCGCGACCACCAGGGTGCTTGCGGTGCTTACCTGAAATACAATATCGTAAATAATGAATTGATTTCTGTGGCGGAATTAAGTATTTCAAAAGATCAGGAAAAAGATATATCTGCATTTACATTATTCTTATTTTAACAAGTATGATAATGAATCCTTAACTGGCAAGGTATTGTAGGAACTTAATAACATATAGAATAACAGTGAAGATGAAGTTCTTGGACAATTACAGTGGTTACCTTAACAGCCGACTGGCTATCTTTGAGGTTAGAATTGTTTATAGTGATACATTATATTAGAAACATTTTGAGCATGCAATATATTTATCAGGACTTACCAATACGACCATGGCCATGGCTCACGTGTCCTCTCAACTTCCTGGTCTTCTTCTTGGAGGTGGCCTGCAGGAAAACAACAAATGGTTATTATTTTCATGTCTGATGGCAAGGTTTTCCTGAAATATAGCACTCCAATACACTTCATTCACTTTTACTCTTTAACTATTTCATTGTTTTGTAAATTTCAACTGAGATTACACAGAAAAACTTAGATAAATTTCATAAAAATATACACGAACCATTTTTATTCTTTCGTCAAGTTTTCAAAAGAGCAAAAAAAGAAAGACTTGTCAATCTATAGTCTATGGCAGGCAGGGTTGCCAGACTACTGTTAATAAATTCTCGAATAGGTATACACAAAGATAATAGGTATACATACTACAATCATAGAACACCTTACTTTTTTGACAATACAGTCAAGTGATAACGTCATGCTGAAGCAACTTCCCACGAGGGGCCTGGTAGCGTTAGCTCGGCTCTTCAACGGTATCCTTCGCACCCAACACTTCCCCAAAGAGTGGAAAACTGGCAAGGTTATCGTGCTCCCGAAGCCAGGGAAAGACCACCGATTGCCTGCCATTTACCGACCTATTACGCTCCCGCCGATGCTATCGAAGCTCTTCTAGGGCCTGTTGTTGCGGAGGCTGAGGCCTCACCTGACTCCAAGAGAGGCGCAGTTCGGCTTCCGCACCAGGCACTCCACGACGCTCTAGCTCACACGGGTGATGCATCTTCTGGCCGAGGGGATGAACAGGGGCCATCGCACGTTCGGTGTCTTCGATATCGAGAAGGCATTCGACCGTGTGTGGCACGAAGGGCTTCTGTGGAAACTCACCCAGACCACGACGCCACCGGCCATCACCAGAATCGTGGCGTAGTTCCTAGAACGGCGAGACTTCTTCGTCGCAGTGGAGGGCCACGCGTCGACGAAGAGGCCAACCCACGCTGCGGTTCCCCAAGGGTTGCGGTTGCCTGTCACCGGCTCTCTACGTGCTCTACACCGACGATATCCCTGTCCTGGAGAGCAAGCACCTTCGGGAGGGGGAACGGGACGTCACACTGGCGCTGTTCGCGGACGACAGCGCATATTTCACCTCGTCCAAAATGGCTATCATCGCTGCGAATAGGGTGCAGAGAGTCCTCGAGCTGCTACCCGAGTGGCTTGACAAGTGGCGGATGGCCGTCAATGTGGGGAAGACGGCCGCGCTACTCACTGGAGGACAACGCATTCTGCCACCACCACTTCAACTTAGAGGCGAGGACGTCAAGTGGGAAAGTACCGTGAGGTACCTTGGCGTCCACATCGATCGGACGTTGAGGATGCGCCCGCAAGTGGACTACGCCATCCGCTAAGCGAAGGCCGCTCGCGCGCTCCTCCGTCCGGTGCTGGCCTCTAAGTTACCCCTACGGGCCAAAGTAGGGGTATACAAAGCGTACATCCGCACCCGCCTCACATATGCGGGATGCCCGCGATGTCGGGGTGGAAAAGGTGGGGGAGTTCATGGTCCGTCTGGCGCGTCGTATGTACGACCACGCCGACAACGGGCCAAACCCCCACCTGCACGACATCGCACCCCTCCATGCGAGACCCCCCGACGAACCCCAGAAACGCGCCCTGCCCCGCGACGTTCTCCCGCCGCCAGAAGAAGACGAAGAGGGCAGAGGCGACAGCAATTCCAGCAGAAAGAGTCCCAATACAGAGCCGCTGAGAAGCGCACCGACTAGCGGAGCAGCCACCAGCGACCCAGGGGGTAGAAGCCCCCACGCGCTTACGCCTGGGTAGAGGGGACCACCCCGAGACCCACCCCTACCACTCCCCAGGGGAGGTGGAAGATCACCTTGACTGGAGTCAAGTGACAGTCAATAGTGAGATTAGTGAGTGACGAGTGCATCACATTAACATTGATTAGTGACTGCAACTGAAAATGTGTTTTAAATATGGATGGCTAAAAGGACGAGTATCCAGGCCGTAAAAAAAAGAAAACGTATCTAAACATCGCCTGATTGATGCAATATGCTGGGACTTATTTAGCACAACGTATCAGTATTGCAATCCAATGGGGCAATACTGCCAGCATCTTGGGTACCCTGTCAACTGCTAGTGGGTTGGAGCATTTGGGCTATCTGTAGGCCTTTAATCGTCTGTGGGTTTTCCAATTGCTTCTCCAAATCATACTTGATAAGGGCGCTAGCTTTTGCTCGCAACAGTATCGGAATTTCCGGGTACTGCTGTAATCATTTGTTCCATAATGAATTTTATAACACAACTAAACCGACTTCAATTCTGATGCTTTGTCTTTGACTGAACACAATTATTCTAGTGACACAACTAAAAAAAAAAAACAATTTTTAAACATAAAAACAAAGACTACTACTTTATCTTTGCATAAAAAAAACAATCGACTTGCAAACCTCCAACTTTTTAAAAAGTCGGTTAATAAAAGAAGCACATTCTCCCGAAATCTAGGAGCGCGCGCAACCATATCACACTTAGCGGAAAACCGCAGACTACTATACACTTTTTGAATGCTAAAACTCTTGTACTTTTGCGTAGTTGCGTACAAGATCACTATAAATTGCCTCGTATATCGTGCCCTAAACAAAAAATCTACTAAGTGTACGAGAATTCTCGTACGTCTGGCAGCACTGCTCTATGGCTCTACGGCTTTATCGTCAGTAAGTGCTGTGATTTGTGGTATAGTATCGACATATCGAATCTACAAATTCTTAGTCGTAAATCGAGTCACTTTCCATCAGGGAGACACTACGCTACCACAGCTTCGAGTAGACAGCCAAATATTTTATCTGAGTACCACAGTATTACAATCCATACAGTAGCGCAACGCCTTTGATGTCGGGCGATGCCACGGCATGTGTAGGTACGCTGTCGTAAATGTGCAAGGGTTGTCACAAAATAGATAATTAAATAAATGTGATTAGTATTGCTTTTCATTTATAATATAAGTACATTCCTAATGTAAATACATTCATATGTGTTAAATCGTATGTACCCACTTAAGTACCTACAAAAGAACTTATTAGTAGGTAGTTTAGGTACTTCGGAACGCGTCGCCAGAGGTACAACTGTGGCTCACTCAAGGTCATAATGACACGATGCTGATGTGTGATGTACATACATACCTACCTAATATAAATGATTTTAATCGTATGATTTTTCACAACACTTGGTTTTTCACTAGCCCTAACTCAATTCTACTATACTACAAGTATACGTTTTATCAAACAAAAAAAAAACAACTTCAATGGTATCTTCGAAGTTCAAGAACAAATATCGATGAAATTTATATGGGACTACTTCGTAGCTATACTGAACCCAATGCAAAAAGAATTTTCTAAATCGGTTCATGAATGACCTTCTCCTTTTTTGAAGTTGGTTAATTACTATTACCTACTTAGATATTATTTAGTACAAAATTAATGTACAAAATAAATAATAGTAGGTACTAGATGATGATAGTTCGAACATAGACTTCAGATTGCAGGTAGGTCGCGTTACGGAGAAACCTATGAAATCTTAATTCCTTGTTGTTTTTCCTTGTCAAGGTACATCCGTACACAGAACAGGTGTGCGCCATTATAATTTACGTATTCAATGATTCTCGTACAATTCGCTCGTAAAAACACGTTTGCGTCTGCCTTCAAGAGCGTCCTACAAACTAGGCGAGTTTGAAGGACCTCCCCGCGAGATCTCCACTGTTGCTCTACGCAAGTACATTCGTTGCGCTACAGTATTACTGTATGGATTATTATTCTGTGATGCTACGGTAAAACGCTTATATTATTATTAATATTGTTTTTTTATTCATTGACTTCCTCTAGGCTCGTGTTGGCTCGTGTCGTATGGCTACCCCATCGCCAATGCCCAGTCTCAATTATACGGTGAATCATAACCTTATTATAGGATATGAAGAAATACCACTACCTACACATTCAAAATTCCAATCAAACTCAAAACAAAAAGACAAAAATCAGCTTTGAAAAATACCATATCTTCGAATTTGGGCAACACTATTTAGATTAATCGAGTCGAATTGGTCGCTCAACACATCACTAAATTTTCAGTAGGTTTCCAGAAAATGGTGGGATTGTGTGTCGAAGTTATTTCTGACACGTATTTTGCTAAAATACGTAAATAATTTGTGAAATTCTGCAATGTTGCTGCTTTTATAGCGGATTTACGTCGTGAACCACTAAGTAAACTGAAAATATGGAGTTCCGAGAGACGCTTTTAGCTGCCCAACGAAATCAACAACAAAAATCATCTGTGAGTGTCGATAAAATTTGCAGTGTTATCCCACTTTTCTTATGAATTGTTCTATTATTTACCATAACCACCGTCTTCACAGTGTTGTATTACTCATATTGGTGCCTAAGATGAACCTGTTATTGCGATTGATACCTTATATTTTATATCGTACACTGATTATGTGTCTTGACTTTCAAATTGATTTCAGGAGAGTTTGTACTATAAAGCTCGGTTCGATCCTCCTAAAAAGGAACAAAAACAGAAGGACAGACTGTCGGCGAACATACAAAAGTTTTTGGCAAAGAAAGATGAAGAGGAGAAACAGAAGAAATTGGAAGCCCAGAAGAAACGTGATGAGTTGCTGGCTATGCGAGATCCGAAGGCTCTTAGAAAGATACAGAAAACATTAAAAGTCATAAAGTCTGCCAACAAGTCTGTATTAGAGGATGCAGTGGACCGAGATAACACGGCAGTCACTCTGGCGGGGGCCGATCAGCCCGACCAAGATGACTATGGCTATGAATCACAGGAAGCTGCAGCTATTTATGCTAAAATGATGCAAAAATACAGCAAAATACCTGATGAGCCTAAGTTTCCTACGAGCAGTATGTTATTTTTAGTATATTTATAAAGCTTTAATAGAGCAGTTATACTTAGGTTAAAAATATTATTATTTGTAATGTATTAATTAATGGGGCCCAGTTATTGTCTTAGAACAACAATCACGCGGCCATGTTTATATACAAGTACAAATCTACTCATAATGTTTATATACAAGTACAAATCTACTCATATTATATCACAGACCATGCCGATGATGATGATAATTTCATCATGATGAGAGGACAAGAGAAGCAAGAGGGCGGTACAATGCTCTTCCCATTCTAATGCACAATATAACTAAAAAATGGGCAGAGTGTGTCCTAGTTTAGATGAAACTGCTCTGGTTTAAAATATAGGTCATACCTTTACTTTAAAAATATGTCACCACCCCCAATTATATGGGTTTTTACAAGAACAAAGAATCACAAATAGACAATATCCATCTCATAGTTAACAGTTTTTGATTGATGAGTGTTGCTTCTTGCTATTTTTAACCACAGTATATGTACTCATATTTCTTATTATTTTGAGTGGAGGTGGTAGTGAAGAGTAATGCTTTGAGCCAGCTAGATTTTTGATTAATATCAAAAATCTAGCTGGAATTAAATGCATTTCTTTCAGATCAAGGTGTGAAGAAAGATTTGAAAGGCACTATGGAACGAGTGAAACACGCCTTACAGCATGAAGACGACCCCGTTCCTCATAAAAGAAAAAGGAAGACAGATAATGGTAATCAGTTTATCATTGAAAATATGAAAATGATCATGGATTTGTTCAATATTGTCAACAAGTTTTAATTATATTCAGTAGTCTTGTAATTATACATAGAGCCTAGAGACACTTCCAGATTCCAGAATATTTTTTTTTAATTTATATTTTTTTATTTACTCAGTTATTGACAAAGAAGACAGCCCAACCCGTTATGAGCCCGAAAAAAAGGAGGAGAAAAAACCTGACAAGCCTAAAATTAGAAAGCCCATGCCGCCACCGATGGACTTCAACCAGCTGCTCAAACTCGCGGAACAGAAGAAAAGCGAGCCGGTCGGAGTCCAAGCGGCTCCGAAGAAGCAGGCTCCCGAGTCCGAGAATGAAAGGCCCATGACGAAGAGGCAGCGGCGCGATTACGAGGAGGAAATGGCGCGCCGGCAACGCAGGCAGGAAAGACTCGACGCCGAAGCGCGGTCAGCCGGCAAGAAACGTAAGTGCTACGCTCTTGCTGCTTAGCATTGTGTATTGAACTTTAATATTCCCGATGGTAAATAGTAAATAGGGTCGATTAAACCCAAATTCAACAGATGTTCCCTACAAACAAAACTTCCTCACTGCAAGGGAAAAGGTACCTACCCTGGAAGTCCCAAAATTTGCTACACTAACACTACTGTATACATACTAGAGAATATAATTCTATATGTATCAGAATACTTACACACTTGTTTTAAAAGGTGCTTATGTGGCATTTAAATATTGTTGTATGTATGTATTAATATTTTCTTTCTTCTTTCCAGCTCAAAGAGACGAGAGACCAGCTGAAAAAGAAAGACCGGATCAACAGAAACCTAGTGGATTTGGACGCATCCCGAAACTAAATGAGAAAAACTCTGACAGAAACAACAGCCCCAAACCAAATGACAGAGATAAGGGTGATAAACTGCAGCGAGAAAAGGACAAAGTTCGCAGTGAAAGAGAGAGGTTAGAGCGCGAAAAAGAGCGGGTAGATAGAGAAAGGGATCGCATTGACAGAGAGAGGTTAGAAAGGCTTAAAGCAGAGAGAGAAAGAATAGACAAAGAGCTCGAGCGGCTCAGCTCAGCTAAAGAAAGACTAGATAAAACAGAGAAGAAAGTTAAACAAGAAAATGGCAGGACATCGGATAAATCTGTAGATAGATCTAAACTGAATTCAAGTGACAGCGTTAAGAAAAGTATAGACTTGAAGAGTCAAAACACATACAGGATAGATAAAAATTCTAATGAGAAAAAGTTAGCTAGTAAGAATGACATAAATGGCAAGTACACAAATGGTCATAGCTCTCAAGGTAAAGTCGTGCCAAATTCTAGTAGGGAGCAGATGTTGAAGAATGGTATCAAAGATAAAGCGGCTCTGATGGCCAAACAGCGGCCTCTAGGTGAGGGGAAACTTGAGAATGGTAAGAGGTTGTCGGATAATAAAGTGCCTTCAAAGAGACCAGAGGAGCGAGCGCCAGCCAAGCCTGGCCTGGGCCAAGCCGGGTCCAGCAAGCCGAAGATAATACCGAGCAGTTTCGATTTCGATAAACACGTGAAGACATTGAAGAAAGAAGTGGGCGGTAAGAACGGCGCGCGGCCGACCGACCTCAAGAAGAGACCGCGTCCCGACGACGGGAAAAAGAAACTAAATCGTACGTTATACATATCATTTTACGATATTTATTTATTTTCTATTGTTTAATTCCAGTCTCTATACAATTCTCGCGTTTCGCTTCAACTGTGTCACGAATATTGAAAATAAATTGCCTTCGCTAGGTAATTGATTCCGGCCAAGACAGCGCCCCTATACGATGGACGAAGCCAATAATTCTATAGACCCTGTTATATCTACACTTCAAAGGCTGTTTGATATTGCCAGAAGTTTCGCGTGCACCAAACTTCTTTTTGACGATCCAAATTAAGTAATTTTAAAAGACGTCTATCAGTAACTAGAGTTTCATAACATCTCGGTGTCGTTGGTTTGTTCTACTACCCCTTCACGCGCGCAAAGGCCCGATGTCGCCAACGATGTTTCTATTATGCGCGTGAAGGTATATATATAACATTAGTTGTTTTCACCAAGATTAGATATCATTCCAATCTATTCGCAAGTTGGAAATTAGACTTAACTACCTTAATATTGAATGTTTTAGGTCGCGTGGTGGATTCCGAGTCTGAATACGATTCAGAAATGGACGACTTCATTGACGACGGAGATGAGAACATGGACTATTCCAAGCACATCAAGGAGATCTTTGGATATGACAAGTCCAAGTGAGTAACGAACCCCATTGTATTTTTTATGTTACTGAGTGATAAGACGAGCGAGTCGTTCGCCTGATGGTAAACGCCACGCCTGCCCATAACAATTGCAGTAATGCCACTCAGAACTTTTAATACCATAAAAAGCACTATGTAGGACTGCACTGCGCTCATCATCTTTAGATGTTAAGTCTCATAAGCCTAGTAATTTCGCTGGCTACAATGCCCTTCAAATCGGAACACAGTAATGTTTGCGCACTACTGATTGGCGGCAGAATTAGCAAAGCTGTGTGGTCTGGTCTAAATCGCTTTTAACTATAAAGTTTCCTACCTAACTAATATAAAACATTTTATGGCTAAGATTTATTTATGGTAAGCAAATAAAGAGTATTCTATTGTAACTGCACCTGTGTACTCTAGTTTATGCGTTATTTAACTAACATCGCAAGTTCAGGTGCGTTTATTTGCTGAACAAATAGCACAATAGTTACAGGTGAATGAAGATAGATACAGAGATTATACAAATAGGGAATACGCATGTATTTTTTTTAAAGCATGAATCGATTTATTATTGAACACTATTAATGAAAAAAAATATTTAAAAAGTTTACAGCATCATTTCTCAATAAAATAACTAAATTAAAATTTGAATCTATTGAAACCAACATAAACGCGCCATTTGCGTGTGACGTCACAACGTGGGGACCTAGGATCTCCTCATTGGTCCATCTGTGCTAAATGTGATAATAAGTAGCAGTAGAGCGAGTGTGGCTCATTGAGAGAACGTGCGACTTTCGATCCGACGCACCCGAGTTCGAATCCCGCTGGCCCCGCACCACTGACCTTAAGTTATGTGTGGATCTAACAACCGCTCTAAAAACCGGTGAAGGAAAACATCGTGAGGAAACCGGCATATCCAAGAATTTATAACAAAAATTCAAGGACATGTGACATCCACTAACCCGCACTGGGCCAGCGTGGTGGAATATGGCCTAGACTCTCTATGAGAGAAGGCCCGTGTCCCAGCTGTGGGAACGTGATGGGCTGATGATGATGATGATGATGAATAAGTAGCAGTCGGTTACGGCTCCTACCCCTAACTAGGTAACGAGCTTTTACCATATGTTTTTATTTTTTGTAATTTTTAATAATTTTGTAATTGTAGGTATCGGGACATAGACGATGACGACGACCCGACCATGGAGTCTAGTTTCGCGCGTCAACAACGCGAGGAGTTCATTAGTAAAAAGATCGGTAAGTATAGTATTGCATACATTCCACAACAATCAAATTAATGCATTATTTCAGCCTGCAATGGCCATACTAACAATACCAAGGTTTAGACTAAGTAAAACGAATAAGTCCTTCATGGGCAATTGTGTACGTTTTTACGATAATTCCAAAATGTATAACGGAGCTCACAGAAAGTAGATTCAAATAGGTGTGAAAAATATTCTAATGACAAAAGCATACTATACAGTTAGTAATTACATAGAAGACAAAGATGCATAGAACATGCCGCTTTTGCCAAGTAGCCAACTGGCACATAAGAAAAATAATATTGTCAAAAACTAACATAAAATATTGTAACAATAGTTCTAAAAAAAATGCTCTTCAGTTTCTTGCCGTATCTTCTGAGTAGTGGTTCTGTTTCCGATACGGTGGTAGAGTCATTGTAATAATTGACGTTCATAAGTGGGTCTGTGACGACAAATATGAATAAAGAACTTTGAACTTTGATACCTTGATCTAAAATACCTATGATTTTGTATAAAAACAATAATTTGAATCAGTAATGGAAATTATCGTTATTTTTCATTAGTTTCATTAGCATGTGAAATAATGCTCGCGTGAATATAAAATAATAGAAATAGTGAACGCCTGCTGCCTATATATCGCGTGCTAAGAGATGCATTTTAGCATTCATCGAATTTTGCAACTACAATTGAATTGATTAATGCTAATATAAATTTAGCAGTTTCTTAATGCTGCGAATGCTAATTGTTCCAATATTAGTTTGAATATTACAGTCCATCAAATCTAAGAGGTACCGTTTGACGTTTCATATTTTTCAAACCGAAACAACTTTGTTCATACGTACATTATTCAGTTTCGATAACCTTTTTCATAAAACCATGAATTTAGAAAGATTTCATTATTGTATCTAAAAATGTACAATTCTTAATATCTAAATGTAATTGAAAACTTTCAAACAAAGCAAAATAACACATATTTACACAGTAAATAATTTCTAATAGTTATATTCTTGACCTCATTACAAAGTTACGTAGTTAGGTCACTGCACGTAGTGTTGCGACTCTTCGGATACACTTGTATGCAAAAAAATCGTTTACATATACGAAAAATCGAATGTATTATTTACAAATTACACTTGACAACCAAACAAATATTTTTATTTTATTTTGATTTTACAATTACAATTTTTTCTTCTAAGTCTTATTTCTACGTCTAAAACTAATAAAAATAAGGTATGTAGAACCCATTCACAAAAATGTTGTTGCCTGATGTTATAAATTAACGACGTTACTGCGCGACCGCATAATGCACTGAATACACAGATACCCTAAAATAAATTAATTTAATTATTTTTAGGTCAATAGGCAAAATCGCAGGTGTCCAAGTCTCTACAATTTTTTTTTTTCTGGCAACACTGCCAACTACAAGCGCACGCGGTCCGCTCGGTCGGTTCGGCGTCAGCAGTCTCTCGCCATCTTGGAAGCTGACTGTGCGCGTACTTGCTTTCTCGTTTGTGTTTTACAATTTGTGACTTGGCTATTACTTTTCTGGACTGATCATTCTTTATCCGTTTACCTTGGCAATATTTATACTGGACTCCGAACTAAGCAAGTGTTTATTAATAATGTCGAAAAGAGGACGTACTTTGAACAGCCAGGCTCGTGAATTGGTGGTGAAATTACACGAGTATTTTGAGCGTGAATCTCAAAATGGTGGACTTCTACTGCCAGTTACACAAGTTCGGGATCGCGTCGGTGAAGCTCTCGGTATTGGTAGCCGCACCGTTGGCAAAATATTAAGTGAAAAATATGGGCCTTCGGGGAGTGACAGTAACGTACTTCACACACCGAAAACACGAAAAAGAAATAAACCTGTGACAGGCATCGATGAATTCGATAGTCATGCTATTAGAAACCATATATACGGGTATTTTACAAGAGGCGAATTTCCAACATTGGCAAAGTTATGTGCAACTTTAAAAGATGCCGGGCTGTATAAGGGAAGCATAGAGTCGTTGAGAACGGTAATAACAGGAATTGGCTTCAGATACAAAAAAGTTGACAAACGAAAAATTGTTATGGAGCGACATGACATAATTATGCAGCGACTAACATTCCTGCGCGAAGTTAAACAAATTATAAACTGGGATAATGTAATATTTTTGGACGAAACCTGGCTAAATTCCAACCATTCTGTGCCGAAAACATGGACTGATGATTCTGAAGCTTCGTGCTCGAAGGTGCCGATAGGAAAAGGTGGACGCCTCATAATATGCCATGCTGGGTCAGCGTCTACAGGCTTCGTGGAAAACTCTTTATTAGCTTTCCAATCCAAAAGCACTAAAGAGTATCATGAAGAAATGGACGCAGTAAGGTTCCGAGAGTGGTTCTTAAATTTATTACAGAATATCCCTCCTAACAGCACAATTATAATGGATAATGCCCCATACCACTCTGTGCAAATTGATAAAGCACCTACGTCAGCCAATAAGAAAGCAGATTTGGTGGCATGGCTGCAAAGAAAAGGAGTGGATGCCGACATGTCACTATTAAAAGCTGAATTATTACAGTTAGTGAAATTGCATAAACCACCAAAACCGACATATGTAATTGACCAATTGGCCGAAGAGCACGGGCACAAAGTCATACGACTTCCTCCGTACCATTGCCAATATAATGCCATTGAAGGTAATATTTTATAATATTATAATAATAACACGAGTACTTCTAACATTTATAATTTAAACAATGGTTTTCGTCTGCTATCAAATAGTTACATTATTGTTTTACAGGTTATGCAGCAAGACACAACACAAAACCACCCTTCAGTGTCAAGAAAATGGAAGGTTTATTAAAGGAAGCATGTGCCCAAGTTACACAGGAAGATTGGAGTAAAGTAGTACAAAAAACAAAGAAAATAATAATGGACGACTTCGAAAGAGACGTACACTTTGATAATGTAATGGACAATCAACTGGTCATTAATTTAAATGACGATGATGACGAAGACGACGATACTAGTACTAGTAGTGAATAAAAAAATATCCTAAACATTTCTTTTATTTAATTATAACAATTGATTTCTTAAAATTCGGATATTATAGTAATCGATCTCTTAAAGTTCGGATATTATAGTAATCGATTTTTTCATCCCATCCCTATCATTCAATTGTCAGAACTGTCAAACGGTACTTCTTAGATTTGACGGACTGTAGGCACGTGATACAAAGTTGTATATGGGCATGTCACGCGTTGCGTCGGTTAGCGCGAGTTATTACAATAGTGTACTATTGTAATCATAGCTCTTAGATCAGTGTATATGATGTTCCATCTCAATATATTCCAGGTATAATGGAAGACTTGGAGGACATGCGAATGGAAGCGATGGAGAAAAAGAAATCCAAGAAGTCTCGCCGAATTAGCGACGACTGACGGCGAACAGACGACTGACGCGATGCCCCATCCACGGACAACGAGCTCTGTGCGGCGAGCACGAACATTTGGACAGCGTCTTACGTAATCGTATCCAGGGGGCCTCCTCCGAGTTGCTTTCGTTCGTTCGTTCGCGCGGACTAAAAGAGACACTCTTATGCCTGTTGCATAGCGCTGTCCCTTTCATCCAACAGAACGAAGATCGTAATTACTTTTTCAGAGTACAGGGCTAAATTACAAAGATCAATAATCACATTACGTTCTAAGATAAGGGACTCCTTTGTCACCACAGCTTAGTGTCAACATAAATAATTCATTTTATAACAAAAATAATATTATTCAATATGACCCAAACAGGGTAAGCTAAATAAAACCGTTTAGAAGAACCGACTTCAATTCTGATGTACATATCTACGAAGCCTAAAGTTAAATATCGATGAAATTTATATGGGACCACCTTGAAGCTATTAAACAAATCGCCCAACTATCCAACGTAAAAGAATTTCCCAAATCAGTTTATAAATGACGGCGTAATCGCGTAACAAACATACAAAAAAAAAATGAAAACATACAGTCGAATTGAGAATCTCCTTTTGAAATGGGCTTATAATAATTTTCCAAATCAACTTATAAATGAGTTCTGAGGTAAAAAAAACATATAATCTCTTCCTTTTTTTTAATTTGGCAATAAAATATTTTAATCGCTAACAACGGAGGGCCGTATCTTAAAATTTAGTGATTACCTTTGAAAAGTGCTGTCGAATTCGTACGATTACTTTCTCGCAAATGGTTCGTACTCACTTCACTGCAAGTGTTACGAAGCTGCGGGCACATTGGTACGCGTGCGCTGACCTTTTATTTGATTTTAGTTTCTTCACGTTTTCAGTTCAAACAAATATAAGCCGGTCGCTCCAGCAGTTGCAAAGAACTGTACTAGACTGATGTGATGCAAAGAAACTTCCTTCAAAAAGTATATCCATTGATTGTCCATCCCAACACGAAACATGTTAATTTCATTATTTTTTTATTAATTGAATTAATTGATAGTAGCAATTGACTTGTGATTAGGTCTCTCTTATGGGAGGCCGTCTGGGTAGGCACCACAACTGCCAGTTATTCTGCCGCCAAGCAGTAGTGTGCAAGCATTACTGTGTTTCGGTTTGAAGGGCATTTTAGCATATAAGACTTAATACCTGAGGTCTCGGGGTGATGAGTGCTATGCAGTGCTACGCAGTGCTTTTTATGGTTTTAAAAGCTCTAGGCGGCACTGCAATTGTTATGGGCAGGCGCTTACCATCAGGCGAACGACCTGCACGTCTCATCAATCAGTACCACAAAAAGATATTGTGGAACAATAGTAATGAAATACTATAAATGCGAAAGTTGTGGGGATGCATGTATGTATGTTTGTTACTTACCTACTGACCGAAGAAAACTGTACCTTTTTCTCATGTAATTTGCAATCTAGAACTTACTTCAGATCTAGAACAACTTGTGCACCGGCCTCCAATATTATATCCGGCGTACTGGGTGATGATATTTATTTGTCTTAGAGAATTGTGCAATGGGCGTTGACATGTACACAATGTGACTGCAGTTTCGTGTTTTTGTGTTACCTTTGTATGAATAAAAAATGTGATTCGATTCGTTAATTGTACTGTTTATCGGCTTAGCTTATTAGTTTAAGTTAGTTTCTATTTCATCTTTTAAATAGGGGAATATGCATGTATTTTTTTAATGCATGAATCGATTCTTTATTGAATACTATTAATGAAAAAAATGTTTAAAATTTTCGGCATCATTTGTTAATAAAATAATTAAATGAAAATTTGATTTTTTTTTTTTTTTTTTTTTATATGACTAGGTAGTCAAACAAGCAGACGGCCCGCCTGGATGGTAAGCGGTTACCGTCGCCTATGGACACCTGCAACACTCGGGGCATTACTGGTGCGTTGCCTACCTTTAAGGACCCTTTTCACCCTTCTTTTAAAGTACCCCATGTTATAGCTCTGCGGAAAAACCTCGGGCGGTAGCCCATTCCATATTTTGCAGGTGTGCGGCAAGAAAGATCTGGAGAATCGGACAGTATGCGATTTCCATAGATCTAATGATACTGATTCAATTGAAATCAACATAAACGGCCATTTCCGTGTGACGTCACAAACGTGGGGACCTAGGATCTCCTCATTGGTCCATCAATGATACATGTGTATGTCAATAAATAATTTACCAATAGGGCGGGCTCTATGTCAAAAAATTATCAATAGCAGCGAGGAGCGTGACGTCAGATAGTGGTTGCATGTACTCAAGCGTTTTGCGATTACGTTCCGTTTCTCCAAAAATAAGAAAAAGAAACATTGAAATGCAAATAAACTACGCAAATAATAATAACAATTATATCATTACTTATTGTTAACAGGAGTAATCTATCGTAAAAAGTAATTTCCAGATTTTTTGACAAAACATGCATATTCTCCCTATTATGGTTCCAATCCATTTCATATTTTCAAGAGACTGTATCTGTGAAACTGACTTACAATTCCGTACCTACTAGTTGATCAAAAGGGATACTTGATGCCAAATGCGTGCCTGTGACAGATTTATAGTAAGATGATTCGTCTTTAAATAATTCAGAATTTTACTTACGCGCAAGTGCTATCTTTATAATCATAAGTGTCAGTGCCGTGTGCCGTATTAGCCATTAAATGCTATTCCTGGTTACCTTGAGTTTAGATTCATTTTATTTTGCTTTTTCATTATAATTTTGTTAGTTTGTGTCTGTTAAAATATATAAATTCACTATTAATAAATATAGCTCATTTTTTTTTACTGACTCTGAATGTACTAGCTCTACAATAATATTTTTCTTTTCTAACTTTTATACATTTTAGTAGGTATTTACAAAGTTCTCTTGCAATATTAAATGTTTTCAAATATTATTACCCAGTTGACTTATTTGCAATAGTATGAAACTAAATATCTTTGTCATACTGGATGGCCCATGACATGAAGATGTCGACTTTAGTTACATAGTTTATGAAAAAAAGTTAATAAATAACTCTGTTGTGCTCAAACAAATTATAATATGTATATGTGGCAGGAATGTTTAAATTCTGATCTAAGAGTAATTTAAGAGTCACATTAGGCTTAGACTATCTAATTTTTGATATTGAATGAATTAGCGAAAATCTATAAATTTTAAATAATTAGGAAGAAGAAAATGATATTGCTCGGGCAGGGATCGAACCTGCGACTTCTGAATACCGTCTCAACGCCTTATTAACCAATGGGCCACTGAGCCAATTGTTTCACCTATCAAAACGATATAAGAAGGATAGACTAAATTTGGGTAACTAAGGTTATTAATATGACTAAATGTGGCTTGATTGATTATTTGTAATATGTTTACAAGATACACAGTTACAGCTGCAATAACATTGTTGTACTTTTGTACTTTATGTAAGTATTATATAAATACAAATACAACATTATATAAATACAACCATCATTACAACATTTTTTAAAGGTGTAAATGTACTTTACACAAAATTGTAATAAAATTACCTTTATGATTGGAAATGTTCTTTGTTATTTTTTACAAAAAGTAATTTGTATTCATGTTACGTTTAGGTAATGAAAGTAATTAAATATAGTTACATATTTTTATAGAGCGATTGGAACACGTTGATTTGTTAAAGAATATAAAATAGTTACAAAGAAAGTTGATTTTGAAGAAATAGTTGTTTCCTCTTGCTCTCAAATTATTTGGCTACTGTAAAAACATTTATCAAGAATATAATGTCCATAATCCCAATTTTGTTTTACAGAGGCGACGTTTTATAAAGTCTTTGGTGGAGGAATAACATCAAAATCTATGCATAGTTTGATTTGTATATTTAGTTGCACGTTTAATTGTTTTGTTGCTTCAGTTATTTAATTAAGCTCCTTTAGTTTAATTATAGCAAACGAATTAAACTTATTACCTAGTTAATTATTTTGTGAATTTGAATGATGAATAAATTTAGAGATCTTACACCTGGCTCGAGTCAAAAAATAACTAGGTACTTTTCAAATCCCAAATGATAGGTACTAAATAAGTATGATTTGTATGCTGAATAATTTGGTAATGTGTTGAGCTGTTCTGTACTAGTACATTGTGTATAATTACTATTATTCGTCTAATTTGCATAATGGTAACCTATTGTAATTTATATTGTTGAAGAGAAAAATGAAAAAAAAATATTGTCAAATAAAAAATAAATATATATCTATGAATATTTTCATTTTTGTTTTTCACTTGAATGCGATTACGAGAGATTTATTTTATAATATTATATTTACGCCGTTTATTTCTTTACCCGTTAGAGTGGTTTCAGACTAGTGTTTTTTCTGCGCGTATACGGTCGTTTCGGTATACGCGCGCTACATTTCGCGCTTTCAAAAAACCGGACTCGCGTACGCGAGCTTGTGCCGGCGTGTTAGCTCGAACCGGTAGTGGTGAGTCAATATCAACATGGATTCGGATCGGTGGGACTAGGAAGTATATAGTTTTTAGAACTGTAATACTGTAATAATTCGTTTATTTTACCAAAAATAATACACAGAAAATCAAACTGGCCACTTGTAAACAAAATAAATAAAAAAATAATTTAAATTTTAAAAATGGAACTCTGCCAATATTATTGAGTATGAATTTCATTCAATTGTCATTTGTTTTACTATTTGGCGGCAAATTGAAAATTGTTGTCACGTCAGCATCCTAGATAAAAATTGCAGCATGAATTTGACGCGAGAAAATTTTCGTGCTATGATTTTTTATGACTTTCGATTACCTACATTTAAGTCAACAAGAAAGTTATGATAGACTACGATTGGCCTTTCACGATGAAGCCCCATCTCATGCCACTGTTTACAACTGGTTTAATGAGTCAAGCGTGGTCGCACTAATCTCACCGATGATCTGCGTGAGGGACGGCCTTCTACGGCGACGACCGAAGATAACATCTGTGCTGTGCGTCGTATGATAGAGACTGACAAAAGAGTGACCTATCAGCAGATTCGGACAAGCTTAGGCATCGGTATGAGTCAGTGCACAAAATACTGCATGAACATTAAGCGGTCAGGAAGCTTCGTGCCCGGTGGATACCTCATCTTTTGACCGAGGCCCAAAAACTCCGTCGTGTTGATTGGTGCCGTGAAATGCTTGAAAGATTTAACGGAGGTGACTCAAATGCCGTGTTCGACATACTTACGGGTAACGAAAGCTGGATTTACATTTAAACAGTTTCTGCGGAGTGGTACACTAAACTTGTCTTGGAAAAAGTTCGGGAGAAACGACCTCGCAGTAGAATCCTCGTTCACCACGACAACGCCTCGTTGCACACCGCCAGGCGAACGATCGACTATTTGGCGACGTCAAACGTGGAATTACTGGGTCATCCGCCGTATAGTCCCGACCTCGCACCTTGTGATTTTTATTTATTCCCAAAACTAAAAGAAAAACTTAAAGGAAAACTTTTTATGGCGTTTCAAAAGGCCGTCGAAGAGACCCCTCCCCCCCCCTCCCTAAGGACGAGTGGGCAAAGTGCTTTTCTCAGTGGTTCCATCGGATGCAGCGATGTATTGACGTGAACGGACACTATTTTGAAAAGATATAATACATAATAGTAATAACTAGCTAGTTTAATCAGTTTTTGATTTTCTAAGAAACTTCAGTTGGCCCTCGAAGTATAAGCGCGTCAACCCTCGTACAAATCGCGCGTGTTGCAAAAGGCGCGCCTATAAGAGCCTACAAGCGCTTCCAAAAACGAGCTTATACGCGCGTATAAAACGCTAGACTGAAACCGCTCTTAAATAAGAAAGTACAACAAACTTTTTTTGCAGTAAAAATCGTTAAACCTCCTAAATTATTTTTAATTACAAAATATGTACTTCTTTTTTCTCTTTTTTGTTGATCAATTTTGACCTTGTATGCAAGGTTTTTTCAGATGGTACGGTCACGCCTGGTAATCTGCCTTATAAAATCACTGACCTTAAGAAACGATATTTTATCTGTGGTGCAAGAATAGAACCCTCCTCCTCGCCCCCTTTCTTCACCCCCTTTCGATGGATCGACCATTTTGAATTTGATACGGCGGCCATTGTTGTTTATGTGTTGATGAGAAGTGTTTAGTGTCGATTAGTTTCCGTAAATTTTAATCCACATAATCAGTAATAATGCGTATTAACTATCGCCAACAACAAGACGCTATATCGCGAAACAAAATGTATCATATGTGTTGTGTTCCCCTATGTGATAACCAACGAAAGGACGTTAAATTACATAAATTTCCTGAGAGAGAAGATCACGCACGGGATCCCTGGATAAAATGTATAAACTGGTAGAACCTGAGAAGTGCGGCCTAAACGGCCCTAACGGACAAAGCGTTTGTGTGTCATAAACACTTTAAAAAACGGTTCATTTCGGCAACGAATCGTCTAAGGGTTGTTGCATATCCAACATTGTTTAGCGATTTGGTAATTGCATCTGGAAACCCAACAAGAACTTCCTGTTCCCTCACTGAATCAGGTAAACACACTTACCTATCTATATATAGTTCAATAGTATATAATATAACGCAGAGTCAAGGGTACAGGCTAGTATAGTTAGTAGCCTGTACCCTTGACTCCGCGTAGAATTTGTTCGTTTTTCAGGGATTAATAGCTTATGTACTATTACAGAACCTAAAGTAAATATATACCAAATTTCATTAAAATCTGTTCCACCATTATGAAGTTGAGTAATCACAAATACACACAGACTTTCGCATGTATTATAATATATTAGTAGGAGTAGGTATTGTATGCTTATTTTATTTTATGATGTATTGCTTTACTAATATACAAATAACTTTGAATTTTCAGCTCAAAATCAAAAGCAATCATACAGCGTTAATAAACATGATCATACATATGTGAAGAAGTCGCCATGAAAATACTAGTGTGTCTTCAGAAGATGCCAGAGTATCAATTCCAGGTAAATATCTAAATAATAACCATTAATCCGCTAATTATATGCATACATTTCTATTGTTCTTCAATTGTTCACTATCGAGTAACCTCTTCACTTGCCTATTACAACACTTTTACACAGTGAACACCTTCTGTATATAAAATTATTATTTTTTTACACTTACAATTGAAACAGAATAGTACAAAGAATCTATGCTATAGTATACCTAATTAATAAAAATATATTCTATTACAGATGTCAGCCAACCATCGAGTTCTAGTCAGAGTATGTATTAGGTACTGTTGGAATTACCTAGAAAGGTCATCTTTGCCACCAATGCAAGCTATGGCGTTAAAATTAATTAAACAAATATAAAAATAAACTAAAAAATAAAAAAATCAATAAATAATTTGCTTGTTTGTTATTACTTCCTTTCATATATTATGAATGCCTAAGAAATAGTAGGAACTATTTGAAAATATCTAGGAAGGAATCTACCTACTATAGTATAATATATGTATATATATATATATATATATATATATATATATATACGCTACTTGGTGCTGGCATAATGCGCAAACTAGCGAAAGCCATAAAGATCCTACAAGCAAAAAAAAATAACTGTCATCTTCTATGATTGCAAATCATTTTCTACGATACAGCTTGGATATATAGAAGATGACCGTCTGATACGTAGTATCTCTTACTAGTCTGTGGGTACGGTTGCCTTTAGCCTACATATCAGTAATCTGTGCCTTTAGCGTTTGTCTGTCTTTGCTACTTATCATAAATAATTGTTGGCAGCAACTACTACATATAAAGCCGCGTTCAGAAATGGGTAAAGGCTCACGAGTGAATACTTGTCAGTTAATCTCAGTGATATGTCAAGTTAAAAATTAACTAACGCCTTTCTGAACGGGCTTCGAGTAATACAATAAGCCAGCCAATCAAAACCAATCATTTTCAAGACCGAGATTTCCCGCGCTTTTGTTTATCAGATTTAACTGCGTTTTTTTGGCTAATATCGGAATTTTACCTTATATTTTGCTTCAAATACACGAATCGCTTATTTTATTTGTATGTACAAAAAATCAATGCAAAAATATTGCAAAATGTAAAGGAAAATGACAACTGATAAACTATTACCTGACAGGTGAGAATCGTAACCCGCTTTTATAACGGTGAATATTTTCACCGGTCAGGTGAACTTTTACTCTCCCCAATTGGTTTTCTGAACGGCTCAGGGTAAATGTCAAAGTTCACCTGAGTCATTTCTGAACGGCGTTAGGGTAATAATTACATTAACTGGGTGATTTCTGAACGCGGCTTAAGAAGAGCCGAAGATTGGGCTCAGTGGTGTGCATAGGGAGAGGCGTTTGTCCAGCAGTGGACTTGAACAGGCTGTTCATGATGATATTATTACATATTATTTATTTTCATTCGTCTTAAGTTTTTAACAATATATCTGTTACTGAACGGATGGATTATCATCAAATTTGAAGATTTTTTAAATAAAACCCAACTTTCCGTATGTAACGTAACTTTTTTAATGACAAGAAAAAACTAACAAAATCATATCGAAAATAGACAATGTAAAAAAAGGAAAAATATATAAAAAACATAGACAAATTATCAAAAAGGTGCCAATCGGGCACATGCTCCCCTTTTTTACAAGAGAACTATCTTTTTTAATGGCCGCCGCAATGTGCCTGCTGGGGTCCGGACATCAACTACCCGCACAACTCCGTCACGCCCCGGGTGCAGAGCCGCAATCACGCCGCGTGGCCAGGTCCCCCTCGGCAAATCCCCGTCACCAATGAGGACCGGGTCGCCAACTCTAACGGCGGCATCTACTCCCGGTACGCGGCGGGGTGCCAAGGTGGGCAGATATTCGGACACCCAACGGCGCCAAAAGTGATCGCTCAGCCGGAGTGCCTTCCTCCACCCGCTCCGACCAATCAAAGCTGCATCCGTCAAATCCTCGGCTGGGAAGGGGCGACCGGATGAATCCCCTAGCAAAAAATGATTAGGGGTCAGCGCCTCCGGGTAGTTGCCGTCTGGGGAGACGTGTGTCAGTGGGCGCGTATTCACTACAGCCTCGGCTTCAGCCAGAAGAGTCGCCAGAACCTCTTCTTTCGGTGCCCGTTCTCTCAAGGTTACTCTCAGGGCGGATTTAACCGACCGAACCAGTCGCTCCCAAGCTCCGCCCATGAAGGGCGCTGATGGGGGGATAAAACGCCACTTAATTCTCTCATGTGCTGCAAAATCTGGTACCGCGGCATCATACAAAGCTCTCAGCTCCCGATTTGCTCCCACAAACGACGTCCCGTTGTCTGAGAAAATTTCTGTCGGTGTACCACGTCGAGCGATAAAGCGTCGTAGGCACATAATAGCGGAATCTGCGGACAAGCTGGCTACGATCTCGAGGTGGATCGATCTGGTTACCAGGCACGTAAATAAGGCGACCCATCGCTTCTCACGCCGCCGCCCAATGGAAATGGATACGGGCCCGAAGTAGTCCACGCCGGTGAACGTGAAGGCACGTCGATGATGAGCAAGTCTCGCCTCTGGCAAGTCTCCCATGGGTGGTTGTAGGGTTGGACTCTTCAGCAACTTGCATAGCTGGCACCTATGTACTACTGCCCTCACGGCGTTCCTTAGTCCAATAATCCAATACTGTTGCCGCATCTCGTTTATCACCGTTTCAGTATTGGCGTGCGCAAACTTTTGGTGGTAGTGGGCGATTAAAAGACGAACGGCTGGCTCTTTCCCTTTATTTTTAGCATAGTCGAACCAACGTGTGCGTAAAAGTTGCGGCCGCTTGCTCAGTAATGCCCCAAAAAACTCTGGAGAGCGTAGGTAGTCGTGGTGCTCCAATAACTTTACAACCTCCACACAATTGCGCACACGGGTGGTAAAAATATTCAAATCCCTTACCTCGTTACCAAGTTTAGGTAAGGCTCGGATAGAGTTTACTTCCTGTACTACTATTTCCTCGGGACGACCAAATCGACGATCCAGTGCTTCAATGACGTCGGAAGCCTGTCGCGCCATCACTAGCAACGTGCATACCGCTTCGCGAGCCGCACCTTTCAAAGATTGATTTAGACGGGCCAGGTTTTCAACCGTAGAGTAGGAACCTTGTGTATCAAAAAAGGCACGTTTAAACATAAGCCAATCTAATGGCGATCTACCATCAAATGTGGGGAGTGAGATATTAGAATGTTTCGCTCTAGCAGGTGGCCCATTCTTATGTGCTATAATCTCAAGAGCATTAATGAGTCGCGACGTGCAGTCGTTTTCTCTATAATTGCCAGTGGTGGGCACCCTGCGTTCCATAAAACATTTAGGTTTATTACGACAGTCGGCTACACGTGCTAGCTTAAGCTCATATTCTCATTTGTGTGACTTAACGGACGAGTTGTGCTATGTGGATGCTAAACCCACAATAGTGATAGGTGTAGACAACTGGCATTTGAGTGCTGCATCTGAGACTAGGCAAAGCACTAAATCGCAACCCGTTGCTATAAGAACTGCTTTAGGTTGGGTGGTTTTTGGTTTTTCTAATAGTAGAACTAAACCTATTGAGCTTGCATATCACGTGACCCTAAGTGAACATAGCGACCCACGTCAAGAGTTGGAGATTTTAATCAAAGAGCAATACAAATTAGATGCCATAGGAATCACTAAACATGAACCTCGCAGCATAGGTGATCAACGCGCGCTTCAAATTTTAAACACAACCGCTCGCCGATTACCTAGCGGTCATTTCGAGGTAGGATTACTTTGGAAGTCAGACAACCGACCTTGCCCTGATAGTTATCCTTTAGCCCGCATGTCGTCTATGATTTTTGGGGCATGTTCTAGTCCATCTACGGCGATTTACATACTCAACCGAAACGCATCGGAATTTATAGCCGAATTTCCGCAGGCTGTGGAAGCTATCACTTCTGATACCTACATGGACGACTACATCGGAAGTGTAGATGTCCCTACGGAGGACGCCGCTCGATTGGCAGCTGAAATCGTAGAGGTTCATAAGCGCGGAGGATTCGAGATGCGCGGTGGGGTGTCGAATGAGCCCGGCGCACTCAATCAGCTGCCAAGCGAGTTGTTGTCTGACGTCTCACTAGCCAATCGTCGTAGTGTAGAGTTAGGTAGTTTACCGTGTTCAGTTACCACCACACGTACTCTAGGTCTTATATGGAAACCATCTCAGGACATAATCAGTTTTAACTCCAGCATTAAGGATACTCCTGACCATTTCACAAAACGTGTAGTGTTAGCCCACGTCATGCGCATTTACGACCCACTAGGCTTTTTAGTTCCCATTGTAGTAAGAGGCCGGATTTTATTTCAAAATTTGTGGCGCAAGAACCTTGAGTGGGATGAGAAGCTATCACAGGCTGACCAGGAAACTTGGCTCGAATGGTTTGAGCGCCTTAAACCCATTTCGAAATTGGTAGTTCCACGGTGCTATAATTTGTATGGGTTCTCGGAGCTGGAGTTGCATGTGTTTTGTGACGCTAGCGAGCTGGCACACGCCGCCGTTGCCTATTGGAGATTTGTGCTTTCCAATGGTGACGTGAAACTGGCGCTGATAGCTAGCAAGGCACGTGTGTCTCCGTTGAAACCAGCTTCGATCCCGCGTCTGGAACTCCAAGGCGCCTTGATAGCTGCTCGACTTGCTACTGGGATTTGTGAATCCCACCGTTTTAAACCGAATCGACGTGTATTTTGGTGCGATTCCATGACCGTATTAGGATGGCTGCGCAGTGATGCGAGAAATTATAAACCTTTTGTTGCACATCGTGTAGGAGAGATCTTGGAAATCACTAGTGTAGATGAATGGCGTTGGGTTCCAACCGAGCTAAACGTGGCTGACGATGCGACGAGGGGGAAGGCCAACATTGAACCACGTTGGTTATATGGCCCGAACTTTCTCCTGGCTCCCACTACTGAGTGGCCTTCAGAGCCCAATGTCACAGCGCCGGTAGCCTTTGGAGAGGAGGAGCTCAAGCCATCCCTCCGTCAGTCAAAATCATTGCTTCAATCACAATCACGTGGCACAGAATACATTAACGTCACTAGTTCCCATCAGTTGTCCTTACCTGTAGTAGCTAACATTACCCATTTTAGCTCTTGGATTAGGCTGGTAAGGGCAACAGCTAGAACCCATAAATTCATTGCTGCCATTTTCAAAAATCATCGGGGTCGTGAGTTCCAAAATGTTTGGGTTCGGGGTATTTGTTTTAAAGATATTTCTAACCGCGGTTCACAGCCGGATGTCACTACTCCAACCGCTCCAGTACCTTTGATCTCTGAAGACATCGATCAAGCGGAGCTCCACATTTTGGCTAGCAGTCAGATTAGCGCCTTCGGGGAAGAACTGCTTCGTCTATCACGTGGGCAGCCCATATTGAAGGGCCGACTAGCCAAATTGTCGCCGGTACTTAGGTACGGAATAATCCGCCTCGCAGGTAGAACGTCAGCCATCTCTAACAGCCAGCCTATGATTTTAGAAGGGAAAGAGCCAGCCGTTCGTCTTTTAATCGCCCACTACCACCAAAAGTTTGCGCACGCCAATACTGAAACGGTGATAAACGAGATGCGGCAACAGTATTGGATTATTGGACTAAGGAACGCCGTGAGGGCAGTAGTACATAGGTGCCAGCTATGCAAGTTGCTGAAGAGTCCAACCCTACAACCACCCATGGGAGACTTGCCAGAGGCGAGACTTGCTCATCATCGACGTGCCTTCACGTTCACCGGCGTGGACTACTTCGGGCCCGTATCCATTTCCATTGGGCGGCGGCGTGAGAAGCGATGGGTCGCCTTATTTACGTGCCTGGTAACCAGAGCGATCCACCTCGAGATCGTAGCCAACTTGTCCGCAGATTCCGCTATTATGTGCCTACGACGCTTTATCGCTCGACGTGGTACACCGACAGAAATTTTCTCAGACAACGGGACGTCGTTTGTGGGAGCAAATCGGGAGCTGAGAGCTTTGTATGATGCCGCGGTACCAGATTTTGCAGCACATGAGAGAATTAAGTGGCGTTTTATCCCCCCATCAGCGCCCTTCATGGGCGGAGCTTGGGAGCGACAAGTTCGGTCGGTTAAATCCGCCCTGAGAGTAACCTTGAGAGAACGGGCACCGAAAGAAGAGGTTCTGGCGACTCTTCTGGCTGAAGCCGAGGCTGTAGTGAATACGCGCCCACTGACACACGTCTCCCCAGACGGCAACTACCCGGAGGCGCTGACCCCTAATCATTTTTTGCTAGGGGATTCATCCGGTCGCCCCTTCCCAGCCGAGGATTTGACGGATGCAGCTTTGATTGGTCGGAGCGGGTGGAGGAAGGCACTCCGGCTGAGCGATCACTTTTGGCGCCGTTGGGTGTCCGAATATCTGCCCACCTTGGCACCCCGCCGCGTACCGGGAGTAGATGCCGCCGTTAGAGTTGGCGACCCGGTCCTCATTGGTGACGGGGATTTGCCGAGGGGGACCTGGCCACGCGGCGTGATTGCGGCTCTGCACCCGGGGCGTGACGGAGTTGTGCGGGTAGTTGATGTCCGGACCCCAGCAGGCACATTGCGGCGGCCATTAAAAAAGATAGTTCTCTTGTAAAAAAGGGGAGCATGTGCCCGATTGGCACCTTTTTGATAATTTGTCTATGTTTTTATATATTTTTCCTTTTTTTACATTGTCTATTTTCGATATGATTTTGTTAGTTTTTTCTTGGCATTAAAAAAGTTACGTTACATACGGAAAGTTGGGTTTTATTTAAAAAATCTTCAAATTTGATGATAATCCATCCGTTCAGTAACAAGGTGGAGGAAGGCACTCCGGCTGAGCGATCACTTTTGGCGCCGTTGGGTGTCCGAATATCTGCCCACCTTGGCACCCCGCCGCGTACCGGGAGTAGATGCCGCCGTTAGAGTTGGCGACCCGGTCCTCATTGGTGACGGGGATTTGCCGAGGGGGACCTGGCCACGCGGCGTGATTGCGGCTCTGCACCCGGGGCGTGACGGAGTTGTGCGGGTAGTTGATGTCCGGACCCCAGCAGGCACATTGCGGCGGCCATTAAAAAAGATAGTTCTCTTGTAAAAAAGGGGAGCATGTGCCCGATTGGCACCTTTTTGATAATTTGTCTATGTTTTTATATATAATCCATCCGTTCAGTAACAAGTGCACTTGTTACTGAACGGATGGATTATCATCAAATTTGAAGATTTTTTAAATAAAACCCAACTTTCCGTATGTAACGTAACTTTTTTAATGACAAGAAAAGACTAACAAAATCATATCGAAAATAGACAATGTAAAAAAAGGAAAAATATATAAAAACATAGACAAATTATCAAAAAGGTGCCAATCGGGCACATGCTCCCCTTTTTTACAAGAGAACTATCTTTTTTAATGGCCGCCGCAATGTGCCTGCTGGGGTCCGGACATCAACTACCCGCACAACTCCGTCACGCCCCGGGTGCAGAGCCGCAATCACGCCGCGTGGCCAGGTCCCCCTCGGCAAATCCCCGTCACCAATGAGGACCGGGTCGCCAACTCTAACGGCGGCATCTACTCCCGGTACGCGGCGGGGTGCCAAGGTGGGCAGATATTCGGACACCCAACGGCGCCAAAAGTGATCGCTCAGCCGGAGTGCCTTCCTCCACCCGCTCCGACCAATCAAAGCTGCATCCGTCAAATCCTCGGCTGGGAAGGGGCGACCGGATGAATCCCCTAGCAAAAAATGATTAGGGGTCAGCGCCTCCGGGTAGTTGCCGTGTGGGGAGACGTGTGTCAGTGGGCGCGTATTCACTACAGCCTCGGCTTCAGCCAGAAGAGTCGCCAGAACCTCTTCTTTCGGTGCCCGTTCTCTCAAGGTTACTCTCAGGGCGGATTTAACCGACCGAACCAGTCGCTCCCAAGCTCCGCCCATGAAGGGCGCTGATGGGGGGATAAAACGCCACTTAATTCTCTCATGTGCTGCAAAATCTGGTACCGCGGCATCATACAAAGCTCTCAGCTCCCGATTTGCTCCCACAAACGACGTCCCGTTGTCTGAGAAAATTTCTGTCGGTGTACCACGTCGAGCGATAAAGCGTCGTAGGCACATAATAGCGGAATCTGCGGACAAGCTGGCTACGATCTCGAGGTGGATCGATCTGGTTACCAGGCACGTAAATAAGGCGACCCATCGCTTCTCACGCCGCCGCCCAATGGAAATGGATACGGGCCCGAAGTAGTCCACGCCGGTGAACGTGAAGGCACGTCGATGATGAGCAAGTCTCGCCTCTGGCAAGTCTCCCATGGGTGGTTGTAGGGTTGGACTCTTCAGCAACTTGCATAGCTGGCACCTATGTACTACTGCCCTCACGGCGTTCCTTAGTCCAATAATCCAATACTGTTGCCGCATCTCGTTTATCACCGTTTCAGTATTGGCGTGCGCAAACTTTTGGTGGTAGTGGGCGATTAAAGACGAACGGCTGGCTCTTTCCCTTCTAAAATCATAGGCTGGCTGTTAGAGATGGCTGACGTTCTACCTGCGAGGCGGATTATTCCGTACCTAAGTACCGGCGACAATTTGGCTAGTCGGCCCTTCAATATGGGCTGCCCACGTGATAGACGAAGCAGTTCTTCCCCGAAGGCGCTAATCTGACTGCTAGCCAAAATGTGGAGCTCCGCTTGAACGATGTCTTCAGAGATCAAAGGTACTGGAGCGGTTGGAGTAGTGACATCCGGCTGTGAACCGCGGTTAGAAATATCTTTAAAATAAATACCCCGAACCCAAACATTTTGGAACTCACGACCCCGATGATTTTTGAAAATGGCAGCAATGAATTTATGGGTTCTAGCTGTTGCCCTTACCAGCCTAATCCAAGAGCTAAAATGGGTAATGTTAGCTACTACAGGTAAGGACAACTGATGGGAACTAGTGACGTTAATGTATTCTGTGCCACGTGATTGTGATTGAAGCAATGATTTTGACTGACGGAGGGATGGCTTGAGCTCCTCCTCTCCAAAGGCTACCGGCGCTGCGACATTGGGCTCTGAAGGCCACTCAGTAGTGGGAGCCAGGAGAAAGTTCGGGCCATATAGCCAACGTGGTTCAATGTTGGCCTTCCCCCTCGTCGCATCGTCAGCCACGTTTAGCTCGGTTGGAACCCAACGCCATTCATCTACACTAGTGATTTCCAAGATCTCTCCTACACGATGTGCAACAAAAGGTTTATAATTTCTCGCATCACTGCGCAGCCATCCTAATACGGTCATGGAATCGCACCAAAATACACGTCGATTCGGTTTAAAACGGTGGGATTCACAAATCCCAGTAGCAAGTCGAGCAGCTATCAAGGCGCCTTGGAGTTCCAGACGCGGGATCGAAGCTGGTTTCAACGGAGACACACGTGCCTTGCTAGCTAACAGCGCCAGTTTCACGTCACCATTGGAAAGCACAAATCTCCAATAGGCAACGGCGGCGTGTGCCAGCTCGCTAGCGTCACAAAACACATGCAACTCCAGCTCCGAGAACCCATACAAATTATAGCACCGTGGAACTACCAATTTCGAAATGGGTTTAAGGCGCTCAAACCATTCGAGCCAAGTTTCCTGGTCAGCCTGTGATAGCTTCTCATCCCACTCAAGGTTCTTGCGCCACAAATTTTGAAATAAAATCCGGCCTCTTACTACAATGGGAACTAAAAAGCCTAGTGGGTCGTAAATGCGCATGACGTGGGCTAACACTACACGTTTTGTGAAATGGTCAGGAGTATCCTTAATGCTGGAGTTAAAACTGATTATGTCCTGAGATGGTTTCCATATAAGACCTAGAGTACGTGTGGTGGTAACTGAACACGGTAAACTACCTAACTCTACACTACGACGATTGGCTAGTGAGACGTCAGACAACAACTCGCTTGGCAGCTGATTGAGTGCGCCGGGCTCATTCGACACCCAACCGCGCATCTCGAATCCTCCGCGCTTATGAACCTCTACGATTTCAGCTGCCAATCGAGCGGCGTCCTCCGTAGGGACATCTACACTTCCGATGTAGTCGTCCATGTAGGTATCAGAAGTGATAGCTTCCACAGCCTGCGGAAATTCGGCTATAAATTCCGATGCGTTTCGGTTGAGTATGTAAATCGCCGTAGATGGACTAGAACATGCCCCAAAAATCATAGACGACATTCGAAAGATTTTTATTGGACCCGCAGGATCATCGCGCCAGAGAAAACGCTGTGCATCGCGGTCGCAGACCTGAATTTTCACCTGCGGGAACATCTCCTTTATATCGGCGGACAAGGCAACTTTACCCTCTCTAAAACGCATCAAAATTCCTAATAGAGGTTGTAAAAAATCTGGACCCGAAAGAAGCATAGAATTTAGAGACACACCCTGGACTTTAGCAGCTGCGTCATGAACAATACGAAGTTTGCCCGGTTTGTTAGGATTTACCACTCCGAAATGCGGCAAATACCAACAAACCGATGTGGGTGACTGTCCTGTACACTCCTCAGCAAACCCTTTAGCCCGCATGTCGTCGATATTAGCCCTATACCTTTTAGCAAACTCTAAATCCTTTGACATTTTTAGCTCTAGGCTTTTGAAACGAGACAGTGCTAAAGGATAACTATCAGGGCAAGGTCGGTTGTCTGACTTCCAAAGTAATCCTACCTCGAAATGACCGCTAGGTAATCGGCGAGCGGTTGTGTTTAAAATTTGAAGCGCGCGTTGATCACCTATGCTGCGAGGTTCATGTTTAGTGATTCCTATGGCATCTAATTTGTATTGCTCTTTGATTAAAATCTCCAACTCTTGACGTGGGTCGCTATGTTCACTTAGGGTCACGTGATATGCAAGCTCAATAGGTTTAGTTCTACTATTAGAAAAACCAAAAACCACCCAACCTAAAGCAGTTCTTATAGCAACGGGTTGCGATTTAGTGCTTTGCCTAGTCTCAGATGCAGCACTCAAATGCCAGTTGTCTACACCTATCACTATTGTGGGTTTAGCATCCACATAGCACAACTCGTCCGTTAAGTCACACAAATGAGAATATGAGCTTAAGCTAGCACGTGTAGCCGACTGTCGTAATAAACCTAAATGTTTTATGGAACGCACCCTGCGAATCAAAAAAGTTTCAGATGTGTGTTTACCTTTTATTTCAAAATCAACATAATGTATAGCGCTATCACGAGATAAACCTCCTACGCAATCAAGGTGAATTTGCGCTGCTGGGCCCTTTGCACCTATCTGGTCGGCAACCTCTGACTCAATAAATGTTGCTGTTGACCCGTCGTCCAATAATGCGAAAGTATCAACGCTGCCCAGAGGTCCAGATACTGTCACGGCAACAATTTTCAATAAGGGACGGAGTGTGCTGGTATCACCAAGTGTTGCAGTGGTGTTTATGATCGCCTGTTCGAGTTGCTGAAGAGATTCAGACGATTTGCTCTCTATGTTTTCGCTTATGTGTGCAGATGTTACAGGATTGTAGTTGGGGTTGTGTAACAATGTGTGGTGTTTCCGACTACAAATTTCACAACTCGTTTTATTTTTGTTGCAAAACCTAAAATTGTGTGAACCTTCTTTCAGACATCTATAGCAAACTTTCTTTTCTTTTATAAAATGCCATCTCTCATCTACTGACATTGTCTTAAACTTGTCACATTTTGACAATATATGATCTTGTTGACAACACAAACAACATGAACGATTTTCGCTACTTTTATTGTTGAACACTAATTTAGCACCAGAACTCCCTTTAATGCTCGAACCGGACTCCGACACAGTATGCGCTCGCTCGCGGTGTGATGAGGTGGTAGCTTCGGTGACAAGACCAAACTGCATAGTGAGGTCGACTTCGTTCGAAAGAAAATTAGATAGCAACTCTACTTTAGGCTGGCCTATCCAATTATTTTTAGCATAGTCGAACCAACGTGTGCGTAAAAGTTGCGGCAGCTTGCTCAGTAATGCCCCAAAAAACTCTGGAGAGCGTAGGTAGTCGTGGTGCTCCAATAACTTTACAACCTCCACACAATTGCGCACACGGGTGGTAAAAATATTCAAATCCCTTACCTCGTTACCAAGTTTAGGTAAGGCTCGGATAGAGTTTACTTCCTGTACTACTATTTCCTCGGGACGACCAAATCGACGATCCAGTGCTTCAATGACGTCGGAAGCCTGTCGCGCCATCACTAGCAACGTGCATACCGCTTCGCGAGCCGCACCTTTCAAAGATTGATTTAGACGGGCCAGGTTTTCAACCGTAGAGTAGGAACCTTGTGTATCAAAAAAGGCACGTTTAAACATAAGCCAATCTAATGGCGATCTACCATCAAATGTGGGGAGTGAAATATTAGAATGTTTCGCTCTAGCAGGTGGCCCATTCTTATGTGCTATAATCTCAAGAGCATTAATGAGTCGCGACGTGCAGTCGTTTTCTCTATAATTGCCAGTGGTGGGCACCCTGTCTCCGCAAATATTGGGCCGAGACGCTGTAGGGTACAAATTGGCCACACTGGGAGAAACATGCTCGTGACGATGGCCCTGAGGAAATAAAGACATGTTATTATTAGGCTCTACCTGAATTTCCGTGGACTGTATTGGGTAATTATTATTATTATTTGTAGATAAGACAGTAGTGTTATCGTGTACAACATATTGATCTTTATTATCTTCAACACGTTGTAACCACTCTCTTACACTTTTATCGCTCCTGCTGCTATGAGAGCGGACACTCCTATCTGCGTCAATTGCAGCAAGCTCTGCCCGCAATTCTAGTTCAGCAGTTTTGCGTTCCAACTGTAGTTCTGCAGCCTTACGCTCTGACTCCAACTCCGCGGCTTTGCGATCAGATTGTGCGCGCATATCCGCAATCTCTAATTGGGCGAGGTGGCGAGCATGCTGGGCCTCCGCTGCAAGCTTTCTCGCAACAGCCGTTGCCGAAGAGCGGCTTGTATGCGTGGACACGGAGTGAGCTCGGCTTCCGTGAGTAGCAGGCTGCTGAACACTACTACTACATGTTGGCGCATTTTTAGGACATACATTTTCCTTTGTTTTGTCAGGCACAAGTTTTGTTTGTGATCTTGTTACCACCATACTTACTGGTTTCATTTACTGGAGAAGGACCACTTGTTACTGAACGGATGGATGATCATCAAATTTGAAGATTTTTTAAATAAAACCCAACTTTCCGTATGTAACGTAACTTTTTTAATGACAAGAAAAGACTAACAAAATCATATCGAAAATAGACAATGTAAAAAAAGGAAAAATATATAAAAACATAGACAAATTATCAAAAAGGTGCCAATCGGGCACATGCTCCCTTAGCATAGTCGAACCAACGTGTGCGTAAAAGTTGCGGCAGCTTGCTCAGTAATGCCCCAAAAAACTCTGGAGAGCGTAGGTAGTCGTGGTGCTCCAAAGGTACTGGAGCGGTTGGAGTAGTGACATCCGGCTCGAAGGACCACTTGTTACTGAACGGATGGATTATCATCAAATTTGAAGATTTTTTAAATAAAACCCAACTTTCCGTATGTAACGTAACTTTTTTAATGACAAGAAAAAACTAACAAAATCATATCGAAAATAGACAATGTAAAAAAAGGAAAAATATATAAAAAACATAGACAAATTATCAAAAAGGTGCCAATCGGGCACATGCTCCCCTTTTTTACAAGAGAACTATCTTTTTTAATGGCCGCCGCAATGTGCCTGCTGGGGTCCGGACATCAACTACCCGCACAACTCCGTCACGCCCCGGGTGCAGAGCCGCAATCACGCCGCGTGGCCAGGTCCCCCTCGGCAAATCCCCGTCACCAATGAGGACCGGGTCGCCAACTCTAACGGCGGCATCTACTCCCGGTACGCGGCGGGGTGCCAAGGTGGGCAGATATTCGGATACCCAACGGCGCCAAAAGTGATCGCTCAGCCGGAGTGCCTTCCTCCACCCGCTCCGACCAATCAAAGCTGCATCCGTCAAATCCTCGGCTGGGAAGGGGCGACCGGATGAATCCCCTAGCAAAAAATGATTAGGGGTCAGCGCCTCCGGGTAGTTGCCGTCTGGGGAGACGTGTGTCAGTGGGCGCGTATTCACTACAGCCTCGGCTTCAGCCAGAAGAGTCGCCAGAACCTCTTCTTTCGGTGCCCGTTCTCTCAAGGTTACTCTCAGGGCGGATTTAACCGACCGAACCAGTCGCTCCCAAGCTCCGCCCATGAAGGGCGCTGATGGGGGGATAAAACGCCACTTAATTCTCTCATGTGCTGCAAAATCTGGTACCGCGGCATCATACAAAGCTCTCAGCTCCCGATTTGCTCCCACAAACGACGTCCCGTTGTCTGAGAAAATTTCTGTCGGTGTACCACGTCGAGCGATAAAGCGTCGTAGGCACATAATAGCGGAATCTGCGGACAAGCTGGCTACGATCTCGAGGTGGATCGCTCTGGTTACCAGGCACGTAAATAAGGCGACCCATCGCTTCTCACGCCGCCGTCCAATGGAAATGGATACGGGCCCGAAGTAGTCCACGCCGGTGAACGTGAAGGCACGTCGATGATGAGCAAGTCTCGCCTCTGGCAAGTCTCCCATGGGTGGTTGTAGGGTTGGACTCTTCAGCAACTTGCATAGCTGGCACCTATGTACTACTGCCCTCACGGCGTTCCTTAGTCCAATAATCCAATACTGTTGCCGCATCTCGTTTATCACCGTTTCAGTATTGGCGTGCGCAAACTTTTGGTGGTAGTGGGCGATTAAAAGACGAACGGCTGGCTCTTTCCCTTCTAAAATCATAGGCTGGCTGTTAGAGATGGCTGACGTTCTACCTGCGAGGCGGATTATTCCGTACCTAAGTACCGGCGACAATTTGACCTCTTGTTACTGAACGGATGGATTATCATCAAATTTGAAGATTTTTTAAATAAAACCCAACTTTCCGTATGTAACGTAACTTTTTTAATGACAAGAAAAAACTAACAAAATCATATCGAAAATAGACAATGTAAAAAAAGGAAAAATATATAAAAACATAGACAAATTATCAAAAAGGTGCCAATCGGGCACATGATCAAGCCCACCTTGGCACCCCGCCGCGTACCGGGAGTAGATGCCGCCGTTAGAGTTGGCGACCCGGTCCTCATTGGTGACGGGGATTTGCCGAGGGGGACCTGGCCACGCGGCGTGATTGCGGCTCTGCACCCGGGGCGTGACGGAGTTGTGCGGGTAGTTGATGTCCGGACCCCAGCAGGCACATTGCGGCGGCCATTAAAAAAGATAGTTCTCTTGTAAAAAAGGGGAGCATGTGCCCGATTGGCACCTTTTTGATAATTTGTCTATGTTTTTTATATATTTTTCCTTTTTTTACATTGTCTATTTTCGATATGATTTTGTTAGTTTTTTCTTGTCATTAAAAAAGTTACGTTACATACGGAAAGTTGGGTTTTATTTAAAAAATCTTCAAATTTGATGATAATCCATCCGTTCAGTAACAGCGTTGATACTTTCGCATTATTGGACGACGGGTCAACAGCAACATTTATTGAGTCAGAGGTTGCCGACCAGATAGGTGCAAAGGGCCCAGCAGCGCAAATTCACCTTGATTGCGTAGGAGGTTTATCTCGTGATAGCGCTATACATTATGTTGATTTTGAAATAAAAGGTAAACACACATCTGAAACTTTTTTGATTCGCAGGGTGCGTTCCATAAAACATTTAGGTTTATTACGACAGTCGGCTACACGTGCTAGCTTAAGCTCATATTCTCATTTGTGTGACTTAACGGACGAGTTGTGCTATGTGGATGCTAAACCCACAATAGTGATAGGTGTAGACAACTGGCATTTGAGTGCTGCATCTGAGACTAGGCAAAGCACTAAATCGCAACCCGTTGCTATAAGAACTGCTTTAGGTTGGGTGGTTTTTGGTTTTTCTAATAGTAGAACTAAACCTATTGAGCTTGCATATCACGTGACCCTAAGTGAACATAGCGACCCACGTCAAGAGTTGGAGATTTTAATCAAAGAGCAATACAAATTAGATGCCATAGGAATCACTAAACATGAACCTCGCGATTTTGTTAGTTTTTTCTTGTCATTAAAAAAGTTACGTTACATACGGAAAGTTGGGTTTTATTTAAAAAATCTTCAAATTTGATGATAATCCATCCGTTCAGTAACAAGTGGTCCTTCGAGCCGGATGGATTATCATCAAATTTGAAGATTTTTTAAATAAAACCCAACTTTCCGTATGTAACGTAACTTTTTTAATGACAAGAAAAAACTAACAAAATCATATCGAAAATAGACAATGTAAAAAAAGGAAAAATATATAAAAAACATAGACAAATTATCAAAAAGGTGCCAATCGGGCACAATATCTATAAAAAAGAATATTCAAAAATCCTATCCATTATAAACCCTTATTTATTATTATTATTTGGTCGCAGAACACAGGAACAGGAATGATATTCATGTTCTCTGCCCTCTACGAAAGTACCTCTTGGAGAAAATACCTACTTTGCGACGCACTTATTGAAGAACTAATCATCGTTTCCGCCGTAGGCTTTCGAATAGATTGGGTGACAAATTTAAATAAATTCTGAAATAGTCTTATGGGTGAAGCGGGCGCGTGGGTTGTGGTTTCCGTATTCAGTTTCTGTAAGATACTCTAGGCTGTGGTGTGGACTACTTTTGGAACGCGCCCTTAGTAATGACAGTGACATTAAAGTTATCGATGGCACTTGAGAAGTGAAGTTTCAAATCATTGAGGTCTTACACTATAGAGGGATAATTACGAAGTTTTCCGACCTAAACAAGGATAGCGCTATACAACAGGCTCTTATAAAGAACGAGGTACAACTATTATCATATTGTCTCTATCGCGTAACCCATTTTCTTAACATTGGTCATGACATGTTATGATGGAAATGGGCCTGCAGCAGCACAGTGAAAGCTTAATGTGGAAAATAAATAACTCCCGTGATAAAGCTGTAAACCATTGAGGTCTTACACTATAGAGAGATAATTACGAAGTTTTCCGACCTAAAAAAGGATAGCGCTATACAACAGGCTCTTATACAGAACGAGGTAGAACTATTATCATATTGTCTCTATCGCGTAACCCATTTTCTTAACATTGGCCATTAAACTTGGGAATAACGGCTTTCCGTTGGCAACGTCGGCAACGTTGCGCGATCCTAAAAAAGCAGACTTTTTTAAAAGCTTTCGTTGTCAGCTTTTTTTCGTTGTCCGCGGTTTACTTGCTTACTGCTTATGTTACGTTTTCGTTGTTTTAGACGCTTTCGTTGTTTTGCTTTCTGCTTTTTTTTTTGTTGCCGCTTACGTTATGTTTTCGTTGTGTTTTTCTTCGTTGTAATCGTTGTTTACTGTTTTTTTACTCCAGGTGCCGTTGTGTGAGCATTGACGTTTAATTTTTCGTACTTTACTTATATGAGTATTAAAATTTGTCTTAATTTTGTATTTTACCTAAATATTTTACGTGAAGTTAGTAGCGAGTAGTTAAAGCGTAGAAATTAAATATCTAAATAATAAAAAATAATCAGTGAACTTCCTTTCATACCTTAACACAGGTTTTGTTTTATATGATAGTGTTTTTACAATATAATTATGCACTCTGCACTTTTTGGTAGGGTTCTGAATGAAATAGTTCCACAAATCGGCGTTATTGTAACGAGGTATTTTTACAGATAAGATATTTATAAATTTACACAATTAATTACTTTATGTCAATAAATGTAAGTCATAAAAGTTAATATTTACACAAGGTTCACGTATAACTTCAAAAGTCAATATTTACACTTGACTTTATCAATATTTCCTATACTATAAGTCATAAAAGTTAATATTTACGCAAGGTTTACGTAAAACTATAACTTCAAAAGCAAATCAAATAGAGATCGACGGTGACGCGGTGACGCGCATTTGAAAACATAAACAAAACTAAAAGCAAAAAGCTTTTTTCATTCGTTGTCCAATACGAATAAATTACAATGACTACTATATAAGTAAAAGGTAACACGACCGTATGACAAGTTTTTAATTTAATCGGGTGTCTTCTCGTTGCATTATTTTTAATACGATTGAATCACGAAAATAAAAAGTTCAAAGATAATACGACCAAATAACATATTTTTGAATAAGCCAGTTAGCACCAACGTTTTGTACTGTAAATACGAAGAAACTGGCGCCATCTCTGTAACCGTCGCCACTTTACTAAAGTCCATTGTTATAAAATCAATCATCCATTCTATTGTCTTTTGAATAGGTCAGGTCATGATAGTTTCCTAAAATTCCGCTAGATGGCATTAATATATTTTTTTCAACCGATTTGAATGCGAGTTACGCGACAACGGCAACGAAAAGAGCTTTTTTGTAACAACACGCTTTTGAGCTTTTCTAAAAAAGCCTGCTTATTTCTAGAGCTTTTGTTATAACGCCCACCACTATTGGCCATGACATGTTAAGTCAAAATAGTGGCCCGGCAGGGTCGGCTTGTGGTTTTTTAATTTGTGTTGTGGTATTTTTTATTATTTTTAAGTGAATCTTTGTGAATGTGTACTAGAAACAATTTAGAATTAAATGTGAAAAAATATTCGGGTGTTCCATTCATGGTGAAGTGAAAATTGTACTGAAAGATTAAGTTTTCAAACGTTTGTGTTTTTCTTGTGTTTATTGATGTTTTTCGGTAACTATAATTTATGTGGATGTAACTATACATCGGGTTCGACAATTAGAACCTGCATTTGGCTTGATATATTCAGTTTTCGGTGTTATTTTGCTAAAACAACATTGACCAGTTTCGTGTGTCAGTGTGGCCATCGTATAAACATTTCAGTTCCCATTACGTCGGGTAACAAATTGCATATTTGTGTAAAATGTTAAATGTATTAAAATTGTGCATTCTTAAACCATTTAATTAAGATATAGGTAATAAAAGTAGTTAATGATTATAGTTTTTATTTAATTTGAAATTATAAAATTAAAGTTTAGTAAGAAGAGAGTAGAATTGTTTTAATAGTAAAGGCATTCGCCTCTTATGTAAGAACATATGTTGTAAATAAGTTCTTATTTTGTGAATTAATTTATCTTACAGGTCCTTGCTGTCGATTACTATGGCCAATCATCCAATTCCATTGATGGATCACAATCCTACAATAAAAATGTAAGCAACGAATCTCGGATTTCTAATCCTAATTAACGCCACATAGTGAGAACGAGTTCATGAACGTAGACTTCATCATCATGTGAACGTCAAGGCTGTTCAGGACACAAAAGGACAAACCGTTTCGGGTTAGTGTAGTGAATTGACAGTTATGTATAGTAAGTGCTATCCAATACGGTGGTATGGTCAATGTAATAATTGACTTTCATAAGTACGTCTGTGATCTACCCCGACAGTATGACATTTAACTGAGACACTATGCTATTTAGAATACTTCAAGTGTTTTTTTTTAACATTGTGTTTATCTATCTACCTATATCCTAAGTATCAGTTGTGCTGCAGTCTTGTAAATTATGTCAAAATACTAGTTCTTCTATTGTAAATTTTACCTGTATGGAAATAATGAATGTATGTATATTGTATAAATGTGTCATATATTTTATTTGATTATTTTATTTACCTGACTGGTTTAATCCTAGATAAAACCTGGTTAACAACAAAATATTAATGATTGCATAAGAAGCATACCGTAAGGAAATGTAGTTACCGCAATGTCATTCGAGCTCTGAGTTGTATCGCCGCCACTATAGCTTCAGAAAGTCGTAGGTAGTTGGTCTGTAAAAGGTAGGAAATCTATACTATTATTCTGTGGCCACGCTAGAATGTATTCATTACTCGGCCACCTAAAAGAGACCTTCACCTTTTGATCTGTTTACAGGAGTCTATCATAAAAAGTAATTTCTAGATTTTTCGACAACATATGCATATTCCCTATTTCCCTATTCTTCACTCTGGGGTACAGAATAGTACAGATGTCCTAACTTTTACAGACCAACCACGAACTTCTGAAGTTATAGTGGCTGCAATGCAACGCAGAACACGTTATATTTTCATTCAAGCGAATGGGAGAATTTTTCATAGGTATGGTAAACACTCCAAAATTACTGTCAAAAAACTATTGCTTTCCAAAAGTGTTACGCTGTCGAGGACTCTATAGTGTCATTCCTCAATGCTGTAAACGATATATTTTGAATCCATCTGTCAGAGTATTTTTTCTAACAACTTAGGTTGCTTAGTTACAGACATAGACTATGAAATTACATGGATACGTAATTAAACCTTTTTCAACATCCCCACTTAAGTTCATAGCCTTTGTAACCCCATACAATTATAACAAAAATTATGCTTCACCTTGTTTACAGGTTTTGTTAAAGCATCAGCAAGCATGGAATTAGTGTCACAGTAATTTACAACTATTTCCTTTGACTCAGCTAACTCTTTAACATAATTGTACCTTATGTTTATATGTTTACTTCTCTTGTGAGTCACTGGATTGTAAATCATCTTGCTAGCACTTTGACTATCACTGTAAACAGTTACAGACTTACAATTAGAACATAACTCATTAAAAAGCCCTCTTATAAAAACAATTTCCTTAGCAGCTTCACAGAGAGCAATGTATTCTGCTTCAGCAGTACTCAATGCAACACATTGCTGTTTGCGAGCGTGCCATGAGATAACTATGAAAACTTCTTTAGTTTTCTTTATGTAAACGCAAGGATCATATGTGGATCTCGTAAAACCAATTTTCAAAATGTGCGCATGTACTTTTACATTCCATGAACGAGCCGCTTGTTTTAATCCGTATATGGCCTTCTTAAGCTTACATACTTTTCCTTCATCACCTTTCTTTACAAACATATGAGGTTGTTCCATGTAAAGATCTTCATTGAGGTCACCGTTTAGGAACGCTGTCGTGACGTCAATGTGATGAATATCTAAATTCATTTCAGCTGCGAGTCCGAATAAAAGACGTATGGACGTCAACTTAACAACGGGGGCAAATGTTTCAAAGTAATCTTCACCATACTTCTGCGAATATCCTCGTGCCACCAATCGAGCTTTATGACGTTGCACAGTACCATCTGCTCCAACTTTTAGTTTGAAGACCCATTTGCACTTTACAACATTTTTATCCAATGGCCGATTTACAATATCCCAAGTTTCATTTTCTATCAGAGAATTATATTCATCCACCATTGCTGAATACCATAGCTCCTTATCAGTCCGGTCCATAGCATCTTGAAGAGAATGTGGGTCTGGATCGTCCGAAACATGAAAGTTATAGATCATGTCTTTTTCTTCCTTTCGGCGTCTGTCCCTCAATGGATATCGGCGCTCATTAACAATTTCTTGCTCTTGTGGTTCAACATCAACTTCAATCTCTTCTGAACGAGCCACAGGTTCATTCATAAAATTATGGTCTGAGCCTATATCGATAGAGTCATGGAAATCATCAGCATCCTCTATTCCTATTGCATCCCCCTCTGAACTCTCCTGTTCCCTCTCTGAACTTTCCAGTTCCCTCTCTGAACTTTCCCGTTCCCTCTCTGAACTTTCCAGTTCCGTAACATGAGTATCTCTTGGTATTAAACTTCTTTCTTTTTCAGAACCTCTTGCTAGGATCTCTGAGATATCTACAACTTGTGGTGTTTCTTCATTTGACACATCGATGTTGCACAATGTTCCTTCCACGAACACAACATCTCGAGCAACGATTACTCGTCTCGCATTATTTATGACATCCACAAATCTGTATCCCTTTTGATTCTCACTATAGCCAACCATAGTCATTTCAGTAGACTTCGAATCAAATTTCTTTCTTTTATTGTCCTTCACAAGTACGTGTGCCTTGCTTCCAAATATCTTCAGATGAGACACATCCTGTTTCTTTCCTGTCCATATTTCTTCCGGCACAGTTGAGATCGCCATTGATGGTGATCTAGTTTTTAGGTATATGGCTGTATTGACTGCCTCTCCCCAAAAACGTTTATTTAACTTCGCGTCTTGAAGCATGCACCTCGCCTTTTCAACAATAGTGCGGATAGTGCGTTCCGCTACTCCATTTTGTTGAGGAGTGTGAGCTACGCTCGTTTTATGTCTTATTCCATTTTCCTTTAAAAACGTTTGGAATTCGTTTCCGGTATATTCAGTCCCGTTATCACTCCTGAGACATTTTATCCGTTTGTTTGTCTCATTCTCCACCAAGGCCTTAAATTCTTTAAATTTACTGAGAACCTCAGTTTTAGATTTAAGTAGATAGCCAAAAACTTTTCTGCTAAAGTCATCAACCAAAATCAGGCAATATTTAGCTCCGCCCCATGATATTTCTTCCATAGGTCCTGCCAGGTCGGTGTGAACTATCTCCAAGAGCTCTTTAGCTCTGTGTGCTTTCCCTTTTGGAAACTTCTTTACGCATTGTTTGCCCTTACAGCACGCTTCGCATGGTTCCGTGTTCTCCACTCCAAAATTAAGTCCATCTACTAATGGCTTCAACTTACGCATTTGGATCCTGGAAAGATGACCAAGCCTCCGGTGCCAAAGTTCGTGTGCACCCATCTTCATGCCACCTTCAAGAACAACCATCGCCTTATCTAAACTTTGATCTAAAACATAGAGCCCATTTTTAACTGATGCTGTTAACAATGCATTACCTACTTTCATAGAAACATCTTCAGTTTTAAAAACTTTACAAGAATTTTTATCAAAAACAACAATATGACCATGCGCCGCAATCTTACTTACGGATAGTAAATTCATCAAAATTTCCGGTACAAACAAAACGTCTCTAAAATTAATGTTGACACACCGTCCCTCATTGTTTACAGTTGTCTTCAAGTTGCCCTGTAAAGTAGAAACAACTTTCTCATTACTTGCTGTGCTTATGCAGTGTCGGGCAGTTTTGACATCTGTCAACAAACATCTTTTGGACGTCATGTGCGATGACGCGCCGGAATCAAGAATCCACTCACTTGAATGATTTGCTATGGCTGTTGTCTCTGCACAACTCATGCTTCTATCTTCTTTAGAAGGTCCAGCAGCAGCCGCAGTATTTCTTTCCTTTTTGAATGCCTCATACTGTTTACATTGCCACTTGTAATGCCCCTTTTTGTCACAAAAATGGCATATTATAACCTTCTTATTCTTTGTAGGTTCCTTTTTCACTTTTGACATCAACAAAGAATCACCTGTGTCATGTACTTTGCGTTGGCCCTCCTTCATGAGTGCAGCCAGAACGCTACTTGACGAAATCTTTGCGCTTGAATGTTCCAAAGCCATTACTAACGGATTGTATGTTTCTGGCAGTCCAGCCAACATTATAATTCCGATAAACTCATCTTCTAAGCCTGCACTTATTGCTTGTAGAGCTTGCTGAGTTGCTTGTATATCAGTACAATAAGCTTCAATATTCGGGTAGTCATTTAACTTAACGCCGAATAACTTTCTCAACAGCGACAATCTCCGCGTCAACCCGCTGTCCGCATACGCATGTTTCAGGGCTGTCCACGTCTCTTTGGCTGTTTGTGCATTTACTATTAGAGGGTAAACGCTCTCAGCACACATCAGGCAAATTTTTGACCGAGCTTTGGCATCCCACTTTTTCGATTAATCATTTACTTCAGTTACAGTACCTTCTATGCAGTCCCACAGGTCGCAGTCTGTCAGGAACATTTGCATGGCAAATGCCCAAGTCCCATAATGGGGATTGTCCAAAATTTCTAACCATTAGATTTTATTTTATTTTTTGAAAATTTAGAGCATTTTGAGAAACTAATTTGAATATTTTGATGATTGGTTAACTACTTATTTAAAAAAATAAATATTAAATATTTTAAATTTTAAAGGTAAGTGACGTCATCATTGGCTCTATAAGATTAAGTACCATAGCCTCACTGGTACATAATTAAAAATTTAAATCTGTCAACACAACGACGTCCAGCTCACGTCTGTCAGTGTTAATAAACGTCAAATAGAATAATAACGCCTACATCACGACACCACTTTTCTCGCAAATCTTCTCTAATACGAACAAACATTTTGTTTGGACTATTATTACTATTATTGCTGCAAGTTGGAACAAAGCACTCCCTGTATTCCATAACTCTTCCAATATATTAAATATTGTCGAGTGTTGAAATAATGTAAGTAATGAGATCTAAACGAAAACAAAAAATGATAAAATGAGGCAAGTCGCAATGTTTATATTTTTGACATTTAAATATGTTATAATTTGACAGTCGACAGATTGTAGCCACTTACTTTTTATTTTCTGAGGTAACGATACAAAACTATAATGCCAAAGCTGACGTAATTTGAAGGGCAAAGAAGGTCAATCCTATTTTATCAAAAATATCAATAAAATATGAATATTTTTCATGATTAATTAGTCCGTAATTATCGGTAACGCTATTCCTCGAAATGGTTTTTCAATTACAACATTTAAAAAAATATGAACAATGCCCATTGGACTGGCCCGATAACTTTGTAAAAGTTGGACTCTGCATGTCTGTAAAATTAAAACTTTATCACGTAGCTATGAGCTGGGCCCATAACCTGATGGAAATGGGCCTGCAGCAGCACAGTGAAAGCTTAATGTGGAAAATAAATAACTCCCGTGATAAAGCTGTAAACGATATATTTTGAATCCATCTGTCAGAGTATTTTTTCTAACAACTTAGGTTGCTTAGTTACAGACATAGACTATGAAATTACATAGATACGTAATTAAACCTTTTTCAACATGTTAAGTCAAAATAGTGGCCCGGCAGGGGCGGCTTGTGGTTTTTTAATTTGTGTTGTGGTATTTTTTATTATTTTTAAGTGAATCTTTGTGAATGTGTACTAGAAACAATTTAGAATTGAATGTGAAAAAATATTCGGGTGTTCCATTCATGGTGAAGTGAAAATTGTACTGAAAGATTAAGTTTTCAAACGTATGTGTTTTTCTTGTGTTTATTGATGTTTTTCGGTAACTATAATTTATGTGGATGTAACTATACATCGGGTTCGACAATTAGAACCTGCATTTGGCTTGATATATTCAGTTTTCGGTGTTATTTTGTTAAAACAACATTGACCAGTTTCGTGTGTCAGTGTGGCCATCGTATAAACATTTCAGTTCCCATTACGTCGGGTAACAAATTGCATATTTGTGTAAAATGTTAAATGTATTAAAATTGTGCATTCTTAAACCATTTAATTAAGATATAGGTAATAAAAGTAGTTAATGATTATAGTTTTTATTTAATTTGAAATTAAAAAGTTAAAGTTTAGTAAGAAGAGAGTAGAATTGTTTTAATAGTAAAGGCATTCGCCTCTTATGTAAGAACATAATTATGTTGTAAATAAGTTCTTATTTTGTGTAATAAATTTATCTTACAGGTCCTTGCTGTCGATTACTATGGCGAATCATCCAATTCCATTGATGGATCACAATCCTACGATAAAAATGTAAGCACCGAATCTCGGATTTCTAATCCTAATTAACGCCACATAGTGAGAACGAGTTCATGAACGTAGACTTCATCATCATGTGAACGTCAAGGCTGTTCAGGACACAAAAGGACAAACCGTTTCGGGTTAGTGTAGTGAATTGACAGTTATGTATAGTTAGTGCTATCCAATACGGTGGTATGGTCAATGTAATAATTGACTTTCATAAGTACGTCTATGATCTACTCCGACAGTATGACATTTAACTGAGACACTATGCTATTTAGAATACTTCAAGTGTTTTTTTTAACATTGTGTTTATCTATCTACCTATATCCTAAGTATCAGTTGTGCTGCAGTCTTGTAAGTTATGTCAAAATACTAGTTCTTCTATTGTAAATTTTACCTGTATGGAAATAATGAATGTATGTATATTGTATAAATGTGTCATATATTTTATTTGATTATTTTATTTACCTGACTGGTTTAATCCTAGATAAAACCTGGTTAACAACAAAATATTAATGATTGCATAAGAAGCATACCGTAAGGAAATGTAGTTACCGCAATTTCATTAGAGCTTTGCGTTGTATCGCCGCCACTATAACTTCAGAAAGTCGTAGGTAGTTGGTCTGTAAAAGGTACGAAATCTGTACTATTATTCTGTGGCCACGCTAGAACGTATTCATTACTCGGCTACCTAAAAGAGACCTTCACCTTTTGATCTGTTTACAGGAGTCTATCATAAAAAGTAATTTCTAGATTTTTCGACAACATATGCATAATTCCCTATTTCCCTATTCTTTCACTCTGGGGTACAGAATAGTACAGATCTCCTACCTTTTACAGACCAACCACGAACTTCTGAAGTTATAGTGGCTGCAATGCAACGCAGAACACGTTACATTTTCATTCAAGCGAATGGGAGAATTTTTCATAGGTATGGTAAACACTCCAAAATTACTGTCAAAAAACTATTGCTTTCCAAAAGTGTTACGCTGTCAAGGACTCTATAGTGTCATTCCTCAATGTTTCAAATCAAAAATTCAAAAATCTAGTTTTCTTTTTCTTTGGTCAAGGTTGTACGTGGGAAGAAGGTGGTTTTCGCTATTTTTCCAGATTATTTAGCGAAATTATATTATTTATTTGTCATTGGTTATCAAAATTTAATTCCGTGTCAGTTTTGTGTTTAATCAGCATTCTATTAGGTAAGTCCTTTGGTACAATAATATTACGTCCGCGCATGAAGATTGACCAAAATATTTACCCAGAGATGTAATAATGTACCATATTCAAATCATCCATGTATTCACAAAGTTTTTTGGTTTATATTTACCTACTTGTAGGTGCACATTTATAAAAGGTAATAAATGAGTATGTGTAAATAACTAAATAATCCCACAACAGGTTTGAAATATTTTTCTGTATCTCCAGTGAACAGCTGATTATATAGGCATAAATCTTAATATTATAATTTTAAGGATCAGCTCGTGAATTTAACGAATGTCAGTCGAGTTTTATATTATAGAATACCCTATCTATTTATAACTTATCATCTCTCTCTCGAAATCTCTTTAAAAATAACAAAATTTATTGTTATATAAAATCTAAGTTAACCACCACATTGTAGGACCACAAGATTATATACCTACCTATTAACTTGGGTAGTTGTGTAAGTTTGTATGGAGGTTTGTTTCTAGTTGTGTAAGTTTGTTTGTTTCTTTGTAGCAGCAGAGGAATACAAAAAGCAGTAGTTATATAAAATCTTAATGTTTCTATAATTTTAAAAAGCCAGTTTGCTTGGATACCAAACCTAAAGAAAATATGATAAATAATAACTTACCATTGATTTAACTTTAGTATGAAAGCAAGTCATTAACCTGTTATTAAAAAAAACTTAATTTTTCTAATTTACATTTGATTTTGTTGTAGGTTAGTTTAGTTTTTATCATTCTATATATTTGTACTTAATTTTTTAGAAAATATAGACTTTGAAAAATGATGTGTGCTGAATGTAGGTTTTATTGGAGGTATTTATATAAATGAGTATTTGTATTACCTTATTAAATTAACCTGGTTTTTCAGCAATGAAACTAGTGACATGCCTCCAGGATATTCCTGAACTAACAAACAGTACTGTCCATGTGAGAGATGAACAGGACTTGTTGGGAAAAATAAATAAATTCATTAAAGATGGACACACCAACTTGCAGATAGTGACAGACTTTGATCACACACTCACTAGACATTGTCTAGACAATGGCAAAATTGTGCTCACCAGTTTTGGTAAGATCACATAAAAAAATGTACTCTTTGCCTTGATTTTTGAAATTAAATATTTATTATTTGAAACTAATTCTAATTTTGCAACTAACTTTCAGGGATGTTCAGAGAATGTCCGTCAATACCGCAACATTACAAAGATGAAGATAACAGATTGGCTGGAATATACAAACCCATAGAGTGTGACCCGGTCATGGACATTGAAGAAAAAATCCGGCACATGGTTGACTGGTATGTGGCTGCCCATGAACTGCTCAAGTAAGATTTGGAATTGTTGTTTCTAAATAGTATAAAATGTCCCCCAATGTATCCTGTTAGTCGTCTTACCCTAACCAAAAAAAAGATATTCTGGCCAAAGGTTTATATTATTACCATATACCTACATATTACAACTACATACATAAATTGTTTTTTATTTTATTTTCAGAGGTATAAAGTTTCCAAGACATGAACTAGAAGAAGTTGCTAAAAAAATGGTGGAATGCTATAGGTAGGTTTAATTGTTCCAAATAATTTAATATTCCTAAGGACTCCACAATACTCTACATACTACACCATGACATGCAATGACTGGGCTATGATCATATCAGGCACAAATGAAACATTATACCCTCAACTGAAAACTGCTTACGGCATGGTGGGCATGGTCTCATAGAAACTGATAGAAAGAATATTTTATTTTATGTCTGTGTCGGTACAGTTATGGTCATAGTATTCTATGCTGAAATAAGAGGAGTCTACTCCTCATTTCTCAATACTGTAAGTATGTGTAAGGTCATTTATTTATTTATTGATCCAGCGTAATATGCTTTTCTCAGGAAAGGTGTGTCAGACCTGATATCATGGAGCGAAAAGCATAATGTGCCGGTATTAGTGTTCTCAGCGGGTCTCGGAGAGTCCGTAGTGGCAGCCCTTACTGCTGCCAACTTTCTACTACCAAATGTCAAGGTTTGCAATCTGTTTCAGTTTTCCTAGAGCTAAGGAGTAAACATTCTTTGAAGGTTTTAGTACTTCTTCGCTGTCTGCTTTGGAAGCATTCTTCTTAGCAAGTCACTCATAAGAGGCAAACTTTGTTATGTAATTTTTACAAAATCACAATAAAAGTAGCCTTTGAATTGTGAAATGAAGTATTGCAAAGTGAAACATTGAGTTGTGCAAACTAAGTAACCGGTCTAAAATACCTAAACAGTCTAGTCCATAGAATTGAGTAAGACAATAAGATAACATTGCTTCAACTGTTTCTCAATAAAAACCTGCTTCTGTTGTAGGTATTCACCTTGAATATTTGTTTTACTAGAAGAGACATGCACATCTGTTACAAAACCAGTTTCATTAATAACAAGATTTTGTTGAAAAATATATTTTTCAAGACAAGCTTTAAACAAATTCGTAATCGGAACCGCGAGCAGATTCAAATGAGCCCAAACACTAGTAGTTTACTATTATCCGTCAAGGAGTTCCAGTGCCCATCTTCCGTTTCATCAGATCACCTGGCTGTCACCATAATACTGAATTGTCATCTGACTTCGACAAGTATGCAAAATTTCAACTCCGTAAGATAAGAGGAAGCGGTTCTGATTCAACTTGGAAGATTTGACCCAATGCAGGTTAAATAAAAGCTTGGAAAAATTACTTTCCAGGTCGTCTCGAACTTCCTGGCGATGGACGACGACGACACCATAGTGGGGATAAAGGGCGACGTGATCCACACGTACAACAAGAATGAGACGGCGCTGCGCGGCGAGCAGTACGCGCTCGTGCGGCGCCGCGGGAACGTGCTGCTGATGGGTGACAACATAGGAGACGCCGGGATGGCGGCCGGCGAGCCGCGGGAGGCCGTGCTGAAGGTGGGCTTCCTCGGGAGGCACGCGACCGCCAACCTCACCAACTACCTCACGCACTTCGACATTGTGCTGGTCCACGATCCCACGATGGACGTCGCCAACGCCATACTGAACCTACTGTGATTTTATTTACTAAGCCGTTATTTGTTACGTTTCTGTGGGCCTACTCTGAGTCGCTTCCGTTCGTGCGGACTAAAAGAGACTTATACCTGTTGCATCGCGCTATCCCTTTCACCCGACGGAACGAAGATCGTAACGTATCAGAATAGGGCCCCTGAAACGCGCTGTTTTTTTATGTCATATATATTGTTATACACTTGTTATGTCGATGTGTCGCTTTTGTTTTGATAAAGTGCACGTTTTAACGTAATCGCTTGGAAGTAAATTTCGTTTGATAAGATATTGGAATACAGTAATAGACACTCGTAAAGTTGTGTTGTTGCCATGAGCGGTCATATCAATGATAATTATACATGTAGCATATTTTATCGCAATAGATTAGGTAGGCATGCAATTAAACTAGAGATTCAGTAAAATCTATTCGAGATTAGCGAGAATAGTCATAGCATAAGACTTCCTTCATTATACAGCACAATTAGATCTGCTAGGATACTCATAGAGCTAATTTATTCAATCAAATTGAAGACGAGATGATCGCATTTCATTGTTAATATTGTAACTTATAATTTCAGTGTCACCCAAATATATTTTTTATGTAAACTAAGTTTGTTCATTTAAATGTGCTACCTGGCTATACTATTCTAAGTTTGTAAGTATTGACCACATCGCCTAATGTGGTCAATAAGTAAAGCAAGCAAGTAAGCTTAACATCAGCTATAAGAAAGCTGGTCTCACTATTAACATTTAGGCTGCTTTCTCATTGGGCCAACCAACGCGACAGTAATACGACACAGATAAGTCGCCTATTTTGTCGATGTCTTACCGATGTAGTACCTACCGCTTACATTTCTTTGTCGACATGATTAGACCCGGATAGCAGGCCGTGGCGTGTGAATTTTTTACGCTAGGTAACATGTTAAGTCGTTGTTTCTTAGGATGCTGGACGCAAGAATGTCCATCTTTATCTGTTCGCTGTTATTCTGACACCACTTTAAGCGATATTTAAAGATTCTACGATGCTCCCGCATCTCATCCCAAGCACGACCTCTCTGTTTACCATATAAGACCCATAGCTTAAATTTACACCTGGCAACCGTGAGCCTCACGGACATGCTTGTTCCATCCTATTACATGTTTTTTCTTTCTTGGCTGAATAATAGAGTGACTAGCAGAGGCTGCCATACATAACGCGTCAATAATATCATGGTCAATAATATTTTTGTGGTTTAACTCGTTACTTTGTTTGTCACTACAGTCCCTAAATTCGGTCGGAAAATCTGTCTCAATTGTTCATTACATAATTTACTATAGAATTCAATTTGGTCAGGGTTTCTCTCGCCCATCGTACTTTATTACAAATTATATTCAAATTATCCTGCAATATTTTTGGTTAAATTTTATCTAAATTACATTGAATTATGAGAGATTGATTAAATATCATCCAACAAAATGTCGATAGAAAAATAATATAAGAATGCGACATGTCGAGCATACGTCGCACTGCTGTCGTATCGCTGTCGTATCGCTGTCGTGTCGACCCAAGGAGGAAGCGGACTTACACTTGCGCGAGTTCGCTCGACTTCACGACACTACGTACTTAGTGCATACCGGAATTTTAATCACAAAGTAACACTCCAAAAACTTGTACCTTATCTATGTGACATTTCAATAGAAATAAAACAAAATTTGTAATGAAATTAAATATTTTGTTATTTAAGTATTATAAATCAACACATCAATAATACGAATGTATTTTCTAGTCATTGCTGTGCTTGCTTCTCTGCTTCATCGAACATCGTAAACAATGAACCATAACTTCAGATAATATCACAAAATATAAATGCACATGTTAGATTTAAGAAATTAAGATTCACAATGACGAAAAGAAGCAATAACGGCGTTCATACACAATGTTATTAGTAATAGATTTGTTTCTTATTTATCTTTATAACATTTGTTTTAGGAAGATTATTGTAGAAGACTTCATGATTTAAGGTAGAAACTTCGTAACAAGACTAGTAATCCAACACTAAATAGTTAAAATTCATCTAATTAATAACGCCAATTAACTATTAACAATCATGTGTCTGAAAGACATTTTGCTATATTCAATAACATGTTCAAGAAAACAACTACAAAGAATCAAGAACAATAACAGCTAACTCGTAAACTTGTACTAAACGTGTTACCAACACACACACAGATACATAATATACATATCGTTATATGGCAAGAAAGTATGTCTAACTTCGAATGGTACCATCCGGCGCCTCAGCGGGAACAAATGACTGGAAAATACATGTGTCATCCATCACAATACACTATTGCGCACTTCAAAACGAATTAAAAGCTCTAAAATAAACAACAGTCTTAGTACATACAAGTTATTTACACAAAGATTTTCATTATAAAAATAACCTACTGTACATGTAACAATATTATCTTATATATATAGAAATATATAATTTGTCTCTATTTACAAAACTAGAAACAGTACATAGTAAAAATAGTGAAATCTTTTAGGAATCATAGACGCGCACCTAGCGCCCGAGAAATACACACGCCAAGTGACGCGAATACACACGCCGAGTGACACGAATACACACGCCGAGTGAAGCGAACACGGCGAGTGACACGAATACACACGCCGAGTGAAGCGAACACACACGGCGAGTGACGCAAATACACTTGCCGAGTGACGCGAATACGCACGCCGAGTGACGCGAATACACACGCCGAGTGAGACAAGGCTCAAGGCACTTTCTAACCGTTCTCACCTACACTACGCACTTCACTATTCGTTTTGATTCTATTCGCTATGCAGTCACATCACTACAAGAAACAACACACAAATGCAACACGTCACACGTGAAATGCGGGTTACTATTTCTATTTCAAAATGGTTTAGATCATTACAGGAATAGGATTCACGCATGCATTGCTCTATGCATTTTGATCACCGATAAGTTCAGCGAACGAGCCGCGTTAAAATGGAATGTATATTTATTCAATGCACGTTGAAATCCGAACTAAAGTATTCACTGATTATATAACTAAATCGATAGTAAATGCAAACGAGTGTATTTCTCTGCGCGCTGCAAGGGCACTGCGTGCCGGCGGCGGGCGGCGGCTCGGGCAAGGCAACGTTTCTCGCACACTACTCACAGTCGAGGGAAGCCAATCGACACCACACTAAACACCCCTCTACAAAAATACATGCAAAAAGATCGACAGCACGAGCCCGTACCGAGTTAATGAGATTGTATACTCGCGCTGATCGACCTTCGCCTCTATTCACTACCACTCACTCGATACATGCAGAACAATTGAATGCTTCATAATTGCGTAAACATTTCATATGAGCCGATGCGTAAGAGAACGTCGGCCATAAGGTAAAGGCATAAGATAAGTACATTAATATTAATTTAGAATATCTGTCGCAAGTTTACATGTAGTAAGGTAAAATTACATGGATTTAGAAAGGTGCTTAAATAACACGTATCTTTTTTGGTTTCGACAATACATTTTATATTCAAGTGGGAGCTTCGCGATATTTTATGATAGGTATAGGTAGGTCCTTAACCGCTCTAAATCCATGCTCTAAGCACGTAGTTTTACACAACACTGATAAACGAATTACAAAATAACAGTAATGTTGGCAATCTATCGGAACACTCCGCGTGGTGGGCGCGCTTGTAAAGACTAGAAGATAAATTCTTTATTCATTAACTGTTCCATTACTTTAGAAAGTTCTCCAAACAGCAAACCATTTCAGGCGACATTTTAATCGACTTGTTATAGTTTCTTATTTATGACGTGTGGTTTTGCCTTTAGACGCAATTCAAAGGTGAATACAAAATTAGTCCAAAAATGTAAAGACAAAACTGGCAAAAGAGACATAAGTAAGAGTAATTCGTTGAACAATTAAAATTTCCTTCGTGCAATTTCAACGAATAAAAACATTGACGGAGTCCGATCGCTTCGGAACGCGTGCGATACTAGAAATATAAAATCAAAATATATTCAAAGGACAGCGCACAGTTACGCTATTATATCGGTGAGAAGCGTGGGAAAGTATATAAAGATCGGTGATTGAAAGTTTGTTGTATATAAGTATGACATTCTGTTGCAACGAGCCTCTCGAGTCCCGACTCGAAGAGATCGTGTATCGCTCGCTCATCACATGTGAAACAGCCGCGCGTCGTAACGCTTGGTCCCGCGTTTCTGTATAACAGCGCAATATATTACTATACATTTAAATATAAGATTAGTTGTAACAGATCACAGCCTAGGTAAACGTGAATGGATCGAGGTAAACGTCGGTGATCGGTTCACTCGGGGAGCACCATAGTTGCGTGAAATTCAGTTTGCGCGCGCCGCGCCGGCGCCGTCAAGTGATCGCCGTCACGTCCGACTGCGTCTTCTCGAGCCCGTCCTCGGCGGTCGACCTAACGGGAAACAAATATCTACATTAACAACGGCCCGAGTTTACAAAATTGTATAGTCGCCCTGATCGATCTTCGTCTCTATCCTTTAGGAGCGCAATATTAAAATCTCAAAATGTTGAATTCTCAAGATGTTGAGATCCCAATATCACGAACTCATCGATACATGGGGAACAACTCGATATGGGATATCGAGTTGGGTAGTGATGGGACCATCGCCACGACGACCATCGATGTCGATGCTCGCCTCGTTTCTCATAATGTTATTTCTGTGTAAAATGGTAATAAAGCAGCAAACCGCGCGGGACGGAAGGAGATTATATCTGAGATCGTAATTGTACCTGTAGACGTGTGCGACGGCGCGGTCGGTGCGGTAGTGCGCGGCGTAGGGCCGGCGCCGGCGCCGCGTCGCCACCGCGCGCCGCAGCGTGCCGGGCCGGACGGTGTTGCGGATCGCGTGGTACGCCAGTCTGGAACCGAACACGACATTATCCACTCCTCGCTAAACAAATCATCGAGCGCATTACGTAACTGACTACTTCTAAATTAACAAGTTGTAGTACTTAAGGCTTTGTCAAACAGCGAGCGTGGCGTGTTTCTGTTGTAATGTAGGCAAATAAACGAGTGACGAACATAGGACGTTGCGTGACACGGACGGCGACGGTGACGCGGCGCGTTCGCAGTGCGACGTTTGTGGGCGTGCCTCGTTCGTATCTAAGAGAATCCTTTGCAGGCAATCAAACGGCAAGCGTGGCGTCCGGTGCGCGACGTGCTGTTTGACTTGTGATAAAATACAACCTTCTCACGTTTTTGTATACCTGCAGTCAACCTACAGTATTTATAACGAATACTGAAAAGTTAATCGAATGTGTGAGAAAACATACGGCGCTATAAAATATGACCTAGGTCCTAGACTATAAAATAATACCTACAAAGCTTAGCTTTGGGAATTAATAGGGAAGAGAAATAAACCGAAGCGCTAATGCAAACAACAGCCAGAATTCGTCAGCTGTACTGGTTGATATTTTTGTTTGTTCTCACTATAAGTTCAGTTAAGTATTATAGTTCGATTCATTTATTCGATCGTCGAACTAGTGAGATTTTTTTACTGCAGTCACGCTCGCTGTTTGACAAAGGCTTTATGTGTGTGTTATGTGTGGCTTTAGCTTCAAGCGCGAAATTTTCAAAATAATCAGTGATGATATTGGTAAAATGTCTAAAATTGAAAAACTAACTTAACCCTTCATTTATTACACATATACATGCACCATACACACTTAGCGTCTCTCTTGGTTTGGTACTCGACTCTCAGGAAGCTTGCACCTTCAAGTAAGCGCTAACACATACAAAAACACTAATTATACACTCACACACACACCACACAAACCCTCACTCACACGCTCACACGTTTTGACAGTGTTTAATTAATGTTTAATTAATTCAATCTCAAAAAATTTAAAACCGTTTTTGGCTATCTGTTACATTGAAAAGTAATACTTAAGATAAATTTTAAGAGTTTTGGTTTTTGTTTTCTTTACTATCGTAAAATTGTAAGTTTGAATGTTTGTTACTTATAGACTCGAAAACTGCTGAACGGATTTTAATTTGGTTTTTCAGGACTTGGTACCATAAGTCCCAACTTAGAATAAAGAGTGTGTCACATGAAAATTGATTGGGTAACTGCGAAAATACAACTTGACCTCTACGTAGTGCGCGGTCTCATATATTCAGGGAAGGCTAAAAAAGTCTTGCTAAAATGGTCTTCGAAAAAAGATGACTGAAGGCTTTCACTATCGTCTACGCAGAGCCGCGGGAAACAGCTAGTAAATACATAGACCTATTAAGCTTAAAAAAAAAGAAGTGTGTCTGACCTGGGCGCGAGCGCGACCACGGAGGTGAGCACGAGCACGAGCCAGTAGACGGGCTCGGCGAGCGCGTGGTGCAGCACGCGGAACGTGCTCGGCAAGCTGAAGCACGACACGCACAGCGACTGGTACGCCAGCGTCAGCACCAGGAACGACAGCAGCGACCCCACCAGCGCCAGCAGCTGGATCACCGTCTGCGGGGCCAAGGACGAACCACTTCATCACAAGTTCGACACTAGATCGTTTTACTAGTGGTAGGTCTCTCGTATGCGGGAAACCGTCTGGGTAAACACAGCTTTGCCAGTTATTCTACGGCAAGCAGTAGTGCGCAGGAATTACTATATTCCGGTTTGAAGGGCATTGTAGCCAGCGAAATTACTGGGGCATACGAGACTTAATATCTGATGTCTCGGGGAGCTGAGCGCAATGCAGTGCTACGCAGTTATTTATGGTATTAAAAATTCTGGTTGGCACTGCAATTGTTATGGGCAGGCGTGGCGCTTCCCATCAGGCGAACGATATGCTCGACTCATCACCTAGTTCCATAAAAAAAACGTGCGAACTCTATGGGCCTATGAGTTATTCATGAGTTATATATGATATACATATATTAAGTCTAAACACAGTGAGAGCGTGATGCAGAAGAAAGTTAGGAAGCCGCAAACGTCTATAAAAGCCTCTGACACAACAACCTATAAAAAACTATCAAATTAAAAAAAACCGCATCCCAATGGGTTCACCCATTTAAGAGCTACGGTGCCACACACATAGTGGTCAAACTTATAACACCCTTCTTTTTGCGTCGGGGGATAAAAACGCGCTGCGGTTTGTATCATAGAAGCAAATGTTCACTCTTTAAAACGACAACATAAATTCACTCATTTCAAATAAAAGTTTTGTTTTGTGCAAGAAAAATACTATGGCTTGGTATATTGCATTCAGTGGGGCAAAAATAAAATCGTAGAAAATTATAATTGTAAAAAACACTCTTCTAATTCTAACACACGCGTACTTACGACTTTCATATAGAAAAGCTGCACAAAACGTAAAATGATTATGAAAACTTAACCTTTCAACTTTAACTTATGATAAAGCTACCATTATGGTCATTATTTACTAATTTGAAATAAACAAAATATTATTATCATCCGCAATAGGATACGAGTGCTGCATCCTAAAAGTACTCCCAACTGTAACAACTAGCTAATGTCAAAATGAGGATCGAAAGGAATGTCACTAAGCGTTAGTGTCCCACGTTCCCGAAAGCGAGTTTTAGGCCTAGTCTGAGTTTTGCCACAGAATACTAAGGGACAGAAGCATGACTCCGCAAAGAAATTTAAACAAATAGCGACTCTTGCTATGACGCAATAAAATTCAATTTATTTATTTATTTTATTTATTTATTTATTTATTATTAATTGCATTCATGTACATATATTTATCATGTAGGTCTTAAATTACATCTTATGTTGGTACATGAGCCCTGTAAGGGCGTTTGCAAGTCAGTGCGAGAGTACATTTAGTCATTTTAATTTATATTGATTTATATTTTATTAAAGTCAGTATATTTTATATGTCAGTATAGTGTCACGGAATTGAGTCATTTTTTCCCACATGCTTGTCAGTTTTGAATTTAGCTCGCGTAGCGGTGCATACCTACCAGTCAACCTACAGAGCGCCTCTCTTTCTATCGCATAGCTCTTATCTCTTCTGACGCGGCACGTGTAACGATGCGCGACCCGCCGTCGGTGTCCAGCTATGTATTTGTAGCTTTGTACCTACAGTGCGGAGTGCGCTAGGCCTGGTTTTGCTTAAAAATTCGTGACAAGCGAGTAAACTCGATATCGCGCTCTCGAACTCGGTTATCATGTTTAGACAAGTGAAAGCCTCACTCTAGTCGCAGAGCAAAGTGAATGTGTAATTTTGCCGAACTAACGCTTACCTTGAGGAGTCACTAAATTGTTTTAGCAGAAAATTATAAAAATGCAAAATCTCTGTGGAACTTGTTATACCTATGTCAGTGCCATTTTAAATATGTCAAAGTCAATGCCATTTCTTTAATTTTATGCACTCACGTTCTAATTATTCCGATAAAAAATCGAAAATCGATTCACTACATTCAAATATTTAATATTTTTAAAATAGTCGAAACTCACGGTTTCTCTAAGGAATCGCATCTATAGGTTTCGCTAGAAGCGCTCTTAGTGAAACCATACTAAAACTGATTCGTTTTTTGATTTCACATTTTTTTATGGTTAAATGGACGCACGTTTGACAACAACTCACCTGATGGTAAGCGTAGTTGCGGTCTATGGTGGAGCTCGTTTGCTTATGAGGTTGTAATTGGAAGGAAATCAGTATTTCGAGGAAGTCACGGTAAAACAGTGAAACAAACTCAGGTCTACAGAATACGAGCACTCTACTCGTACGTCAGTACCCGCGCGGTCACAGTACAAGGTCGTGTCGTCTCACCCAGCTCCTGGTCTCGATGGCGACCCACAGCAGCATGACGAGCAGGCAGGCGGTCATGACGCAGGCGCCGAACTCCCAGATGCCGACGGTGGTGTCCCAGTAGGCGAGCGCGGCGGCCCAGAACACCACGACGCTGATGTACACGCTCTCGGCCAGCACGGCCCAGTACGAGTGCGCGCGGTACGCCAGCCCGCGCCGGCTCGTCGCGTACAGCCCGGGCCGCTCCGTCAGCAGCGCCGCCGGCGCCACGCGGTCGTACGCGCCTAACCAGACACAAGCCAAACTCTAAACTCAAGTCAAAACTCAAAAGAGAGAAGATAGCAATAAGAAACTCTGCGAGGATGTCTCTTTTTTAATCCTTTAAAATTTGTTCGAATAAAACACTAATATAACATTAAATTAAAATGTAATCATCAAATTAGCATAATTTTAACTCAAATATTTTTTTAAAATGAGTCACGATCGCAATCGTTAGTTTATTGATCTGAAGTTAGTAAATATGCTTCAGATGTCAAATTGGGAGGTATCGCGATAGACGTTAGAATTAGACAATAAGCCCCCTGGGGTCCATAGGACGCGTGAGTGGGGCTACAACCGGCGAGGGCGGCGCGCACTCACCGATGACGATGGGCGGCAGCGCTGTGAACATGAGGTTGTACGCCATGAGGTGCAGCTGGTCGATCATCACCATCGACGAGTACCCGCTGTACCACTGGTACCAGAATATTAGGAACACAAACGTCTGCAACAGAAAACAAACACCCTTAGTCATAAACATTTTGGTGAAATATGTCATGTCATGGACAGGGGTCCGACTGAAAATCAGTGATAGGGTACTTACAAATATTAAAATACCTTAGCGTATGCTGAGTCGGAACCTTTTCCTGACATCGCGCAACATTTCACTGTGTTGTATGAATTTGGTATTTTATATGTTCCAATGTAATGATGTTTGAATTAATGTATTTTTTTTCAAATATTAATTTTATACCACACCCACTCGGAAAGTGTCTTCCTACTCGTTCATAAACGGGTTACAAAGTTCATAATTTCTCCCTTAAAAATGTGCGGCGGGAAAAGTTATATGGAATTTCATTACTGCCCTCCGAAGCAGGGCAGGAATGTTGTATGAAAATCCATTACTGCCCGGCTAGCTTTCTTTTGTTTTTTAGCAGCGAACATAAAAAAAAAACACAAACGTCAAACCTCAAAAAGGTCTTGTATGAAATAATTAGAAAAAAGAGGCGGGAAACATACAAACCTCAAATCTCAAAAAGGTTTTATATCAAATAATTAGAGAAAAGAGGCAGTTTTTTTTTGTTTTCTATTTTTAATGAAATGAGGATGGCAACCTTATTCTGCAATACGAAAAAAAAAGTGCGGCAATTTATTTCGTTGCGTTAAATTTTGTTTATTTTCCTCGTAGGTTTAGTATAAAGCACTATGTATCACTCGGGAGAAAGTTCTATTTCTGTTCGAGAGTATGTTTAAGCCCGACGCGCAGCGGAGGGCTTAAAGGAAACTCGAGAAGAGATCGTTTTCTCCCCTCGATGTACAATGTACTATAGTGTAGAGGCTGATTCTCCCAAGGATAGTTTCTTGTAGAACAAGGGTGCGGGTGGCATTGGAAACGACTTGCAATGTTTTAAATAATCTACGACATTAAAAGTAACTTACAACATTATGATAGCCTCTGTGGTGTAGTGGTTGGGCAGGTTGGCTCAAATATATCATACATCACTGAGGTTGCGGGTTCGATTCCCGCGACTGGACAAATGTTTGTGCACAGAAAAATAAGCGCAAGCATTTGTTTCGTGTCTGGGTGTTGTGGGACCATGGTCCTCATAGTTCCTGGTTTCCTAGATACAGGGAATCCTAGTTAGGGGCCAGGATCTATGTGTGACCGTTGAGCGTTATTTAAAACAAAAAAAAAAAAAAACAATCTACGATATTATAAGCAACTTAGGGCATCAAATCTTAAGTTATGTGCGGATCTAACACTCACTCTAACTACGGTGAATGAAGAAACCAGCCTGTCCAAGAATTATTCGCAAAATTATGTGACATCCAGCAAACCGCACTGGGCCAGCATGGTGGATTATGGCCCATACTCTCTATATGAGAGAAGGCCCGTGTCCCAGCAGTGGGAACATGATGGGCTGATGATAATGATGATGATGATGATGACGGCATTTGAATCCACTGACGGCAGTTTATGCAACTTACGGCATTCTTAAGGAAGAAGTAGAGTATCATCTTGGCGAGCCGGTTGTAGGACCAGTGACCGTGCACCAGCAACAACCGCTCGATGTACTTGAACCGCGACAGCGCGAAGTCCGACGCCATCACCGCCTGCATGCCTTCCTGCCCCGACAGCCCTGGGACACAACCACGGTCATCTTACGAACAGACAAGGAAAGAAAGAAAGAAAGAAAGAAAAAACATTTATTTGACGACCACAATCATAACAAAATAAAGAAACACAGGAAAACATAATTATAAAAAGAAAAAATTAATATATAAACAGTATGAAGAGATAATAGGGGATCGGACAGTAATCAAGAAAATATCTTATATGTAGTTAGAACAAATGTTCGTCGAACCAGAAAGATCATTCAATCAATATTTTTGTGAAATAATAATGATTTATATTTTTAAATCCATAAATAAAATCTAATAATTCTGACATTTTTAATCTGTTCTTCATCTCAAACGAAACAACAATCACAGCGCATGACGTCATTTGTAGGCAAATGCCGTGAGTCAAGCTTGTGTTTATTTTACGTTTTTGCTTTTCATAAAATGTTTTTTTGCTAATTTTTTCGTTCCATTACTACAATATCGTCCCCAAACTTCACAAAACGTATTTAAATCTCTTTGCAAGTTTTATTTCGAAGAGTTTGTCGTTTTCTACCTACATATGACGTTACAAATTTTGAGGTGACCTTTTGCGCGGCAATATTTGAAACATAATATATAAACATAGTTTTAGGTACTTTTAGAGCGTTATTTAATTAAAATAGTATTTTTCATGGCTCTATATATTAATTGTAGTTAATATAAAATACTTTCTGAAAAGTTGTCCGATCCCCTATTATGCCTAAAATTACGTATGAGGTGCGAAAAGGGGGGGGGGGAGTCACAGGAGTGGAACGCATTGCCAACGGCTGTGATTCCTGACAACTACAACCTGGGAGTCTTTAAATCGAGAGTGAACAGGCATCTACGAGGAAGTTTGTGTGTCACTCGCATTTTTGAACAACACTTTTTATCATAATCATAATAATCATAATCAATTGTTTATTTATTTTAAATATAAACGGCTACGTTATGATTGTGTCGGAATAACTCCGACCAGGTTTGGAAGAAGGGCATCCTAAATGTCCGAAACCTGGTCGGAGTTATTCCGACACAATTATAACGTGAGTGTAGCGGTTTATATTTACAATGAATATTTCGACTGACGATAGTTTCCAAACCTTAATTGTTTATTTGCCAGAATACACATAATTATACAATATTTCAGATGTCATAAAATCAAAGTCTCGGTATCCGACCTGCCAGCAGGCGTGCAAATATTAATTAAAAGAATCTAATGTCAATTTTACAATAAATAGAACTACATAATATATGTCATTTCAAATGTAATATTCAGTTACACTATAAAAACAATAGGGGATCGGACAGTAATGGAAAAAAAATCTAAAATGTAGTTCGAACGAATGTTTGTCGAATTCGAAAGATCATTCAATCAATATTTTTGTAAAATAATAATAATTTATATTTTTAAATCAATAAATAAAATCTAATAATTCTGTAATTTTTATCTGTTCCGAAACACCAACACAGTGCATGACGTCATTTCAAAGTAAATACCGAGTGCGAAGCTTGTGTTTGATTTAATTTTTGCTTTTTATCTATATCAAAACAATATGTTTTACATGCCATGACGACCCTTAAGTCTTTAAACTTCACAATAATGTATAAATCACTTTGCAAGTTAGCTTTCGTAGAACTTGTCGTTTCGTTGGCCAGCGTGTGACGTCATATGTCTGAGGTGACCTTTTGCGCGGCAATATTTGAAACATAACATTTAAACATTATTTTTGGTACTTTTAGGGCTTTATTTAATTAAAACATTATTTTTCATGGCTATATAAATAAATTATGGTTAATTTTAAACACTTTCTGAAAAGTTGTCTGATCTTCTATTGTGAATTAGCCACTTAAAAACTTTTGTCTTAAATTCGTTTCCATTCAAAATTTTGATGTCTTCGGGTAATTTATTATAAATTATAAGACCCATATTGTATACATTTTTTTAATAAATATCTTTATGACAAGGAGGCTGATATGAAAGGTTTTGGAATGAATTCAATGACAGGTGTGAGTCATCATGGTGGTTAGTCAGTGAGAAAGGTCAGTGAGAGGCATTTCTTATAAATTTGCAAGACTAATTGCCAGGGACTACTACCAGGCCTAGCGCACTCCGCACTGTAGGTATGAAGCTACAAGTACATAGCCGGACACCGTCGGCGGGTCGCGCGTCGTTACACGTGCCGCGTCAGAAGAGAATAAGAACTATGCGATAGAAAGAGAGGCGCTCTGTAGGTTAATATGACTGGTAGGTATGCAGCGCTACGCGAGCTGAATTGAATTTTATTGCGTCATAGCAAGAGTCGCTATTTGTTTACATTTCTTTGCGGAGTGGTGCTTCTGTCCCTTAGTATTCTGTGCTACTACTTAATACGAGAAGAGCGAGTGTGGCTCAGTGGGAGCTCGTGCGACTTTCAATCCGACGCACCCGAGTTCGAATCCCGCTGGCCCCGCACCACTGACTTTCTTAAGCTATGTGCGGATTTAACACTCGCTCTAAAACGTTGAAGGAAAACATCGTGAGGAAACCGGCATGTCCAAGAATTTTTCACAAAAAGTCTAGGCCATGAGACATTCACCAACCCGCACTGGGCCAGCGTGGTGGATTATGGCCCATTCTCTCTCTATGAGAGAAGGCCCGTGTCCCAGCCGTGGGAACGTGATGGGCTGATGATGATGATGATGATGACTTAATACATAATAAGAACACACACCTACTCCGACGTCGGCGGTCTGTATCATGGAGACGTCGTTGGCTCCGTCGCCGATAGCCAACGTCGTCACGCCTAGTTCTTCCTTCACCGCCTGGAATGAGACAACATTATCTATTTATTATATTATTTACTACATTATTAATTAGTTTTACAAGCTTATATTTAACTTGCAACGGCGGGTCAAATATTGCAACTTGAATCAGAACCACTTCCTCTTGTCCTACGAAGTTGAAATTTTGCATACTTGTCAAAGTACGATAACAATGCAATATTACGACAGCCAGCAGATCTCATGATGGAGACGGAAGGTGGGCAATGGAGCTCCTTGACGGATAATTGTAAACTATTAGCGTTTGGGCTCATTTTAATCTGCTCGCTGTTCCGAATTTGTTAAAAGCTTGTCTTGAAAAATATATTTTCAATAAAAATCTTGTTTACTATTTACAACATTAATATTCATTTGTTTCACTATTATACTATACTATATATATATATATATATATATATATATATATATATACACGCCGCTGCAGAACAGACTATTATTCACTATTATTATTATTCAAATGAATATGTACTACAAATGTAAATGAATATGGCGTTTTTTTGTTATTTATTAAAAAGAAATAAAAACAAGAGTAACCTTGACGATGTAGGCCTTCTGCAGCGGCGTGGCGCGGCAGCAGAGCACGGCGGAGCAGCGGCGCGCGAGCGACAGGAAGGGCGCCACGAGCCCCGAGCGCCGGTCCAGGATGTAGGTGAGCGTGCGGCCGTCCACCACGAGCGCGCGCCCCCCCGCGCCGCCCGCGCCCTCCGCCGCGCACCGCTCCAGGTACCCCTTGATCGTAGTCTCCGCGTGCTCCTGCGCACACGCACAGCTATACGTTACACGTGTTCATTATTTACATTACGTTTCGTTCTCGTTTGTTTACGTTTCACGTGTTTAAAATTTGTTTCGTGTCTGGGTGTTGTACCATGGTCCTCATAGTTCCTGGTTCCCTAGATACAGGGAATCCTAGTTAGGGGTCAGGATCTATGTATGTGATCGTTGGGCGTTATTAATTTTATTTATTATTATTAAATTATTTATTTCAGACCGTAAATCCATAAAAATGTTAGTAGACATAGCACGCATTCACTCTGTTAGTACACAAAATGAGATATAAAATAAACACAAAAAGATAAAATCACATCATAAAATTATTGAGACACCAGCATAGCCACAGGCCTTAGTATAGCTAGCCAGTGTCTCATGATGGACTAATAGATGAAGATGAAGATGAAGAATGTTTGTTGCAACATCGGTCAGAAGGCTGTTGGTGCTCCCGCGCAAGCGGCTTACCAAGGATGCAATTCTATTTCGCATTAGCACATGATGTTTATTTGCACGATGTCATCCTTACCATCTGCTCCCCGCAATTTAATGAGATAAAAAGTATACTATGTCCTTTTCTAGGACTTCAGGTATCTACATTCAATCCCTTTTCGAAGACATACCAAATAATTTTTTTTTGTTGTGGTTGGCTCCTACCGAGGTTGTAAGACCACCACTGAGACGGGTCTGAGCAGTCGCTCAACTGCCGTCTTCCGAGATAAATACTTGCTCCATCTTTGGCCACATCAACAATTAAGATCACCACAGGCTCTTGCCTATGATGATCTTGAATCTTGCCTACGATCATCATAGCCATCATAGCCAAACCACGCCATCTTTATTTATTTTTTACGCTTAATGGATCTATGTTTGGCCACTATCTCGCCTGATGTGAAGCGATGATGTGGCCTAAGATGGAGCACATAGATCTAGAGAGAGACGGCAGTTGAGCGACTGCTCAGACCCGTCCCCCCCATGGTTCACCGAACATAATCCCGAAACACGCTTGCCGGCATGGCTTAGTTCGGTGGGAGGTCTTGCTACCACGGCCAGAGCCTACCATCTTTCAACCATTCCATCTTTATTCTTGTCAAGAATAAAGATGAATGTAGCGTGTGAATGACCTTATCCTTGGACATGAGGCGCAGCAGCCTGTCGCTGTAGGAGAAGAGCGCGGCGGAGTAGGCGATGTTGATGGCGGTCTCGGGCTTGTCCCCGGTGAGCACCCACACGACGATGCCGGCGTCGAGCAGCGCGCGCACGGTGCGCGGCACGTCCTCCTGCAGCCGGTCCTCCACGCCCGTGGCGCCCACCAGCGTCAGCGCGCTCTCCAGCCGCTCCACCGACTCGCGCACGCGCTTGTCGCGACCTACACATTACTCCACTGATTACACTCTTGCTTCGACCATGCATATTCCCTATTAGGGATTATGCATGTATTTTTTTTAATGCATGAATTGATTCATTATTGAATACTATTAATGAAAAAATATTTGAAAATTTTACGGCATCATTTGTCAATAAAATAACTAACTGAAAATTTGAATCTATTTAAATCAACATAAACGCGCCATTTGCGTGTGAAGTTAAAACGTGGGAATCTCCTCATTGGTCCATCTATGCTATATATGTGTGTATGCCTATTTGCCAACTCTAAAATAGTAAAGACGTTTTCGAGGACATTTAACTTTCTAGGGGTAAAGAGTTTTCTATGTATCCATACCTTCTCCAATCTCGGAAGCTCTCGCATGAGAAGCCAGCCACTCCTCCCAGAGCGCCGACGTCATCACCCGCTTCGCCATGACCAGCGTACGCAGACCCGCGCGCGAGTACTCGTTCAGCAGCGAGCGGGTTTTCTCGAATTCGGCCAGCTCGGCCGACCCCGCGCGCATCGGGGCCAGCGCGCCGAGGACCGTGGTGTCGGCGCCTTTCACATATAGAACCACCTAATAAACAGGACACATTTAAAAATATGCAAATGCACTTCGAGATAACTAGGCACTAATTAGGCAAGTAAAGTCAGAGACGGTCCCTCAAGAACGTTTTCCTGTAGCTAACAAGTTCGAGTAGTTGCCCGTACTGCCTCATGTCATGCATGTTTGCCAACTGCGAGAAATGTATACTACAGTGAGACGGAAGGAAACTGTCAGACACCACCGGCACAAAACAGATAGGTACAGAAGTCAATCTACATACAAAGTGCACACATAGACACCGCTCACGGACATGATATGTCGGACCAGTTGGGATCAGTGCGAGCGCGAGTGCCATCCGCTTGAGACACGCGTCTGTGAACTTTTTTGTGTAAAAGTGGAGCAACAAAAAAGTGGACGGTTTTTTAAATTCTACATTAAACGGTGAATTGAAAACGCCCCGGCCCCTGGCCCCGCGCTGAACAAGCGAACATACATGACTTTGTCACCTTGTCATATTTTTATAATTTATATAAGATATTTGTTGTAGTATAAGCTGTGTAAGCCTATCTATCTATATAATCGTCTATATAATCTAATGAGGCAGATGTAAATGTAAATTATTCGCAATTTTTTATCTTCAAAAACTTTATCCAATTATAATAATAACTGAGAAAGAATTATGTCGATATCTTGTAAACCACAATCAATTTTGGAGTACACAAAAACTTCCTGCGCCGTCCGGTCCGAGTAACCGTCCTGATGTCACACAGTCGGATCGCAGGCAGCGGGCGCGCGTATTCAATTTAACAACCCTAGTGCAACCGCCGAGCTATTTATGAGTTGGGTCCTCACGAATCATTAAGAGATCTCTTTAAACAAATTAATGTATTAACTTTACCTTCTCTGTCTGTTTATGAAAATATAATGTATGTTCGTAAAAATCTGCACAAATTCAAGGTGAATAGTGACCACCACAACATAAACACTAGAAATAAGGATAGAATTGCAGTACCTAGGTTTAGACTGAGTGAAACGAATAAGTCCTTCGTGGGCAATTGTGTACGTTATTACAATAAAATTCCAAAATGTATAACGGAGCTCACAGAAAGTAGAATCAAATTGAGTGTGAAAAATATTCTAATGAAAAAAGCATACTATACAGTTAGTAATTACATAGAAGACAAAGATGCATGGAACATTCCGCTTCTGCCAAGTAGCCAACTGGCACATAAGAAAAATAATATTGCCAAAAACAAATATAAAATATTGTAACAAAAGTTCTAAAAAATATGCCCCTCAGTTTCTTGCCGTATCTTCTGAGTAGTGGTTCTGTTTCCGATACGGTGATAGAGTCATTGTAATAATTGACGTTGATAAGTGCGTCTGTGACGACAAAATTGAAATAAAGAACTTTTGATTGATTGAGCGTAGGTATGAAAAGTGAAGTACATACATGAGATTGACTACTGTACCTATCTGTTTTGTGCCACCGGTCTGTCCTTAGTCAGATACCACCGACTGTCGTTAGACATATGATGAGGAAGCACATCAGTAGAGGGAGGAAGAAAGAGAGAGAGAGAGACCTTATGAGTAGCAGAAACTGAGACTAAAAAGAAAGACTAGTCCCGAGAACAAAAAAGTTGGCGTGCAAAGGATGAAGAGGTGTATAATAAAAACATACACGTAGATATAGAGGTACGAGGTTATAATGTTGTTGTTATACCGTTACATTATTATTATTATTGGCATGTGTCAATGAGAAATTACCATCAATCAGTTACTGCCTACAACTATTCATCGGATGTGAGAGGCAAAAACCACGATACGGATGAGGGTCAATTTGAAATGATGAATGAACGTAATCCTATCTTGCTACTGAATTATTGGAATATCCGGCAGACTAAAAAGGTAAGATAGATTATAATAATCAATTAAGCTTCAATGTTTAGGAAACTGGTGCAATTTAAGCTGTTCCGAATTCTATGTATGTATCTCTATAGCCTGAAATTAACCTGGAAAATCTGTATAAATGAGTAAGGAGGAAATTATGACACTAACGAATACATTTTATGAGATTAACAGCCGTTTAATGAAGTCTTGAAGCGGAACATAGAATAATGGTGAGCGTGAAATGGGTTTAGGAAGCGAGTGAAGGTTAACTGCGTAAAATTGTTTGCGCCGAATCGAAACGTGAATAGAGAATAGACCATATCCGTACCATGCCGGGATTAGCCCATTGCAATCCGCGCCTTACGCGTTATCGTAAGGAATTCGCTATAGCGATGCCGATGGGTTATAAGAAGAGTAAAATTTCTAAACAGGAAATATAAAATAGTATATGATAAGCAGAGAGAGTTGGAGTAAACTGGAGGAGGCCCATACCCAGCCTGGGGTTTCAGCATCAAATAACAAAAATAATATTTAAATAATCTGCATTTAATTTATATAAAACTTTCTTTATTATAGGTAAAATTGTTTTCATCATGTTTTCATTCATATTGGTTATCCAATAATAGATAATGTATGATTAATATGAAAAATGAAGTGTTTTCTAACCGATATGGTATCACTTATCATTAAATTATCGCAGTTCCGAACCATCCGGAGATTTTTGTGTCACTTTATTTATCTTTAATACATTTATCTAAACGCCTTTTGTATTAATCGTCGTGACACATTAAATTTTATTGTCACAACAACTTAGTTAGAAATGAGATTAAAATATGATAAAAATTATAGTATATTTACATTTACAGCCCTCGTTCATATCAATTTAAAACGTCAGAAAGATTATATATATTTTGCCAAGTCAGTGTTACACAAGTACTCGTAGATAATTTTAAGTAAAGCTATGACTTATAACGACATAAGCTTATCATTTTCCTTCTTTAATTATACGAATTGATAATGCGATATAGCTAAAAAAATTATAAAATGAAAAGGTGGCTTGTGATCCTTGTGGGGTATGTCATTATATTAACAAGGGTGGATTTAATTGAAGTAATTAACACTCTTTATTATTAAGGCCATAATTATACTTAATAACAGTCGCAGACAGGTTTATGGCCCTTGAAAGCACTACACTTCTTCATCATGCGCACTACTAGTAGAACAACTGACAATGTGATGGTATCAAGAAATACGGACAAGTGATCATAAAAAAAACTAATGGAATCAGGCGTGACGTTGAGGGCACAAAGTTTTTTATTTACAAAAAAAAGCGGAGGGAATTTTATTCATATATGTATATATACATACTTTATATTTATTTCATTTTACATTTACTTTCTAAAAAAGCTAATCACGCTGAAAACAGCGTCAGAAACAACATTGTAAACTTTAATATAGACATTAGGTTAAAAATCAACTTAACAATTATCCATATTCATATAGTTTACTAGCTGACCCGGCAAACGTTGCTTTGCCATATAAATTAAAAAAAAATACTGAATATGCATATAAAATTTGGTAAAAATCAGTAAAGCCGTTTCGGAGGAGTAAGGTAACTAAAATTGTGACACGAGAATTTTATATATATGATGATGATTAGCAATTAAAGGTAGATCCTGACTTACTCAAAGATGCCAATCTTCAATTGTTCGCCTTTTATGAAACAATATTTGTTGTCTAGGTCTAGATAAGACGCGCTTATCTTTTTAATTCGTGTCATCTTTATCCGCTGATACTGACAACAATCGCCAATAATAATCAACATATAAAGTACCGACGTTGTGTTTAAATGTGTAACATAAACAATGTTACAGTTCTTACTTTGACCGGCAATAATAACATACTCGCAACTCGATCCGATTTTGAAAGGTTTGTTGAGTGGATCCGCGGATCGGATCGCATTGATGCGATCGATCCGAAAACCGTTTTGACCGTACGCCCATGATCCGATCTGCAAAAAGATCGGATCGGCGCATCCCTAAAACCACTACTTTTTTTACGCTTAATAGATCTATGTTTGGCCACTAACTCGCCTGATGTGAAGCGATGATATGGCCTAAGATGGAGCACATAGATCTAGAGAGTGACAGCAGTTGAGCGGCTGCTCAGACCCGTCTCCCTGATGATTCACCGAACATCATCCCGAAACACGACTAGGTCGCTTGACGGCCGCTTGGATACTGTTCGCGCGTACATTACAGAGTGGACATAAATTCAGTAATTTTAGTATTTTGGAGCTCTTTACATTGTACATTACATAGTGGACATAAAGGTCAGTCTGTTCAGTATTCTTTTTATGTAGCATTTTAGAGTATAAAGGCACGTCGGCGCCGCTTTGACTCTGCGTCAGTGAGCGTTGCCGTCGAGGCTTACCTGTCCAGTCGGCAGGCGCATGGCGACCGACATGCACTTCCGGTTGCTATCAAACTGCTGCACCCTCAGCACTTTGTACTTGACGAGCTCGCCGCGCACGCCGAGCTCCACTTCGTCGGGCGAGCGGCTCCGCAGTTCGTATCCGTACGCTAGCGCCGCCTCGGTTAGCGCTAGCTCGTCGGGGCTTTCCGCTTCGAAGCGAGGCACCTGACAGAAAACTACCATTATAACTCACTGGTGCTGGTATGTTTTATGTTAATGTCACAGATTGAGCAGTAGTATCTGCACGCACGTGTGGCTCAGTGGAAGCACGTGCGACCCGAGTTCAAATCCCGCTGGCCCCGCACTACTGACAAAGTTATATGCGGATTTAACACTCGCTCTCAAAAACGGTGAAGGAAAACATCGTGAGGAAACCGGCATGTGACATCCACCAACCCGCATTGGGCCAGCGTGGTGAATTATGTCCCATACTCTCTCTACGAGAGAAGGCTTGTGTCCCAGCAGTGGGAACGCAATGGGCTGATGATGATGATCTACGAGCACAGTTAAGCCGGCCAATAACTGAATACGTTTCAGAAGATTATCTATGCTGCCTTTACTATGAAGTAAGGCATGTTTATAAAGCTTATACATTTTCTGCTGCTCAAAAATTACTCCCTTCGGTCACAAAAAAAAGACGTGTGGCACTCGGAGACTGCCGCGGTAAAGCTATTGCATAGCATTTGGAGTGGGGGGTGTTAGGTTATTTTCGTTACGGAATTTCTGGATTCGGTCTCCACGCTCAAGGCCCGCGATAGAAGCTATGCAATAGCTTAATAAAGATTAGTATATATTTTGTGCTTCGGTTTAGGTTCAGGTAACCAGTTGTACCTATCTTTGTTGTTGAAACCATCACGTACGATCTAAACTTATTTCTATTCTATTTTACCTATTGAGTACGTTTCCGATCGCTTAGGCATTGTTTTCCATTAATCGATAACAAGCATATCCATACATAGCAGTTTAGCGGTTTTTACGCTAGGTATAGCTACATAATTAAATTGAAATGGTGTTTTTTTTACCTTTTAGTATTCATTTTATATGCCAACTTTCCTTCCGCGAATTTCAATTACGGAGGTAAATGGAACCTTGACCATTTAATTAATGAAAGCATTTTATTTTTATATTTCCGTAGTCTGTCTCAGCATCTACATATAACTATTTGTGATAAACTAGACAACCTTATCCCAAAGCAATAAGGCTGAGATTGTATTTCATTGTTTTGTTCAAATTCAGCCATCATTGTTGTCTGTCTGCAGTCGGCAGACGACCTTTAAAGTGAGCGGTCAAATCTGGCTCCAACAACGAATGGTTTCTATTAATCTGTACAATTTGTCTCCCACTTTAGACGATGATAAAAAATTAAGATAAATTGCTATCAAGCGTCTGTCCTCGGCTGTCTGTCTGAAGGACACTTATAGGAGTTATTAGATTACTGTTAATTGAGAAATCACATAGTAAACCAACCAATTAAAGGGTTCAATGACCCCAGGCAAGACTATTAGAATGTTAAAAATATCTTTATTAGTATTATCAGTTTATAATTACACATGTACCTTTTATTGCACTTATATTTTTAACCGACTTTAATAAAGGAGGAGGTTCTCAATTCAACTGTAACTGTTTTTTTGTATGTTTGGAAAATATGCGTTGGATTCAGTTATAGCTTCAAGGTGGTCCTGTATAAATTTCATCGATATTTCGACCTTGGACTTCAAAGATACTTCAGAATTGAAGTAGGTTTTTTTTGGTAAAATATTTTTTTTTCCAATGTGTATGGGCATTTTCCCCGATGATGTGATATTAATTTAAATAGTATTATCTTTATTTATAAAGTGAAAGTCACTAACAGCCCGTAAGTTGATACTAACACAATGGATTGTAATTATATGAAAATTAATAAATTAATTAAATTATCTTATCCTCCTACAAATGATATAAATCCAAATTCATATTTACCTGATTTTCAGTGGAGTTGCTAGGTTCGCTCTCGGCGGGCTTGGCGCCGAAGGGCAGCTTGAGGCGCATGCGCAGCGGGGACGTGGTGCTGGGCGGCGGCGACGGCGTCGTGGAGCGGGACTCCGCCAGGCGGCTGTACCTGCGGACACACCAGATACTCATCCTACTAATATATTTTTTGTTGAAAAATATATTTTTCAAGACAAGCTTTTAACAAATTTGTAATCGGAATCGCGAGCAGATTAAAATGAGCCCAAACACTAGTAGTTTACAATTATCCGTCAAGGAGTTCCATTGCCCACCTTCCGTCTCCATCATCAGATCTGCTGGCTGTCATAATATTGCATTGTCATCGGACTTTGACAAGTATGCAAAATTTCAACTTCGTAGGACAAGAGGAAGTGGTTCTGATTCAGCTTGCAAGATTCCACCCGAACAAACATAGTTACATACATACAAAATAAAAGCTTGTAATATTATAAACTAGCTGCACCCGGCATGCGTTGCAATGCCACATAAGGTAAAAGAGTGTTTGGTATATAGATTTTTCATCACACTCGCTCGTAATAGGGACTTTATTACATCGGTTTTATGCTCTGAGATATTACGCACGCGCATAACAGCACTAGTGCGGTAATTTTATTTTTAATAAATCAACAAATATGTTTGTCCGGCTGAAAATAGTAAGTATAATTTTTTTTTAATTCTTGATTTAATAAATAGTAGCTATTTCCCTGATTACGGTAAAAAAATGTTTATCAAATAATTCACAATTCACAACAATTTATGTTATAAATACGAAAATATTAGTTTTTTTATATCGACTGAATGCGCGCGCATTGAAGAGCCGCGACACGCGAAAAAAAAGCTAATCTTGGCGCCATTTTCCTCAAGAATTTTTGTTATATGTTTTCCTGTGCAGTTGATTACTTTGCAAAAAGGTATGATGAAAAGCGTCGTATGAAACGCGTGTGCGTTGATCATTACACTCTCAGCTCCCTGATTGCGCTCGCCTGCGGCTCACGTCATAATACCGACTCGAGTGTGATTATCTACTTTGTACACTTTTATCATAATGTACTATTTTTGGCAAGAAACCCTCGCGGGCGTCCGCAGAAGATCCTATCAAAGTTTCATCACAATCTGATCAATGGTGTAGGAAAGCATAGAGGAACAACATTCCTTTTTTATTTACATAGATGCAAAAGTGTTTGAGGAAAGACATCCCCGCAGAGTTTCTTGGTGCTATCTTCTCTAGCGGGCGTATTTCCGAAGCACTGGTAGAGTCAGTTTTCGCATTTCTTTTCAACACTCAGACTTCAATTTGAGTATGGGAAAGAAATGGGTAAACATACTTACCTTTTTTTCAAAGTCATGTTAACATAAGTTACAATTTTTAACATTTTTTATTTGTATCATGTGTTTATGACCTTTAAAAGTGCACTTTTGTGCCTATTTAATAAATGATATTTGACTTTGACTTTGAAATGTTTGTTACTCGATCACGCAAATCTACTGAACGAAGTGAACGGATTTTAATAAAATTTGGCACTTGGATCCCTTCCTCCTATCCTGGAGATGCGGCGATAATGACGGCGACACAGACAGGCGAGATCATCATCGCCGCTTCAGGCGAGATAGTGGCCAAACAAGTAACAAGCGTAAAAAAAATTATCCCGGAAAACCGCGGGTGAATCCGTAAGGCACAGCTAGTTACTAATATTTCCTTCTAGCTGTCTAGCCCGCGCCTTCGTGGGTCTTGACATTAGCAAATGATAACGCTGATGTTGGTAAGAAATTGTAGCAGGAGTAATAAGGGTTAAAACTGTAAAACCACAAACCAAAAACAAACTTGTGTCGGGGATTATTATATTCCGAACAAGGTGACATCATGTACCATAAATATATTGTTTTGCTTTATTATTTCTTATATTCCTTGTTACTATTAGCTATGTTTGTATTTTAATAAGCTTCAATGTATTGTATGAAAGGATCGGCCTAGTTTGGTGTCCAGGTGCTCACCTTTAACCTCACTTTTTCTTTATGTAGGTATAATGTCCAAGTAGGGTTGGCCACACACCCACACGAAAGGAGATGTTAAAGATAGACGCATTTTTTTAATAAATGTATTATTTTTCTGGGCAAAGGCCTCCCCTAGTTTTATTCTAACAAATATTTTTCGTTTTACTGTTAGTTTTATTTTAAAGCCACCATCGTATTGTGAAGTAGTGCTAGCGAACAATACCTACTTATCGTTGGAGCGCAGCGTGCCGTTGGAGCGACTCGGCTTGTCCTGCGGCAGCTGCTCCGTGGAGCCGCTGAGGAGCATGGAGTCCACGCGCGGAGCCGACACCACCACCGTGTTGCAAGCGGCCAGGATCAGGAGGAACTCGCCTACCTGACATAGTAACACGACTAGTTCTGTCATCTTCTATTTTTTTTAACTTTATTAGATGGCAGGTAAATAAATATACAGTTCATTATAGACCCTGTTCGGCGCAGCAATTAGGAGAGAGGAAGACTATTTGTGCGTTTCATTAAAACATGTCAAAATCAATTAAATATTTAAAAAAATTTATCATATAAATATTATTACAGAGAAAAAATAATGTCAATTTATTTATAAAATATGGTTAATTATTGTAAGTCAATGTTTTGTTTCAAATAGTAGTCACTAGTGTTAAATTGAATTAATTATTATCCTGTTTCTTATTAATTGAGTTATCATTTAAATATACCTGAATTGTATAATAGGTTTTGTTAATTAGTAATTGTTTTATATATTGTCCGTCATAAACGAAATCCTAATAATGTATTTCCAATCACTGCTAGGCGATCACCTGGGATACAATCTGACCAAATTCTACAGTTTGCATGGGGTCTACTTCATACAGATGGCAACACAGCATTTCGAAGGTAATTGGGACAGCTATATTTAAAAAAAACAAAGAAACTAAATCATCCACTGTATTTATAAACCGGCTGCAAACAATAACTGCAAAACTCGTGAGTGTTTGATATGGCTTATGTACGTAACAGTCGTATTTCTCGCACTCGTACATTTACGAGAGTAATCGTCATCGGCCTATAATTGAGAACTGCTGGATGAAGGCCCGAGAAATTAAATGCTTTTAATTGAATTATAACACTCCATATAGATGTAAAGATATAATGATTTTCAAGAGAGTAGTCGTTTAGCAGTTTGGATGTCGATTTCCCTTGCATTAAAACTAGTCAATGCAGAATTCAGGATAAAGAATTTCGATGTTATGATGTAGTCAATGCAAGTGAAGCAACGGCAATTTTTGTTAACTTGATATGGATATGCTTTTATGACTCAGTAGTAGAGAAAGATCCACGAATGCAGACCATGTGGGGAGTTTTAGCGTTTGCGAAAGTGACTGCGTGGATCAAAACTATCAGAATCGTGACACTGCTAATTTAGTCATGAATGGTTATTGTTTAAATTTAAATAAAACCTTACTCATGTAGCGAAATTGGCATTATGGCCGGTGAGAGAAGTATAATTATTACGCGCATTTTGAATTTGATATAGGTAATAGTGCCAAAAGCTAACGAAGTTAGCTCACACCCTTACTCATTCCTGTTGCTAAAAATAGTGACCGCTTTTTTATTTGCTACAGAATAATAAGTGCTCCTACTGTGAACTCTTAAAAATAGACTTGATAAATTTAATATTGGACAAGTGCACTGTAGTGACATACACAGCTTTAAGCTGCTAGATTATTAATAATAAGAGTAACATGAAAATTATTAAAGAACTCAGTAAGAATTTTAAAATGATGTATGGTTACCTTCGCACTGCTTTCGTTGGATTCCGTCACAAGCTGGAGCAATCTCCTGTTGGGTGAGACGGCGGTGACGGGGGTGACAATAGGCGGCAAGTCCGGGGAGGGCTCGGCGGGCGGGCCCGGCGGGTGGTCGTAGTCCACGCCGGCCACCGCACACCGCTTGAACACCATCTTGTTTTCAGTCAGCGTGCCCGTCTTGTCGCTAAACAGATAGCTGATCTGCCCCAGCTCCTCAGTAATGTTCAGCGCGCGGCACTCCGCCCGCGAGTTGGTCTGCGGGTCGTACATCTCCACGTCCTGATGTATGTGGTACACTTGCAGCAGCTTCGTCATCTCTATCGTCACGTACAGCGACACGGGGATCATCACTTGGAGCGCGATTATGTATGTCCAGAATATTAGTAACCCCTCGTACGTAGGCTTATTCGCATAGGGCAGGAAAGGAGGTAGGTTCTGATTCGGCCGGGTCTGGTAGTCGTCCATCCAGATCTTGCAGCCAACGGCGCCGGCGCAGCATAAAAAAAGAAGCACTAGCACGCACCATATAACGTCCGTGTTCATTTTCTTTTCTAAACTGGAACACTTGTACCGGGGTCCGCCGTTGTTGAGCATGGCCTTGGTCTCGTGGCCCGCGTACACCACGATGCCCTCCACGAAGTCCGTGTTTTTTATCCTGCATTCCCTCAGAAGGAGGTTCTCGGAAACAAGCGGTACCCGCGCTCCGTTCGGGTGTGAGATCGTGCCCGTAAACCGGTATATTTTTGTCGAAGGCTTCTCTACTTCTACGGTACTTCTGAATTCTTGTGGGTTGAATTCTGTATGCTGTAACAGAAACAGTATCTTTACACGTATTCTAGGCTGGCGCAATTTACATTGAAAGCAATGATTCGACGCTATGGAGTTCGCGAGTGAAAGTTTTCTCACGGTCTGTTTTTCGTAGCAATTTATAGTAAACATAATCCGAAATTGCCATTATCATGCCCGAAGTTATGAAAGCGTCGTTTGAAGCCGCACTCGCAGCGGCAAGAATGAGGTTAACCGTGGACGTTTGCTGAATTTTATTGCGACGACATAGTTTATGGACATGTATGTTCGTTCCTAAGCAGGAAATTGCGTAGATAAGTTTGTAAATACACTTTGGTTTAAATATTGCAGTATTGTAAACCGTTCATTACTAACGCCAACAAAAAGGCTTTTATTAAAACCATCTGATTATACAGTTGTCATTGTTACAAATCAAGGCGACAAACATTCATTTTATGAAAGGTCGCACGGACACTGCCTAAGGTCCGCGTGCCGGTTTACCTGCAAAAATCTGTTACGAATAAGGTAAAAATGAGTTGCGATGACCTTCTATGGTAGACCCTTATGGTGTTTCTGTACCTTTTCCCGAAAGCCTGGCGCGACAACCCGCTGCTTGAGGTTGGTCTCGCCGTCCAAGTTGCAGGTGTCCAGGTAGCAGACGCCCATCGGGTTGGAGGAGTGCAGCAGCACCATGTCCGCCGGCACGGCTTCATTGTTGGACAGGTGCACCAGGTCGCCGGCGCGCACGTCTCGCCATTTCATTTGCGCATACCGACCCTCCGATCTGCGAAAGAGAGACGAGTATATTCAATCTTCAAATAAAATTATTTTTGTTCTAGCTATAAATTAACAGACCGAAACAAATTGGATTCTATTTTCATGTACAATTTATTCAAAAGACTGCTTAGGGATTGGATTAACGGATTGATTTATAGGAGTATTTACGACGCGATAAAGCCATTTTTATACATTGTGCACTGAATCCACCGAGTGCCGTTATATTATAGGAAGTGAGATAAGATTACTTAAGTGCAGTAGCGTAACTCATCAGGAATTTCATATCACAGATGGCTGGGTACTTTAGAGCTTGCATAGATATTGCAAGTATCGGTAATGATATCGGTGTGCGTTTGTTACCACATAACTGTATAATGACAGAACGAATTTTGATGAAATTTGATATGTATGTAGGTCCTGGAATAGGACACAGGCTAATAGGAAAACGAACACTTTCTTAGGGAACAACTATAAACCGGATTCTACGCTGACGGAGTTGCGGAAACAAGCTAATTAAAACATTAATCAAACTTAAAAAATACTAAGTCTTTATAAGTAGAAAAGATTGTAAATATTAGACGTCACTACGATACTATTTACAAAGGTACTAATTACTATACATCATACAAAAGGGCATCGAATCCTAGGTAGCGCTGATTAGACAACGAACGTATTAGCTCTATCAAAAATTATTCAACTCAATTAAAAATATTAGCTAACCAAATCCGTTCTTTATTTCTAATCGAATGAAACATTAGCTATTATTGAGAAATAATGGACAGTTATAAAACAATTTAATTGCATAGTGGTTGCGTTTCACCAAACAAAATAAACAACTCTAAAGGGCAACCGAAGTTGAAAGTTTAGTTAGTTATAGTGGTTTTATTTTACAGCCATCGTGAGGGAAAGCAAAATGAAGATTGCTTTTAATTCGGAGGGATTAATGGGAGATCGATTACAACTTTCCCTATATCCATTCAAATTACCATTATGTAAGAGTACATTGCAACCTATTACTGGTATGACATCTTCATCTCTAGACAGGAAGGTAAGGTACTTTTAAGTTTTCCGCATTGGTCTTATTTAGCTAATGATGAATTGATTGATGATACCCATAAGCATCGCGGGTACGAATCCGTTACAATTAACGCGCATGGCGGTGATTTTAACGGATTAATTCTTCAAAATTAACTTGGTAGAAAATGGTTCAGTGACTTACACTTAGTAATGATGATGTTTGCCGTGGTTGATAACGTTGATGAGCCCTTAACTTTTCAATATACCTAGAGCTAAAATATTCAGAGCTTCAAAATAGTACATGAACGAAAACGCATATTTTTTAGGACAAGACATTACGTTCGGCAATAATATGGAACATTACTAATCATCGTTCTTGTATATTTTTAGATTTCAAGTGGCGATGAAACGAACAAACAATGTCAAATCCAGCTCAGAGGACGTTAAAGTCATTTAGGATATTACACAAATGCAGGAGCCACTCACCATGAAGTAATATTTTGAAAGCGTGGCGAAATTTCGCGACAAGGAGAGGAGACAGTCAACACAAAGCCGCTAAGTGCTGGCGAAGTAGAACTAAACAGCGAATGATGCAACAACATTAGCGTGACCGATCATTGGGCCAACCCAACCCACTTCCTCTTTTTCTGACTAATTGATGTCTAGTTTTGGAATATAGTGATTTGCGCTAATACCTATGGCATTTGTATGTCGCTAGCCTATTGCTACGCTCCACACGCTGTGTTCGCAACCGTTATCGCGTCTACCTATTCTATATATTTCAATATAAAACAAAGCGCAGGTTAGCCAAAGTTCGTGGCGTGTCCGTACTCCGTCAGTACGCAGCAATAGCTAGCGCGGCAATAACACCATCAAGACGTGACTAATTTGCGTGGTTGAACTTCTATTATTTGTTTGGGCAGTAACTCATTATTACTTCAGAGAAATGCTTAAGCGGGAAAGTCCTAGTTGCTGTTTTATAGAAGTAATATTTCCTTATATTAAAAAAAGTATCAAGCACGCTCGGTTAGATAAAAAAACTCAGGTGAAGAAGTACAATTTTTTTATATATAGTACCTATAGACTCTATACTGTCAGCCACAGTCTATAGTATAGACTGTTATTAAGGCTCCCGAAAAACATATCGAAGCCGAAAACGCAACACTAGAAAACTTTATGAATCCGTAACAGCTGTAGCAAGGGCCATATAGCTTACCAATCTGGGAAAACGAATAAGATAATAGATAGCTACACAAAGTTCTCAGCAGACAGATACATTGCTGGTATCGATTATGGGAAATTGCTTGTCTTGTTTCAGATACAAACAAGTCTTTGAGAATATCCATCAACTCAAATGTATTAATCTATAACAAAGAAATATCTAAATCTAAACTAAAATAACTTAAATATATATACAAAATATAATACAATTATTCTAAAAGGCCTATGGTGGAAGGGAAAGTGCCCAGAACGCTGGCCGCATTGCCACGCTGAATGGCAATGCTGATTTTCTGACCCAAATATGAGCCAGCATTTTGGGGTAGAAACATTAGGACCGTGGGGGCCGAGCACCCATGAAATCTATAGGGACTTCTCAAATGTTAGTTGTTAATATATTGGACAAGGAAAGAGTTAAAACAATCATCGAAATAGCACCCAGTGTATCTGACCAAAAATAGAGTAGACGAAGCAACGCAGTGGACTGGTGATGCAATTGGGCTGACATATATTTTATTGCGTACCACAAATCTGTCTAGTGTTAGAGATAAGCACGCAGTATTCTAAACAATCCAACAATATTTAAAATAATTGTAGTGGGCGAATCTTACATCCACCGCTGAGAAATCTGTGTCATCGCCCCAACTAGGAAATCGTTGCGGTCTCTGTTTATTTACGAGAATGCGAGTTGTGATGGTGGCGCTCACTGTTTGCACTGTGATCACTAAAAGTTGTTTACTAAACATGTCCATTTTAAGAGAGTTTACTCTTTTCTCTACCTGCATGCCAGTAATTATATTTTATTGGAGTTTTCATCACCATATCAATCAATCAAATATAATATGACCCAACAAATGGTTGAATCACGCTTGTTGGTTTGTTTCAGTAATGAATTGATATTAGTAAATAATTAAACATTTTGTGTTAAGCTAAGTTAGGGCTGCCATAGTTGAGGAATCAACCGGGACAATTGATGAAATGGAGGGCGAAATTGCAAGGAAGTCTAAAACTATCCTGATCTAGCAGGCCTAGCGACCTCCGCATTTAGGTACGAAGCTACAAGTACATAGCCGGACACCGACGGCGGGACGCGCATCGTTACACGTGCCGCGTCAGAAGAGATAAGAGCTATGCGATAGAAAGAGAGGCGCTCTGTAGGTTAATATGACTGGTAGGTATGCAGCGCTACGCGAGCTGAATTGATTTTATTGCGTCATAGCAAGAGTCACTATTTGTTTAAATTTCTTTGCGGAGTGATGCTTCTGTCCCTTAGTATTCTGTGGTTCTAGTTAGATATTATTTTAGAGAAGAGAATAGCGTTCAATGTCCATCTTCGACCACATCGACGCTTAAAATGAGGCCAAATAGTGGCCAAACATAGATCTATGTGTGTGCACAACCAATTTCTTTTTAAATCTACATATTTATCTGAGAATTTTGCCAGAAGTTTGCTGTCATATTGGTACAATACTTATGACAGCAAAATTTTTAAAAAAAGAGACCTCAGCGAGGTTGCTAATAAAAATATACTCGTGAGCGTCCGGGCACCTGTTTTTGGTTCCTCCTACGATCGGGACGGATGGCAGCCCTAAGCTAAGCTACATGTAACATACCTGCATACCAACTATAAATGTTAATTACTTTGTCGTGAGTTATGAAATCACTTTAGAAGCAAATTCCAGAGCACTTTTGAAGTGTTTTTTATTATAATTATTTTATTACAATGTGCGGCAAACACTACTTCGTAATGTAACTTTTGCGGCAATGTTTGGTTGACCTCAGCTTGACTACCTCTTTTTAAGTCAAAGGTAATTAAAAAGGTGTAAAAATAAAGAGTGTTGAGTGTTTGAAATGAAATTATGCTTAATCTAATTTTCTTTCCAGTGACGCGCATAGCCAAGAGCCTACCCACGCTTTGTCAGCTCACGTTTATCTGTGGAATGAACTTTAGTAGGTCGTGATTTATAGGTCTTACTTACATATTATAGGTTTATTACTTACATCTAATAATAAACATATTTAGTTGATAGAAAAAAAAACGTAAAATTACACAAATAATAGAGGAACTTATGCGTTAGATAAAAAAATATACAGTGCAAAAAACAGATTATTTTCAGTGAAGTTGGCTTTACTTCAGAGGATAACCTTTTGGTTGACTTTACTTAATTTCGGGGCAGATAATAAAAATATGATTGCTGTTTTATTCCCTCGTTTATTTACGACGATTGTTTTGTTGATGATGTAAGATGTTAATCAAATTACCAAAAGGCCTTGCAGATCCATCGCATCGAAACAGACAAATTAACAAATTTTAGTGAAACTGACAAATTAACAACAATTTTTCCTCGAACGGCGTATATTGTGCGGCGTATTCTCTTGTTGTGCTCACGATTTTACAAAACGCCCTAGCAGTAAATATATTTTAATGCTGCCTTGTATTTACTATTGCTTGAATATTTTCCTAGCAGGTCCGGAAGTTTCTAGAGATGCACGCTGATAAGTGAATCTATTTTGACTGAATAGGGATGTTGCTTTGCTATTGATTTTATTCAACAGCCTCTGTGGTGCATTGGTTGGGCAGGTTGGCTCAAATCTCATACACCACTGAGGTTGCGGGTTCGATTCCCGCGACGGACAAATGTTTGTGCACAGAAAAAAAAGCGCAAGTATTTGTTTCGTGTCTGGGTGTTGTGGGACCATGGTCCTCATAGTTTCCTGGTTCCCTAGATACAGGGAATTCTAGTTAGGGGTCAGGATCTATGTAGGTATGTGATCGTTGGGCGTTATTTATTTATTATTATTTATTTAGCGGATGAGGATAATTACCTGAAATATAGTGCAACGTAGCACTGTTATTTATTCTGTGGTAGTAGCAAGAATAAAGCAAAACTAATGTACTAATATTACTTTCTCACGAATGGTTCGAGCTCGCCATACTGATTATGGTTTTTTAATTAGAATTCGATTTAGATTTAGATATTGTTCAGTCAGAAGAACTGAACATGAAAGCATTTATAATGTTTAACATACCAAATTCAAACAATGATAAGTGAGATGATAATGGATGATAGTAAGTGGTTCAATAGAAGCGTTCTTTGTCACTAACAGGGTGTGACGTAGTGAAACACATAGCTTATCTTCGGATAAAATTAAATGGATGCCCAGATACGGGGAACTCCCGAATTGTAAAGAACTAGCAATCGCCCGCGATTTCTTTCGCATCGACATAATAAAACATAGCTTATGTTACTCAGGAATAGTGCAGTTATGTATCAGTGAAAGAATTTTCGAAATCGGGTCAGTAGTTCCAGAGAATTACCTCCTACAAAAACATACTTACTTACAATCTTCAAAATATTAGTATAGATCTAGAGTTCCTAAACTATTTCTTTACTTCTGGTCTCGTTAGACTTTCTTTTATTAATGTTATTCACTGTCAGCTGATCGATACCTCGTTATCCTTTGGGCACAGAAGATTTAATAGTACAAGTAAGGGGTGGATTAGATTTTTAATAGTAATAAATAATGCTCGTGAAGTGAAATTGTGGACACAATTGCGTGGAGCGAAGTGGCATAACCTGATAAAACTACACTATTATTTCAAGGCACTGTGGATTTCCCCGGTATCTCTATAGGATGACGGCATTGACGTCGTTCTCCAGGCTTCAAATTGCCTCTTTATATTTTTTATTTAAATCGGTTTCAGTCCAAAGCAAACGTACTTACTTTCGCATTAGAAGTAATTCGATAGTCGAATTAGTCATGACTGACGTGACTTTCATGGGCGTCGAAGTTTATCTCAAATCTAGTGCTCTTTTACAATTTCAAATTTAATCAACTACTACTAGATACCTAAGTTATTTATCGAGACAATTTAATTGAACAAGACTTTATACCTGCCCTATTAACTATTCTGTGGTATTGCCATGAAAATAATTATTACTGGATTAGTATTACATTTTACATATTTACAAGGGCAATTAGTTCACTTCAAATGGTTCAAATGTGTACTAATAGCAATAACTATAAACATAACCGGATTTGAAAATGATAATTTAGAAGGGGTCATAGAAACGGATGTCTTCGGGTCGGTGTATGCAAATCAATAAAACAAACATATCAAACAGACCTTCACGCATTCTTAACAAGAACAATTTGTCCAATGATCCAATGAATAAAATGATTGTATATAATGTACCCTACACAATGGCCCCACGGTGATGATACGAGTATGATTGAATCGCGTCGCGCGAAGAGGACGAGCGCAATACCGTGCAATATATCTCACTGAGACAATGTTTAGACAATGCAGCGTTAAATTATATTAGGTCATTTAGTTTTATAGGTACCTAGCTATATGTTGGAAATTGTTAGAAACATGAATGAATAATGTTGTTATTGTTATACTGCTCTAAATGAAATGAGTTTTATCGCAGCTGTTCCTTAAATTGAATTGAAACAGGTTTCCACATTCAACAATAAATAAATTACAACGTAAACTTTAAAGTATTTATAAGAATTAAAGTTAAACAGTCGTTGAATTATGTTGCTAGAATTAATTAAACAAACTTGCATAGGTACCAACTACAAATGTAAGAACTATTGGTAATATAATGACTAGCCGAACGGATTGCGCAGTAGTTCACATGACAGCATAGATACACAATTAATGAAGAAACAAAGGGACGCTCGTTTACACAATACTTTGGTACTTGACCAGGAAAATTCGCTTATTATTCAGAAACAAGTTGAAACAACCTTGATTAATAGCTCTAAATTATATATAATAGACATACAGGTAGAGACAAAATTCGTAAAAGGAAACGTAATTGCCACAGGCTTGAGTTTTATCTGTTTCAAACTCTGCATCCAACAAGATCAATGTCAACTATCAACTTAACTCTTGACATACTTTAGCTGAGTTTTTAACGATGTTCTCAACAATACGACGTTATTTGCTGAGAATTGTATAGAAGTGGAACCTTCACTGCGATTATAATTAGCCACTCTGATGTCAAATATAACGTCGTCACGCTAAAATATCAGCTATTTCAACGGATGACCAAACAGAACCACTCACGGACAAATAGCAAAATAAACCTACGCGTTTAGGTTAAGGTAAAGATGAAGTAACTAACACACATAACTTATAATTATACCTACATACGTAATACCAACATCGAAAACAATAATAATGAAGTTAATTCAATGATGGTGTTGTATTAAACAACAAATCAACAAAAAGCCCAACCAAAGTAGTATAATACGGAAACAGGTGTACTTTTATAACTTTGCGTTTAACAAAATGTCGTTTATCGTCATAATATGCATGCAAGCGTTACAAACGCGTTAGTGAAAGTTTATACCTCAAAACTGAAGTCCTTACAAGTACGAAAGAACAATTTAGTTCTATGTTTTTGTTAAATCACTTTCGTATGGACACCGAAGAGGTTCACGGCGCGAGGTCGCTTTCTCCAAAAGATGGGGCCGGAACAGGCGCGGCTAATTCTGACACTTGAACTACAAACAGCACATAAGGTAGCACAAGATTCAAGATTGTCAAGGGTACCGAAATCAGTATTTTAGGCTAGGGCAATGAAGGTCGGGGCGCATCCAGCGGACCCCGCCTCAGACACAGACGCTATTGTGGACGCTCCGATTCACAACGAGACCGAGAAATATCTGCGTGTAAATTATTCACAGGGAGACAATGGTTCCGCCAAAACATTTGGTAGAAACACTAAATAATTACCAGAGAAACCATCAAATTACAAAGTTAAACCAAAAGTGTAACAAAGTTTTTATCTTAAAGTAATTATCTTTATTTACATCTTGTAGGTCATCGAGATAATAAATTAAATTCATAACGATAAAAACCATGTTAGACTTTTAGTTTCACTTCGTGACCAATTGTGACTGCTCTGGTGGTTTTTTTTTCCGATACGGTAGTAAAGTCATTGTGATAACTTGACGTTTATAAGTGCGTCTGTGATGCCTTTTAAAATGTATATATTATAATAAGAACGTTTGAGTTTGCTCTACATTTGTTTTTTCATCTACATTCGCCGCTACAGGTTAATTAAATGGTAACGGACTATTTTATAATATTCCATTGCGTTCCGTTGCGTTCAGATTTATATCTGATATTGTTCAGTTCACATTTACATGGAGTGTTTCCTCAAGGGAAATTTTCTAACTAGACCCCGTACCCCGAGTGTACTTTCTCTTTATTTCCGTCATGGATAAATTGTTGATACTACACCATAGCATAATGCAATTTTACAACAATTAATACAATATTTATACATCCATTTCACAATTTCAAGAGGCAGAAATAAAATTTGAATCTGTTTCGCCGGAGTGAATTAACGAAACCAAAAGCGTCTACTTCCTGATAGATTAGCGCAGCCTCGGCCGATACCGCGCATTCATTGCCGTTGCCGAACAATCAAGGCCCGAACCGGCAGACTATCTTTTATGATAGTCTGAAAACTCCGCCGCATAATTTCTGGTTTCTACGACAGTGTAACCACTTTCAAAAACCCGCATATCTGACGAATCTTATTTAATAGGAATAAGGTTCAAAATTAACAGTTTAGACTCATTCGTCACTGCACGGGACTGCTATTGAATGTTATGATGACAAATTATACACTTCAACACCTGCATGCATACTACAGTTTTCCTTACCGTAATTACCAATCGGTACACCATAGTTTAAAACACAAAAGCTTAAATCTAAAATAATGGATGCAACACGAGTCTTCACTTGTAACTAATGACAGGGCATCAATGAATACAAGCTATTTGCATAATCTAACTCTTAAGTAGATTACCGAAGAGGTGTGACACATGTGTATGATGATTTATTGTAAATAAATCATGTCTAATGATTTAGATTGAATCACCGCTAGTATGATGAAAATAATGGGTGAAATAATCCCGAGTAGGTAACATAAATTATTATTATGATAACGATACAACCGCCGTGCTTATTATATATTATACAGACTCCTTTGTTATACAAATACGCGTTATTGTTACTATTTTATTTTCCTTTACAAATTACTACCACATACCAATCATTCCCGAGGTGTGAAGAAGTTACCAGGAAAGGTACCTTTATCGCTGTCTGTGGGATTTTCCCCACATAAAAATGGGCTTCGTTGGAAAGAACACATATTAGAACATCTGAAGTTCGATGACATAATATTATAATAAGTTAAAATGAAACACCTTAATTCATAATCACGAATGGTTGACCAAGTTGGAGGTCAGTATAAGTTTACCAATTTTAGGTATTGTTTATATTTAAAAAAACGTAGCACCCTACTCCTCCGTGGTCCGACTCGCGCACTAAGGGTTCCGTACCATTATCTATAAAAACGGCAAAAAATTATGTTTGTTGTATGGGAGCCCCCTTAAATATTTATTTTATTGTTTTTTTAGTATTTGTTGTTTAGCGGCAACTGAAATAAATCTGTGAAAATGTCAACTGTGTAACTATCACGGTTTATGAGATACAGTCTGGTGACAGACAGACAGACAGACGGACAGCGGAGTCTTAGTAATAGGGTCCCGTTTTCCCCATTGGGTACGGAACCCTAAAAAGCGCAGAACCAGAAGTCGCGAAGGAGGATGTGAATGAAGGGTCCGCAAGCGGAGCGAGTACGAACGAGACTTCTGGTGGAGTCTACTTCGTACGCCTAGTATTTAGAGTAAGTATGTGAACTAGTGATCACCTAGTGGTAAGTGTGGGAACTACCTAGTTTACAATAAAGAGCAAAGTGTCTCATAACAATAATTTTATAATCTAAAGCCATTACTGATTTTGATATTTTTAGCCTAAGTAATTTTAGGTTTATAAAATTACTTATGCCTTTGAATTTTAGATTTAGTCCTTTTATCGTTGGAAATTCCGACAACAGGCGTTGTACTTGTAAATTATACGTTTTTACTTATCATTTGGTATCATAAAATTATTTTATTAGTGATTTTTGTCTGCTACGTGGCGTTTCATTTCGAGTGCGAAATGAAACTAAATATTTATCAAAATACTTTTAATTTTTTAATCTATTTACTAAACTTTTGACATTGCCATCGGTGAGAATGAGATAAGAGTATTAAAGAGTAAGAACAGAGTAAGTAAGAAAGAGAGAGTAAGTACGCACATACCTACAAAAGTATAAACAAATTCATAAAATTTTTTGGTTATTTTTTATGTGTAGAAGCGCATATAAATGCTTTATTGTAAGTTATGATACGAATGTTGTCTCTCATTTGGAATTCAACGGAGAGGTCACGCAACGTCATAATTATACGTCACATAAATTAAGCAGTTTTCCTGTTTTCACAAGGCTGACCTTGATTTTGGCACTCCTACCCTACTTAATATAGAGATTACGAATATTAATTAAATTAATCAAGGTAAACGCGGCGATTCATTTAGGCTGTAGACTAGTCCCATGAATTTTGAGGAACAAATATTATTGGATATTTGGACATTTTATTTAAACAATCATTAGCTTAAACCACAGAATACAATGCTTAAACTAAAAAATGAAACGTGTAGTCATAACAAAGCATTAAGCTCATACGTAGTACATATTTTAAATGTAACAAAGTGCACAAGAGAGTACAAAAGTAGTAGAGTGGCGGAATGAAATAAGCATAATTAACTAATAAGGCAATAAGCAACAGCACTAACAGGTGGAAAGTGTGATTCTCGGACATTAACTAAAGAACTAAATTACTAATAGGCGCGAGCGGGGCCGTCGATAACTCACCATTGATTTCAATATAATGGCATTTTAACAACTGGTTGTCCCTCGAACGATTTCTATTAAACAACACAAATGTTGAAAAGCATTTTTCCAACTGCTAAGCATTCGCTTTTCTGGTCTTAATAGGCGCACATACAACCGGCTTGGTAAATAAAAGCAGCGCAATATACCTACAATTATACATCACTAAATTGAGTAACACGGTACGTGCAGCAGACGAGGTCTTTAATCTCAATTGCCAAGGGCGAATTATGTTAGGTAAAGGCAACTCATTGAAATAGGTGACAAAGCCGTTGCTGAACTGAATTATCCGTAGAAGACCCATTTCTTCAGTAAGTAATGACGTCAGAAAAAGACAGTTGCATGCGTTTGAAAACTGAGACGAAATTAGTTATTTTCACGAACAATAGAATTAATTTAATTTCAACATAAAGTATTGTGCATTATTTATATAAGTATTCTTGAAGAACAGTACAATACACACGCATTGTTTGGTTGATAATGTTATAGTTAAACAGCATAAACATATATAGATATATAATAGAGTTGAATGTAAATAATGTTAGTAAAATAGCGGTAGTGCCAGATAAAACCTGATGAGGAGTAAGAAAGGTGAACTCTCGTGACGTTACAGCTAGAACTAACGTCACAAAATATGATACGAGCAATTATGCTGACTTGTACGGTACCGTTACCTACTCGCTTTCTTTTGTACGAGCGTCTGCGTGCGCTTGCGCCGCACCGGCGGCGGCGCCGCGCCGCTGCGCTGCGGCAGCCGGCCGGGCGCGTGCGGCCCGGAGCTTGATTGAAGCCACCGGCCGCCGGAGAAACTCGTGTCGATCGGATGCGGAATGACTACACGGAAGATTGACATACAAATGAATGACCAATGCCAATACGTTAATGGAAAGGCCATATTCTTATCTTGGTCAAAAAAGCAAACTACCAGAACGCATAACTTCTCCGACTAAGGCAACTAGGAAATGACGCCCAGAATGCTGTGCTCAAGTTCAAATATACAAGATGAGATCAAATCGAGGAGTGTTGCTTGCTGTGGATGCAAGTATGTATGACATATAAGTATGTATGATAAAATAATATGTTGACATTTTAATAATATTTGATTAATTTTGACTGACATAATCTGTAATTTAATTTTTATTATCTTGTAATTATTGTTTGACATATTTTTACTTTCACTTTATTTTTGCTGTATTTTAGACAAATTTTATTAGGTAGTTGGCTAAGGCCGTCTAATAAATAAATAAATAAATGACAGATGGATAAAGCAAGCAACGAGGTCGCGTGTATCATGACAGCCACTCCTCACCTTCCAATCTTTTAATTTGCACGTAACCAACCTCTAAGCCTAGGTATTTCAGAGCTACCTATTGTGATGTTTTTGTATATCTATTAATATCAGTAAATAGAAAGTACGATACGATATTATTGAATACGAACAATAGCCTGAGAGTAGTGGTAGACGAAAGTAGGTATATATATATATGTTCTATGAAGACATTATCAATGGAACGACAATATTGTTTGTACAAAAACAATGTTTGAGAAAATGTATGTCTATTGTTAATTAATTGCAATGTTTCCTAATATGGAGATAAGGTATGCTCGTAATGTTACGAAGGAACCAGTCATTCTTTAATAGTGGTGTTCATATTATCTCAATTTGACGAGCCTAACTTAAGTCACTTAGGTTACGCTTACTTGACCTAACAACGCCCACCAGACACTCTATGCACCAACGATCTTTCATTTCAGTTTTAAACTGTCCGAATCAATAAGTTAGAGGACAGCAACTGCGGTGCGGTGCGGTTGGTGCGGTGTCTACGTGCTGGAGCCGGAAGTAACAGGGCAGTAGAGTAGAGGCGATCTCGGGCGGCCTCGGTTCGAGGCGCGGTTGCACCTGCGGGCAAAAACACCCTGTCTCGCGAGACGCATTGTACCACGCTCTCAAAACCGGATGTGGCGCGACCTTCTGGCGCCTCAGGGACTTGGAACTAGTTCCGACCACTACAATGGAATACATGCAAGGTTAACGGTGAGAAAACACTACATTTTTAAAGGCATATAATACATGGTCAAAAATAAAGAAATCATTATCGTGGAAAAGATAAAACGAAACCTCGATGGATCGTTCAAGAGGATTAAACTTCTATGAAAGAAATAACCAAATACATTTACGATCTATACTGCAAGTTTCATAAAGTACATTATACTTAATGTTGTTCAAATTATAACGGCTATGACGAAGGAAGGTATGTGCTGGAATTTAAATACGTTCAGCTCTTTTTTAGTGTACTATAACGTTTGAAAGCATTTAGCATATTTTGAGTAAATAATATGTCGAGTCGGCGCATTAAAATTGATTCATTTTGGTGGCTTTTGTTGAGTTTGTAAAATATATTAACAAACTGCAGTAACTATTTAATTCTCAAATAAAAATATACTGTTGTCGCTGAAAATATTGAGAAAAGCGAATTTCCAAACACACAAAAGCAATTTTGAAAATTCTGTTCGGTTATTGTTTTAATGTGTATCCACCGTATTTTTTGGGTTGCGTAATGTTGTTTCATAAGGTCATTCTCGACCTAAAGATTCAACTTTTTATTGTTTCGGTATCCACCCGACCTTAATTAGAAAACATGTCACACGTCACAACACAACCTATCGTATTTCATTCTATAAACACATATTAAGTAGACATTTAGGACACTTGTGCATGCACGGCAGAGGTAACATAAATTTCAACTACAATATAGTAAAATACAATGAAATGTGCAAAGCACAAAACAGGTTTATCTTGTTTTTATGAAGAAAAACACTTGTAAACAATCTCTGGCTCAGATGAAAATGAAAAATAAATTCATAGGTAGTCTTGATTTAGCTATTAAAGCTAACATCAAATCTAAAAACGCCAACGTGTCAGATTAACCTAGGTCAATATTCTAGAGATAGAGGTGGATCGAGACGGCGAAGGTCTTAGGCACTTGCAGAAGTTACAAACACACGGGGTTCTTGTACTCGTCGTGTATGAATGGCTGTAGATTTGCATATAGATGGACTAGCATTTCCACTGAATTTGGAAGGCAGCCAATGAGCTTTTGCTAAGTAGTGTTGATTTTACGCGTCCATTTCAGATTTGTATTGAAGCGAGGCGACGTTTTGTTCGAAGGTCGTCTTTGTGTCACCGAGTCACGGGCAATAATTAGCTGGTCGTAAACGGAGGCGTTCAATATAGGCAAATTTTATTAGTTTGCTCCGCTGACGTCACTGGAACAGCCAGGAGGCCTTCACCAACTATTTAGCTTGTTAATAACGCTTCTTTATGAATAATTTATGTATCAATTTCGACGATTGGAGTGCTGATATTGTAACGGTATCCCGTGACAACTTTTAACCTATTGACATGAATGATGATTTTGCAGATATTCGCAGACATAATAAACCGTTTAACCAGTCGAATATGGTCGAACAAAAAATAAAGGTAAATCACGAATTAGATAAGTAATGAACCAATGAGAACTACCACATTCCGATAATTGACGAACGATGACTCTAGAAAAAGCTGAAATGAACGTCAAAGCGAGCAGAATTCAAGTTCAAGTTTAATTGTGCTCATATAAATTGCAAAAGGATTATATGGATTCTTTGGGTATACGCTACGTTAGCATTCAAATCGATTTCCTATTTTGCAATAACATTCAAAGTGAACCGGACATGTGCGAGGCTTGTCGTCGAACGTTGATCAAGCGACCTGCCGTCGCCGACGCCGTCGCACGACATTGCCCGTGCATCGTGATCGCCGCTCACTTCGCCATGAATACTTTACTTTATTGTTCGCGATTCTTCTATTCTGCTGTCCGTTTGTAATTCTTGAACATAAAAGCGATTGACTCTTGCTTCCAAAGCGATAAACTCATTCTTTTTTAAATTTCATTTCAGATTTCGTTTACGCAGCAACAATGTCGACGCAATTTTTATTGCTACAATCTTTAGACATTTCTCGAGAAATCCTTCTGAACAAGCATATAATAGCTCTGTTGTTAAAGCTGTTAGAGAAGCAATGATATTTCCCCATATGGACGTAGCGATGTTTGCAGCTATTGCTAATTGTGGACCGACTGAAGCGTTAATTGTTTCCACTCACCGCTCTTCGCTAATCACTTCACATTCCCATAAGAGTGTCCAACGGTCCATTGATTATACTTCTAATATGCCATCCCCGTAATATTTTTCCATACAGAAATAAGATAAAGGTTCTTTAAGGTGGTACGTTTTTCATATTAATTTAGGCACTTCTACTATTCGGTGAACAAGTTAATAATGGTTTAATATTTAATATGATACCCCATGAAAAGCGGTTGCACTCGACGATGTGACTGACATAGACAACAACACTAACAAAACTAGATATATATCTCAACTCAAAAATTCATTTTTTTTAATTAGACAGAAGAATTATGTTGCTCAACAACCAATGAACCAGTCTCCAAAATTGCTTGTATTTCAGTTTTAAGAAAGTTAAGATAACATTGACACAGAGATAAATGAAGCCAATAACTTCAATAACTTTGACCTTAAAGATGAGTTTATTTTATCTTAATTTATATACCTATTATATTTATTTGAATCAATTGTTGACAGTCAGACGAATATACTTAGAATAATTTTCTTTGATAAGAACGTGGTGATGATTTTGTATGAAAATGTATGATGGTATATTTACTTTAACTGAAATTATACAAATGATTTAATTGTAAAACAATGGCCAAATTTTTTACGCCAGACTGGGCAAAGTAAATATGAAATTAAGTGAACTTTTAATATTCAGAATGAAAATATTTCATAAATCTGAATATTAAACGTTTAATGTTTGTCGGGCACGCGTAGGCGTTTCATCCAAACAATGTTGAGCGAGGTGATGAGGTGTGCAATACGAGGTAGAAAACCACCCCATTTAGAGGCAATGTCCTTAGCCAGCGGCTACGTAAGGTCGGCTGCCAAGGCCAATGCTGGTCACGCAATTACAAGTTTTCATTAGTTTGGCTTCATATTTACAGTCATTATCTTTATTTGATTTAATATATTGTTGACTGCTCCGTAGAAAGTTCCCTAGCGTTTTAGTACAATTCCCGCAATATTTTTTCTCAACCTAGTAAGCCAAAGCCCAAGGATCAAGTTTAACTATTTGTCTAGTTTAATATAAATACTTAATTAGGCATGTAATGTAAACTGTCATTTGCTGCGCCCTAACAGGGTCTGTGTATCACATTAAAGAAATGTACTCGTAGGGCATTTATATGAATAAATAATAAGGATTATAAATATTTAATAAAACGGCTAGGACTCACGTAGTTTGTCGAATTAGTCGACCTAGGTTACCACTGGAAAGCAGCAGTGGTTGCCACGATCTGGCAGCGTAAAGTCGCCCCTGATGAAGAGCATCGAACATGCTCTAAACCTAGGTCGACTAATTAGACAAACTACGTGAGTCCTAGCCGTTTTAATATATATTTATAATGAATCAAACTCACGAAAACTTTCATAATAATAAGGATTTCCTGTGCCTAGGGAGCCAGAAACTACGACAACTATGGTCTTACATGGTGATAATATTTTTGAGCACTTATTTCCAATGTTGTTTACACCAGATAATTTAAATCGAGCTATTTTTTACGTAACTGCTGATAAATAACGTGCGTTGACAACGGGCGAAGAACAAATCGCACATATAATAAGTTATATAAATAGGTAACTAAGAATGACCTACAGCTGTCAATGAGATGTGGGTCGAGATGTGGTTCCAACTGGCCTTAGGTAATAAATATGTAGGCGTCACACAAAAAGTATTTCATATTTCATTAAAATATTTACTAAAGGTGCTTAATTATTTTAAGAATTAAACCGCCACTTAACAATAAAATTAGAGTAAGCTATCATAGTAAGTTATTTTTTGTTTTAAATAAAGGTTTTTTGAAATGGCACGTGACACGTGAAGCTAGAACGTTCCAAAACTTCTAAATTTGTAAAGGCTGCAGACCTTGTCCAAGCTGTTGGGAAATCCTACAAATAGGAAGATTCAAATTCTACCAAATATGTTGTTTTGTTTTGCTTCTCATAACTCATAATATGAACGACTTCCCTCAAGTGGTTAGATAGATAGCGTAGTCAAGCTTTTGCAGAAAGTAACATAACCTTAAACTTGGAATTTATACCAGTAGATAAAAAGGTGAAGTAAGCTTATTAAGGTAATAGTAGTAGCAGATATCGTACAGTCAAAAATTATAGGTCATGCCGAGTAAAGACATTAGTAATTACAATTAGTAAACGTTATAATACAAATCGTGAAAGTTGTATTGACCCAACGCCATAATGCTCTCATGGACATAAAATACCTGTTCGTTTTATGTGCTTGACGTAGTACGTTAATTATGTTGAGTTGAACACATATTTTCGTCACTGTCTGTGGCTAAACATGAAGAAACGTTTCTGTAATTGACTGAAGCGAAAATTACAGAAAGACTTGGTATAGAGTTAATGACATTGAAGCTATGACTGACGCTAACAAAATCCTCTTTAGGCGAGCTGAAAGAGATTAAAGTGACCACGTGCGGAACGGAAAAAATGTGCTGTACATCAGCCAAGCTAAACAATACTCAGTTACACGTCTCTGGATCTAGCGAGATATTCCCGGATGGCATGGCTCAGATATCAGGGGCACCCTTGGTCTTATTTATGACAAGTTCTAAAACAAATGAAATAATTCTTATTTTATTTTATTTTATTTATTTTGTTTATTTATGGTTTACCAACAATTATTACATTAGTACATTCTTTAATAAATATTCAATAAATATAATTGCTAAACGCATAATCTTTTACAGGTAAACACCGCATGCATAAGTAAACTAGATTTATAAATTTAATAACATATAAAAAGTACTTATAAAGGTAATAGGATAGAGTTCTCGTCACTATACTCACGGAATATTGGAATTATTAAAAAAATCTAGTGTCTTTTTACGAAACCCTCGCAATGAGTCCGCAAATACGTCAACAACAGTGCTAGTATCGTTGAGAAGTCTGCTGAGCCTCGGGACCACAGAGTTTTTACCATGGGTAGTCCGTCGAAAAGGCGGTGCAAATAATTTTATGGAACATCGTGGGTGTTTTCGGGGAACTTTGAAACTAAATCGTTCCAGCATGTCAGGACAGTCTATGTAATTTCTGAGGAGTTTGTATGAAAACATTATGTCCAATAGATGTCTGCGGCTTGAAAGGGATGATATTTTGAAATACTTCAGCCTTTGATCGTATGACCTTATTTTATTTTTGATACCAGCACTGTATGCTAAATGAAATCTTTTCTGTATCCGCTCAAGTCTTAACATGTGTGTGGCATAATGCGGTCTCCATATTAAGCTACAGTATTCTAAGTTGCTTCTTACTAAGCTATTGTATGAAATAATTTTGGTCTTGGTTTTTTTGAAAATTTTAGCGTTCCTTAATACAAAACCGAGCTTTCTGCATTCTTCATTGTTAAAGGATCAAGATATTCTAGCTGGCGTAAACACAACAAATTTCTTATCTATAGAGATTCCTTCGCCCACCTCAAAAGCTATTTTAGTAAGAACCTTATACGAGTAGAAACTTGAAACCAAAACTGACCGTCTTCACAGGCAGCTTTTACTGGTAATAACGAGAAAGAAAGGAGGGGTCTCCACCTTCCTCATTAAATGAGTCACGCTCAAGTTACTTATTGACGCAGAATCTTTACATTTTCCTCGTAGACGCATTTGCGACCCACGCAACAAATGAGAACGTTGAAGTAAACACTCAAGGCGTAGGTTTTATTATGAAGACCTGTATTACGCCGCTATCACACTGCACATGTTGCTTCGGAATAGTTCGGAATGAAGTCGGCTACAAGAACTATCCGCCCTTCAGCAACTAAGCTCCGTAAAATCGTGTTTATTGCAAAACTGGCAATACGAAGTACGGCACTGACGCATGTTCTACGTCAGGGTTAAGGATTAAGGGGAATTTCCATTAAAAGTGTGAATAACTTCCGCTATGTACTGATTAGATTAAGAATTCAATCTTTTCTTGGCTTCAAATAGTGTAACAATATGAAACTAGACATTCTTGTCGAATGAATATGAAGAAACAATTGATTTCTGGGCAACTAATGTTAATGGATATTTAGGCATGTTATACCCGAATAAGACAGCTCTATAAATACAGAAGATTGTTATATTTGTTAGTTGGCGTGAGTATGATTTCTTATTCGCCGAATTACTACAAAGAACCCATTGTCTAACGAACAGCAAAGTATTGTATTTAAAACAGTGGCGAGTCTTTGCAAACAAAATCGCGTTCATCTCGTTAGGCAGTGCCTGCGAGTGCAGAATCTGTGTACAAAACAGTTATCAAGCAACGATATAATCTGATTCCGACATCGAACCTGTTATCTCATTACGAGCGAGCGATAAGAGAACATTGCTAAACGTACAAATGTTACGAACTCTTCCGTTCACAGATAACCGTCAGTTTACTTAGAATATCAAATCAATCATTTCGGCGGTTATATTATTATTCATGCCTTTTGCTTTTCCACATGATAAGACACATTAAAAAGATAGTCAGTATGAAACATTACCATTTTCAAAACGGCACAAGAGATATTATATTTATTTTAAAACTAGTGAATTAAAAGTCCAGAATTTAATTTAAAAAAGCGCAGTAGTAAACTGAATTGCACGCAATAAAGTCCGCTAACCTTTGTTTAATCTAAAATTATAAGGCTTTCGGTTTCGTGCTCGGGCAGCAATAAAACTTTATGCGTCTCGACTCAAATAGAGGATTCCGATGATAGCTGTAGCTGCAATAACCCACCTGCGCTGCCTCCAGGGTATTGGCCTATATAAAATTAAATTAACTGCCTAGATATCTACTTGTTTGTTCCGATTCGGAATCCGCAATCCGCATTTATCGATAGAATTTTAATGAGATCGTCAGCCATGACATGAGTCACTAAGCTTCGGAGAAAGTTGACTAAACAACTTCTGCATTTTGAAAAAGATCAACTGGTTATTTTTCAATGGTCAAGGTATGAGTGACATAAGGCGGGCCTCGCCTCAAGGTCTTAATCAATGGCCTACTGCCCCGACACGTCCAGGGTAGCCTGATGGACATCTCATTCAATATTCATGGCACTCGTAATCACCTTTCTAATAGTTCCCTTAAATTAATCATTGTGGATAAAGAATTTTCTCTTGTGGGCTTTACTTAATTAATCAAAATCTTTGTGCCCCTCGTATCAATTTGTTCTATGCGTTAAAATGTGCGAGTGAAGTATATTATATCGTAAACTTTCACCTTTATTGTTTGGTAAACTGGTTCGCTAACACAGATTTACGAGCTTTTTCCTTTAACAACCGGTTCAAAATTAAGCCGGAGTAAAAATAAAAGCTGCTGGCGTTAGTTGTCACAAGTTTTGACAAGAATAGTCACTTACTTACGTTCGCCGTTACCGGCTAAAAGAAAAGTAAGCGACTTGCCTGTTAATGAGCTATGCTATAAAACTAATATAATCAACGAATGACAATAAACTTAATTGGTACGGGCCACTGCGGGCAAGGTTGCTAGGCGATCAAACTTCATAAAGTAATCGCTTTGCAGAGTGTATCTGCTATTTAAAATGTAGCTAGGTTTAGTAATGAGAAATTGAGTAATTAAGCACGCGTTATGTAGCAAAGAAAAAAATTACCTAGCTTTTTAAATTAGCCGATTGAGTAAATACAAATAGTAAAGTGGGGCTATGTAAGTGTGTGGTGCTTAGAGTAGGTATACATAACTAGGTATATATATAATAATATATTCTCTAAAGTGTGGTGGCATACAAAATCAAAGAATATAATAACTGTCTACAAACTGCCTATATAACATTACACATGTAGAATTCATGGCGTTGTACGATCAAAGCTCACGTATGTGGGGGCGTATACCTACTCTATCAATATTTGAACTCCTGAGAATCGGAAGCCCTCTTGGTTGTTCCAACACGCGTCGAAGGCTAACAAAGCCTCATACTAGCCTTGAGTGTCGTCACTCGGTCCAATCAAAAGAAATCACGAGCGAGTGTCGGAACTACCTCCTTAAAGTTCGAGGACATCCCTTATTTGCTGTCGAACCTATCAAATATTTCACAAACATCGATCGTTGCATGTGTCACCTTTACATTATTGAATTCTTATTTCCGCGCCGTGATTTTCTCTAAAGGTTGGTGTGTGTTGTTATTAAGTAACCTTTGGATATTTGATTACCTTCCATCCAGTGGCCTTATTGTCTAAGGGGTGATGGATTTCCATTGATCAAATAATATATTGTATGTAGGTAAGCTATCACAAACTTACAAGGAATCCATTAGTGGTTCCCAATGTCCATTGTGGCATGTGTCTGTTGGACAATTATTTATCTGTTGGTTTTTTCTATAACGTAGTATATTTATTTTGTTTTACTTAATTTTTATACCACTGTACTTTCTATTTTATGTTATTGGATTACAATATCGAATTACTTATGAATTAGGTATGTACAATGTACCTACATACATTTATTTAGTAGGACTGTTTTGCTTAATTTGCCACATACCATTGCTAGATAAGACTTGTCCTTGCTGATATCAAGTTCATGTCATCATGTTCGTGTTACGCAGTTTTTCATGCCATGTCCCACAAAGAGTAAAGAGTTGAACTAGAATTTTGCAAATTTGTCACATCTGTTTTGTAATAAATGCGGTTGTTTAACTAATTCAGTAATAAAACAATGAACGTACAATTTTGTAATATCTCAAGTACTATTATAAAAATGGAACTGAGCCAATTTTGTACATCGAAGGTATTTTTGAAAAACCATCTAGGATCAACTATTTAGAGGACAAGAATCGACGGTTTTTAGAAATGTTGTCTATTTGCATGTTTGTTATCTATAGAGTCGAAAACTGCTGATGGGATGTTGATGTGGTTTTCAGGGTTTGGTAGCATAAGTCCCAACCTAGATTATAGGGTATGTTACATCAATATTGGTTGAGTGATTACGAAGATACAGCTTGGCCTGTTCCTAGTACGCACTCTCATATAAAGGGGAGGTCTTGCAAAATGGGCTTCATCTGTCGTCCACGCAGACGAAGTCGCGGGAAAATAACTAGTTATTTTATAGATAAGAACGCTATATGTACTACTCTAAAATAAATTTGTTGGAGCTATTCGCAAAAACGTTTAAATGTAAAGCAGATATAGTTAGGCTTAGGTTACATTGAGTATTTACTCGTACTAATAACTACCAACCAAAAAATATCCCAAAGGAATCAAAGTATTAAAAATTAAGCGATGGAACGAGTGTTTGTAGGTCCGAGCACCTACCTACATCTTACAAAATTCAGTGACTGCTTTACGCGCCGGTGTGTCGTAAATTGGTGTTGGTAGGTGTGTCTGCTTATTAAATGATTATGAAGGTTTTCGTGCTGTCTAAATATTAAATCATGCTTACTTTGTTCATGATTAAATTATAATGGATGCACGTGCTTCGTTGTTATCTTCATACTTTTCTTTACGTAGGTTTAACAATCATTTTAATATTTATACCTAATATGTAGAAATCCTAACATTACCTTTTACTTGCATTGAGGAGGCTTTGTTGTTGGGTGAATTTTGTGTAAACAAAAATTACACATTTGTTTTTTTTAATGTACAGCTAAATAAACTAAACTAAAAAATATAAACAATTTGGAAAACTGGATGTATAATTATTTTAAGTAATACCAGGCCTAGCACACTCCGCACTGTAGGTACGAAGCTACAAGTAGATAGCCGGACACCGAGGGCGGGTCGCGCGTCGTTACACGTGCCGCGTCAGAAGAGATCGCTAAGCGATAGAAAGAGAGGCGCTCTGTAGATTAATATCACTGGTAGGTGTGCAGCGCTACGCGAGCTGAATTAAATTTTATTGCGTTATAGCAATAGTCGCTATTTGTTTAAATTTCTTTGCGGAGTGATGCTTCTGTCCCTTAGTATTCTGTGGTAATACCTAGTGTGTAAGCCAATACTTAATTAAAAAAATATCTATCTAGATACCTATGAGGAGATTCGGTAAAGGCGTATTCTTGCGTTGACAGCCTCTGTGGTGTAGTGGTTGGGCAGGTTAGCTCAAATCTCATAAGTCACTGAGATTGCGGGTCATATTCCCGCAAAGGGGCCAATTTTTTTTTATTAGAAAAAATAAGCGAAAGCATTTCTTTTGTGTGGGGGTGTTGTGGGACCATAGTCCTTGTAGTTCCTGGCTCCCTAGATACAGGGAATTGTAGTTAGGGGTCAGAATGTATGTTTGTAGGGAGTATTTATTTATTCTGTAATTGGGTTCCCAGTAATTATTTCGCGAATTTGGTAGGTTGGCTTAATATTGTTAAGTACTTACCTACAATTATTTTTGCCTATTTTGCCAAAGGATCAAAGAATTATGACATTCTAAAAATCAACACATTAAACATTAAACAACATTATGTACATTGTCAAAATATGATTGAAATAATAACATTTCATCAACTACCTAAAACTTTTATTGTTTACATTTTATCCCGGAAAATGGTAAAAAACCATTTGCTGTGTCCACGCGAACGAAGTCGCGGGCAAAAGCTAGTAATAAAATAATTATTATCATGAAGTGGAATGGCCTTTTGACTTTCAGATGTATTTACAATCCAAAAAGCCAGACGAATAGTTGTTTGTGTTTGCATTGTACTATTTTTAATGGATTTGTTAAGCTGTGGTTCTGATTTTATGAAATCTGCTGATTAAGTAAAACAGAAATGAATATCCATATTTCATATTACATGGCAGTCAGAATATATAATAATTTACCTATAGAAATTAAAAATGAACCAAAATCTTATCTTTAATCGAAAGGAATATTTTGAAATTAGCAAATAACATGTACCTACCTACCGATCAGATTAATATAATTTCAAACATAGTTATAATATACTTTTGTCTAAAATATTTAATATTTTGCATGTACAGAGTCCGCCCAATTTGTGATGTCCAAAAAGGCGACTAAGTTTTAAGACTGTATATTATAGAATAAGACCTTAGTACAGTTATTTTGGAAAATAAATGAATATCATAGAAAATACTAGCAACCCACCACAGCTTTGTATGTGTACATTAAATATGAATGTAATTAAACTCATCCTATATTATACACTTACCCCAACCTTCCTCAGGAGTTTAATGAATAATATAAATTTCAGAATGGTGAAAAATACTATTTAGAGATGGGATGAGTTCAAAATGTGCTGTTTCGGCAGTGTATACAAAATGTGAAGGTGTGCAGGATTCTGGACCAGATAGAAGGGCAAGGAGGAGCAAATGGAATATGGAAGTACTCAAAGGCCAGAAGATCACCAATAAAATGCGCAAGAAATATTTTTCCATACAGCAAAACATATTTCTTGATATGACTTAGTCACTAAACACCAAGTTTCCTGGAGCAATTGGAATAAACTTTCAAAACCCTCGATACATTAATGTCCTATGCTAAATAAGAGATACTCTTCTGTTGTTCACTAAGTGGACACTGTTTTTTAATTTACTTCAAAGTAGTTTTTCAGGAAAACATGTTTTGCAAGGCTTTGATGTTCCAGTATTACTAATTCTGTACGATACACAAAGAATATGTATGGTAATTGGAACACTAAATGTGTGCAAGTGCCTAATTACCTATTACCTAATACAAATTAAACATTTATAGCTCTAAAATTACAATTCATTATTGCATAGAGTTAAATTAGTGTTTAAAGATAGATTAACTGGTGTCATTTTGGCTAAAATGTGTCAACAAGTATAACCTATAGTTATCATAAAAAACTTGTCTTAATGTTCATTATTCAGACTTGAGATGGTTTATTCTTGTAAATGTATTTTTTCCAGGACATACTGATCTTTCAATATGACTGCATGGTATTTTTAACATCACATGATGGTATTTCTTGCAGTATCTGTAATAAAATGTCTTTATAAACTAGAAAATTAGAATGTTTGTACTCACTTTTTATACACCCTGCAGAATGAGTTGTTTATTCTTTTGTCTGAATTATGTCTTCTGCGGTCTTCAAATAAATCTTTAATGGCGGTCACTCCGAGCACAAACAGTACCGGCATCATGGCCACTTCCTTGCCGAACGCATTGATCGCCGGCACCCAGTTCAACAACACTATGAATATAAAGTACACATTCGCAATCCTATGGAACTGTTCGAACAAGTTTTTGGGTAAGAATGAGAGCAACGTATATTTTGTAGTCCTAACATTATTGTTACACCTGTGTCCATTGGGATGGTCCTTAGGGGGCGTTTTGTCCGGAACCAAGTGGTTAGGTATAACAACGAGGTGGCGGTTGTCAACAGCAGGCTGCTGGCGTCGGAGCAACCAGAATGCTGCCCGACGCCACGGACCGGCGACAGAACTGCGGCGGATTGTGTAGATGGAGTCGGATCGCGAGGCCTGTCGCGAATGATGCACGCGCACCGAGCCGTGGCGAGGCGCGGCGCTGGGAAGCGCGGGCTCGCGGTGCCCGGGCGGCAGAATAAAGTCCGTGCGGCTGCCGGTGCGGCTGTGGCCGGGCCCGGGTCCGGGCCCGGGCGCAGCGCCGGAGCCTGCGCGCGCGCCCTCGCCGATCTGCCCATGCGACAGTGCTCGCTGGTGCCCGCGCAGCGCCGACTTGAGCGCCGGCCGCGCTGGTGCCGGAACACCGCCCGCACTCGGCGTTCCTCCATGACTTACAGACCTGGAGTGCCCTTTCCCCTTCGGGAACAGGTACGTTTGCTCCGGGGCCCCGGGCAGACATGGTATATTCGAAGGAGTCTCTCCGCTTCCTTCTGTTGACATTTTTATGCATTTGAACGGTGATCGACCCGCTTTTCCCTTTCATTTAAAATTGCGAGAACTGTGTCGCTGCACTGTGTTTTTCCTATTTCGACGAGTTGATTCGAGAGAATGTGCCGTAATTACCGAAACATATGGTTAGAAGTCATTTGCACTTTTTTACACTTCACAAGGGTTCGTATTTGGGTATTGAGAAATAATAAACACGTACATCGATGCTGAGCGACACATTCTTTAGAGTTTGATATAATAAACTTGAATTAATTGACCGCCACGGCGCAACAGTTGTTGAAATCAACACAAAATAAAGCAAGAAGAAAGACAACCAACCAAGGCCGAGGACTGATTGAATTGGGCGAATCTGACTGACTGAAGGTTGATTTGACTTGCTGGCTGACAGCTGACATTTGATACTGACTGAATGACATTGATCGACATCTCTTTGAAATTAGTTTTTTTTAAATCGTTCGTTTGGGTAGGCTAAAATCTCTAGGACCATACCGCCATGTCTTACGTAGTTTTTATTTGATAGTTTAATATTCACTTTGTTATAGTTTTGTTGAGAATGAGGGTCGTCAGCAACAAGCCGGACCCTCTTCTAGTGCTTCAAAAGTGATGGCACTTTAATCAAGCTCTCCATGGACTTTTGGAGAGAACATGAAAAACATTTTTTTCCCCTATTTTGTTTCATTTACCTACACTCGTGCACGTTTACAAACACATAATGGTTAATAAAAAAAAAAAATCTCAGAGGAAGAACACTATTCCTCTGAGTTAATATTCCACCGATATTACACATGATCAGTCGAAACAAAGCTTGTTTGGAAAATAAAACAAAATCGAACTGTACCATTTTTCACTTCCCGCCAAAAAGACCTCAAAATTTGTTTATGTTCAGTTCACAATTTGGGTATTCAATTCTTCGATCATATATACCGAAGATTCAATTATTCATTGATTATATTATTGGGTATATAACTCAGAAGAAGGATAAGTAAGATATAACTTTAAATAATTAATACCTATAAATTATTATTAATAATATTATTCATTTAAATTTACATTATACCTGCCACCTACAATACAACATATTTTTACTACCTTAATGTTGACCACTTTGGGCCAAAGTGGTCAATATTAAAGTAGTAAGGTCTTTGGGGTTAGAAAAACTATTTCCAAACATGGCCATTGGGAGCGGACATGTTCATCGTGATTCATGAACGGATCCTATATTTTCTTCAAGTTGGCATTTTCGTCGACGTCATCGTTTCGGACAAATTCGTATTTCTTTCCGACATTTTGACATTTATCTCCCGGGTTGGTACTGGATTCTTTTTAGAATAATTGTTATTCTTCAATCCTCTCATCATGGATGAAGAATACGACGCGATCGTGTTGGGAACCGGTTTGAAAGAATGCATCCTGAGTGGGATGCTCTCCGTGTCTGGAAAGAAGGTGTTGCACATTGATCGTAATAAGTACTACGGAGGTGAATCTGCGTCAATTACCCCGTTAGAAGAGCTGTTCGGAAAGTTCAACGCACCGGCGCCCGACGAGACTTACGGCCGAGGTCGCGACTGGAATGTAGACTTGATTCCTAAGTTTTTGATGGCAAATGGGCTCCTCGTGAAGCTTCTCATCCATACGGGCGTCACCCGCTACCTGGAGTTCAAGTCCATCGAAGGCAGCTATGTGTACAAAGGCGGTAAGATTTCAAAAGTGCCCGTGGACCAGAAGGAGGCACTGGCGTCCGATCTCATGGGAATGTTCGAAAAGAGGCGTTTCCGAAACTTCCTGATCTACGTTCAAGACTTCCAGGAGGAAGATTCGAAAACGTGGAAGGACTTCGATCCTAGTACCGCCAACATGCAGTCCCTCTATGACAAGTTTGGCCTTGATAAGAACACTCAAGACTTTACCGGGCATGCTTTGGCTCTGTACCTCAATGACAATTATCTTCAGCAGCCAGCTGTTCAAACTATCCGTCGTATCAAGCTTTATTCTGATTCTCTGGCTAGATATGGCAAGTCTCCCTATCTGTACCCTATGTATGGTCTGGGTGAACTGCCTCAGGGCTTTGCCCGCCTTTCTGCTATCTATGGAGGCACTTACATGTTGGATAAACCCATTGATGAGATTGTATTGGGAGAAGATGGAAAAGTAGTGGGAGTGCGCTCTGGTAATGAAGTTGCCAAATGTAAGCAAGTGTACTGCGACCCCAGCTACGTGCCAGACCGAGTCCGCAAGAAGGCTCAGGTGATCCGTTGCATTTGCTTGCTAGATCACCCAATTGCCAACACCAAGGATGCTCTGTCCACCCAAATCATCATTCCTCAGAAACAAGTAGGCAGAAATTCTGACATTTATGTCTCTGTGGTGTCCTACACCCACCAGGTGGCTGCTAAGGGCTGGTTCATTGCCATGGTGTCAACAACTGTGGAAACTAGTGACCCAGAGTCGGAAATCAAACCGGGATTGGATCTCTTGGGCCCTGTGAAGCAGAAGTTTGTGTCTGTAACAGACTATTATGAGCCTGTTGATGATGGCAGTCAGAGTCAGATATTTATCTCCGAGTCTTATGATGCAACCACGCATTTCGAGACTACCTGCTTAGATGTCCTCAAGATCTACAAGAGAGGCACAGATGAAGATTTCGACTTCTCCAAAGTGAAGGTAGAGCTTGGCGAAGAAGAACAGTGATTATCCTCTTTTTAATATGTACATTTGCTTGTTAATTTTGATGTTTGTTTAAGAACTGTTCTTGTAACAACTGAACTATTCATTAGGGATTTGGTGATGATTTAAAAGCCTAGATAATTATTATAATATTGGCAGTAGAACTATATTATGCATAATTCCCATAAATTATTAGCTAAATTATATTGCTGTCATATTTTTTAACAGAAAATGTATAAAAAAAGATTATTATAAAGGTTTTCATTCGTCATAAGGTTGCTTTTATTATGTTAAGTATACAAAGCTATGAAATGATCTGCACAAGTGCTAGGTTTATTTGTACTTTTGGTTTGTACTGGAAGATAAATTATGCATTCCATTGTTGATTATTTGATCCTGTAACCATATCATATTGTAATATGCATTGTCCAAATTATGAATGCTCACTATTCCTAATGTTTTGTGTAAGATCATGAATAAAGTTACATTGTATGATATTGTTGTTTAATTGCACTATACAACACTATAAAGTTTTGGAAATGATTAGATTACATTACTACCTATAAAATGATAAATGTAAGCTCAGGAAGGAAAAGATAAACGGTTGTCATCATTTGTGCAACAGCAGTAGATCTTTCTGTGTACCAATGAGTAAGAAGGGTTAAAAAAAAAATTGAAGCATAAATGGCGATCCAGGCTTTCTCGTCTATTTACAAAGTTTAAACCTCTCCTGTCTATATTAAAAATCTACCTACCACTACTATTGTACATGTCGGGATATTTACCATGCTTATTATTTTTAATTTTATTTCTGTGTTCGAAATTGAACGCACAGAACATGATACCTAACTATGTAGATTGATACTCGCATTATGCGCACCTAATAGTAGTTTATGATGAAATAATGCCTCCCTTTTGCTACGGGCAATACCTACTGTATATATAATCCGAAGTAGAAAGATAATTTTGTAAATCTGTACCTACCTATTGTTTTAGTTCACTTCTAGCTATTAATATAGATAAAAAATATACCCTATAACTAACAAACGTAAGAGACTAGTGTCCCACGACACAGGGAATCCTAGTGTGGGCACTAGTGGGCCTAAAATAGCTTAACTATTACACCTACCCTTTGTAAACACTAAGTACTTACCGAGTGCTCTAAAATTAAGTCTTTCTGTACCAACAATTTAAATGAATAAATAAATTATTATTATTTAGAATCAACGTAATGATGTTTATTACTAAATAAATATTGTACTTAAATTTTAATTAAATTTGTTCACAAATCATAAAAGTTAAAAGACTAGTTAAGCAGTATTATATATTTGATGTATACTTGAGTGCGTAGAGGTGATCATCTCTGCACCCGATGAAAATGTAGTCGCCGTATACGGCTGGCGAGGAGAAGGTTTCTTTGGGCAGGTGGTGTTGAGCAACTATAGCGCCATTGTCTGCGTCGATGACGCTCAGTTGCCCGGAATTCGATGCGGCTAGAATCAGCTTGTCGCCGAGTGCGCAAGGCGTGCTGTACACCGGCGACGCCAGCTGCACCTTCCACTGTAAACTCGGCTGGAAATTCTTTAAATTTACGCTGTACACGTAATTATCGTAGCACCCGAACACCATTTGCCATTTCATATTGTCCAATTTCTTCATGTAGAGAGATGAAAATATATTTCCCTTTGCGCCTTTGTACTTCCAAATCTGTAAAGTGTAAAAACAGTTACTCAGCCTGATTATTATAATGACTCGCGCAATCTTGCAGTTAATAAGGAAAATGGTGCTGATAAACATTTGTTTTAAAGTAAGCCTATTAAATTATTATACCTTTTATCTGGTTCCGAAAAACATATTTTGTGTTTTTAGGGTATATGGTACACCTGCGTAAGGATTAAAAACAGATCCAGAAAACACAGCTTGGGAAGGTTCTATTTATAGATTTACTTACTTTTTTCAACCGACATTTGTAACATGTGCACCTAGCTACCTATAAAATGCGTAGGTAGGTACATTGATAGATGCTTTATTGCAAACATTAATGAGTTGCATTGCCAGATTTTTTGGGTCAGAAACCCTCGCGGGCTTACGCAGAATAACTCACTAAATTTTCATCACAATCGGATCAATGGTTTTGGAACGCATAGAGGACAAACATACAAACATTCATTTTTATTTATATTGATAGATTGAGGTTCAGTTGAATCCATGGGCTCCCGAACTAATTACATTTTCCTATAATTTAGGTGTCTTCAAGTCCCGAGTGAATCGGTATCTTCTAGGCAAGCATGATCCATCGTCGACCGCGTCGTCACTTTCCATCAGGTGAGACTGCGGTCAAATGCTAGCCTATCAAATATTAAAAATAAAAAAGGCAGACACGCAACACGGAGCGGAGAAGATGAAGAGTGGTACCACGATCCTGACCTTAATCCCCTTCTCCACGGTCCTGCAGTGTATTTCCCCGCTGGCCTCCGCGAACACGACGTACTTGTCGCTGTCGTAGAGCACGGGCGCCGCGAACACCGGGCCGCCGAGCGAGCCGCGCCACACCACCGCGCCCGTGCCCGTGTGCACGCTCGCGCACGCGCCCGACAGCGTGCCCAGCAGCACGTACTCCTTCTTGGCGAGCGCCAGGTCCGCCGATATCGCTTGGTCGGACACCGAGATCACCTTTCTAACTACTCCCGTCTGGAAATATGTCAAATATTTTCAATACTTGTCGCGCCACTTACCCTAAAAAGGTAAAAAAAGGAGCAAAGTACTTCGACAACCACCTAGGCACATGCCGTGGTGTCTCGAAAGGTATCGAGTTTAAGCCTCGGCTGCGGTGAAATGTTTTGCATACTCAAGACGAAGAATTGGAAATATTGACGGCCGGTACTTCAATTCTTCTCAGTAATTACTAAACATTTGGAACTGATATTTATGTGTGCCATTCATCAGGATTTTGTCTTCCTTTGCTAAGTTGTAAAATTGTTATATTATGCGTTGTTGCTTAGAAACAAATAAATCAATAACGTGTTTGTTACGACGATGAAAGTATAACGGGGGAGTCCCTGTGTTATATAGTGGCCCTCCGTTCTCATTATTTATCCTAAGTTGAGATAAGATTGCTTTTTTATATCAAGGCTAAATTAATCAACTTTACGTGGGATGACGGAAAAGCTATGGTCCGATACAGTAGATAAGTACGATAATACCTAGATGTTTGCGCAAAAAACGTTTGAAAACCTAAAAGTAAGGTCGAATAACGCCAATTCATTCTACCTACTAACCAATCTGGAAGTAGCTACTCGACATTGCTCTCTGCACTTATTGTATCAGAATTATTTTTTCATTATGCCGGGTGCATACTTACAATGTCTATTAGATTGATTATGTGGACATACATTGAAAATAAAATCGGATCCGATTCCTGACAAGGACAAAGAAAAAACAAGCGCAAATTATTGTTTCGTGTCTGGTGTAGGACCATTATTTTTGCAGTTCCTGGTTCCCTACAAGAAATCTTAGAGGCAGGAACATGAATTATGAAAAAAATACGATCGTTGAAAATAATAATTATACCATAATATCAAGACACCGCAACTTCCCGTCATAAGAAGCGACGTACAGCAATCCTTTGCAGTAGACGGCTTTGCTCTTGATCATGGAGCCGATGTTGATCCGCCACAGCTCGCGGCAGCCGGCCAGCGTGTAGCACAGCACGGTCCCGTCGTGCGCCCCCACCGCGCCGCACGGCGCCCCCGCGCCCGTGCCCCACGTGCCCCCGGTGCCCTCGCGGCACATGACGGGCGCCTCGACGCGCGACTCCACGCCGATGATCCCTTGCAGCGCGCCGCTAATTGCGTCCATCACTACGATCTTTCCAGAATGACTGCCGACCGTGACGTAGAGATCGCTGAAAGAAATAATGTATGTTTGGTTCATTTATAATCTCTATAATAATTTTATAACAAAAATAACCGACTTCAATTCTGATGTATCTTTAAATTCCAAGGTCGAACGAATATCGATGTAATTTATATTTTTCCAAATTTGTTTATAAACAAAAAAACAACATAAAAAATTACAATCGGATTGAGAACCTCCTCCATTTTTTAAAGGCGATTAAAAATATAAAGTCGCCGTCCGCGACTGTCTATTTAACACTTGATTAGCTTAGTCATACTTCTTAATGGAATTTGATGCAGTTTACATTTACACCATAATTTAGAACATTTATTGAGGATGGTTTTGTGTATATTTACAACCGTTAGAAGCCCAGGCCCGTTGCTAGTGTGGTATAAAACTTCGTAGACCTTTTTTTATCGCTTAGGTATAGATCCTCACCTAACAGCATCGCCGCTAAGAGACCCCGCATCATTAGTATTATTACTGTATATTGCTAGCCATAAGAAACGCATGATAGGTAGGTACCTACATGGCAGAGTGTTACAAATTACAGCACTGTGTTCATGGGCAAATTATGCTCGAGACTTGGTGGCCCGGTGGAACGCAAGGTTGCTTATCCCAGTTCGGATTGGATATTAGAAAACTATTTATTGTTACACCACCAGAAATAACAACAAAAGGAAAAAAATATCTTAAAAATAAAACTGTTCCAAGGCGACCTTATCGCTCAAAGAAAACTCTTCCAGGCATCCTTTGTTGGAGACGACTTAAAGAAACCGTACGACACGGCGGTGTTACTTAAATACTGTATAGGTAATTACTACAGTAATAATCATTCAGTAATAATAATTAATTAATATTAATTAATTATTCTGTAGTAATTATTATTACTGTATAGGTAATTATTATTTATTAGCTTATTACAGCGAAATAACTGGGCATTATGAGACTCAACAGCTAATTGTCTCAGGGTGACGAGCGCAGTGCAGTGCCGCGCAGGATTTTGCAAAACAAAGTTGTGGGAGGTGCTATTATTGTTATGGGCTGGCGTATTGCTTACCATCAGGCAAACGATCAGCTCGTCTCATCACTCAGTTACATAAAAAAAAAAAAATAGGTATATTATATATTATTATTTTATGCTCATACTGGTTAGTTTGTTTATACACAACACCACCATCCCTTACAGTTTCTTTGGGTCCTCTCCATCCAAAGGTTGTCTGGAAGAGATCGCTATAAGCGATATTGTAACACTTTAGCTTTAAGTATTGTTTTGTAATTTATTTCTTGTTGTTGTGTAACAATAAAGCGTTATCTAATCTAAATTATAGCATCCGAAAGCAAGAAGCACGACTGGTGCTGGCGCCAATGCCGGAAATAGGTAAGTGCAAGATATACTTACAATCCGGTTTGAAATAAAGAAGGAGAAGCATCTACACATTTGCCTGTATTGTAAGACCATTCAACAACAAAGTGCACAACCTTGTTGCCAGCTTCTTCATTACGGCTAGTCTTTAAAGATGAAGCACATTCTTTCTCTATGCTCTCGTTTGCACATTCTAAAACATAGGACCTGCTTCTTTTTAATCGTTGCCGGTTTTTTATAGGTTTAGTTTCTTTAAAACAAATTTCTGTTTCTTTTTGAACCATTTCCATTATTTCATTGATTGTGTACCTTTGAGACATCAAGTACGGCAGAATGAACCTACCAAATTCTTGAGAAACTAGAGATATTTTATTGCACATTGTTACTGCGAGAAAGGATGTGCCACCAATAGCATAGAAGTCATTATCTTTTATTTTTTCATAAGTGTATGTGTTGTTCATGGTTAAATGCAGCTCTTGCAGGAAAATCGTCTTTAAACTTTCTATGGATGGCAAGCGCTTGACAGAAACATTCCGGGGTAGGTCTTGCTCAAAATGTAAAGTTGTCGTCTCCTTAAATGGTGTTGTTAAATTTCTCGTAGGAGACCCATTATAACTTCGTGAAATAGCTCTCGCTGATTTTATGAGGTTTTGGTCTATTGCAGAGATTTCATTAGTTACGTCTTTCACTTCACTTGGGGCTTGTGGTATTCCTAGTAATTTCTCATACATTTTTGCAAGCATTTGTTTAGATATTTTGCCGTGAGCATTAGTGGGCAGATTGTCAACTCTCACCACTTTATCTGGCCAATGTTTGTTATCCAGCTTACATTTGAGGAAATCTGATAGCTCTTGGCTATTGAGGATTTCAGATGAAAAGTACACTACTAAAAGCATAGGTTTTGGTAACCATACACAAGAACAGGTTTTAACTCTTGGACATGACATGATGACGGATTCAATTAGTTGCAAGCAGACTTTATGACCAAATCTTTTTATAATATCATCTTTGCGGCCTCTATAATAAATAGTGCCATTTCTTTTCACACCGAGATCGCCGGTGTCCACAAACTTCATAAAATTCTGTTCGTTACTGCCTTTGGGTTTGGCCACAATATAACAGTTTCTTGTTTTGCTAACTGAAAACAAAGAAAGCATTACAAAGAGGGAAGAAGTAATACAATGAAGATTTTTAATAAGTAAGCGATATGGTAGTCTAATATCATAGAATCACAATTATAACATGTTAAGAAAAACAGTTCACTTACCTAACATTATCTTTCCAGGATTATTTTCTTTGGTGGATTCTACAACAACTTCCGTTTCAGAGAGACAGTCTCCTAGAGGCACTTCCCTGTCCGTGAGAATCTTGTTCAGGTCCAGTTCAGCGGCACACGCCCAGCATGACATTTCTGTCACTCCATACAGGGTAAATATTCTAGTTTTATTGTCTCGATCTTTCAATTCATTCAATCTCTTTATACCATTCAGAGGCTCCCCTCCGAGGGCTAATACTTTTAGTGTGGATTCAGCACTCAATATTTTATTTTTTATATCTGCATTGGAATGTTGAAAGAATCTTGAAGGAGTAGTTTGCCAAAATGTTATAGAGTTTCGCTTATCAGCTGGGAATAATAAATCAGCTCTGTCAGGGGCAATTAGAAGTGAAGCTCCATTTAAACATGCCAAAAGTATTTCTACCATGGAGGGATCAAATGTTAGTGGTGTGGAGAAGTATATGACATCTTGAGGTACAATTTCAAACATTTTAGTGAGATCATCTATATTAGGCTGAATACATTGTATGGGGACCTGTATGTGTTTAGGATCCCCCGTGCTGCCAGATGTCGTGGCTATGAATGAGTGCTGGTTCAGAAGTCCATTCTGGTCGCCCGATGGGCTGCAGTTGTACAAGTTGATTACCAAATCAAACACTACTATAGTTTTGTCAGGCTTTTTCCCAAACAAATCTGAGCAGCCATGACTGTTGCTTGTTTTATTTATGGTAATTATGATTGTGAAGGCAATGTCATCAAGAAGAGCCTCAAGATCTTGGGATGGGTCAATGAACATAAATGTTGTACAAATTTTGTGTGCCCTGAAACAAAAACGTAAAGCCTTTATTGGCCAAGACTCAAGACTTAGCCTGTAGAAAACATTAATAATGATAAACTTCATAATACACTTACGCGGCTATGAAGCATGGTATAAGGATATTTCTTTCAGACACTAGTGCGATAGTGCCCTTGTTACATTTCAGCTGTTGTAAGTTTTGAGAGATATATTCGCATACGCCGTAGAGTTCTGAGTAGGTGTAGTTTTTATAAATTCCATCCTCGTAGAGCCTCACGGCGCTCCTGGACGGAAACTTGGCGCAAGTGCGTATAAAAACATCGTAATAGCCACGTTTGTACCTCATTTGTGCGTAATATATTTTCAACTTCTTGGGCTACATAATACAGAAATATTCACAACACAATTTCTCCTCTATTTTATTTAATACATATTATTTATTTGTAAACAGTTGTTTGTACTATTAATCTGAAAAAAAAATTAAAACCTGGAATGAAAACTCGAATTCCACTATTTGTTTGTCAATAAAAGTTGAAGATCTGACAACTGACAATGACATTAGCTTATCAGTAGTCAAACCTGTCAAACCGTCAATAATAACTCGACTACATACTCGGCGGAATTTTGGTAATAGTGATATTTTGAACATTAACATGAATATACCTATTTCTTTTTTATTTCCATAACTTCAGACTTTCGGACCTCCTTGGTGAATGATGTTTCTATTTGATAATAGATGGCGTTAAATAGAAGTATTAGTAGTAGGTACTGCTACTCAAATACAGATGGCGCTATTTTCAATAAAAAATTTAAGGCTCTGTTATCCAAAGATTTAGTATAGTAACTGTTATCATTGGCCATCATCATTGTCCGCCATAGTGGCCAGTGGCTCCGCATCGAAGATCAACAATGTTCTTCTAAGCGCCATGTGTTCCAAGTACCTATTATAAAATATTTAATAGGTTTGTTGATCATATTGAGGGCTACCGGCAACAAGACCATGCTCCTCTAGTGAGCCAGTTAAGTGTTGGAATTTTCCCATGGACCTTCTGAGAGAACATGAAAAGCAATGTTACACTGTTTTATTTCATATGCCTTCCATTAATCGTGCACGTTTAGGAACACATAATGGATAACGGATCTTACATATTGTCACTGATGGGAACATTACACTGGTGGTAGGTTTCTCGTATGCGAGAGGCAGTCTGGGTGGGTACCACCGCTTTGCCAGTGACTCAGCCGCCAAGCAGTAGTGCGCAAGCATTACTGTGTTCCGGTTTAAAGGGCATTGTAGCCAGCGAAATTACTGGGCATTATGAGACTTAACAGCTAACTGTCTCAGGGTGACGAGCGCAGTGGGGCTGCACTGCGCTCGTCACATGCGCAGGATTTTGCAAAACAAAGTTCTGGGTGGTGCTGTTATTGCTATGGGCTGACGTATTGCTTACCATCAGGCAAACGTCCACCAGCTCGTCTCGTCACTCAGTTACATAAAAACAAAAAATATCTCTCGAAGAAACGCCTGTTTAGGAAAATATGGACAAACGAAGAACTCTCATAGACCTTATTTCCTTTTCAAAGTACCTACTAAGAAATCAAATCAGTTGTCCTCAGCTACTCGGTTGGTTCAACTTCACATAGTCCCATTTATACTACGGTAGGAAGAATATAATAATAAGTTATAAGAATTTTTATTTACTCTGTCATTTCTGTCTACATTAAGTCCTCTATATTCAAATTGTTTTGTGCTAAAGTATAAATAAATAAATTACCTAATGTATAATATATCTAATGTGTATAAATTACAGAAGTCTTAACTATGCAATAATATATTAAACTCAAAAGATATTCATTAAATAGGCACAAAAATGCACTTTAAAGCGTCATATACACATCATACAAATCAATTAACATACGTTAACATTGTAACTTAAAATATCATGACTGAAAAAAATGGTAAGCACGTCTATTCATTTCTTTACCATACTCAAATTGAAGTCCGGGCCCTGAAAAGAAAAGTGAAAACTGACTCTAGGTACCAGTGCTTCGGAAATACGCCCGCTAGAGAAGATAGCACGAAGAAACTCTGTAATCTCTCTTTTTAAATCTTTTAAAATGTCTAAATTAGTTTTAAGACCTTTATTGTATGTATTCTTGCAAATAAACAATTGATTTGATTTGATTTGATTTGATTTAAAAATATAACACTAAACAACTTATAAAAATCAAACACCATACTTATCTAGAGAGCGATTGTAGCTCAATGGAAGAACGTGCGACTTTCGATCCGACGCACCCAAGTTCGAATCCCACTGGCCCCGCGCGCACCACTTTCTAAGTTATGTGCGGATTTAACACTCGCTCTAAAATCGGTGAAGGAAAACATCGTGAGGAAACCGGCAGGTCCGATAATTTATCACAAAAAATTCAAGGACATGTGACATCCAACAACCCGCACTGGGGCAGCGTGGTGCACTCGCACTCCCCATACACTCTCTATGTGATAAGGCCCGTGTCCCAGCAGTGGGAACGTGATGATGATGATACATATCTAGTATATTTACGAGTAGGTATTATTATACCTATAGAATGCCCAATTAAAAAAGAGTAAGTATATTTCGATCTTTGTGCTTAATAATGTTATGGACTGCCTAATACCTACTAGAAGTAGATATGTGCACCACTAATGCACAAAAATGTTAGCAATTTAGTAAAACGCCTACGGTCAGGTACATTCATAGATCAGCCCCTAACTGGGGTTCCCTATATCTAAGGAACCAAGAACTACGATGATGGTCCCACAACAGACACGAAATAAGTACTCGTAATTTTTTTCTGTGCACAACACAAACATTTGTCCTGTCGCGGGAATCGAACCCGAAACCTCGGTGGTGTATGAGGTTTGAGTCAACCTGCCGAACCACTATACCAAAGTGGCTGAGATAAGGTTTGGAATAGTTACTGTTCCACCATTTAATCAACCGCAATATCTAGTGAATTCCATTCAAATCGTTCCGCCGTTACTGCCGTTGTGGACGTATTGAGCATCTAGGTAAGTAACAAGCAAGTATTATATACAAACATACGTACGTGTAGGTACATAGAGCTCACTCACATAGTATACCTAGACATAGACCTCTTTACATTTTTATAATAATACAGATGTATGTACTTAACACGCATCAACGAAATGTTCGCAAAATAATGCTAAGATTTTTATTTTTTCTCTCTACAGACTATAGTAGAACAGTACTTACAGCTTTTATTTATAGAGTAGGTTACTTTACCACTATGTATTTAAATATTTTCATTTATTTTTTGTAGGTACAGATAACATAATTTTCAGTGGCGAGCATACTCGGTTCATCTCGTTGCAATCTCGGGACGGGATACGGAAACGGCGAGACTGCGGCGTAACTGACCTAAAACGTGCGAGCCAAACGAACGGGCCCAATCAATTAGGGGCGGTCAGCGATCGTAGGAAAAGAGGGCAGCGCGCGCGCTACCCGAGGAAACTCGGAAAATGGTTGCGGGGGCGTGCGAGGGGGCGGGGGCGCGCGGGGGCGCGCGGGGCGCGGTGGGGCCGGGACTCGGGAGGGTGCGTGTCCGAGAGGCGCGAGCGGGCATCGATCGTGCGGGCGGCAGTCCGCCGGGGCGGCCGGCGAGAGCGCGCGTGTCATGCGCTGCCGCTGAGATGGCCGGCGCTCGGGCGCTCGTGGCCGCATGCTGGAGCTGGTGGTGGCTGACCATCGCAGCCGGTGAGTATCCCCTACTCGTCTCCGCACCGCTTGCAACCGCACGTGCCGCGCCGATCAGCTGATCGCGCCGCCGCCGCCGTTGCGCCGCTGAAACCTAACTTTTCACGATTTTCTCCGTGCGTTTCTGGTTTCGTAGCATTTGAAAAGAATACGACGGCAGTGCGTGTGTACTTTATCCTCGACCCCTCGCTTAGGTGCTGAAGCGTAATGACGTCGATGGTTGATGTTTGTTTTAATTGTATTATTTTAATCGATCTTTTCTTGGCGGTTACGCTGAAGTCATATTTAACCGTGTTTTTAATCTCGCAGTTCTGTACCTATGTTACGGTTCCTAACGATATCGTTAAACTAAGCGTGTGGGTAATTGGTTAGTTAGCGTAAGACGTTAGCGTAGAGTCGCGGGGCCAGTGCGGCGGTGCGGTGGCGGGAGGCTCGCGGCGCGGCTGGCAGGCTCGGGGCTCGCAGGCGGGGTTGTCTCCGGCCGGCACTGTCCTCGCCGGGACCAGCGCCAGCCGCTTCCAGTAACTGTAGCACTAAACAACCGCTACATTACGTAATAGGCCGGAGTGACACATCTGCGTAAATATTGATCATAATCACGCCACTGTGGCCGAGGAAGTGAGGATTACAGTGCACGCGGGCGTGACAGCCGAACACCTGCCGAGACCCGCGCCCGCGGGATATCTCGCCCAGACATACCTACAGACGTTAATACTGTCCTTATACATCGCTGATAATTTTTTATGCTTATGGTACGGTTATTGGGGCCCGTGGTATAGGTGTTCTTGCGTGTATATAATACCCATAACGCTATTACAAATGCTTATCATAATTTAGTATAAACACTAATTGAAGAGCTTTCAATAAACTTCTTTTTTAATTTACGACATAAATCTACAAAATCTCATTATCAATAACATACACTTTTCATTAGCACGTTTAATTAAATGGCAAATTTGTCAACTAAGTGGAAATTAGGTAACAAGAAAATTTTTCATTCAAAGTCAGGGTCTCTTCAAAGTAGTAAATAAAGTCCCTATAAAAGACATCAACGCGCTGTCCTTGTTCCCGAATTTTATAATCCTCAAACAGTTGTTCTTATTTTATTTTCATTTATTGAGTGATGTGTAGAAATTATTATAAATAGTAGGTTTGACCTTGATATATGTTCACTGTCGTAGTTATTCTTTAAGAAATCGCATTATTCTGTTTTATAATGATTTTAATTGTGTTGTAACCCGTTGTCCCGTCATCGTTTTTTCACCATTATTACCATTGTTCTTGCACTAATGTAACTAAATGTTATCTTAATCAGGTTTAAAATATTAGTAATATTTAAATATAAAAGTTTTCGAGAGTTCATTATAATGTGGTGGTTAGTGCGGTTTCACAGCGTATACTGGCTCTTGATGAAAAGCATCGCATACGCTCAAACCTAGGTCGACTAATACGACAAACTACGTGCGCCTTTTCGCCATCGCTTTACCCAAATGTTGGTCAAACTAAATAGTTACCCCTGCATAATTAACATAGGTTAGGCCAACGAGTTTATCAAAATAGAACATCTAGTAGAGTCGCGACGCCTTTTTTCATTTCGTTTATCTGCACGATCATCATTAATTTTTGATGTATGAAATTAATAACTTCATAGTATTTTCTACATTTAATACTTTCTTCTCAATGAACAGACAGTTCATCGAGGAGAAAGTATTGAAGATTTTTGAAGAGAAGAGATTTTTTGCTATAAGTAAATAAGAAAATAATTATGACGTTTATTTAATATTTCAAACTTTTAAACAGAACTACACTATTACTAGCATACAAATCGAAATACATTTAGACTTCTGTGATTATTAGAGATTAATTAACTTAACTTATATTAATACGAAGTGAACTTAATTTATATTACCCTCTTTTTTCCTAAAATAAACTATGAAAAAAGAAACGATACCTTCTCAAATTGCGGAATATATTCACCAATATAAAGCCCTTTTGACAGAGTGTCCTTTCGCGCATCTTGCGTAATACATAAAACTTCGTAGCTTCATTGAATTTTTATCTGTTTGCTCGAGTCGATCATATTCCCTTTTGCGCTTTATTGAAATATACGTAAGCGACGCTATAGAAAAACCCTAAGGAAAAGAAAAATCGGGAAGCATATACATTTACATATATATAAAAGTATCTTATCATTTATTAAACAGTTTGGGATAACCCTCGGGGAAAGCCTATAGAATTTTATTTTGACGTTGAATTTAAGTGCTTAAGACTTAGATACATACATATATTAAGCCGGTATACATATACATTATTTTATATGCTTCTAGAGACAGATTTCAAACATCGAAAGGTACCTACATGTGGATACTGGACTTCCGCATTCGCAATCTGCCAAGAATTCATAGTTTATTGCATAACATTTGTATTTTATACTCTGAGATATTCTTTAAACAAACATTACTATTAACATAACTTCAAGGGAAATGTAACTAATAATATGGATAATGATAGATAATACCTATTTACGAGTAAAAATGCCAATAAACCGAGGCACTCAATTCAGGCATAATGTTTTAAATGGGCAACGTATTGATATAAGTAGTAACTATCTATACCTCTACCTATATAGGTGTGTGGTACTTTACCTATGTCTAAATAATCCCTGTTCCAAAAATATGTCGCCTTATTTTTCAATTGTGTATTGTAATTATTATTATCATCATCATCAGTCCATCTCGATGCCACTGCTAGGACACGGGCCTTCTCTCACAGAGAGAGTACGGGCCACAATCCACCATGCGGCTATTTACTGTACCACGTCTTTAATAACCACATAATTTTACATCAACCCCGTCGACTTCATAATTTACGTTTTAATTAATGCCTAATAATCTCAAAATATATTGATCGCAGACAAACAACCAATTTAGAATATTTTATTCACAAGAATAATAAAAAGAAATTTACTAACTACTAATTTTTGATAAATAAATCAACAGATTATCTCTCATATTTCAGAGTTTAACTATAATTTTAAGTGGAATGTAATGTATTACATGTGTTAGAAGTAGTTAATTATTTTCGTACAGATATACAATATATTACAAGTATAATTTTATATAGTGCAGTTTTGTAATAGTAAGCATAGCATAGATTGGCTATGAACGCAGATTGTCACCAGTAGAGACATTATCAAGCAATATACCGAGCGTGGCGTTTATTAATATTCCTATCTTATCTATTAAATCTGTTTAAAGAGAATTATCCATACTTGATAACGGTGTTATACCTACTTGGCTGGGAATTGTTAAAGCAGGTGAAGTTCAAATATTAGACGTTCTTGCAGGTATCAATTTAAGCAATTAAAGTACCTATTTTCTATACTAATATAACTCTTGCAATATTACTGCCCCATGGATTTAAAGCATATACATATTGACGTACTTAAACAGTGGGTATTAAAATAAAGATTCGGGTAATATTTTTTAAAGACTTGCGATTTTTTTTTATGTGACTGAATGACGAGACCAGCTCGTCGTCCTGATGGTAAGCAATACGTCTGCCCAAAACAGTAAAAGCACCACACAGAACTTTGTTTTCCAAAATCCTGCGCAGCGCTGCTCTGCGCTCATCACAGTGAGACCAGTAATTTCGCTGGCTACAATGCCCTTCAACCGGAACACAGTAATGCTTGCGCAGTACTACTTGGAGGCAGAATAACTGGCAAAGCGGTGGTACCCACCCAGACGCCCTTTCTCATACGGAAACCTACTACCACAAATTAGTTGAGAAGAGATTTTCATAGGTATTTTAATTAGCCGTCTTTTGCAAAAATTAACTATTTAGTTACTTTACGTGACATATATACCTAACGGCAATGGATGACGTTATTTTTTCCAGTCAAACATTTTCCCGGAATAATGGCCGCGTGGGAACGTCCAACAAAATGAATACAAATACAATAACTCTGCGCTGTCTGTGCCTATCGATCTGTTGACACGTCTTAGAAACAGGTCATTGGTGTACTCAACAAGAGATTACTTTGCACCTGCTTGCTTTACATTACACCTTTCATTTTAGACTTTACAAACCATGTTAAAAAACCAATATCAAAATCTTGTAATTTCTTATATGTAATTAGGTATACTATCATAATGGTTAATATTTTAATGATATACTTATTTAGGTAAATATTTAAATATCTAAATTATAATACCAATTAATAACATGACACTAAAACTAAAAACCTTAAAAAATATAATACTAAAATATATAATCTATCATAATTGTATCTACTAACATTATAAATGCGAAAGTGCGTGTGTGTGTGTGAGGGTGTGTTACTGTGTGTATGTGCTTATAGTTATTGTGTGTGATAGTCTGTCATAAAAACTACATATTTCTCAATTAAAATTATTAAGTGTTATTTAACACTATTAATTTAAAAAATTGACAATGTTGTTATTGAGATACAATACCAATGTACTTATAAGGCAGTAAGATTTTTTTAAAGCTGTATAATTGTACCTACCTTCCTGCTATGTATTTTTTTACAGTAAATAAATTATGTTAGATAATATTAGCCTACATAAAGTTTAGGTATCTACTCATTTGCATTCATGTTTAGTGATCTCAGGGGTGTTGAGCCAAGCAATATGCGTATTACCTATATGTGCAGACGTGCCTCTGAAATAAGCCCAATATATTAACTAAAACAAATTGTTCATATGAAAATGTAGATGTTAAATGTATTTTATTATCTATGAAATCATTTTATGAAAATCTCTCGACGGGGTCTCTTTAGTCACGCTTCAATGCGAACATCTACCAACTCCACTCTACCAAACAAAAAAAGAATCATCAAAATCAATTCATAATTGGCGAAGTAATCGCGTAACAAACATAAAAAAAAACATACCGTTGAATTGAGAACCTTCTCCTTTTTTGGAGTCGGTTAAAAAAGCAGTCCAGATATGCATCATTTTATAAAAAAATTAGGTTTATAAAATGTTACGAGAAACGTCCAAGTCAAACATCCAGTAATTTGGCTGGAGACTACTAACTGTAACACAATACCATATTGTCTGATGATGGCAGAATATCTGACAAGAGGCAGCCCTTGACTTGCTTCTACTTTAAAGTATCTATGGAAATCGCACACTGTCAGATTCTCCAGATCTTTCTTGCCACACACTTGCAGGATATGGAATGGACTATCGGCCGAGGTTTTCTCGCGGAGCTTTGAAAGAAGGGTGAAAAGGGTTCTTAAAGGTATATAGGCAACGCACCAGTAATGCCCCTAGTGTAGCAGGTGTCCATAGGCGAAGGTAACCGCTTACCATCCAGGCGGGCGGCTTCTTGTTTGTCTATTTAAAAAAAAGTGTGCAGATTTATTTAAACGTAAACTCTTGATTTGTAAGGGCTCAATCTAAGAGTTTGCGACGTACTCCACGCTACACGAGTTTGCGATCGGGGTATTTTATATATATTTTCATAAGATCGTTTACAGGTTGTATATTTTAGTTTATGACTGAAAAACGAGCGTAAAACAACAAAAACCGATTGGACAGTAGCGTTTAGCAGTAAATATCGTATCGCTGCGTTTTATTGCGGCGATAAAACGCAGTATTTTATTATTTAGTGTATCGCCTATCGGTTCTCTAATTCTCCACTCTAATACTAAGATATTAGCGTGCGTCGTCTGACGAAGTAAATATAGCTGAAATAATGTTTCTTCTGATATTCGTATACTTGTTCAGTGGAAATCTCCTCAGATATCTAATGAGTTAAGTATATCAGTAGTCTAATTTTTAGCCTTTATTTCTTACTCACATTTAACTAAAGCATTATACTGTAGCTGTTGCACATTGTTATTTAGATTTTTTTAATATAGCTGTGTGACGAGACGCGTAGTCTTTCATCTGATGGTAAGCAACAAGGACGTTCATAGTAGTTGCAGTAACACCCAGAAAATTGCGTGGCGCTGCACTGATGGGCTCGTTACCCTGAGACAGTAAAAAATATATATAGTCTTAATAAGTCTCATAATTCCCAGTAATTTCATAAAACTTTTACATTCCTATGGGAGTGTACAACTTTGAATTGCCATTTATTATTACAATAAATAAATGAATACTTATAATATCAGTGTCATAAAAATATAAATAACTTAATTTATATCTCTCCTTTACCAAAATACGAGTGAATCTTACTAATACAAAATTAAATTAATGACTCTACCACTAAGTCGAAAATAAATCTAAGTTATCAACAATCTTAGAAATAGATCTCAGTACCTACATTTCACATTCAAGTAGCTCCCCCCACGTCAAGGAAAGTAATTCCCTAAGAAGCAAATCTAAGAAGTTCATCGCTCGGTTGCAGCTCGCCACCGTACAATAACGCTAAGAATGGTCGCGTGCCGCCCGCGCCTCGGACCTGCCGCATGCCGCCCCCGTGACGGTCTGAGACATTTACTTTCAACATGTATGACGATTAATGGTAGTGGAAAGTGCCTCTATTTGAATATCAAATAACGAAAACGTAGCAATAGCTAGTTTATCAGCAGATGTTATGTCAGTAGTATTAAAACAAGTGGGTCACTAAATTTCCTGAAGAAATTGATTGCTTGAACAAATTTCCTATGTCAAACAAATGTGAAAACAAAATTTCAAATGAAAGAATAAGTTCGAGAATAGTTAAGCTATCTTCAATAACGTAGAGCAGGGTGTCAGTAAATATTTTAAAAGTCCGATGTGAATCATCGTATAGTTACCCTTTCGTTTACCTCTACGTCACCCCTTTAAACAATGTCAACTGATAGTTTTGCAAAATGCTAATCATAAATAATATAATGGACTCAGGCGTGACGTCGGCGTAATTCATCACAAATCTGAAATTCAGCAGAATCACATTATGTATTTTCATTGCGTTTCAGCTAATCATAAAGTTTTACCGCAGCTCAGCAAATTGCTAATTGATGCAGGCTAAGTTTAGTTTCTAGTCGTAGATAGTAAGGGCTTTTTAATTTTCTAATACTTTATAATAATGCGCTTTCTAGATATATATACCTACCTACATATACCTTTACTATATCTATTACTACACCTACCTACATATACCTTTACTATATCTATTACTACACCTACCTACATATACCTTTACTATATCTATTATGTACGGTAGTTAGACATTATTTAAATAAGAAAATAACCTAAACATAACAAAGCTCTGTCGTTTAATACTTGCGTTATCGAGATGTGCGAGTCATGATGAACCGATACGATTCGCGATTTATTTACTTTTATATATTTTGAACTTTTATTATTTAAGTACATTTTGGCTGACTCAAAGAAAGATAGGTATACAATATACAATATTTTCAGCGTTATATAGACAGTTGGATTCCTCGGAAAACATCAGTTGGCTGCTATAATCCTTGTTCAGACGGTAAAATTATTCCAGAAACATGGAGTTACTGCTACGGCCTGCGTCTCGTTTTATAGACGAACATTACTTTACACCAAAATGTCATACGATAAAAAGCTTGTAAGCGAGGAATCGTTGTTTGAAAGAGAATTAGGTATATCTCTTCCAGTTACCGTGAATAAGTTATTTGACAACTTTGTCCTACTATTCGGGTAGTAAAATATTTCGGTCGTTACGTAGGTATTTGGGAGTATACAGCGCACCGCACGCGTAATAGTTCTCTATATTCAGTGAAGCTCGCACCAGACTCGATATAACTTAAGCAAGTTGAGTAATTTGAGCATGACTATTTCAGTATGTGCTTGTAACGCGTCACCTTCAGAATTTATTAATGGGGCCCAAGGGTCGGAGGGTATTTCGTAACCGTAAGTTGTGCGGTAATTTCTACGTTGAAACGTATGATTGACACGCTTGTTAACTTGTTACCTTTTTGGGTCACGCGACTGAAATTCAGACAGGAATGCGGCATTTAGTGTAATTGTTAGTCGTTGCAAAGTTTGATTGGCTTCAAGTGTTCGATCGCTCAAGTCTTTATTAAAGTCTATTCAATCCAATAAATTTAATTTCCATCTCATGATTTATTATAATTGCGAGAATCCGTAATAGATAAAAAACTATTTTATGGATTTAGAATTGTCGAGTTGTGAGCTACCTTGAAATTTTCAGCCTGATAGCTAATCGGGAAGTGCTTGAAATTTGAGTTGCAAGACTCCACCCGGAACGACAGACAGACAAACAAGAAAGTGACTTAATAAAGACGTGGTAATAAACCAGTATGTACCATTGTTGCACTGTCTAATCTCTATAATTTAGTATTGTTAGTAGCATTTACAGGTATAGGTAGTTAGAACTTAGATACCCTAAGCCATAAATAGGTCAACCCTGTCACTGACTTCGCCTTTTGAATAACATTGTTTTTCTTTGAATATAAATGAACCTCCTTTGAACAGGATTCTGAAAACTCGCAACAAGACTAGCATACCTACCTATACATTTTCCTTGACATTGGACATTGATTAGTTTAGCGAACTCACATATCAATAATGCAACATCCATACATTCAATGAGATATATTGTCGATGTCTACATTTGTATTTGTTACAGAAATCCTTCTTATTGATGACGTAATTTATGATACATAGTATGCATTGACTGTAAGGAATTTTGCTATTACCGTGGTATACACACTAAATACAATTGCGGACAGGTGTCTCGAAACGACTTCTGCGAGCGACGGTAACAACTGCAATTTTCTTCAATATTTAATTTTATTGAAGTATGGCTTTTTTACCTAGGGGTTTGTTGGGGCTATTCCTATAAAGTGGTAACTTTTATAACTCGGCAGCAACTTGGTGCATTGCTAAAAAAAATTGTCATAAAATACCAAAATACCTAGTTACTTCCTGCTTGAAATATTGGGCCTTCATTTATGTTAAAAATATGCAAGTGATGTGTTATTTCTTAGAGATAAGCGCAGGGATGTTGCAGGTGTCGCATTGGGCGCAATGCGGCGCTTCTACTTGATCTATTTGACCTCGATCCATGGCCATACTCAAATAAAAACTTAAAAAATCTTGGCTATTTTATTAGCTGCTGGAACGTTTTGAACTATAATAAAGCACGGATAATGCGTGATTTTATATCAACCTATTTGTATGCTATTAAACCTCTTTGAAAAACTTATTATTTTATATTTCGGCTCCGCAAAGGTTTAGTCAAAAAGAGGAAATAAAATATTGAAAAAAAGTAAAAATTAATGTAAAACAAGTTACCATCAGCATTTTAGATCGCACAGCTTCATTAAAGTTTAACGAGTTTAACACAAGCTTAATCTATAAAACGCGTGTAAAACATACTTTTAGCCTTTTCTTAAGTTTTGGTAAGTTTATCAAAATTAAATGCTACATTTCTGTCGCTTCTCTTAATATGTTGCATCAGAGACGTTGTATTTAACCACCGCTGGTTGCCCAGCGACGGACACGTTACCAAAAGTACTCTATCGATCTTACCTGGCCGTTCTACCATTAGGGGCTTTCTATGTAGCGTTGTAGCCTCTACATGTGGATCTTTGTGAGTCGTAGAATAAGCTCGCTATGAATTATGTACGAATCCACAATTAGGTCGTCTTCGCGCCGCCACTGCCGCTTCGCTCCACGTACCCTGTAGTAAAGGCAAGCCTCGTTGCTGCCATGTAACATTTATTGTGGAGTAATGGAACGTCGGGGTACGAGTAAATAATGTGGACGTATACGAGAGACTCCAAAGTTCAGTAGCGTGTCTGAAAATTAAATAATATCACCTGTGCTCGACTTACTTAGTACATATTTCTGGTTGCTGATTTTATTTTTGAAGTAGCTTTATTATTTATTTATTTTGTATAAATGCTTGTTGTGCTCACGGCAGCGCCAAAGCGCACATCGAGCTTAATCTATCTATGACACTTATATATCAACTTACATATGTAAAAACTGAATACAGATACAGATGTAGATTTACCTAAATAATAATCATTAACCATACGGCTTTGCGTGGTTGGTGTTCTTTTCATTAAGGGCAATAAAGATTTTAAGTAAGAGGTAAAAGTAACGAAAGCGAACTTAGTTTTATCAGAATAGCTTTTAGTTTCGTTGATTTAGGCTCGAATTAAAACATTTATGAATTAAAGTCAGGTTTTTGTTTTTTTCGTCACAATGAGTTTACCCAATTTGAAGATATGAGTTATAGATATTTTATATTAAAAGGATAACGGGTATGAACATTTTGGTAACCGAAATTGAATCACTTATGTGTGAGCGTCCGCCAAATAGAAATGACTGCTCCCGGAGGGTTCAAGGCCGGGTCTCCCGCTCCCTGGAGGGTCTACGCTGTTATATAACCTGCCTATGTACGTAATATTAGAGTCATAACCTATTTCACTGGCGATTGGAGTTTTTGATACCTTAAAATTTTTTGATACCGGTGCGGTGGGTTTTTTTCAATGTAATGGCTGGACTCATAAAAACACCCGCCATTAGAATTACAATCTAGCCTATTAAGTATTTAAATTTGACATACACTGCAAAGTAGAGTAAAAATAAGAATATCTCACTCCGTTAATTAACTCCATCCAAAGGTTGACTGGAAGAGATCGCTCTTAGCGGTAAGTCTACCCATTGTACTTTAGTTTGTAAGTTGTTTTCATGAACCTATTCATTCTTTTGTTTGGCGTACAGTAAAGCATTTTGTAATTGTAATTGTAATATGTCCATCAAAACTTTTCTTATTGTCCATCTATTAAGGCGAAGGAAACGCCTCTATTAGGTGAGAGAAATTACTTTTTTGTAGATATTTATTTCCCTGTTCTGTAGATACGTGCCAAACTGAAATTCTGAAATAAAAAGGTACACAACTTTTTTTGTAGGTAGGTACCAACCGTTACGTTAGTCAGCAAAATACAGCAGTACCTATACATGTATTCAGCAAATATTTTAGATTTGTACATTTATCTATAGAATATGAGTTTGCTGTTCCATAAAAGGGTGAATAAAATGATAGTATGTAAGAGGAAAATACCTAGCATATTAGATGATGAGCGAAGGCGCCATGGGGATGAGAAAACTGAGTAGATTATTCTCACTGAAATAATATAGAAGATGATTGCAGACCTGTCCATAGCCTCCACACCTCGTACTCTATCATTTTTGGCATTACTTAGAATTTGAACTATGCGTTTGAAGTAAGTTAATTAAAATTAGCACATAAAAGGCTCTCAATTTCGTGATGGAGTGAATCAAAACACTTTACAGTAATTTCCAAATGGCTTTTGATTTCCATGGACATGATAATGAACTATGCCAATTGACGTCCGCCGGCCGAGGGTTGCCGCGGCATCAAGGGTCCGCCGGTTCACCCTCCGCCGCGACGTTACCGCCGCGCCGCCGTGCCTCGCATGTTTGTTCAATACGCAATATTCAACCATTTTATTTGACGGCCAATAAATTGCTCCGCCTAATAATGCCGTCTCATGATTTAATACACGCTCGGGGGTCTTTAAATTTATTTAAATGTAGTCGTTTAGCTCGGGAATGATACGACTTGCGGGCGCCACCGGTAATGCTTTTCCCGTTTTCTATTTTGCAAAGGTGGTTGAAGTTTTTCAGGAGAAAATTTACTTGGATAAGTTTTATTAAGCTGCATTAGGTCATGCAATTGGGAGATACTAAAACTCAATTATGGACCTTACTCTAACCGGTGTAGCATAAAAAAGAAGTTCCGAGGTGGCGTGAGAATAATTTCTTATGGAAATGAGAGAGAACATCGGGGTTAGGTTCCAACATGAAATATTTTAATTCGTTGTACAAGTTTCCCAAAATATTTTTGCGCACTTCTTTATTATATGCTGTGTTGAATGATGCATTTACACGAGGCGCCAAGATACGCCCTGTTTAAAGTATGTAAATAGCAATTTAATATGTTTGCTCAAAGCTCGCCAGTTACGATCTCACCGGTGCGGTGTAGCGGCAGTAGATACTGAAGTCAAGGCGTAGGAAGTTTACATGCAGCGATACAAAAGAATAGTGTCGGAACACACGTGCGATGGCGCGATACATGGCGATACGGCGCGTTATCTCTCGTGCTGTTTGCTCAGATTAGGCGACTGCCAGCCGTGGCCCACTGTCAAGTTCAAAATGTCAAAGACACTACACGTTCGACTTTTTGAAGGTCGAACTTATAAGGGTCAATGCCCTGCTGAACGTGAACGAGCTTTATTATATTTCCATCCGCAGCATTTTCAACTAAAAGTGTATAGGAGATTTTTTATCACCGGTAATTTTTTTCTTCAATAGAACAAGATTCACAATAAAAGTATCTACTAATAATGCAGAAAGTTTACCTCGATTCTAGTCGGTTTCATCTAATTTTGTATGCCTGTCTCATTATGTAAATTTTATATAACTCCAGTCGCCAAGGGAAATACCCTTCTCTGTTAAGCTGAAGTGTAAATAAGCTCATTTAATATTTGTTAGGTATATATACCTCTATATCGCCACCGGATGTTGTTTGCAAGGAGTTAGGTACACGGTAAAGGGTAAGCGAAGGACAAAGTCTTATCAGAATTTCAAATGCATGGGGCGTTAGAATTATCATGTTTGATATATACTGAATAAGATGAAGTTCATATATTACCGCGGTCGGCATTCAACCTGACAACTGCCTGCATAATAGATACAGTACATTTCAGCTTAGCATTTTGATTCCGCTATGAAATGTAGCGATTATGGTGTAATATTTTTATGTACCTATTTACTTATAATAGAGTTGAGTAAACGTGAACCTGTCAAAGTCTAATTAATTAATAAAATGTTCGCTAGAATTTTTTCTAATTCTATGATAAATTAAAAAAGTTGAAATGAATACAAGATTGTTTATAGTACGGTATGGCACTAAGCGGCGGACAGCGTAAGCACAGGGGGCGGTGGTGGCCACCAGCGCGTGTCCACCACCTGTCGGGACTCCGCCACCGGTTCGATTCCCGCACCCCCGCGGCCCAACGGGGCTCATTAACCGACCTCAAATTCCAAAATCTTGAATGCATAATACATTGCACTTTACTTAAAATATTAACCATTACAAAATTTAAATTTTAAATTAGGCAGACTCCAGGCTGCGATTCACTTTGCTTAGCTACCGTGCCGCATTCATTTTTAAGTCATCTTTTTCGATTTGAGGGAATTTCTGCCCCTGTAAAAATACGGACAATTTTATTGTACAATGTATAAATACAGACAATTCAATAAAATTATTTACGTTACAAAAAATTTAAAAGTCATTAAAATGCAAAAGTTTCGCGATATCAACATCGTAATATAATTATTGAACAACAAATTATGGGAAGTCGTCTTCAATCATAAGTTGATATCAATGTCAGTGATGACATGACCGAATTAAAAAACGCCGTCGTCAGCGTTCATCGTGTATATGTCTTAATATATGTCACAAACATACACGAGTATGAATCACACCGATCATACCATAACGTACGATATTTTGTGCTGACGCGGAGACTTGCACGCGAGATTTGTAACATCGCGTGGTTGATATTTGATTCTCTTACTTTTTATTGTTTACCGTTGAAGTAATGACAACTGCGTTTTGTTTGTCCTTGAACTAACGTTGATGTTATGAAAGAAAAATAGGAACTGTCTTGTGCTCAAAGACTGGTATTTTGTATCATCGTTTCAATTTTTAAAATATGTAGGTATTTTACGTTTTATTTAAATAATCGCCTCCTTAGATAGGTAGTACTTACGTAGACGTTGACGTTTAAAAATGTAACGTATACCTATATAAATAAGTATATAAATAAAGCATCAATTTTGCCATGGTTATAGATAAATTCAACCTCCGCTACCGTAAAGGTAGCTCTCTCACCAATAGTACTTCTAGCTTACTAAAGTGTAACTTTTGAACTATTTAACGAAATGCCAAGGTTGACCGAAAGTCAAAGCCTTAGTTACGAAGCTATGCTATTTTATTTAGGTTTAGCACGTCATTGTCGGCGACACTAGGCCTGTTTCATATAAAAATGACTACAGTTGGAACCTGACACGCAGGGGTGGCACGCGCGGAACATATGTCGAGTCCTGCGATGCCCTTTCTTTACCTCAAGCGCCACGTCCGTCGCGTCGGCTGACGATTTGTTTTTTTCGGTTCTAAATGAGTAAACATGATAATATTGGCTCATTTGCCGATTGTTGTGGATGGGTCGTGTAACTTGCCCATCAATTTATAACGCCTGGTGATCACAGGCCCAATTATAAAAATATATTACTCGCTGTAAACCACCATCAAACTAATGAGTTTATATATTCCAAACTAATATACTAGGTAGGTAATACCTATTTAATTTTCGGTTAAAATATAACACACCCTGTAAAATGTTGCATTTATAAGCAGATTTACATTTAACTAACATACGATATGACATAAGAGACGATTATAGAGCTCCATAAGTAATTTGCGAATATCTTGTTTTTAAACGTAAAACAAGTAAGTATACGTACGTTTCGGGAACCTTCTAATCAGCACAAAATTTGGATTCCATTTGTAATCCACCCCTCATGTTTTGAGGTTTTACATACAATTACCGATGACATCGAGTAGCGTCCATATGGCCAATTTGGCCGGCCGAGTGGGCAGGTAGCCAGCCCACGTGCCGTCTCGGGTTGCGCTATGGGACTTCAATTAATTGTTATTATAACCCTTGCCGGTAAGCAGCGACGTTGCGTTCCGATCGAATGAGTAACTCAATAGTCTATTTCACAGGGAGTCGGATTACCCGCAAACTTAGGACAAGTTAAACTAGGACCGTTTGCTGAACGTAAGTGATGACAACAACTTTCACTTATATGTTCGAGGTAATGAAATAATTACTTAGTCAAACGAGACATCAAGGAAGGGCTAGAGTCGAGCTGAGGTAACGTAAAGTAATGTTTCTAAGTAGGAGTCAGTAATAGATGTATGAATCGTTCAGTTTTAAATTAACAAAAAAGCTAACGTGAGAAATTTCAGTACCGTGTGTCTTTTTTTGAAAGTGTCTTAGAAAACGCAATGTGAAGTGAAGCAATATTTCCAATTCTTTACAAACGAGCGTTCGTGTTTCACAACAATGAAATATTATAGCTTACTCAATTAATGAAATATAATTGACGTCGTCTGCATACCGGCGGCGGCGGCGTTTCCACGTAAAGGCTGTTGGTGTTGAGGGTACGTCTAACAACTTCGTTAATTAATTACTCGTTCACCGACGTCGGCAGCCGACCGACCGACGTTGTTCCGCCTAGTTTAACCATTTGTTGCGAAGACACTCAACGCTAATGTATCGAAAATTGCCAGCCTTTTAAAACAGTTTGATAAATTGCTCCGGCAATTATTAAGCCAATGAAAGGCGAGTTACTCGTGAAATAAGCACTTATGTTTGGATTTGCTTAAAGCACGAAAGTTAGTCATTGAAAATTAGGGAGTTTCGAGATTAGGGATATATACCTATGGGGAAGCGTTGGCGATATGGCAATATTGTACACGATGAATTAAATTTTTATGGCACCCAGGGCACTATTGCCGGTAGCTACTTCCGAGTCGTAAATCGCATTTGATGCATCGCAGCACTATAGTGCATTGCTGGCATTCTTATCGAGATCTAGATTTATAATGTTCCTATTCTGGGCTTTGAGGAAAAGGGTTCAGTTTAGTTTGGCAAACCATGGTCCAGTAGCACTAGGTACGGCGGGGCCACAATTCTAGTTAAGTAACAGTATCTGCGTATACATCTAGGAGGGAAGTACTATTAAAGCCAAATAGCGTAGAAGTGTTTACGATCGCGTGGTAAATACGCTTTATAGTCTTCAGCCTGTAACGGCGTAACATTAAAACTACGCTAGAGTTCTGAGAAGAACATTAAAATTGTTTCTATCCAGTCTTGGCTTTCTAAATCCCATTTTATGATGAAAATTGTATTATTATTAGCTATTTATGTCCCACTGCAGGGCGAAGGCCTATCTTCCGTCCTTCCAATCTTCGCGGTTTAGGGCTCTAACAGGCCAATCATTCCAGTAGGAATGAAGTTCGTCGTGCCATCTTTTTTTGGGCCTGCCGCGACCTCATTTGCGATTTCGGGGACCCAGTCGGTGGTGCTTTTTGTCAAAAATTCGTGTGACATACGGCAAACGTGTCACGTGGCCCAGTTCCACTTTAGGGAGGCATGATGAAAATACGTAGTTAAAATTATTTCGAATCGTAATTTAAGGGTGTCTCAAAGCTACATCCAATTTATTTATAACTAGTGACCCGCCCCGGCTTCGCACGGTTATTATACATGGAAACCTTCCTCTTCAATCACTCTATCTATTAAAAGAAACCGCAACGAAATCCTTTGCGTAGTTTTAAAGATTTAAGCATACATAGGGATATAGGGACAGAGAAAGCGACTTTGTTTTATACTATGTAGTGACTAGCGACCCGCCCCGGCTTCGCACGGTTATTATACATATAAACCTTCCTCTTCAATGACTTTATCTATTAAAATAAACGCATCAAAATCCGTTGCGTAGTTTTAAAGATGTCTAATAATGATGAATTCAGTGTTATTTTCATTTTATAAGCGTCATAAGTTGCACGAAATTCAGCGTGGTGAGTATCTACAAAAGTTTGGACAGATAAATATTTCACTAAAACCTGTGCTAAAACACAGTTTCCCTTTAGAAAAAATGATAACGTAAACAATAACAGAGTTGTTCTTTTGAAAAACTTTCCACAACGGGACCGTTTCAATTCGAAAGAAAAATAGAGTGGAGGAGGAAGTCTATTGCATTTGCGGTTAGAGACGGAATTGATATCGTCAAACGTGAAAAGTTTTGCAAGCTCGGTGAGGGCAAGCGCCAGTTTACAGCGCAATCTGGGGCGACATCGCTCGTACCAACCAAGGAGTTTATATATATTAGCTGTTTCTTTCGTCATTGGTACCAACCGAATCTATAATAAAATATATACATACTGCCCTCAGAGTAATGATAGTAGGTACGTTTTACTCCGACTTCTAGGATGGTCACAAACACAAGAAAGAGAGATAGAGAGAAGAGAGAAAGAGATAACGTTTTAAAAAATAGTTATTTCGTCCGAGTTGTTTTAATCGTATCAATAGAATCAGTGAAATAAAACGCTCGTTTCAAACCATCAGGCGAACGACTTGCTCGTCTCATTACTCAGTTCCATAAAAAACAAACCCGCCTCGGTATTTGCCCGGTATTTTATGGTCGCCCAGTAATTGAAAATTTTGAAGTCGCCCCTTCATTTCTTTTATTTCGTTTTTTGATAAGGGAAATATGTATTAAACCCCCTTTCAATTAACATTATTTTAAACGATAAGGAAGAACAAAAATTAATGTGAAAAGTTTTGAACTAAAAACTGAGACTTTTTATTTAATTATTTATTTGTTTTATAGATCTAGGCGGTCTTAACAACTTTGTTGGTGGTATTCTTTATTCCAAAGTTTATATAACTTCAGCATCAGATTATAATATAATAGAATAACTCTTTATTATACCACCATAATACAGAAACAATTAAAACTAAAATAATAATTAACTTAATACTTGAGTCACAATGGGCGGTCTTATCGCTCAAAGCGATCACTCCCAGACAACCCAGATAGAGAGACAGATAGATGACTTTATAATTTAAATAAAACTTCGATACTTCGTTTTTTATTTTAATTCGGAAATTTTTTCATGGTCTGACGTTGCGAGTGGCAGTTTACGAGGCAATCTGGAGCGTTGCTTTATTCCATCAGGTCCGGAGCGTGTCCGGAGTGTGTCCGTAGCGGAGCGATGGCGGGCGGCATCAGACGAGCCGGCGACGAGGCGACGTCGCCGTCGCGGCGCCCAGCTCTTTAGATTTACTTGTAGCCAGGGTTGACACTATTCTATTAAAACTTGAAAAAAAAAATCTTGTTAGCGCTGGTTGATTTTCACAGTAAAAAGTCATCCAAAAATATACCTATTGTGTGTTTCAACTAAACAAATTTTGACAATGCAGGATCTACTTAAAAGCGAAGAATTTTAGTGTTTCAATAGCAAGTAAAAACGTTGCCAAAGTTACTTGAATTCCGCTGGTATAAGAAGCTTTTGTATATTTTATGAGGATTTTTTTATGCCATGGGTTGTTTGTGTCAGTTTTTTATTAATGTCAACTGAATAATATTTTTTTGTCGTTTGGTTCGGTAAGTGGTTTGATTTTATAGCTTTTCTCTTTATGCATCTTTGTTCACTAAATTTTCTGCAACTTGTTCGGGACATATTTTATTTCCGGCTCATTTGCCTGAGCGTTAAGAAGTGGCAACCCTAAGACACTGTCTGTGTCGCGAGCCGTAGGCACAGGCGTCGTAAATTGGAGCTTGTGCTCCACTCGCACTCTGGAGCACTCTTGACACAATCTGTGACGCTTTTTAATGGAACACGAGATTAAGCGAGCGCCTACCGAGTCGAGCTTCTTTTCAACCCTATAGACCTTTGGATTAATTGGAGCAATATTTCTGGAGTGTCTTACGCATGTAATTTAATTAAACAAGCTCTATCCTACTGCTCCAACTACTGCCTATCATATTTTAACATGCTTAATTAGGATAATTGATGAAATATGGATATTGTTTCCTTAGTAGGCGTTGGTGCCATTCGGAATTCGGGATTTTTTTAGTGGCATAAAATTTAAAACAAGCCATGAGACGAAAAACGAAATAACTATAAAAATAGAGACAGAGCAGAGCTATTCATAGAATGTATGTAGTTTGTAAAACATCGTAGCCTAGTTGTCTACGAGGCGCTACGGCGTAGCGCTACGTGACCGGGTTACAGCTGATGGATGGTGCTCGCTTTGGGCCGGTAGACGTGCTCTCTCCGCCGAGACTACTGGACAGCTAAGTTCATGCAAATTAGTTCTCAGGTAATATACATATATAGATTTGCTTTGCTTCTATCAACATAATTATTAAAGTTATTATCACAGTATTACAATTTTGGTTTTATCTCTTGTTTGTTTTGTTCTCATAGGTATGTATGTAATTCTTATTATATTTATATGAAGCATTAACGAATGCTAAGTAAAAAAGTCAAACAAGGTTTTTCGGAATGACAAAATACGACCACTGGCTGCGACTTGAACCCGCAACCCAATCTTCACTCAGCGCGGGAAGCGCTCTATCAGTTGAGCTTTTTTCTGTCCGAAATAGGTACCTAGTTTGGGTATGTATGTAGTCTTTCAACTTCTGACCCTTAACTTCCATGAGTTCTGTCACTTCCTCTAGGCACAGAACATCTAATAGTACTACATAGTCTAGGTCACTACTCCACATGAGGGAGGTAGGTAAACTTTCCAATGAGAGTCTATCGAGCGCTGAGTATGAAAGTACTGTCAATAAACACGCTCAATTGATACATCTATGTTTGTTCAACATATGGAGCTCTTCGTAACGAATATTAAAAAAGTAGGTAGCTTTTGAATAGAAGGCTGGTCCGGATCGATAACCCAGTCTGCGTCTGTCAAAGGCAGGTTTTTCGGAATCTTCCGGCGTGGTATTGATTGTGGGAATGTAGGCCACTGCCAGTTTATTGGTTCGTAAATATTCATCGCTAGCTGAACAAAAAATATGTCACTTAATAGCGTAATCGACGAAGATCATTGGGACTAAACGATTTTTGAGATATTTTTCGGGTTTCGGAACTGGAATTATGGGCATTTCCTCAATAATTCAAAGCATTGAAATGGAACATCCTTGTACTTTGGCTTCGAGGTTCAAAAGAATATCTATTTATGAGCTAGGCTTACGTAGCTTAGAATAGAAACCGTCAAATAGCGAATTATTCTCTGTACTGTCAGCATTCTCTGTGTGCCGGCTTATAGCGATATATTGGTATCAAAGTTAGCATCAGTGGGCGTGGGACTCCATGTCGCCATCCGCGTCGGTATTAGCATCGGTGACGCTTTGGCTTTCGAGTTTGCATCCACGTTCATGTATGCCAATGGTATTATTATCTCAGTAGTCTCAATGGTACCAAGCCAAATGAATAACGATGAAAATATGTATTATTTTCTACAAATGTTAAACTTTAGCGGAGTAAATAAATACAAATAGATAAACCCATAGCCACACTTACACTAATTTTATAAATGCCAAAGTAACTCTGTCTATCTGTTTGTTTGGTGTCACCTTTTCGCGAATAGCTGAACTGATCTTGATGAAATTTGGGACAGAGATAGCCCGTGGCCTCAGCCTATAGCCCGGACAATCAAATTTTCATCCCACGCGCACAAAGTCGCGGGCAGCAGCTAATGCAAAATAAGTGAACCAATTTGACAGAGGCAAAATTACAAACGGATGTCCAGATACTGAGCCAGATACGCTCTTTGATGACAGCACCGGCTAACAATTGCAGACGGTGGCGTAGCACGTCTACGAATAATCGGTATTCACTCGTACAAGTAATCAACATATATGAAAATCTCACTGCAAATTAAGGAAAAGTACTTTTAAAGTCACAAAGTTTTACCACACCCTGTATATTTCAACTCTTGACTAAAAAGTATGAAGTTTTGTTCTGAGGAAACATCAGGTACATTCTTGAAAAAATAAAAATTGCATATGGATTTTTGACAAAAGTTAGTGAGGCGGAAAAATGACATTACTCAAGAAAACAGCAACATGGTTTTAATCGACCCTATATCCTATTAGAAATGTTTCCCCTAAAAGAAACCCATCAAAACAAATCGAAAGTTTTTGAGATAAATAGTAGAATAATTTAATGAAAAAATTTACGACAAAATTTTTTAGGAAGTTGTAAGGACTGCTTATTCACATGATTATAAGATTAAGTTTACGGGTTTCCATGTGGGGTTTTGCATTTCCGAGCTACTTTTTTACTAAACCGACCACGAACTGCCAGGTATAAACACGTTAGCTCGGTTATTTTTTCTCTAATTCAAATAATGCCTTATTTTTCATATTAGGATTCAAAAGTCAAAAGATATTTATTAAATAGACAAAAAAATGCACTTTTAACGTCATTTACATATAATACAAATCAATTAAAATACGTTAAAAATTGTAACTTACAATATAATGACTTTGAAAAGAAAAGGTAAGCATTACGCCCGCTAGAGAAGATAGAACCAAGAAACACTGCGGGGATGTATCTTTTTTAATCTTTTGAAATGTCTTAAAATATAACACTAAACAATGATACTTTGGAATGTAGATATAGGTGTACCTCTAAAGTCTATATAAATGACTTGTCCAATTGTGCAACATTATTGTGTAACATAATATTATTTGTAATTGTTTCAGCCACCGAGCTAGACCTGCTGGGCGCGTTGTCCCTGCACAACACGTCGCGCGCAGGGGTCACCCTCGCGCCGGGCATGCAACCACAGCGGACTGCGTACACATTACAAGGTACTATTAGGTACTTTATCACGTAGATTGCTTCAGGGATATCGGCCTGGCCCAAGCTGTCTCTATATTACTTGCTCATGAACGAAAGAACCACGAATGTAATTTATTTGCAAAGAGAATTTTATGGTTGCTATTACCAATATTTAGTTTTCTTTGCTATTACCATGTGTTTACATCACAATATGATGTTTTGTAGTCTTCGAGGCGTAACTGCAAAAATCTTTTTTTAACCTGATTAGCATTACTGTACACAAAGGCCATCTAAGTGTAGGTAAAGACTATACTATACTAAACTATACTATAGCCATGCCGTCAAGCGACCTAGTCGTGTTTCGGGATGATGTTCGATAAACCATCGGGGAGATGGAGTCAGAGCAGCCGCTCAACTGCCGTCCCTCATTAGATTTATTGTGCTCCATCTTAGGCCACATCATCGCTTCACATCAGGCGAGATAGTGGCCAAACATAGATCTATTAAGCGTGAAAAAAAAAAAAACGACAAACTCAATCACAACAAACTTTTCCGTAGACCGCAAGTAAATATGTATGAACTAACAAACTACCCAAGACCAGCAAATAGAAAAGCGCAGTTATCGTATCTTGTTCAAGTTAATGGATATTTCCTACGGCATCGGTCGAAGGCATTGGAAGTGCATTTCAGTTTGCGCTTCATTCCACACTCGGGTCATCCATTAGCGAAGCCGGCACAGCGCCGCGCCTCTGCACATTTTAATGCACTTCGTAATAATTCTTACGTGTCACTTACTGTATCACACCACGGCGGCTTTTACACGTGATTGCTGTTCCTGCAATAATAATGTCGATGTCCGGCCGTCGCGTCGCGGGGATTGTCTGTTTATAGACGATGTTATTGCAGGATTAACGTAATGGAACATACATTATTCCCTCATAGCGTGTTATTGTTATTGACGACATAAATCAAAGGATGTTTTATGACTAGTGATATTAATTCAGATTACAGAAGCTTTGACTTACGTAACTAATAATGGAACTCCTCCCTTCGCTGAGTTTCAATAAGAATTATATTAGTGGTTCGCTATCTACAAAGTACAACAACAGACAACATATTTTTCCAATTATACTTTTGCCCATGAATACATTGAGCGCACTTCCGAGGGCTCTGTCGGGAACACGTGCCTATTGTGTTTCTTCCCTTCCCTCTGCTTTTTGACATTTGCATTTTGGCAAAAAAGTCAAAGCCGATGCTGTGGTGGCTTACAGAATGCCGGCATCTTGAATAGACAAGGGTGTGAAAGAATAAGGGTTGGAGTATTCCATTGTTATTATTTCATTTTCAAAGTTCGTGAAAAAAAACTTTCCGTAATAGAGCAAGAGCCCGCGACGATCAGACCTTCGTTATTTTATTAAGTCTGAAAGTTTCTCTGTGTGTGTCCCTAATACAAATATGAACGATCCCCGACTGTGAAGTTTGGATCACGGTTGCTTTGAAAGGTAACAGATAGTAAAGGTGTATAAACAGGGACATACACAGAGAAACTTTCAGGTTTTATAAAATAACGATGGTCTGATCTTCACGTGCTCTTGGACTATAAGGAAAGTAGAAATTTAATTTATAGAATTTGTATTACCCAGAAAGTCCCGAGTTCAAACCTTTTTTGTTAAAGTTTGTTAGTATCATTAAATAAGTTTGTTAGTACTCTCTGCCAATTCTCTGCCAGTGAATAGGGTCAGTTCTCAATAAGGCTGCCTAATTAAATTCAAAGGCTGTTAAGTAATCCATTCAGCCGAGCGTCGGCGCGGGTGGAATCGGCTCGGGCGCGCAAATTGGTTGTAATCCCTGGCTGGGCAGGCCCGAGCATTCGGAACGGGCCATTATCGGTCGGCGCGCATTAATCCGACCGGCAAATATCCGCAATCCCTCACCAGTCTCCAGTGATTAACCGCCGCGAATTGCCCTGAATTTTGTCACATCACATAGCGCAGCAGGGTTTTCAAAGCTGCTATTACGTAACGTGAATTTTAATCACAATTTCTACAAATAATGGACGTGATTGAATTTTTGATTAGGTAAGTAAATATTTATTTGAATCCACTATTTCGAGTAATGCATGACCTAATCAAAATATTTTGATATAGGAAGTGGAATTCTTTTATGGATAGGGGCATTTGGATTTGGAATGTTTTTCATAGAAAATAACTCCGAAAGCATTAATAATTGTTTTTCGTACCCTTAAAAAGTAGAGCTACTTCACGAAATCGTCTAATTGTAACACAACACGAGTCGACAACCCTAGTCGAGGGGACACGTCCCGTTTCATTTACGCGTAACGTAATCCCCACCATTAGACGAGTTGCGCTCGCACCGTCGAGGGTGCCAGCCCTAATTGTGGGGATCACAGCATTCACAGCTCAGGGGACAATGAGTCCCCTGACCCCACACCGTTCGTCACCGCTACAAGTGTCAAACGTCAAACGCAACGCAATGCAGTCTGTTTCGCACCAGCTAATCCATTACTTAATATTTATAGCTCAAACTATTTATCTTTCATTCAAATGAGGCAATCGGACTGAATTCAATTTTGTATTGGATCGATAGCTCGTTCTAAATTAGGTAGAGTTCAAATTGAAGATGTAAAAATAATAAAAGCATCAATAGTTATTTAAATAAGTTCAAGTTAAGTACTGGCAAAGAAAATCCTTAATGAATACTATTGCAATGCAAGGACTGGACTCGAGCATCAGGCGCTATTTAGGTTGCCTAGCTATATTTATTAATTATTATTATTATTATTATTATAAGCCATATATGTCCCACTGCAGGGCAAAGGCCTCAATATTTATTAATATTATACTTTAATTAAAACATTCTGGTTCTGTAAAATATCGATATACTCATAGTATAGATAATATTTAGTTTTCTTTGGTATAGATCTCAAACAAAATGCTACGGAGGCGTGCTGTGAAGGCGTGAGACAAAAAGACCCCTAGCGGATCACCACTGTCGGATTCTGTCGTCATAAGAACCTGACTTTAGATAGCTGCCAGACAGGGCCAATAACAATAGGCAACAATCGTGTAGCCTGCATTCGACAACTATATCGCAGAAATATTAATGCCGTCGGTCGTATGACATGTAGTTGTAGGCCTGTCAGTGCCAAGGACAGCGCTTCGAGGGCGCTGGAAAAGCTTGGGCCAGACATGTCACATGACATGCACCCGACACGCATGCCGCGACTTTGCTAGCGTTACTGTAAATTTTTAATGCAAATGATATTAGTGTCTGCATGACTAATTTTTGATGTGCTGTTATACATAAGGTGTTATAAATTTCGTTTTTCTGTTCTGATTGAATCATAGAGATATTAGCCACCGAAAGTTTCATTGAATTCGGTTAAGAATATGAAAGCATGCTCACAGCTCACGGCTCGATTGCTATTTTAAATTTACAGTAAAAGGATTAAACCTACACCAAGGTAAACGTTGATTACATAGGGTTATCGTGTATTATGCTTATCCGCATCACTGGAAGTTAGCGATCCTCATTTGCTCAACGAACCGTAACGTATGGCGAAGTCAACTGAAAATAGCAGAGGTGGCTGGAATACCTGATTCAACATCGTACGTGGTTAAACAGACACCTACAGAATGTTGACCATGCGTATTTGAAATTTTCCAAATAAAAGAAAGCAGGTCATGTGTGCAGAAGTGATAACGACTGCCAATAAAATAAATCCGTAGCGGGGAGTCACACAATAAAGTGTTTGCACACAGCCCGCAAATATTTGTATGTCACCGATTGATATTCGCGGCTCGGAGGGTGATTTAATTAAACCAAAATAGCTTTGGGGTTCGACTCCTAACATAAAATTTAATCGTATCACTTAGATCACAGCTTATTCATTGTTTGTATCAGAACTGAAAATATAGGACAGCATCCTGTATTTATAATACAAAACCTTTCTGTGTTACTTTTAACTAGTAATATAATATTTTCTAATAGAAGAAGAAGCCTTTCCGTTATTAAAAATACGAAAGTAAGCAACCCAGATATTAGTTTACGAATGCTCTATTGAAATATGATGCAATTTCGTAAGATCACCCTCACTGCAGTTTTGCCAGCATCCATTGAACTTTTTCAATAGGAAAGAAAGCACAAAACGGTGCTCCTAGAGAGGTCTGTTTGAAGTGGTTGATTTTCCAACAGTAACCCGACTGCCTGCAAACTAATTGATATTAAATAACAATAGAGTCGAGGGGAGCCGGCCCGGGCAGAGGAAGGATGAATTATTTATCTATCATCTCCGCCAAAAGCTTCACGGAATTAAACAGCCCCCGGTTCTTGGTTATTCCAAGAAGCTATGAGAGCTACGGGTAATGAGATAGTATCATCACGTTATTTTCGTTATTATTTATTTAAATAGGTTCTACGAGGTAAGGAACGAATTACTAGTATGCTAATCAGAAATATGTCTTCGTGCTTTTAGTTCATGAAAATGCAGTGGAAAACATTCTTTATCTCCACAAAATAGATATGCTGGATACAAAAGGAGTTAGCAATTTTCTCAAAGGGCTTTCGTAATTTCATGTGTTCAGTATTCCAAGAAACTCACTCCCCTTTTGTTTTTCTTCAATCTACTAGAATAGCAAGAAATGGTGTATTAGATGGCTAGATGTAATACGTAGGTGGTACGCCTTGGTAGGGGGAGTCGTCGAACTTGCTTCAGAGTGGGTAGATATTAGCAGTGAACTTTCTTTATCCTACGCTGTTTACTTAAGCTTACGATGAGTTGTAGATGTTATCGACTTGTAGTGGTCAAGTACGAGTATATACTGTGTTACTATAAACTAGTGATGTAAGTTCTACATTTTTTTATCATAACATTCTGTTTCAATATGAGAAAATAATGAGAGACTTAATAATTAATTTTTAGAAAAAATCAACAAAAACAGACTTTACTATACTACTATATCTTTTGTTATTTTTTTCAAAAAGCGCTTGATTAATTTCGCTAAAATTTATAAGGGACCATCTCTGAAGTATGACCTACCAAACAAAAAAAGAATCATCAAAATCAGTTCATAATAAAATTCAAGTTCAGGTTCAAAAGTTCTTTATTCAGTTTTCGCATCACAGACGCACTTATAAACGTCAATTATTACAATGACTCTACCACCGTATCGGAAAAAGAACCACTATTCAGAAGATACGGCAAGAAACTGAGGGGCATTTTTTTAGAACTTTTGTTACAATATTTTGTTTGTTTTTGACAATATTTTTTTTTTATGTGCCAGTTGACTACTTGGCAGAAGCGGAATGTTTCATGCATCTTTGTCTTCTATGTAATACTAACTAATTACTAACGGGCGGGGTAATCACTTAACAAACATATAAAAAAAATAAAAAACATACAAAAAGGTTAAAAATAAAATACCGTGCATTTATGGTTATGGAGATCACGTGTCAAAGCCTTCCAAGTCCTAAGTCTTAGAAAATAGACGGGACAGCTGTTGCGTTATGAATGCTAAAATTATTTTCGGCACATCGACCTTTTGCAACCCTCAGCAGGACTGGCAGGTATTTTTCATTTTCGTGACAATTCAGTCACGTGATCCGATAGCGGCATCCCTCGGCGCTCGACGTTTCAAACCTGTTCGTGTCTTGTTCACCATTTCAGAACAGCCTTTTAGTCAAGAAAATATTTTATTTACTTCGTTTTGGGAATACCCACGATCCATCATTTGTTGTTTGGCCAGCGTTGTTTATTGTTAATACCATGATTTGTCAAAAACCATAGCTTCTTCTGACAACTTGAATGTGTTTCCGTAGATTTGACAAATCACTTTCAATCTCTTTTCCCTTTGAAACAATTACACAAATATTTAGTTGAGCGTTGAGCGGTCACATCCCTCCCAGCGCATCACGCAATTTACCCTCACCGCAGGGGGCTATCACGTCATTCATGTGAGATATTATTTCGTCATCCCTCGGTCCCCTCCGAGATTTAAATCCGACTGTATTGCGCACTTTATTACTCACTCGTTTAAATTGTAGCTAGTCGTGTGTCGGATGTGAACTCGTGTCGTTATCGCAGTTTGTTTTCCGCTAATGAATGTATGTTCAATGGTACGTGCGTCGAGACTGTTTGAAGCTGGAACACGGCTTTGCAGCTGGAAAAGCAACTATATTTGATTAAATGTCCGCATTGCAGCTCCCTTTATACGTAGCCACTGCCTCTGAACGAAAAACACCTTGACTCTTAGCTAAATTATAAAACATTCAAACAACACTTTAGTGGCCATAGGCCAAGTATGACTAAATCGATTAAATGGCTTTTGGCACGGAAAAATGTCACCGTCACTGTAACTAAATAAATAATAACTAATCTAACTCATTTTACATTTCTGGAAATTATTAAATTAGATATTTTTGATAACCGAGGGGATTATCGTCAACAGTAATTGGTGCACAAAATATAGGCAGTAAAGATAACAGAAGTTTAGCTGGCAAGACGCCAGTATTGTGCGATCGTTACAGGCCAAGGACTTGAATCACGGCAGGCTACCAAGTAGGCACCACGGCAAATTCTAGATGACTTGATTACAATAAAAATGATATAGTACTGGGAACTATATTATTCAAATTAATACAATTAGGTACGCATGTATTCATTTTTTGTTTAATTAAAATATTTGTAATATTATGCCAACATATTTAGATAAAATAGATAAAGTCTTCTTTATTAAAGTCTTCTTTCTTCTTTATTATGGATAGTCTTGACTAAGTTTTTACTGTAGAATCCTATTTGTTTTGATGAGTAGAATCGCACATTCGACTTGGCAATTATATTTAATTGTTATACGAGTAAATACAGAAATAGACTTGTAGTATATCTGTTCGCTTGAGCTTGACGCAGAAAATGAATGTGTTAAATTGTTCATGAAAGTTGCCATCGCATTGATATTTAGGCTGTAAAGATGTTATACTCGTAGACTGTTCGAAATAAATAAATGAATCTAAGGAATATACAAGTATCTGAATCTTCGGGATACATATAGGTTTAGGTTTAATGAAGTTTATTCTCAATAAGACAAATGTCACTCACTTGAGAACAATGCTAAGCTTATATGCAAAATAGCACATTCGTCATTTTGTCCGATCAGGGCCCTAATTCACTATGACAACTTGGCGATTCCTTTCTTCGAGGTCACGTCGATTCTTTCATTAATAAACGACATCTGCGAAATTTGTATTCTCTATGACGCGTCATAGAGAATCATATGTTTATATCATATCATATGTTTTTTATCATGTGTTTTAAGAGCGAGTGTGGCTCAGCGGGAACTCGCCGAACTGCGCCTTTCAATCCAACGCACCTGGGTTCGATTCCCGAGTCGGCCCTGCACCAATGACTTATAGTTAAGTGCAGATTTTGTACGCTCGCTCTAAAACGGTGAAGGAAAACATCGTGATGAAACCCGCTTACGCGCTTTGGAGTGGTAGGCTCTGGCCGTGGTTGTAATACCACCCACCCAACAAAGCCATGCCGTCAAGCGACCTAGTCGTGTTTCGGGATGATGTTCGGTGAACCATCGGGGAGACGGGTCTAAGCAGCCGCTCAACTGCCGTCTCTCTCTAGATCTATGTGCTCCATTTTAGGCCACATCATCGCTTCACATCAGGCGAGACAGTGGCCAAACATAGATCTATAAAGTGTAAAAAAAAAAATATTTATGAATATATGAATGCGTCATAGAGATGTCGTTTATTACTGAAGGAATCGACGTGATTTCGAAGCAAGAAATCGCCAAGTTGTCATAGTGAATTGGGGCCCAGTAAGGTATGTATGTATCTAATGTATCCATCTAAAAGGATCGGCCGGCCCTTACCTGTTATCATGGTGTTGCAGGCGACTCCCGCTCGCTACAAGTGGAGGGCGAGGTGTTCGAGCGCGCCGCCGAGTTGCTGCGGCGCTCGCCTGAGTTCACGGTGCTCGCTTCGCTGCGGCAGGAACCCGCCAACTCGGGCACCATACTATCCTTTTCCCATGGGTACAACAGGTATATCCACATCTTTTTGATGTTCTGTGTCGTAGGTAAATTGAGTGTTAACCAAAACCGAGGCTTTAAGATGCCATTCAACATCATCATCATCATCATCAGCCCATCACGTTCCCACTGCTGGGACACGGGCCTTCTCTTAGAGAGAGATAGAGAGAGAAGATGCCATTGATGCTTGGGAATTGGGAATAATGGAACTAATACTGTTACGAGCTCACGCATCTAATATGTTAATAGTTTATTGGGTCATGATAACATGGCCACGTACAATTTTATTAAGTGTTTAACAATATTATCAATTCAATTGTTAAATTATATAATATTTTTATTATTCTAATGGCACTTATCTTTCTGATTTGGTTGGCGCTGACTCTATTGTTATGCAATCATAAAGATTATAATTGAAAGTGAATAGCTTATTTTCCCTGATATGTCTACAACGGCGTAGCAATTTACTGAATAGTAGACGTAGACGGCTACGGTCGCAAACGACGACTGCAATCGCTGCAATTACAAAGTAATTTTAATAAATAACATATAGAAAGTTAATTTTTAAATTAACATGCAATTTATATCAAGTAGATATCCAATATGAATCGGTGGCTCGAGCTTCTATGGGAATCTGCAGGTCTGACAATCGGAGTGGACGGCGCGGGCGCGGCGAGCGGCGCGGGAGCACACCTCACGGTGAGTTCTAGATCTCAACATCGCTGCGCGCGCACGCATCGCGTCTGCCCGCGTGCGGATGCGTGCGCGCGCATAGGGGAGAATCATGTATCTTGGAATGTCCTGTGCCTCGGAATGTCCTCCTCGATCCATCCGTTGACCTCTATGGGCTCACTGTCACTGCATGGTAATACGTGTGCGCGGGCGGGCCGGCTTGCATGCGCTGCCCGCGCCTCTCCGCCGCAGTTCGTCTTGTGTTCTGTGTCTTGACGTGTTGTGTTCTGTATTGTCCGACCGCCCCCTCACGACCCGTCTCTCGATGTTCTCTCACTCGATGTTGTTGTATGTCGTGCCGCGGCCGGCCGCGAGCCCGCGCTCGCCGAGGGGACCCGCCGCCGGGCTCGTCCGCACTTGCATTCCAAGCGACATGAGATCCCGCACTGTCTCGCACCGTGTCCGACTACATACGACTCGATCGCGTGGCGAGTGGCTACGAACCGCACGCGTAGTCGCTCGGCGCTCGATGACGAATCTTGCTAAATTTTACTCAGCCGGACACCGCGAAACGCGTTCCGCTCGCTCGGAGCGCTCTATAGAACACCTAGCGAGCCGACACCGAACGCGGTCCGTTCCGAGGTACATGGTCCCCCATCATGGCCGAGCGATATTGAGATGTAGAGCGAGCCGAGGCCCGCTCGCGGCCGGTCCAGCCCCATCGCCGTCGGCCGCGCCGGCGCCGTTCGAATGTTATGTGTTGTTTGGTTTGTTTATGTGTACCTCGGAACAGTTCGCGAGGACGCGAGGACGCGTCGCGGGTGTGTGCGATGTGTAGTGCATCAATGGGCGGTGCGCAGGTACCTGGAGGTGCAGTCGAGCGGGCGGCGCGACGAGGTGCGGCTGCACTACGTGGCGGCGGGCGGTAGCGCGGCGCGCGTCGAGACCTTCCCCTTCCGGCTGGCGGACGGCGCGTGGCACCGCCTAGCGCTGGCCGTGTCGGGCGCGCAGGCCACGCTGCTCGTCGACTGCCACCCGCTCTACCGCCGCCTCATCCCGCCGCCCGACCGCAACTTCACCCAGCCGCAGCTCTCGCTCTGGCTCGGACAGAGAAATAGCAAGCATTCATTATTTAAAGTACGTACCTATATTTCTTCATCACAATGACCAGTGACCACTCAGGCTACGATTGAATTCATATATTTAGGTACATTAATTATTATTTGTAAATATTGCAGGGGACAATACAGGACGTCAGACTGGTGAGCGGACCACATGGCTATTTGGCGCAATGTCCAGGACTAGATTCGGAATGTCCGACTTGCGGGCAGTTCGCGCTCCTGCAAGCGACGGTACAAGAACTGACTACACATATCCACGACCTTTCTCTCAAGGTTGGTAGCATCAATCTACTTAAACTTTGAAGTGTTTGCTTTTTATTAATTTTGTTGTGTTTATGTGGCAGCTAGTGGGCGCCGAGGCGCGGCTGTCGCGGCTGGAGCAGTGCGACTGCCAGAAGTCGTGCTACTCCAACGGCACCGTGCACGCCGACGGCGCCTCCTGGCAGCGCGATTGCAACCGCTGCTCCTGCGTGGTAACCACCTTTAAAGTCTTGCCATCTCACCTTTTCATAATGATCAAAACGCATACAAATCAAGAAGAATTATTATTAAAAACGTCCACTATCGAATTCTGTCCAGTCTCCATTAGCAATTTAGTAATTGTATGAGTAAAAAAATGTACCAAGATTTTCTGATAGCAATCTTACTCAGTTCGATGTTTGTGTTCCAGCACGGCGAGATCACGTGCAGGCCAGTCGAGTGCGATAGAGCAGAGTGCAAAAATCCAGTATTACATCCAGGAGAGTGCTGTCCTTCATGTTTAAGTGAGTACAGATGATGTAGCAGTTTAGTGGAAATCCATTGATAAGGGTTTTGTATGGTACCCGAAGGTTCAAACAGGGTCTTTTTGCTGGTATTCTGTCTGTCTTTCCTCTGTCACAAATCTTTATGGTGCCAGGGTCTGCATGAACATGGGTAAGGTTATAGTGATATATGGATTGTCATTATTTATTTATTTATAGGAGAACCAACAGCTCTTACAATAAGAATATACAGAAGGATAGTTAATAGAAAGCCAATTACAGGTACTCACGAATAGATACTAAATAGATACACATATATGAACACTAAGACACACTATATTGTATGTATCTTATTACTATACGTTAATAAGATACATACAAGATAGATACATAACATGGAAAATTTATAAGTGTAGATAACAAGGTAAGTTACGTATTATTTAAAATTAAGGTCAACACTACGGTCGCTAGTCATCTGCTAAGAAGAATTCTCTGCTCAGCCGCCGCCGCGCCGAGGAGGCGCTGGTGCAAAAGAGGTCAAAGTCAGTTAGCTTGCATAATTTATTAAAGTTGTTGCTTGCTCGCCATAAGTAAGAGTTCTGTTTATAATTAGTTGAAACTATGGGAATGTGTAAAGGTGCATGGAATCTGGTTAATTTGAAAGGAACATTAAGTTTAATCCTACTTGTGAGATCCGGGCAATCAATAATATTACTCGTAATATTCAGAAGATACACGAGGTCTGCGATTACTATAGTATAATCATTGTAGATTATTATAGTATAATCATCATAGATCCTTTTCGTAATGGGTTTGGTGATCAGCAATATGTTTCAATGGAACTTAGCCGACCTTTTATTTGTACTATAATATTTCTTCGTGGAAATCTTCCCAAAAAAGTGTATGGAAGCGGGAACTGACAATATTGTGTTTGTTCGCAGGGCAATGCCTCCTGAAAGGCAACCTGTACGAGCACGGCGAGCGGTTCGCGCCGAAGGAGTGCGCGGAGTGCGTGTGTCACGACGGAAACATGCAGTGCACACGCGTCGACCCCGCGCTCGCGTGTCCCCCGCTGCCGTGCGACCCACCCGACCAGTTCACTGTGCCCGGCGAGTGCTGCAAGTTCTGTCCAGGTGAGACCGCGCGTGACCCCGCGCTCGCGTGTCCCCCGCTGCCGTGCGACCCGCCCAACCAGTTCACTGTACCCGGCGAGTTCTGTAAGTTCTGTCCAGGTGAGACCGCGCGTGACCCCGCGCTCGCGTGTCCTCCGCTGCCGTGCGACCCGTCCGACCAGTTCACCGTGCCCGGCGAGAGCTGCAAGTTCTGTCCAGGTGAGACCGCCCGTGACCCCGCGCTTGCGTGTCCCCCGCAGCCATGTGACCCGCCCGACCAGTTCACCGTGCCCGGCGAGTGCTGCAAGTTCTGTCCAGGTGAGACCGCGCGTGACCCCGCATTCGCGTGTCCCCCTCTGCCTTATAATGGTTCTTCACTAACCTAATAATATTTCTGATGAGCTCAAGTGACATCAAATACGGTTATTCCACACGGCTGTTTTTAATTGGTTTCTTTAACAGGCGTGGACTACTGCAGCATGGGTCACTCGTGCGATGAGAACGCGACCTGCATGAACCTCAACACCAAGTACACCTGCAAGTGCAACCAGGGCTTCCACGGCGACGGCATCTCATGTCAAGGTAACCACTACCACCGCCACCACGTTACCTAGAAATTTAAATCTCAGCCCTAATATGTCGCATGATCCCCTTGGTGGTCATACCAAGGTTTTGTCGAAAGGAGACTAAAACATAGTGAAATCATGTTAGTCCTCATTCTTGGGGCCGCTTGACCTGCTTTGCACTACCTTTAAAATGTGTCGTGAAAGTATTGTCGGCGTGTTTTACCAATGGCACAGAATATCAGCGCTCTCCCCCACTTCACCTTTTCACCCCTTCCTCCATCTATGACAGGGTCGGCAACGCATTAGCAATGCCTAAAAAAGTGTATAGATTACGGTGATCCGTTACCATTAGGCGAGCTTGCTTGTGTGTGTTTGTTTGCCACTTTGGGTTGTTAAACAATGTTTTTTGTATGACAGACGTAGACGAGTGCCAAGAGGCGGGCGGGCTAACGGGCCACCACTGCCACTCCAACACGCGCTGCGTCAACGTGGTCGGCGGGTACGTGTGCCAATGTCTTCCGGGGTACACGCGGAGGGACAAGTTCAACTGCGTCGAGGTACGTACCTACCGTACCAATAGCACGTTGAGCTAAATAAATGGATTATGGATAAAAAAAAAATTCTCAAAAACCTAAGATTTGATTTTATGGGTTACTATGGAAGAAACATTCCTGATGAAAATAGGATCAATTAAGATCACGTATCATTTAAGTTTTTGAAAAATTTCATACTTTACCCTGCCTGTACCTTCTTTTTAAAAACAAAAATGCACTTTTTTTCTCCAAAATTCACCCCATGTTTCCTAAGAACAAAAACTTCTTCATTGCAAAGGACTTACCCTACCGGTACCTACTCTGAAGGTCCCAAAATGTTGCCACACCCTGTATGTGTGTTCAGGTGGACGAGTGCGCGGGAGAGAGCCACGGATGCCACGCGGACGCAGTTTGCAGCAACACGCCCGGATCCTACACGTGCCGATGTCGGGAGGGCTATGAGGGCGATGGCTACACTTGCACACGTTAGTCACTAGCAAAATATTTCACATTTTTTTCACTCAAAGCATTTGACTTTTCCTGTTGATGTAGGAAGTCCTTTTATACGTCAATACATCATAACGAATAATACGTCTCCCCTACAGCGATTTGCTTAGGCGGCTGCCTGAACGGCGGCGTGTGCGCGGGTCCGGGGCGGTGCGCATGCGCGCGCGGGTTCGGCGGCGCGCGCTGCGAGCGCGACGTGGACGAGTGCGCGCACTCTCCTACCCCCGCGCCCGCGCCCGCCCCCGCGCCCGCCTGCCGCGCGCCCGCTCTCTGCGTCAACACACCCGGCTCCTACTACTGCGTGTGCGCACAGGGGTACCGACGCAACCCACACATAGACCAATGCGAAGGTACACAATTACTGAACCATTCACTTTTTTAATGCGCACTGCTAACGAGTGGAACTCCCTGCCAGACTCAGTCTTTCCCAATACCTACAACCTAGGAATCTACAAGAGTCTCGAGTGAATAGGTACTATTTTGTGCAAGCGTGCTAGATTGTCGACCGCATCTTCGCTTACCATCAGGTTACATAGTGGTCAAACGCAAGCCAATAATCAATAAAAAAACATTTCAACCGAAAACAAGACTCATTACTGTATCACTTGATGATAAATACACACTACCACTTGATGATAAATAGATGAGACTGCAGATTCTACTATATATTAATCCCTGTATACCAATTTCTCTTAGCGAACCTTTTGCCACTACATACATTTAGAACTTCTGTTCTGTCCTATGACTCCTTTGACTTGTTCTTTCTTGTGGCCAGATCGTAAACAGTATGTTTATAATCGTCCCCTCGAATCACAGAGTGGTATTCTGAATTGCAGATGTAGATGAATGCGCGGAAGGCTTCCACACGTGCCACCCGAGCGCGCGGTGCGTCAATACGGAGGGGGCCTTCAGATGCGAGTGTGACACGGAACACTGTCAACTGAGTAAGTACTTGAAAACAACGTTTGTTGCGTTATCTGTTCGTCGTTCAATAATGAAACCCATGATCAGGTCAAAGATGCTCAACATAGCTTATGTGGCCACATTTTTTTAAATTTTATTAATGGATAGCTGTCACCACTCGCCATCGCTATTGACATTTACAACGCCAAAGAGATTGCTGATGTGACCCTATAATGAGAAAAGAGGGGGAAGAGAGTGTGATGGGAAATCTGTGCCACTCCCTCATTTATTTATTTTCCTAAATCGATGGATTTTGAGCAAGTCTATATTGAACTATCATCATTGCCCTCGTTGGGGTCCACTCGGGCTTCGGGCAGATTCAGTGGAAAGCACCGTAGTATAACTTTGTATCCCGTTACCACTGGCAATATTCCAGGTTGTTGTTACGGGACCCCTCGCATTGTTTCAGGTTGTTATAAGGGGACCCCTCACAATGTTCCAGGTTGTTATAAATAGACCCCTCCAACGTTTCCTGTTGTTGTAAAGAGGGACCCCTCGCAACGTTCCATGTTGTTGTAAAGAGACCCCTCGCAATGTTTCAGGTTGTTATCAAAGGGAACCCTCCAATGTTCTATGATGTTGTAAAGAGACCCCTCGCAATGTTCCAGGTTGTTATAAGGGGACCCATCCAACGTTTCATGTTGTTGTAAAGAGGGACCACTCGCAACGTTCCAGGTTGTTATAAGGGGACCCCTCCCATGTTCCATTTGTTGTAAAGAGAACCCTCGGAATGTTTCAGGTTGTTATAAAAGGGACCCCTCCAATGTTCCATGTTGTTGTAAAGAGACCCCTCGCAATGTTCCAGGTTGTTATAAGGGGACCCCTCCAACGCTTCCTGTTGTTGTAAAGAGGGACCCCTCGCAACGTTCCAGATTGTTATAAGGGGACCCCTCCGACGTTTCATGTTGTTGTAAAGAGAGAGACCCCTCGAAATGTTTCAGGTTGTTATAAAGGGACCTATCGCAATTTTCCAGGTTGTTCATGGCAGGGGCAGGCGCTGGCGGACGGCGCGCGCTGGGCGGAGGCGGGCGGCTGCCGCGCGTGCACCTGCCGCGCCGGCGTCGCCACATGCGCGCGCGCGCCCTGCGCCTGCGACCTCGGCGATAACCACACGCAGGTAACAACTACCCACACACATCCCATTGTATTAAAGGCATATTATGTGCTGCGATACGATACCCTGCTCCTTGTGTTGTCAACGTCAAACCTTTATAACAGGACTTATTGATCTAGTCACCAAATTTTTAACTCTCCAGATTTTGAAAATAATATTGATGACGGTAGTCGCTTTCTCGCCTATTTTACAGGGCGACATAACATTAAGTAATATTTGAGATGGACATGGGTTTGGGCAGCTAAATAAATATGAGACTATAAAAATAGAGAATGGTTAAGGAAATCGTATCTCATAATTTCTTGGAGCATCTAAAAATATTGGCAGTGTTTGGAAACTTCATTAACAGCTAGATATTGTTAAACAGTTGGTGAGCTCTGCGAGCCCGCTGGCATTGCCACTGCCGCTGGCACTGCCGCTGGCGCCGGCAGCGTGCTGTCCGCATTGCGAGCCGCGCTACCGCTGCCGCCACCAGGAGATGCATCACGTCACCTTCCGCAGCGGCGAGCGCTGGCTCTATCAGTGCCAGATCTGCGAGTGCCTCGTGAGTATTCATACCACACCTAATAACTATATAGCCATTAAAAACTTCGCTAACCTCTTTTTGCTTTTCATCCAGTATTTTACTTAATGTTACGTTGGACATTTTACGCTCAATTTAATACTCCCAAACCCAAATAAAAGTTCCCAATCCAAGGTATTGCCAGATTTTTGAACTCGCAAAGTGAGGCATACAGAGAGACAGGAGAGATGACTTGTTATTATAATACCATACTGTTGACTACTTTAGTGAATTGAGAAAATAGAGCCATCTGTTTGCAGTTAGCGTGGGCTTTACTCTAACAGTTGTTACGATACTCCAAGTAATTTATGTCATTTTGTTGGCTTTATTCCAGCTGGGCGAGGTGGACTGCTGGGAGCCGGAGTGCGACGAGGCGGGCGAGGGGTGCTGCGCGGGGGGCGCGGGCGGGCCGGGGGGCGCGGCGGGGGGCGCGGGCGCGCCGCACCGCCTGCAGCTGGCGGGCTGCGCGCCGCCGCACTGCCCCGCGTGCGCGGTACGTACCACCCGCAGCGCTGCCGCTTCGCAGTACGCTTTCATTGCCTATAGCGCGACAACAATCTGAGTCAACTTCGACGACGTTTAGTGACGGCGCCACTTTCAACGTTGAGACACCTTGGCCAATCAAATTGATGGAAAAACAATTTGCTCCTTTTTTTGGTCAAGTTCATACAGATACTTGTCGCACTATACCCACCTCAAAAATAATATCTTGCCATTTAAATAATACGCAAAAACAACTCAAAACGCCGCCCTGTTTAACCAAATGTCGTTTTGTACTAACTGAAAAAGCCTTGCATTCAAAGAATATTATGATGCTACTAGCTGCGCCCCGCGGTTCCACCCGCGGTTTCCCGGGATAAAAAGTAGCCTATGTGCTATTCCAAGTCCTAAAGTACCTACATCCCAAATTTTATCAAAATCGGTTCGGTAGTTTTTGCGTGAAAAAGTAACAAACATACATCCATACATACATTCTTACAAACTTTCGCGTTTATAATATTAATAGGATTTATATCACACGTTGGGCGCCAATTTACTGAAAAAGTTACCGTGTCTACCAATGTTTCGTTTCTAACTGAAATTGCTTAGTTTAAGAATATTTATTTGCTTTTTTGTGTCTGACAATAAACAAGAATTGTTTGAGCAAGCTTGCTAACTAACCCAAATGCTTCAATGGTCCGTGTGTGAAAGCGCCGTTTCCGCTTGTTGCAGGGCGGGCAGTGTGCTACTTTGGTGAGCAATCTCGCGTGTTGTGTGCATCGGTAACCATCCCCACTCTTCTTATTCATTCATACATTACGCTCTATTAACACGTGTTTATTTGAACGCTCGCGCCAACTGTTCCATTGCCCCCTAAGCGTGGCTTGCGATTGAACAGTTGGCAGATTTCAGGTATCATTTTATGTTGCATGTTCTATCATTTACTCAGTCATTTCTCATCATCATACATCAGGCATGGTGACGTTGTGTTCTCGAGCATTCAATCATTCACTGTTACGTAGCTTGACGATGCATGCCTAAATCAGCCCCTTACTTGTTTTACATATCGAACCATATTTACTTTATTTTTTCACAAACTTCTATTAGATATAAAGTAGATAGAAAGAGGACTTTTTGTCTCCATAAGTATTAAAAGGAATTGTATCATAAATTGTAAAAATCGTTTCTATAGTTGTAAATATAAATAATTTGGTCCAGTCGCATACAATACGATGCCTGTACAAAAATATAAAACAATTATATTTTACTTAAAGTTGTTGTAGCAAACGCTACATATTTTTAATTCAAAGTATTACACCGTAGTACCTACTAGTTTGATCTTAATATTAAGTATTTTATTAGTTAATGGAATATAATTACGTAATAAGCATATATCAAGTATGTCGATTAGTTTTATAAGGTACTATAGTAAAAAAAACAATTAAATTATGTTATTATATATTTTTTATCATCGTTAATGATCCTATTAATAGCTCAAAATTGACACAAGTATGTTAAATTGGCGCCCAACGCGGAACCCGTGCTGGGCGCCAATTAATATTCGAGTTCACACTGCTACTGATTGTCGGACTTTTAAAAGTGTTATTATTTTAAGTACCATTATTTTACCGCTTACGTCCCAGTTTTATGAATTTTCTTAAGCAGAATGGTAACTTTTTAAAAGGAGTTTCCCATATGAGTCGATCCGTGGCAGTGGTCTCGGGCCGACAGCCGCTCGTGAGCCGAGCGCGGTGGTGAGTGGGTGTCGCGTGTTGTGTGCAGAGCGCGGCGCGACGTGACGGCGGCGCTGGCGCTAGTGGCGCTGTGGTGGGGACGCGGCCGGGGGCGCGCGGCGGCGGCGGCGCTGGTGGCGCTGTGGTGGGGGCGCGGCCGGGGGCGCGCGGCGGCGGCGCACCGCAAGCACCGCGGCGCGCGGCGCTAGAGCCGCCCTGAGCGACGCCGCCGCACACACATATTATTTATTCTAGATAGTTCTAATGTTAACCAATTGAGGCGGGCGCGCCACTCTCTTGACGGCCTTAACTTAGCGAGCGGCGACGCGTCTGCCCGCGCGCCGCCCGTACCGCCGCTGTGATACTTGTATTATATGAGGTGATGCGTTTATATCGAATTATTATATCTTCGTTGTGAGTAGCGACTTCGTCGTAGCGTTATTCCGTAGCCGGGCCGTGGACGGCGCCGCACCGGCGCCGGCGGGCCCTATAGAAGCGTGCGGAGCGAGCGGTTCGGGCGTCGTGCGCTTTTATCGTCTCGTGCTCTGAGTTCGTGCGACATTTGTACTAAGTCATGATTCGTTCAATAGTTGAGTTCCTCGTCCGTAGCAGACGCACACGGGTGCCCCGGCCCGGGCCCGGGCGGGTGCCGGGCGCTGCCGGCCCGACGCGCGGTTGCAGTGTAGGTGACGTATGAGCCGGAGGCGTGTGCTGTGAATGTGTCGTGCGCGAGGAGCGTAACCGCGCGCTGCGCCGGGAGCGCGCTCGCGCCTGCGCCTGCGCCCGCCGCTACTAATCATAATCTTCAAATTCTAAATTTTTAACAATACGATCGCTTTAACATTATTAATTATTAGAATCGTAACGGTACTACTTAGCTATTGTTGTGAATATAAGTTAGTGTAGCCGTCGCGACCCAAACCGCGGGCGAGGGCCGGGCGCGGGCCGGGCGCCGGGCGTGGCCCGAAGGCCGGGCCGGGGGCACGAGGAGCGCGCGGCCGGCCGCGGCGCCGGCGCCGGCGGCTTCTTCAATTATAATATTACGTAATATTTTAATTCTAGTGATAGTGATGTACATGAGTAGCGTAGTGCAGGTCGCTGCGGCCGCCGGCCGGTCCGCGCGCTCTCGTCCTCTTGTACGATATTTTTCATAATAGGTATATATTATAGTTTTTGTTTGTCTTTATTATAATATAGAGATCGTTTTCTGTATAATTTGAAAGTAACCAAAAATAGGTACCAAATATAGAAGAGAATATGATTGTTTCTTAATTTTCATAAAGCATTTTAATGCTTGCATGTTGTATTGTGTTCAAAAAATTACGATTAAAAAGATTTACTTCGATTTTTTTAGTTTGACTTATTATCCCTACAACGCCCTCAACTTATGTTCAAAGTAATATAATCATATTTATATCAAAGGTACATTTATTTCAACTTAAATTTGATTACATAATTTAATTAGGTACTTAACTAGGTATTCCTTTAGCAAAATCGTGCGATATTCAACTAGATGTCATCACTTTTACAACACAAGACCAAACAGTAATAAAAAATCGTGCACTGAGAACTTGACCAACTATTTCATACCTTGCTCACCAATCCTCGAGTCCGAAACAAACATCAGCCTGTATAAAATGACATTTGCTAGAAATCTTGCCCAATGAGTTTGACGTTTGTTTTCTAGGACCCGAAGGTAGATAGGTGGCTACGTCGGGGATTGCCTAAATGGGAGTTAGAGTGCGGGGGTCTAAACTTGCGTAACAGGGGGGCAGGAGCAGGGTCCCCCCGAGAGCGTGGCCACGGTGGCCAGGAGCGAGGCGGGCGCGCGGGGCGGCGGCGGCGGGGCGAGGCTCGCCAGGCGCAGCGGCTGCGGCTTCAGGCGTGGCTCCACGCGCTCCAGCACTTCCGACACCAGCGAGTACGCACCCGAGAATAGAGTCACCGCCTACAACACACGATAGTACTTAGCTAAGCTGTTCTTCTAAATCTTTTTAACCGACCTCAAAAAAGGAGGCTTGTGTTTATTATGTTTGTTACCTCAGAACTCCGTCATTCATGAACCGATTTGGAAAAGTTGGATTTGGAAAATTGCGTTGGGTTCAGTATAGCTACGTGTGGTCCCATATACATTTCATCGATATTTGACCTTAGACTTCGAAAAAACATTGAAGTCGGTATTTTTGTTTGATAAAATGTAAACTTCGTTGACAGCCTTATTTCTCAGTATTATTTGACAGCCTCTGTGGTGTAGTGGTGCCCAGGTTGGCTCAAGTCTTACACCGCCACCGAGGTTGCTGGTTCGATTTCCGTAACGGGACAAATGTTTGTGCAAGAAAAAAAAAGCGCAAGCATTTGTTTCTTGTCCGAAGGTTGTGGGATCTTGGGCTTCGTAGTTTCTGATCCCCTAGATACAGGAAATCTCAATTAGGGGAATCTATGTAAGTGATAAAAAAGAAATATCTTATTGAATATTTATACCTACTCCAGGACATACGAAGGTTCATAACGACGGATTATTACTAGCAGTAAAGTTAGATAGATAGAAAATTCTTTATTGCACAAACAAATTTGTAAGTACATAGGCGAACTTAATGCTAGTGAGCATTATCTTCCAGTTGACCTCGGTGTACTGTGGAGATCTTATAAGGTAGTGCAAACAAAATATAAAGTAATAGTGAACAAATTAAAAGGCCATACAAAAATAATAACAAGATATATACATACAAATATAAAGTTAGTGCTTTCCTAGCAGCGCTACAATCACTGAACTGTTGAACTGCATTCAATCGCCAAAATTTTGCGAAATCTTGAGGGGTTGACATAATTTGTGACAGTTTATGACCCTGCTAGGGTCAAAAACATATTAACTACTTGTTTAATGTAAAATCTAATAAAAGGATAATCTATTAAAATCATAATTTAAACGTCAAAACAATGTAGTTCAGCATACTTTCTCATTGCACATTTACTTTTATGTATAAATTTAGTTCCTAAAACAAAACTAGATGGCGTTAGGAACCCCCTAAAACACGCAAACGCTTTGCAACAATGTATCTACATCATATTTCGCCGCCAATTTTAAAATACACACACTCGGTCACTCATTGACCATTCAATCAGACTCTCGCTCACGCGTTCATTCTAAGGCCTAGGACTTCTAATACTGTTCCCGTATCTGCGATAATATACAATACAACCAGACGAGTAAACGAGAATACGTCGCAACAATCGTAATGGTTATAATATCCTGAATTATGTACTTCGAATTGTACTGAAATGTAGTAGAGCCATCTCTCAATTTCACAACTTCTACGTATAGGTATGTATATAATCTTACCAAGACCATGATAATGGCGGAGGCGAGCACGGTGACTGAGTTGACGTAGTTCCTTAGCTCGCAGAGCGCCGGCCGCAGGCATCCCATGGTGTGCATCGGCGTGTGGCACTGGTCACTCCGCTGCTGGGGCATACATTAACGACATTTCAATGAATGGGATCTACGCTGTTTTGTTCATGAGACACATTTCTAGCGACACAGCACTATGTGCCCCGAGTGGACTGCCCCGTGACGGTCGAGGAGGCGGTGTAGTACAAACTTGTAGCCAGCGAAATTACTGAGCATATGAGACTTAATATCTGATGTCTCGGGGTGATGAGCCGATAATGCAGTGCTGCGCAGTGATTTTTATGGTATTTATAGTTTTGGGTGGCATTGCAATTGCTATGGGCAGGCGCGGTGCTTACCATCAGGCGAACGGCTTGCTCGCCTCATCAATCAGTATCATTAAAAAAAAAAAATTTAACCTGAAGGTTGTAGTCTCGCTACAGGACTAATTGTAATTCCTTCGTTGTAAGAGTACCGACATAACATCTCTCGGCTCTCAGAAAGGAAGATTTTTGGCTAGTGGGTATCGTGTTTCGCCGTTTCCGAGGCCAGTTACAGGCGTACACGGCGTGTTAATTTTTGTAATAGATACAAAACGATTTGTAGGTATGTTAGATTATAAAGTATTTATGGGCCCTGTTTTGCTTTAAACTTTACTGTGTTGCCTGAATTTTATGGCATTTGCGCATGGCATCATGCCATGATAAGCGTTGATAAAAGTTTATTTTTAGAACATTATTTTAAGGTTAATTTATACCTTTCCGTTCCACACCCGTCCGCAACAAGCCGGTGGCAGACTGCTGCGGTACTGGAACCAGTCGGAGGAGGACTGCACGCCGCAGCATTTTAGCTGAAACAAACATCTCGATGACTTCGCAATGCCTAGCAACATAGTTATTATATCTGCCAGATGTGTCTAGTATAATGTACCTATAGGTACAAGGTTTTTTAAGATACCTTCTTCATAATTGGTGAGAAGACTCTTGTCGGAAAGAAGGTGCAAAGCCTTGAACACAGACGATTTTTTACAGGCTACATTTTGGGAAGTGAACACAAGACCTGCATCAGCTCACCATCACCACTATGAGAGTAGAGTCATTCCATCCTTATGTTGTGCACATACCTCCAGTTCAAAAAAAGTAGCCAGTACAAGAGGTTTGCTGTCACTTTTATTATAAGAACTGCTAAGGAATGGAATTCACGGCCGGAATCCTTGTTTCCTTCTAACTACAACCTGCGGAGGTACTCCTTAAGACAAAAGTGAATAGGCACCTCATAGGCAAATATGCTCCACCTTAGATCGGAACTACGCTTACCTCCAGGTGAGTTATTGTCAAACATAAGCCCAATTCATCATAGCGGAAAAAATGTGTAAAGCTCAGTCGAAGCTGGTGTGTGTGAGCCCGCGCTATCGCGGGATCGATGATGATCTTGCTCTCGTTTTACAATGTACAATTACTGTACCAACCTCAATCTGCATGGCGGAGAAGGAGCTACGCACGGCCGGGTCGAAGCCGACGTGGGTCATGGCGCGCAGCATGCTCGCATTGAGCGCGCTCGGCTCGCGCAGTGCGCGCGACAGCCCCGAGATCGACGACACTCCCAGAGAGAGCATCAGCATCGACGCCGTCGTCAGGGTGATCAACTGTTACACATTAAAAGAATTTACTTTAAATTTGTCGTGATCGCACAACTTCCGCACAGAAAGGTCGCGTCTCGCGCTCTTGCCCTAGTTCGTGCTCGGGTAAAGCGCTGACGCTGCAACCTACGCCGCGCCGCGTACCGTAGTTGTCGTCGCGCGCGTCTGTATTTCGTGGTCATCGCAATGACCCAGATAATAATTGTAAACAATTGTTAAGGCGTAGCTATAACTTGTAATTATGGCTTCGTCCGGTGAAATTACAATTAAAACGGAAACTGAACGCTTACTATACCAACATTACGAGAGAGAAAAAGTAGAACGGAAAAGACTGGAGAGTTTGGTAAACGAACTCAAAAGTCAAATAGAAGAACTCCAGAGGAGGGAGCAGAATAAGGTTGTTTCGGAGAAACAGACTACAAACGAGGTTCCTTCTGTAGCAGTCCAGTATGAAACAGATGAAGAGGATCTCGCGAGAGAAACTGAGTGGGTGCGTCAGAAAAGCAGGAAGAAGCGGAAATTGAATACTTCACTGTCCCCACTACAAGGAGAAGACTCCAGCCAAAATGATAAAGAAAAACTTAAGGTAAAGAAAACACCTTTACCACCACCCATAGTAGTCGAAAATATTAAAGACTACCAGAAATTTTACGATCTTCTAGCGACGAGTGTCATAAAAGATTCGTTTATCGTTAAAATGATGAGCAGAGAGACCGTAAAAATTAACGCCAAAGATGAAGACTCGTACAGAGCCATAAGCAAGCTGTTGTTACAAAACAACTGTCTCTGGCACTCTTATGAGAACAAACAGGACAGACCGATTCGAGTGATGGCTAAAAACTTACATTCCTCGTGCCTACCTGAGAGAATAGCTGAAGACCTCATTCTCAAAGGCTTTAAAATTCAAGATGCGGTTAACAAACTCAGCTGGAGGAGTAAGGAACCGCTCAACATGTTTATGCTTTCATTTCAAAAAGACGAAGACATAAACAAAATCTACGGCATTAAGTCTATTTTGGGCTGCAAAGTGGACATTCAACCAGTTAAAACTTCTAAGCTGATCCCACAATGCAAAAGGTGTCAAGCTTATGGTCACACACAAAAGTATTGTTCTAAAGAGCCTAGGTGCGTAAAGTGCACCGGTAAGCATCTAACTAGGGATTGTACTAAACCAGCAGAATCAAAGCCAAAGTGTGTCCACTGCGGCGAACCACACCCTGCCAATTACAGAGGATGCATAGTTGCCAAAGAATTGCAAACCATAAAAAATAAACTAGCAAGGAAAAATGTTTCTGCGCCCACCATCCAGGTTCCAAGTGCAAACAAAACAAAAACACCAAGTGCTAAACTAAATGTCACAAATAATGTTTCATTTGCTCAAATTACGAAAGGAGCTCAGCAGAGACCAGTATCCCAAACGCAACCTAAGCAAAATAGCTCGGACGTTGATGTAAAATTAAATAAGATTTTACAACTGATGACCTCATTCGATGAAAGATTAAAACAACTTGAAAATAGCACCAAAATAGCTACCTCAAAACATCATAAATGATTAAGTCACTTAAAATAATGGCATGGAATGCAAATGGGCTCCTTCAACATCGACATGAACTACAGGCAGTGTTGTCTACAGAAAATATTGATGTGTGTCTGATATCGGAGTCCCATTTCACCAAAGAATCTTACATCCAGATCAAAGGTTATAAAACATATCATGCACTGCATCCCAATAACACTGCCAGAGGAGGTAGCGCCGTGATAATAAAGGAAAACATCTACCATTATGAAGAGCATAACTTTGAAGAACAACATATACAAGCCGTAGCTGTTTGTGTTAAAACCAAACGCTATCCTATCACTATATCAGCCATATACTGCCCACCAAAGCATGCACTAAAGGCTGAGCAGTACAGAAACTTTTTGAAAGGACTTGGTAACAGATTCTTGTTGGGTGGTGATTTGAATGCTAAAAACACCTTCTGGGGGTCTAGGCTTACCACAACCAAAGGAAAGGAGCTACTAATTGCCATCAGAGATATGAAATGCAATGTTATATCAACGGGAAAGCCTACCTATTGGCCGACTGATCAGCAAAAAATTCCAGATCTCATAGATTTTTTCATTTACAAAAATATATCACCTAACTTTTTAAGCATTCAGGAAGGCTATGATATGAGCTCAGACCACTCACCTATAATACTGACTTTAAGTGAGAATATTGTGCAGAGAGAGAACAACCCCACCTTGGTAAATAAGAACACGGATTGGGTAAGTTTTAAATTAGATCTAAATTCTATGATTAATCTGAATGTTCCACTAAAAAATCCACAGCAGCTAGAAGATGATGTGAGAAAACTCATAACAGATATACAACAATGTGCTTGGAAAAATACACCTGAAGTTAAAATAAGAATTAGAAATAACTGCTATCCAATAGAAATTAGAAACCTGATAATTGAAAAGAGGAAACAGAGACAAAAATGGCACACAACGAGAGCACCACAAGACAAAAAACTACTAAATAATCTTACGAAAAGACTTAGGAGGGAAATTCAGAAGTTTAACGACGAATCTATGAATACTCAATTAAGTCAGTTAACATGTGACCGCACAACGGATTACTCGCTATGGAAAATGACCAAAAACCTAAAGAAGCCTATAATGCAGATTCCACCAATAAAAGAAGCCAATGGAAGCTGGGCTATCAATAATGAACAAAAGGCAACTAGATTTGCACAACACCTGGAGCAAACCTTTCAAGAAAGTGAAGAAACTACAGATAACATTATTTTGAACAAAACATCGAAATATGAGCTAGAAATTAAACTCGTCACTCCAAGAGAGGTATACAATGAGGTCAAAAAACTAAAACAAAAGAAATCTCCTGGTTATGACCTCATTACTGCAGAAGTTTTACAAAACCTCCCACGTAAAGCCATAGTCAAACTTACCACTCTTATTAATGCTACATTCAGACTTAAATATGTACCCGATGTGTGGAAAGTTGCCGAAGTCATTATGATAGCTAAACCTGGAAAACCACCCAATGAAGTAACATCATACAGACCGATATCACTGTTACCAATAGTGTCCAAATTGTTTGAGAAACTACTGTTAAAACGTATGAAGTCCATCATAGAAGAAAAAACATTGATTCCTGATTATCAATTCGGATTTAGAGAAAAACATTCTACAATAGACCAAGTACACAGAATCACCAACATTATTGAAAAAACATTAGAAGAAAAAAAAGTTTGTTCTACTGTCTTTTTGGACGTAGCACAAGCATTTGACAAAGTGTGGCATAAAGGCCTTATATTCAAACTAAGAAATATGCTCCCACAACAGTTCGCAGACCTCTTAGAATCCTATCTAACACAAAGAATGTTCAGAGTGCGACAAGACGATGCTTACTCAGAACTTAAGCAAATAAAAGCTGGAGTACCACAGGGAAGTGTCTTAGGTCCGGTCCTGTACTTATTGTACACTTGTGACATTCCAGAGTTAGAAGAGAATACCATAGCAACCTTTGCAGACGACACAGCCATCATGGCCACAGGGGTCACTCAAGAGGAAGCAGTGGAAAAAGTTCAAATAGCCATCAATACCATCTTTGATTGGACCAAAAAATGGAGAATCAAACTCAACGAATCTAAATCCATTCACATAGATTTCACTAACAAAAGACCAAATTACCATCCGGTGTTCATCAATAGCAAGACGATACCGTACGAAAATACGGCCAAGTACCTTGGCATGACACTAGACGCAAAGCTTCGCTGGAAGGCACATGTCAAAAAGAAACGCGACGAGTTGGAACTTCGCTATAGGAAAATGTATTGGCTACTTGGGAGGCATTCTACGTTGTCAGTGCACAATAAAGTACTATTGTACAAACAAATCCTCATGCCAATATGGACGTATGGTATCCAGCTGTGGGGGTGTACCAACCAAAGCAATGTAGCAATGATACAAAGATTCCAAAACAAAGTACTCAGGGGTATCGTAAACGCTCCGTGGTATATTCGAAATGACGACCTCCATCGGGACCTGAAAGTGGACCTCGTTACTAGTGTTATTAAAAAGTTCGCCGAAGCTCACGAATGTAGACTTCACCATCACGTGAACGTCGAGGCTATCCAGCTCCTCGACACCACAGACCTAGTGAGAAGGCTCAAAAGGACAAAACCTTTTGAGTTAGTGTAGTGAAGTGACAGTGTACCGTAGTACCTATACATACTTTAGTGCTACCCGTAAAGAACACAACAACAAAGTGTCTTCGCCTAAATAGAGACAGTAAGAAAAGTGTTAATGGACACATTCTTAGTTATACTATACTTAGCAATTTAAGTCAAAGTTAAATTACTTATTAGTCTTAGTAGGCTAGATTGTAATATTAATGGGATGTCTTTTTGAGACAGATCATTATATATAAAAAAAAAAAAAAAAAAAAAAAAAACTTTAAATTTGCTAGACAGTTTAAAGAGAATAATTTTAGTGTGAAAGTTTTCGTGAGTTTGATTCATTATAAATATTTAAGGACACGACTAATATGTAGGTCGACTAATTCGACAAACTACGTGAGTCCTAGCCGTGTTATTAAATATTTATAAAGAGAATAATGTTAGGGAGGTACTATTGTAGGCCTACGAGTTACGCGACTTTTATTGGATAAAACTAAACAATATTTATGGACTAGTAAAATATTAAGGTACTAACTACTACTAACTATGATTGTTTCGAAATAACTCCGATCAAGTTTCGGACAATCAGAAATATATAATTATGAAACTAATGTTTGTCTATTTTTATTTGAACCAGACAAAACCCGCTAGTTAGAGGCACGATTACTTCTAACATGGACCAAATTTAGTCCATGCTTCTAATAAATTATGTTGTGATGGTTTGAACTTGTATAGTATAATATATTTTTTTGTAACTCGTGGATAGCGTAGTTGGTGGTTCACTAATATACACTTCTTATGTAAATTAGTCTTAGTTAATATGTAAGTGTTCTGCTGTTTGTTATCCCTAATAAAATAAAATAAAATAAATAGTGTAATTACGGTGGCGACCAGCGAGGTGGACTTGTTGTGGTAGGGCACGACGGTGGCCAGCCAGCAGGTGGGCAGGCACAGCAGCGCGCCCGCCATGAAGATGACGCTGGAGCCGAGCTCCACGCCCAGGTCCGTGGTCCAGAAGTAGTACGACATGCGCAGCAGGCTCCATGCCGCAGAACCGCCGAGAATGGTTCCTCCACTCTGTCGCACCAACAACATATGTTAAACTGCCCTTAGGTATCTAAATCGACACTTTTCTAAATAATTAATTGAAAAGAAGTGTCAACAGCTTCTTAAAATTTCCACGAAATAGAAAAACTATGTCTTTCTATTTCATGCTTTTATCACCGACACCTATCAATTATGAACATGTTATAGAAATTATATAACTATTTGTAAACGATTGACCTTGTTAAGCTGGTCCTCCTTATATTGTTGATAAGATAGCAGACGTAATATATATTATAACCTAGTATTGTCTAAATGGGTATCCAAAAAGACTACTACGAGGAGGGATCAAAAAGAATTGAGAATGAGATAGAATACAATGACTATTGATAACTTAATAATTTATTTTTCTACTTGGTCCTGCAAAAAGCTCTCCACGGCATCCATCGCTTCGCTATCGTCTTCGTCCCTGTTTCCCCTTAAGTATTCTTTCAATTTGGGGAACAGATAGAAGATAGAAGATAGAAGTCGCTAGGTGCCAGATCTGGTGAATAAGACGGGTGGTTAACCAATTCGAAGCCAGCTTGCTGAATGGCAGCCATCGCAACTGCCAACCTGTGCGCGGGTGCGTTGTCGTGATGAAACAGCACGCCCCTTCGAAGTTTTCCTCTCCTTTTCTCTTTGATGGCATTTCTCAACTTGGGAATTAAAGCTGCATAATATTAGCCTGTAATAGTGGTTCCACGCTCTAGTCCCAAAATACTGAGGCCATAACCTTGCCAGCCGATGCCACGGCACGAAACTTCTTCGGGGTCGGTGATGATGGCCGTTTCCATTGCGAAGATTGCTGTTTTGTCTCGGGATCAAAATGTTGGACCCATGTTTCGTCCATTGTTACGAAACGAGACAAAAAGTTTTCAGAATCTTCTTGAAACTTGTCCATCAATATCTTCGAAATGTCAAGTCGATTTTGTTTCTGACTGTCGGTTAACATTCTCGGCACCCATCTTGCGGAGACTTTTCTCATATTTAAAGATTGTTTCAATATGGATTGAATACTTCCATATAAAATGCCCGTTTCAAGAATTAAGTATCGGATGGTAAGTCTTCGATCGCTCAATACAATTTTCTCGACTTTCGCAACATTTTCTTGGGTGACTGACGTCGATGGACGTTCGCAACGATGTTCGTCTTCCGTGCTCGTTCTCCCTACTCGAAATTGAGAAGCCCACCTTGCGACAGTGGAATATGGCGGAGCAGACTCTCCTAATGTTGCCTCCAAATCGCAATGAATCTCTTGCGTCGTTCACTTTTTAAACAGAGGTATTTAATAACGGCTCGCACTTCGTTTTTCTCCATTTTCGAGAACACGTTACGACACGAAGCAAACAAATGACTACATTCAGAAAAAAACAAAAGAGAATCTAAGGTTTTTTTCTTCATTAATATTACAGATATGTATCTGAGCTATTCCTGCCAGTATTTACTTTTTTCTTACCAAGGAGTATGTCGTTCTTACTACTTTTTGATCCCTCCTCGTACATAGTTTATTGAAATTGGGCAAGAAATTGCAGTCTCTCATCAAGCCGCCATAGTAACCATTTTGCATCTGGTAGCTACCTCAGTGAGGTGACCTCTTTCTTTAGATATCAACCATTTTTAAATTCCGTCGAAAATATCCGTAACATTTACTAACATAACATAACATAAATGCGAAAGTTTGTGAGGATGGATGGATGTTTGTTAATCACGCAAAAATTGCAAAACAGATTATGATGAAATTTGGTACGGTATGTTACTTTAGGTCCTGGAAAAGGACAAGGGATACTTTTTATCCCGGGGAACCGCTAGTAAGTGTATCATCATCGTCATCATCATCATCAGCCTATTACGTTCCCACTACTGGGACACAGGCCTTCTCTCATATAGAAAGTATGGGCCATAATCCACCACGCTGGCCCAGTGCGTGTTGGTAGATATCACATTGGTGTTTTCCTTCATCGTTTTTAGAGCGAGTGTTAAATCTGCACATAGCCAGTGGTGCAAGGCCAGTGGGATTCGAACTCAGCTGCGTCAGATCGAAAGTCGCACGTGTTCCCACTGAGCTACACTCCCGCTTCTTGGAAAACGTAATTTTTTGAGTAAATTAATTAATTATGAACGAAAATGAAGTACTCACAAGTAGCAAGCCGGCGCAAACAAACAACACCAAACCGCTACTTCTCATCACGACGTTAATCGGTTTTTAATTATTTTCACAATATTTAATTTCCCAAAATAACAAGATTAATTTGTGTAAGATTGACATCTTATGTCAAGCATGAATGAAAGATACATATTTGTTTTATTTTTCATATCGAAATTACATGCAGCCAGCTATCCATAGAAAAATAGTACTCTCTTCTTTCTGTGAATTTTTGAACATCTACATTAATATTACAAAAGTATCTCTGTGTTTGTCTGTTTGTTACCTTTTCACGACATAGCCTTTAGTCAGGGTAAGATAAAGGATAATTTTCACCACAATTTTATACGTGGTAGCCGAGGGATCGCTGTATAACCAAATCCCACGCGCACGCGTAAGTCGCAGGCAGCAACTAGTATATGGGTTAACTTAAAAAATATTTAATAGGTTTTCGGGATAAAGGGATGCTCTTTCCAGGACCTAAAGTACTACCTACCTACGTACTAAATTTCATCAAAATCCGCTCTGTAGTTTTACGTGATTGAGTAACATTCATTTCACACTTTACAAACTTTTGCATTTATAATATTAGTTATGATGAAATTTGGTCCTTTATATGCACGGTACGGTAGTAAAGAAACCTAAACATTAACAAAGAGAAGGAACCAAAAACGTCAAGAAAAGAATTCATAATCCAGAAGTGACAAGCGTGACAGGCGTGTCTGTTCTCTGCAAAAAGAGCCCTTTTCATCTTTCACCTTCTTTCTGTAGTGTATCAATACCGATAAGTGCTTAACTCGAGCTTTTGGGTGTTAATCTCACATCCAATCTGAACTTTGGTTCGTACATAGAATCCACAGCCAAAGTTGCTGCAAAAAAACTTGGCATTTTGTCCAAGGTTAAGCGGTACTTCACCCCAGGACAGCTTCTCAATCTCTACCAAGCACTGATCCGATCTTGTATGGAATACTGCAGCCACCTTTGGGACGGGTCAGCCAAGTACCAGCTTGAGGCTTTGGATTCGATTGAAAGACGCGCAAAAAGGCTCATTAACGACGACAAGTTGGTGGAATCCAAAGTTTAAAGCCAGGCTCATCGACGTGAAGTCGCCAGCTTATCGGTATACTACAGAATATACTACGGAGAGTGTGCTCAAGAACTGCACAATCTGATCCCTCCATCACCATTTTACCATAGGATAACCAGACGATCGGCACAACGTCACCCCTACATGGTGGACGTTCCGCCTATCCGTACTAAACGTTTCGAATCATCCTTTTTGGTGCGAACGTCGAAGGAGTGGAACGCCTTGCCGTCGTCTGTGTTTTCACATAAATACAATCTGGGTGTGTTCAAAGCAAGAGTGAACAAGTACTTACTGGGTAAGCGTGCTACATCGTCGACCACATCGTCGCTTCCCATCAGGTGAGATCGTGGTCAAACGCTGACCCAGTCAGATGTAAAAAAAAAAGAAATCAAAAAGACAAGCGCTGTTCATATCTTTATATCGCAACATAAGTTTTCTCTCTTCTCGTCACCCCTCTGAAAACTCGCTCCTCTATTTATTGTCCACGCGTGGGACCCGTTCCTGGCGAATCACCCATCATCACCAACGCGGCTTGTTCCCGTATGCAGACCAGGAGGAGAACGAATGACCTGACGAAACCAATCGGCCTCCGCATTTTTCCCCGCATCACCACTCTGTGGTATACATCCGCGCCACCATTTTTTTTTCCATACCATCCTAAACATTTGAAAACATACAAACTTGCAACGCTTAAACTGAGGTGAAGCAAAGTATGCCGAATGGTGTCGAAATGGAATGTCGAAGGTGGACTACTATTCATCATGGATGGAAGTAAAAAAAAAACTATAGATAATGTCCTATTTCATTCATTATTTTTCTCTACCATTAATGATAAATACTGATTGAGAGCGCTACTTTGACATAACACATAAGTACATTAGGATTATTATATTAGGCAGGTATAAGGGACCGAGTCCTAATAGCCATGTTCATAAATATTTTAGATGGCCTATGAAATCAGAGTAAGTATACTTTACTTTACCAAACTATTTTAGTTAGATAGAAAGAGATCGGTATCAATAGGTCAAAGATAATTTTTTTTAATAATTTTTCTTTGCAATAGGTAGTCTTCTACGCTGTCACTGCCACAACATTTGTGTCATTCATTGCGGTCTTGTGTCATTCCTCAATGGTGTCATTACTTAATTTTCTCTTTGCATTACTCTGAGATTTGGCCGTTTGCTAGAAAGAAACAAAAAATACTATATGGTCTTGAAACGCCTTGAACGAACCACGAAATATCAAGAAACACTGGGTGATGAATTATAATAAATAGATTGACTCTTTATTTCGTAAATGCATTCTAAATTAAAGTTTTAAATAACCTATTTATGAAGTAATAGTTTACGTAGTAGTAGCACCATTATTGCAGTAGGTAGGAGCAGTGGGCAGGTCGCGAGGGGTGCCACCAGGCGGTCAGGATGCACCCGCTACGCGAGCGCGCGTGCGATGAGCTGCTCAACCATCCGTTGCTGGCCACGCCGCCGCCGGAGCCCGAGAAGCCGAAGCCCCCCCGCGTCCGCCGCCCGAGGGTCTTCAAAATGGTTGGTCCACAAAGATGTACACGATACAAAACTACTGCCTTATTACCCTATTTAATTTATTTTATTTAATCATTTTAAGTCAGACAACGGTCCATTTTGTTATTAACACGACAAGTATGTTGTAAAATACAAAATATAATATACATACACACTGACATTACTGAGACACACACATCGACAACGGCTTGTGAGCCGCCGTCCAGTGTCTCAAGAAGTGCGAATCCACACGCTCGGCAAAGATGTTCAGAAAACTGTTGGTTACCTTCTGTACACCTGTTAACCCCATACGCGGCGCATCAGGGAATCACTTCTTTTACCTATGCCTAGTTGCCTAGTTGCGTAGAAGTCGTTTGTGCGTTCTGCAGCGAGTCCCAACGGCATCCTAAACACATTATTATATTGGACTCGCAAGGCATTGCAGGATTTTTGTGTGCACAAACCCATAGGCTCCACGTGTAAAATGATATATATCTCGGCATTAAAATTACAGTACCGACCTTACATACCTGTCTTTAACATTTTGGTAATTCCTCTCGATCCAAAGGTTGCCTGGAAAATATTGCTTTTAGCGAAAAGGCCGCTCATTGTGAAATATTCTTTATCTGTCTTTAATTTAATGTTTGCAATAAAGCGTCAATCTATCTATCTACAACACAAAACAAATCTTTATTGTATATCTGTTCACAAACGGAAACAAAAAAAACACTAAATTCTTGACTAAGTATGGTAGTACAATGGGTGGTCTTATCTCTTAAAGCAACCTCTTTCAGAGAACCTTTGAATGAGCAGTATCGAAAGAAGAAATAGACAGCGGCGTACGAGAATCACCTAAATAAATGACAACTAAATACCTACATAGGTACATTCTAATTATTAGGTACATAGGAACCTACACTAATAATAAGTAATAATATTATAATAAAAGAGCAGGTATTATATAATATTATACCTACTTGATGTGTACAGTCGTTGATCTTATCGCTAAGCGTCGATCTCTTCCAGACAACCGTAGGCTATAGAGAAACAACTTTGAAGAATTGTACATAAAATATTACTAGCTCTCAAACAAATCTAGTTAAAAAATAAAGTAAAATAAAGGTTTATAAAGTGTTTGATGTTTCTGTTCTAGCCTCCGAGGTTCCCTTTACTATCCAAGGAGTTCTACGCATGTTGGTGCAACCACCAGATACAGGTAACTTCCGAACTCTGGGTTAATCACGACGACTATTAGACAGCCAAGGACGCATTGCCAACGTCTGTTTTTCCTGACAACTACAACCTGAGAGTCTCCAAATCGAGAGTGAACAGGTATCTTCTAGGCGAGGGTCATCTTAGACTACATCATCGCTTACCATCAGGTGAGATAGTGGTCAAACGCAAACCTATAACTAGAAAAAAAAGTACTTTTTACTATGGAATTGAGCGACGAGACAAGCAGGTTGTTCACCTGATGTTAAGCAAAACACTTGTCCATAACGGCTGCGCCGCACCACCAACCATATATTTTTTTGCGATATCATGCGCGGCTATACACTGCGCTCGTCTTCTTGAGACAATAATGTAGCTCTTAAGTCTCATACTGTCCAGTAATTTTTACTATAATAATAATAATAATAAAGACCTATTAACATCATCATCAATAGCCTATTCGAGCCAACTGCTGGACATAGGCAGAGGCCTGTGCGGTCAGTGGCGGTCAGTGGCGGTCAGTGGCGTGCATTGGGAGAGCCCAATGCACGCCACTGAGCCCGAACTTCGGCACTTCGCATGTAGTTGCTGCCAGCTACTTTACGCAGGTCGTCGCTCCATCTGGCCGGAGGGCGTCCTACACTACGCTTACCTAAACGTGGTCTCCACTCTAGAACTCGTTTACCCCAGCGGTTATCGGTTCTTCGACATATGTGACCGGCCCATTGCCACTTCAGCTTACTTTTTCGTTGAGCTACTATTACCTATAGTAGGTATACGCGTTATTTGTACCTACTCGTGTATTGGATTATTCTATAAATAAAATTATATGTATTGTGTTGTTTTAACTTTAACCTTATTTATTTGTAGGCATACAGCCTCTTACAATAGATAGATAGATAGATAAACACTTTATTATTCACCTTAAAAATAGAGATAAAGTACAATTTAAATGTTTACAGTGGTGTAACAATGGGCGGTCTTATCGCTTAAAGCGATCTCTTCCAGACAACCTTTGGATGGAGAGGAATAACGAAACATACACAGACGGTGGTGTTAGAAAATGTAATAGACATACTAAGGGCTTACATATGATATACAATATATAATCTAATATGTTCTAATATGTCTAATATGTTGCTAATTGTAATATTAGACTATATATGTTCGGTTGATCAATGTGAACATTGACGACAGATGACGTATAATCGTCCCCGTAAGACGATATAAGAAGGATAGATGAAATTTAGTTGCTCGAGTTGGCTCGGTGGCCCAGAGGCTAAGGCGTCGGGACGGCATTCCGAAGACGCAGGTTCGATCTCTGCCCTAGCAATATATATTATTTTCTTCCTAATTATTTAAAATATTTAGATTCTCGCCTAGCATGCGCGCTCATGCATTCAACATCAAAACAATAATGTTTTTATACTTTCTATAGTTACAATTGTCAAAACACAAAGTGGACGACAGCCCGCCTGAACTGTTTCCCGAGCTGTACCTGAAGCCGCGGAGGCTGAACTTCTACGCGCGGCAGCTCGAGGAAAACATGAACGTCAATAAGGAACTGCTGAAGAGGATCAACCTTATTCAGAGAACCGGTGTATGATCAGTCACTAATATTAAAAATGCGAAAGTTTGTATGTAAGTGTATCTGTCTGTTAGTGTGTTTGTTACTTCTTCACGCCGTAACAGCTCAACGGATTTATGAAATTCGAAATGGAGATTTCTTATACCCTGGATAAACGCATAAGCTATTTATCCCGGGAAACCGCGGGCGCAGCTTGTAGTTTTCTAAGTGTAGACTGTAGTTTTTTTTAATGTAACTGATTGTTGATTGTTGACGAGCAAGTTGTTCACCTGATGGTAAGCACTACGCCTGCCTATAACAATTGCAGTGCCACTCTAGCACTAAGCACTGCATTGGGCTCTTCACCCCGAGACATCAGATATTAAGTCTCATATGCCCAGTAATTTGCAGGCTACAATGCCCTTCAAACCGGAACACAGTAGTGCTTGCGCACTACTGCTTGGCGGCAGAATAACTGACAAAGCTGTGGTACATACCCAGACGGCCTCTCGCATACGAGAGACCTACCACCAGTAAATGGAAACTAATGATGTAGTTCTAAATAGTTTAAAACAGTCGCTACCCGCATCTGTCCGTTTTATTTAGGCCTACTTCTTAACTACTCAATGGAATGAAGCGGTTTTCTCCATCCTGTAGATATTTTGGCGAAGAAATTAATACTTAATACATCAGTACTCATGCGAAGCTGATGCTTATCGCTAGTAAACAATAATTTAATAAATTTCAAAGGCATACTTATTCGTAAGTCGAACCCAATTTAAGTCAGAAAGTATTTATTTTAAATTAACTGACTTCAAAAAGGCGGAGATTCTCAATGCGATGGTATGTTTTTATTTGTATGTTTGTTACGCGATTAATACTCCGACAATTATGAATTGATTTTGATGATTCTTTTTTTGTTTGGTAAGTCATACTTCAGAGGCGGTTCCATATAAATTAGAAATTGATTCAGCACTTTATGAAAAAAATAACAAAAACAAAAAATATAAGTTTAGTCTTGAAGTCGGTTCTTGTTTTTTTCTAAAAATTATTATTGTCGATCTCATAAGTGCTAAATAAAAGACGTGTGTCCGGTTCACAATTTATTACGAGCTAGAGTATCCACCATTTATTATTATATATAACTACCCTACATACGTAACAATAATTGTCCAAGAGGGATGATTACCTGGTAAGTTATGATAATGAGTTCTGTTACCAGGGCTACGTGGACTGCTGGATGCGTCCCGAGCCCACCGACAAGCTGAACAAGCTGCTAGTTATCTTTCGCCAGCGAGTACTCGACGAGATCCGGAAGCAAAACCTCTACATCTACTCCAGGCTGCTGATAGCTGTTAGTATTTAAGTTTACATTATTAGTATCATATATGAGAGACAAAGGTAATACGGCCATACAGACAATATTTTCATCCTTGTTACTAACTGTAGAGTGTAGAGGTGTTATGTTGCTTTGTCCCGCGTTGTTGTATATATGTGTGGTGGTGAAGCATGGTTCACACAGTTTCCATTCCTTTGATTCCGGGTTATCTCAGGTCAGGGCTATATTTTGATGATTGGAGTAGAAATACTTCTTAAATCTGTTACCATATCGTCGTGTTCATAATGAATTTTTTTATTGTAGAGATCTGAACAACTTCTCACTCACGAACTGGATGTAGAGTGGGAGCACACAAAACGCAAATTGATTCTAGGCGCGTCGTAAGTACCTACCTACCTACGTACATTTATTGAGTAGGTAGGTATCTATATTATGTACACGTATGATTTAACGGGCAAACTCATGAGCTCATGATCATTTCTACTTTTAGGTTGCCGTTTATTTTATTCAAGACGGGGAAAATTGATCGTGACATAAAAGATCCCGCGTTCGAAAAGCCTCCCAACGTGAATCGTACCAAGTATGTACCTACCCACAGCTAGCAGCTTACTAATAGTGTAGGTAGGTATACCTATAATTTGATAAGTAGGCTATTTAACTCTTCTGAAAAGTGTTTTGAAATGTTTTTTTTTTTGGCCTCACTGACGCTCCTAAGAACGTCAATGATTACAATGACTCTACCACCGTATCGGAGAAAGAACCACTACTCAGAAGATACGGCAAGAAACTGAGGGGCATTTGTTTACAACTTTTGTTACAATATTTTATGTTTGTTTTTGATAATATTATTTTTATGTGTCAGTTGGCTACTTGGCAGAAGCGGAATGTTCCATGCGTTGTCTTCTATGTAATTACTAACTGTATAGTATGCTTTTCTCATTAGAATATTTTTCACACGCAATTTGAATCTACTTTCTGTGAGCTGTGTGTGTGTTTAATAATAAGTATAATAAGATTCATTAATGTGTACCTAATCCATCTTTACTTTTAACCACATTACTGTAAAACATCTTTGATGTTAGTTATTGAGATATCGAAATACTAATTTCAGATCAATTTTCAGGATGTTCATGTGGGTTAGTTTTTTTTTGTTCAAATACTTTGTTGTCTGGTTGCAGAGTTACCATGGCGATCGGGGTGAAGGGTGGCTCGAAGATAGGTAAGGTGACGATAGAGCTTTTCAACGACCTGCGTCCGAAGACTTGCCAGCTGTTCCTCAGCCTCGTTAGAGGAGACGGTCACGGGCATGCCTATGCCGGTACTAGGCTGTTCAGGTACAGGTGTATCCTAATTTACGTAGAATTATTTTAGTAGTGGTAGGTTTCTCGTATGCGAGAGGCCGTCTGGGTGGGTACCACCGCTTTGCCAGTTATTTTGCCGCCAATCAGTAGTGCGCGAGCATTACTGTGTTCCAGTTTGAAGGGCATTGTAGCCAGCGAAATTACTGGGCATTATGAGACTCAACAGCTAATTGTCTCAGGGTGACGAGCGCAGTGCAGCGCCACGCAGGATTTTGCAAAACAATGTTCTGGGTGGTGCTGTTATTGTTATGGGCTGGCGTATTGCTTACCATCAGGCAAACGACCAGCTGTCTCGTCATTCAGTTACATAAAAAAAAATTGTAATGGCACGGTAGTGTTTCAGTAATCGGGTCATAATGAATGTGGCAAGTTTAAAATTTTTCTTAAAATAGCATCTGTTTTAGTTATTGAAAGTTGAATTTCCAGGGTGGTGCCTGATTTGTATTGCCGAGGCGGTGACGTCGTCAAGGACAATGGATTCGGCTGCTACGTGAGCGAAGGAGACAAGGAGCCTCCGAGCGCAGAGGGGTACAGCCTGAAACATTCTGTTCCAGGTATATCATTATAGATATTATATGATAATTTGTTTTCTGGGCAGTGTAGGAACTGTTCCTGCTACTAATGGCAGAGACGTCACCCAGGACAAAAGGTGCGGCTAGCGGTTACTATACCGATTCGGATTTTCGGATGCTTGAAAGTTTGATCTCTGTCATTAGTGCATTACCAGACCACCGCATCTATATAACCACTGGGTTAGATGTTGTAAGAGGTTGAACTCACCTCTTACAACATCTAACCCAGTGGTTCACCCTTTCACCCTAAAAAACTTTCTAATTGCTTGTGGGTAATATAGGAATAATCAAGACACTTTCGCGTTACCTACACAAAACAAATACATACACAAAACATCAATAAAGACGGGAAATGCTGTGTTGAGCTCAGTCTTTTGCCGCATCTGATCTGAAATATTAATAGCGCGGTCAGATTCATTATGCTGTAGACACATTAATTAAATATATTAAAGGTATTTCAACGCCTGACGCAAAAAGGAGGGGTGTTATAAGTTTGACCACTATGTGTGTCTGTCTGTGGCACCGTAGCTCTTAAAAGGGTGAACAGAGTTGGATGCGGTTTTTTTATTTAGATGCAAATTTTCTAGCGGTGGTTCTAAGACATGTTTTATGAAATCAGATAGGCGTTTTTTACTTTTTATAGGTTTTTTGTCGGGGATTTTTAAAGTTTAGCTTATTGAAATTCGCCTGTCATTTGCAGGGGTTATCTCCATGGTGGTGACTCCGGACAATGAAGTGTGCGGACAATTCAACATCATCTTCAAACCTCTGCCGCAATTCGACGGGAAACATGTGGTCTTCGGCAGGGTACCTAAACTTGATATCGTATAAAATCACTTAGCAAAATTGATAAGTCAGGTACTTATCAATTTTGCTAAGTGATTTTATATGAAATAGTAGTACCTAATGTGAACGTTGACTTTGAGTCAGAATAAAAAATGTACCTTATGTGCGAGTAGGTACCTAAACAGATTGGTTTCATTCTTATTCGTAGATTTCATTGTATATAGTGTACTTAGTGTTCTCTCTCCCTGTATACTGTATAGGCGGTATCTACCTTACTAATATACTTACCATCATCATCACTAAAATACTTACTAATCTAGTTCTCTAAAACATTTCAGATCGTCGGCGGTCCCGCGCAAGCCTTGGAGCGCATCAGTGCCATAGGGCTGCCACTTGGCACTACCACGGCCGACGTCATGGTCCGCGACTGCGGCTGGTACACGCGCGCGGGACAGTACCGCGAGGGCAGCCCTAACACTATCAAGTTCCCGCCGAGGAGAGGATTGAAAAAATGAACTACTACGACGATCATTTCAAGTTTTGTAGCAATAAATTTTGACAAATTTGAAAAAGTTGTAGTTTTTATGTATTTTTACCGATATGTACGAGTTATTGCAAAGTCTAGGTACATGATTTACTAGAGTGTGGTTATAGTGCGCGCCACGTATCTAGGTACAAATAGGTACAAAATATAAAGGGTTATGTGGGTACATAACCCTTTTTCCCATCAGGGCCCTAATTCACCATGACAACTTGGCGATTCCTTGCTTCAAGAAAACATCAATTCCTTCATTAATAAACGACATCTTTCTGCGAAATTTGTATTCTCTATGACGCGTCATATCGACGTAGGAAAGCATATTTGCTGTAAGTAGACATATTGCAATTGTTCACCAGAGCCAAAAAACTTTATTATTTTCGGAAAAAAATTAATAGTGTCTTACCTATCCATGATATTGCTACCATTTTTGGAACATAGGTTTATTTAACTGCCAGTCACCATTTGCAATGTAAACTTTTTATCCAAAGTTACTATAAGTACGTGTTTGGCTAGTTACAGCAAACAGTTTTTTAAATCACATACCTTTAAAACGCTGTAACTAAGGAAGAAAAATGTACGCGTACATGGAAATATTATCAATTTACAGGCGGTCAATATGCTATATGCAGTACATTTATTTATCTGGGTACTGCAATTCAAGATGTAAGATTATATTTATAATTATGATTAGATCTAGAAATGCAGTGGGTCAGTTGGTAATATAATGTTTGGTTAAAATAAAATTTCGTAAATGGTAAAAAAAATATGGACTTTTAAATTGTTGAAACAAAATTTGAAACTCTAATTATACTGCCAGAACTTTGTTTCAACAATACAATGAATTAAAAAAGTATTTTTCTCTTTATGTATAAGAGATAAAACATAAAAAAATAAAATATACCAAATAAAAACGAAGGCCCTAAAACTAGTTAGGAACGCAAGATGTAAATAAAATCATTGTATCTAATCAAAAAATATTTATTAAAAAGTAAAAAACAGAAACTTAGTGGCAATTTGCCTTATTTTAAAACGAAAGATGTAACAAAATACAATTATAATTGAAACTTAACATGAAGACATAGTGTCCAATCAAAAACATATTTAAGGAAAAGTAAATAAACCAATGATATTAAAATTATGCTATCGCGAATAATTCACATTTTTTTTTCAGTCATCTTCATCGGTTTCAGGTAAACAGTCATTTGTTTTACAGCTGTACTTAAAACCTAAATATTCTTTAGCGTACATATTTGGAATCACTTTTTTCTCCACAATTTTTTTTAAGTCATTATATTTTTGTTGGGATATTGGTAACTTAGTCGAATATAAATTGATTTCGGCATTGCACTATTGAGGCTGCTCAATTGGACTTCAATTGTTTCAGTTTGTGGCAACATTGAGTTTTTCACATACATCACATTTGGTTTACACCTTTTAAATGTAACCACATGCATCTTTAAAATATTAATTCTTTGGTTTTTAATAAAAGTATTATTTGTTATTTCTTCAAATCCCATAAATTTTTTTCCTTCAAGTGTGGCTACTTTGTAAGGAAAGGGGTTCTTCCTGGCTATTCCTACAATAGTAGGCCATTGAGATGGAGCCCATACTATTGTTTTCTTCACTGCTCGTTCTATCACAGAATGCATGCTATCTACAGGCTTATATGTATGGCCAGGGATAAAGTAGTTCATCTGAATAACTTCAAGATTAACACACCTAGATAATGCAAAGCGAAACATAGATAAAACGGTCTTATTTTTGTTTTGTCCGTAGCAGGAATCGGAATACAATAATAAGTTCTTAAGTTTCTTATGCGAACAGCTAAGGAATGGAACACCTTACCAGCGTCTTTGTTTCCCGATTCATATAATCTGGGTGTCTTCAAGTCTCGAGTGAATCGGTATCTAGACAAGCATGATCCATCTTCGACCGCGTCGTCACTTTCCATCAGGTTAGACTGCGGTCAAATGCTTGCGTATAAGTACTAAAAAAAAAAAAAAGTTTAGCTTGAGAATCAACTTCCATTATATAATTTAGTAAACATGTCCAAATCTCATTTGCTCCACGATGGGCATCTGTTTCATTCCATATATTACAGAGCCAGAGAATAATACACTGATATTTTTCGGCTATAATAAAGGGCCATGTTGTCACCGTGTGGAGTATGAAGCACTTTCTGCATGTCAAAGCTGGCACAGATAACACTTTTGTCTGCCTTGTTAAGATCCTAATGACATAAACTGTAAAACTGTAGGTTCCCTAAACTTGCTGTAAGTAAACTAATGTAAAAATCACACGCCGCAGAAATGCTGTAAGTAGCGTTAAGTTTTTAAATGGGAAGAAGTAAGTATTTGGAAAGCAAAAAATGCAGTCTTTCTTTTGCTGTAAGTACAAAATGTCTAAAATGACTAGATTTTGGTCTACATACAGCATTTAATCTTGCTAAAAAAAATATAGGTAGGTACGGGCGTTTTCAACGGCGTATGTAATTTTTTTTTCATCGTAGAGACACAGGACCCGGGTCATTCGATGCGGCTTTTTTTTCTGATTCTAATGGTAGTAAAAAGTCACTTTAGGTATTTTGTCTACTTACAGCAAATATGCTTTCCTACGTCGATATATGCAAAGATTTAGTATAGTAATACGTCTTTGCATATATGTGAATAGAGATGTCATTTATTAATGAAGGAATCGACGTGATTTCGAAGCAAGGAATCGACGTGATTTCGCCAAGTTGTCATAGTGAATTGGGGCCCAGGAATGTTTGCCTCAAAGTATCAAATGAAATCGTAGTTTTTTAGCAATTTCGAAAAATCTTTTCTTTACATCTCCAAAACTACAAAATTCAATCGATATTTCCTAAGAATTTCCTCACTGCTAGGGAAAATGTACCTGAAAGTCTCAAAATTTTGCCACACCGTGTATAGTCCGTCCAAAAAGAGTAGACAGTAATTGTGGGCGCCATTTTTATGGCAATAGTCAATACACTACAATATAGACAATGAAACCTACGAATAAGAATGAACTAATCAGTTTTGGTACCTACTCGCACATAAAATTTTTCATATTAGGTACTACTCGCGACAATTTTGTTTTATTAATTTCGACGAGGGGTTACAGGTACTTGTCGATGAGCCACTGCGCAAGGACTGTATGTTACCACTGTACTGCGCAGTGCTGTCAACCGCACCTAAAAATAAATCGCAAGTTTAAGTTACGTGGCGCGTAACTTGAACTTGCGTACTGGGTAGGTACCTATACCTACCCACTTGCGTAAATATCGGCTGAAATGAAATTTAATAGCTATTTATCCACGCACTTATTATCCAAACTTTCCAAATTACCTATCAATTCCCATCTCGCAATAAAAAATAAATTCTTATATTTTCATATTTTATTAAAAAATATAAAAAATAAATTAAGAAATCCGAAAGCACACAGTGATTCGAGACAAAAAATCACACTTATTATTCTTTAATCAATCAATCAGTCATTTAATTTGTCCTTGGTGTTATTTTCTCCCATCGTCACTCTATTTTCACAAACAACCCGCATGATAATATTAGGGCCAGCAACTGTAACAAACAAAATAACAAAAATTATTATCTGAGTACCTACCTACCTACACAAGGCTCACCTTACGATCTTTCTTTGCGGTGATCTGCTATCCATTTAAGAGATTAATAATTTTGAGATAAATTTTGAAGTTCTTTACTCTAGATCAGAAATTTAAAGGTTTTTAATTGTTTTTAAACATTTTTGAAATGAAATAAATTTATTTGTTAGAATTGCGGTACAATATTGCAAGGTGACATAGCTATAGTTTTCTCCAACGAAATTCGTCCTTTGCAGGCGTACAAATATTTAAACAGTTTTATTGTCAAACATTTTTTATTTTATTTATTTGGATATTCAAGAATTCAAAGAGATCATAACGCGTCGTAAACGTTCCTCTCGCTCAATAAGTTTTCGTTCATTGAGCCTAACTTACATAAAAATGTAGATGTGGCATTTGTGTTCCACAGCCATTACTGTAGCTGTACTGTAGTTACTACAGCTATTTTAGCTGAGTAGAACTTCTTTAGGAGCTCGTTCCTTGAGCACTAAAGCACATGCAATATACATAGGTACTTAATAATAGATTCTACATAACCATAGCAAGAAGCAAACTTTACATTTTTTATAAGCCGTTCGCAGGCTTCTGGTATGGCAATAATGGCATGTATAAATGTGTTTTCGTTGTGTATGTTACCATAATGAGCGCGACGACGATGGCCGCGGCGCCGACGTAGAGCGCGTTGACTCGCAGCAAGTCGACCACCTTGTTGAGACACCCCTCCATGTGCATCGTCGTGGGGTTGGGGGACGACTTGCAGTCCAGTCGCTGGAAACATATTAATTAATTTTTCAAAGCAGAGTGGTAAAAAGAGTTGTAACATTCTATTAGAGCTCTGGCATACGTAATTGTCCGCCATTCAAAAACACTTCACTATCAACATAATAACTTTTTGTTTTATGCTAAAAGACCTAATTTGTAATGATGAACAATTAAATTTTCAAAATGGCGGATATGTTTCTTCATAGGTATTATATTATCTTCTTATCTATGTTCTTCATTTAATATGTTTCGTAGAGTACCTTCATCAACTTGTTCATTATTAATGAGCATGCTGTGTTCTTTGAGAAGGTCCTACACTCATACAACTAATTCATGTTTTAAGCAAGACCTGTGTGTCGACCAGTTTAGTGAAATAGAAATCCATCTAAAAAATAAATAAAAATACGTATAAAACTGAATGTAGTTGTCGTTAGGACTAACGACTCCGTACACGCTACCTAAGCGCATTTTCAAAATCTTCATTACAAAAAATGCTATTTGATCAGATTTTGTCTTACTCTTTTGTAGATCTAATTTTCTGGTGGATTAACCACTATAGTTACCTACCTACCATTATATGATCCAATGCTGTAAGTGACCCACAAGTTAATTAAATGAACGCTGTGGCAATGGGTAACGACATGTCATAAGTGACGCATTATTCTAGACCACTCATCATATAAGAAGCATACAGCGACAATCTTACATTGTGATGTGAATATATCTGTTTTGTAATTACAATAGGTACATCCTGCACATACTTATATAGATAAGTAGATATATAACCAGTTAGAGATCGACACGAAAGTTTTCCCAAATCCAGTAATTCCAGTATAATAGATAAACATGGTAACATGATAGAAAGAAGGATATCGCAAGCCCGTAGCAGCTGCTTATTGGCACCAAATGTTACCCACATTTGGTGCCAATAAGCAGCTGCTACGGGGCAAACTGCCCATGAAACTAAAGGCAAAAATATTTGGGGAGTGTATCATGCCAATCTTCACGTACGGGACCGAAACTATGTCTCTCACCGAACGGTCAGCTGAGAAATTCTGAGTCGCGCAAAGGGCGATAGAGAGAGCTATGCTCGGGGTAACCTTGCGCGACCGAAAAAGAAATGAACGGATTCGGCGAAAAACGGGGGTGAAAGATGTGGTCCAGGTGATCGCGGAGCGGAAGTGGAGTTGGGCTGGCCATATTGCTCGAATGGATAGGCACCGGTGGACAAGACGAACCCTAGAGTGGAGACCGTGGGCGAACACCAGACCACGAGGCTGCCCACCGCAGCGATAGGTAGACGACATCCGAGGACACGCAGGTCATGACTGGATGGCCAAGGCAGAAGATCGAAAGTCATGGAAAGAATTGGGAGAGGCATAGGCCTCTCCCAACCAATTCTCTTCTTTAGCCTTTATTGGTCCATTTCTGGACATAGGTCCAGAAATGGACCAATAAAGGCTAAAGAAGGAGAAGAAGAAGAGATAAACGTGAAACACATTTCAAAGTTACCTTCCCAGGATAGACTTCCTTGCAGCAGCTCTCCGGCACGTTATCGTTCCAGTCCTTGTAGGTCCTGACTCCGCAGCACTGCAGGAAGGTCTGCGTGTCGTCCCAGGCGCGCGTGTACTCGTGCTTGGTGCCGTAGTAAGGGATGGCGGCAAACATCTCCCTGTCCAGGGTAGTCACCACCTTCTCGCGGAACACGAACTCCAGGATGCCACCCACCAGCATCACCACGAACATTATGAATACGAGGATGTAGTACTGTAATTGAAATAAATATACTTATGTGTGTTCATGTTAAGTTTAAGTGGAGATGGGCGGGACATGTGCCTAGGCGGGACGACGGAAGGTGGACCAAGGCAGTAACCGAGTGGTGGCCAACAGAAGGTTACCTAGGGGGCAGACCATTAGCCAGATGGATCGGCAACGTCGCCAGGGTTGTTGGGAAGATGTAGATAAGAAAGGCACAAGACCTGAAAGGGTGGCATGATGGAAAGCAGGCCTATACTCAACAGTGGGATAATAATTTTAATTTTTTTGTCAATAAAAATACCTTTTGACAAATTGATAGTAGCTCTCGGGCTAGGCAATCACGGCAGGAAGATTCTGGGAAAAATTCTCATAAGAAATTCTGCTCAAGATAGGTTATATAACAGTTTGTGTAGAAGATCCCTACGTGAGATAACAGGCCAAGTCAAAAAAGGTACCCAAAAGACCTGAAAAACCCAAAGAGATTTGATAATTTCTAATATGGGGCATATAACTGCTCCCACAGACGCTACGAACGTCGTGTTGAGAAAAAGCACATACCGTGAGCAACATGCACTTGACCTCCTTGGCGGCGCCGCAGCAGCCCAGCACGGAGAGCAGCATCATGGCCACGCCCATGGCCACCACCACGCCCACCGACGCGATGAACATGTTGTTGGACATCAGCGCGCTGGAGAACGAGCGCGTGGTCCACACCCACAAACCGATGATGACGGCCACCGCGCCGCCTAACTGAAATGTAACGAAACTCCGATAAAGAACTATATGGTTATAGAATAAATGAAATGAAATATAGTTAAAGTTTGGAAACTATCGTGAGTCGAAATATTCATTATAAATATAAACGGCTACACTCACGTTATGATTGTGTCGGAATAACTCCGACCAGGTTTCGGACAATTAGGATGTCCTTCTTCCGGGAGTTTACGCTTTGGATGCAGTCTACGCCGCGAATCCAAAGCGTAAACTCCCGGAAGAAGGACATCCTAATTTTCCGAAACCTGGTCGGAGTTATTCCGACACAATCATAACGTGAGTGTAGCCGTTTATATTTATAATGAAATATAGTTATTGGTACTTAAATTAGATAAAACTATAATAATATGATTATAGAGTACATGAAACAGCACGGCTCTCGGGTCAAAAGTCCTAACAGTTCGAGTAACCTACTAGACAGGTAGGTATTAAAGTTTCGTGATGTCACGCGTTTGCCATACCACCACCACAGTCAGCACTCTCCCATTCTCATAATTATACTCGTATTTGGTTAGGTGCTCCCAATAATAATGTGTGATATATAGTTCGGTTTGTCCACAAAATGCACCCCTCTGAATATCGTGAAGGTGGTTAAAACGAGGAGATTGTATCAATCCCTTCTGGCTAATTAATTATGTTGCGTGGTAAAGCGTAAATTTATCAGTTTGTTACAGACAATTAGCTTCAAAATGTACCATGCATATTCTGTATGTTTAGTGACAAACCTATTATTTATTTATATATTTATGATTTTAGGAGACATGGAGACATTTTGCTGACCATATCATCCACAAAAAATATAATTATAAATCCACAAAAAGCGACTTACCCATGTCACTACATTCATACATATGAGAGAAACCTTCATACATCTGCCACAGCTGTCCATTGCTCCTCCGCCACCCATGGCGATACTGAAAATAATTTTTGGTTTTCAGGGCTTTGCTTTACGATATTTAAGTGTACTTAGGTATACATATAGTTCTAACTCATAGTGGGTTTTTTTTTCATAGTAGGTACCTATGTATGATTCTTACCAACTCATTAAGTTTTATATACTCTGTTACTTAAATCAGTTTGAAAAAGGATTATAGCTGATATATATCCATGTCCTGGATATTTTTATGCCGGGAAAATGAATATTAGGATAGGAATAAATAAAAATTCCTGGAACTAATTAATACCTAACTCACTTATTGCAGACGTATAAAGTCGCAGGTGCTATTAGCCCAGAAGCAATGTATCGTCATTGAAGTTAACGAAGGTGTCTGTCGCATTTATCAACATCCTATAGATTCAGATTCCGTATACCTAATTCGTTTGTAGTAGCAAGCGCGTAAGGCCAAGTATTGTAAGTGTAAGGACATTGTAAAGATGTACCTAACAAGAATTAGAAATTACCTAAGTACCTACATTTTTTATCATTTACATTCAGACTTATAGACTACACATACACATCCTTAGGTTTTCTAGTATATGATTATGTATAGAATTGTATATAAGTACTAGGTTGTATATAGTAACTAAAATTGTATAAGTACATATAGTAACTAGGTTAATAATAATATATTTTATCAGGAACTCTTTGCAAAGTGCAATAAAACCGCATAAGAACTATGTTGAAAACAGTTATTACAGACAATATAGAAACAGGGTATATATGTACCATCATAATTATTATCATCATCATCATCAACCCATCACGTTCCCTTCTGCTGGGACACGGGCCTTATCTCATATGTACCATGATATTCATTTATTTTGGCTTTTTTGCTAATATTAACAGTGTTAGTTAGCCACTTTAAATATATATTACAGAACTGCAGAGTAATGACATGTAGGTATTTAATAGGGTATGCGTCATGCGTGCACTCCCCTATAGTACCTATACAATCATATAATGAGGTACCTTTGTATAGAAGAGACCGCGGCTATCTCATTCAAGTTTCATTAGTTACTTTGTAACTATACCACAGAATACAAAACAATTGCTAATAAAAAGGTGTTAAGTTGTACTTACTTATTGTTGCATCTACTTAGGTTATTCTTTGTTAACCCACACAATATAGGTAAGTAAAACAGAAGTAAACTGACAGTCGGAATTGTGATTTTAGAACAGATTTTGAGCTCGCTTGATAGAAGCAATAATGAAGTGTGTACACTCCTTGAGTATTGTACTGACATAAAATTTGAAAATCTTTAGCACTTACTTTAACAAAAGATCTGAATAGCTTTGCCTAGACGCTAAAACGCACATACAATCATACACTCATATCTACGCCGAACGTGCCTGGCTTCTAATAACTAATGATAATAATCAATAGTTTAGCATTTTGCTTTTACACGACACCAGACACTCGATGACATTGCAGGATGCATAGATACCAATACATTATGTATCTACGAGATCTAGATCGCCATGAAACTTAGTAGGTTAGTCATGAAGGTGTAGTACCATGTTATCCGACCTCTAATGATTCTTATTTTCTATTCATAGTCATAATTCCGTTCTAGGTTTTTTAAACATATTTCTCAAACAAACCATTTTCTTTCTATAACATCGATGTTTTAAAGTTAATATAATTATGCTTCCTAATAACCAGGTATATTATACAGCGGAGCAATAATGATCTTCAATAATAAACTCTCGATACCAACATTAGTATGTATTTGTATTATATATAAAGACATATATAATTATTAGTATCAGTTCACTATAAATAAGTTCTCATATAGGTATTAGTACTTACCTAATTACCTATGTATCATAATATTATATTGTTTATATTCAACTCACGATCTACCTTCAGAAGCTTACTATGCCAGCAATTATCATGCAACTACAAATTTGTTGTCATAAGAACGACTTATACCTTTAAATATGAAGCGACCACCGTAGATGTTTGGGTACCTATAGCTACCGTGTCATTGTACAGATATGTATGTCATGCACGTACGCTGAGGTACTCCCGCGCACTCGGACGAGACCTCAAGGTAACGCCGACTGCTGCTCGCAAGGTCCATCTAATCCATTCTCTCACTGATTGAGGATAATAAGTGAAAGTTGCATTACATTAATCAGAGGGCATAACACAAACCTTCAAGTTAGCTAAGATAATTTATATCGTGAATATCTCAACCGGTTCGGCCAGTATTCGCGCCAACATTGACTCGCACTCGCAGCAAAACATCGAAGAAATGCGGCGTTATTTAAATTCGCAGTGGCGCATTCTACGTCGGGTTAATCCACGTTACCCGCTGGGTTTGTTACAACAGTTTCACTTTACAATCACTCTCACTTATCACGTTACACGTTAGCGGCAGGCCGGAGGCGAAGGTTCAGGCGGGTCGCAATCGGCGGACGAGCGGTGCGCCGCGCTCGGTGGGACAATTTCAACTGATTTGGTTCGCAAAGGTGACTCCCCACCGCTCGCGCGCTGCAGAGCCTATAGGCTATAGGTAGGACAGGCTTTGAAGGCTCCGTCGCATCGCCTCAGTGTATTCATGATCCTATATGTAGGTACGCGTGCATTAACCGGGTCAGGTGAATAACAATGTATTTCTTCACATTTTTTGTGAGACAGTCGTCGTAACTTTAAGACACTTTGTAACCAAACGAACGCCACGCGCACTTACTGTTTATTAGCAAGTAGGTATATCAAATAATCAGTTTTATAGATACAAAACTGACTGCGCAAATATTTTTCGTGGTGTAAGAATCGAATCCTAAACTCTGAAGCTCACTACACCATAGAAACCGAGACTTGTCAGAACTGTTCAACGTTATCGTTCAAGTTTTTAGGTCAATAATTATAAGTTACAGAGCAATAAAAGCGGTGTACTGCCATAAAACAAGCTTTAATCTCACTGCACAACTCGTTAACAAAAATTATTGCTGCACTATTTCACATTTCGATGTGTGTATTTTGTTATAAACTCATATCGTACAAACAAGTAGTAGGTAGTTACTCGACTTCGAGATTTAGAAACTATAAAATATATTCTTCTCGCAAATGCTTCACAAGAAGCTTAGACCGGTCACCTCGCTAGAGTATATGTTCCTTGCCGGTCACGCCGTCTAGTGCGTTATGAAATTTTAAACGTACGTGAGAATACCTAGATAGCATTTTTACCTAAATTAGGTAACTTTTATAGCAGTTGGGCCAAATCTTCAGTTATGGATTCAATAACCATTGTGGCGTTAAAATCGCAATCATACATCAATATTTTTAGGCCTATGTCGTATAAACAGTAGACTTTAGACGTGAAAACCATTTTGTAGAAAAACATTATCTTTTCGGGCTTTGCCGCGAACGAATAAAATTAGGTTTTTAAATGACAATGTAAACAATGCAGATATAGTTTTAGATAATTATCTTTTATTAGCTTTTGTTAATAAACGTTTACTTAAAACTCAATAGTAAAACTGAATGGTACAAAGGTCTCGAACGCAAGTAACAAACATTGTGAGCATCGTGCTTCTCTACAAACTAGGGCAATTTACTTGAGCTTTGGTTTATAGGAAACGGAGTTCCATTGCGACCTTCAGCATACAAAATAAATAAATATATATTATCGTATTTATAAATATTGATGCATTATGTAACCACGACATTTAGCTGAAACGCGTTCATTAACATTAGGCTTATTTTGCAACATTTTAAATGTATGAACCGGAGTTATGATCCTCGGATTTAAACTGAAAACTGATCGAAAATGTATGTTTTCATTCCTTTTCTCGTTGTTTAATGGTAATTTACCACACAAACACGACTTCAGGCAATCTGAATACAGACACAAATAGAGTTGTTACAAATAGTTACAAAATAAGCAAACAAAATAATGTGGGTGCAGAATTCGTGGATCCAAATACCATAGTGCATAATATTGCAGTATGTTTACTACTTCAGTATTCACTTCACTCCAAACGAAGTTGCTTTACTAAAATGGTGACCAATCCAAACAATTTTCACTCTAATAGTACGTTATTGAACGTTCAGCTGCCGTTTACAAATTATATGAGAAAGTATCATACCATATCCGGCTCTAGTTTTTATTATAAATTGCTGATTAAATTATGCAAATGTTCCAAATAACAACTACATCGTTAAAGCCTTTATCTGTTATACAAAATAAATCTTATAATGTAAAATAAAATATGGATTTCTTTTGAAGAAAACTGAACTAAAAACATTGATTTTCTATAAAAACAATTTCATAATACGAAACAACATTTCATACTGAATTAATAATATATTACACGTTTTGCTAAAATACAACAAATTAGATACACTTATACACACTACACGCTACTGCGAATGAATACAAGTTGCAGACAATAAATTATTATTTATGAAATGACAATTACAACTTCATATTTAACATTAGATTCCCTAACATGAAACATTCATAAACGTTTTAACTACATCTAATACAAGACGCGCCTGCGCAGCTTCCAAACATTATTTATATTAGTAATATGCAAGTGCCTAGCAAGTTCATAACGCGAAATGGAGCTCATTGTTCCAGTCATCTTTCAGGCACTGGATCAGTAAATCAAATTGCATGACTGGAGTTTTTTTAATGGAATCAAGTTGCTGTCAATAACAAATAATCGTATGAGAATACAAAGGTTTTCTAATTCGGTAACTACCCTTCTAGCAGACTCTTTTTCAGTACCTCGATCTTTCAGGGCATATTTTTTTTTATGATGAAGTGGGCTCACGTTTGACAACAACTCACCTGATGGTAGGCGTAGTTGCGGTCTATGGTGGAGCACGTTTACCCATGAAGTGCCTATTCACTCTTGTCTTAAAAAGACCCAGGTTGTAATTGGAAGGAAATAAAACATAAGAGCGAGTGTGGCTCAGCGGGAACTCGTGTGACTTTGGATCCGACGCACCAGAGTTCGTAAACCGCTTGGCCGTGGACCAATGACTTTCTTAAGTTATTTGCACATTTAGCACTCACTCTAACAACGGCGAAGAAAATCATAGTGTCGGAAACTGGCATGTCCAAGAATCAGAAATTCCAGGACATTGGGTCAGCGTGGGGGATTATGTCCTATACTATTTCTATAAGAGAAGGCTCATGTCCCAACAGTGGGAATGTAATGGGCTGATGATGAAGAAAACTTAAATAAACACAGGGAGCAAAAATAGTTAATAATTAGAGAGACAGCTGAAGAGAAGATAACACCGCTTTCTTCATATGTTGTGGATATTACAACCATGATCAAGAACCATCTGAAGTCATAATACTGTTTTACGTTTTCCTTTATAGTGGTCCCGGATTCTTGCCTATTACATTTATTTGTTTGACATAAATCTTAGATTCTATTTATCGGACTTTTAAATTAACAGGTAAAAAAGCAAAGGAAGCAATTAACTTAATGATTAAATTAACGAAGTGCGAGGTACATTCAACTAGTCATTATTATAATATAACTCAAGAAGCTACGCAGATCCGTTTCAACTGAGCCGTTTCAGTCAGGAAATAGAATCGAGCTGATATTACAATTTGATATTGCAAGTTGTTTCATACACAACATTTTCAAGTATTAACAGTTTAATATTCACAATTGAGAGTAGAGCGATTGTGGCTCAGTGGGAGAACGTGCGACTTTCGTTCCGACGCACCCGAGTTCGAATCCCGCTGGCCTCGCACCACTGACTTTCTTAAGTTATGTGCAGATTTAACACTCGCTCTAAAATCGGTGAAGGAAAACATCGTGAGGAAACCGGCATGTCCAAGAATTTATCACAAAAATTCAAGGCCATGTGACATCCACCAACTCGCACTGGGCCAGCGTGGTGAATTATGGCCTATACTCCCTCTATGAGAGAAGGCCCGTATCCCAGCAGTGGGAACGTGATGGGCTGATGATGATGATAATTCACAACTGTCATTTGTTGTATTGACTCCATTCGTATGTTATTTCACACTTGGTTCATAATGGTAATAGATTCGAAAATGACACATCAATCCAATTAGTATTTCCTAACTGAAAACATACCCTTCACGTCTCTACCGGTCAGCCCTTACAGTTAGCATACATTATTTTAGTGCCGTTTGTTGAGGATCGTCCAAGCGAAGGTAGAATGAGTATTTTCAATGGCGACAAAGGAACCTCACAGAATGCTAGATCGAGAGGTAGCCGGATTATACAGCTTTGTTTACTTATTAGTTCTTATTTCCACAGGCGTACGGTAATCGGTACGTTAACGTCATTTCATACATACATGTTACCAACTCGAGATAAAAGCCTCGCAGTCAGCCGGCAACAAAAGCTGCTGCAAATTTTATTCGACCGTACAAATCGATGTCGCCAGACTCGTTGCTGATTTTTATGCCGTCCAATGTCGCCGATTTCATCACCAAATTAATATATGAAAGAAAACGGCGCGGTAAAACTATGTGAAATAGACAAAAGACGCACGACGGTCGCAGTTGGAACGCAGACACGATGACGTCACGTGTCCACGAAGCGGGCAGACGGAGCAACAACACGACGGTGGCACTTTGAACGCGGCGATGTTGTATTGTCACGATGGAAGCGGGCAGAGGAGGCGCAGAGACGCGAGGGGCGCGGGCGCGGGGCGCGGGGCGCGGGGCTTCACGCGGCGGCGGCGGCGGCGGGGCGCGGCGCCGCGGCGCGACACTACGGGCGCCGCGCGAACGTCGCGCCGCGCGCCGCATACGAGCCGCCTAGCGCGGCACCGCTCGCGGCCGCTGTCAAACAACACACATTTCAATTATAACTTGTAGATACGATTTTGTTTAGATTTTTGCTACTGCGCAGGTCACGTGGTACGATAATCAGCGGCCATAAAGTTTGGACATATATCTAGTTAAAACCTAAAACCCGACTGGCACTTATATTCGGAATGTCCTCATCGAGAGTTTTCATTTGATATCAAACGCGGCATATCTATCAATATTTTTTCTTAAAAGAGGTTGGTTTTTGTATAATAAAATCGGCCATATTGGATTTAGTGTGAAGTCATATTTATAATCTATGACGCTCAGTGTAAAGACGCATCTTTTGACACCTTATTTATAAAAATGCGATAAGCTTCCCTTCTCTTTTCCCATTGCACCACTACATATAGGATCGGCAACACATCGGCATTGCCTCGCGGCAGTGACCACTTACCAGCAAGTGGGATGTCTGTTTGTTAGATATTCTTTTAATGTAAACAATAATTTAAAAGAGCTTCCACCTTACACTACAGGGACATTATATAAGGTAAAATTTAGTCATAATAATGTTTTGTGTATCTCACCTTGATTAGGGAAGGGCAGACAGTTCGTCTTCAGAACTTCTTCGTGATTACCGTATGCACAGAATTTAACTACTACTGTATTCGCCGAAACGCCGGTCACCTCAGCTTCATAGAACTGAAATTACAATAAATAGCATTAGTACAAATTCATAAATGTAGATCTATTCTATATGTGATAAAAATATTTGTTTTTGTTTATGATAGATCTATGTTTGACCACTATTTCGTCTCATCATCTTCATCATCATCATTTCAGCCCGTGTCCACCTACTGCTGGGTACAGGCCTCCTCTCCCTCATGACATTTGTTCCGGTCCTGTGCATTCTGCATCCATAAGTTTCCTACCCCCTTCACTATATCATCGGACCATCTGGCCGGTGGTATGCCTACTAGTCTTCGCCCGTCTCTTGGCCACCATATTAATATGATATAATGAAAAACAAATGTTGAAATTTGCGGCTAAATCATGGGACAGAAAGAAACTAAGCACACGTTGTGAGTTGCGAGGCGTGTACTCACGTTATTGTCCTCCCAGTAGAGCGCGAGGCAGCGGTCGCCGACGGCCCAGCTGACGTCGGCGACGCCGAGCACGGCGCGCGCCTGCTCGTTGACCGCGGCGTGCTGGAAGCCGAGCAGCGAGCCGGCCAGGAAGCCGCCCGCGCCCGCACCGTACCCCTCGCGGAAGTACTGGCGGCCCGCCACGGGCGCCACGGCCGCGTACCCGCCGACACCGCCGAAGCCCAGCCCGCCGCCGCCGTACAGCGCCGCCTGCGCCGCCTGCGCCGCTTGCGTGGCCTCCAGGAATCCGTTCTGCCGGCGCCGGTACTGCTCCTGGTACTTGGCCGCCTCGGCGAGCGCGTCGCGCGGCGACAGCAGGCTCAACCCCGCCGCCGCCTCCGCCAGCGCCTCCATGCTCGAGTTGCCGCGGTAGCTCTGCTGCTGTTGATGCTGCTGCTGCATCGTGTTGTCGTTCATGTTCATGTTCCGGTCGCCCCGCGAGCTCATGTCGTGGTAGTGGCTCTGCTGGCTCTGTTGACTGTGATATGAGTTGTTGTATGGCATGTTCATGTTGTGATTGCTGATGCTTATGCTGATGTTAGCTTGCTGTTGCTGTTGTTGCTGCTGTTGCTGTTGTTGCTGCTGCTGCTGTTGCTGCTGCTGTTGTTGTTGTTGTTGTTGTTGTTGTTGTTGTTGCAATTGCTGCTGCCTCTGTTGCTGCTGTTGCTGTTGCAACTGGTGTTGTTTGTTCCGCTCTTCAATTTTCCGCTGGAACCGTGGAGGTTTCTCGGCCTGAGTCTGGAATTTCCTGTCATCCCTGTGCGGATGATGATTGTCATTGTAGTGCCCCCTGTCTGACCCCCTGTGCTTGTCGTACCTCGACCCTTGAGGGCGAGAATTGTTTTTGGCACTGAACTTATCTCTATGTTGATAATTTCGATCGTTTCTTTCATCAGCATGGTTATTATTATATTGGCGATTTGTTTTCTCCTTATCTTGAGGTACATTGGGGAGCTTATCTTCGAGGAAATCAAATAAAGATACTTTTGCAGTGGGTTTTACTGGAATACCATCATCGTCGCTATTGTCCTTGTTGCGCCCCTTGCGTTTAGGTGGCTGATCTTGTTCTTTATTCTTCTCTTTTCCTCTGCCTTCAGAGTTATCACGCTTCTGCAGTATTTTAAGTGCTCTTTCAACATTATTCTTGGTATACCTGAGTGCATTCTCTGCCTGTTCTTCCGTGAACCCAGCGTCGACTATCTTCTGTACATTTGCATCTAGTAGTGGCTTGGTGCCACCACCAAATACCTGGAATAAAAAGAAAAGATTTCATAAAAATTTAATTTTGTTTAATGTTTCTCATTTATCGGTGATTAAAATTCATTGACTGCAAACTTGAAACATTATTTATTATGACAAATATTTAAAACAATAACAAACGAACAAAATGAAGATAAAATAATGCTAACCTTCTTAACCCCAGACAGTCTTTGAGCTTCAGCTATTGCTCCTTTCCTTTGAGCTTCAAACTCAGCATTGTCTTGCTTAGCAGCATCCTGGAGACTCTTAAACTGTTTCTCCACTGCAAGAGCCTCCAGTCTCTGCCCAAATGGAATCCAAGGTGGTGGCCCACCATCCACACCTATCCCACCTGTTGGATACATTATATTAAGTAATGAATAGGATATAACAATTGTTTGCACAAACATTTTGTAACATGTCCATCAATGTGTACGCTAACATTGTATTATTTCTACTTACCTCTTGTATGCTTTGCAAGGCTTCGATTTAACTCCCATTTCTCAATCATATGTGACACTTTTCCCCCCAAAACTGTGACTACACTCGGTGTCAACCAAAGTATTCCATGGCATGCCTCTAGGCCCTCATTACTCAACAGAAGCTTAGTTCCCGGTGGGGTGTTAATACTTATACTAGTTATAGGACTAGTCTCTAAGCCTGTACAAGTGGTCTTGCCATCATGCATGGTCAATTTCAGCATACGGGGGGCATGACTTGACTCCTCATTCGCTTTAGGTGCTGATACATTCCTTATTTTCTGTATTTGGACAACAATAGGCTTCTCTAACTTAGAAGGTTCCTTTGTAAAATCCTCTGGAAACGCAGCATCTCCAATATCCCTCAAATCATACTGAAATCACAGACATACTAATGACCCCTGAAGATTTTTTAATTATTAGATATATCCTAGTATGTGTACTTACGTCTAGCGCCTTTCTACTAAGAATATTTACATCTTGTATTTGACCGTTTTCACTGACTGTTTCCACGCCGCTTTTGCTTAGATGCCTGGAGAAATAAAAAACCATATTGGAAACACTATACCTTATTTTTATAGCACAAATAATTGAAACTTTACGAAACATATAATTACCAGCCTAACTCCCTGAGATTCTCTTGAAGGGACATATTTAGAATAGCTAATAAAACATTACATACTCAGGAAATTAAATTGAAAATAAAAGCTATGAACATACGGTGGAACACCATGACATGAATGAATGAATGAATTTGAAACATGAATGAACGTCTTTAATTATTTTTTTGGCCCGGATACTTCTTCCTCTGAGCCGGATACACATCTTTTATTTTGGATGAATGCACTTCTACAGAGTAAACACAAAAGTTAAAAAAAGTTATGATATCGAGATCGTGTGTGTCACTGTCACTCGCTTTATCACTGTCACTTTCAAACCATCAACGTCACGTCACACGTCACAAAATTCCCTTCAACAGTTGGTTCAACAATTCTCAGTCCATTTCATTTCATATCTATTCAAATTAATAATTGAGTCATCTTTACGACAACGACCTAATATTATACAAAGCTTTTGTTTAATCATCATTATGTCGACAGTAAGTAAAGTAGTCAACTGAGGTGAGAAGTATCGAGATGTTAGTTTTGTTTACTTTTTGTTCATGGTTCTCTTGTTTTGCAGACCCATATTTTTAACGTGGAAATGACATGCGAAGGTTGCTCCGGTGCCGTTGAGAGAGTTCTCAATAGACTGAAAGGGCAAGGAGTCGACGACATCGCTATCAGCCTACCGGAACAGAAAGTGTCTGTCACATCAACACTCAGTGCTGAACAGTTATTAGATGTTATTAAAAAAACCGGCAAAAAAACTACATACGCGGGCACACAATAACTCCAAAGGTTACTCAGGTACAAGCTCAAGGTGAACATGTTAAGCCATCTAAAATTTACATTTTCATGTAAAAAATGAGGCTCATAGAATATGCATAGTTATATATAGTCATCAAATGTTACATCTTTTTGATAAATTTATAATATATTCGCAAGCTATTATTACTTGTGTTACCATACTTATTGTTTCAAAGACATTTTGTCAAAATTTTGTATTTATTTGTTGTATCAGTGATATTTTTAATGCACCTACAGTATTTGAAATAAATATTTTTACATAAAAATTAGCATTTCAATAATATATTAAATTTATTACATATAAAACATATAACAAGATAAAAGTTATCATTTATTTTCTAAAACATCTTCTAGTGTGTTGAGCCGCAAGTCCACAAGGTCAACGGCTTCATGTAATGCATTCAAGTGGTCAACAATAGCATTCACAGTTGGCAAGACATCACCACAATCACACTCCTTTATCTTGCTGTCTGGCCCTAAAGTAAATGTTTTATCTAATCTTCTTACTCTTTTGAGTAACGGCTCATTACCTTGTCTAAAGCTCTGATTGATTATTTTAAAGCCACTATTTATTGGGTAACTTCTCTTTCTGCCAACCCACTCTATTGAGCCGCTTGTGTAACAAACATCATTATCTTTGAGTTTGATCATTCCAAATAAATCCTCATCCTCCTTAAGATCCGTTACTATTGACTTTGACTTGTCCATCGAGTAGAGTGAAGGGATAGTAAATGTGGCTCGAGTAGGGGGTTTCCTTGGAATATGACTCATGTGACCTACACTGTAATCATCAGGATCATCAAGATAGTTGGAATGTACCGATACATTTCTCAGAAATGAATGCTGATATACACTTCCAGGTGTATTTGAAGAAACTGCTTGTATCCCTGATAACCCAGAATGGTTTGATAGATCTGGATCTATGAAAGTGCTGTTTGCATTAGGCTCTTCAAAGGTTGTTTGCCTCAACGACCCATGGCTGACATCAAACATATCATCCAAGTGGATAAAAGTAGTAACAGGATACTTGGCGCTGTGATAGCACAAATGCCAAACTCTCTTACCCTGGTTTATACAATTGCATTAGTAAATCAGTACAACTAGCATGACCATGATCTCTTCAAAGGAATGCAATTCTCTCTAAACTCAAGCTTTTGGAATGCTACCGTGTATGCTGAAGTTACTGATTGCAAACTTTCCTGTGTAGTAAGGGAATGGTTTTAAGGATTTATAGCAATACTATGTACTCATACTACATGTCATCACATTATATTTACTTTAGCTACCATAGATACAGTACAAAATTACAAATTATATTAATTTTACTTAGTCACTATTTACAGTAAATCTAATATCATCACTTTTTAACAACCTGATGTCTAGTTTTTGTGGTAGAAGGCAATTTCGACTTAGAAGAACTGGGAATAGAAGTTGAATTCAGTGCAACATTCTCTTTTGTGTCATTAGCAAGTTCAGTGAAGTTGGTTTTCCATATGAACACCTAAAAACACATTAATTTATACATTATATTATAGATGGCATTTAAGGATTAGTAGAGAAGCATAAACATTTGGCATACCAATTTGTCATCACCAGCAGAAGCAAATAGATCTCCACTAGGTGAGAATATCACAGTATTGACTGGTCCACTATGCCCACTCAAAGTGAATATGGGATGGCCTTCTAACAAGTCCAGTATCTGCAAAACCATAAATTTTGTAGTCATTGGTTACATATATTGGTATTTTATTAAAGATCTTTAAAATTAACACTGCCATAGAAAATTTATTGAGGATACTTTACCTTCATCTTGCCGTCTTTGCTAGATGTTAGTATGTAACTTCCACTTGGATGGAATGCCAGTTGTGTTATAGCATCATTGTGAATACTGAAATTAATATGATGACCATCAGTCATTGTGACAAATTTAAGTTAGCAGAAACAAGTGAACAGTTCTGTGAATAAATTAGTCAATTGGCATATTGCATTATGTAAAATTTGCCATAATAATAAATTAGTGACACAATAAAATTGAAAAAAGAGGCTGATATTTACCTATAGTACTGTACAAGGTTGTGTGTTCTAACATCATATAGCTTAACATTTCCCTGATTAGTTCCTATTGCCACATAACATCCTGAGGGGTGCCAGGCTAAATATGTCCCATGGCCTCTCTGGTCCTTGTATGTATGGATACATTCCCCACTATCAGGGTTCCAGAGCTTAGTCGTCTTATCATCAGAGCAAGAGGCTATCACAGAAGCGTCTCCAGAGATGCGAGCACACCTCACCCAATTGGTGTGTCCAACAAATGAAGCTAGGAACTTATATTTGTCTGTTGCCCATATTTTCACTATTTTATCATCTGATGCTGTTATCATCTGAAATCGTAATTGGAAGTACTTAATATAAACACCCTGACCAGATAGTTCAAGCGATACCATTAAAAACAACTCTCTAAACAGGATTATTATTATTTAATGAATAATAAAAACTAGGAAGAATATATAACCCATCACACCTTTGTTCCATCTGGACTGAACTGTACAGATCTCACAGTCTGTGAATGAGCTTTGAACATGCCAGTGCTGCCGGTGACGGTGGGCACCCACAGCCTGACCGTCTTGTCCCGGGACGCCGACGCCATATACTTTCCCGAAGGAGAGAACGTCACATCCATCACGGCTTCGTCGTGGCCCTGGAACCTGTAGCTCCTCATGGTACCACGGAGGTCCCATAGCTGAAAACATGAATCAGTTTTAAGTTTTCTAGAAACGCCGGTAGTAGCCATGGTAATGGGTACCCGAGAAGAGATATTACCATAACACTGTTGTCTAACGAGCTGCTAGCGACCTGCTGTTCATTGGGACTGAAATACAAAGCCGTGATCCCATTTTGATGGCCTATTAACTGCTTCTCTAAACAAGGCTCAAGAAAAGTAGATCTCTCATCCATTTTTTTTTCACTCTTAAAAATTATCTAGAATCCGTTTAAAAAACTTGAAATTCCCTTGAATTCAAAAATTTAAATTAGTTGTCATTTGATTTGACAGTTTGACAGCTCCCACATATTTATTCTATATTTTATCTTTGCTCGGATGTAATAAAAAACATTTTAATACTTGGTCTTTGAAAAAAATCATCAAATCATTGAGGAATGCTTTTTTTTTTTTTTTAATTCGCCCGTTTGGGCAGTTGAGGAATGCATCAAATAAACCAAAGATAAAATATAGTAGTTTGTCTTTGAAATAAACAGTTTTAAACAAAGACAATGTATCTATTAAAATCTTTGGTTTTAAAAACCTCAGAGTAATGACCAAAGATTTAATATAGTACATTGAGGAATGACACTATAGAGTCCTTGACAGCGTAACACTTTTGGAAAGCAATAGTTTTTTGACAGTAATTTTGGAGTGTTTACCATACCTATGAAAAATTCTCCCATTCGCTTGAATGAAAATGTAACGTGTTCTGCGTTGCATTGCAGCCACTATAACTTCAGAAGTTCGTGGTTGGTCTGTAAAAGGTAGGACATCTGTACTATTCTGTACCCCAGAGTGAAAGAATAGGGAAATAGGGAATTATGCATATGTTGTCGAAAAATCTAGAAATTACTTTTTATGATAGACTTCTGTAAACAGATCAAAGGGTGAAGGTCTCTTTTAGGTAGCCGAGTAATGAATACGTTCTAGCGTGGCCACAGAATAATAGTACAGATTTCGTACCTTTTACAGACCAACTACCTACAACTTTCTTAAGTTATAGTGGCGGCGCTACAACGCAAAGCTCTAAGGAAATTGCGGTAATTACATTTCCTTACGGTATGCTTCTTATGCAATCATTAATATTTTGTTGTTAACCAGGTTTTATCTAGGATTAAAGTCAGGTAAATAAAATAATCAACTAAAATATATGACACATTTATACAATATACATACATTCATTATTTCCATACAGGTAAAATTTACAATAGAAGAACTAGTATTTTGACATAATTTACACGACTGCAGCACAACTGATACTTAGGTTATAGGGAGATAGATAAACACAATGTTAAAAAAAACACTTGAAGTATTCTAAATAGCATAGTGTCTCAGTTAAATGTCATACTGTCGGAGTAGATCACAGACGTACTTATGAAAGTCAATTATTACATTGACCATACCACCGTATTGGATAGCACTAACTATACATAACTGTCAATTCACTACACTAACCCGAAACGGTTTGTCCTTTTGTGTCCTGAACAGCCTTGACGTTCACATGATGATGAAGTCTACGTTCATGAACTCGTTCTCACTATGTGGCGTTAATTAGGATTAGAAATCCGAGATTCGGTGCTTACATTTTTATTGTAGGATTGTGATCCATCAATGGAATTGGATGATTGGCCAAAGTAACGACAGCAAGGACCTGTAAGATAAATTTATTACACAAAATAAGAACTTATTTACAACATATTTTCTTACATAAGAGGCGAATGCCTTTACTATTAAAATAATTCTACTCTCTTCTTACTAAACTTTAACTTTTTAATTTCAAATTAAATAAAAACTATAATCATTAACTACTTTTATTACCTATATCTTAATTAAATGGTTTAAGAATGCACAATTTTAATACGTTTAACATTTTACATAAATATGCAATTTGTTACCCCGTGACGTAATGGGAACTGAAATGTTTGTACGATGGCCACTGATACGAAAGAAAACGAGGAAAACCATTAATATGGTTTTATTCAAATGAAATTTATAGGTAGTGTGAATGACAGCACAGCAATGTCATTCACTTACTTTTATCAGTTTAACAATAGACAATATAAAAGAGTTCGGAACTACCACATTCACCCGCGCGTCAGAGAACGTAGTCTTGGAGATAGACGGGCGCTCTCCTCTCTCTTAAGGAGCGTCGAGTTTCATGCTGCTCAGCATTCTCTATAGGTAGTACCTCTGCTGGAGTAGCTGGTGTCTCCCCTTCACCCTCAGCATCCTCAAAGTGATCTGATTCTGATTCAGAGAGATCGACCTCTTGGTGTGGAAGAGGGGCCAGTTGCCTGTTTGATATTGTGGTTTCGCGACCATCTGGTAGTCTCACATGGGAATAAGATGGATTAGCTTCTAGAAGTTCTACTTCTTCCACTTCAGAATCATATTTTGATCGCCTCGTGTTATTTCGCATTAATATAATGCCTGGCTCCAAGAGCCACGTTGGCACTGATTCTCCATTCACTGTTCGGCGAGCATGTCTGAAAAATCTTTCATGGGGAGTGGCATTAGTGGCCGTACATAGAAGTGAACGGATGGAATGAAGAGCGGGTGGTAAAGCTCCCAACAAGTTGTCTCAAGGTTCATTGTTTTTAAACATAGCTTTATTGTTTTCCACAAAATGCCATTAAGACGTTCGACTTGGCCGTTTCCTTGTGGATTATATGGCGTGGTTCTGCTACACGCAATCCCATTTGTTACTAAGTAGCGCCGCAATTCATGAGATATGAAGGCGGTTCCACGGTGAGGTGAGGCGGTTCCTGAGTGTATATATTGTGGAGCTCCATAAGTGGAGAATAAGTCCTTGAAGCATTTTTTAACGGTGTCAGCAGATACATCTTTACACGGATAAGCAAACGGGAATCTTGAATATTCATCTATTATTGTTAAGATATATCGATTCTGGGTGTTAGTAGGTAGAGGTCCTTTGAAATCAACGTTGAGTCTTTCAAATGGTGCTGTCGCTTTTATAAGGGTTCCTTGATGTTTCACAAATCTAGGTTTAATTTCTGCGCAAATACGACATTCTGATGTCATCTTCCTGATATCATCTATGGAATAAGGTAAGTTCTTAGACCGTACCCAGTGCGCCATCCGCACGATACCGGGATGTCCAATGTTATTGTGTAGCTCATTCAGTCTACTTGTGGTCATGTTTGAGCAAACTCGGGAAAGAGTATCAGCCGTAACATTTTCTTTACCCGGCCGGTAGATTATATCATACTTGAAGTTTGACAACTCAAGTCGCCACCTTTCTATCTTTTCGTTTTTAATCTTACTTCTATGTGACTGGTTAAACATAAATGAAACAGATCTTTGGTCAGTTATCAACAAGAAATGTCTTCCGATGAGGTAATGTCTCCATTTTCTCAAAGATTCAACCACAGCACTCGCTTCTTTTTCTATTGATGAATGATTGCGTTCAGAGTCGTTCAGTGAGCGAGAAAAGAAAGCCACTGGGCGGCCATTTTGAGAAAGGGAAGCCGCAATTGTGTGCTCAGAGGCATCTGTTTCTAAAGTGAATGTCTCGTTCTGATTGATGACAGTTAAGGCTGATTTCATTATATCCCCTTTAAGTTTTTGAAAACTATGAATCGCGTCTTCTTTTAAAGGAAACTCAGAGACTTTGGTTAGAGGATTGATCTTTTCCGAGAAATTCTTAATCCATTTTGAATAATGGGCGAACATGCCAAGAGTCCTTTTAAGCGTTCGTGAGTCAGTCGGAACGGGTAGATTCATAAGAGGACTGAGGCGGTCTTCGTCCGGTCGAATAGAGTTCCTTTCAATTTTGTAACCTAGCAATTTTATTGACTCTTGCCCGTATACGCATTTGTCTTCATTTAGTGTCAGACTATATTTTGCCACAGCCTCTCTGAAACGCGTCAAGTTATGATCATGATCTGATTTTGTTTTGCCACATACTGTGACGTCATCTAGATACGCGTAGGTACTTGCTAGTTTCTCTCTAGAGATGACATAATTTAGAGATGCCGCAACTCCGTTTGTAACTCCAAACGGTATTCGAGTAAATTGGTATAAATTCCCGCAAGCTTCAAAAGCCGTATACTTTTTCTCAGTTGACAAGATTGGTACTTGGTGGTACGCACTTCGTAAATCAATTTGACTGAAGAAATTATGTTCTGCTACCTTCGATACAATTGACTCGATGTTAGGCAAAGGGTATGCATCCAATTCAGTATATTTGTTTATCGTTAAGGAGTAGTCAATCACTAACCGTCTGCGGAGTGTCGTACCTCCAGTGACTAAGACTTGAGCTCGCCAAGGTGAATTACAAGGTTCAATGACTCCATCCTTTAAGAGTTTACTGATTTCTTCACTTATAAATTGATTATCAGCTTCAGTATGCTTTCTGGATTTTATAGCGATCGGTTTTGCATTACCTGACAGATTGGCGAAAAGTGAAACTGGGGGTACTGCAGCTTCTATGACGTTACAGATCTTGAGTGGCTTCTCTGGGCCCCCGAATTTAATTTCTACGGATGAATGGTCGCTCAAAAGGTCATGGCCAATAATCACATCAGCACAAAGGTCTTCCAATATATATATAGGCTTTCGACTGTACGTATGCTCGCTAAGTTTGATTGTTGCATAGCAAAACCCATCGACGAGTGAGGTCCGTTTCTTCGAAGCCAACGTTACCATTCCCTTCCATGGACGGCGTTTCAGATTTAGCATTTGTGCGAAATTTTTGTCGATAAAGCTCGTAGAACTTCCACTATCGATTAGAGCATCGGCTTTGTAGTTGTTGACAGTGATAGGTACTGTAGTCTTTCGTAAGCTAGCTGGAGAGGCTGCTGAAATGGCTGATAGCTCTTGCTCTCTTGGTTGCGCTACAGCGTTACTTGTCGGCTTGATCGGAGCGTTTCCACTTCTGCAGACTTTAGCGAAATGGCCCTTCTTTTCGCAATTTTGGCACGTAGCATGGAAAGCCGGGCATTTTATCCGCTGGTGAATGTTTCCACCACAGAAGAAGCAGCGCCTACGAGTCGGAGCGGCAGCCAGATTGGAGCTATTTTCTGCTTGAACGGTATCTTCGATTTGATTAAGTTCCATCGAAGAGTGTTGATGGTTAGTTTTGAAATCATTCGAGTTCCTTTCAGCCATTTCCAGAGATATTGCTTGATTAGTTGCTTCTTCTAGGCTTATTTCTAAGTTTTCAAGTAGCCTTTGCCGAAGTTTTTGGGAATGTATTCCAGCAATGAAAGCATCACGCACATATTCATTTCTGTATTCTTCTGCACTGACATGTTTGAAGTTACACTCGAATGCCAGTTGTTGTAGCGTGCGTAAATAATCGGCCACTGTCTCTTCAGGTTTTTGCTTCGTTGATATAAGCAAGTACCTGGCGTGGATTTCATTTTTGGACTTCAGATAAATTTTGTCTAATAGGCACAAAGCTTTCGAGTATTCTTTCGTCTCCCTTATAAACGAATATACATTAGGGGACACATTATTCAATAATATTTTTAATTTTGTACTATCAGATATTTTTGCCACTTCCGCTTCTTCAGAAAGATAGTTCTGAAATGTTTCCTTCCAGTACCGATATTTTAAGTCGGCGGCAGGAGTTCCCGGATCGACATCGAACTTATCTGGTCTTAGTAGTCGCGCTAATGAGGACATCGTACTATGTTTTTATCATTAGAATAAATTGATACGAAAGAAAACGAGGAAAACAATTAATATGGTTTTATTCAAATGAAATTTATAGGTAGTGTGAATGACAGCACAGCAATGTCATTCACTTACTTTTATCAGTTTAACAATAGACAATATAAAAGAGTTCGGAACTACCACAGCCACACTGACACACGAAACTGGTCAATGTTGTTTTAACAAAATAACACCGAAAACTGAATATATCAAGCCAAATGCAGGTTCTAATTGTCGAACCCGATGTATAGTTACATCCACATAAATTATAGTTACCGAAAAACATCAATAAACACAAGAAAAACACATACGTTTGAAAACTTAATCTTTCAGTACAATTTTCACTTCATCATGAATGGAACACCCGAATATTTTTTCACATTCAATTCTAAATTGTTTCTAGTACACATTCACAAAGATTCACTTAAAAATAATAAAAAATACCACAACACAAATTAAAAAACCACAAGCCGACCCTGCCGGGCCACTATTTTGACTTAACATGTCATGACCAAATTGACCAATGTTAAGAAAATGCATTGAGGAATGACACTAGACCTCAATGAGAAAACGGGTTACGCGATAGAGACAATATGATAATAGTTGTACCTCGTTCTTTATAAGAGCCTGTTGTATAGCGCTATCCTAGTTTAGGTCGGAAAACTTCGTAATTATCCCTCTATAGTGTAAGACCTCAATGGTATAGTATTATAATACGTCTTTGGCAATGACACTTAAAAACGTACGATTTTTTTGGTAAAAATGTTTGAGGTCTCACACTATCAAAAATGCTTACTACGTACGGCTTTTTTCAAGCTGGTATATTATTTATTCGTTTTTCCATCTGACAACCCTGCTTCTGACTCCTCCGACTTTCTTTTCCACAGATAAAATTCAGTTTAAAATTTGTCCAAATCCAACACGAGGTACATCTTCAATGTTTTGTTAGAAAAATATAAATTTTCGTACTAATTGATATTATCTTCGTAATTACTTAATATCTTATACTTACGACTTTCTTTCCCTATCGTTAGTACGCAATTGTATCAATTAATGCAGTGAATTAATATAATTGCACGCCCAACACCGGGTGCACGTCGTTTTTTATTATTTACATTTTTTACCAGCTCCCCTTCAGACCATTCAGTGACAAGGTTGTGTATTTTATTTCAGAGTTGAATAATCGAAAAGCATGAAGTGAAGGATCATCTTATTAGATAGAATAACTTAATTGCTCACAGCTGGTAAGGACAAAGAGTTGTGCAGTGAATTGCATTCATTGTGTTGCACCACCTATATTAAAATATTTTTCTTTTGCGGATAGTGAAAAGAAGTCGTCACTATGAACATGAGCGGGGTAGGAGGCGAGGTGCCAAGTGAGGTGATGCTGCTGGCAGATGAACTGAGCCGAGCAGTGGAGCTCACTCACTTACCCACAGTCTCACATGAGCAGCGGGTGCAAGCCTACAATGCTTGTGAAAAGTTAGTGTTATTTGCATATAACTATTTCATTTTATTTTCATGTCGGCAGCCATCTGGATTAAAAAAATGCTGTACAATTAACTCTGTTACAGTGCATATAAAAACTGAAATTTACTTTTGTGTAACTAAAATTATTCTTTATGAATACCTACAATACACTTGTATTCTACAGTATAATAGGTATGTAACTTTTTTAGGCAATAATTTTGAATACTAAAAATTTCCTATCACACACTTTACTGCACCGCTACCATTTTTCTTGCACATCCTGGATGACTGGTAGAAAATGCTATCTAGCATATTAAGTCTAAAAATAAATAAATATAATTCCTAGTTTTGTAAACAGTTCTTTTAATCCAATAAAATATCACAAATAGATTTTCAATGGTATTTTGGCCAGAGAAGCAATATCAAATGGTACAGAAGTTTACTTAAAGACAGAATATTCAGAAGTGCTCATAAAATATAAAAACAGAATAATAGCAGAATGGAAAGAATACTTTGATATTGCTTCTCTGGAAAAAGGCATATGGTACAGAACGATGCAAAGCGAGCCCCCTCACATACCATGGTATGCCAATATTAAAATAAGTAGACAACTTATTGTAATTGCTCATAGACTGCGCTCCGGACACATGCCCCTCAATAAATTTAAATACCTAATGAAAAAAGTGGAGAGCCCTAATTGTGACCTGTGTGGCGTTATGGAGGATGTATATCATTTTTTGCTAGAGTGTGTTCGGAGTGTGTCTATTAGAGATAATCTGTATACATTAAAATCAATCTGCCAGTCTGATGTGGGTCTGTTCCAGGGCATCCTATCTGCACCAACTTCGGATGCGGCTAGGATGATCTATCAGTCCACATACAGGCTGGTTAAAAACAGTACCTAAGTATTAATCGAAATCAATATGGGACTGACATAGTCGTTGTACGACTCAAAGTCCCTAAATTAAAACAGATATTAAAAAAAAAAAATGGTATTTTTGATATAAACTGTGTTTACATTTTAGCTTCAAGGATCATTCCCCGTGGTGTGCCCAAGCTGGTCTGCTACTCGCCAATGGTGCGCAGTACTCTCCTGTTGTGAAGCATTTCGGACTAAAGCTAATGGAACACACAGTGCAGAGCCGCTGGCCACATATCACTCAAGCTGAGAAGATATTCATTAAGGTAATTCTTCAGCAAATTCTATTACCCAGGATCTTGTCTAATGTCTCTTATTACTTTGACAAATATTATCAAATAACAATGTCTAGCAATGGCATCTTAATAGAACATAGACCATACTTGTAGTTCCATAAAAAAACAAAAACTGACACTTTATATATGTATTATGTCTTATTTAACAATTTGGTGTATCTATGTAATACTTAAAAGAACTATTTGGCTTGACATGCTTATTTATCATGCTGGAAGGTTTTATCACAGAAGGGTTATTAACTTCTTAGTAAGAAAACTAAAAAAAATGTGACTACCATTAACACATTAAAAAAAAAATTGCAAATAATGAACCATTGACTTTGAAATGCCAATAATTGCATCCTCCTCTCTTCTAATGTTGCTGTGCAAAACGGGGTCCATACGAGACTTTGTATGTTTACCAAATTACACCTTGTACTACCTATGGAAGCAATAAATAATCTGAATCTGGTTAAAATACATCAGGTTTTATTCTTATCTTATTCAATGAGAGGAGGATAAGTCCTGCACTGACGTCCCGCATGGGGTGTATTGTGCATTTCCCCCACCGGCATCCACCCAAGCCATCCCAACTCCTTGAAGTAATGAAGTTCGGCTTTGGGGCGCTGGCATAGCTGCTCCAGTGTTAAGGTTGTTTGTAGGGAAGATGAAGGTGATGGTATGTGTCCGGTTTCTGCCGTACCGTTTAAAAATACATCGTAAATACATCAGGTGTTTTTAGATTTAAAATCAAACCAGAAAACATTGCTTGGAATGCTCCTACCATCAATTATGTTTGGATTTAAGTGTCTCTTGACTATGTGTTACATTGATCTAGATTGTATCAGTGCTACTCCCAAGGGCACATTATGTTTTATTGTATCAGTCCTACAATTTAAAGTTGCTAAGATTCTATAATATTTCCTATTGTACTGTATTATATTGTATTATATTATATATTTTAAGTCTAGTCTAGATAATTTTATGGAAATAGAACTTGTACATAGTACATTATTTTAGGAAAATGCAATGAAGCTGCTCTACATGGGCGGATGGGAAACTGGGCACCTCAACAATGCACTAGCTCGCGTCATCGTGGAGATGATCAAGAGAGAGTGGCCACAACATTGGCCCACACTCCTAGCCGAGCTCAACGATGCCTGTGGGAGGGGACACATGCAGACCGAGATTGTACTGCATATCTTCCTGAGGCTGACTGAAGATGTTGCTACTTTGCAGGTTAGTCTATATTCTGATAATAATTATGTTTTTTTTATGATGTAAATATAATGATATTATAAAGATTTAAGAAAGAGTTTTCTAGACATGACCAAGGAAGTAAACAACTATCTAGAGTGTGTTTTTTATAGGAAAGCATATGAAGCTAAAGCTAGGCATTTATGCCTAGTTCATGACATAGTTTTTGAAATCATTAGTTGACCCATATATTCCCTCGCAGAGTCATCAACCCACAATTACAAATAGGACAGACAACTAATGATCCACGTGCAGTATTTGCACCTTCAAGTGGGTAGGTACCACAATGACGAAAGTGTGTTATCGTGTTGTTAACTTTATATTATGACATTAGATCCCATTACTGATATAACCCTTTGCAAAGTTGCAATTGTGACGTCATCGGCACGATACACGGCGGCCTTTATAATGCATTTCGTAAGAAACAATTTAAGGAACATTGATCACCCACCTTGTGCTAAAAGAGCGCAAGGATGACCTCATATTCAGCAGTAAAAACTATTTAGGTCACTCAGATTACTCAGACGTTAATTTGCGCAAACATTTTAGACATCTGTGCGTTTGGACAATCGATGTTTGGATTTATTTCGTTTGCCGTTTGAGCGAAACATCCCAATACGAAATATCTAACAATATTCCATTTCGTCTAAATTACGAGTATGTATGCAATAGCCCGCACATACATGAGAAATGAGAATACATTTGCACCTATGATACCAGCAGATATTTTGTCAGTTTATCCTGTTATTTTCTTAAACATGGTTGTTTATTTTTATATAGAGTAAATGTATTCTTTTGTTTTTAATACTTTATTGGTTTGCGTTTGATCACTATCTCACCTGATGGTAAGCGACGATGTAGCACGCTTGCCAAGATAGTACTTGATCACTCGAGATTTGACGATTCCTATTCTATGAATATGTATATTGTTAGAACTGAAACTAGTCGTTGCATCGCATTGTCATTGCAACTTCCTCGCAAATAATTCTACAAAGTTGCGTCATACATTTAAACATTTTAGGAGCAGGGAGAAAAAAACCGGTGACGTGGCTTCTGTAAAGTCGTAGTGGCCATAGAATCTGCCAATTACAGGCCAGAGGTCACGGGTTCTTAACACCTGGAATCGGTATGTAGCGTGGTCTATTTACAAGTCTTTTGTTTTATATATTGCTCCAGACTTTGGAGCAGCAGCAGCGTCGTAAAGACATCTACCAAGCGCTCACGAGCAACATGGCGGAGATATTCGCGTTTTTCATGGGCCTCATAGAGATGCATGTTCGTGAGTTTCGCGAGAAAACCGCCGCCGGGGACTACGCCGGCGCTGCGAGCAACGGGCGAGTGGTGCAGGTAAGTGCCAGAGTTATTCTTCTTTAAGTTTTCTTTAGGGAATGACAGGAGCCGCGTTCGCCTGATGGTAAATGCCACGCCTACTCATAATAATTGCAGTGCCTCCCAATGCCGGTGGCAGTGCAAAGCCACGCGAACTTTAGGAATCAGCCACCACCAGTATAGATACTGTATCGTGATCATGGTGCTTGTATGTATGTAACAGTGCCGAAATATCAAGAACTCAAAACAAAACAAATACATGGTAAATATCCCGTTTCTAAATTCTAATGTCAGCGATCAAAACGTAAATATTAGCATAAAACAGAAAAGTACAAAAGTGAATCTCATACCTACGCTCGGCGGTCGCGCTAGGTTTGTATTGAATGCGCGCGCCCGATGCCTGCGACCCGGTGCGGCGCGGCGGTGTGACGTCACGACGATTACTCGGACGGCGCAGAAAATTTTTAGGAAATCTTAAATTGATTGATTTAAAAAAATACTTAACAAGATATCGACATAGTTTTTTCGCAGTTATATTATTATAATTGAATAAAGTTTTTTTGAAGACAAAAAATGTAAATACTTTACATTTACATCTTCCTCATTAGATTATTGAACACAAGGCTAACACAGCTTATACTACAATAAATATCTAATATAAATTGTAAAAATATGACAAGGCCACAAAGTCATGCTCGCTTGTTCGGCGCGGGGCCGGGGGCCGGGACCATCGTTGAACCATCGAAATATAAGCAAATACCTACCACCGTTTAATGTTGAATATTTCAACAACCGTCCACCGAACAGTTATAATAACCTTTTTTTCGTTGCTCCATTTTTGCACAAAAAAGTTCACAGACGCGTGTCTCAAGCGGATGGCACTGTGCCGAGATATCGTGTCCGTGAGCGGTGTCTACGTGTGCGTTGCTCGAGCGTACTTTGTATGTAGATTGATTTCTGTACTTATCTGTTTTGTGATATTAGTTAGTTTACGTACATGTAGGTAATAGTAATTTAACCCGCTATACCCTTTGGTCATAAATACTGTAAGAGTTGCGAGACTGATTTTAGATAAATAAGTTCCATTCACCAAATGGGTTGGTTGTTCCCGTTACTAAAAATTCTTTCATTCGTGCACAGAAAAGCGCAACAATTTGCTTCGTGTCTGTAGGCCTAGCGCATTCCGCACTGTAGGTACGAAGTTACAAGTACATAGCCGGACACCGACGGCGGGTCGCGCGTCGTTACACGTGCCGCGTCAGAAGAGATAAGAGCTATGCGATAGAAAGAGAGGCGCTCTGTAGGTTAATATGACTGGTAGGTATGCAGCGCTACGCGAGCTGAATTGAACTTTATTGGGTCGTAGCAAGAGTCGCTATTTGTTTAATTTCTTTGCGGAGTGATGCTTCTGTCCCTTAGTATTCTGTGGTGATAGTTAGTCGTTATTTACGTATCACGTATTTCCCCGCAGGCGGTGCTACGTACGCTGACCGAGTTCGTCGAGTGGGTGTCGACCAACCACATTGTGATGAACAATGGCTACTTGCTGCAGATTCTGTGCGTTTTGCTGCAGGATGATGTGTTCCAGTTACCGGCCGCCGAGTGTCTGCTACAAGTTGTTAATAGGAAAGGATCGGTAAGTTATAACAAGCTAAAATCGTGAGGAACACGTCAAAATTTTGGTGTAGGTCCGTTGTCCCCGTAAGCCGTATCCCCGTTAAACGGGGACAGTGGTACTTTAATAAAATATTTATAAATACGCCCCGATGTCCCCTTACTCTGTTTCCGTTTATATAGTAAAGTAAACTTTATATGGGAAAACTACTTTCCGGCGCTTCGCCGGCCGCTGCCGCGGCACGCTCGCTTTGCTCGCTCGGCTCGCGCTGTGTGGTCACAGTTCTAACATAACCTTTTACGGAGACACAGCCACTAGGTTATTTTAGCTGTGTCTCCGTAAAGACCACAATGGTACAATGGTACGAAAATTTCATGACGCCCTGTTGTCCCCGTAGCGGGGGCACAAAATTTTTGGCCCTACACTAAAATTTTTGCCAAGGATGACAAAAATTCAAGAATGATGTAAGATGATATGATATCATCTTATAAGTAAGCTGCATTAGACCCGCGTTATACATTATGGCTATCTCTCCACTCCCTCTCCCGTCTCTCTAGCTCTTTCTGAGAGAAGGATTGCGTCCCAACTATGTAAATGTGTGTAATAGGCCGATTACATACTGATAATTTTAATAATAATAATTGTGACATAATTTATCCTACCTACTACTAATCTGCTATTAGTGATCAAGATGTCACTTTCTTACATAATTGTTTGTTTAGTTTGCTTTAAAACCGCCTTACACTCTAAAGAACATCTTACAACCTGGTGATATTGTTTCAGACTAAAGAAAGGAAGCCGCTCATGATATTGTTCAGCGAGCCCGCGATCACTTCCATCCGCGACGCCACGCGCGCTTCGATCAACGCCGTCGACGAACCTCACTATCTGTTTCTCAAGAAACTCTCACAAGTATTAATTTATATGTTAACAGACGAAATCATAAGCGTTTATGTGTCTGTATTCATACAGTGTTGAAAGTCTATTATTCTCTTTCTCATTTGTGTAACATTAATTGCTTATTAGTTTGTAGCCAGTTGTTTTGACAAACGATTGAGGCTTTTCATAAATAATGTGTAAGAAATGATTTTTACATTATCCTCGATTTCGGTGGGTACGATTTTAATAGTCACTTTGGAGAAAACATTACTGTTTATTCAATAGAGTTGAGTGAGTCTAAAAATGTTTGTCTAGAAATGTTGATTTTCTTGCTACCTTTTTTCTAAAATCTAAATGACATATTTATTATTTCCAAAATCGAGCCAAAGTTTTCTAAGACTACAATGCTTAACTTAAACAGAAAAGGTAGTAACCCCCAAAATTTTGCACTACCCTATCTATACCTCGTGGCTAAGTGTTCATTTGTCAACGAACAACGTGTCGTTCCGTCAGGTGCTAGTGGGTCTCAGCCAGCAGCTGACGTTGATGTGGGCGCACGCGACGGCGCTGGAGGCGTGGCTGCCGGCGCTGCTGGAGAGCGTGCTGCTGCTGAGCGCGCACCCGTCGCTGACGCTCGCGCACGCCGCCAACGCGGCCTGGCTGGCCGTGCTGCGGCACGACGTCGCCGCGCGCCACCCGCACGTGCGCCGCGCGCTGCCGCAGTGGCTGCACGCCGCCGCGCCCAAGCTGCTCAAGGTATCTTCCTTCTGCGAGAGACTTCACCCACCGTCCCCCGCGAGACTTCTCCAACCGTCCCTCGTGAGACTACACCCACCGTCCCCAGTGAGACTTCTCCGACCGTTCCGCGTAAGATTTCTCTGACTGCTCCTATCGTCCCCCGCGAGACTTTTCCGATCGTCCCCCGCGAGATGTCACCCACCGTCTCCCGCGAGAATTCCATTATTTCTTATGGCTTTACTTTACATGCCGTAGCGTGTTTGCTAGCAGTATTTGCTATTTGCGTGTTGTTATATAAAGCAAGCGCCATTACACACAGTGTTTGTTGTCAGGTGAGCTACCCGTCCTCTCGAGTGAGCGGCACGCACAGTGCTCTGGCCTACGCTTGTATGGACTACGACAGCGAACAAGAGTTTGCTATCTTCTTCAACCGGTGCCGTACTGAGATACTCGACAGTTTCAGGTGAGGAGATTGTTACTAAAATTGAGTTATATAATTTTAGTCAGATAGTACCGCAAGTTGTTTATATTTTTATAGATCCTGTCGTTGACATAATGCATACCACCATTATTTTAGTGTCACATATTGTTGAAAGATTTTTTGCGGCATTTTATAAGAGCAGAAGGTACGAAGAAAGACAACGAACAACTGGATGAAAACAACTCAAATTAGTAATTCGAACTATAGGCAAATAGATATTCAAATGCCAAAAGTTTCAACGCTAATGCGCGTGTTAATTTTGGGAGTGTATAGCTGTTTCGTCTGTTTAGGACTCATCAGGTGCGGTAACTGCCACTCGACAGCCAGACTACTGACTGAAAGTACGATTTTTTTACTCAAACTGAGTTATACGTAGTAGAACTTACCTTTTCTGTAGTTATACACGGATTCTGAATGAGTAAAAAAAATTAACAGACACATCATTGCTACAAATACAGTCGCGCACACCGATTCGTGTCGACAAAATAAATATGTAAATTTCGGTAAGACATCGACAAAAGTGTCGTTTCCGTGTCAACCAACGCTGGTATATTTTTAATTATCAAATAGGCATTTTACCGCAGTCTCACCTGATGGAAACTGACGACGCTGTCGACGATGGACCTGCTTGCCTAGAAGATACCGATTCATTCGAGACTTGTAATTACGAAAGAATGAAAGAAAATACATTTATTTGGGACATTACACAACATTGCACTGAACATACCTACTAGAATAAAGATAAAAAAAACTACACACAGCCACAACCAGTGAAATATTGCGCGATGTCAGGAAAAGGTTCCGACTCGGCATACGCTAAGGTGTTTTTACCTATAAACCTACATGTGATCCTATCACTTTATAATTATATATATGTATATACAGGGTTACAGGAAAAGTCGAGCTAGATCCGTTGAGAGCGTGGAGTACCCATCATTTCTGACTAATTTCACTATGAAACACCCTACCCTAAACTTAACCCTTTTCGAGATATTCGACTTTTAATTTTTTTATTGAAAATTGCCGATTTTTAGGCTACAAAATTTAATTTTGGTTATTCTCTATGTCTGATTATTATTATTATTACGTTTTTAAATGTGTAATAAGATGCTTTAGGACGTCAATCATTAAAATAGTACATAAGTTTATTGAGTAGACCGTAGTACACAAGTGAAAGTTAAGAAATTTAAACAAAAATAGAAAGTTTATTTTTCTCTAAGGCATATCTAAATAAAATATTTTTGCAATTGTTTGGCAGATGTTGTTTAAAATATCTACGTTTCATAAGCTATCTAACAAGATATAACAATCTAGGGTTTGTATTACATTTCGTGGAAAAAGAGTATTTGGGACGCTCCAGGTAGTAGTTCTAACGGTCACGCACCTATTGTTCTTCAAGTCAAAGCGCACCGTGCGAGCGAGACGAGTTACGATTTATGTAGGTGCGAATGAAAGAAAATATGTGTAGAGACCGGATAGGGTAGGGAATACAACAGGGGGTATTGTTTTGGCAGTTTTGGTTATCAGTCTGCTTTTGTGCTTCGTACATAGTAGATGTGACATCGTTTTGCTCTTTTCTGTTTCTCGATTTGGCTGTGTTTCTGGACTGTTTCTTCCTATTTCTGACTACTGCGCTTGTTTACCGGACTCTGATTTGTACCTGTGATACGGAACTGTTGAAGATGACGTCCTACACACCTGAGGAATATGCTGACATGCTTATTTGTTACGGATACTGCGATTGTGTGTCTGCGCAAGCTCGCAACGAATACGTAACTCGTTACCCCGGTCGTCGAGTGCCGGATGTGGCTGTTTTTGACAGAGTTTATCGAAGACTTCGAGAAACTGGCTCTGTCATGAGACGAAATACTGATATGGGAAGACCACGAATTGACGACGAAGAACGGGACAATGAGATAGTGCAACGCTTCCGAGCGGATCCGACTACTTCCACTAATATTGTTGCCCGTGATCTGGGACTTTCGCAATGGAGAGTGTGGTTTACCGTGCATACTGCTGGCCTATACCCATACCACTACACGCCGGTACACGTTATTGAAGAAGGAGACCCCGCGAGGAGATTGGACTTTTGCAGATTTATGCTAAATGCTGATGTAGAAGACCCAGATTTTTTTAGAAATATCTTGTGGACGAATGAGTCCAAATTTGATAAAGATGGCATAACTAATTATCACAACGCCCACTACTGGGCTCCAAAAGAACAAAAGAATCAGAAAAGAGTAAAAGGGTCCCAACGAAGATTCAGCGTGAATGTGTGGATGGGCATTATCTCCAGTCATTTGATTGGACCTTACTTTCTCCCGGATAATTTAAATGGGGAAAGCTACGAAAATTTCCTGAGAAGAGACTTGAGTAATTTGCTGGATGATCTGCCACTCAACCTGATCAGGGACATGTGGTTTCAACACGATGGCTGCCCCGCCCATTTCAGAAGAAGTGTGAGAGACTGGCTGGACACAAATTATCCTAACAAATGGATAGGACGAGGTGGGCCGTTGCCATGGCCAGCAAGAAGTCCGGACCTAACCCCCATGGATTTTCATGTGTGGGGGTATATGAAAAATCTTGTATACAGCGAGCCGAATCCAATTTCGTCCGTGGAAGACTTAAGAGAAAGGATTGTGGATGCAGCTAATAAAATGAGGACAACGTTGACTACTGGAGTAGTGAAGACTGGCCTCCGTAGAAGGATGCGACAATGTATCAGAAATAGAGGCGGCCATGTTGAACATGAACTGTAGAATAAGAAAAAGTTGTGTTGAAAACCTTAAATAAATGACATTTCATGCTTATCTATTGTTTTATTTTACTTATTAGGGCTAAGTAAAAATTTTCTTCTCCACTGTCGCCTATGAAACTAAATTTTATCCAATGCATTTAATTAAAACCCTAGATTATGTTTCGCAGCTTCATTCTTTGCGATTTACTGTTTACATGTTGTAGTAGCGCCACCTAGCGTCAGCCTTGCACGGAGTTTAGAGGTAAGTTTTTTTTTTTTTTTTTCTGTTTGCAACACTATCTTGACAGTTGACAGCTCATGACTTACCCCCACTCCTAGACTTCCTGAACGGTTACTTCGAATATTGTACTCATTCTGCGTTTCCGTGCTCAAGCCTTCGCACGTCTCCTGAATTCATCGGTTAGTGAAGTAAAAATGGATCAAGATGGAAAATAAAAGGAAACACGAGGACAATGAAGAAGAAATACGTCAGAAAATTAAAAAGCTGGAAAAACAACTAGCAAAGACGACAAATCAACGTAGACATTCCTCATCCGAAGAAAGTTTAAACCGTAAGTATACTTTTATAATGATTGATCAAGTGATGCGTACTGCTAAATCTGGGCCGTTACTGTCACGAAAATTAATCATAACTTTCATTGCTTGTGATGCGAGGATACCATACCTGGGTTACCTCTGTCACTAAATAAAGTGATGCGTACTGCTAAATCTGGGCTGTTACTGTCACGAAAATTAACCAATACTTCCATTGTTTGTGATGCGAGGATACCATACCTGGGTTACCTCTGTCATTAAATGAAGTGATGCGTACTGCTATATCTGGGCTGTTACTGTCACGAAAATTGATCAAAACCTTCGTTATATGTGATGCGAGGGTACCATACCTGGGTTACCTCTGTCACTAAATAAAATGATGCGTACTGCTATTTTTTGGGCTGATACTCTCAAATTTTGAAACATATTCTTAACAAGTTTATGTTTGTCGACTATACTGCGAAATATAATAAATGCTGCGAATCACCGTTAATGAACTTAATGGACACAATGCAGTACGAAAAACAGCCGTTGGCGTCGCTGCGTTCCGCTTTACCGCATCCTGTTATACCAGGTGTCTCGACGTTACCGCAGCCGGTTCCGTCATCGCAGCCACAACCTGGCGGAAGAATTGGAACTAGATGAAGATATACTTAAGTTGCTGGGCGATGCACCTAAGGAAGAGACTTGCCTAGGCCCGTCTGTACATAAAGACATTACTCGAAGATGGCAAGAAATCCTTGCAAAATGATTATCTAAGGATATAAAGGAGAACCTCTTAAAGGAATACCTCGTCCCGAGTAACTGTGGCCTCTTGATGGCTCCTGCTCTCAACCTGGGAGTAAAAGCCGCACTATCTGATGCCCTAGTCAAACGAGACACCTCACTTATATACAAACAAAAACAGCTTGGGATTGCCCTATCCGCTTTAGCCACAGTCACAGAAATGGTTATTTCTAATGAAACGTTTGAAACCTCTCAGCGATGCTTGTCGTTTTCTCTGTTATAGTCACTATGCAGAGACCAAAACTCGTAGAAATTTTATAACGCCTTCAATCAACACGCAGTCAAAGTATACTCTTATCGAATCCGGTAGAAACAAGCTTTTGTTTGGAAAAAATGTGTCCGAAAAACTGAAAACCGCAAAAACCATCCAACAGTCTGGAGATGCTTTGAAAAATGCTCCAAAGGCAAAATTTCAGCATCCAAATGCTTCGTTTAATAAATATAAAAAGAACCGCTTAAACTACGCGCTTCAGCATCGCAAGACTGAGAACAAACAGAACGACGACGGTCAGCGAGAAGTCAACCCCGCGCAGCAACAACCGCAGTTCAGTGGGCGAAAAATCCCCGAACGCTCCTTGCCAGCGAGGTCGCAGACCGCGCACCGTCGATAGCTAAGCACCAGCATTTATACGCTGGTAGGATTCAGTATTTTCTAGACTTATAGATCGATATTTCTAAATGAAGAAAACATCTTGGCATGTATAGAAATGTTAACTATTTAATTTAAATTCATTTCTTATCGCACTGACAAACCCAGTGTACATCGAAAAATCCAAATAAGAAGGTATTGATTTTGAAAACTATCTATAGTTATCATGAACCTGGTAATTTTTATCTTCTACATTTTAGTGCCTTAATGGTGCAAAATATTTATTATATAACTCAAATATAATAACTCAAATCAATAATAATCAAACTATTAAAACACGTTAGCTTGTCTAAGGAATAACCAAAATATTATTCAAACATTTGCGGTTCCTTATAAGCTTTGAAGTAAGCTTGATGTAAATACCAGTTTCTATAATTTCTATGAACTTGTGCACATACCCATAAACTTATATACTGATATGTTTTGGTGATTAGGCTAGATTGAACATAAATGTCATCTTGGTACAGACAGATTCAATAAAAAAAAAAAAAAAAAAAATAAAAAAAATATATATATATATATATATATATATATATATTACATTTCCAAAATTTTCATTATTATCAGAGAGTATGCAAATAGTTATCTAAGAAAAAGCAAATGACACTTATAGTCGTGATATGATAGTGACCAACTCAACCTTTGTTTCCTACATCTCACAAGCTAATAGACTCTAATCCTTTTTATAGTTTGACTCTGGCTTAACCTTGTTAACGTCCCCTTACGGATTAAACACAATCTACATCGAATCCTCAATTCAGTTGCCGCAAAGCCTTCAGACAAGCTTACTGAAAAAATGTCCTCCTGTACCGTAGTTAACATGTTGTCGTCCTTAACTAATTCTATATGTACCTACACAATAACTGTTATAGCTACATAAAATAATAAAGGCTACTGCTTGCATTTCCAATCAGATTACTCTCGGTTTCAGTTTTCGTAGTTTTGCGTTCCATACTAATTTTTTTTCGAAACGGTGTAAATAAATGTATAAGTTAAAACTCTTGTGAAAAATATTGTAACTAAGTTGGTTTTAATAATTGCATTTTGAATCCAACTTTTTGAATTAATAAAATAAAAAGATTTTAAATACAATCATTCATAGACATAATAATCGTGGATAACAGGTTAACAAAAAACTTACATCCTAAACCAGTTTCAAAATTACCTTATTTTAATTGTCGTCTAGCTCGATGTTTAGAAAACTATTAAATAAAACAAAAAGACTTCGTAATAATGATTATTTATTTCCCATTTTCAATATACCGTACTCAAAAGTATCTTCTCAAAAACTCAGATAATGGATAAATGTCCTTTTTCATAATGGCGTACTAGATACCTCTATATTTGGTGCTCACAACCTCATTCAATTCATAGCCAACACACTTGGAGTCATTATTGACCTCATTGGCAAAACTAAATTATCGTAAAGTTTTACAATTATTCTTTAAAGTTTTACAATTATTAATGTTTTTGTAACTTTGCTGGTTATAACTGTTTCGTCCTTTGATTGTTACATGTAACAAAATAATTAATCATAACTATTGCTAATTAGGAACCTACTTAGCTTAATTTATAATAATATGATATGCTTACCTTGGTGTTTCTATATACACTTATTTAACTGAAAAGATGTAAAATTAATTAGATACTAAAATAAAAACATTGATCAAAGTTAAATGTTTTTTTCTGATTCACATTTTATCTACTCTAAACATCTACAACATGTAAACAGTAAATCGCAAAGAATGAAGCTGCGAAACATAATTGAAAATCAAACGAACTTACCAAGTGAAGTTCGATGACAATTATGTGAGCAGCTTCATTCGACGCGATTTACGCATACCCTCCCTAGTTCGTTTTGAATCCCTACCCTATAAATATAAAATGTGAATAGATGTAATACGCTCTAAACAAAATGAGTACAATATTCGAAGTAACCGTTCAGGAAGTCTAGGAGTGGGGGTAAGTCATGAGCTGTCAACTGTCAAGATAGTGTTGCAAACAGAAAAAAAAAAAAAAAACTTACCTCTAAACTCCGTGCAAGGCTGACGCTAGGTGGCGCTACTACAACATGTAAACAGTAAATCGCGTCGAATGAAGCTGCTCACATAATTGTCATCGAACTTCACTTGGTAAGTTCGTTTGATTTTCAATTATTATACCTTGTTAGATAGCTGATGACACGTAGATATTTTGAAAAACATCTGCCGAAGAATTGCCATAATATTTTTTTTAGATATCCCTTAGAGAAAAATTAACTTTCTAATATTTTTTTTATATCTTTACTTTCACTTGTCTACTACGGTCTATTCAATTAACTTATGTACTAGTTTAATGATTGACGTCGTAAAGCATCTTATTACACATTTATAAATGCAATAATAATGATAATAGGACACACACAAAAAACAAAAATAAACTTAGTAGCCTAAAAATCAGAAATTTCCAATAAAAAAATTAAAAGTCGAATATCTCGAAAAGGGTTAAGTTTAGGGTAGGGTGTTTCATAGTGAAATAAGTCAGAAATGATGGGTACTCCACGCCCTTAACGGATCTAGCACGACTTTTCCTGTAACCCTGTATATATTGTTATATTATATAATTATATTGATTGTGATGTTGTATATATTTTTCGATTGTTATACAATTTATTATATTTATTTTGATGTAATTTATGTAGTATATCTCAACGTACTTTTGCTCAAAACGTAGCTGCACACCCACTATATATCTTTCACGACCTGGAAGACTCTTGGAGTCCTCCTGGAATAGCATTAAGTCATTCCTTGTACCATTTTTGTGCAAAACTATTAAATAAATAAATAAATATTTTTAAGTACCTTAGCACTGATTTGCAGTCGGAACCCTGTCCATGACATCACGAACAATCAGTAATTACAAGAATCCGGAATAGAAGACGCCGGTAAAGTGTTCCATTCCTTAGCTGTCTACATTTTTTTCTTTTGAACTGAGTAATGAGACGAGCAAGTCGTTCGCCTGATGTTACCATTGATTGTAATTGTTACGGGCAGGCGTGGCGCGTACCCAGAACTTTTATTTATTTAATAGTTTTGCTCAAAAAATGGTACTAGAAATGACTTATAAACCAGTCTTCCAGGTCGTGAAAGAAATATAGTGGGCGAGCAGCTACGTTTTGAGAAAAATACTTTCATTTGCCTTTTTGACTTCATAAAAAGTACTGCGTAGCATTGCATTCCTCTCGTCACCCCGAGACATCAGGTATTAAGTCTCATATGCCCAAATTATAAAAGGTTGTGATTCCCAGGCACTGCATGATAGCCGACCCACTAGTGACGTGGGCGTACGTGGAGCAGTGGACGAGCGCGGCGCTGGACAAGGCCGCCGCCTGCCCGCACAACGTTGAGATGCAAGACCCGCTCTATATTGAGTGGGAGGCACTCTCACAGGTATGTTGATTGAGGGTGAGAAAACATTTGCTAGATCAATAGTAGTTCAGTATTCACTAACAAAAGTCAAAAGTTATTTATTAAATAGGCCCAAAATGCATTTTTAAACGTCATATACAAATAAAACAAACCAATTAAAATAAGTTTAAAATTGTAACTTAAAATATCATGACTTTAAAAAAAGGTAAGCATGACTACCCATTTCTTTCTCATACTCAAATTGAAGTCCGGGCCCGGAAAAGAAATGCGAAAACTGACTCTACCAGTGCTTTGGAAAGACGCCCGCTAGAAAGACGCCCGAAGATAGCACCAAGAAATTCTGCGAGGTCGGTAACATTAGCCTGTTCCTATGTCTATGATTAAAAAGTATGTCTTGTGTACAGGTGCTAGACGTCGTCCTATCCCGACTAGTGGTGGCCGAGCCGCGGCCGCGAGTGTCGTCGGGGCTGGAGTTGTTGCGTCGCTGCGTGGAGGCCAACCCGCCCGCGCCCTTAGCTCTCTCTCTACTGCTGTCCTTTATATCGGCGCTGTTTGTGTTCCTCAGCTGTGCACACTCACAGCTAGCGGGTGTGTATCTTCCTATTTACCATCATCCCATTACTATTGTATATATTATTAGCGGGATATTTACCATGCCGTGATCAATGTAGGCTACAGGCAGGAGGATGCAAAAGAAACCGAAATGCTCTGGCCCTATACATAATTAAAGATTTACATTTTAATATTCCTATATGCTAATTATCCTAATGGGTGACAACGGTTCGATGTGAGAACCAGAAGTGACGGTCTGGGGGAAACAATACATTATGAAACGAGAGAAAGAGAGGGCATTATGTGCTGCGTCAGTGCCGCGTGTCTCGCTTCTGCGGGCAGTTGGGATACACCACGACGTCATTATTTTATTTTAATCACAATAAATAACATCCTTACAGCTAAAAAATGCCAATACGATGCTATTATATAATATTTAAGTACCTTACATAATATTCAGTTTTAATATAAATAATTAATTTCAACAAAAATTCGAGCCACTTCTGAAAACTTCGACAGGCTACAGTTAAAAATATCAATCTCCTCCGACAAGAGGTAATTAGTCTTATGGCGCGTGACAAAGGGGCAAACTTGAGCAGGTTCGTTCTCGCCACGGGCACTCCGCTCCGTCCGGCACGCGCAGCCGCAGCATTATGTAACATACTAATAAAATTATTTTAACCACCGACACAATAAGGAGGGTTGTTATAAGTTTGACCACTATGTGTGTCTGTCTGTTGTGTTTGTCTGTGGCACCGTAGCAAACAGGTGAACCGATTTGGATGCGGTTTTTTTATTTAAAAGCCGGTTTTCTAGCGGTGGTTTTTTATCAAAATCGGTTCAGCCGTATTTTACTTTTTATAGGTTTTTTGTGTCGGGGGTTTTTATTTAAGTTTACTGAAATTAGCTTGTTTGTTTTTTTTATTATGTTTGATATCTCAGAACTCCGTCATTTATAAACTGATTTAGAAAATTATTTATGTGTTTGGTTCAGTGTAGCTTCAAGGTCGCATATAAATTTCATCAATATCCGACCTTGGACTTTGAAGATACATCAGAATTGAAGTCGGTGTTTTTCTATTATAAATTGATGTTTTTAATCTGCCGCTTTCTTGATTTTAATCCCCGACGCAAAACAAAATTAATCGTAAACTACTAGTGTTGGGGCTCATTTTAATCTGCTCGCGGTTCTGATTACGAATTTGTGAAAAGCTTGTCTTGAAAAATATATTTAAAAAAAAACTTATTTAATCTTTAGTTTACTAAAATTCTCGTGTTTAGTTTATGATAATAAAACGGGACTTAATCGCGCTAAAAACATTAATTTTATTTACCTCGACGTTTCGACCAAGTTGCATTGGCCGTGGTCACGAGAAGACTGGAGAATGCGGGTATCAGCGTCGAGAAAGGCGAGCGTTGTCACCAACTACCCGCACTTGGTCCTGTAAAAACATAGGGTAGTCATCACGGCACACTACACTGACGGTATCACTGGCTTTCGTCGTCGAACCCAAACCGCGACGAGAACATTTGCTAATCACTGGGTTCCATGCTGCTGCCAGTTTAAATCCATCCTCCCGGTTGAAATTACGGTGATTTTTAATCTCAACCGCTTCACGTACCATCCTAGAATAGTAGTGACGTTCTGCGGAGAGGATTTTGGGGTCGTGGAGCACGACCACGTGTAACCACGGCCAATGCAACTTGGTCGAAACGTCGAGGTAAATAAAATTAATGTTTTTAGCGCGATTAAGTCCCGTTTTATTATCATAAACTATGTGTTCGAATCGCGAAAGTTTAAAAATTACGATTGTCGTGTTTGTTTGTGTGGCAGGTCCCGGCGTGGGCGCGGCGGGCGCGGAGCTGCTCCCGCGCGTGCTGGACAAGATATTCGCGGCGCTCGTGTACGACGGCGACCGCAACTCGCGCGCCGTCAAGAACGTGCGCCGCCACGCCGCCGGACTGCTCGTCAAACTCGCTTCGAAGGTAGCCAGGTTATCATCATCATCATGTAGGCCTTTTTGTAATCCATTCTTTTATATAGGCCTCTTCCTTTTCCTCCACTCCTGGCGATCTTGTGCCCGATTCATCCAGTCATGGCCTCCGTGTCGTCTGATATCGTCTACCCAGCGTTGCGGTGGTCTTTCTCGTCCTCGGGTGTTGGCACTGGGTCTCCACTCCAGGATCCTTCTGGTCCAACGGCTTGCGTTCATTCTAGCTATGTGACCTGCCCATGCCCACATTTTCCGTGCTATAATGGTCATCAGCCTGGTTATAGTCCAGTTTAAAAATTATATATTAATTTTTAGAAAAAAAGCAAAACCCGACTTCATCAAGACTAAACATATATTTTGGGTTTAAGTTGCTTTTTTCAAAAAGTGCTGAATCAATTTCGATAAAATGTATATTGGATAAAATGTATACACACATTATGTGAGAATGCAAATGCGTACGTGCATGTGAGTATGTGAGATGCGAATGCGTAAGTGAGAGTGAGTGAGACACGCATGTACACACTCACACGCATGTACGCATTTAAATTCTCATGTGAGAATGCAAATGCGTACGAGCGGGTGTGTCCGTGTGAAAGTGTAAGAATGAAAATGCGTTCGTGCGTGTGAGTACGTGAGAATCCAAATGCGTACGTGAGAGTGAGAATGTGAGAATGCAAATGCGTACGTGTGTGAGTATGTGAGAATGCGAATGCGTACGTGAAAGTGAGTATGTGAGAATGCAAATGCGTACGTGCTGTTATAACCCAGGTCAATAAACTTAACTAAGTAAAGTACTGCCACTAAGCAGTAACCCCCTCGCGGCCGCGTATTACACCCAAGATAGATAGATAGATAGATAGATAAACACTTTATTATTCACCCAAGGTTATATATAAGCATTTTTTACATACAATAGATATAGTTGATTCAAATTTTTGGTACTCACATATATATAATAGGAACATAGTCATAGAAGCCCGCACTTGTACGTACCATCAAACAGAGAAAAGTTGCGTACCTTGGACATGTTTTACGACATGAGCGCTACCAACTGCTGCAAACAATAATGATGGGGAAAGTTGCGGGCAAAAGAAGTGTTGGTCGAAGGAAATTATTCTGGCTTCGCAACATCCGGCTTTGGACTGGAATAAAGAGGGTGGAAGATCTATTTAGATTGGATCTAAACAAGGAGGAGTTTAGTAGGATGACTGCCGACCTTCAGTAGTGGAGAGGCACCCGAAGAAGAAGAAGACCTTAAGAATAAACATCAGCAGTTCAAAAAAGTGCTTTTATTTAAAAGGTCCCACGGAGTGCCATCCTAACAGTGCGTAAGAGTATGTGAGAATGCATACGTGCGTGTGATGCCGTGTCTCAGTGTGTGTTTGTGTGCAGTACCCGCTGCTGCTGCTGCCGGTGTTCCCGCGGCTGCACGCGCTGGCGGCGGGCGTGGTGGCGCGCGCCGACACCAGCGCCGTGGAGAGCGTCACGCTGCAGGAGGCGCTGCTGCTCGTCTCCAACCACTTCTGCTGCTACCAGCGGCAGAGCGCGCTCGTGCAGGAGGTAAAAGCTCGTCTGCACGCAACGCCAATGAGCAACGATAAAAGAGAACACACAAGAAAAACACGCATTTTAATAGACACACCCTCACCCTTACACACCCTCACACACAGTCACACTCCCACACACACCCTAATCAATCGATTGATCAATCAAATCATTTATTACGAGAACATAGTACATACAGGTGATGAAATTCTAAAAATAAGTGCTTGTTATTGCACACCATTGCATGTCTTATTTATTATTTGAATTACATTCGATCTCATATACAAACAAATTATTATATTATTATTAAATTAATGTCAAAAAGCTTTAAATGTCATAATTTAAAAGTTAAAAATTAAAAGTAATTTATAATGTGACTAACATGGTATACTTGACAGCCTCTGTGGTGTAATGGTTGAGCAGGTTGGCTCAAATCCCATACACCACTGAGGTTGCGGGTTCGATTCCCGCGACGGGACAAATATTTGTGCACAGAAGAAAACGGCGCAAGCATTTGTTTCGTGTCTGGGTGTTGTGGGACCATGGTCCTCATAGTTTATGAGCGAGTGTGGCTCAGCGGGGACTCGTGCGCCTTTCGATCCGACGCACCTGGGTTCAAATCTCGACTCGGCCCTGCACCAATGACTTATAGTTAATTGCAGATTTTGCACGCTAGCTCTAAAACGGTGAAGGAAAACATCGTGATGAAAGCCGCTTACGCGCTTTGGCCTGGCTCTATGTATGGATGTCCCTTTGTTACTCTTTTACGCAAAAACTACTGACTGCATTTGATGAAATTTGGTATGGAGATAGCTTGTGCCCTGGATTAACACATAGGCTGCTACTTTTTATCCCGGAAAACCGCGGGTGAAACCGCAGGGCGCGGCTAGTTTTAAATATACCTTTAACATAGACCTTAATTTATTGGATGCTTCCGATACTATTATTGTGTACAAATGTAATCGTATACTAAGGTTTCCACGATACAGGCCTAGAACCTAGTGTGAAGCCGTCGTTCTTATCCACTGGAAATTTAATGTATAGGTATATATATTGTAACTATGTTTGTGTAACATTAATTGGACTAGAGGCAACAGTTAGCAACACGCAATTCTAAACCTTAACTTTATGTCCGTAGGTGCTAGGTTCGTGCGGCGAGGTATGGGCCCGCCTGCGTCCCGCATTCGCCAGCGCGGCGTCGCTCGCAGCTCTGATTGGTCTAGACGCGACTCCTGACGAGGAAGCCCCGACACGAGAGCGACGAGCCTTGATACACGCACTTACGCTTACCCTGGGAGTCGTGAAACGAACTTCGGTGCCCTCTGATCCTGACAAGTAAGACCACGTTATCTTTTACTACTGTGTCTTAAATATCGATGTTTATCGAGTTGTAACTATTTCAGAAAAAGTTTGTCCTTTCAATTTTTATATATTTATTGATATTTTATCAATTTCGAGCAGAAGGGTATAAAAATCAATATAACATATAATACAATATATAAATTTTCATCAAGTGGTAGCAATTGTTGAAAAATGTGCCCATACATTTTTTGCTCCTTATAAACAGCATAATTAATTTCAGCGACAAATTATTTTTGGACACTTTTAGAATATTACTATTTTTCATAATGCACACACATGCACAGTGTCTCTTTAAGGCATATTGCCAAACATTCTACACGAGCAGCCTGTGGGTCAGTTACACGCAAAGATCGTTCAATGTCTTGCGAGTCCAATACAATAATGGATTTAGAATGTTGTTGGGGCTGCCCCGCTTCTGCAGTGCTTCGACAATGTTTGCGGAGGCACGGGTTGATGGCCTTCATGCCATACTGCGCAAAAGAACCGCCTCTCTGCTGCACAGGATGCGGGGTAGCAATAACAACATTCTACAAATGATTGCAAGAAAATACGATTCTTGCATCATGAGAGCCTTCCTGCGGGTTCTGTTCGGATAGAGCCTCTATCTGAGACGCTATCTGGCAGGATACTCGTAGGGATGCCTTCTTTTAAACTTTAATTTAAAAAAAAATGTATTTACTAACATAGCCTAAGAAATTTACTAACAAAAATGGATCTTTTATCTGAATAAAAATTTATTATTATTATATTATTATAATGCAAAAATCTAGTTATACATTTTAAAACCTCTAGATAGACAACACATTCAACACATTCATAATCTCAGTTCGGGTAGTCGCCATAAAAGTACTTGTTCAAAAACTCACCCTGCATAATCCCGAGCCCAATAATCAACAACCCACCTAAACCCGAGACAATGCAGAAAACCAACAACAAAGCTGGTTGCAGAGCGTCCCGCGGCGGGTTCGGCGCCGGCGTGACCCCGTCCGGAAACCCGATCTGGCGGAACCCGTGCTCCGCGCACGTGCTGCCGCTCCTGCCGTGCGTGCTGGAGCTGGGGCGCGCGCTGCACGCGCTGCACGCGCACGCGCGCGCCGGGCACGCGGCGTGCGCGCGCGCGCTCGCGCCCTCGCCCGCCGAGAGGAGGAACCTGCTGGGGCTGCGGGACGATGCCGTCTCGCCGATGCGTCCCGAGGATCGGATGCAGACGTACGTGCATACTCTGCATGAGAATGTAAGTGTTTTTTTTTTTACAAGAAAGAAAGAAAGAAACAATTTATTTTTGACAAAACTGCACACAACAAACAACGCACATACACAAGTGCAGGAGGACAGAATAAAACAAGTTAAGCATACAGTTACAGCATGTGTATGGAGACCGCTGAATAAACATGACATGAAGAATCCACAACGCTGGTCTTCAGCGCAGGCCCTTGGTGACGCACGAACGTGTTATGTTAAACTACGAAAATAAATAAATAATTGGACATACAGTTACAGCGCTATAAAATACTCAATATATAAAGCTCAATAAAAGTATACAACATTATTAATAATGTAAAAATATAATAATGCCTATAATAGAATTGATTTGCTAACACAGTACCACAGAATGGATAAAGTACACAGTAGAATAAGTAAACAGAAACAATACCCGTAAGCAAATACCCGCTGACGCAAATTAAGTATTTCGGCTGTACTAACATTAAAAATAAAATAAGTCTTAATACAAAAAAAAAATATATAATTGAGAATGAATTGCAGTGCCACAGTGCAAGAAAGAAAATAAATTCATAAGGTGGATCTACGTTTGACCACCATCTCGCCTGATGTTAAGCGACACAATATGCCACAATTGATGTGATGATACAATTTTAATCTTTTCCTGTGCATATACTTTACATAAAGTGTTTGATGCAATGATCACCTGCTGAGGCAGCAATACTTGCTGCACGCGGCCCGAGTCAGTGCACTTCCGAGCGGCAACCGGTGCATTAATTAGCAATCGCTTATATCAGCATATTCATTCATCATATAGTTATTAATAAATAGTATTTAGCTTAAAACCAGTGGTGAATAAAGCAGATTTATAGTCGAAAAGTAGTGTTTCCATCAGTCGCTTCCACAGACTCACTTTGCGTGGTATCTCGCACAGTGAGTAAATTTTACTGGCCTCGTTCTCCCTTCTGTTTTTAAAAACCCAACAGCATCGCAAGCGCGAATTCCTTACGATAGTTACACGTGGCGCAGATTTCAATGGGTTAATGAATGAAACTATTGGTAAATTGCAATATGATATAGCAGTAGGTTTTCCCTATTTAATTATTTGGTCTACAGACAAAGAAGGATAGAAAATACATTTATTTTTAAAACCATTAAAACAATCTAGTGTTATGTCCATGCGTTCACAATGGTTGTCAGCACTCCACAAGCGAATGGATATCTATATCTCAACACTACGATATTGAATATTTTCTTTCAACAGGTTTGCCTAGTAGTAGGCGCGGCTGCGGCTTCTCTCGGCCGGGAACTATACGCCGTCCCGGGACTAGCAGAATACGTAGCGCGGTCACTACTCGCCGAGCCACAACTACCCGACCACTGGCTACGACCATTAGTACGCAACGCGCTACGACCACTGATCCTGCACTGCCCGCCTGCTCACTACGGCGACGTAGCGCTACCACTGTTAGCACACGTAGCACCGTTCAGTAAGTATTCTCTACGTAGCTCGCTACGAGTCATCACTGGCTACTTACGTTAGTACGCAACGCGCTACGACCACTGATCCTGCACTGCCCGCCTGCTCACTACGGCGACGTAGCGCTACCACTGTTAGCACACGTAGCACCGTTCAGTAAGTATTCTCTACGTAGCTCGCTACGAGTCATCACTGGCTACTTACGTTAGTACGCAACGCGCTACGACCACTTATACTTATATAGTTTTTTTTTTCTCAAACTTTAGCCCAAAATTCAGAGAACTTTATTTGTTTGAAAACATTTTTTCTATAATATTTTTTCTTTACAGTGGTAACACATTTATCCCAGCGCTGGGAATACATCACATCACTGTACGAGTCTGGGAAATTAGAAGAGGAGGGAGGCAGCGAGTCACAGGAGGTTTTAGAAGATATACTAGTTAGGAATCTCACCAGAGAGTATCTGGAAGTACTAAAAGTAAGTCGATAATTAGTTTTATATGTTCTAATATTTATTATATTAACGAATTAACGATAAAAGATACTTAATTTCGATCTAGGTGCAACATTCTAAGAAAGCCAGATTCCAACCACCATGGGCTCAACGAGAGACCAACATTGAACTTGCTTGTATGTTATGGCTTCACTCTTAGCCTATAAATAAAAGAATCAGGTGAAAACGTTTGAGCCTGGCTGTGCATATATATATTCAAAAACCCAAAGACGCAGTATTTATATTCCTAAAAATTCAACCGATGTTTTCTAAGAAGAAAAACCTTACTTACTGCAACGGAAAAGGTACCCTGAAAGTCCCAAAATTTTTCCAAAACTACCTGAACGAAAAGAAATCTTTCAAGAGAAATAAAAGAGCAATTATCGTTGAAGCATCGTGTTGCGGGCAATATAAAACCTCGCTGCTTACAGGTGTCATTAGTAGACAGCGGTCCGAGCCCGGAGCCCAGCGCAGGCGACATGGAGGAGGACCCGCCGGCGGGGGGCGGGGGCGGGGGCGGCGCGCGCACGCCCGACACCGCGTCCGAGCTGGGCGCGCTGGTGATGGCGGAGCCGCGCGCCGCGCCCGCCGTGCTGCACACGGTGCTGCTGGCGCTCACGTGGGCCGACTCCACCGCCTCGCTGCGAGCCTGCAGCCTCGCGCTCCCCGCGCTCAAGGTACGTGTCGCGTGTCGCGGGGGCGCTACTGGAACATGTCGACGGGTGTAGCGATGTCTTTGTAATGGAAATAATTGCGAAATAGTTTGTTAGCAAGTGTGGTGCTAATTGCTAAGATGAAATTGCGCTAGAATTCACAGTTCACAAATAGAATTCACAATTTCGTGCGAAATTTCATTATTATACGACATTTTAGTTTATAAAATTAGTATTTAGATATTTTTTAAGTCTTTGCATTTTATATAATTATGTAGTACGCTTAGCCCAAAATTGTTTAACATGTATTGTTTTCTCATGTAAGTGAATTAATTCTTTTGAGAAATAAAGTATCTTAAACCTTATTATATAACGTGTATTATGAAATGATTGTATAATATTAACTGTTAGTCATAGAACCTTCGTGTTTGGCCTCAAATGAAAGGGTTCGATGAGTAACGTCATAGAAAACAAAACAAAAAAAAATATTAAAAATCTGCCTTAAAAATCGGGCAGACGAGACACGCCGGGGAACGGGACGCTCCCTGTCGAATCGCAATCGCAACAAAATTAGCATTAGCGGACTGTCGCAGTTCGCATTTGTGCGGGAATGAAGGTGCACGCAAGCTGTCGTACGACGCGCGCTGAACTGCTAAGCGATGAATTTTTGCATTCATCGAATTTCTACAAATTATTTTATTAATGCTAATGCTAATTAATCCAAAACACGTTGTGTTGTAACTTGCAGGCGGCGTGCCGCGCGGGCCGCGTGTCGGCGGGCGAGGCGGGCGCGGCGCTGGCGGCGGCGCTGCGCGCGCTGCGAGCGCACGGACACCACGACGCGAACCAGGCCGCGCTACTCGCACTCGGCGTGCAGGTAACACACACGTGTCGCGTGTCGGCGGGCGAGGCGGGCGCGGCGCTGGCGGCGGCGCTGCGCGCGCTGCGAGCGCACGGACACCACGACGCGAACCAGGCTGCGCTACTCGCACTCGGCGTGCCGGTAACACACACGTGTCGCGTGTCGCCGGGCGAGGCGTCGCGGCGCTGCGCGCGCTGCGAGCGCACGGACACCACGACGCGAACCAGGCTGCGCTACTCGCACTCGGCGTGCCGGTAACACACACGTGTCGCGTGTCGCCGGGCGAGGCGTCGCGGCGCTGCGCGCGCTGCGAGCGCACGGACACCACGACGCGAACCAGGCTGCGCTACTCGCACTCGGCGTGCCGGTAACACACACGTGTCGCGTGTCGCCGGGCGAGGCGTCGCGGCGCTGCGCGCGCTGCGAGCGCACGGACACCACGACGCGAACCAGGCTGCGCTATTCGCACTCGGCGTGCAGGTAACACACACGTGTCGCGTGTCGCCGGGCGAGGCGGGTGCGGCGCTGGCGGCGACGCTGCGCGCGCTGCGAGCGCACGGACACCACGACGCGAACCAGGCTGCGCTACTCGCACTCGGCGTGCAGGTAATACACACGTGTCGCGTGTCGCCGGGCGAGGCGTCACGGCGCTGCGCGCGCTGCGAGCGCACGGACACCACGACGCGAACCAGGCTGCGCTATTCGCACTCGGCGTGCAGGTAACACACACGTGTCGCGTGTCGCCGGGCGAGGCGGGTGCGGCGCTGGCGGCGACGCTGCGCGCGCTGCGAGCGCACGGACACCACGACGCGAACCAGGCTGCGCTACTCGCACTCGGCGTGCAGGTAACACACACGTGTCGCGTGTCGCCGGGCGAGGCGTCGCGGCGCTGCGCGCGCTGCGAGCGCACGGACACCACGACGCGAACCAGGCTGCGCTATTCGCACTCGGCGTGCAGGTAACACACACGTGTCGCGTGTCGCCGGGCGAGGCGGGTGCGGCGCTGGCGGCGACGCTGCGCGCGCTGCGAGCGCACGGACACCACGACGCGAACCAGGCTGCGCTACTCGCACTCGGCGTGCAGGTAACACACACGTGTCGCGTGTCGCCGGGCGAGGCGTCGCGGCGCTGCGCGCGCTGCGAGCGCACGGACACCACGACGCGAACCAGGCTGCGCTATTCGCACTCGGCGTGCAGGTAACACACACGTGTCGCGTGTCGCCGGGCGAGGCGGGTGCGGCGCTGGCGGCGACGCTGCGCGCGCTGCGAGCGCACGGACACCACGACGCGAACCAGGCTGCGCTACTCGCACTCGGCGTGCAGGTAACACACACGTGTCGCGTGTCGCCGGGCGAGGCGGGCGCGGCGCTGGCGGCGGCGCTGCGCGCGCTGCGAGCGCACGGACACCACGACGCGAACCAGGCTGCGCTACTCGCACTCGGCGTGCAGGTAACACACACGTGTCGCGTGTCGCCGGGCGAGGCGGGCGCGGCGCTGGCGGCGGCGCTGCGCGCGCTGCGAGTGCACGGACATCACGACGCGAACCAAGCCGCGCTACTCTGTCACGCGAGCAAATCATGCGGACAAGTTGCTCGTTTAGTTGTCAGTTTCATAAAATCAAACTGTTCTGAATACACGCCGAGTCAGATCTCGCACCCTCAGGGTGAGAGCGACGCGTGGAGGGTAGGAGGTGCCCCTCACACCCGCGCTGAACTACGTGGCGCCTAAAATGCGCGGCAATCCTTTTCTTACTATCTTATTTCTACTAGCTATCCTCTTCTAACGTTTCTCTAGGCACATTTGCCAACCGTATCATAGCTTAGTTTCCACTATCAGATGTACGAGACGCTCCGGCCGCAGTTCCCGGGCGTGGCGGCGGTGCTGCGCAGCATCCCGGACGCGGACCCGCACGACCTGCAGCGGCTCGACGACAAGCTGAGCGCGCCGCAACTCAAGCCCGCCAAGATCGACAAGAGCAAGCGAGACCTCTTCAAGAAAGTCACCTCCTGCGTGAGTATAGCGCCGGGCGTAGTCGTAGCAACCCACAGGCGGATCCGCACGAATTTCAAATACCCGGCGGATATTCATCGTTTTTAAAATTTTATATTTATTTATTTAATTGATCACCAACATAATGTACACTCTTACAAATAATTATATAATATCACAAATACACAATAGCTAAGTGTCATCACAATTATAGGCGAAGACTGCATGCGAACTTATTTTTTAGCGAGAACAATTTTTAAAAAGCGATATTTTTAAATATTCAAAAATAATATTAGTCAGTTTAATAAATATACAAAATTTAAGATATGTAATTTCATCATTAAAAAATATACCATATTTAAATTAACAATGTAAGTAATTAAGACGTAGCTTCACAATATAAATTCTAATAAAAAATAAAAATAAGTACATCTAAGAACAAATCTGAAAATTACTAAAATATAATAAATTCATAGCAAAATAAAAATTAGTAATCAAATTAATAAGATCACAGAGATTCAATTGACTTTTTGAATTGGCGTATGTTGCCAATAAATAAATCGACATTGTCGCTTTTTGAGATGCTGCTGAACTCGCGAACAAACCTGTTGATGGGTGCGTTCTGACCAAGGTTAGAATTAGAGTGAGTGTCTTTCAGAATGTTGAATCTTGATGCTCTGGGTAGTCTTGTGGGTGCAGAGAAATTTGATGATGAAAGCAGTTCCGGAGCATCAAGAACACCGTTAGCTAGCTTAAAAAGAAACGACAAGTCAAGCATTCGTCTTCGATCACAAAGGGAAGTCATTTTGAAATGTTTAAGTCGTTCTGTGTAACTAGGAATGGTTTTTCCTAAATTGCAGGAAGATACTAGGTGCCACAGGAAACGTTTTTGAATACTTTCGAGCCTTTTATTATAAACGTCATAAAACGGATTCCAGGCAACACTACAGTACTCCAAGCCGCTGCGAACCAGTGAGTTGTATAACAAAATTTTAGTCTTGGGACATTTAAAATCCTTGCAGTTTCGTAAAACAAAACCGAGGGACTTGAATGCTTTTGTGCAAATAATGTCAATATGTAAATTGAGTCTCAGTTTATTGTCCAACAAGATACCTAAATCTCTTATATTGGCTACTTCCGCTAGTGTGTCCTTTCGGATCTTATAATTATTGTGACAGCGAATGCTTTTTCGGGAGAAGTGAATGGTGAAACACTTGGACGAATTCAGATTCATTTCGTTTGAGTCGCACCAGTTGACAAGGCGGTTAAGATCTTCCTGTAACAGTGCAGCGTCAAGGGTGGTTTCGACAACTCTAAACATTTTAAGATCGTCTGCAAATAAATGATATGTGCTGTTATGAAAACATTCACTGACGTCGTTAATGAAGATGTTAAAAAGCAATGGGCCCAAATGCGAACCCTGGGGAACTCCTGAAAGTACTGAAAACATATCAGATGAGTAACCGTTAGCTACAACTAAGGACTTTCTATCCGACAAATACGATTTGCACCAGCTTAGCAATGGCTCAGCTACACCATATTCAGAAAGCTTATTAAGAAGCAGTTGATGGTTAACACGATCAAACGCTTTACTAAAATCAGTATAGACCGCATCCACAGACGAGCGCCCATCCAGTGCTAAGGAAACATCATTTATAAAGGAAACAAGATTAGTAGCAGTTGACCTGCCTTTCATGAAGCCATGCTGACGAGGGTTTATTATTTGCTTAAAATGCCATGCCAAAATCGGGTGGAGTAATTGTTCAAAAACTTTGGCGAAAACTGGGAGAATAGAGATTGGCCTGTAGTTCTTCACTAACTCTTTATTGCCATTTTTATGAAGAGGAACAACTAATGCCACTTTCCAGTCTGTGGGGAAGGTGCCAGTGTTCAATGACCTATTGTATATAAGAGTCAAAGGCCGAACCAGGGCTGGGGCACAATTAACTACAAATATAGATGGGAGTCCGTCAGATCCCGCACTTTTGTTAATATCAAATCTTTTTAATATCTTAATCACTTGATCATCTTTGAACTTTACTGATGTTAGGAAGTTGTTTGTCAACATGGCAACTTGATCACTCGCCCTGCCTGATGGATGGCTTTTAGAAGTATTATAAACTGAGCGAAAGTTTTGTGCAAACAGATTACAAATGTCTGTTCCATTTGAAGCTGTGTTGTTATCTAGACTCATTTTTGCGGGGTAATGACTGTAATTTCTTTTCTTATTTTTTATGAAAGACCAAAATAGCTTAGGATTTGAGCGTAAACTTGATTCGAGGCGACCAATGTAAATGTTGTAGCAAGAAGTCATCAGGTGTTCGGACCGCTTTTTGGCCATTTCATATGATAACAGATCCAGTGGGTTGTTGTTAAATTTACGTAGTTTGTTTCTATATTTAAGCTTCTCTCGTAACCGATTAATTAAATCCCGAGAAAACCAGATAGGATATTTTTTAGACTTGGGTACTGATTTAGGAACATACTTCTCAATAGCTTCGCGTAGATAGTTATAAAAAGTTAAAAGCATATCGTTAACCGAGTTATGTTTCTCTAACTCTTCATCCCAGCATATTTCGTTTAGATGCTTGATTATACACTTGTAATCAGCTTTATGAAAGCAAAATTTATAATTATTGTTGGGAGCAAGCCATTCTTCAGAGCAAAATGATAAACTAAAATCTAGAGGAGGGTGAAGGGGATCAACTATAGTAAGGGGGTTAATATTGATATTCTGAGTAGAAATCTTTTTATTACTTAGAACCAGATCCAGAATTTTACCTTTATTGTTAAGTGTGTTGTTGTATTGTTTGAGGTCATTGAGCAAAACAAAATCTATAAGCATAGTAGTGAACACACTCCGGTTGATGGTGTTAGTCAGTACATGAGTGTCATTCGAGAAGTTCCAAGCTATCGACCCCAGATTAAAATCACCAAGAATCATTACGTTTTCAACATCACTTCGCTCCAAAACTTGGTTAGAATTACATATAAATTCATCTAAAATATGCTTTTGAATGGGTGGGGGGAGGTAGACGGCGCATAAAATTAAGGGTTCTGTTTTACCCTTTTCACTACGACATTCAATTTGGACCCAGAGGTCTTCACAATTCGACTCAAAGCTCTGCAGGCGCCTGGAATGAAATCGTTTCGAGACTGCAATTAATACGCCGCCACCGTTTTTATTGCCGTGGAATCCAGTAGATTCTCTATCGCGCCTATAGACTACATAGCGACTGTCAAATAATTCGGAATCGAAGACGCTGCTGTTCAACCATGTTTCACTTAGGGTAATTACATCATAATTAGTGCAAACAATGTTGTTAAAAAATGCTACTGTCTTAGTTCTTAAACCTCTTACGTTTTGGTAATAAAAATGTATCATGTAAGTATAGAAATAGCGTACCTAATTAAAAATGTATGAACTTTGAAAATAAATAAGTAAAATTGAGGTAGGTATTTGATTATATATTATTATTAATGTCGATGGTAAAAATCTAATAGATATTAATACGAGCAAATAAAATGAAAAATAGGGAATAACTTCAATGAAAAATTCCGTAACAGAATAAAAAAAAGGAATTGAAAATTATAATAGTTCATAAAAGATTATTCAAAACGTTCTTGTCCTTCACTAAAATAAAGTTTGAGTTATCAGTTTTCCTCATAAACACTTTGCCGTCGCGTACCCACACAAATCTGTAGTTGAGCTCTTTGGCTTTCTGGCGGGCGGCGGCGTGTAGCGCCTTGGCTTCGGGGGTCAGGTGTTCAGTAACGAACACCGCGTTCTTCTTATTACCGCCGTAGCCTAGGTGGCTAGTGTTCAGCTTGTTACCAGGGTTGTTCTTATTGAACTTGATGACGCCAGCGAGGAAGGTGTCGCGGAGCCGGCGGCTGCTGAATTTCACCAGGATGGAACGAGGGCGCGGGCTTGCAGCGTTTAGTTTGGCAATACGACTGCAGTACTGTAAGTCAGACTCGGTAACTGGACATTTAATGGTGCTGCCGAGTTGCTGCACCGTGCTGTACAGATTTTCGTTGCTGTGCTCAGGAACACACTGTATTTCGACGTTGTTTGTGCGGGAAAGGTGCTCCATCTGATGCAGCCGGTGCGTGAGGTCGCGGGTGGCAGCGCGAAGGCTTTCGTTTTCGCTCTGCAGCTGGACTATCAACGTTTTCTGTGATTGGACTTCACAATTAGTTTTGTCGTTTTCGGAATTAGAACACGCTAGACACTCTTCAAATTTTTCTATTTTTGACTGAATATCCTTGATTTCGGTATTGAATTTCCTGTCTAGTTCTTCTCTTATGATTTTCCGTATAATATCTGCGGATAAGCAGCCACAATTGCCCGAGCTGCGTGGTTTGGAGCGCAACGTGACGTTATCGTACTGCGCAGGTACAGTGATGCTATCGGCGGTGGTGTTTTTGAGCGTGGACGCTGGAGCTAAAGAACGTACCGGAGTATTAGAATTATCGCCCCGCTTAGGTTCTCTACAGCGACAAGACGGGCAAACCCATGTTTCTTTGTAATCTTTATTAAAACCAGCGAAGTCGTCTTTGCTTAAGTTCATGCATGTGTAATGGTATTTGTCAGTGCAGCGGCAACAGTGTAAAAAAGATATTCCTTTTAAGGTATTCGGACAACCAGAGCATTTTGTACTCATTTCATCAATTTAGAGAACTCACTGTTTACAAATCTGCGTGTCGGTAGACCGGTCTCAAACGGCTGCTGCGCTTTATCAGGTCGCGCGCTTAAAAGAGCATAAGCGCCATGCAAAACGCGTCACTTACGCGTTTTTATCTTTGATCGGTGGAACTTGATTAATCGAAAATAATATTACGTTTTGGCACTTTATTGCACTTTGCAGTTAAGACACAGGCACCTCACTGATTTGATAACTAAATTTGCTATAAGAATAAACTAACTTGCTTGATAATAGCGTCAGAAATACTGACTTTTTGATTAAATTTAACTGGGAGAAATGAACAGATGTTACTCGCTAGACGGTTGGGGGTATTATCAGCTTATGTTGTCTATGACTGACTCACATAACTTCAAATACGAGTAAAATTATTTAAAAGTATATATTTGACTCTTCCACCACAATAATACACTTTGTTACGTTTTAGATTCTTTCTCGCTGTCGTTGGAACTTGGTCTTCTAATAATAATTTAAGAGCTATATTTCGGTGGTTATTGAAGTTATATTAGTCAGTCATAGACAACTACCAAAGACAAAAGCAATAAAAAAATAGAAGTAAAGAATACTAGTTGCGTCAGGGTTGCCTTATTACAAGGCTGATTTACTAACAATACATTCTTTATCTAAAGTATTGGTTAGTAACGAAACAGACCATAGATAACATAGGATATGAAATTAATATTTTTATCTGTAACGGATGGATTATCGTGTACGGTTTGATTCCACAGCTGATCGGTCGCGACGTCGGGCAGCTATTCAAGAAGGAAGTATTCATACTGGACCTGCCGTCCATGCACACGGCGAAGCCCCGCGCGCCCAGCGCCGTGGACGCGCCCGACGGCGCCGGCCTCGACCAGCTGTTCGCCGCCCCCGCCCCCGCGCACACGTAGCGCCTGCCGCCCCCACCCGCCCCCGCCGCTGCACTAGCCAATGGAAACAAGAAACGAGCATCGGGAACGAACGTCGACGTTTGATTGGCCGTTTTTTTTCGCTCAACGATTACATTAGCTGCTAACTGGATTCTCTGTCTAGGAAACCAGGAACTACGAGGATCATGGTCCAACACCCAGACTCGAAACACGGATTCTTTTCTGTGCACAAACACTCTGTACTTTGCTCCATAATGGAAACCGAACACAACTACGGTTTATGTTATTTGAGCTAGCCACTACATTCGGTTTGTATGTGCGCACAATCCTCGTATATGTATATGAGGCATATAATGACAAGTCTTGGTGAATGTTCACACTTGTCATGCTTCAATAGTTATCTAATGAATATGAGGTCATATAATTACGCGATGGTGCACGTTTGCCCTACAGACGTTTACGAGAAACGTGCAATTTTCATAATCTCGTTCGGAGAATGTATATTGTACTTTACGTACGTAGCGTGACATTGCGTATTTTGTAAAGCCGGCCTAAGAACGCGTTGTGCATATAGGTCGGATACTCAAATGTCAGTGATATCGCCTATGAGTCAATGCAAATAATATATTGTTCCATAAAGTTGTGCTAATAGATATAAAGTGCCACTAGAATATGAGGTGTCAACGTGCCATACAAATAAGGCTGATATTCTAGTGACAAAGCCAATGAGACACTCGAGGGAAAGCCCTCTCACACAAATTTACACAATACGTGTATTGGTTGTCATGAAGATACCATTATGATGAAAGTAACGCAACGAACAGATGCTCGTACCGATGCTACATTTTGGTTGGCTACCGTTCAAATGGAATAGTTTTTTTTTATTTTTTATTCGTTAATTGGCTTGCGTTTGACCACTATGTCACCTGATGGTAAACGACGATGCGGTCGACGATCTAGCACGCTTACCAAGATAGTACCCGTTCACTCGAGACTTGAAGATTCCCAGATTATAGCTATCGGGAAAGACTGACTCTGGCAGGGAGTTCCACTCGTTAGCAGTACGCATAATAAAAGTGGAAGCGAAGCGCTTAGTACGCGCGGGAGGAATGTCCACCATGAAACGGTGGCGTATTGCCGTACGTCTTGTAGTCCGATGATAAAATGGGGTTGGGGGAATTAGTTGGTGCAATTCCGACGCGATAGTTCTATTGGGTCAACCTCGACTAAAGCAAAGAGATCAGTGAGTTAACTCTTGTGAGTGTGAGGGCCATTGATTAAAATTTTAACTTGTTTGGGATTCACTTAGACTTTGGCGTAAATACTTTTTCTACAATATTCGTAGTTTAGCCGTTATAGGTGGCGCTCAATCCTCCATGTGAGAACTGAGGGCCCAAGTTTTCAGCTCATAACTCGGTTATTTGACTTTCACGAAATCTTATTTCAACTTTCAGAATATTTTTATAATATTCACTGACTCCTTAATACATTTTCAAATATTTTATTAGAGTGGCCCTCACACCACACCCACACTTTTTTGTGCTACATCCATGCTACTTACATAAACTAGCGTAAAGCCTATGCAGGAGGCATGCAGTGACAAACTTTGTGTCCCCTGCATGTCGTCTGTGATAATTCTGCTTAAATAACTCCTAGTCTCTCATGGACATGAATGTGATATCCTCTTAGCTTTAGTAGTTGCTGAGTTTAAGGCGTGAATCTGAATTGATTATACATGTTTGTTTTAATGCAGCTAGAATTTCATGGCACAATTTAAACGGGGCTTTAGCTGAATTTATCGATAACATAAAATACAAACTAGTCCTGCCAAGTAATTCTTTTGTAACGATATCAAAATCTGTTTTGTAGTTCTTTAGATTAGACAATACGTGAAACAAATCATCATCATCATCATCATCATCATCATCAGCCCATCACGTTCCCACTGTTGGGACTCGGGCCTTCCCTCCTAGAGAGAGTATGGGCCTTAACCCACCACGCTGGCCCAGTGCGGGTTGGTGGATGTCACATATCCTTGAATTTTTGTGATAAATTCTTGGACATGCCGGTTTCCTCACGATGTTTTCCTTTTTTAGAGCAAGTGTTAAAATCCGCACATACTTAAGAAAGTCAGTGGTGCGGGGCCAGCGGGATTCGAACTCGGGTGCGTCGGATCGAAAGCCGCACGTGCTCCCACTGAGCCACACTCACTCTTCTCACTCTTACTCAGTGAAACAAATACATTGACTAAAATCAAAACTTATAAAAAAAAATTGCATTATTTGACGATTGTGTTAGCTTCATGATACTCAAGTGTAATTAAAATTGATTTCAAAAATATACTGTAAGTACTATAAAAACGGCCTGACGTTGCAATTTGGTATGAAGTCATCATATTGAATCGGTATCAAATTTATATTGTAGCTGTTGCGTACAAAGCATATCGACCATTTTGACTATATTATGTGTTTAATGACTGAGCTAAAGACGCTAGACGGTGTATCATATTGGTATAAAAATGTATAAATATAAATTCCATGGTCCCTCAGATGTACGGTCAGCGACAAAAGTTGCAGAACATTTGTGAATCCTCGATTTGACTACACCTTCTATATTTGTCTTATTTTTCTGAATGTTGCATTTAAAAAGTCTGTTAATATCCTGTGTGAAAAGGGAAACTGCAGAAAGATGCTTGTTTTTTTTATATATTTACGATATTATTGACAATTGAAAGATTGTATAAGATCAGCTTCTTACGTCGTTGACTGTACCTACCAAAACTGTTAACTATAAAAATTTAACTATATGGTATGACGTACCTAGGTGTTAAAAAACGAGCTATATCGGATTATATATTAGTAACCACGTGTTCAAGCATTGATGGCTGAACCAGTTTTGTTTCAATATTATTTTTGTACTTAGAATATATTATTTTTTGAAAAGTGAGTCTTTCTCAACATTGTGTTTTGAACAGATACACGCAAATGAACAGGAGCTTTCATTGATTTCTTGATACTGAACACGTGGTCTCAATTACGTGGTTTCACTTTGTATTTACGATATGTAATATAAAATATTAGTAGAATTGTCCGATCATGTAATATTTTCCTATTATGAATATGACAAGTTATAATAAGTGTACTAATTATGTACTTTATATATTACGTCGACGTGGAACCTATCGAGTTGAGAATGGGCGGATTAGTCGTGTTTATTTATAGATTGTTAACGATATTATTACCTATATTTATAATAAACAAAATGAAATTACATGCGATTATTTTATTGTACTTTCCTCATCGTCAATGTTGGTTTTAAATAACAAATAGAAGTTATAAAAGAATGCAATACTTTTATAACTTTCTTAAACAAAGGCGTTATATATTACAAACAGTATAAAATATACTAGTATAGACTTGTTAATAATTTTGATTCAAGCTCTAGCGTAGTGGGTGAACGGGGAATTGATTATTCCCCGTTGTTGGTCGTGCCCCGAATAGGGGATCGGACGACTTTTCAGAAAGTGTTTTAGATTTTTTCTCGATTACTGTCCGATCCCCTATTATGGTTGCACCAACTAAGCATTTTAGTGACAATGGATTAAATATATTTTATGTAAGAATTTTCGGGTAGACTTAAGACACCGGCATCAGTAAAAACTCCAAGCAGTTAATAAGGAAGGAACATCCACAAAACAGTATCAATGTAATAAATAGCTTTATTAACACAAAAAGTTTAACTTTTGGCGTATTTTCACTTTAATTCTCGTAGGTATAGACCAATTGTGTGCCCAGTTCTATGTTTTTTCCGTTGTTGACAAGTTGCACAGTGTTATTGGCGACATCTACCCGGAGTGCCGCGGCTGCATCTAGGGCGGCGCACCGGGACGTGTGGTCTCCGGGGACCGGAATCCGGCGCGGCCCGAGGGCCGGGTCGGTGTAGCGCCATATCTTGATGGTCTTTACGTCTGGAAGGATAGGTTGAATTAGATATTTTGTCTAAGTCAGTATATTTATACGATACATGATTTTGATAACGCTCGCTTGTTTTATAATAAAGATAAATTAAAAAACCTCGACACAATAAAACATGTCTTAAACCACCGCTAGAAAACTTGCGTTCATATAAAAAAAAACTGCAACCAAATCGGTTCACCCGTTTAAGAGCTACGGTGCCACAGACAGACACACATAGTGATCAAAATATAAATCCCCTCCTTTTTGCGTCGGGGGTTAAAAAAGGCCATAATAATCCTTACTATAATATTATAAACGTGCAAGTTTGTATGGATGTTTGTTACTCTTTCACCCATATACATTTTTTGCGTTAGTAATGTTCTTAGGCTACGTTAGTAGACACAGATAATATATATAGTTATTTTGTAATGAAATTTATCGCAATATTTTAATAAATATTCTAGGAATATCAACATACATGTTTTGGCGCCTGCTTCATTCCCGACTTATTTTCACACGTATTTTTTTAAATTTAATTTAAAAACCTGTATATGAGTTAAAATAAGAGAAATAATAAGTCGGGAAATTTTTTATGAACGGCTAGGGAAACGTCAAGAATTTCCACAGCAAACACACCTTTAATAGACTTGACTTCCTTAGCGATCTTCGCCTTGAATTTGTCGACCGTGTCTCCATCGGCTAGTGCCACAGTGACCGTGAACAGTCCACTGAGCGCAGTAGGGTTGATGACGTGAACGGTGACGGTCGGCGTCGCCGCAAACGTGATGTGCGGCGCTCCAGGCGCGCACTCCTCGCGAGTCTTCTCCGGCGCTTCGCTGGCATCAGTGTACTTTACCTCAATTGAGTCCAGCTGGGGAACAATTTTACAGTTAGGCTGGAAATTTAGCTACGAGTTTTATTTTATTTACTTTGTGTATTTATGGTGTACCAACAATTATTACATCAGTACATGCTTAAATAAATATTCGATAAATATAATTGCTAGACGCATAATCTCTTATAGATAAACACCGCATGCAAGAGTAAACTAAATTTATAAATGGAATAACATAATAAATAGTAATAAAGGTAATCCTTGATTTCATCTATGTAGATTAGGATGAATGAGAAGAAGAAAGAACAGAAATATAAGAACTGGTGGCTGAGCCGAACATAATCGGCGAGATAAAAGCGCACAGACTCCGTTGGCTCGGCCACCTTGATAGAATGGGGGAAGACCGAGCTGTTAAGCGAGTATACTTGGGACGGCCGACTGGTCGTCGACCAGTCGTCCGTTCTAGGTATCGCTGGAAGGATGAGGTCGATGGAAGGATGATGCTGGAAGGACTTGACTCTGAAAGGGACGAACTCCACGAGGAATGGAAGGAGGTGGCGCAAGACAGATCCAAGTGGAGACTCTTACTATCGGAGGCCAAGACTCATTTTGTGTCGTTTGCGCCATCTTAGTAGTAGTAGTAGATTAGGATAGAGGTCTTGTCAACAAAAATCTAATGTTTTTGAAAGCTTGATCAATGTTACAACCATTTTTCTAGCGAGTGTGTACGCCACATGTTCGCTGCGATAACGTCGGAATCAACTCTGTTGCTAACTCAAATTTATATGATAACATAGCAGCAAAAAATATAGTATCAAGCCTGCCCACCTGAGTGCAGAGATACCTAACCTTCCACAAACAGCCCCTCAAGACTCCAAGAAAACAGAACAGAACAAAAATAGAATAACCTTGTACTTACATCCAAAGTATTAAGTAAGTACTGCTTGTTTTCCCTGAGTACTGCGGCCTCGTCAAACGGCAGCGCCACCGACAGAGCCTCCGTGCCGACTCGGTCCATGGCCTCTCTGGTGGCTTGAACGAACGGCATCACTCGCTTCATGTACTTCTTGAGGGCTTCGATAGCGCCGAGCTTGCTTGAGATCGTCTTGTTGTCGGGCAAGCCTGATGGCTGAAAAGACAAGAATAAATAAAAATAACTATAAATAAAATTAAAAACCCCGACACAATAAAACATGTCTAAGAACCACCGCTGGAAAACCTGCTTCAAATAAAATAACCGCATCCAAATCGGTTCACGCGTTTAAGAGCTACGGTGCCACAGAGAGACACACAGACAAGACACACATAGTGGTCAAACTTATAACACCCCTCCTTATTGCGTCGGGGGTTAAAAAAATAAATAAAAAATGTACACAAAAAGTCTAAACAATGTCACTAACTTACCCCGTTCAGCTCCTTCATCGTTGTCAATATAATATGCTGCCACTTAGGGAACTCCTTCGCGACCCACACTGTAGCTTTGTCCGGTTTCCTCTCCTGCTTGGGTTGTTCTCCTTTCTTGGCTTTCTTCACCGCGCAGTGGTTCTTCAGATAGATTCGGAAGGAATGCGCGGCGTCCATGAGGTAGTTTGAGGCGCGGACGGACGCCTCGTCTACTTTTCCCGCGACCGGCCAGCGTTCGTTGAGGATACCGTTTTTCTATTGAATATAAAAGTGTATTACAACAATAGCTAAGGACCGTGAAATGGGGAATAATGAAAGGCCTTTGCCCTGCAGTTGGACACTATGCTACAGTATATATGAGTCTATATGAGTGGGCCATTGGCTATTTTCAAAGATCGCGTCAAAGCTTATTATCTCTCTTAATATTCTGATCATTATTATTATTCTGTTCTTTTTCACCTCTTTCTGCTATTAATGTTTCCCTTTGATTATGTTTTATATACTAGGGTCCAATAACTGGACCCTATAGTTTCATCACATATCTTAAATATCCTGCAAACAAGTGTTAATTTAGATTCTTTATGTAAAAACTGCTAAATGGTGTTTAATAATATGTTTTTTAGTAACTTACATGTTTATCACTATGTTTTCAGAAGAAAATAAAAAGAAATAAAATAAATAATAATAGCACAAAATTCCTTACTATGGTGGTATAATGGGCGGTCTTATCGCTTATAACGATCTCTTCCAGATAACCTTTGGACGGACAGTATCGAAAAAAGGAGTAGACGGCGGGGTACAACGTCACTTTTCTTTGAATGTCACAGTATGTATTGTCAAAAAAGGAAGTGTGAACATGCGCAGCTGCATACCTTTCCAAGTAAAGTCCAGACGTGCTCGGCGACGTGCGGACAGATGGGCGACATCAGCTTGGCTTGCGTCTCGATGTACTGCCTCACCACCTACACATATACCAACATGTCATTGGCAAAAACAAATCAAGTATACGCACTGGTCCCGCACCACTGACTTCCTTAACTTATGTGCGAATTTAACAGTTTAGACTTACCTCCACATGCATGCCGCCGTCAGAACAGAGCTCCCTATACTTATCCCTGGCGGCTTGTAATTCAAAGAACCCGGTTTTGAGCGCTTCCTTGAACAGCATCTTGTTGTAGTTCTCGTCTGTCTGATTTATCTTCATGTTCATCTCGCTTACGAACACTTTGTCGTGGAAATTGTACGCATCTGAAGAGACGAAAGATATATTCATCTATATCTTAAGGTTCTACCAAACTGGTTTTATAATTACATCTATCTTATTGCTAGCAGTGGAGACGTAAATGTTTTTAGTATTATACAGTTAAGTGCCTATATTGATATAACCCTTAATCGGGCAGAACAAAAAAAAACGCTTTTCGTAGTTTAAGTGTAAGTTCTTGTATCATGTGTGACAGTAGTGTACATAAAATAAAATAAAAATTACTGAAACTGAAAATATAAGGTGTTTTCGGGTGGGAAATTATTTGCCTTTGCCCGATCACGTCTATAAATTTTAATAGACTAGTAACTTATTCTGACTTTACTTTTGAATTTATGTACCTCGATCCTCAAATAAATGTGTACAGATTTATTTACATAGAAGTGAAGTGGAGGGATAATGTGCGAATGAAAGATTGACAAGATGACTAGATTGACAATGTGGGAAAATAGTTCCCTGTGCCCGATTAAGGGATAATCGGTAACCTTTCTAAGACTCGATAAATAAATAAATACATTGACATGTTTTATTGAAGTTAAAATATCTGACACAATGAATAAAAATAGTTTGTTATAATTTTTTTTTAGTCTACTGTATAATGATGCTAAGCGAGACGTTTGCCTGATAGTTAGCGCCACGCCTGCTCATAACAATTGCACGCTACCAGAACTTTAAATACCATAAAAAGCACTGCGTAGCACTGTCTTGCGCTCATCTCCCCGAGACATCAGATATTAATAAAATAATAGTAGTTAATATAATATTAATATAATAATTAATAATAGTCTCATATGCCCAGTAATTTCGCTGGCTACAATGCCCTTCAAACCGGAACACAGTAATGCTTGCGTATTACTGCTTGGCAGCAGAATAACTGGCAAAGTGGTGTTACGTACCCAGACGGCCTCCCGCATACGAGAGACACCACGAGTCTAAATCTGAGCATTATCGCCGACGCGTCGTAATCGTAATAGTGAGCATAAACATAATATACATAGAGAGGCTTCATTACCTTTCCTTTCTGGGGGATTGGTAGTGATCATCTCTTTCACCCATTCAATGAAAGTGTACAGCCTCAGAATGGCTGCATCAGCTGTGCTTTCCACAAAATTGGCGTCTTCCACTGAATCACCCGCATCTGCTAAAGTCAAGCGCATTCCATCTGCACTGAACTTGTCAATAGACTCGGCAAGAGTCAAGAAGTTTCCATCAGACTTGGACATCTTCGCTGAGTTGAGCATAAGGTGACCGTTGGCCCGAATGCCTTTAGGCCACTTGTCTTCTTCTTTGGGCCAGATGGCGCAGTGGTTGTAGATGTAGTATGTCAAGTGGTTTTGGATGAGATCTTTTCCTGACACTCTGAGGTCTACGGGATACCTATTGAAAGAAAATAATAGTTACTATTAACCAAAACAAACATTTTTAGCTTTACATCACTGAAAACCAAGTAATTGCTATAGGACTTACCAAAATTGGAAAGATTTCTTCATACGTTGTAATTTCTCTTTGCCAATTTTCGTCTTCTTTGGGAATGGCGCGTCTTTGAAGAAGATGTAGTCCCAAACTTCTGGGGTCATTTCTTCGGGTTTGATATTCAGTGCGTTATCTTTGGTCCCCCTGAAGGTATCGCCTTGCAGGAAGTGTGATATGGTGTAGTAGGCGTTGTAGATCGTCGAGTCTGAGAGAGATTCTATTACCCACTGCGTGTCCCACGGCAGTTTGGTTCCTAGAATATGTTTTTTTGATAAATATACGCGTAAAAATCACCGCAGAAATCTCGAAAAGCAGCTTCAAAATGTCTATACACGTCAAAATTAAAGATATACTATTATAAAATGTTGAATGACTTGCTAAATAAAGGATAGTTACCTAATCCATAAGTCCTGGAGCAGGCATACTCATGAAGCCAGTTCAGAGTAGCCTGGAAGTTCTTCCTGACCTCGTCATGGTAGGTATTCATCTCTCCGAGACATTTCTCCGCCTGGCTCTTCCACACTGCTTCGCCATAGTCGATGTACCACTGATTGCAGAGAGCGACCACACACTCGTCACCAGACCGTGACATAATAGTCTTTTCCGGCTCATAATAAATCACGGCACTATTCTCCTGAATCAGTTTAGTCTGCAAGTTCTTCTTCACGTCCTGAATCTTCTTGCCTTTGTACTCGCCGACCAGCAGAACACCGTCGTAGAAACCTTTGAGGTAAACCATCTCCTTCGCTTGAGTAAGTTTCTCCCTATCATTCTGACTCTGAATTTTCAACTGGTCATAAACAAAGACAGCAGATAGGTTACCGAATTCAGGTATCTCGAGGATTGGCACAGGTTTGTAGGGTAAGACCATTTCGTCACTAATGCCGTACTTCTCTCTGAAAGCCGGCTTGTTTTGCAAGTCCATGAAAGCCGCGTAATCGTCGGGAGAGTCCGATATGACACTGGTGACAATGCCAGTTCCTTTGTCCTCCTTGATTGTCAGCATGGGAAGAGAGTAGATCTTTTCGTAGCAAGTCAGTGCAGATTTTAGAGCAATGCCGAGAAGATCTTGTCCCACAATTTCTTTAAGAATTTTGAACTCTCCATCTTTTTCAGTGAACCCTTGGTAGGCCATGTTTCTGGCGGCTCGCCTCGTGCAAACAAATACGCCATCTTTGACAGTTTCAAAAGCGATGTACTTGATGTCGGGATGAATCCAGCAGTTTGTTTGACCATACATTGTTTCCGGCCTCAGGGTTGCTGCGACGAAACTTACCTTTTTGCCCTGGAAGGACCTGGGGATAAAACAAGGTTTAATAAAGAGTATTTATGTAAATTAGACATTGAGACAGAACATGAAGTTTGAACTTACTTGAGAACTTCAGGTAGCGGTTCTATAACTTCCATCTTCACAAGGGTGTACTCCTGAGGACCAGCGCCTTCTCCTGAGCTTCTGTCATGGTCCATACATGGCTGTTTGTCGAGCGGCGAGTAAATCGTGTACCGTTTACCGTACATGATCTTGTTACGATCTTTCAAATGGTTAAACTGCCATCTAACAAACGAATCGAAGAATGGGTTAGCATCAGTCGTTATGAACTTACGACGCCAATCTACCTGTAGATGGAATGTAATTTTTTTAGTTATTAAAGAAGTGAAATTATTGTTATGCTTTTGTTATGAGTATTTTATCACAGTTTTACAATACATACAGTAGCGAAACGCCTTTGATGTCGGGCGACACCGTCGCCCATGTAGGTACTTACGATGCAGATGTGCAACGGTTGTCACAGAATAGTAAATAAAATAAATGTGATTAGTATTGTTTTTACCTACCTAATACATTCGCACACGAAGCGTATCTACCCACATACTTAAATGAACTTATTAGTAGTGTAAGTACTTAGGGGCGCGTTACCAGACGTAAAATTACTGTGGCTCGCACTAGGTCATAGCGATGCGATACAGGTGTGTGATGTACCTGCATATCTAATTTTTTCACAAAACTTCTTGAGATTTTTCTCTGACTCAATTATGCTATGTATATTACTATACAGATATTAATTAGTACAAATTAAAAAAAATGTAGTTAGTAGACAATATTAGTTCCAACGTAAACTGCAGATTGCAGGTAGGTTTTATCACGAAACTTCGCATCACAGAGCAATTTAATTTAAATCCGTTTCTATTAATATAATATTAATAATCTGTACAAAGACCAGATGTGCACCATTATAACTAACATATTAAACAATTCCCATAAAATCCACTTGTAAAAAACTTAAAAACACGCTTGTGTCTGCCCTCAATGTTCAATTCTGCAAACTAAGCGAATTTGAAGATCACGGCTCGCGCCGGCCGCCTCCACGCGAGATCCACGCCATTGCTCTGCACAAGTACATTCATTGCGCAACTGTATGGAATGTAAAACTGTGGTATTATGTAAAAATAACTAATAGCATGAACACTTACATGAATACCCATTCTCTTCAAGTCATCAACAGCGCGAGGTGGAAAATACTCTAGCCAATAACTCTCATTGGCAAATTCTTTAATTTCCTCATCGGGGATCCCAAGGCTCTGCATTATATGCCACTGATACTTGGCTGTACCAGTTTTAGCAACTGCCTTACTCTTCTTACCTTTACTCTTGTCTTTGGGCACTACATCACTTTCCTCTTTTACTGTGACTTCATCTTCTTCAGGAAAGACAGGAGGGTATCCAAATACTTCCATCTCTCTCTTAAGTTTGTCAGCGCAGGCTTTGATAGGCATACCCGTGCAGTGGAAACCAAATGGGAAAAGTGCATACTTGCCTTTAAGTCTGTGATATCGCACAGCATACTGAAATATATGATGGTTTAAGTATAATTATATATATATATATATATATCTTACAAAATGTTATAAGTTGAAGTCGAGCTAATTAATATACTAGGCAATATAATTTTTTTGCCCCTAAAGTTAACCAAAATAAATAAAATATTTTATTATTGCCAAAAGTCACATTGTGGTTTCGCATTGGTGTAAGCTAGGACGGACGGTAGCCTTAAATTATATATGTCTGACTCACCTCACACTTGGAGAGAGAGAATGTATGTCCTAAATGCAGGCGCCCATTCATGTACGGGAAAGGAAATGTACACATAAACTTTTCATGTGTCTTCCCATCGTCGGGGGCTTCCAATTCGAACATCTTTTCCTTCTCCCATCGTGCCTGAACGTCCTTCTCAATCTCTTGGAGATACTCAACTTTGAACGTACCTTTCCGGTCTAGAGTCGCCTATAAAACCGTATTTAGTCATTTTAGTCGCTGTTTAATTGACGAATGGAACTGTTATCAGAATTTCCACGAGAAACCAGCTGTTTAGCTTCTCCATACTTATGTTCCATATGTCTTGATTGGATTTACAAATCGATAAACGAGCGGTAAAGTGATTACGTATTGAGAAAGCTTTAATGATACGTACCATTTTATGATATCACTAAAAATAAATGATTTTCTATTGTGGATTATTATCTTATTACACGTTGCATATTTTGTAATACGAAGAAACCGCATAACCCAAGGAACATATACTCTAGCGAGGCATAACCGCATTCAGCGTAATACAGCATGCGCCTTTGACTCTTTTGATTTTGACTTTTTGAGACATTTGACAGCCGTCAGCTGACAAATGACATAAAAGTGACAGATAGAAACAACAAGGGTTTCGTTCGTAAAAATGTTCGTTTACCACAGTACTCAGAGCTCATTGGAAGAACACTACAAAGAGATAGAGTGTTCTTCCCTCCAGTATTATTGTTCTGTGGTCCTTTCTCTGAGACTCATAGGAAGAAACTGCCTCTGAGGCACAGTATGACGGCACCATGGAAATCTATGACAACAGTATTAAGCTTCTTGGATAACACCCTTTTTTACTTCAAAGAAAGAGCATCAATCAATGGAAAGGAGGTATGATAGAAAACTTCCTAAGATTGTCTATGGGTATCGGCTTGATATGGGCTTGATCGTGTACACGTCGTCCCCTGAACCGATCATAAAAAAAGAAATTGGCGGCAGACCGGCGCGGCCCTAGATAAAAATTGTATATACGGAAAGGCGCGGCAGTGGCAGACTGGCAGTATAGATCTGTCATTTTACCGGAAATTTTGCCGACATTTTGCCCTGGATATGTCAAATTTTATGAGTGGTGCGCTAAATCGATAACATTTTTAATCGATCGATTTTTCTTCTCCACTTTGTATATTTTTATGTAACTAGCTGCGCCCTGCGATTTCACCCGCGCGAGATAGCATTTTCAGTTTTTCCCAAACTTTCCATTTTTTTCGGGCAATTTTTCCAATCTTTCCTTCCATAAAAAACCTAATTTGGACTATTACGAAAATAGTAAAAAAAATATTGCCAAGTCGGTCCAGCCGTTCTAAATTGATGCAATAACCAACGAACAGCATTTATTTATATAGATTGAGTGACGATACGAACAGGTCGATCACCTCATGGTAAGAAACACCGTTACACAGTTACTGTCTATAACAGTTGCAGCACCAACTAGAACGTAGCCTTTGGCATCTTAATGCTCCAACCGCACGGCGTTCAGCGGGCGCCAGCCCGTCTATTCCCAGTTGCCACCACCAACTACCGCTACCACTAGTGACAACTGGGATGGAATTTGTCTCGTTTGACTCGCCATCGCCAGCCAGCTTGGTTGTATTATAACGCGCACGGCTCGAATTTCATTAGGTTAATTCAACTTTAACCCTCCATTTTCCATGTGTACATGTTTGTTAATCACTTGAGTAGGTAAGAATAGGATTGACTCAATAATACTATTAATATGATTTTTTTTTAAATTAATTTGACATTTTTTAATACAACGCACAAATAGTCTTCCTCTCTCTTAATTGCTGCACCCAACAGGATCTATGATGAACTGTATTTTTATTTACCTACCCTCTAATAACATTGTGGATTGCAATAAAGAATTGAATTGAATTGAATCCCAAAAGTTGAGTAAATTTTTATCGATTCTCTAGTTTGGAATCGATAAGTAATATTGAAACTATCGATTATGTGGGATTTCTTCCTGACATCGTGACATCACTAAAATCGTAAAAAGCAAAAAAAAGTGTCTTGCACTCGCCGAAATTTTGCCCGCCACTGATGTCTAAAGGCACGCACATTTTTGTGAATAATTACGTTATTTCGTTACAATAGTTTAGTGATTCAACATATAACGTGTCTGCAACAATGGCGCCAAGGACTGCCAAGGCTAAGGTAACGTTTATTTGAGTATTTCATTCCTAAAATAAGCATAGAAACATGTTCGAATTGTTATCCTTTACTATAGTATAATATAGCATTACTGGACTACAATTATAAGAAACGACATTCTAGAATCTAGTAGCGACAAAGGGCTGGGTCGTTTTTGTATCTAAAATCTTTCCCGCGCATTCACTGTAAACGTGTGAAACAAGTTGTGATTGCCCGCCATCCCGGTCGTGGAATATTGCGTCAATGGATAACATTATTTCACCGGATAACAGCGCGCATTTCGAATTAAGTACTTTTTTAAAACCACTCTTTCGGGCATATACCATTCGGGCTTTGTTCCGCCTTTAGTATGGAATAAAATATTGTAGGCAGTGTCCTAGTACTCACATGATCCACACCTGGATCAGGAATTTCAGGGACACTGGCTCAACCCCAAGCACAATAGCTTCATGTACCTAATAGATAGTTCGAATTGGAGAATTATTAAAATAAAAGCCATGTTTAATTGCACACAAGAAGTGATCTAAGTACAGTTGATTGATAGTTGTTTATTACAAATTGAGTCATGGGTTCATTCACACTAGTCTGATAATAGTATTATCTCATTAATGTATGGTCTTATTAAATTTTAATAAAAAGATTTGTTTACTTATTTAGTCATGCGAGGTAAATATTGAAATGACGCATTTTATACCTAGCATCTACTGAGGCTATATCTAGCATCAATTACTGAGGTTAGCTCATTTGATATTACAAATTTATAGGTTATTATCTTCACATGCCCCTGCTTGGTCCAATGTGACCTCAAGCATTTGTTTTATTGTCATATAAAATTTATTGTCACAATTATGTTAGCTCATCAGCATCATGCATGTGAATTCCTTACAATATGCATATGGTGTGGAATTCAATAAAATCTAGAGGGCTTCCTGGTGTAAAGGTTGACCGAAATGGATGTAAATGTTCTTTTCTTTAAAACCTTTTTTGTTTTTTCGAGATAAAGCTGAAGACAAAATCTTAAGTAATAAATCTTTTGTGACATTTCTGGGACTTGCAGGTTAAACATGATCATTACAATTCAATGCTCTAAGACTCAAATCAAGTTATTTATCAATACGTAATATACAGACTCATCATTCTGTTATAGACAATTTTTAATCAAACAATAGTTAACTATTGTTATATTAAATTAAAACAATAGTTAACTTTTGTTATATTAAATTAATGTAAATCTAAAATTCATGGTTGTTTTATACTAAATAGAATGTACCTATGTAACATGGTAAGATATTATTTCAGAAAGCTACTGAAGTGAGCGAAGCACCCAAAAAAGGCAGAGGCAAGGCGAAGAATGTAGAAGAAACAGAACCAGAAGTAGAAGAACTAGACATTAACGAGAAAGCAGTAGCTTCAGTGACAGAGAAAAAGAAACGTGGCAAAAAGGCAGCGGGTGATGCTAATAATGATGAAGAGGAAAATGGAAAGACTGAAGAGGCAGCCCCTCCAGCTAAAAAAGGGAGAAAGAAGAATGTTGAAGAACCCATACCAGATGACAAAGATGAAGAAAAGTCTGAATCAAATGCTCAGTCTGGGGAAGAAGAAGTTGCTATTATTGACAATGAAACAGAAACAAATGGTGACACAAAAGATACACAGAGTGTTCCTTCAGGAAGAGGGCGTAAAAAACAAGTAAAAAAAGAACCAGCACAGAAAGCAGAGACAAAACCCAGTCGAGGTAGAAAGGCCAAGCAAGATACTGAATTTGAGGAAGTGTTTGAAGTTGAAGAGAAGCCCAAACCGGCTTCCAAAGGCAGGGGACGCAAAGCACAACCGAAAGCGGAGCAAGAGACTGAAGATGACAAAGGAGAAGACGAGGTCAAACCTGAACCACCTCCTTCTAAAGGCAGGAAGAAGGCACAGCCTAAACATGTCAAAGAAAAGTCTCCAGAAAGTGAAGAACAGGATGTAGATGATGATGAATCACAAGAAAATGAGGAAGAACCTCCAAAAAAGAAGGAAACTAAAAGCAAAAGGAATCAAGCAAAAAAAGCACCGGTCAAAGAGGACAGTGAAGAAAGAGATGATGTGGTAGAAGAGGCACCTGCTAAAAAGAGGAAAGTTAATAAGAAAGAAGAAAAAGCCAAAGGTAATTTCTTGTTCTAAAGGCTAACTTAGACGTGATCAGCAACTGTCTCCAAACTCAGTGTTGACTTGGTATTGCCACAGTGTAAGACGGTGTCCCTCTGAACTTTGACAGTTCTTTATTTCATAATGATACTTCTAAAAAATATAGTTCAACAAGTAATTCTTTCGGCTGAGGCTGAACATAATTTGACAAGTATTAGTTCCACAGAAAATACTTCGACAACACAAACGGCCTCAAAGACTAGGTTAGGTAATGTAAGAGCAGTGACCACACATCGCGCGAGCGTGTCGCGGCAGCGCAGCGGCCGGCGAAGCGCCATAAAGTAAATTGAATGTTTGTGTTGTCCATGTATTTTCTGTCGAACTAATACTTGTCACAAATTATGTTCAGTCGAAAAAATGACTTGTCGAACTATATTTTTTCCAATCAAGAACTGTCGATGTTTAGAGGGACACCCGTAAATAGACTAGTCAATACAGCACTGTCTGTCTGGTCAGTGTTAACTTGAGATTTGTCTACTCCTCCCGCCATCTATGCCAGGTATACTCACTTGGCATTGACCTTGTCCACTGCATTGTAGGTTGATGTTATCATGACGAAAGTTAAGTTGAACAAGAAATAGATAAAATAATTTTACTCCTATCACCAATATCCATATATAATATCCATTTTCTTATCTAACGACATTCTCTTCTTTTAGATACCTCTAATTACTATCAGAAACATAATCTATCTGACATATCAGCCAACTCTTCAGCACACAGAAGGTAGACAAAAATTACATTTAAAATTTAGATTTTCGATATAAACTCATTTGGCCTGGGTTATTCCCGAAATCCCTATTGCCTATCCCTAATGTGGGGATTTCGGAAAAAGTTACCTCTAAATCCACACTGCGATAGACATGCATATTCAGTAGGGATTGCGGGAACAATTGTCCCTCATAGTAACCAATTTGGTCCCTACTGACCTCTAAAAAGTGCATTGCACCCTAAAGATATAACCGTCCGCTGTTTTGGACTGACTCTTTGAAACAGTTCAAATCGGTTTTCGACGTCTGTCGCTAACTGCGTCTGAATTAGCCTTAAATACATTTATATGACATATTCCTTCATATTTTTTTTTATAAGCTTTGGCAATGCTTTGGCAGGTAAGTGTCACAACAAAATACTGCATAAATATATACATAAAATGATGTCTAAAATGTATTACTTACGACGAATCATATATTTTATCAGAAATCTTTTCACGCCCTCACATGTGGATACGACAGGTACGAAAGGGAAGCTTCCTATTATCCATAAGCGAAGGTTTATTGACATATTGTGTATACTACCAATTCTCACATACGGCGCTCCAACCTGCGCTACTGCGCTGGGGTTTGACTGCTCAGCAGAGGTCCACACTCGAGGTTTGCCATCGCGCAATAGAGCGCAGTATCCCCGGAGTGAAACTTATGGACCCTATAAGAAACACCATACTGCGCTCCCAAACTCAAATTACAGATTTTGTTACACAAAAAGCTGCGAGATTAAAATTTGACTGAGCAGGTCACATCTGCCGCATGCCCAACGAACTCCTAACAATGGCCGACGACCCCGCGGCATACCTCGCGGAATGGCGGGATGACTTGGGACTCATAAAAAGACTGGAATACAATGGCGAACAATCGTGAAATATGTTAGAATTGAAGGGGAGGCCATTGTCCTGCAGTGGGACGAGTCATGCTCCATATAATAATTATTAAATAACAAGTAACGTGACTTGGTCTACAAGGTAACCGTCAATTGGTATGTTGACTCGACTATCATTGTCCCCATAGTTGTTTCGGCGGACGGACTTATAGCAAAGAGTCAACATCTCAAGAGGCTCTAGCTAGACGGTTGGTTCAAGAGTCAGATGCAGAAGGTAGTAATCCTTGTCACGGCACATATAGTCAGGAGGTTCCTCACTCTGTGGCCCTAACCGCCGGTAGTTTAGGCCCTGCCCCACTGCTGGTGGCACATTAGGCTGAGGTTTTTATAGTATTTTTGTAAATAAATATTTTCAATAGAAGTATTGTAAAAAACCTTTATCTAAGAAATTAAATAAATATCTGAATTAAATAGTAATAATAATATTGGAATACACTGTGGGGTGAGTACTGAATAGCGTTTCGCCGCCCGCTATTGGAACTCTCCCTCTATAGTGCTTGTTGTCATTTTTGACAATTTCACTTGTCGCGCGCGATTCTCTTATTTTTCTCTATGCGTTTTCTTCAGACGTGAATATGTTCCCAGGTGACTCAAAAGACGAGGAAGCAGACGAAGTTCTCGAGTCGAAGCCTAAAGGCAGGGGTCGGGGGAAGAAGGCCGCGGAGGCCGACGAGGAAGCGGAAGCCACCGGCGAAGGCACGACCAAGCGCCGACGCAAACTCGCAGAAGACAAGGGTAATTAGCAATTAGCATGTATACTTAGGCATTATTGATTTATGGACAAAATTACTGTTTCGTGTTATTATGATTAAGTGTGTTTTATAATTCTCGAATAAACGGTTTTTAAATATTTATTTGGAATGCTTTTTATTTCCTCTGACATCTATTTCATTGGTACAGTAGCACTGGAAATCTCGCTAGGTCTCTGTATTGTGCGCCATATTATTTAACAGTGGCATTTTATAATTAGCATCATGCAATCAATTTTTAACAATATAGAAAGTTTATTTAAAATATTGTGCATTATACAAGTATATTTTATATATCAAGCTATTTTATTATTGTAAAACATTAGGTACATATCCTTTACCCTGTATTTTTTTCTTTCGTTTAACAATACTAACATAAGTAGTTGGGTGCACATAATGGTAACTAATACAAACTGCAATATGTAGAAGTAACATACTCATAAAAATGTTCTTTATAGTGAGTATAAAGCATGCCTGATTTTATATATTCACATATATTTGGAAAGGATGGTGAAGAAAGAAAGCTTGCATCTAATATTCTGAATAATTAAGACGAGCAGGGTATGCCAGTATTAGATATTCCAAAAAGACCTTGAGGCATTCTTAATTTTATTCAGAAACGAAGATAGCAAAAAACGCATTACGTATGCGTTTCAAATACCGTTCACAGAATTATATTGGGTATGTAAATTTTATTCCATCTAAAACAAGACTATTATTTTCAAGTTCAAGCAGTCTTATAACCCAAAAGAGAATCACTCTCGTTGCAGAGTGAATAAAAAAGCAGCTATTTTACAAACTAATGAATACGTACGTATTTTAATCTTAGGCATTTTAGATGTAAAACTATGTTATTTGAAAATGATTATGATTTCAAATTTAAACAATTATAGAATACTGTAACAATAACATTTCAGCTCCCGCCGACGATAAAAAGAAACCCCCTCCCAAAAACAAAGCCGTAACTACTTATGAAGAATTAAGTTTCTCTAACACTTCAAAGAATACAGATGGTAAAGATTGGAACTTCAAAATCGCCAGTTGGAACGTAGACGGCATTAGAGCGTGGATGAACAAGGGAGGTCTGGACTACTTGAATTATGAGAAACCGGACATACTATGTCTGCAGGAGACTAAATGTTCAAAAGACAAGCTTCCTGAGGAGCTGGCTAATTTGCCCGGATACCACGCGTATTGGGAGTGCAGCGATAAGGACGGTTACGCAGGCGTAGGCATCTACACTACACAACTTGCAATGAATGTCCAATACGGCCTCCAGAACGAGGAATTAGATAACGAGGGCCGCATCATCACCGCTGAATACGAACAGTTCTACTTGATCTGCACGTACGTCCCCAACGCGGGCAGGAAGCTGGTCACTCTACCGAAAAGACTGCAATGGAACGAGGAATTCCGCAAGTTTGTGAAAGAATTAGATACGAAAAAGCCAGTGATAATATGCGGTGACATGAACGTTTCACACAAAGAGATAGGTATGTCGTTATGATATCAATTACATTCTTTTTTTGTTTTGAGGTGGGCTTTGCCTTTTACAGGAAAATGTTGATTTCAGATTTAGCGAATCCCAAAACGAACAGAAAGAATGCCGGGTTCACGGAAGAGGAAAGAGCCGGCATGACGGAACTTCTTGGCGAAGGCTTCGTGGACACATTCCGTCATCTGCACCCTGATAAAACTGGAGCTTACACTTTCTGGACTTATATGATGAACAGCCGAGCGAAGAATGTCGGATGGTACTTCATTTATTACTTGCGTCGTTTCTACTGCTATCTCTAAATATTAAAACAAAGTCACCACCGCCTGTTTGTACTTTTTCTGAACTACTTGATAGATTTTGATGCGGTATTTACGTTTTTATTCAAACCCGTGCAAAGCCGAGGCGGGTCGATATTATGTTCTTGTAAATACCACATGCAATCTGATAAGTAAGCCTCAGTATAATCTACTATAAGTTAAAACTCCATTTCTGTGTTAATGAAAAATTAATCATTTGTTTTCCAGGCGTTTGGACTATTTCATAGTGTCGGAGAGGCTGTTGCCAGCAGTCTGCGACAATGTCATCAGAGACCAGGTCTATGGCAGTGACCACTGCCCGATCTCACTGTTTCTCCACCTCAAAGGTGCAGACAAACCTACAGAATAATATACTTACAATTATTATGCAACATTTATATACCATTTGATTGTCCATCACAACTCCTCATTTTGTATAATTTTTAAATTCATTTTGCATTTACTGTTAATTTCGTTTTTTGGAAAATAAAGTAATTATTGAATTCAATAAATAATGCTTATTGTATTTATATGAAGCATTAACGAATGCCAAGCGGAAAAAAAAGATCTTGTTAAAGTTCACACAACGCATCACAATCTTCCCTCAGCGCGGGAAGGGCTCTGACAAATTGAGCTACGGTGTTCAGTCCCAGCAGGTGGTCGTATTTTTTTTCCGATAAACCTTGTTTCAATAAATAATGTTGGTATTAGTTTTTTAAACAAAATGTATTATTGAAACAATTAGGTTTCTAGAAATTAACAAATGAACAACGAATTATAGTTAGTTTTATTTAATTAGCAAAATTATATTAGAAAAGAAAAAGACATAAAACATTAAACATGGACAACAATCACTCATGATCACTTAAACTTAACAATGACATATTCGGTCCTTTACGTCGAAACTTTAGATGAGCCTGCAACAAAACGAGACAAGCATTAAATTGGTATGGACATGGATTCGTCCATGGTATGAATAAACAATTTTAACATTTAGAATTTATTTGTTCCAAAATATATTTGCGGTACAGTATAACTTATAATAAAGAATAAAACAGTATAGTGTACCCTTAGGAACTCTGTCCCCCACACTAGGTCTCTGTTGAGCCTGGAAAGCGGAGTTACAGTGGATCACTCCAGCTACTATTACCTATCTCCATTTCATTGCGTACATAGTACCTAATATAATTGCTTGACAATCGATATGATGTTACTTTTAAATACGATACCAGCCTAATTCAGCAAAGATAAATACGATTTTTTGAACACAATGAATAAACAGTCTAGTGGTTTTACCTTGCATGAGAGATCGCTTTTAGCGATAAGGTCGCCCATTGTAACATCTTTAATTGTTTTTATGTAATGTCCTTAATTTAATGTTTGCAATAAAGCGTTTATCTTATATAGATAGATATCTTTATATTCCGAGAGGTATATTAATATAATGGTTTTTGCTTCATCAAGTAGGAGCTTATAATGTTGACAAAATAATTTAACATTGTTTTTCAAGTTCATGCATTTCAGTTCATCAAGACGATAGAATTACCAACCTGAATAATTTTGCTAAATGGCTCTCTGTTCAACAACGAGTATGCAGCAGTCAAACTGCTTAAGGCACTAGGTTCCAACTCCTTTAAACCAGAACAAAACAAGGCTATGCCTGCTTCAATGCCAGTCCCAAAGTCACACTCGTCAACTGCTATAGAGGCATAGGTAATGACAGGTTGTAGTTCTGATAGCAAATTGTCCTTATCCTTTTGAGTTGTGGCAGCTTGCAGTCTAGTAAACAGCTTTTTTATTGTCACTGAAATGAAATGTGTAGAAAAATTGGTTTTGGTAAAAAAAATGTTATGAACTATTTTAAACACTTTTAGATAAAAAGAACAATTAAAAAATTACTTAATAATTATTATGCCCAGCTTCGTCCTGCATCAGCTTCGTCCGGATAGAAGATGAGAGCGCGTCGCTTGTTTTTGCATTTGACAGTATTTTTTGCCTATTATTGTCATAATTCCGTCAAATAATAACATTATGTTGCCAATAACTTATAATTCTTTTAACATTTCTTATTTTATAATAAAATTACCCACACCATCACAGGGCAGGTGCGAGGTTATTTAAGAATCTACCTTCGTATTTTCTGTCATTGCGTCGTTTGCATCGGAAAGGATAGGACGTTTCTTGCGGATTGGATTCAGTGTCAGTGATCATGGATAAAGTGAATATGGATTCAGTGAATATTGATACAGTGCCTATGTACACCGAGGAAGGTACTAACTCAGCACCTTGTAACGTTACGGAGGTCCCCCGGCTAGCTCTACCTATGACCTTCGTACGTACAGTACCTTTCTGGGAGAGAGAGAGGAACTGGGAAGTTGTAATAAAATTATGTTAATTTGGTGATACTTTTAATACAGTATATAAAACAGTGCTGCTGAGAAAAAGATCTTCTGGGTAATGAAAATTGTCGATAGAGGGGAATGAGAACGTATACTTTGTCGATAGGCTTCTTCTGCCTGTCGAAGAGGGTAAATGAGAACGTAGTACTTTGTCCTTGTCGATAGGCTTCTTCTGCATGTCGAAGAGGGTAAATGAGAACGTAGAACTTTGTCCTGGGTTTGTCCTTCTCCCGAGAAACTGGAAGTTTGTCCTGCGTTTGTCCTTCTCCCAATCCAGGGGACGTTCGACGGCGGTGAGTGGGCCTTTGTTCGGGCCACCAACTTGTGATACCTCACAACAACGGAGCCACAAAAATAATATGGTTTTCCACCTTTAACACCTTCAACAATCAACCAGAATCTCCGTTCCCTCACGAAGCTCAAGTTTAAGTCCTGGTTTTCCTCTTTTTTCCGTTCTCTGTCAGGTCATCAAATTTTGAATTCTGTTTTCTTTTTCCTCAAGGCAATAAAAGTAGGTCCAAATAAATAACAAATAGGTTTGATGAGCCATGAAAAATGAATGAAGATGATATGTAACACTACATTATCCCCCCAACCAAGATAAAATTTTGAACGCAGAGAGAAAATTTTGAGGTTATGGAACATACTTCCCCATTCGAACCAATCACCAACCTAACAGAACATCGTCATCCACCCATTTATACATCTCTCAATTCACATTCAAATTCACACAAACATATACTCGCCTAACAAAAGTATGGGTTTGGGATCACGACTACTTAAGATCCAATGGCCCAAACTCAAAGAAGAAATGTCCCTAGTGACCCGAAAGCTTATTTTTAGGGTGTCGGTCAACTGCACCACATACTGAAAACCCAATAAAAAAAATAAAAGAAAATAAAACAATTTAGACATTACGTGACCTTATGAGCTTATTTTAGGAGTCGGCCCACTGCTCCAATAATGTAGGTACCCTAACCCTAACCTAATCATAAACAAAAAAAAATTAATAAAAAAAAACCAAAAGAACAATCCAAGTTTGAAGTGAATGAAGTGAAATGAGGCGAAACAAAAGAAAGTACATAAAAAAATATTTACAAAGTAAAAGAACAAATTTCAAATTAAAGCCAAAGTGTACAACGCATAAATAACAAAGAATTTTGAATTACGTCCTAAAACAAAGATTAACAAAAGAAGAACAATATAAATTTAAAACAATTTCATTAAAAGGTAAAAAACTCATTTAAAATCCTTCACATGCCATTTTGCTCTAGTCCCATTCTCATCTTCCAGAATGAATACCAGAGGCGACAGCTTCTCAACAATTTTAGATTTCAAAAATTTAGGGCATAATTTTGCTGAAAAATAAGCACCAGCATTGCTTAGTGCAAAGTTTTTCCGCCACACAATGTCACCGACATTATATTCGTAATTAGCTCGACGAGTGTTATAATATCTTGAGTTCTTAGCATGTGCCATATACAAGTTATATTCGACCTTATCGAAAATATTCGCTAATAAGCCAACGTTGATAGCATAGTTATCGCGAGGTAGAAATATGGTTTTCCACCTTTAACACCTTCAACAATCAACCAGAACCTCCGTTCCCTCACGAAGCTCAAGTTCAAGTCCTGGTTTTCCTCTTTTTCCGTTCTCTGTCAGTTCATCAAATTTTGAATTCTGTTTTCTTTTTCCTCAAGGCAATAAAAGTAGGTCCAAATAAATAACAAATAGGTTTGATGAGCCATGAAAAATGAATGAAGATGATATGTAACACTACAACCTGTAAGTACTGAACATGTTACTAATCAGTATTTGAGCGATATTTCGTCATCGTCGGAGAGCTCATGTTCCTCGCCACATTATAAATATAATAGGCGACGAAGGAATCGTCATCATTGCTCGCGCCATCATAAGCACAAGCAAGACGAATCGACCACGTTAAAAAGCTTAGTCGAGCGAGTTAATATTTTGAGCAATATTCTGGTAAAACCAGCGCCTGAAAATGTCGCTCAATCTTCCCTGCAAAACACGCACTCGCAAGATTTGTTTGTTGAACAAGCTGGGGTCCCTGGCTATCAATACATATCAGTTCAGGCAGATGTTCATGAACCTCCAGGAGCAAGTGATGCTTTTAATCAGTTTGTAATTGAAGCTCCCAATGTTTGCCAGGAAGCGTCGCTTCCTGCTGCGTCTTATAAAGAGGTTACCTCGCAAGACTTGCGATCGGTAGATGAACCATGCACTTCAGCTCTGAATGCAAAATTGTTTTGCTCAGATCCAGTGATACTTTGCAAAGATCCTGCAATTAAACCAGCACTACCCGCCGAATTAGAAACAATTTCAAATTTACAAAAATTTGGGTGTCCAGACTGGATGCGTATACCGTTTTTTGAGACTCAAAAAACACACTTATTCACACCGGGGTTCTGTGCCCTCAAAACTAACACTGAGATTGGACCATTTGATACGTCGACGACGTTTCCGTTCGATTTTGAGAATACTCTCACTGCCATAACGCACGCTGCTATTGTTCAAAGGGCTGCAGCCCAAGAAAGGCTTCAAAAAGTTGTGGATTGGTGTTACTCAGGTATAAACTTGACACCAGAGCTGGTAACGGAGAAAATAAAAGAATTGTTTGTCGACAACAAACAGTTTGGCAAGGTTAATGATGACATTCTTCAGATTCAAACAGACTATGCCGGCTTCTAAAACAGTAATTTCATCTTGGATCAAAACTGTTTTCCGAGATGCAAATGTTGAGGCTACCCCAGGCAGTTCTAGGGCAGCTGTAGCATCATATAACTGGCTACAGAATAGCCTCTTGATGAGATTTTGTCTAAAGGTAACTGGCGAGAACCTAACACATTCATCAAATTTTACAGAAAACCAATTGATCAAAAAGAGTCTAATAATCAATCCTTATCACAGTTATTTCAGTCAAAGTTGGCTAAGTTAATTTGTTTGTGTGCTTTGAAACCTAAATTATGATTTGTGGAGAATTAAGTCAAAACTTATATACTTATTATATGATTATTTCAGTACCTCCTAATGAAAATGTACTTGTTTACTGATTACTGATATTACACTGTACCTACTTTATCATGCTTATATTATATTATAATTATTGTGTCTCATAGTTTAGAGCTGTCTTAGCATTTATCATAAAGCTTTGGAAATAAATAAGTATAAATAAATTATAAATTCACTAGTTTGTACTCTCTTCCAACATCATTATCATCTTTTTAATACTTAAACCACCATCACCAGGCAAAAACAAACACATCTCATCTTCTATCCGGACGAAGCTGATAGGGGCATAATAGAACAATTTTACTATCCAATTAAATTGTTATTATGCTCCTAAAGCTTCGTCCGAAGTATTTATAGGCTGCCTGGTGAAGATGAAACGCAATGACAGAAAATACGAAGGTAGATTCTTAAATAAACTCGCACCTGCCCTGTGATGGTGTGGGTAATCTTATTATAAAATAAGAAATGTTAAAAGAATTATAGGTTATTGGCAACATAATATTATTATTTGACGTTAAATTTAAGTTGTTTGATATTAAATTTACAAAAAGAAGATAATGCAGTTTTTTACTATGTTATTGTTTGTTGTTTATGTAATAATTCCTTTAGTATTCTGTGGTAATAACTTAAAAACTGGTATATCAAAATTGACAGTGATGAGTTATTCTTTAGATTGTATCTTGGCAAGTGTGCTACATCATCAACCACATCGTCGTTTACCATCAGGTGAGATAGTGGTCAAACCAAGTCAATAAAGAATAAAAAACAATAACAAACCATCATTTTCCACCAGGTGTCTGTATCCCATCTGTGTCTTCTTGTTATAGGGTACAACAATGCCAGCTCCGTGGAATGATTTTGTAACTATTCTGGCTTGTCTCTTCTTCATATTAAATTCTTCTAAGAAGAAATTGTTCGCTTCAGCATATTTTTTCACTTTCTCCATCATCTTTTGACATGCGACGGAAATAAATGGTGAGCTTTTCTTCTCATTTTGTAAGTAAATACTGTAATTTAGACAAATGTTTGCTTGAGAATGAATGGACATGTACTAGTGGGTGACATCGCAGATCACATAGTGACTGTGGGTGGTCTTCATAGACTTGAGACAGGAAATTAAGAGCATAAACTGTTATTCATTGGACCCAATTACAAATCCTCTATCCAAAGGTTGTCTGGAAGAGATTGCTTATTAGCGATAAGACCGCCCATTGTACTATTTGAATTTTTAAGTTCTATTTTTATTCATTTTATATACAATAAAGTGTACTTAACCAATAGTAAAAGCAGTAAAATACAATACTTACTACACAGCAGCAAATATATTTTCAGCCAAAGGCTTGATGTGATAGTCCTTAGCACTGTCGTTGCTGGCCACAAAAACAGGCTTCTCATTAGGGACATCTCTAAAGTATCCAATGTGGAACTCGCTTTTACCTTTTCTTTTCAACACAGACTGAAACATAAAAAAAATTACATTTAATGTTACTGTAATTTTAATTGCTCTCACTAGAACTATGGGGTCAAATTCAAATTAGGAGTAAATAGCAATAATAATTTTACTGTTGATAATAAACTTCTCAGTGTTCTTACCTGAAACTCAGGCGGATCATAAAAGAACCTCCAATGTACCAAATATAATTCTTTATCATCAACAACAGGCAATTTCCCTCGCAATAAATCATAGGGCCCTATAAGTTCTAAGTTAACACTTGCTAAGGCTTTTTCAATCGAATTGTCTTCATTTAGGCATTCATAAAACTTGTAAAAATCTAGTGGCATATCTACTAAAAATAGTTCTTGTAACACTTCATGTTTAGTTGAATCGTAAAACGTTAAGTTATTTGCATTGATAATGCACTTTTCTTTTGATTTTTCGGGAGTGCTTTCCATTCTTATTTGAATATTTGATTCGGGTTCTGAACTTGTGCCTGGTTCGACAGCGCTTGGCTCACTATCTTTGCGAGTCTCTGGTTCATTGGGTTTACTCATTTCTATATCGGCTTCTTTTGTGTCGCCTCTAGGTGACGGTGTATTTCTCCTGTAAGGACTAAACCGCTGTTTATTGCGATGGCCTTGTTTATTTTTCAAGTTATGCGGTGGATGCTTAAAGTTTGCATGATGTTCAGGATTCTTCTGATAGCATTTTATGCCATATTTACAAACGGTTCTTGTATCTTTGAGGTACTCTCGCCATTCGTCGGACATCGTGTTTAGAATCTAGAATTTATTATGCAAAACAATAAAATTAACAATTTATTTTTCCAGACTACAAAAAATAAAAATCCGTGCAAAAGTACCTAACTGACAATTAGATTTTTTTGACAGCTGTCATTTAACTGTGTCAATTTGACAATAAAACGGCGCGTCAATTTTTCTTTTTTTTTCTCAGATAAATGTCTACTCGAAGTTTTTTTTCAGTTCGCCCTTTAGGGCAGGCAGTCTCTAGGACCATACCGCCATGTCTTACGTAGTTTTTATTTGATAGTTTAATATTCCATTTATTATACTTTTGTTGAGAATGAGGATTAACAGCAACAAGCCGGACCCTCTCCTAGAGCTTCAATAAAGTAGTGGAACTTTATTTAGGCTTTCCATGGACTTTTTGGGAGAACATAAAAAGCAATGTTTTCTCTATTTTGTTTCATTTGCCTACACTCTTGCACGTTTACGAACACATGATGGTTAATATTCCACCGATATTACACATGATCACTTGAAATAACACTTGCTTGGAAAATAAAACAAAATCGAAACTTTTCACTTCCCGCCAAAAAGTGACGCACGGTCAACTATAAACTTTAAATCAAACACAAGATATTTGTCGTGTTGACTCCGTTTGGCTGCCTTTCTTCCTCTGAGGGCTACCTACTCGAAGGAAAATAACATTGAGGTCTCATTCCTCCATGGAAAATAACAACTTTTAGTGTAGGGTTCGTTGATGTAAAATAACTATGCGCTTCTTGGTAGTACGAATTTTAATATGATTCTCTACTAAAAGTTAATTAATATAAAAGTACACAAAACTAAAAGGAATTTTTCTAATAATGACGGACGTCCATGCCAGAACTCTCGAGAACCATTCTAATTTTAAATGAAAGCATAGATAACACAACCCCGCACGAAGAGCAAGGTCCACCAGTGACCCGTCTATAGAAAACGAGCCGGGACACGGTGTTCTCGCCTCGGGCGTGCGTTAAGGGCCGTTACAAACTTAAATATTTGTGTGCTGCAGCGCCTCTAGCGTAATAAAGTTGCAGTATTCTACCTTATTGACTGATCTTTAAATTACTGTATACCGTCAAGCGACCTTGTCGTGTTTCGGGATGATGTCCGGTGAACCATCGGGGAGACGGGTCTGAGCAGCCGCTCAACTGCCGTCTATCTCTAGCTCTATATGTGTATCTCTTAGGCCACATCATCGCTTCACAATCTTCACATCAGGCGAGATATAGACTATTTTATCTGAGATTTTCCACCATTAATTCAAGTCAACGATATTTTTTTCAGAGCTGATTTTGCTTTATAACTCAGAGGAAGAGTGCTCTTCCTCTGAGCTTTATGATAATTTTAAGTTTGCTTACTATATATGCTAGTAGCGACATCTACGCTAAGCTTTACGTAATCTTCTATCCGCAAATATATTTTATCTGTTCCGCAAAATCCGCAAATGTGTCGAGAGCACGAGAATGTCGGCTCTCTTTAATTTAATGACAGCCATGTGGTGAACCACTGAAATTCATGAATTTTTTAACATTTTTGTCAGTGTCATTTTATTTTGATTGGCCAAAAGGATTTTTTGTAATTTGTGCCTGGATTTAAGTATCTTTATAGATCTGTTTGCAATAATCGAAGCATAAATATTGTTATATTCTCAGCAGAGTATTAAGATAATGGAATAAATCCGACTTACCATGAATTAGTGAATTTTGAGACGATGATTTTTTGGCGCAATTAAATGCAAATTATCCACAAATCAGTGCACAATGTAGCTATTACCATAATGTTTACGTTTCCAGTGAATATGTGCTTGTATTCATATTAAAATTTGCCAAGGACATGTACATATTAAATCATAGTTTCTTACGCCATTCGTCAATTTCCACGGACTACAGATCGTGCTGTTCAACTGGTAAATATTTTTTTGACCTGCATGAAATACGTTGACATTTTGAGTAGATTTGTATCCACAACACAACATACGAAGGATATCTGCAACGCACTTCTATGAGAAGCAGTTTTCACATTCCTTTTTGCATGCCAGTTATAGCTATTTATATATCCATGCATGTTTCCAGCATTTCAAAACATACATTCATGTGCCAGAAGATGAATGGTGATTTTATCTTTGTATGATTATTAAATTTATGCACTTGTTAAAATTGGCTTAATGGAATTCATGATAAATAATATAAATATATTTATAAGTCTTTGATTTCATAGCCAAAACTTAGCAGAAAAAAATGTTTCTTACACAAAATACATACATTCAATATTTAGTACCTACTTAGGTGCTTATAATTGTATTTGTTTTAGAAAGTTATTAAATAAAATCTACTGCAATAGGTAATTAATTTTCAAACTCATCTATGATTAGTTTATCCAATATATTGATTTTAATAAAAAATAAGCCTTCATCTAAATAATATCTATCCTTTATCTAAAATATGTTTTCATGATTGAGTATGTTTTGTTGCATTGTTGTAAGTACAAATCAGTTACAGGTATCAATAGCCTAAAAAACAAAACAAATTAATTTTACCTATTTATTACATACCTATATAATGATTACTACAACTTGTTGAGTTTCATTCAAAAATATAATATGTAGCAGTATAGCACCATAGCATAACAGAGTACACCTACTCTGCTAACACATGTATATGCCCTTATGTCCTTTACCAATTCTTAAGTTCACTGCACTTACCTAAAGGTTGTCTGAAAGATATTGCTATCACAGATTGCCCATTAAGCCCTTTATCACTTTCTTTTGTAGACAATTCTTATCTCTTTCTGTGATTCAACAATGACATTGTAAATTGCTATCTTAATTTCTTTACGGTTGTATTATTTTAGGCACAAACATAAAACTTTTTTATTTAGGCTTTAGATATCTACAACAAATGTTAATAGCTCTATTTACTTGGACATCAGCCAAGTTAATTTTCTTCTTACCATCTGGGGTTGAGAGACAATAAAATGGTCTATACTTGTTTATAGTAAAGTACTATTCAGATTGTAAGTTTGCCATGGGTTCTATGATAATGTTAGTTGCCCATTTAATACAGTTTTTTTCAAGGACTTCTGAGACCAATCTAAACTGTTAAATATATAGGAAATAGGATTGGGCTCCATTAAAAACATAAATCTCCATTTAAAGTTTTAATAGAATTTGATATATTGAAGAGATATTTTTTACCTTTTTAACAAATAATAAAATTAAGGCAACTATTTGTTTTGATTTTGTCACATTTCAAAAAGCATTTATAATCTCTTTATAATCACCCAAAGCTGGATATTTTATCTGAGACCCAACTCTTTATAAATTTGTTTATATACCCATTGACATTGGGACTATTGCCTTTTTCCTTATGGTAAGGAGTTCTTGCTCGCGAGTCGCAATACCGACGGGTTAAACTTTTGAGTGCCATGCTACAGAAAAAAAAAGAGGATACGGACCCTCCAGTCCCTCCGCGCCAAGCTACGACATTCTCATACGTTTTACACGACTCAAGTCGACCTCGGCGCGGCGCAGAGAGCACTTTTTCGTAAGTCGATTATAGCCGACCTTGGAACCAAAAGGTACATGACCACCAAGTCAACATGTCATGAAGACAAGAGCGAAATCGAACTTCATGTTAAAACGTAAATATCTTCCCCTTTACCGGAAGTACCTACCTGCGTAACCCTATCTAAGTACCTATGTAGATTATGGGTGTAATTAAAATTCTAGAAAAACCTTTGAAATACCTACACTTTGTTTGGAAGAGGATTGAGGACAGTGACTACTTAACCTTAACTCCGCGCTACAAAGGTTTACCTATTATCACAAAAATATCATTGCTTTTTGTTGAAGTTATTCCATGTTCATCATTAGTGTACCTAAGTACTTTCGTGTATATAATATTTTCGAGGCCGAGCTAATATTCTGATCGCGGTGTGTCTACTGTCTACCGTGTTTATTAAAGGCGATGAGTTATGTTGCAGTTGGCAGCCTAGAAACCGCGACATAAAACACGCTGGTGGGTATTTCTTTGTTTTAGAGAATCACGTTAACAATCGCCCGTCCGTACGTCGGTATAGTATAAGTATACCAAACATCGCGTAAACGTGAAGCATAGCTAATGATTCGAACTGTTGCGCCTTCATCAGAGACCGGGTATCGGGTACTCCACCTGCGCTGCTATATTTAGTTTCATTGTGTGTTGCTTTGGCGCAATATATCGTAATTTAGAGTTAAGACTACATTAATATTCGATATGTGTTAATTAACAGGCTTTTGTTGCGACTTCCACTCAAGTCTGTTATAGATTCTTTTTCAACAGAATAATAATATGAGAACATCACACACTTTTACGTGAGACTTATTTGTAAAAATATAAAGGATTGCATACTCTTTTTATGAGATAATATACATAAGCCTGTTGACGAAACAAAATACGACCCTTTGTTCGGTATTTTTCTCAGGATTATTTGTTATTTGGTACTTACTCGTTTTAGTGGGTGATCAAATCACATGAAATCTTTTCCCTTGGCCCTTGCCAAGCTAATAGAGGTCTATCTACCTTTTCACGCGCACTAACGTAGAAGGCATGACTGTTGACGTGGACTTTACTCATGTCCTCATAGAGCTTACTAGACTTGAGAATGAAGTTCAGTTTCAACTTTGAAATGTTTTGTAATACATCTTGGGTATAGGTCAAACAGATATCTATTTTAGTAAAATATTCGTTAGGTAGGTAACACATTTTGGCGTTTTCTAGCATTGTTCATATTTTAAAAATTAATTAGGCAGCGGTTTCATTACACCCAATGATCATTGAGCTCGATGGCTTTCGTTTTGAGCACTACTTGTCCCGTATAACGAGTTACGTATTCGCGGAAGCCAGTTTTTTTATCGCGTTGTAAAATTATTTCGGGCTCATAGCATTTTATTTATATCGCTGAAACTAACAATGGTTTCCCAGCTCATTGTTAAAGAGGCAATAATGTTAATGTTTTCTCCAATACGCATGAACGGTGGAGAAAAGCAACTGCCTAATTGGATGCTTTGATACGTAAACCTGTAGTACCCACATACCTATTCCGTACATTGTCATGAGCAAAACCAAAATTAATGGCGCAAGTAAAGTGTAAAAGATAGCTCGGGTTGTCATACGATATGGTCGCCGCCGCCCGTGTCCCAGATACGTCGGCACTGGAAGCTCGCTGCAGCTGGCGAACGGAAATCGCCTAGCGACAACATTGTTGTTTGGCTTCCCTTGTTTTACTGGAAATATAGTGGTGTTAACCAATTTATACTTAGATATCGAGAGCACCTCTAATACAGCTTGCTTATTTTGTAATTTGGTGTCGGGTTTTATGTATAAATGAAGAAAACTTCATTGTATCAGTCTATATTATGGTAATATTTAAGGACATACAACTAGTATAATAATCTACTTCGTCTTCTCGTGTGTGTCTGTGTGTGGCCAATTCTGGTGTCGGGATTTATAGGCCGCCTGAAGGCCTACGACATAGCCACGGACGATGAGGTCGAACACGCAGTGTTGTGACTGACTTAGGTACCTACTAGATTTCAAACCATTTCCAATTTTATCTAAATCCACTACCATGTTCATCCGAAGCTCAAACTCGTACATCACCATAATAAAGCTTTTATAGATAACTTGGTAACGTAGGTATCTGTTAATAGAGTTGAGATAAGCATGCGCATGTGTTTCACAGCTTACGTTTATTCTCGATTGTTCGCAGGCGATGAATACTTAACCACAAGATGGAGCATCGGGATGGATGGAGCGGCGCCGGCGGAGAGATGGGTGCGGTGGAGAACTCTACTGAGAGCTCACAAGCGGCCGAGCGTGACCGAGTGCGCATCGAGTTTTATGCAACTTATGACGTCATGACCGGTGTTCGCATAGCCGCCACGCTTGGCGGCTTTTTCGCACTGATGGTCTTTCTGATCGTCTACAAAAGCCGGAGTAAATCAATGAAGGCTCTTAATGATCCTAAATTAGTAGAACTGGCCGAAGCCGTTGTCGCCGAAGAGCAAGCCGTCGAAGAAGAGCGGCAGCTAACTGCGGCTCTGGAAGAAGCGATGTCGGAACGACTAAGGTCTCGGCCTTCTATCGGGGAAGAACCGCCGTGGCCGAGGACGGCACGATTTGCGTCTTATGGTGGAGGATACGGCAGCTTGTTGGCTCCACCTCGTCGCCTGGCTACCCTCCGGGGAGACTCGCTTCCAGGTTCTGCATTACGCTTTGCAGAACGGCGACCTTCGGCCGGGCCGCGCGATCGTAGATTGAGTTCAGCAACATGTTCTAGTTCGGGTAGTTCTTACTTAGAACGTCGCGGCTCATCCGTAGTATGTGCGTTGACAGAACGTCGACTGTCGCCATGCCCCAGCGAGCGACTCGCGCCGCTGGCATCTGTAGGCAGCGTAGGGCCGTCTTACGCTGTAGAGTGTGAGCTGGCGTCGGTGGGCGCCGACTCGGTGTTTGCGGAGGACGATCCCGACTCCACGGACGATGAGGTCGAACAGTTCTCGACTGACAGCGGTGGTGGAGAAGCTGCAGCTCTCGGGGAATGTACTGAGCTCTCGAGCCGTCCCATGCCGTTGCCGCTGCGACTGGATCGCACGTCACACTCGCGGGAAACGTTATTCTAGTCGCGCCGGGGCGGGCGTAGCGGAACTGTCGCGCCGGTTGTTAAATGTTAGTTGATATAACACATTAAAATATCGGTCTTTCAAAACACTACTCAATTGTTATTAAATATAAGAATGTTTTAAATTGGCATTGGACATATCACGTCGACATTGTTAAACTCAACATATCATATGATTTTAAAGTATTAAAAAAGGATATTAAAACTGCATTGCCTAGCTTCATTACCTACACAAGAAACACAAGAAAGAATTATTCATTCTTCGTAATAATATTAACAAAATACCTACTTCTGCATTTGCTTAGCTTAGCAAAGCTTGAAATCGCGCGGAAAGATCGATATTTTATAATGTTTTTAGAACTTTTGTGTAAATAGTATGTTTTTGTTAATAAATTGATGTTTCATGATGTTAATGTTACAGACCACGAAAGTCGATATGTACCTACCTGTATAATATTTACCTACAGTATTTATTTGCCAAAGCTGTTGTTTTCCAAAATATTATTAATTAGATATATGTAAAGGAATAAATAACAAAACCATTGTATAAAAGTTGCTTATATTCTGCTCTGGCGTAATTCACCATAGTGTTCTATGTAATAAGAATATAAACGTAAAAATCTGCCGAATTAGTCTTTTATAGGCACATAAACGATTATTGTTTATAGGCATGTTAATAGTTTTTGAGGTCTTTTAACTTCTGTATAATGCCATTCTATCTATTTACATCAATACTACTTTACCGGGCTAAAAGTCTACCTCACGGAGGTGAGGGTTTCAGTTGTTTTCTGAAAATATACCTGTCTACGTGTCATGTCGAATCCATGTGCTGTCTTACCTATCACACCCACCTACTACATAATACAACTTGTTATACCTACCTAATGCACTTGTAATGATCATCATTCGAGTCAATTGAGAATGTGTATAACATAATATATATGTAAATTAATACAATTTCTTAAATACTTTAATTTACGAATCCAAATTGAAAATCCAGTAAAAAAAGTAAAAAATTAAAAGGGCACAAAAGACCGATACGTCCTATGAACAATAAAATATTGAAATAGCTACGAAATTGGAGGCGGCCTAAGTTGCTTGTACCAAACGAATATCACTTGAACTATATAAACTGCCACTGTTCTCGTCGTCGTAACAATAACGTAACGCGGACACCGGGGTTTTATTGATTCTAGGTGTTCAGAGCCCGCCGCAGCCGGACCCAGTAGATTGATTACGTTAAGTCGTTTTTATTACGGATTAGATTTACGTGTTAGTTTATGTAATGTTCGTTGCTCGAATTAAAAAGAGCTCCCTGTAGCTTGTAAAATGTTGAAATGTATGTAAAAATTGTAAATATAAAACTCAACTCATCTGTTGTTTCATTTTTCATGATCACATAGTCGGTTTCCCAAATAAACATCGGTTGGTTTATTGGCAATTTGAGTTCGTGATGAGCCTGCGCGTCATTTCCTAACTAACATAAAGAAATCTTAATAGACAGTATCATGTCGATAGTTTCGAAGGCAGTATTTTGTTAAATTCTGGAAAACGATACCTATACATATACCTTCCAATTCACAGAGGTAAAAGGGACAAATGGTAACATTCAGCCACATTAAATATTCATTCGAATGTTTCATTATTTAGGTTGATTCCTTACCTTTTCGTTATTAATGCAGTTTGGTACCAAACAATTTTAAATCATTGAGCAGAGTGGAAGATTTGCGGTTTCATCTATTAGATTTTTTACCCTGGTCCAATTATTAACACAGTATATTTCCAATGTAGGTTCATAAAAATATATACCTACATAGACGGCACAAATACACTTTTTCTGTTTAAACTATACATATAATCACGTATTATTGCTATATTTTTAGTACAATACGTATGTATTCCAAAGGTAATACTATGGTATAATCAATTTTAAAACGTTTACTACTTAACTACACACTGCGACTACGGTACCTAAATATCGGTTAAAAGTTCGCGCCTTTATGAAAACAGGAAACCAAAACTTTCAACAGTTCGGTATTTGGATGCGTTCACAAAACTATTATCAAACCACTTCGATGACTCGATGATTCTAAATATATACCTCTTATGAATTATGAATACATACCATTTTGATACTCTATTAATAAAACGATCAAACGTCTGTGCTGGATACCATAATATTTGGATATATTGGATTGGAGTATCTGTAATACAACTACGTGCCATTATTATAATATTCATGAAATAAGATACTCATTATTAGATGCTTTTAACCGACTTCAAAAAGGAGCAGGTTCCCTTTTCGATTATATATTTTTATGTTTGTTACCTCAGAACTCCGTCATTTATGAACCGATTTGGAAAATTATTTTTGCGTTGGGTTCAGTATAGCTACGTAGTGGTCCCATATAAATTTCATCGATATATGACCTTGGACTTCGAAGATACATTGAAGTCGGTTTTTGTTTTTTTCTAAAAATCTATTATTACCTACCTATTAGGTCTCACACTACTGCTCAATGATTATTACAATATAATCTTTGGGATTTGTTTGGCAATCTTCTTCGTTCCGTTTAGCATTTTTTTTAACGCCGTTAGCGTTCATAAAATTAATTTATTGCCATTCCTCAATGTTTATTGCCCAATTGTATTTGTCAAAGTAGTGCCAAATGTCAAATTCATAGCCTATTGTCAAAAGTGACAGCAGTGAAGGTGAAGTAAAATCGTGTAAGAAGGGGATTTTCTTTTATTAATTTTATCCTTTAAAATTGCCTGAAACAAAGAATTAGAAACAAAAATGGACGACGATTTACCAACAGACTTTCAGGTCATCGTTGTTGGCACAGGTATGGTTTATTTTACTTGTAAAACGGCCACCGGCATGATGGCGAAACCAGCCTACATATCGATCCTTTTTTTTCGCTGGTGCCCAGTCATCAATGCTGAAAACCTGGATTTTATCTATTGTAGCACCCTTAATATGAAAGTGCTGATTGTAAAGCTTGATATGTTCTTGAAAATTATTTTCGCGAGACAATGTCCTTCAAAAATGTTGCAAATTGCCGCCCCAAATTCCGCGGCTTAGTCATTAATTAAATATTTGCGGCACTTTGTTGGTCATTGTCTCTCCCTCTCTAATGTTGTGCGCATTACTCAATTTAACATTGCTTAGATAGTGTTGCACCTGGACATCACTTAAAAATTACTTCTATGTTATATACTTTCTTAGCATGTTTTTGTAAAAAGTACATTATTTATGTCAATTAACTCCGTTTAAGGTCTTGACTCTTGTTAGTTAGACAATTTATGTTGTACTATTACTACATAATATTAAGTACTCTGGCCTACATAAAGACATTCCATAATATAGGGCTCACTTATTATTGCTGGTTGTATGTTTGTGGCAGCTTTAAACATTCCCTAAGGAACCATATGATTTTCCAGAAATAATGTGTTTCTCGCTCCTTTTTTATACTAAGATGCAAGCAACTCAACTTTTTAAAAGTTTCTGTTATAGTTCCTAGTTACAGGACTAGTTCAACTTCACAGACATGGAATAGATCCCATAATTTCATTGCATTTTTTCAATTTTGGTACTGAACACACGAAAAGTGATTAGGCATTCAAAATTATGGTGGTCACATGCCCAGTTTAAAGTTTTAAGGCAATTTAAGTAGAATTATTATTATAATTATCATCATCATAGTATCAGCCTTCCACTGCTAGATATCTCTTATTTTTGAATTTTCTTTTGCTAATCCTGCACTGATCTCTTCCATGTCTTACCCCAAACATTGACCTATATAAACTTCCTAGGTATGGTGGAGTCCATAGTGGCTGCTGCTTGCAGTAGGATAGGCAAGAATGTCTTGCATCTTGACTCCAGTGACCACTATGGAGGACTATGGGCGTCTTACAACTTTGATGGCCTTCAGAAGTTTATCAAGGAAGTCAACACTGACCCAAAAAGACAACTACAGGTGTACAATTTAGCTGAGAGTTGGTATATTGAGAAGTAAGTATTTTTAAAGGCTTCTCATTTCTAAATATTTCACATTTTTTTTAAAAAATTACTGTTTCCATGATTATTAGAAAAGTAAATCTTCACCAACATCACCGACTTGGCAGATTGAACCAAAGGCATTATCTGGATTGTGCTACGGTTGCCAAGTTTAATGTGTGGAACTTTTGCACTTATCTGTTGGCAGAGCTGCAAGCCTTTGATTGCTGTCAAATTAAAAACATCTAAGTTAGCTATTTATTTGTTTTGTTTTCTATTTAATGTAGTCGTTTTTTATTTAACTTAAATAACAATAGCTAGCTATTAATAGGTTTAGTGATTAACCCAGGTGCCTCCTGGGGTACCAAATTGTGAGGCATGGGTGTGTGGCTTTTGTGGCTCGGGAACGCAAGATGACTTCAGTCGGGTTTCTGTTTCAATGCTACCTTCCGACACCCAAAACTTACAGAGGATAAACTTATAATTACTAAATTACCGATTTTTTTGTCATGTTAGGGAATCATCCGAAGATGAGAAAAAAGAAGAAGAGAATAAGACTGATGATGGCAAAGCCGACCCTTCCAAGAAGATTTGGACTCAGGCCAACTTTGCCGCAGAGTATAGAAAGTTCAACATTGACATGACCCCCAAGGTAACTTTACTAAGCCTTTATAAGTTTGATAGGTAATGACAAAGAAACTAGTTGGTATTATAGTGTAGGTACTTGCTACTAGTCTTGATAATTTGGATACTTGTAAAGAGGAAACTATTTTTAATTTTTAAAATAAATTCTTAAAGCATATTGTTGATTTTACGTGTGACCAAATTGCTAGTCGATTTGTCTCATCATATCATCAATGGTATGATGGGACTGACATACTCTGTTAGAGTAAAAGTCCCTAAATAAAAGCAGAAAAAATATAAAAATAAAAATACCACTATTGTGGCTATGATGCCTTGGATACTACTGCTAATTGCTTCAAGGCTGGAATATTGGATCTTTCTGTTATGTTAATTTAGGTTTTATTTTTCATTATTGAGTTACACAGTCCTAAAAATATTTTTTTTAACCTCAAAAAAAGAAGAGGTTCTTAATTAGTTTGTATATTTTTTTTATGTTTGTTACCTCAGAACTCTGTCATTTATAAACCGATTTGGAAATTCTTTTTGCATTAGGTTCTGTATAATAGCTACAAAGTGGTTCCTTCGACTTCGAAGATACATCAGAATTGAAGTCGGTTTTTTTTAATATAAAATGAATTATTTTAATATACCATAGTGTTTTAAACATTACGAAAATATCTGCGTATTATTTGACAGTAGCTCTTTCCCTCTAGCTTCTCTTCTCTCGAGGGCCGCTGGTGGAGCTACTGATCTCGTCAAACATCGCTCGCTACGCCGAGTTCCGATGCGTAACTCGCGTGCTCACGTGGTTGGATGAAAAACTGACGCCGGTGCCGTGCTCCCGTGCTGATGTGTTCGCTACTGAAGCCGTGGGGATCGTTGAGAAGCGACAGCTGATGAAAATGCTCACTGCTATCGTGGGCTACAATGAGGAAGAGATGAGCAATGAATTTAAGGGTGAGTCGGTTTGTCGGACCCGATTTTTAACCCCCGACGCAAAAAGGAGGGGTGTTATAAGTTTGACCACTATGTGTGTCTGTGGCACCGTAGCTCTTAAATATGAACCGATTTGGATGTGGTTTTTTTATTTGAAAGCAGGTGTTTTAGCGGTGGTTCTTAGACATGTTTTATCAAAACCGATTCAGCCGTTTTTTACTTTTTATAGGTTTTTTGTGTCGGGGTTTTTTTATATTTTAGTTTTAGTTCAACTTGCCGATAAAGCATCAGCCCGAAAACGAGGAAATTTTCCAGATTACTGCCCGCTGTCTGGAGTATGACAATGTAATGAATTGAAATTTTCAAAAATCATATGTTATTTAAAACTAAATCATCATCATCATCATCAGCCCATCACGTTCCCACTGCTGGGACACGGGCCTTCTCTCATAGACATATTATGGGCCACAATCCACCACGCTGGCCCCGTGTGGGTTGGTGGATGTCACATGCCCTTGAATTTTTGTGATAAATTCTTGAAAATGCCGGTTTCCTCACGATGTTTTCCTTCACAGTTTTTAGAGCGAGTGTTAAATCCGCACATAACTTAAGAAAGTCAGTGGTGCGGGGCCAGCGGGATTCGAACTCGGGTGCGTCGGATCGAAAGTCGCACGTTCTTCCACTGAGCCACACTCGCTCTAAAAAACTAAATACATACTAAATATTTGGGAAACTGAACGCGTGAGGTTCTTACCAACATTGAATTGTATAGAATAACATTGAAGTTTCATTATTGAATCTAAATTTTTGTTCTTCTTTAGACTGGAACGACAAAACCTTCAAGGAGTACCTAACCCACAAAGGCCTAACGCCCAATTTAATCCATTACGTATTATACGCGATCGCTGGCGGGAGCGACGCGATGCCATGTTTGGAAGGAGTGAAGGAATGCAAGAAGTTCCTTATGAGCTTGGGACGCTACGGGAATACCCCCTTCCTATGGCCGATGTACGGGAGCGGCGAACTGCCTCAATGTTTCTGCAGGTATGTATTCTTACTTGTCTCGTGGCTTGTTTTTATTTTAGACTAGCATTTTCCCGCGACTTCATCCGCGTAGACGACAGAAGCCCTTACACGTCTTTTTTGCAAAACTGTCTTAGCAAGACCTCCCCAGTGTATGGGAACGCGTGCTACGAAGAGGTCAAGCTGTATCTTCGTAATCACCCAACCGATTTTGTTGTAACATACCCTATAATCTAAGTTAGAAATAATGCTACCAAATCCTGAAAACCGCATTAAAATCCGTTCAGCAGTTTCCGAGTCTATAGATAACAAACAAACAGACAAAAATTCTAAAAACCATAGATTCGTGTTCAGTACCCTCTAAATAGTCCATCCCAGTTGGTTTTGCAAAAATATCTTCAATGTACAGAATTGGCTCTTTTCCGTTTTTATAACAGTATAGAATAGATAATGATATATTATGGATCAGAATTATTTGTTAACTTGTCTAACTAAAACTCCATTCAGAGCTATAGTTGCATGAATGTGTAAGGTATAAAGTTAATCAGTAATGTATAAGTGAGGTTAATAAGTTAACCATCGGTTAATTAACGCAAAACTTTGCCAACTAATCTATCTGAAGTGGGAACAGACCACCTGGTCAACTACTAAATAAAAGTAGTGTAGTAACCTAACCTTCCTCAGAAAATGGTGATAAACTACATTGAAATTCATCGAACACTTCAAAAACCCTATTCGTATACACACGGCGTATATAATACACACAAAGCCGGGCGACTTGTTAAACATTGTAGGGATGTTCAAGCTTCGTTATAAAGTGTATGATTTTTGTCACCTGATGGTAAGCGACGATGCGGTCGACGATCTACCACGCATACCAAGATAGTACCCGTTCACTCGAGACTTGAAGATTCCTAGATTGTAGCTATCGGGAAACACTGACTCTGGTAGGGAGTTCCACTCGTTAACAGTGCGCATAATAAAAGTGGAAGCAAAGCTTATTAGAAAAGATTTTGTATTGTAGCCAAATTAATTTCAGTAATTGCCAAATGTTTGATGAGAATCAAAATCTCATTTAAAACGATCGAAATCAGAGACAGTCGGCTAATTAATACATATGTATGTATATGCAGTATGATATAATCCAATTGTTTTGCATTTTAATGACATGTATGCCGAGCAGATTGGTTAATATTCAATCTGCTCGGCATACATTCACACTGCACACAGAATACATTCTAATTTTGGAATCCGTTCCTGACAAAAATACGGACATATCAGACTCGTAGGTATGTAGTATGTACACACAATGTGACAATGACGATCACAGTGCAGTGCCACTCAGGAAATTGCAATTTGTTATTAAAAAATCTGGTTCGCACTGCAACTATTATGCCTTGCCAACCTCGTAAACACATTATAAATAAAATGGTCGTCAACGTTACTCGAAAAAACGCGGTTCCCCATAAAAAATATGACTCGATTTCTCATTTAACATGCGCAAAGTCCAGATGACTTGAAAAGTGCACCACCGTGAAAATGTCGAGGTGTCTCATCGTCGCCGCCGCGCCCGTTCAATGACCCAAATGTGCATTGTCTGCGGCAAACAAAAATGAAGCCACTTTCTAATGTTGCATGCGCCCGCGCCGCTTCAGCACTTACCCGCAGTCGCGCCGGCGCCGCCCGCTATTTGACAAAATAAAATTTGGTTACCTCCAAATTTCGTCTAATTAGGAGAGATTTAGATCTTTCACTTTGCAAATGATCAGCATTTTAGAAAGCCGTATTCTTTTTTCGATTCAGACTAAAGAGTGCGATTTATTATTTTAGCAAAACTAAGGGAGCTTTAGGTATTACAGGTAACCGATCAAGGTTGAATCATTCGTCTATTTTATCATAAAACATTATAAAGGTATATTAAATGGTGAAAATTAGAAGTAGGAATAAATGTAGGTATTTAAAAACTACCAAGTCGTTTTTACAAGAATCCTTCAGCAAACATTTCGCAATACGCAAACTCCGTGCGTAGTAGACCGCTAGACAAGTAGACATATAACACCCATGTGCGATCAACGTTCAAACAAACAACTATAGAATATGGCTATAATGGCTATAAGAATGTTTGCCGATATTGAAAATAAGTGCGCGCTGAATCATAACGTTACTCATAGATTATAGGGCACGCCCAACGTTTAGCTACGGCTGTTTTTGCTCTAGTATCGGGTCATAGACATGTTTTACAAACTGGTTTACAAAATATGAGCTATAAAATTGGATACGTATTGATTTATGGTAAACAGAATGCAGAATTCGCAGATTTGCGATTTAATTCTGTTAAATCATGTTATAAAAAATATGTATATATCCTGTTATAAAAAAATAGCTATTTTATCGAAGAAAAACCTCAGGCGCAACACAACCCGAAGGCGTATGAGACGCCGCCCGCCGTGACAATTATTTGTTTTTTTCGCCGACGGTCGCCGACGGTTCCTTCCGGTCATTGACATTCATAAGTGCGTCTGTGATGCCAAAATTGAATAAAGAACTGTTGAACTTTGAACTTTGGTTGCACCTGCCTATAACAATTGCAGCACCAACGAGAACTATGTTTCGCAAAATCCTCCGCGGCACTTCACTGCGCTCATCACCCTGAGACAATAGGTGTTAAGTCTCATATCATAATGCCCAGTAATTTCAAACTGGGCTACAGTAATGCTTGCGCACTACTGCTTGGCGGTAGGTAGTTTCCCAGATGGTCTCTCGCATACGAGATACCTAGTAACCACTAGGAAACCTTTTAATAACATAATATGCGTGATGCATATTTCGACATATATTCTTGTGTTGTGTCGTAAAGTGCGGGAAGAATTTGAATAAATTATCAAAAAAAAAAACATAAAAATACCTACACAAAAAAAACAAACAAAAAAATCTCTTCTCTTTGTTTCGTGCCTGGGTGTTGTGGGACCATGGTCCTCATAGTTCCTGGTTCCCTAGATACAGGGAACCCTAATTAGGGGCCAGGATCTATGTATGTGATCGTTGGGCGTATTTATTAAAAAAAAAACTTCCTATATTGTTTCTAGACTGTGCGCAGTTTTTGGCGGGGTGTACTGCCTGAACCGGCCCATAGACAAAGTGGAGACCAAACTCGACGGCGACAAGACCGTGGTGACTATCGCCAGCAAGGCCAAGACGTTGAACTGTGACCACCTCGTCATCGGCATTAACGAGTGCCCGAAGGAGCTACTGTCGCCCGAACCGGCGGAAAGCTCGGATATCTCTAAGGTAGAATAGGATAGAAAACATTTATTGCACTTAAGAAGGAATTAAATTTTGAACATACTTTCTTATGATTAGTAAAATAGATAGACAGATAGATAATATACTTCATTGCACTTAAAAAAGAAAACAGAATTACAGTTGGTAATACATAATTAATAAGTACAATCGGCGGCCTTATCGCTAAACAGCGATCTCTTCCAGACAACTGTTTTTTTACGCTTAATAGATCTATGTTTGACCGCTATCTCGCCTGATGTGAAGCGATGATGTGGCCTAAGATGGGGCACATAGATCTAGACAGAGACGGCAGTTGAGTGGCTGCTCAGACCCGTCTCCCCGATGGTTCACCGAATATCACCCGTATCTTATCGAACCGTATGCTATAAAAAGACAATATATATAGACGTTAGTGTGCAGACATAAGAATGTAGGTATGTATTCTAACAACATACTTAAACTAAAGTAGTAAGTAAGGTACGATGTTATGTTTCTTTTTATTTGCCTTTGCAATTGGCAATTGTCTAACAAATGGCTGTCTTATCGCTAAAAGCGATCACTTCCAGACAACCATGCAGTGAGAGAATTAACGCAAAAATAAATGGATGATGGTTTTCAATATCTTAATACACTTACATAAGCCAATTACATAAAATACATACTTATAATAAATAATCGTTTAGATGATTGATTATTTTGTTTTTAAGTGGTTTTCATGTACCTACTGATTATTTTTGTTGGGTGTACAATAAAGTATTGTGTGTTGTATTGTATTGTATTTTTTAATTTTGATGATGATTATAATATTTGAATTGTATTTTGACTTGCCTTGTGTAACATACTTTATTATATAGCCTGTAAAATTTTGATCCTGATTCTGTATATCATCATCAGGCGGTGTTCATCACCAACGGCTCGATCCTGAGCAGCGAGAAGGAGCCTCTAACCCTGCTGCGATTCCCGCCACTGTCGGAAGGCGACAGCGCAGTCACTGTACTGGAAGTCGGATCCGCCACTGGATCTTGCCCAAAGGGACTCTGTAAGTATTACCACAGAATACTAAGGGACAGAAGCATCACACCGCAAAGAAATTTAAACAAATAGCGACTCTTGCTATAACGCAATAAAATTCAATTCAGCTCGCGTAGCGCTGCATACCTACCAGTAATATTAACCTACAGAGCACCTCTCTTTCTATCGCATAGCTCTTATGTCTTCTGACGCGGCACGTGTAACGACGCGCGACCCGCCGTCGGTGTCAAAGTTTTTGCGGGTGGATTTTTGGTGTTATAACGGGCAAAAATATCTGTCTACGCTCTAAAAACTTATAAAGATAATATTCCTATATGCATAAGTGCATACATTTTCTTTTTTACATCTGATTCAGTGATAATGAATAACTAAATGTCTGAACCGATCTTAAGGATTGGCAAAGTTCTGCAGCCCAGAGAAAAACATAGGATATTTTGTCATACCAATTAAATTCGTGTATCGCTTTTTGTTGGACCCTGGCGATTGACAGGTTTGGTCAGTAACGATTTTCCAAAAAAATCTAAATGACGGGGGCTGTATTTATTGCTCAGGTGGCATAGTTTCGAGGTCATTGACCATACCGTTCCTAAGTCCTTTCTTCACTTTTTTACGCTTAATAGATCTATGTTTGGCCACTATCTCGCCTGATGTGAAGCGATGATGTGGCCTAAGATGGAGCACATAGATCTAGAGAGAGACGGCAGTTGAGCGGCTGCTCAGACCCGTCTCCCCGATGGTTCACTTAAAATTATACCTAGCTAGTATCCAAAAACAAAGTATTTTCTCTTTCTTTATATTTTATTTTGTCAGCTGAGGCAAACAGGGGATCGGACAACTTTTCAGAAAGTGTTTTATATTAACCACAATTAATATATATAGCCACGAAAAATACTATTTTAATTAAATAAAGCTCTAAAAGTACCTAAAACCATGTTTAAATAGTATGTTTCAAATATTGCCGCGCCAAAGGTCACCTCAAAAATTGTGACGTCATATGAAGGTAGAAAACGACAAGCTCTTCGAAATAAAACTTGCAAAGAGATTTAAATATGTTTTGTGAAGTTTGGGGACGTTATTGTAGTTATGGAACAAAAAAATTGCAATAATACATTTTATGAAAAGCAAAAACGTAAAATAAACATAAGCTTGACTCACGGCATTTGCCTACAAATGACGTCATGCCCTGTGATTGTTGTTTCGTTTGAGATGAAGAACAGATTAACAATGTCAGAATGATTAGATTTTTTTATTTATTGATTTAAAAATATAAATCATTATTATTTAACAAAAATATTGATTGAATGATCTTTCTGGTTCAACGAACATTCGTTCTATCTACATTTTAGATTTTTTCTCGATTACTGGCCGATCCCGTATTACGAACTATTAAAATCGTATCCAGGTCCTTACGATACAGGCGTAGCCTAGTGTGAGGATCATTAGATATATCGTTATGATTATTATAACTCTGCATAAACATGTGCCAATAAAAAAAAAGTTGTTTGTTACTCTATATTCGTTTATATTTTTATACCTAAAGGTCAGGTTGTTTCATACAAAACAAGTATACGTTTAATCAAACAAAAAAACCGATGAAATTTATTTGGGACCACTTCATAGCTATACTGAACCCAATGCAAAAAGAATTTCCCAAATCGGTTCATACGACGACATATCACGAATAGAGAACCTTTCTTCTTTTTGAAGTCGGTTAAAAAGGGTTGTTTCATTTGAAAACGGTATCAAACATTTGGGAAACAATTGCAACCAACAACCAGTCGGAAACTAAAGTTCCAGTTCACGAATATTCCATTTCGACGTCACGCGCCCATTTAACTTTTTGTTTGAGTTTTTGTACTGCGCCATTCGGAAACTCGTAGACGGAAGTTTCTACCGTGAATCATTCGCTGCTACTTCGATTTAATGCTGAATGGAACGTTAATTGCTTTACCAATGGTGGTCTGTAATGTTATTTTTACCGACTTCAAAAAGGAGGAGGTTCTCAATTACATTGTTTTTTTATGTTTGTTACCTCAGAAGTCCGTCATTTATAAACGAATTTGAATTTTTTTTCTCGGGTTCAATATAGCTACAAGGTGGTCCCATATAAATTTCATATATATTCTACCTTGGACTTCGAAGATACATCAGAATTGAAGTCATTTTTTTTATTATTGAATCAGTTATGTTACCATACCTCAAAACGAGCTGAACGTAGCCAAACTGTGTACTAAATACCAGGCTATCAAAATATTAATTAACAAAATATTAACCTTACCCATATCATTGCTTACCCATAGACATTAAGTCAATTGTCTACATCTCTACAGTTTAGTCTCAGTATATTACAACAAAAAATAAAAAAAAACTGTAGTTTTATGGGTGTTTTTATTCGGTCAATGATTTTACAAATAAATCTGATAATTTATAATTTTCATAAATTTATCTAGTTTTTTCATTAATTTATAATAGGTATCTATTATTTTAGATTCAAACATAATGTTATGTTATTGATTAAATGAATTGGATTTTGACTTACCACTTCATTATCACTTTGTAGCCCTTCTGCTGATTCCAATTCATTAAAAAATTAACTCTAAATTATAACTGCAAAAATAAATACACTGATGACTCTATAATTGTCTCTATTTAGTCTCTAATTATTTAGCTTGTCATAGAAGCCATTATAAAGCGGAAACAATTCTGTTTTTATTTTTCATCCCATTCTTTAGAGCTATTTCTGCTAATGTTTAATTTTATAGAAATCTGCGATAATTTTGACGCGGCCTTCAATTTGTTATGATATATTGAAATGCGGGAAGTTTTAATAGCATTATAAACGTACGGAAATAAATGTGCATCAGCGTGTCAAGATCTGAAATTAACTTTAGAAGAGAAAATATTAGATAGATCATTTTAGAATAATTTGCTATAACTACTGTCTCGACGAAAACCAGTTCGAGCAAAGGTGTTAAGTAATTAATAATAGTAATAGTAATTTATAATGTGGCATTAACCTTGTGGCTTTAACGTTAGATAAGACCTAAGTTACCATGTGATAAATTTATGACTAATAATTAATCGAAATTGACAAATATATCCATTAAATAATCAAGTGACTAGGAATATCCTAACTGCACTCAAAACTTGTGCAGCGCCCTCACAGGGCACATGTATCTAGTCTATAAGACATCTTTAACGCCTGTCTGGTACATTATATGTAAGCATTAATAAATGAATAAATAAATTGAAAAAAAACAGCGCTGCGTTCACATTTACGATGTGAATGTGACCACAGCATATGCTGAATTTACTCTTTTTTTTACGAGTCTGGGTCTGCGTTTGACCACAATCTCACCCGATGGGAAGTGACGATGTGGTCGAAGATGTAGCAAGCTTACCCAGTAAATACTTATTCACTCTAGATTTGAACACACCCAGATTGTGTTTATGTGGAAACACAGAGGACGGCAAGGCATTCAACTCCTTTGACGTTCACACTAAAAAGGATGACCCAAAACGTTTAGAACGAACAGGTTTACTCTTTTTGCACTTACTGTAGGTACATTGCTTATGTATAGTGATTAAGAGTAGGTATTAAGTACTTGAAGAAGCTGTGTACCTATTGTTTGTTTATTATAAATAATTTCTTATTTTATCTTAGAAATGTTTTCAAAGACTCGTTTAACATGATTAAAGACCCCGCCGATCGCTTTCAAATAGATGTCTGTGAAATAGGGGACCGGATAGTAATCGAAAAAAAAACTAAAATGTAGTTAAACGTATGTTTGTTGAATCAGAAAGATCATACATTCAAATAGTTTTTTGAAATAATAATGATTTATTTTTTACCTTATAAAATCTCCACTGTACACCGAGGTCACTGGAAGATAATGCTCACTAGCATTAAGTTCGCCTATGTACTTACAAATTTGTTTGTGCAATAAAGAATTTTCTATCTATCTATCTTCATCTATTTATATATTTAAATCAATAAATAAATCTGTCATTTTTAATCTGTTCTTGATCTCAAACGAAACAACAATCACAGCGCATGACGTCATTTGAAGGCAAATGCCGTGAGTCAAGCTTGTGTTCATTTTATGTTTTTCTTTTTATAAAATTTATTAAGGTATTACGACAATATGGACTATATTGTCGTAATACCACAATAAATTTCATTATACCAAACTTCACAAAACGTATTTAAATCTTTTTGCAAATATTCTTACGTAGAGTTTGTCGTTTTCTGCCTTCACATTACGTCACATGTACTGAGGTGATCTTTTCCGCGGCAAAATTTAAAACTTAATATTTAAACATAGTGTTAGCACAGTTTTAGGTACTTTTAGAGCTTTATTTAATTAAAATGCTATTTTTCATGGCTATATATAATCATTATGGTTAATTGAAAACACTTTCTGAAAAAATGTCCGATCCCCTATTGTCTAACTCAAAACTATTCTACTCAAAGTTCTCGTCGCAATCTATATCTTAACCACGATCGCTGAATATGAAAGATATCTCAGTTTGAAGGATGCTAACGCCTTCCAAATTTGAAAGTATTAATATAAATACAGTTCATATAAGTTCTAGTTCGAATATAAGAAAAAAATCGGTCAAGCGGTTACAAAGGTATAGGGGTCGCAGGGTATAATAGGTCCACTGTCAAAGTTGAAGTAACAAAGTTAAGTAATAGTAGAACTTATTTAACAATGGATCTTTGTTGAGTAACATTAGAACATTTTTTATGGAACTGAGTAATGCGACGAGCAGTTCGTTCGCCTGATGGTAAGCGCCACGCCTGCCCATAACAATTACAGTGCCACCCAGAACTTTAAATACTGTAAAAAGTACTACGTAGCACTACATTGCGCTTATCACTTAGAGACATCAGATATTTAGTCTCGTATGGCTAGTAATTTCGCTGGTTACAATGCCCTTCAAACTGGAACACAGTAATGCTTGCGCTCTACTGCTTGGTGGCAAAATAACTAGCAAAGCGGTGGTACCTACCCAGACGGCCTTCCGCATACGAGAGACCTACAAATACAAATACTCTTTATTGTATACCAGTAACATAAAAAAAAATGATTACAGATAAACCTTATAACTAGGGTAGTACAATGGGCGGTCTTATCGCTTAGAGCGATCTCTTCCAGACAACCTTTGGATGGACAGTATCGGAAGAAAAGAAGTAGACGGTGGTGACTACCACGAGTAAAACTAAGTAACTTACCTTGCATGTGATGTTTCAGTCGTGGTGTACTTCATCTCGAAGAAGTCTAAAGACGCCGAGAGCGACCTCAAGCCGTACGCTGAGAAGATATTCGACATGTCCGGCGGCGACCAGACGCAGGCTGGGGACAAACCTAAGGTTGTTACCTACAACTCTTCTTTATTCAAGAAAATTAAAAACAAGTTTATTGTTGAAAAATATATCTTTCAAGACAAGCTTTTAACAAATTCGTAATCGGAACCGCGAGCAGATTAAAATGAGCCCAAACACTGGTAGTTTAGGATTATTCGTCAAGGAGTTCCATTGCCCACCTTCCGTCTCCATCATTAGATCAGCTGGCTGTCACCATAATTTTTATTTTCTTTTTTATTTTGTTTGGGGCTAACAGCTGCTATTACAAAATAATTTAACAATTCAATATAAAAAAGCCAATTAAATAATATTTCATTGTCATCGGACTTTGACAAGTATGCAAAATTTCAACTCCGAAGGATAAGAGGAAGTCGTTCTGACTCAACTTGCAAGATTTGACCCAAACATTGCAAGTTAAATAAACGTTTGTAAAAAGTTGGCGCTTAGTGACGTCTATTGCGTAAAGCGCCTAGGCTAGGCTAGCAGTGATCGTAGCGTACTTGGTACTTCCCAAGACGGACTCTATTTTTCATAACTGAATGACGAGTCGAGCAGGTCGTTCGCCTGATGGTAAGCAATAAGCCTGCCCATAACAGTAGCTGCACCACCCAGAACTTTGTTTTGCAAAATCCCACGCGGCACTGCGCTGTGCTCGTCACCATGAGCTCTAAGTCTCATAATGACCAGTAATTTCGCTGGCTACAATGCCCTTCAAACCGGAACACAGTAATGCTTGCACACTACTGCTTGGCGGCAGAAGAATTGGCAAGGCGGTGGTACCCATCCAGACGGCCTCTCGCACACGAGAAAGCCTGACATAGTTTTGGTGTTAGACTAAGCTTATTATTGTAAACTAAATAAAGGACTCATCTATAAGATACATGTACATACTAAAAAATACTATGGACCGTGTTGTCTGAAATAAATGTTTTTTTTATAAGAGTTTACATGATGTTTTTTCTGAGATTTGAGAGATTGATCCTACTACTACACTCGGAATATGCTGGGACCAAGAACCATTGCTTGGAATAAAGGTTATGGATGTCAGCTTGCATCTAACGCGTACATTTTGTTCCAGTGCCTGTGGTCGCTGTTCTACAATGTGAAGGATTCCTCCGCGCCGGCCGCCAGCGCCGCCGGCAACGTGCACGTGTGCTCCGGGCCCGACGCAGGGCTCGACTTCGACCGCGCCGTCGAACAGGTAACGCACTTCTGTTCACACGTGTTGACGCACCGTCGAACCGGTAACGTACTTCTGTTTACACGTGAGGACGCGCCGTCGAACAGGTAACATTCTTTTGTTTATATGTTTGGACGCGCCGTCGAAAAGGTAAAGTACTTCTGTTTACACGTGAGGACGCGCCGTCGAACAGGTAACGTAATTCTGTTCACACTTGTTGACGCACCGTTGAACAGGTAACGTACTTCTGTTCACACGAGAGGACGCGCCGTCGAACAGGTAACGTACTTTTGTTTATACGTGAGGACGCGCCGTCGAGCAGGTAAAGTACTTCTGTTTACACGTGAGGACGCGCCGTCAAACAGGTAATGTACGTCTCTACACGTGAGCACGCGCCTTCGAATAGGTAACGAACACGCGTGAACACGCCGTGGAACAGGTAACATACTTGTACTTGTGTAAATCTTCAGTTGAAAACGCCCGAACATGGTACTTCTTTCTATGACAAGTCATTTACAGTTCAAGCTGTGCGTCTCTGGAATGGGCTTCCGGTTTCTATTAGAAGAGCACAGACACTTGTAAGTTTTAAGAACCTAGTCAAAAGTTACTACCTTTCCCAGAGTGCTGCTGATAATTAAATTATTAGTAATTTCCTTTATTGTATGTAGTATATATGTATGTGTCTATATCTATATATTAATATATATATATTTATATATTATTTATTTATATATATATATATATATATTATGTGTCGCTTAATCGCCTTTTTTACTTTTTATTTACACCGCCGACCTCTCTCACTCCTTTAGTTCTTTCCATCCAAAGGTTGACTGGAAGAGATCGCTTTTAGCGATAAGTCCGCCCGTTGTACTATAGTTTTTAAGAAAATTTCGTGTACCTTGTTTATTTCTTGTTTGGTGTACAATAAAGCATTAATTATTATTATTATTATACTTCTACATGTGAGGACGCACCGTCGAACAGGAAACGCACTTCTGTTTACACGTGAGGACGCACCGTCGAACAGGTAACGGACTTCTGTTCACACGTGAGGACGCGCCGTCGAACAGGAAACGTACTTTTGTTTATACGTGAGAACGTGTCGTCGAACAGGTAACGTACTTCTGTTTACACGTGAGGACGCGCCGTCAAACAGGTGATGTACGTCTACACGTAAGCACGCGCCTTCGAAACGGTAACGAACACGCGTGAACACGCCGTCGAACAGGTAACATACTTCTACACGTGAGGACGCACCGTCAAACACATAACATACATACTTTTATTGACATGTGTATTCATATTTAATATAGTGCATAGTAATTTCGTTTGAAACGGTACCCTTCACACCAGGACACTTTTGGCGGTTGAATATCTGGCAAAGGTGTATTCCCTATGATAATGCGCATTGCGGCGATTTCAACGGGTTAATTAGCCTTATCTCAACAAACGTTTAGTTTCTTGGTCAAATCTATTTAACAACGCTGTTCGTTTTATCGACTTATCCTACTCAGCTTTACATAGTAACAAATAATAATACTGTAGTAGTTTATCATATTATGATTAACATTTATACAAAAATAGGTGATTATTTCAATGACTTACACAACATTAATTAACGTAACATAAAACGAATAAACACTTCATTAGATAAATACCTAATTTTGTCGCACTGATAAAACTAATGGGACGAAATATTTTGTTAAGGTTTGTTAGAAATAACTACCTAAGGGGACCTCCATCGTACGTCTACAATATAAACGTACCTGCATTGTAAACGTATTGTTCTATGGTCTGAGTTCATACAAAAATCCAATAGAAAAAAAGCTTTTGTAGTTTCCCGAATTTTCGGCCGTCTTTATAAATTCGGACTATTAAAACTATTAAGATGCGAGTCGTACTCGCGCACGAAGGGTTGCGTACCATTATCTATATAATTATTGTTTAGAAAAAAAACAAAAACCGATTTCAATGTATCTTCGAAGGTCAAATATCAAACATAAAAAAAAAGATTAAAAAAATACAATCGAACAGAGCACCTCCTCCTTTTTTGAAGTCGGTTAAAAAAGGGCCAAAAACGTATGTCTGTTGTATAGGAGCCCCCTTAAATATTCATTTAAGGGGGCTCCTATACAACATTCTGATTTTTAGTATTTGTTGTTATAGCGGCAACAGAAATACATCATCTGTGAAAATTTCAACTGTCTAACTATCACGGTTCATGAGATACAGCCTGGTGACAGACGGACAGACAGACAGACAGACAGGCGGACGGACAGCGGAGTCTTAGTAATAGGGTCCCGTTTTAAAAATTGCTATGTCAGTCCAGCTGTTCTCAGGTGATGCGCTTACCAACGAAAAGCATTTAATTTCTCTACATAGTATAAAACAGTCGCTTCCTGCCATCTGTTCGCTTAGATCTTGTAAATTCCGCAACGGATTTTAATGCGGTTTTTATCAATAGACAGAGTGATTCAAGAGGAAGGTTTACCCTTTGTTTAAACCTTCCTCTTCTTCCGTGCGAAGACGGGGCGGGTCGTTAGTTTATTTATATAGATGTTAAAAATAGTATGCAATATTCAGTAATGTCACCTGCAGAGCCGTAACACACCTTGAATGGAGCTACTGCTATACTTACACATAGGTGCAATGTTATGTAATTCAATTATACTGATACCATCTCCGCTTCCCTGTTGCCAACTCAACAGCACATTATGTTAGGTAGCTTGCCACACATATCGACACGCGATATTAAATTGTATCTACCTATACGTAGAGTACAGTTTTATTGACCCTTCGAATGACATTGGACATTATGATTAATAGATCTGGGCACGAAACAACTCAATTAGCGTCCTCACCAATGAAGAGTGGCTGAATAAATTAAATATACTTTGAATATACGTACTCTGACTGTACTTCATCAGAAACTTTACCATACGGGAACACATGCAATTTTATTAAATTTCACGAAAAGAAACTTTTTTTTAATGTAACTGAATGACGAGACGTGCTGGTCGTTTGCCTGATGGTAAGCAATACGCCAGCCCAAAACAATAACAGCACCACCCAGAACTTTGTTTTGCAAAATCCTGCGGCGCTGCATTGCCCTCGACACTCTGAGACAATTAGCTGTTGAGTCTCATAATGCTTAGTAATTTCGCTGGCTACAATGCCCTTCAAACCGGAACACAGTAATGCTTGCGCACTACTGCTTGGTGGCAAAATAACTAGCAAAGCGATGGTACCTACCCAGACGGCCTCTCGCATACGAGAAACCTACCACCAGTAAACGAGAAACCTGTTACATGGAATAGAAAATGTTTACTAAACCTAACTTTTGAGTGGTTTACCAAAAGGGATACTTACTAAACGAGATGTAGCCTTTATTTCTAAAGAGAATAGAGTAGGTAAATGATAGGTACATTGTTTTCGGACTTCAGTTTTTCATCAACATCATCCAGTCTTTCACATCTCACTGCTGGGTATCGTCTTCTCTCATACCTATCATGCCATTTGCTTCGGCTCTGTGGTCATTCATGTCAGAGGGCCTACTTCGAGTTGCTTTCGTTCGTTCGTTCGTTGGTGCGGACTAAAAGAGACACTCTTATGCCTGTTGCATAACGCTGTCTCTTTCATCCGACAGAACGAAGATCGTCATTACGTTTTCAGAGTAAGGCTCCTGGTTCGACAAGATTGGGACATACGTCGTGATTTTTATAAACAGTTTTTGGAACATCTCATTTTGGTTTCAATTTCTTATTTTTACGCTTAATTGATCTATGTTTGGCCACTATCTCGCATGATGTGAAGCGATGATGTGGCCTAAGATGGAGCACATAGATCTAGAGAGAGACGGCAGTTGAGCGGCTGCTCAGACCCGTCTCCCCAATGGTTCACCGAACATCATCTCGAAACACGACTGAGTCGCTTGACGGCATGGTTTTGTTCGGTGGGTGGTATTACAACCACGGCCAGAGCCTACCACTCCAAAGCGCGTAAGCGGGTTTCATCACGATGTTTTCCTTCACCGTTTTAGAGCGAGCGTGCAAAATCTGCGTGCAAAAAATTGGAACGAAGATGGGTTTGTAATTGAAATTCCAGTATTTTCAAATTTTTAGGTAATTGGTCTCTTAAAAAAATAATTGATTGACCTATTAAATATCTTTATATTGTAGTGTGGTAAGTACTTCTAATCAGTTACCTTACTACCTGGTTTGTAACACAATTAGTAAATTAGTCCATGGTCGAGACAAAACTAATGAACTGGCAAATTACATTTGATACACTTCTTTGAAATGAAAATATTTTGTGATTATGAATGACGTACCTATATCATATATATTTTATATCATTGCTTTATTCTCAATATATTTGATAAATATTGTGTCATGATCATTATCATAATTCATATCTAATAAATTCTTGCAGGTTTTTTTGCATTGATTACAAACTAGGATATTATTAGCACATATACTCGTGGTACGTCTCTCGTATGCGGGAGGCCGTCTGGGTAGGTACCACAGCTTTGCCAGTTATTCTACCGCCAATTATTAAACTTTTTTTTTCAGACAATTTTAAAGTACAACAAAGTAAAATTAACAGAGGCCCATAGAATATATACCTTAAACTACTGGACATATGAGACTTAATATCTGATGTCTCGGGGTGATGAGCGCAATGCGGTGCTACGTAATGCTTTTTATAGTATTCAAAGTTTTGGGTGGCATTGCAATTATTATGGGCAGGAGTGGCGCTTACCATCAGGCGAACGACTTGTTCGTCTGATCACTCAGTTCCATTAAAAAAAAACAATATTTCTTCCGTCGCTCCTCGTCTATCCTTTATTCTAGACCTTGCGATCACGCACGTGTCAGCGACATATCATACCATATATCATTGTATCTAACAAGTTTCTTGATAACCCAGCCACCCTAACTTGTTACAGTGCCTAAAACGGAGATAAACCTATCAACGAACTATGTATGTATGATGACATTGTTAGATAGAGCGAAGGTCCCCCTTTATCTTGTGCTATTACATAATTTGATGATTTTAGATTGATCTAATTTGGCCCCTTGTCTAGTGTAATTATTGTGTAACTTAGTGAATCCCAATAAGTTATAGTTCACAAGATAAGCTTCACGTATCATATAAGGGTGGATGTACTGAACTAAATTACAGAAATAATACAAAGCGGGAGTTGCATGTGACCAAAAGACTGACCACTTGATAGTTCTCTTATTAAGCAATTTATTTATGCAACGGAATCAGGCGTGACGTTGCGGAAATTCATCTCAAAACTGAAACGCAATGAAAATATATAGTCAAATATAGTGTAATCCCGCTGAATATGATGTAGTTTGTTGTTAGAATAATACTCGCCGAAAGCTGGAACGGCGAGTCGACACCTGATGATGTCTCGTGCAGACGGCGAAACACGTGTCGTACAAAGAGAGTTGTTGTTAGGGCTTTCTTTATTTAACATTGCAATTGTTATGGGCAGGCGTGGCGCTTACCATCAGGCGAACGACTTGCTCGTCTCATCACGCAGTAATATAAAAAAAATTACATACAAAATGTCGCAAGTTTTTACTGGCGATAATGCTCTTAAATGCGATGATACGTAGAATAAAAAAGGCTTCCTCTAATCTTTTGTAATTTTTGCTAAAACGTGACAGGTGGTGTAAATTATAATCTACTTCTACTTGCCCTTATATTATATGTACATGACACCTTCGATATACGTCCTCCAACATAACGTCTGTACTTGATGTAGTTAAATTTCATTTTATGAAGGCATTGTTCTCTATATGGCTTCTAAAAAGGCTGAGGCTGACCATACATCTGTTATACGTGTAACATAAAGTTCAAGTTTCTTTGCCTGGTCATTTGAGCTTTTAATTGCTCAGACCGCAATGCCCCGCAGGAATTTGCAGGTACATACTAAATTCGAAGGTCTGGGTGGCACTGCAGCTTATATGAACAGCCGTGGCGCATGACAAAAACTTATAGCAGGCCTAGCGCACTCCGCACTGTAGGTACGAAGCTACAAGTACATAGCCGGACACCGACGGCGGGTCGCGCGTCGTTACACGTGCCGCGTCAGAAGAGATAAGAGCTATGCGATAGAAAGAGAGGCGCTCTGTAGGTTAATATGACTGGTAGGTATGCAGCGCTACGCGAGCTGAATTGAAGTTCTCTATTAGTTTAAATTTATTTGCAGAGTGATGCTTCTGTCCCTTAGTATTCTGTACTTATAGTTACTTACTACTTACCTACATAAAAAAATAAAAACAGTATATTTGTTATGACACCAAATGTGAGGAGATTCAATTATCTATAAAGTAAGTGCTAACAATACTACAGAAAATTGGGTTATTAAAGTTGTTGATAAGGAACTGGCTATATGTTACGGATTGTAAAATTTTACAATGTCATTGCTATAAACGACAGAGGAGCATATTAAAAAAATATATAAAAATGAAATATTCCGATATCTGTAAAATACTCAATTTCCACCGGAACAAAAGTTATGCAAATATTAATGCCTTGAACAGGTGCAAGGCATAATCCACATAATCTGCCGTCTCTCTCTAGGTCTATGTGCCCCATCTTAGGCCCTATCATCGCTTCATATCAGGCGAGATAGTGGCCAAACATAGATTTATTACGAGTAAAAAAAAAAACCAGAACCCCGTCCAATGATTCTGATCTGATCAAAGAATTGTTTTCACAGGCCGAGCAAATGTTCAAGAAGATCTGCCCCGGCGAGGAATTCCTCCCCCGCGCCCCTGACCCAGAGGAGATTGTGTTTGAGGATGACGTCACGCCCGGCCCGGACTTCCAACGGGACGACGACGGTGACACCCCTAAGGAGTAATCAGCGGCGGTCGACACGCCTGAAGCTTTTATAACTATATTCTAGTGTATAAGGGACTTTCCATTTTGAGGATTGGCTTGCGGCCGGCCCCGATTACCCAATCTGTAGGGTCAAGACTCGTCATCGATGGCGAGCGATAGTTTTCTAAAAACAGCACGATTATTTATTTATTATTATTATTTATTTATTTCAGGCAGTATTAAAGTACAACAAAGTAAAATTAACAGAGGCCTATAGAATATATACCTTACATACTAACATACATATATACAAAAATATGACACTGAGGAATTATTGTTTTTGCCTACTTTCACTATAACTATGAGATTGATGAATTGCATGACCTTGCTAAGATCATCCCACACTAATCTTGCCGTTTGATAGGCAAATCGTTCGCAGTTGATGACTGTGTCTTGACCGTGAATTGATAGAATTACGGCCGTTTATTAGGAGACTCCCGCAGTAATTTTTAGCGGTCTTATTGTACCAGCAAAAATAGTGAGTGCAATGAACGGCCTGGATTTCGGGTTATTGGGATTCAGCCATGAAATTCGCACAGGTATACATTTCCAAGTGTTTAGTCTCTATCCAGTGAGAACGAATGGAAGGTCTCGTTACCGCAGCACGTTTGAGCGAGTCACTGTGCTTCCCTGAATATAGAAATACGATAGGCCGGCGCGGTCACTTTTACTGCGGAAAACATATCAGTTTCGGAGTGTAAGCTTATCTAATGACGATCTCATTGGTCTTTGAACTGGTGTAATGTTCCCGATTTTATACATAGTTTGTATCTCTGACACTACTAATTAAATGTAAATCTCGAAAGTTACATTTAAAAAGTTATTGTCAAAGATACTATTCTATATAATAAATCAATTAATAATAGTAAATATTTTGAAAGAAAAGACGCTCGTTCCAACGTGCTGGTAATAGCTAAGGTATAATCTCATTAAGGTTTATACGCTTTGGTCGCTTGACTCGCGCATTCCGGCTGGTGCGTTATGGATCGAAGTAAGCGAGTGTCGGGTGTGCAGATGTACAGACGTGTTACGTACAAACATTCCTGCCTCGTCAATATTTCTCATGATTTATTTGATGTTCGCGTTCGCAAATTAGAACCAAAGACGGGGCTGAGCCTGAGACTCCGGCAAACTGTCACCACAGCGCACAGGTGGCATTTTGCGCAAACGAATTTTATTCTTTCTAAAGTAAAGGGTATTTTATTGAACAGTATTTTCCCAGCTGGTGGCGATGTCTGTACATCTGCATTTGGAAGTCGCAGGGTAAACAAACAACAGCTAGGTTGTCTTGATATAGTCAGCAAGATCGACTTGTAGCTTTTTTCCCCTGACTTTATATTATTACTAGTAATATTCAGTTAAATGCATAGGCTTCATCTCGCGATATTGTTTTTATGATATCAATAATGTTTAAGTATCGTTTGTAGTTTATATGCTCTCTAAAGAGATTCGCTTAGTTTTTTTAAATATTTATAAGCCAATGGAGTATTATTGAAAAACTCGAAAACGAAAACATGTGCAATTGCAATAGTTACGCCTAGCTAGGGCGCGATATAAAAGTTAAGGGCAACATTTGGACGCACCAGTCCAAAATATAGATTGTAGCACATATTATTTTGTATTATTATTTCTAAATTGTTTAGCACTTTTTACGATATTTATTGTCAAATGATAATAATCATGCCTTGCGCAGCTTGTGCATTTATAATTCCATTAAATTGTGATTATATTATTAGAGGTTTACCATTGTTTTATTCAAATACCCTTCTGATTTCATTATTATAGGTACATATGACTGCTTTTTTTATGGAACCTTGTGATGAGACGAGCATGCCGTTCGCTTGATGGTAAGCGCCACGCCTGCCCATAACAATTGCAGTGACAGCCAGAACTTTAATACCATAAAAAGCACTGTAGAACTGCATTGCGCTCATTACCCTGAGACATCAGATATTAAGTCTAATATGCCTAGTAATTTCACTGGCTACAATGCCTTTAGTCCAACATTACAGCAATATAGGACAATATGTTATTAAGTTAAATGGTGCATGAAGCCAGACAATCAGGTGGCAACTAATAGGATTCTGTATAATAAAATACTAATTCCCAGCACTACACATGGGTCCACATGTCAACTCAAGTTGTAAAGGAATGAAAGTCTATATTGCTAGGACTGATTAATTCATACATTGTTCTGCAAATTATTCTTTGAACAATATTACTTAAGACATTATAGACAGCACACAGCCATATAAATGAGATTTTGTTTTGAGGAACTTGGCATAGTACTGCAAAAATCTCAGATAATTTGCGCAATTTAAATTAGGGAGAAATATAAACAATATATAATATATTTCATCACACTTTATTTACATAACAAAATCAGAACAGTTGCAAAGCAACACAGATCACTTACTTCCTAATTACATAAACATACACAATAAAATTGATAAACACTTCAAAATGGAATACTTGCTTCGTGTACAATATATTTTTTCTTTTAGATTCTTAATTCATAAAACAATGAATCATATAAACTTATGAATAGTACAATATTCTATTACAGTTTTTAACCCTTGATTTTCTTAAATTGATTTATAATAAAATTACTGAAAATATTAAAAAAAAGTAACAAAAATACTTATATACAGAGGTATGACTTACTTATACCTATTTAAATGTGGCAGTTTCCTTTAAAAATATATTCATAATATGGATCATGAGATCAGATCATTACATTTTTACTTGTAGTTATTATCCATTATTGCATTTGTATGAGATTTGGGACTAATTGAAATATTTTCAGTTATTTGTTATGTATCTATCACATTTCATTTAAAAAAGCCGTTTTTCATAAGAGAATAGACCATGTACATTGCCTTCCAACTGTGCAGAATATGTCCTCTTCATGAATCTAAGTTCCCCTGAATAGCTCATTTCTCGCAATTTGGCAACTGATCGGGCTCCGATGTCTTGACAGCTGTGCTGCATTCCTGTCTGCAAGTACGGCAGGAAGCGCAGCACTGAGCCCTTGTCTACAATGCTTCCACTGACACCCTGAGCCACCCTGTGCTTATCAGACTCCTTGTGGAAGTATCGGCTCATTGCAGATCCCTTTCCATCCTTGTTCTCCATAGCTTCCAAGCTACCCATACCCCTGTATTTCTTAAGCCTGACTCCATCAGAGAAGAAATATTCACCTGGGGCCTCAGATGTTCCAGCCAAGAGAGATCCCATCATGACAGTGGAGGCTCCTAGGGCCAGCGATTTTACTATGTGGCCAACAGACTGGATACCACCATCAGCAATTATGGGCACATTGTATTTGCGTGCATAAGATGCAACCTGATACACGGCAGTGGCTTGAGGGCAACCACATGCCATCACTTCTTGGGTAATGCAAATAGAACCACTTCCCATTCCGACTCTTAAAGCATCGACACCTGCATCAATTAAGTTCTTAGCCTGCATTCTGGTTACAACATTGCCTCCAATGACTTGGATATCGGGGTATGTTTTCTTGATGAATTTAATCATATCAATCTGATAAACTGAGTTACCTTGGGAGGAGTCAAGCACAATAACGTCTACTCCGTTGTCCACTAGCAATTTCAGACGCTCCCTGTCTGCCTCCCGTGTGCCAATTGCAGCACCAACCAAAAGTTGCTTATTGGAATCTTTCGATGCATTAGGGTAGCTCCTGGCTTTCTTCAAGTCAGTTCTTGCAATTAATGCAACAAGCTCACCAGCACCATTAATGATGGGTAGTTTCCCCTTCTTGCTTTTTTCCAATATATAATTGGCATCTTGAAGTGTCACACCTGACTGCGCAGTTATCATGTCTTCTATAGGAGTCATCACTTCTTTGAGGCGAAGTTGTGGGTCACCTTCCCTGAAGTCAATATCCCTGGAAGTGACTATGCCTATGAGTCGGCCGCCTAGTTTACCATTCTCAGTTATTGGGTAGCCAGTGAAGCCATTCTGCTTTTTCGCTTCAACCACATCGGCAACCGTGTTCTCTGGTCCCATGCAGACAGGGTCTCTGATAAATCCATGTTTGTATTTTTTTACTTTGTGTACTTCGTTGGCTTGATAATCTGCAGTGCAGTTGTGGTGGATGATGCCAATGCCGCCACAGAGTGCCATCGCGATGGCCATGTCCGCTTCCGTCACAGTGTCCATAGGAGTGGACACTAAAGGAGATTTCAGGTTAATTTTTTTAGTAAGCGGAGAAGTCAGGTCGACCTCTTCTGCGGTGAAGTCAATGTAGCCGGGGAGCAACAGGAAGTCGTTGTAGGTGAGCCCCTCGCGGTTCGCGAATATTTGTTCAGCGGAAAGCCCATCGCGAAGTTCATCAGCCTTGACGGACATGTTTTCTATACTTATATCACGTGGATGTGAAAATTCTAGGTTTCTATACTTCGGTGGCACAAGGACTAGTAGGATCACCTGTCTTGTGAATCTTCTGAGAAGTTATGCAGGATATCCTGCGATAAATCTTGAATAATTCTTCCGACAACAGTTTAACGCACACGTGGTAAATGTCTGAAACTTTTCAGTTGCTTGCATAAATGCAAGTATCTAAAATATGTAATCTTTCGCACGTTCACTAGGAGACTTTTACATTCAATTGTATAATATATAAAAATAAATTCTCGAGAGTAATTTAATTTTTAACAAAAAAGAAGCACAGACGAAGCCGGCTTCCCTCAGCAGCGCGAACTGACACTGACAATTGACAAATTGATTAAAGTGTTGCCAGTTGCCACCCACAACCACATAATAAAAGTCAAAAGGTTAAAAAATATGGCGATAAATTATAGCGCAGAACTTTGTGCGGAACGGAACGGAAACTGCGGAATCAGGAAATGATGTTCTTTGCGCTTTCTGTTGACTGATTGTGAGAAAAACGAATCAGTTTAACTACTCATTACACGCTAATTGTAAAATACCTAACACTGTTTAATTGTACTAGTTATAGGTAACCTAGATAGTGGAGTCGAGAGATCTATCTTGTGTCTATTATTTATCACTAAGTAGTTATGTAGGTAAATATGTAAGTATGTAAAATATACCTATGTAAATAGCATGTTATTGCTATGTATTCTAGACAAGAGCAATAACTTTATATATGTGTTTTACTTTTTTTTATTTATTTTAGTGATAGAGTCATTGTAATGCCAAAATTGAAAAAAAATATTTTTTTAATCTTGTTCTTCAATTCGTAACTAAGAATTCTAGTACGCAATACATATACCTACCTACGACTCAGCATTGCACTTATAGCACAGAATAATAAACTTGCAGTTCAAGTAGGTAGTATAAACCAGTAGGTAGTCAAAAAACTTTTGTCCTATATCTGTAGCTGTAGCCCTTTAACAGCTAATTTAATAGGTCATTGAGGTCTTACACTATAGAGGGATAATTACGAAGTTTTCCGACCTAAAAAAGGATAGCGCTATACAACAGGCTCTTATAAAGAACGAGGTAGAACTATTATCATATTGTCTCTATCGCGTAACCCATTTTCTTAACATTGGCCATGACATGTTAAGTCAAAATAGTGGCCCGGCAGGGTCGGCTTGTGGTTTTTTAATTTGTGTTGTGGTATTTTTTATTATTTTTAAGTGAATCTTTGTGAATGTGTACTAGAAACAATTTAGAATTAAATGTGAAAAAATATTCGGGTGTTCCATTCATGGTGAAGTGAAAATTGTACTGAAAGATTAAGTTTTTAAACGTTTGTGTTTTTCTTGTGTTTATTGATGTTTTTCGGTAACTATAATTTATGTGGATGTAACTATACATCGGGTTCGACAATTAGAACCTGCATTTGGCTTGATATATTCAGTTTTCGGTGTTATTTTGATAAAACAACATTGACCAGTTTCGTGTGTCAGTGTGGCCATCGTATAAACATTTCAGTTCCCATTACGTCGGGTAACAAATTGCATATTTGTGTAAAATGTTAAATGTATTAAAATTGTTTATTCTTAAACCATTTAATTAAGATATAGGTAATAAAAGTAGTTAATGATTATAGTTTTTATTTAATTTGAAATTAAAAAGTTAAAGTTTAGTAAGAAGAGAGTAGAATTGTTTTAATAGTAAAGGCATTCGCCTCTTATGTAAGAACATATGTTGTAAATAAGTTCTTATTTTGTGTAATAAATTTATCTTACAGGTAGGTCCTTGCTGTCGATTATTATGGCCAATCATCCAATTCCATTGATGGATCACAATCCTACAATAAAAATGTAAGCAACGAATCTCGAGGATTTCTAATCCTAATTAACGCCACATAGTGAGAACGAGTTCATGAACGTAGACTTCATCATCATGTGAACGTCAAGGCTGTTCAGGACACAAAAGGACAAACCGTTTCGGGTTAGTGTAGTGAATTGACAGTTATGTATAGTTAGTGCTATCCAATACGGTGGTATGGTCAATGTAATAATTGACTTTCATAAGTACGTCTGTGATCTACTCCGACAGTATGACATTTAACTGAGACACTATGCTATTTAGAATACTTCAAGTGTTTTTTTTTAACATTGTGTTTATCTATCTACCTATATCCTAAGTATCAGTTGTGCTGCAGTCTTGTAAATTATGTCAAAATACTAGTTCTTCTATTGTAAATTTTACCTGTATGGAAATAATGAATGTATGTATATTGTATAAATGTGTCATATATTTTATTTGATTATTTTATTTACCTGACTGGTTTAATCCTAGATAAAACCTGGTTAACAACAAAATATTAATGATTGCATAAGAAGCATACCGTAAGGAAATGTAGTTACCGCAATGTCATTCGAGCTCTGAGTTGTATCGCCGCCACTATAGCTTCAGAAAGTCGTAGGTAGTTGGTCTGTAAAAGGTAGGAAATCTATACTATTATTCTGTGGCCACGCTAGAATGTATTCAATGTATTCATTACTCGGCCACCTAAAAGAGACCTTCACCTTTTGATCTGTTTACAGGAGTCTATCATAAAAAGTAATTTCTAGATTTTTCGACAACATATGCATATTCCCTATTTCCCTATTCTTCACTCTGGGGTACAGAATAGTACAGATGTCCTACCTTTTACAGACCAACCACGAACTTCTGAAGTTATAGTGGCTGCAATGCAACGCAGAACACGTTATATTTTCATTCAAGCGAATGGGAGAATTTTTCATAGGTATGGTAAACACTCCAAAATTACTGTCAAAAAACTATTGCTTTCCAAAAGTGTTACGCTGTCGAGGACTCTATAGTGTCATTCCTCAATGTAATAGGTACTATATTATAACTTGACATTTTTGTCTAATGCCATTTCTTATGTCTAGCAACAAACTATAATTAAGTACTTATAACCCACTTAATATACCATATAATATACCAAGTTATAGGTAGGCTTAGTTATGTCAATTTTTGATATGATAGGTACCTTATTATGCTTATAACAAACTTTCACACTTGTTTCCTACACGTTAGGGCACAAAATCGTTTCACTAGTCTGTTTCAACGCACATGTCGTTAATTCTGACATAGCCCGTGGGGCACTTGTCGCCGTCGAACGAGGATCGCTCATCCACAGAAGGCTGTTCAGTTGTCCCATTTACATTGGAGGCCTTTGGAAACACCTGCTCATTTTTAACCGTAGACGCGTCGTTTAATCCAGTGTTTACTGTAGTTTCAAGATTGTCTACCGTCATATTTGATTGTGTAGTGTTTGATAATAATGGACTATATTGCACCGGAGGCTTATATTGGTTTGGATTGACATTAACTTCAGTGTTTACAGGAGTGCCGATATTTTGTTCCACGCTCGTCCTGTTGGTTTCTAACATCGTTCTGTCTGGTCGGTTTATTCTGTCAGGCGTAGTCTGCGGTATAAAAGGCCTCCGATTCGGTTGATTCTTTCGCAGGGTCGGCGAGCGAAGGTTAAGGTCACTGTTATTTCCGTCTCTTGGCCGCGATCGGTCGGTAGATTCCACTCGTTGCACCGGGTTCCGTTGTAAAACTTGGGGAGAGACTGAGACTAGTCGACCTTGTTCTGGCACTACAAACGTCCTGGCATCCAGGGGGATGTTCGACAGTATCTGCATATTTATAACTCCCGGCGAGATTGGCTGTTGCCCTCGAACATTTCCAATAGCAATCAAGCTCGTGACAATGACTAATCTGATCATGACTAACTGGTGGGCACTGGGACTATTTTACAGGAATAAATACTCTAATACAACAAAGCTTGCGGTTGCGCGGCGTGTTTATTGGAAAACAACTGAAGTCGTAATAAGAAGTCTACTTCATAACTTCTTGACCATTTGACGTCACGCTTTTTGCACTTAAGGCTAAGACGTCGTGAATAAAATATTAGGTACAAGAAAAATAAATAGTTGGGATTTTCCAAAAAGCCAAGGCTTAACGAATATATAAATAAATGAATGCAACTGATGAGTAGTGGACCAATTTGTTTGGAACCATAGTAGAAGGTATCTAGGTACATATGCCTATACCTACCTATAGGTTTTACAAAGTAGAAAATCTTAAAAAAGTTGGTAGACCGAGAAATACTCGTCAATCCAATATGCCTACTATAAAAGTGGTATGATACAACCAACTAAAAAAGTAATTACGTCTTATTAGTAAGTCTAATACCTTATAGCTATGTAGATATTCCCCTTAACAGTCTGTTTAAGTGGCGATTCTGAGACACGCAATTATTAACATCACAATGGCTCTTTGAAGGCAAACTACAGATTGGACAAACTGGCTTTTTTGTATTCATTACGAGTAGGTTAGTACAATGATGATGGTGAATCATCAACTCCGCCAAAATATGAGATAAAGCCTAGGCAGTAGGTATATATAGGTACGAAGCTACAAGTACAGCGGCCAGGCTCGGCCGGCCGGACCCACAGTGGTCTGGATTTCAAATTTAGTGGACATTCGACTTGTTGAAATATTGAACAACAAAAATTTCTATCGATATAGTTTTCAATGCTGAACAAATTGAATCCTTCACACATAAAATATGTATCTATTCTAGAAAAAAAAATTATGGAAGAATATCTTTTTATTTTTAGAGGTGACAGTTGGCTGACTTTGTTTCGTCATATTAGATTAATCTTGATCTACATGCTTTAGTTACATATTAAAATACATATACATTATTTGTGATCATATGAAAATAGTAAAAATGGTGAAAAGAAAATAAGAAAAATATATTTTATCAGAATTTCAGTCGCGCCTTATAGTCAAAGCCGCAAGGTTAAGGATGATATTTTTTGTCGTTATATTAGGTAGGATATGTAATTACCATTGCGAATAAGGTTTTACTTTGATATAATAGATATTATTCCATACATTTCTTCTGGAATATTTTTTAAGTGTGCAAGATTATTTTTTAATATAAATATGATTATTTTTTAAGATAAATTGAATAGAACAAATGTAAATCAGCATTGAAAATGCCATCGAATCATTTTTTTTTGTCCGATATTTAAACTTAAGGTTGAATGTCCACTAAATTAAAATTGGTAAGCAATACGCCAGCCCATAATAATAACAGCACCACCCAGAACTTTGTTTTGCAAAATCCTGCTTGGCGCTGCACTGCACTCGTCACCGTGAGACAATTAGCTGTTGAGTCTCGTAATGCCCAGTAATTTCGCTGGCTACAATGCCCTTCAAACCGGAACACAGTAATGCTTGCGCACTACTGCTTGGCGGCTGAATAACTGGCAAAGCGGTGGTCCCCACCCAGACGTCCTATCTATCGCATACGAGAAACCTACCACCATTATGATCTTAAGCGAGCCATAGTTGTACCTCGCCTCGGGTAATGCGTTTCGAAGAATCTACCCTACTGATAAGTTCCTTTGTAGGTTCTTAAGTGGGTACATACATACGCTTCGCGTACGAATGCAACAGATGTAAATCTATATTAGATAGGTATTTTTTTTAACTAAAACTAAACTAACTACTTACATGGAGAAGCAATTGGCTAACCTATAGACCATTAAAGGCCTGTAGATAGCTCAAATGCTCCAACCCACTACCAGTTGACAGCGTACCCAAGATGCTGGCAGTGTCCCTTTGGATTGAAGTACTGATACGTTGAGCCAAATAAGTCCCAGCAGCAAACATTAGATAGGTACTTGTTAATCAAAAACAATATTTATCATATTTATTTAATTTTCTATTTTGTGACAACCCTTGCACATCTGCGTGAGATAGCGTAAGCTACACATGCGGCGGTATCGCCCGACATCAAAGGTGTTGCATTACTTTATGTATTGTCATGCTATGACTTTGTCTACTTCAACGCACTTGTCGTTAAATCTGACGTAGCCCGTGGGGCATTTGTCGCCGTTGAACGCAGATCGCCCAACCGCAATAAGCTGTTCATTTATCCCATTTACATTTGAGGCATTTGGAAACACCTGCTTGTTTTTAACCGTAGACGCATCGTTCAATCCATTGTTGGCAGTTTTGGTAGATTTCACACGATGCAACAAATTCCACCGTAAAGCTTTAGGAGAGACTGAGACTAGTCGACCTTGTGCTGGCTTTACAAACGTCCTGATGGCATCCGGGGGGATGTTCGACAGCATCTGTACATTTTTAACTCCCGGCAAGATTGGTTGTCGCCCTCGAACATTTCCCATAGCAATCAAGCTCGTGACAATGACTAATCTAATCATGACCAACTGGTGGGCACTGGGACTATTTTACACGAATAAATACTCTAATACAACAAAGCTTGCGGTTGCGCGGCGTATTTAACGGAAAACAACTGAAGTCGTTATAAGAAGTCTACTTACTTCATAACTTCTTTATGATTTGATTTCACGCTTTTTGCACTTAAGGCTAGGAAGTCGTGAATAAAATATTACAAGAAAAATAAAAAAATGGAATTTTCCAAAAAGCCAAGGCTTAACGAATATAAGTACATAGGAACTTATATGTATCTATAGGTTGTACAAAGTAGAAAATCCTAAAAAGTTGGTAGACCAAGAAATACTTGTCTGTCCAATACGCCTACCATTTTATTACAAGCTACAAATGATACATATTCTGTCAGTATTCAGCCACATAAGTATTCCCAGTACATCCCAATGTGGAAGTTTCGTTCATCTAGCTAGCACACTCTAGCTAGCGGGTATGTTTTAATTTAAGATCACTTAGATAGGTTACCATCCACATTTGAGCGTGTAGGCAAACAAAAATAGTTTGCACTACTTAGGGTACATCTCGCCGTCTCAAATTCTGGCCTGCAGGCGAGATGTCCACTTTTCGATTCGATTCAAAGATTCGCTCGGTTCAATTTTTAAGAATGGGCAGTTATACCTTCTTCAAATCTAAAGGGGATGTTTCGCCCTATTCAACTCATATTCATTCTATTCATATATCTGTGCTATACTTCGAGTACTCTCTCTATGAGAGAAGGCCCTTATCCCAGCAGTGGGAACGTGATGGGCTGATGATGATGATGATACTTCGAGTAGACGGCGTGCTATAACACGTTTTATTAATTCTTTAATAGGCTTGTGTTTCACCGCCATCTCGCCTGATGTTGGGCGATGATGCTTCATTGCCATAATTGTTAATGTACCGATAAGTGACTTTTGTGATTTTATTAAGGAGCCCCTAGTAGATGCTAAATTTTTGAGGATGCACACCTCTACTACATCAAGTATAGCAAAATGAGTGCGAAAGTTGTAAATCACATTTTAATGTCTTCTATACTATAATGGAAACATGTAAGTTCGTACCGAAATACCCCATTTTTTTAAAAAAAGCTCGTTCACCCTGCAAGATACATTCTTCCAATCTCCAAATTAAAAGTACACAGCTCAAGAACAAATACAATGGCAGTTAAAATCTATAACAAAGTACCTAACAAAATAAAAAGTGAAGAAAAAAATAAAATTTTCCGAAGTGACCTGGTGATTGGGTCTTCACCCAATTAATAGAAGTGTTATCTTTTACACCGTAGACGAGTTTTTAACGATTTTATCGTTGGAATGTTTTGATCCTCTTAACAAAATATTGCTATGCCCAGTTGGGGTAAGTACATGTATTTATTTATTGCAATTATTTGTATATGATTGCAATAACTAAATGCATGTATTATGTATTCAATAAATTGAATGGAATTGAACATGTACAGCGTAAAGACTATTACTATGGACATAAAATATCTAATTAATTACTTATCTACGAGTGTAGGTGCTCTAAGTACTACTCTACGCATGTAACAAGTATATAATATGCTGCCCGCGACTTCGTACGCGTATGATGTAATCTAACCTGTTCCCGACAATTTTCCGTCCCACCCTAATTCCGCTCCTGCTCCCGCTCTGCTCCTATCCCGATCCCGTTCCCGTCCTATCCCTTCACTGTTCAGCTCCTGCTTTCGTCCCGCTCCTATCCAGATCACGTCCTTTCCTATACCCATTATATCCGGTTGTCGACCCCTCCTAACTCGGAACCTTCCCCTCATATACCGTTACCATCACCCACTCCTATTCCGTTACCGTCCCGCTCCTATCTCGTTTCCATCCACCTCCTATCCTATTATCTACCAGCTCCAATCCCGTAAACGTCCATCTCGTATCCCGTAACCGTCGCGCTTTTGTCTTGATCCCGTCTACATATATGTAAATATATATATATATATATATATATATATATATATATGTAAATATATATATATATGTATATATATATATGTAAATATATATATATATATATATATATATATATATATTGATAAAAAATATTTAAAAAAAACTGCATTTCAATTCGTGCCTTAGTTTCAGAATTTATCCCGGACAAATAGACAAATAGACAAAAAGACAAAAAATTTAAAAATTGCATTTTTGGGTTCTGCAAAAAAATATTAAAAAAAAAAAAAATAATTTATAGTAGCCGCCTCGTTAGTTTTATTATAAACTAGCTGCCCCTTCGAACTTCGTACCGCCATATTACAAACCTTGTCCTGGCCAGTCGTTTGGAAGCTGTGCGCGTACAAACATTTCGGCGATTCATTTTTATTTATAAAGATTTTCTTTTACAAACCTTGTCCTGACAATAACGAATACAAAAAAAAGAATGATCTAATTTGGTCGTCGTTCGGAAGCTATGCGCTTACAAACATTTCAGCGATTCATTTTTATTAATATAGATAGATGTAGGTTATATAAGAACTTATTTATGTAATTTTTTATATATTAAGAGTGATATGATACAAACAACTAAAAAGTAAACTTATTGATGATGATGATGATGATGTATTCCCGGCCGATTTCGGCCACGGCGACTGCATTCATCTCCTCATTGATTGCGTTCGTGTGCTCGCATGTGACTTACCTACATAGCCAATCTTCTGTAAACTTATTACATATTATCTAGTAATTCTAATTTTTTATAGCCATGTAGATATTTCCTAACAGACTATCTATATGTGGCGAGACACGCAACTATTAACATCACAATGGATCTTTGAAGGACTACAGATTGGACAAACTGGCTTTTTTGTATTCATTACGAGTAGGTTAGTAGGTACAATAATAATGGTGAATCTTCTATGACGCCAAAATAGTAGATGAAGCATAGGTACCTATGTGAACAAACCTAAGTATTCCATGAACACAAAGCTTTTTAAAATAAACATCTCAACTTGTTATGTATGTAGGTACTTACCTTATAAAACTCCACAGTACACCGAGGTTAACTGTAAGATAAAGTTCGCCTATGTACCTGCAAATTTGTTTGTGCAATAAAGAATTTTCTATCTATCTATACTTTGAGTAGAAAGCCAAACTTGATCTGAGTATCTATACAACGAAGACCTCTTTTTTATTACCTATCTACCTACCTAGTAAGGTATATACATAATAGGTAAAATGTGTCTTAAAAATAAATATTTTCATATTTATTCACAAATAAATTCTACTAAAATTCATTAAAAATATTATTTTCAGTTAAAATAAATTACAAATCTGACTTGAAATAAATTATAAAATAGGTATAAGAAGTAATATAGATAAGAGTATCATACGTTTAATTGACTATAAAAGTAACTAAATCTACTTTTGATCCTTAAATCTTATGTCTATGCTGACGTCCTCATCATCATCTGCTGGTTTTGGCTTCTGGCTGGTGTCCCGTTTCGGATCCTGGCTCTCAGTGTAGTCACTTTGATTGGGATCTAGAGGTACAAAGAGAGGACCATCATCTGCGGGTTTCTTTGTAGGTCGTTCGCTACTGTTCTCTGTGACGTGGTGATAATTATTTTGTCCGCCCTGATCGCCGTTGGGCTTGTTGAAATTACCATTGTCTAGATTAGGATTATTTTGCTCACCGTTTCCTAAGTTTGGCTGGTTTCCACCATTGTTTTGATCGTGCCCATTATTTTGTTGGTTGTTGCCATAATTTGGTTGATTATCTCCGTAATTTGGTTGGTTAACACCAGGCCTATTGCCATAACCGGGCCGGTTGTTTCCATAATTTGGTTGGTTATTCCCGAAGTGAGGTTCTTGATTCCCAAAATTGGGTTGATTGTTCCCGTTATTTGAGTTTTGGTTGCCAGTATTGGCTTGGTTGTCTTCACAATTTTGGTCATTGCTGCCGTGTTCATTTCCCGAGCCTTGTTGAGTGTTTCCATAGCCAGGTCGGTCATTTCCATAACCAGGTTGTTGGTTGCCATAACCAGGACGGTGGCCATAGCCGGGTCGGTTTCCATAACCGGGTTGGTTGTTGTTAAATCCAGGCTGTTGATTGTCATAGCCGGGCTGCTGGTTGCCATAACCGGGTCGTTGGTTGCCATAACCCGGTTGTTGATTACCATAACCGGGCTGTTGGTTACCATACCCGGGCTGCTGGTTACCATACCCAGGCTGCTGGTTACCATAACCAGGACGGGTATTGCCAAAACCGGGACGATTGTTGCCAAAACCGGGACGATTGTTGCCATAATCCGGCTGATTGTTTCCGTAGTTGGGAGGGGTTACTTCATTTTCGTTTGGTGGTCGTTGATTGTGGTGGTGATGGTGTCCGTGGCCATGGTGCCCATGACCAGGCCTGTGTTGATTGTATCCATTGTTCGAGCTTTGTCCATAGTTGTTCAAGGAGCCTTCATGTTCTTCCACGACGACGACTACAGTTTCCCCAGGTTTCTGTGGTCCAACTCCGCCATTATTTTGATATCCTGGACCTTGTACAGGCCGTTTCATAACAGACCCTCCGATGTGTCCTGTAAATCCACCGAGTATACTCCCGGCAGCCCCATGTATCTTGTCATGAACTTCGTGTGCACCGTTTAATATATCTCCAATCAAACCTCCTTTGCACTCATAGCTCACCACTAACAATATAAACAATTTTAACTTAGTCCTCATGTTTGAAAAATAAACTAATTAATATTTAATCTCTGCACGGATGTGAGTGATGTGAGGTCGTCTCCGAGCGGTCAACTAATGCGCGCATCTTCGCGCTCCGACTGATATTCTCTGTACAAAACCAGTTTACACAAGTAGTTTACCAAGTTAATAAAATAATTTAAAAAAATCCACTTTATCACACCATTATTTGTATGCAAAGCATGCATTGTTTGTTCTGCCAATAGTAATACATTTGAATAGATGGTATAATAAAACTCCCAGTTCCCTTGACGCGGATGATCTATGATCGCTTTACTTCGTGTTAAACGACTTACTACTTTATAATGATATTTGTAATGCTAATGTTTTTTATTCCGGATAGCTGATATTGCCTTAGTCATCGGTAAAGAGTTCTTTTTTGTTTTTTCCTCAAACGCGGGTCATTGTTGTTTTGAGAATAAGTATAGATTCCACTGTCTGGTTTCTAATTACCTACCTACCTACCTAATTAGTGTTAGGTACAAATTGAGGTATTATAGTTGCAAAAGGCATTGTTAAAGTAAATATGTACCAACCGATGACGACTTGCCTTGATATTGACTCGGGGTCACAAGTCACTACGCAGAACGATCTAAGCTATGTTAAAGGTCACAATAATGTTATAGAACTTCGCTATCTAAAAACAACAAATAAGATAATACCTAATATGCAACTCGATGATGTAGGTAGGTAAGTAATTAGTCAGTTATACTCATGTGTTTCATTTTAGATGAAAAATTTACCTAGGTGTGTAATGTACCTACCTAGGTAATTTGTTTTAAGTACCTACTTAGTAAGATACACAAGTCAACACACTATTTACTAAAACAGCCTATATTAGTCCACTGCTGGACATAGGCCTCTCTCCCAATACTCGCCACTGAGCCCGATCTTCGGCTCTTCTGGGCCCTAATTCACTATGACAACTTGGCGATTCCTTGCTTCACGGAAACGTGGTCTCCACTCTAGAACTCGTTTACCCCATAAGTTATCGGTTCGTCGACAGAAATGACCGGCCCATTGCCACTTCAGTTTGCTAAATCGGTTAGCTATGTCTGTTACTTTAGTTCTTTGACGGATCACTTCACATTCGGTCACACCAATCACATCAAAATTCACTTTCGGGTAGGTATATCCCCAAACACCTGCACAAATTTCCCACATCTTTATGGGAAAAAGATGATTTTAATTTTCTAGCAGGGAATTCCAAATTGTAATAGTGCTCGCCGTTTCGATCACCTTGCGTGCAGATTCCTGCTATGTAGATTCATAAGTTATATAGCATCGTTTTTAAAATTACTCGTAATGCTAATTGGTGTTGTTTTGGAATTCTATTTGGGAAGGTCCAACCTGTTTTCGTTATGTCTGTGGGTTTTATCAATGTCATCATGTGCAAAATATGGGCAAGTAGGTACAAATTCAATCAAGTCTTGTCAAGCATTATCAGTAGTCTAGTTGTACAGATGTATTTAGGTAGGCACTTACTACACAAGGGCGAGGTGCAGGTGAGATTCCCGTTGCGAGAAAAATGCTTTTATTTATTTGAAAAAAGGTACTTTATCACTAACTGCATATTTAACCTTGAATAACTTGATTTTCAAGGGTACTTCAACAACTAATTTTACTATGCATATATTATTATAATGATGATATATTGATATATTATTATAATGATGATTTTGTAGGTACCTAAGCAATATCTAGTATTATCTGTAATAACAAACTATTAGCTAATTTATAATTTACTAGCTGTTGCCCGCGACTTCGTACGCGTAGTGTAGTAGTAATTCATCATGCTTCCGACCATTTTCTGTCTCAAAATACTCCCGTTCCAGCTCCCATCCTGCTCCTTTTTCATTACCGTACCACTTCTATTCTGTTACCTTCCCACTCGTATCCTGTTATCGTCCTGGTTGTATTCCGTAACCGCCGCGTTCTGGACTGATCCTGTCCTTCTCCTATACCGTTACCGCTCCCTACTATCCCGTTACCGTACCGCTCCGCTCCTGCTCCAGTCCCGCTCCTATATCGTTACCATTACGCTCCTATTCTGTAACTCTCGCGCTTATCCCATTTCCATGCCCATCTTATCCCGTTATCATCCCGTTCCGCTCCCAATCCTAATTACCAAAATTGATAGCCCTATCTTTAAAAACATAAACTCTCATTCCTTTTGTCCGCTCTCGTAATGATCCCCTTATAGAACTTACATACCAAACAGCTTCATAGGTTTTTGGTTTTCGAGTTGTGATTTTTGTGTGTGTGTCTGTGTCTGAGGGAGTGGATTATTTTTATATTTAGATATATACATTTTAGCAAGTTCTTTTAGGGATGTTTTAAAATTGGTGAAAAATGTGTTATAGTTTCTTTGACCGAGTATACGATACGTATCAAATGTCATCGTTCAGTTTAAAAAAACATATTACGGGACCACGGAGGCCGGGTGGAAATAACACGGGTGGGATTGCCATCGGGGGGAAATGCCATGGACCCTTTACGATTCGTACGCAAAACTGACAGTGACGGTGCGCCGTGGTGCCAAGCTAGCCGCCGCGGCCGTTCCGGGCCCGGTACGGTGTTGCTATGCTTTTTGTTCGTCTATACCAGCAGTTACTAATAGTTGTTCCACGGAACCCTAGGGTTCCGAGAATTGCCGACGCTGGCCGGCATTTTTATCGATATACTGACCCGCGCAAAAGTGCTGAATCAATTTCGATAAAATTTATATGGGACCACCTCTGAAGTATGATCTACCAAACAAAAAAAGAATCATCAAAATCAAATTATAATTGGCGGAGTAATCGCGTAACAAACATAGAAAAAAAACAGAACCTCCTCCTTTTTTAAAGTCGGTTACAAATATGAGTTGGGGTTCCGCCAAAATTAGGTACATAATTTAGTGTTCCATAGCTAAAAAAAATTGGGAACCGCTAGGTAAAATTCCTCTACTACTTTCCAAGGCGACATAATCGCATCAGCAAAAAAGCGTTTTGCAAACTGATAAAAAAAAAAGCTCCAGTGCAGGTCCAGCGCCATGTCCATAAAACCCGTCACCGCGAGTCAGAAAAACGCCCCTTGATAAGACGTGCTATCTATGGGTGGCTCGATTTAAACAGCTAATTTGCCTTGCAACGGTACTCAACGTTATACCACTCCACCAGCCACCGCCACCGGCACCGCCAATAGTCGCCGCGATATCGCAGTGTAAACTCGCCCCTGATGAAGAGCATCGGACATGCTCGAAACCTAGGTCGACTAATTTGACAAACTACGTGAGTCCTAGCCGTTTTTTAAATATTTATAATTATAATGAATCAAACTCACGAAAACTTTCATACTAAAATTGCTAATCGGTAGGTACTCAACGTTGTTAAATTGCGTAATAATTCCAGTTTTCGTAAACCAATATTTATAAAACAAAGTTTGTTATGTAGCCTAGGACTCCACAAAACATTTTTTAGAATACCATCGTGTGAACCAATACCTTAGTTCTACAAACTCTGAAGGTAAGTAATAAACCAGTATAAGCTGAGCCATGTGCACAAAGGGTCCGGTATGTTCCGTGGTTCAACTTATAGTGGACACGTATATTTTTTCCTAAATTCCGTCATAACTTCAATATTACTGGACCGATTTTGATGAAACAAAGCCTATGTGTAGCGCCGGACTCCACAGAATATATTTCAAAAAACTGCATTCAAATTCGTGCCCTAGTTTCTGAGTTTATCCCGGACAGACAGACAGACAGACAGACAGACAAAAATTTTAAAAATTGTATTTTTGGGTTCTGTTGCTACCATATACTCCTAAAAAAAATGATTTTCAAAAATATCTTCAATGTACAGTAACCGCTTCGTTACAGTTTTATTATAAGTATAGATGTAATGACATGGCTCATAATATACAAATTAAGATTAGGTTTTAGTGAATAAAAAACAATTGGTTTTATCAGTTAGTTTTTGTATAATAACAAGATTTACATTTTAAAATATAAAGACAAAACAGCGTATAGATCGCCATAGTTGGCAAAAACGCTTTTGATAAACCATGGGTAGGAATGTACTTATACATATAACTCATATCCTCAAATCTATTGAAGTAAGAATTTATATTCAGTTATTTTAATCATTAGGTATTCGTACTTTTGCTATGAAAGTAAGTCTGATTTAAACCCATTCTTAATTATTAATTCTTCGGAACTGGTGAAATATAATTTTGGTAAAACATCATCTTTCAAAGAAAGGACCGCACAAAAAGGTCCCGCTAGATTTTATGGCATCAGCTTAAGAAATATGAATAATTTATACATGCTTTTACAAGGTTTACTCAAAACGCGTTTTCGTCAGCCATGACTAATTTAATAAGAATTAAAAAGTTTCTGTGCCATTAGAAAGTACAGTTGACGTGATGAAGGTAGGTCCTTCTATTTTGTGGTTTCGAGTCTGATGTTCGGTTTCAAACTTTACTGCGCCGGTATAGACGTAAGTGTCGCATTGCCAAAATGTTTGCAATCACAATAATATTATATATGCGAAAGTTTGTATGTAAACGTGTTAGTGTGTTTGTAACTTCACGCTGTAACGGTTAAACGAATTTGAGTGAATTTGCAATGGAGACAGCTTATACTCTGAATGTTAATTCAGAATATAAATGTCGTATGATAAAAAATTTATCCCGAAAAAAACGCGAGTGAAACCACGAGGCGCAGCTCCAGTGACGTACAGCTTTTTACAATGTTGAAGGAACTTCCCTACTACTGAAAACTGTAGTAACACGATACCCAACAGCCTTACTACAACCAAAAAGTTTGTTTTGAGAATTTCTCTACTTATTAAGGGTAGGGACTATAATACACCTACATAACAGCCTGCAATAAAAATACCTATGTAGTAGAACATAAATTAAACACTTTCAGAATATCTTTAGGTTACCGTGTATATAGTAAGTAAACCTTTTGACCGCAAAAGTCGGCTTTAAGCGACATACAAAAAAGTCGTATCTACGCCGAGTTCGGCTTGAGTCGACTAAAACGTATGAAAATTGCGTAGCTTGTAGAGGAGGGCACGGGTTTGTTTAAATAGTTTTTCGCTCAAAAGGTTTAAGATTTATGAAAAAATAAATTTTACATTTGAGCCTAAACTTACCCCCATACCCATATGTCCCTCAAGCGCCAATCGTATATCGTGTTGAGGTCGAATTAAGGTATAGCTTCACTGCGACTAATAAGATACGGTCTAATTATTGTCGATTCAGGCAAAAAAACGAATTAATCTCATTCATTTATACCAAAATATGTTAACTACAAGTTGTGATAAACTTAATGGGACAATAAATGGCATCCTAAAATATTGTCGCAGTGAATCTATACCCTACACTGAGCTCAACACGATTGGCGCTTGAGGGACATATGGGTACGGGGGCTGGTCAGGTGAGATAGTGTCAAACGCAAGCCTACAACCAGTAAAAAAAAGTAAAAACAACCGTACGCTGAAATTGCACATATAGCTATTTGGCTTAGTTTGATTCTCAAAAATAAAAAATAAAAAAATTCTGCAAAATAAATGTTCTAGTAAGACTGTTGGTATCTAAAATTAAGTGAAATTAGAAAGACGTTAATTTAGAGTAGGTTTACTAACCCGTACAAAATAATGACTAAAATATTTTTGGTTTAGTTAAGTACACAAAACATAGTTAACGTCCATATATTAGTGCGACTATTTATATAACTATTAATAAAGTCATGTGACTGTATGGGGACAAAAATTAAGAGCCACATGCCTGGCTTACTTTACATACAAGATGATAATTCAGTCGGATAAACCTGTACCATGCATAATAAAAAGTAACCACTGACTTGTATTATAGACCGGTATTTTAAATGATTAATTAAAGACAAACCATGCTCTTTTGGCGGAAAAGTCATAGATTTAAAAAATCTTAAAATTGCTAATAGGCGATTGAACTTGGTCTGGAAGAATTATCAGTGCCACCTCAGGTAATCAGTGTTGCCACGTTAGTTATTGAAAAAATAGCCTGATTAGACCAAAAAGTTGCTAGATTTAGAAAATTATATGACACAAACATGCGAACAAAGTCATGTCGTTAAGCGACCTGTGTTTTGGGAGGATGTTCGGTGAACCATCAAAGAAAGAACCTTAACTGTAGTGTTTCTCTTATAGATGCTCCATTTTCGGTCACATCGTCGCTTAACATTAGGCGAAATAATGGCCAAACACCGATCTATATATGTATACAAATAAGCGATATTGGTTTCTTTTATGATAATATCGGGTCTCTTCGCGCACAATTTTAAAAATCTAAATAACATTTCGATTTTTGATTTTTAAAATTGCGCGCGAAGAGACCCGACATATCGCACCTTCGGTGCAACAAAGTCACAAATAGCCAAAACTGCAAAATTGAGTTAAGTATGCCAAATTGTCTTAGAGCCATGCCTATATACGGGCCAACAAAAACACCCGCGAAAGTATCGCAAAAATCTACTACATGGCGCGAGTGCCTTTGTGGTTATTGGTGCATTTTTCCATTCGTTTTGGGCCAACAAAGTTTGATTAGACAGTTGTGCCCCCGCGCCTGCGAGATTATGACGGGCGTTGGAGCTAAAGCGACACAAATGATGTAGACGAGTGCAAAAAGCCTGACTGAAATGCCTAAATAATAAGGCATAACTCATTTAACTAAATAATTCCTGGTACAACAAAGTCACAATTCAGGACACTTTTTTTGTTTTGCGTTTTATTAGAATAATTTTAGTAATTTGAATTAAACTTTTGACATGAAACTATAGAAAACACAATAAAGCATCAATTTTATAAAGATTTTAAACCTACTACAATTAGACATCCAGTAATAAGGCAATAAATGCGAAAAAAATCTTCAAAGTCCTCTCCTGTAAAATTCAAAAATGAGCTGTTGTGACTTTGTAGCACCGAAGGTGCGATATAATAAAACATGAATACAAATCGCGAAAGTTAAAAAACTACTGTTTCTTTGTTTAGCCAATTTAAAAGGTACGTATGTTATCTTTTTTAATATATTTTTTTAACTACTGAGGTGGCAACACTAATTAACTCAAGTGGCAACGCTGTTAAGTCTGCCAGACCAAGTTCGATCGTTTGTTAGTACTTAACCTTAGCTTAGGGTTTCCAAGCTCTTTGACCTCAACGAACTTATTAGTCCTCAACTGTTTTTTAGTTCACATACCATTTATTTGGCCGCATTAGGGTCTCCAACTGAATTATCACTTCTGTATGTTTTAGATTCCTACCTATATTATTATCCATATCTTATTCCATATAAGGCACATTTTAAGCTTAATTATTATTATATTCTATGGTTATTTCACATGAATTAGTTAAACCACCGACTACCTACATGAATATTTGGTTACATTGCATTTGATTCGATGTTCAACGAGAGATTCAATTAAGAATACATTTTTTACGTTTGCGAAATTAATTCATATTTTTTGCATGGGTTCAACAAATCTCAGAAGGTCAAACGTCAATGGAACTTGATTTTATGGTTGTAATGAATTTGTAAAATATTATGCTGCATAAATAAGTTTTAACAAAAGATTTGAATTAAATCATGAAAATTAATTGACACCCTCATTTATCTGGTAAAAAATGAAATATGGTACCTATTTGTAATCATTACCTAGTAACATTCTTAATAAAAACAAATTAAGATGCAATGCACACAGAGACGTGAATATAAATGTCTACTACGATATGCAAAGCACGAATTGGAAAAAAACGAAGGTTCAGAATTGTGATGCATCTTAACATTTATTATTAAAGTAGGTAGGTATCTCAGAATACAAATAGACACTTTATGTTCTGAGGTACCTATTGTAGGAGAATCTGTAATGCCAACACTGTCTTTTTAACCGACTTCAAAAAAAGGAGAAGGTTCTCTGTTCGATTGCATTTTTTTAATTTATTTTTTTATGTTTGTTACTTTATGACTCCGTCATTTATGAACCGATTTGGAAAATTCTTTTTGCGTTTGGTTCAGTATAGCTACGAAGTGATCCCATATAATCGATCGATATTTGACCTTGGACTTCGAAGATACATTAAAGTCGGTTTTTGTTTTTTTCTAAAAATTATTTATGTGAATAATGTGTGTAACAAGATGGGCAAGTTGCACACCTCATGGTGAGCGCCACGTCCTTAACGGCTGCAGTGCCATCTAGAACTTTAAGTTGCTAGGTCCTATGCGGCAATGCATTGCGCCCTGAAACTCCGAGTTTCAGTTTCAAATGCTGGGTAATTTTCGTAGCGGTTTTAGCCCGAGCCTCTAGATTCCGTAGCAATTTATAAAATCGTATAATATAATTTACTAGCAACTGCCCGCGACTTCGTTCGCGCCATCATCACAAAAAGCGTATTTTACTCAGAAATAGAGTAACCTAACAGTGAAAAATGTTTTAAAATCGGATCTGTATGACCAGAGATTACCCCCTACAAACATACATACATACATACAAACAAACATACATACATACACAATTTTACCTTTTTATAATATTAGATATAAAAAAATTGTAAGTACTACTAGCGCCAACGTGAAATCGAGGTTAAGCCGCGCGTTCATTTGATTTTATGTACGAAAATTCACACCAACCTAACCTTAACCTTTTTAATGTCATGCTATTTAAGCAAAACCGTGCCCTGCACAGCAAGCTACGACATTTTCATACATGTAGTCGGTTCAAGCCGACCTCGGCGTTGAGAGCACTTATTTATGTCTCGTTTGTAGCCGACCTTTGCGGTCAACAGGTTACCCCAATTTCACATTGGCGCAAGTGGGCCTAAGATACATAGAGAACATAGAATAAAGAAATAGATAATAAATAGAAGAAATCGATAGATAAGATAGAATAAAACATAGATCAAATAGAATAACGAAATTTTCATACATGCAGTCGGTTCAAGCCGGCCGGCGGCCTCGGCGTAGAGAGCACTTTTACTTATGTCATGTGTAGCCGACCTTTGCGGTCAAAAGGTTAACCCCAATTTCACATTGGCGCAAGTGGGCCTAAGATACATAGGATAAATAAATAGATAAAATAGAATAGATAAATTGATAAAATAGAATAAATAAATAGATAAAATCGAAATCAAAACGGACGGAAAAATTAACAGTAAATACCTATGTTCCACGTCTGTATTACTACATTGAATATTTACTACATGCGCAATTAAAGACAACGTTCCATTAAGTATATTGTTTAAAGAACTTTAAATAGATTACGGCTTCAAGTATTGGCATTATAGATTTACCATTGTTGTTTACGTATACTATATTTATTAAACCTCTCGCAATTCCAATGGCTGGTCGTTCGTAACGAAACGTTTTTCCTCGATGTAATCAACATTTTATTACTTGTAACGCTAGTAAAATATCTTTAGCACCATTTTACACCTATAACAATCAACTTATTTATGTACGAGTGTATGACTTATTCTTCAGCCAAATTCGACACAGTTATTTTGACAAAGTTCTTCTAGTTCTCAAGGAACCAATATCGACTTATAGTGAAGGAAGTGAATAAAACCTTGTCGGATGATATCAACCCTACTGACATTATAAATGCGAAAGTTTGTGAAGATAGATGGATGTTTGTTACTCAATCACGCTAAAAATACTGAACGGATTTTGATGAAACTTGGTACCTACAGGTCCTGGAAAAGCCGCGGGAAACCGTGGGCGGAACCGCGAGGTGCAGCTAGTCTATGTCTAAAACTTTATAAATTTTAGGTAAAGTATGAGCGCGGGCGTTCGTTAATAAAGATTCCGTATTGAATTTGGCTGATAGTAGAGATACATTCAGTTATAAATTCGGTCGCAACGTCTACGCTAAACTACACTGAACCTCCATTTAAACCTATAATAATTTAACATTCGATGAACACATGAAACTATATAAAGTTAACACTGAGAGATTCGTCAGAGATTTTCTAGTTACACGAATAATAATTATGCTGGCCCATATAATAAACGGTAATAAAAAGTTAAACAATGTAGAACATGTTTTGTCACTGTTCAACTTACGTTGAAACGAATATGTTGGAAAGAGACAAAATGTTAAACATTGAAGAAGGTTTTTATTATTAAGGACCTTTGTCGAGAATCAGTTCTTCATTAAAAAATCAGATTGATAATTCACTGGTATTGTAAGGGAGTGGTACGGTATGGTAAGGGGGAGGTACAATATGGTAAGGGGGCAGTACGGTATGGTAAGGGGGCTTAATTCGGATGCTGTTGTATGAAGGGGCGTGTACTAAATGCTAACGTTGTCACTGATAGTAGATATAGGTATACTCGGCCCGTCCTTCAGACTCTTGTCGGCATGGTGTAAGGGGCACGGGGGGCGCTTTTGGGGGCGCTTCGCTCGGATGCTGTTGTATGAAGGGGCGCGTGGGGGCGCCCTCGTCGCTGGCCTCGACAGGTCGCCCGCAGACGCCGCTTTGTCGAACACCTGGAAAGAGTGCGTAAGATTTAAGAGTTAGTTCATTGTTATTCTATTTTTATTTTAAGTAAGTTAACATTGACGAAGCAACCATTAATAAAGGCTAACCTTAATGAAGAAAGACGAGTGCAAATACAGGTCAACAAAACAACATGTCCTACTAATATAACAAATACGAAAGTTTGTTAAAATGGATGAATGGATGGATGTTTGTTACTCAATCACAAAAAAACGACTCAACGGATTTTGATAAAATTTGGACAGGTAGGTACATACCGGAAAACGCGGGTGAAACTGCCGGGCGTAGCTAGTAAAGAATATAGGGAAGGGATCAAAAATTCAAGTCTTCGGAGAGACGCAGTAAATAAACTTAGCAAATTTTACTCAATGAAATTAATTCTTTTAATATATACGATACGATAATATAAATAATATGTCAATACGATATGTATTATTTTATTATTTAGTTTCTCTGATAGTTTTTTAACTTTTTGATGCAAGCTTTGTAACTTTATTTTACCGTCACTGGATAACTGTTAGAAAATGCTTTAGCATTAAGTTCTCCTTATGTACATTACTTGTAACTATTTGCACGAACAATAAAGATTTTATTTTTTTTACATCTAACTGGGTCAGCGTTTGACAACGATCTCACCTGATGGGAAGCGACGATGTGTGTGGGTGACGAATTAAATAAATATAAGTTTATTTACTGCATCTCTCCGAAGACTTGAATTTTTGAACCCTTGCCTATACTCTCACAAATCAACTTCAGTCAAGGCAAGACATGTCTAAACTTTAGACAGATCTTGCCTGTATTTATGATGCAAATGACTGAAGTTGATTTGTGCGGTAGTAGCCAGAACTAAAAATGAGCACAAGATTAGTTTCATTGAGTAAAATTTGCCAAGTTTATTTACTGCATCTCTCCGAAAACTTGAATTTTTGAACCCTTACCTTCTCACAAATCAACTTTAGACAGATCTTGCCTGTATTTATGATGCAAATGACTGACGTTGATTTGTGCATTAGCAAACGTATCTTCATAATATTTTTAGGTTTTTACCTTTCGCTTAGTCGACGAGGGCTTAGGCCGAGGTCAGTCGATCACGTGCTTGATCTTCACGTACAGCACGCAAGAGAATAGGAAGCCGAAGATCGGTATGACAGACATGCCGACACCCACCGCTGCTAAGATGATGAGGTGGTCTCGTATGTGATTCGTGAACTGCCGGATGCAGCCCTGGAAATATAAAACAAGTATTCTTTACAATGAGTAAAACTCTGAGATGTAGTTGTCCTACTAATCCTATCCTACTTTATGCCTTGACTATCTTACTTTTTTAATCCTATCCTCCTTTTTTAGACGACTTCAAAAAGGAGATTTAAATTTGACGGTATGGTTTTTTTTTGTGTGTTTGTTACGCGATTACTCCGCCAATTATGCATTGATTTCGATGATTCTTTTTTTGCCAGCCAAGTCTAAAAGGTAGTAGATAGATACTAACTACAAGTAGTACTTACTATATACATAGTATTTATCTGCTACCTTTTAGACTTGGCTGGCACCGACTTCAAATATATGAGTGGGTAGCGCTTATGATAATTATATTATTTTTATTTTTAACTTTTGAGTGCCATTTGTGGTTTTGAAGTCGGTTTAGTTTTTTTTGAAAAATAATTTATTTTACTATCCTGCTGGGCAAAGTGGTGCACCACTCACCCTAGCCTACTATTGGGATAGCGGGGTGTATAGCTGGATAGATGGATGTTTGTTACTGAATCACGCAAAAAGTACAGAACGGATTTTGATGAAATTTGATATAATGATGAAAGACAGGATACTTTCATTCCGGAAAACAGTTAGCTTATAACTTTGAAACAGCTGGACAGATATCAATCAAATACAGCTAAGAAACATCTCGAATTAACTAGCTTTCAGTAATAAAAATACGTATTGAAATCGGTCCATCCGTTTGCGAGCTACGAAGCCAGACACAAACATTCAGACAATGAAACTTATGAAACCCCTATTTATGCGTAAGGGGTTAAAAAGAAATCTCAACATATTTATAGTGCAACGAGACTCCAAAATAACATGAAGGTAGTAACTAAATCGTAGTGATAATAATATTAGGTTACTATTCTAGCCTTCGCGTCTAGCCTATTATTATATACAGGTGAGGCAACATTTTGGGATCTTGACGGTAGTTACTTTTTCCTTTGCGGTGAGGAAATTTTGTCTTTTTTTGTCTTGCATATTTGGATTTTTGAAAAAAGGTACAATCAAGAAGAAAAAAATATCTCAAAAAAGAACATGGGTCTTAATCAACCCTATTTCCCTCCAGGAACGTTACCCCAAATTAACCTATCAAATCTTAAGTTATTGTACAAATTCAAAAGTCTTTTTCCATAAAACAAAATTTCCTCACTGCAAATAAAAGGTACCTACATCCCAAAATTTTGCCACACTGTATAGTTACGCCCCGTGGCGCCGCGGGAAGCAGCTACAGATAATAAATCCTATTAATCAGTAAAAAAAAACCAGTCTCATCAATAAAAATATGACAATAAAATTGTCTCTCACTCAAAGACAGATCCGTTCTAAGGAAAACAAATAAAGAGTTATTCGTTGTTACATTGTATCAGACAATGTTATCATAATGCCAAGTACATTTCCGACTTGGATATAAAAAGCGTGAAATAGCTCTGCATTTAAAACACGTGCACTCAGAGATTATGCGTGCATTATTTATGTTTCCATTCATGTCACATGTTCATTAATTCTGAGCAAAATAACTTCGCTGATATAAAAATGTATAAGCGCTTTGTCTATACACACATACATACTATGCTAACGCGAAATGTTTAACAACATACACATGTAGCGTAAGCATAGTACTTACGTAGATTTTGTTGAATATATTAGGGTTTGGTAAACCCCATGACTGACGGACAGGGAAATACATACAGGGAATCCTAGTTAGGGGCCATTTTTCATACGTCGTCGGACGTATAAAAAAATTTATGGAAAAAGTGTGTGTAATCTCAGGATAAGTTAATTTAACGAAAATAAACGTACAATGAGCTTTATTAGAGTTACGTTTATATAATCTGTCACAGATGATGATATGATTTATACGAAAAAATTTAACTAAAAACTGGGATTCGTAGCAGCGTTACCGAAATACTGTTACGACACATGGTAATGCGTGATACTGTACTGTACTGCCACGGTAGTGAATGGTACTCGCACACAACAATGTTTGTTACATACACGGTAATGTATGGTACTTCTACTTCTTAGCGAGTCGATCCTTTGGCTTTATATTTTTTTGGACCAGTACTCCACCACAAGCACATCATTGTCCGTGGCATTGTACAGGTCCTCGAATGTACAGATGGCGAGACACGCAGGGCAAGACAAAAGGTGTGCCATAGTCTGGGGAGAGACACCGCACTCGCATTTATTATCCGAGCTGTAGCCCCACCTGCACATATTTTCCTTGCTGCGGCCGACTTGGGTCCGGAGTCTGTTTAAAGACTTCTATGTCGGCAAGGCAGATTGTGCCCAGGGGGGTTTTTCGGAAAGCGAAATTGGTGATGTCGTAGGGTATCTCTTCTGCCAGACTTAGTCGCGCCTTGGAGGCATCTTCATCTATTGGTAACGGAAGGATCTCTTTAGTAAAGCTACGCCGACTTTTAAGACTTGGAGGCACGGCAATGTGGTCGAGCATGGGGTGTCGTGGGTTTACTTTTTGGCTCGTTCTCGTCGAGGTAAGTCGGCGTAGCAAATTATTACGTCCGGTTACTTTCTGCTTGGTGTTAATGCAGTGAGGTTTATATGTTAGTGATCTATCCAAAGTGATGTATGGTATGGAAAGATGTATGGTACACAGTAATGTAAAGTACTTACATGGTAATGTATGTTGGAAGGGTGGTCCCTCGTGCCGCAGCGCACGGTAACAGTCTTGCAGCACGAGTCAGGCACGAGAAGCCGCGGGTCGTGTTCGTGCCACGGACTCCGGCGCCAGTCCTCGAAACGAACCGCACCACAGCACTTGAACTGGAAAACGGAAAGATTTGACGCTACAATCAGGCCTAGCTCACTCCGCACTGAAGGTACGAAGCGATAAGTACATAGCCGGACACCGACAGCGGGTCGCGCGTCGTTACGTGCCGCGTCAGAAGAGATAAGAGCTATGGGATAGAAAGAGAGGCGCTCTGTAGGTTAATATGACTGGTAGGTATGCAGCGCTACGCGGGCTGAATTTTATTGCGTCATAGCAAGAGTCGCTATTTGTTTAAATTTCTTTGCAGAGTGATGCTTCTGTCCCTTAGTATTCTGTGCTACAATTAAAATTGGTATTTTTGTACTATTTTGTGGTATTCTGTGGTATTGCTTTAAATAGGGGTGCAAAGTATAAAGGTGTCTGGGATTCGAACTCGGGTGCGTCGGATCGAAAGTCGCACGTGCTCCCACTGAGCCACACTCGCTCATCCACGAACCCGCACTGGGCCGGTGGTGGAATATGGCCTAGACTCTCTATGAGAGAAGGCCCGTGTCCCAGCAGTGGGAACGTGATGGGCTGATGATGATGAGGTACGTAACTTGGTTAGCTACGTGTCTAGTTTCAAACATCAACAATTATTACCTCAGTCTGCATAAGATCGACGGCGTCAGTGATGACGGTATCCAGAGCGTAGTTGGACAGGAACGTGTTGTTAAGTTCCATCCGTAGCTCGTCTTCCACCGCCACTTCGTAATAGTACGCCAGTCCGCCGGCACCAGCCTCCAGGAAGAAGGTTATCAGCAGGAAATAGGTGTACTGGAAATAAAATGTGTCATATCAAAACCTTTAATGTAAAACCTTTGTTCTTGTTCTTAGAGAAACCCCATTTAGTCAGCCTGGTAATTTTTATTATTGAGAGTTGGCCCGTGTCGAATTAAGAACGTACTACTAGATGATTAGACTTTTTTTTACAAAGACGTAGCTCAAGAAAGACACCTCATTAACATTACAGTCTAGCCTAATAAGACTAATAGATAATAACTGTATTAATAAAGATAATTAAGAATGAGTCCATTAACACTTTTCTTACATATAAATAAAGATAATTATGAATGAGTCCATTAACACTTTTCTTACATATAAATTATTTGTTCTCGTTCTTAGAATCAGAATAATTTATTGATTAATTGAACAATAATAATACAGAATAATAACAACAAATAATAATCTTAGAGAAACATCTATTTATTGTCAGCCTCTGTGGTGTTGGGCAGGTTGGCTCAAATCTTATTCACCACTGAGGTTGCGGGTTTGATTACCGTGACGTGACAAATGTTTGTGCACAGAAAAAAACCGCAAGCATTTGTTTCGTGTCTGGGTGTTGTGGGACCATGGTCCTCGTAGTTCCTGGTTCCCTAGATACAGGGAATCCTAGTTAGCGGCTAGGATCTATGTATGTGATCGTTGGGCGTATTTATTTATTTATTATTTATTTATCTCGGTTAAAGATACAGACCTATCTATACATATATTATAACTATAAAGTTATGTGTAATCATTTCCGCAAGTACTTTACGTCCGTATTCCAGAACGACGTTCAAAAATAACTGAAAAAAAAATACAATACAATATAATAATACTTTATTGAACACCAAAACAGGAAACAAGTTTACAGTTACAAATAATATTGGAACAATGGGCGGCCTTATCGCTATGTGCAATTTCTTACAGGCTAAAAATCTATGTATCCTACTGTCTTCCTACGTTCTAATAAACATGTGTATTTATTAGATGTATATTCATGACGACAGATGACGTAGAATCGTCCCCGTAAGACGATATAAGATGGATAGAAGAAATTTGGTTGTTCGAGCAGCTGGCTCGCTGGCCTAGCGGTTAAGGCATAAGCAAGGAGTAGTATAATGACATAGGTTCGATCCCTGCCCGAGCAATATCATTTTCATCTTCCTAATTATTTAAAATCTTAGGATTTTCGCCTAGCATATGCGGCAATGCATTTAATATAAAAAAAAATAATAATTTATTAAAATTTAAATGCGAACGTGTTTGTGTATGTACTACGTTTATTACTACCTAATAATAAAACGACTAACCAGTTGATCAAATGAAGTTTAGGAATAGGGTATATTTTATCCCGAAAATAAACAGTTCCTTAGGGAACAACGATACACCTTACCTATTCTACGCGGACGGTGTAGGGAGCTAATCATAGTTATATCCTTACTTAATATTATAAACGCGAAAGTTTGTATGTATGGATCTTTGTTACCCTTTCACGCAAAAACTACCAAACCGATTTTGATAAAATTTGTTATGTAGGTACTTTAGGACTTGGCTACTTTTTATCCCGGGAAACCGCGGGTGGAAACGCGGGGCGCAGCTAGTGTACAAATATATTTACCGGTAAAAGGATTTACCGACGGTACTACAATCGTGCGGAGGTCAAAGTGTGATGAGTCATAAGTTCATGACCAATAGGTAGGTATCCAAGCAATGTAGTGATTCAATGCCGTATTTAGGCATGCAAAAACCGCATCAATAAATCATACATTAATGTAAATATTTTAGAAAATATATTTTAATTTTCCTGTAGCACAATTTCTGAGGACAAACTGTTATTCGTTAGTACAGTCAGCGTCATAAGCAGTTGAACATTTGGTATCGTTCAATTGATAATAACACCGAAAATATACTAATTACATGCAATTTTTTGCTATTTCCCTATTCACACAGGATTTTAACACGTTTTTTGAATGCAACATTCAGAGTAGAACCGCTGGGGTAAACGTGTTCTAGAGTGGAGACCGCGAATCGGCAAATGTAGTGTAGGACGCCGCGACTAGATGGAGCGACGATATACGCAGGTTTGCTGGTATGCGGGCTCGTCTAGATCGGGCTCAGTGGCGTGCTATTGGAGAGGTCTAAGTCCAGCAGTGGACTAATGTGGGATGATGATGATGATTCAGAGTAAATAGGCAAACATTGAAGTTGTAGTCAATCAAAAATTCATAAATGTTCTGTTACTTTTGCCGGTGACTGTACCTACCAAAACAGTACATAATAAGTTGATAATGTAAATTTAATAAACTTTCGCTCGTTAACTTCAATCATACCTATCGGTATAGGTAGGTTCACAGTTTTGTGTTGGAACCACCGCTTTGCTAGTCTGCCACCAAGCAGTAGTGCACAATCATTACTGTATTCCGGTTTTATGCCCAGTAATTTCGCTGGCTACAATGCTCTTCAAACCGAAACACAGTATTGCTTACGCAATACTGCTTGCCGGCTGAATAACTGGCAAAGCTGTGGTACCTACCCAGACGGCTTTCCGCATACGGCCGGCTTTCCGCATACGGCCGGCCTACCACGAGTACGGCACTGCAATGGTTACGGGCAAGTGTGACGCTACAACCGTCCGAAGAGCTCGTCTGGTTGCCAAGCTGCTTAAAATAACCGGCCAAGTTAGAGTCGTACTCGCGCACGAAGGGTTCCGTACCATTATCTATAAAAACGGCAAAAAATCATGTCTGTTGTATGGGAGCCCCCTTAAATATTTATTTCATTCTGTTTTTTAGTATTTGTTGTTATAGTAGCAACAGAAATACATCATCTGTGAAAATTTCAATTGTGTAACTATCACGGTTCATGAGATACAGCCTGGTGACAGATGGATGGATGGACAGACAGACAGACGGACAGCGTTGTCTTAGTAATAGTATTTGGGTACGGAACCCTAAAAGTGCTGTTTCTATTAATGCTGGTTAAAGTGTCGGTACTTACACACAACAAGCTCGTTCTGTTCTCAGTCTTCAGTCCGCAGCAGCCCAGAGCTGACAGGGGCAGCCCCAGGGCACCAGCTAGTACCAAGAGGTACGCGATGGCTTGGTACGTAAATGTGGGCAGCAGTGGCACGTATCGATGTCGGTAGGCTACCGTCCAGATGCCGACTGTTAACACGCCCGCGCCTGCAAACTGAAGAGGATTCCATTTTAGAAAAGATTAAGTATGGAAGCAGGCCTAGCGCACTCCGCACCGTAGGTACGAAGCTACTAGTACATAGCCGGACAATGACGGCGGGTCGCGCGTCGTTACACGTACCGCGTTAGAAGAGATAAGAGCTATGTGATAGAAAGAGAGGCGCTTCGTTACACGTGCCGCGTCAGAAGAGATAAGAGCTATGCGATAGAAAGAGAGGCGCTCTGTAGGTTAATATGACTGGTAGGTATGCAGCGCTACGCGAACTGAATTTTATTGCGTCATACCAAGAGTCGCTATTTGTTTAAATTTCTTTGCGGAGTGATAATTATGTCCCTTAGTATTCCGTGATAGAAGAAGGTTTACTTAGATGAGGTTATTTTATTTTAGATATAATGGGGAATGTTATGAAGAGCTTTTTGACCTGCTTCCGTATTCTTAATTTTACCACCGCACTAGCCACCAACGAAAAGCTGACCCTACATCTTACAAAACTAAGGCTTGAAACTGCGATAAGCGGGCGCCCACGACAGGCACCCGTTGCGTACCTATCTACGCGCGTGGACACGCGGATGGGCTCTGTGGGAACGCGACAGTCTCCGTCGCGGGTACCAGTCGCTGAGACCTTATTCTATATTGGCGTTATTGACTGAACAAGCCCGTGCGTGTTACTGCTAAGGCCTGAAACGGCGTTAAGCGGACGCCCGCGCCGTTCCATACAAAAGTGCTCCGTTGCGGCGACCCGCGCGGGCATCCGCCGCGGGGAGGCGGGCCACGCAGGCGCTCCGAGTAAACTTCCGTTATTATAAGACTAATTAATAATACTTGACATTAAACTTTTACCAATGAGATACTGATATGTAATTGTATTTATGGTCACATAGTCATCAAACCAGAAATAATAGATATACTCAGACGAACATACCTTCACGAGTGATCAACTACACTACTACATTCTAGAAACTATATTATACTGGTTGTTCGCGAAGGAACAAAAAGAAGTAGTATTTAGGTTGTTTAAATTGGATTTATTAGATTTTTTTAGTATTTATAATTCAAAACGTTGTGGGCGTGTAGCTGTAGGTGAATTGAGTATTGCGAATGTCAGTGTGACGTATGTGGTGCGCGCTTTGTATGTGTGTCGTGCGTGTGAGGAGTCTTTGTTTGTGTGCTATATGTATGTGGAGTTGACATTAGGTAGTGCGGCGCAAACACTGGTTTTGCTCCGTCCCACTACCTAATACCACAACAACTAAGAATGGTTTTGATTGAACTATTGACCTTGCTTTGCTTGCTGCTCGCCGCGGTTGCGCGTCATCTCACGCCCACACCGTAGAATTAATTAAATTATGATAACACTGTCTAACCAGGCCTAGCGCACTCCGCACTGTAGGTATGAAGCTACAGGTACATAGCCGAACACCGACGGCGGGTCGCGCGTCGTTACACGTGCCCCGTCAGAAGAGATAAGAGCAATGCGATTGAAAGAGAGGCGCTCTGTAGGTTAATATGGCTGGTAGGTATGCAGCGCTACACGAGCTGAATTGAATTTTATTGCGTCATAGCAAGAGTCGCTATTTGTTTTAATTTCTTTGCGGAGTTATGCTTCTGTCCCTTAGTATTCTGTAGTCTAACGTCAAACCATTTTTAATCAGGAAATTCCAAAACTGCCCTGAGAAAGTCCAGTTATTATACAATATTCTTAGCTTCGTTCGTTTCTGCGGGAATTTTGCTCCAGAAAATCTAGAAAACAATGCATCTTGTACAGATTTATAATTTGCATGATTTTGTTGTCAAGAAAATTGTCTACGCCGGTAACCGCGTGGCACAGCAAGTTAAGCCATGAAAGAAAGTTATGTTTGTACCTATATACCTAAATATACATATATTTATAATTGGCTATACTAGAGGCATATCAAATTTACCTAATTATACTGCACCAATAGAGGTAAGAATGCTACTTGTACTATGAATTATTCTGTGGAATGTCAAGTAATAATATCAAAGGAGTTCAGACGTTTTGGCCTAGAGCTAACTCAACCCGACGAATATGCATATCATAGAATCTAAGATAACCCAACTGCAAATTCGTCAGGTATTTTAGGTCTAAGACTTAGACCTTTAATTAATAAGCGTATAAATTTTATGTATTTACAACAGCTTTCGCCAATATCTTGGTTTAAATGTAAACACACAAAAAAACCTTTGGAAATGCATCCCACCGACTGATTTTAGCTGTTCGTTAGACGAACTTGGAAGCAAAACGTTTTGTATTGTTCTTGTATGAGGGATGTCTACTATGTATGTATGTCGCAAAGCCGTGCGTCTGTCAATGCACTAGCGACAATTTTTTCGATAATCATGGCCTTACAACACACAGACACGAGAGAAATATTTGGGTTGACAAAAATATTTTATTGACAACCATTTTTCCCATAGCGGGAATCGAACCCGCAACCGCTGCGGTATATGAGATATGACTGCCCAACCACTACATCACAGAGGCTGCCATGTAATTGAAAATTGACGGCAGAATAACTTACGCCGCGGAGTATAACGAATGGTGTCAGGGCTAATTAATTTCATATAGGTAAAGGATAGTGCTCACCAAAAATACTACGTTGAAGATGTGCAGAACACACTTGAGAAAATTCACACTGCAGCAGTCAGCGTCTCTTGATTTTCGAGGCTTTATCTTCTTCTTCTTGGACAAAAGAGCGTTCCCATCCTTTTTCTTCTCCTCTGCCATTTTAGTCAATTTTATCTTTGGTTTGCCGGTAGCCTTCTCATTTCCTTACTGTCTTCTTGTGCGTACCTGAAAATAACATACGGGATCATGACTCATAGTGTAAACAATGATTACGCATAAGATAACAACTGATATACTTACAGGTGATTAAACAGTGGGACGCTCTAAAAATAATTAGAATTTACTTGCGTAGGATTAAATTAAAAAACTCATTAACGAATTACATTATTTATTTCATTAGCATGCCCTATCATATGGAATATTTTACAACACTTAATCTAAAATAATACAACAAATTGTCTCAAGAAATTGATCCACAGTTAGTACAATTTAAAATAAAACATGTATAAACAATAAAAAATATAAATAATTGTATCATGAAATGATGGAAAGATTGTCTCAGCTTAATAGCAAATATATAAGAAGTTAGATATTGTATAAAATTGCAAGCAGAAACATTGTAATAGTTACTTTCAGTCCTTAGCTCAGCACAATATAGAGATAAATTCATAGAGCTGCCTAAAATCCTTTGGAAATGTAGTACAAAAGTATAAAATTGTAGTACATACATACATTAGCATGTAGAAGAATCGAATAATACTCATTTTAGTAAATTTTGGAATAATATTAGCTTATGATAATACTTTTCATATACTACATTATAATTCTGTGTATATTGATTCTCAGGTATAAGTTTGATACTTGTTACTCTTGTGATTTTACTCATAATGCCAAGGGTAGAATATAAATTCCACATCCATGAACTGTGTGCCATGTTTCATCCAGCAATTGTTTCAGTCAAATAGCTTTTAGTTATCATAGTGTTCTAGTGTAGTTTCCAATTTTTCAACAATTTTTTTGTAAAACTGGATCTGTTGCCTTAAAAATTTCTGCATAGTTGCTTTCAAGTCGACAGTTCGCTCGGTTTTGAAGTGATTGACTTCGGCAAGAAGCGCATATGATATTACATCAGTTCTCCTCAATACTTCGTTCAGTTGAGCTACTTCCATTTTGTGTTCGGCCGTCAGTCTTTCACACTCCCGTTTCTTCTGTACGGCACCTTTGTGGTTGCCAAGGACATCGGGGAAGCTGCCGACGATGCCTTTGTACAGGTGAAACTTGTCTCCAAGAGGTTCCCAGTCGTACTTTGGCTGTTCGTCATACATGCGTCCGATATCAATGTAGGCGCCGCCGGTCATTTTAATCGCTGACGTCAGCTTCGACGTCGACACTATCGATCCTTCGTCTAAGCTAAGAGCGTTACCTAACCCATAAAACGCTTCACCGACTTTTTGGCAATCAGTTTTGTAGGGACCTTGGAACCTCTTTGTTTGTATCATGCACATGCCTGTGACGGCTTTCACTGACGTGTCCATGCTGTTGATGAATGTGTGGCACTGCTCTGTGATGTGGTCCACTTGTGATTGTAGTAAAGCTTTCTCAGGTACTACCAATGAAACACAATAATTTAAGCCTAGAAGATTGTCCCTCTCGGCTTGCCTCTTGCCAGCTTTCCATCTTTTTTCATCGGTGCAAGTCAAAAAGTGCTGCCACACTTCAGATTTGGATAAAACAGGGTGTTTGCACATCCAATCCACAAACTCTTGTAATTGCACTCTCCTACGTTCAATCAGCTGCTCATCGTAACGACCTGATATTTGCTTGTCTGGTAGCGGTGGGATCGGAATAAGTGTGAACTTCTCTTGCAATCGTTCATGAAGCCAATCAAAATGTTTGTATCTCCTAGATACTTGTATATTATTGAAGGAGGGAGTCAGCTGGTAAGCTATGAAACTCTTAATGCCTTTGAACTTTGACTCCTTCTTTGGAGATGCTACAGTGACAGAGTATTCCTGTGGTAAAGGTGCCCAAACATACCTGTCTTCCTCTTGAACAATATAAACCTTTTCTGAATCAGGCACTTCTACATTTAATGTAGCGAGTAAATAGCTTTCACCACTAATTTTGGATGAAGGTGCAAATTTATTTTTTCTGACCGTACCAACTGAAGAATAGTTGGAAGTGGTGTCATCAATGTGTTGATTATTGTAATCGCTGATGGGCATGCCAGGCAGCGGTGCTAAAGGCTGGTTGTATGATGGAGGTGGTTTTTGTTGAGGACCAGGGCCTATTTCAGAGTATGTGTCGTCATCCCAATCATCATCCCAGCCGTCTTCCTGTGAGTTGCCTCGTTGGTAGTTGTTGTCGCCTGCACTGTACTGCTGTTCTCCCCAGTCGTCTGCCGCTTGGTCATATCTGGGTGCAGCTGGTGCTGGTGCTTTTGTTTGTGTTTGTGTCACTTCATCAGGCGCTAGCTTCCTCACATAAGCTGCTGGGAACAGCCCAGTTTCTCCTTTAGAATTCTTCCCCTCCCACCATCCTTCACCGATCTCTGTATTCAGTAATGTCAATACTTCACCACATGTTATTGACATCTCTGTGGTGTTGGGCTCACCCGTGAAGTCGTACAAAGCTTGCACTTGGGTCATTTTGGACCCGTTTGTTTACCTAAAACAATTTCAAAATTGATTATTACATTGAGCTTGGGTAAACATTACTAAGAAGGATTGGTGTCATGAAGTTTGCTATCTTATCAAATGTTATCTAGAAATGTAGGGAGACTACACATAGGTGTATGAGATAAGTAATATAGCTGCACTATGGTCGCGAATTTTGTACTATGTAGTAATCAATGTGATTAGAGTTTTAACGATTTAGGGCATCAGTTGTCGGTCAGCGCTTCGAAGCTGCCTCTGACACATATTCCTAATAGCCCCTAATTAAACGCGCCTGCTACTGGTAATTGATAACACGCTGACGACTTTGTTTTAGAACGGCGAAAAAATCTATTCACTTGCACACTTGAATGGTCTTCTTTTGTGCGAAATACAATAACATTAAACTACAATTTCAACAATACTTTGAATTATTTTTTGGAATAGTTATCAAGGCCTCATTTATGAGACGAATTTGTTTTATTGATTCTTACATTGGAATTAATTAACTATATACAATCTGAACATATTGCAGCAGAGAAAACAATAAAGAAATCATGGAATTCCGATTTTCTATGGAAATTAAACGAATGACGTCAATTTTTAAACGGCTATGGATTTATATGCCATGACACACAAACACTCAATGGAGACTTACGTTTTGTAGTAAATTCTGATTTAAACCACGATTACTTCATGAATATTTGTTAAATCATCAAAATTACTTACTAAAATCACGTTAAAATTACGTTTTTCAAGGCGGATACACTGATTGTACAGTCATCTGTCTGTTTGACAAACCGAACAAGAATTTGTTTTTGTTTGCATTCACTGAATGTTCTCGATTACGTGTTTAAATCTTTTGAGCGCTTATTGGTCTAAAATGTTGTATTACAATTATAACCAATGTGAGAAAAGGAGTCAATATTTTAAGTAGTTTTAACCTCTTGTACGCCGGACAGTCCTTTCTACTTATCCAATCAGCACACGTAGTTCAAACAATATGTAGTACTAACATACTGTACTAGATGGCGCTTATAAGAAATTTCAACAAGTGTCGGTAAAGTTTGATTACGCTCCGTTTTAAGCATTGGTTTCAAGCTTTTCAAGAGTTTTGTTGTGAATATCTCGCTTGCCTGCACAGACTGGGAAGTATAATACGCTTGCCCGCTAAAATAAAATCTCAGAGAAAAATATATGAATAAATCTGTACTAAAAAAGAAGAGATAAATATGTACTTAATGGTATGTATTTAATATTATTTTCTTCTGGTTGGTACCTATAGCAAAGAACACTAACCGTACCTTAGTATTCTGTGATGTTACCCTATATAATAGATATTATACATTTTCTAGTTGCGCGGCTCCGCGCCGGCGCCGCGGCGCGCCGCCCGTAACTTGGGATCTCCAATGGCTTCGAGGAATTAATAATTCGAAAAAGATAGGTAAGGAAAACATGCACATGTATTATAATGTGCATGTATTCCTTACCTATCTTTATAATGAGAAAAGGAGAAAACATGCACATTAAATTATAATGTGCTTGTTTTCCTTACCTATCTTTTTCGAATTATTAAAATAATCATTAAAACTAGGTACCTACTTAAAGTTCCACCAATGTGGTTGTATATACTTTTAGTAGGGGAGACCGGGGCTACAATTAACAGAGGTAAGTATTAACAAGCGAGTTTCTCTAAAACTATACACACTACATCTATGGCGTTTGCTTTAATACGAAATTTTCGTTTTTGTTCATTTTAGATATTTTTATGACTTATATTGTCAATTAATAAAAAAAAGTGTTCAATACTAGTCAGTATTCATTTTGTTTTAGTAATAAAAAATATGTTATACATATATATTTGTTTTCTTCTGCAACAGTTGGCATAACATAATGTTAATTGTTCTGTTAATGCTTACCTCAGAGCTGTTAATTGTAGCCCCGAACATGGGGTAAGAATGAACAACTGACTTTTTTGAGAAAATATGTTTTATTTAAGACATCATTTCATATATGTTTGATTTATGTTAATAACATGATACCTACATAATTAAAGCATCATTTAACATTGAAATCAAGTCCGGATGTTAAATAATTTCGAAGCTACAACTAAAAATAATTTTTTTGTTAATTGTGGCCCCGGTCTCCCTTACGTGTAGGGTACATGTATTATACATACTCGTACTTATACCTACCTCTATTAACTTGGTACTATTAAGTCTTCTGTACCGCAATGTAGAAAAAATTGTCAGCAGTAGAAAAGTTACGTAAAAGGTAAGGAATATTTATTTTAAATACTTATGCCAAATAATTATAAAATGTCCGTCGTTTACAAGTCGCACATTGAGTTTTAGAGCATTCTGACGCGGTTTGGTCCTTGTTACTGGGTGACTGGGAACGCTTCAAACTTTTCTCGAAGAGACGCGACATTTGTTACAAAGTGCACTTTAAACTTAGTTTAAGGGACTTTAGAGGCATAGACGAAGATGGCGACACGTTCCCTTGTTTCTTTATCCAATAGACAGGATGAGACGGCGCGGCCCTAAATCGCGTGTTCGTCTAAACTTCAAAGTCTGGCGCGACCTTGATCGCAACAAAACGTCCCCATAGGCAAGTTAGTTGTAAAACCACGTAAAACAAACAAAGTTGGTTCACGTTTCTCACCCCCATGGAGCGATATTTAAGTCTGTCATGGCTAGGTATAGGCTGTGGTTTAGAGTCTTGTCGACATCGTCCCCTGCCTACCTTCCTATTTGGATTTTTACTTTATATTGGTGGTAGGTTTCTCGTATGCGAGACCGGCTGGGTGGGTACCACCTCTTTGCCAGTTATTCAGCCGCCAAGCAGTAGTGCGCAAGCATAACTGTGTTTCGGTTTGAAGGGCATTGTAGCCAACGAAATTACTGGGCATTATGAGACTCAACAGTTAATTGTATCAGGGTGACGATCGCAGTGCAGCGCAGCGCAGGATTTTGCAAAACAAAGTTCTGGGTGATGCTGTTATTGTTGGCGTATCATCATCAGGCAAACGACCAGCTCGTCTCGTCATTCAGTTACATAAAAAAAATAACTTTTCCATTTTACAAGCTCTGAAAAGCAACCAAAGTGGGTAAATAAAGTACCTACGTACGGCTATACAGAAAATAATAGGAGAGAGATGATAAAATAACTCCGATTGAATCGAAAGCCATAACGAGGTCTTCCAATTCATAACCTCAGAAACCGCAAGAACGATCAGAAATTTTCGATTTTATATCCGTCCTTTTATATTCGTCCCCATTCTACTGCGTTGAAAGAAATTATTATTTACAAACGTCACAAAAACTCTTTGCTAAAATACATAGCAACAGAAATGAATAAATATTTCCCCTTTGTTGGCGAAATTGGGGTGAAGTGATATAAAGGCTAAACTGTGTAATGCTTCATTTCGTTTTCATTTTCTTTTGCATAAAATAGGGAAGTAAATGTCTTCAAACATTTAACTTAGGTATAGAGTGCTACGCCAACTGCAAAGTTACGTGGCGTAAATAAATAGCTTGGCTAGGATTTTAGGCCTACTTACATTTTAAATGGTACGAAGTTACACATCATGGTTATTTGCACTCAAAATTGTGAAATCATCATCATCAGCCCATTACGTTCCCACTGCTGGGACTCGGGCCTTCCCTCATAGAGAGAGTATAAGCCATAATTCACCACGCTGGCCCAGTGCGGGTTGGTGAAAGTCACATGTCCTTGAATTTTTGTGACAAATTCTTGGAGTTACCGGTTTCCTCACGATGTTTTCCTTTACCGTTTAGCGATTGTTAAATCCGCACATAACTTAAGAAAGTCAGTGTTGCGGGACTAGCGGGATTCGAACGCGGGTGCGTCGGATCGAAAGTAGCACGTGCTTCCACTGAGCCACACTGGTTATTGTGGAATACTTAATTTTATTTTTAAAGATATCGAAGTATCAGTTATCACTTACTACTAGCTGTACTATTAAATCTTCTTTGTGTACGTACACGGACAAAAAAAATATTGTAACATACAATTTTTGAAACCGAAATCCTAAGATTTTACAATATAAGAATGTGTAATATTTTGAAAGGCAAGGTCTTGAAAGAAGGTTCCTTTTTTAATATAGGTACTAATACTTAATGATCTTTAGACATGTATTGAGAGGTAGTTATTTACTTACATGTATATACATAATACGGGTGATTTTTTTTCCACATTTAAGTCGGTTCAATTCCCAGACGAAGCAAATAATTTTTGGAATATCTTTGAATGCAGTATTACTAACTGTTAAAAATAACAGAAAGGCTTCTTTCAGTAAAATATCCTATCTACGATATTTAAGGTACTTTCTCTTCATGTCCCATAGTCTTGGGACGCCCTGTATATACCTACATAGGTATATAAATGTTAGGTAGCATATTTACTACGTAGGCATTTCATTATGTTAGTCTGAAAGCTAATGTTAACTTTGTACAAAACATATCCACTGAATACAACACAATAAATTAGAAATCCCTCTCTATTCATGAATTCGATTCGGTTTCTTGTAGATCAGAAGTTGATTAGGCGATGGGTCTGAAATGTCGCTGAGAGGGCACTTCATTTGCGACGTAGGTACCTCTCGTTTGGCTCCCGTCCAACTCGCCCTACGCCTTTTCTCGGACAACTTTTGCTGAAATTCACAACTCTTCGTTATATTATTCGGTTCTTGCAAGTTTGTAGTGATGTTTAGTTGCCTTTCAATCGCCTTCTTTTTTACTGAAGTTCTTTTTTTTTACAACGAACTCCACAAAGCATGTGGAAGGAATATCACAGATTTGATTAGTGATTGTTGTAAATATTCTTTTTGGTACTGATTCATGGTACGAGCAGATCGTTCGCGTGATGGTAAGCGCCAGGCCTGCCCATAACAAATGCAGTGCCGCCCATACCATAAATAACAATGCATTGCGGTCATTACCCCGGGACATCAGATATTAAGTCTCATATACCCAGTAATTTCGTTGGTTACAATGCCATTCAAACGTGAACACAGTAATGTTTGCTTGCACTACTGCTTGGCGGCAGAATAACTGGCGAAGCTGTGCTTCCATACCTAGAGGGTCTGGCATACGATATACCTACCGCAAGTAAAATACATATTGGTATATATAACAAGCTACACACGTGTAGCTTCGCTTTGTAAGTATGAGGATATTTAAGTATTCAAGTAGCATTGCCAAAGTCTTTCGGTATACGCTGCCAAATATAAAGTTCAGGCGTCGGTGAAAATTAAATGTAGGTTAGTTCATAATAGAAGTCTTTATATCAATATGCATTTTCAAATAATCAAAATTCGGTGTATCAACTAACGATAACGCTCAAACTAAAGTTTACCACGAATTTCGCAACGTTGTGTAAAAGTAACTTCAAAATAGGCAGTATTTTGCAGTTAATTTTACTTTTACACACTCGGAAAAGAACCAAAAGTAAATATCTACATATTACCAGGCCTAGCGCACTCCGCACTGTAGGTCCGAAGCTACATGTACATGGCCGGACACCGTCAACGGGTCGCGCGTCGTTACACGAGCCGCGTCAGAAGAGATAAGAGCTATACGATAGAAAGAGAGGCGCTCTGTAGGTTAATATGACTGGTAGGTATGCAGCGCTACGCGAGCTGAATTGAATTTTATTGCGTCATAGCAAGCGTCGCTATATGTTTAAATTTCTTTGCGGAGTGATGCTTCTGTCCCTTAGTGTGATATTACCAGATAAGTCAAAAAGTTAGGTAGGTACATGTATTCATGAAAAAGGTGATTGAATCGAAGAGCTGTCGAGTCTTGTTCAGGCGGGAATCGATGTGGGATAGACTGGGGTGACGCTTAATCGAAAAATTCCTCGGCATGCCTCGAATACTTGCATGATTGAGGAGGGCCGGAGAGACTTGAAGCACTGTGTTATCGATTTTATTTATATCACCCTTTATTTTTAGCCAGGGCTATGTTTTGCCAGTATTGGGCGCGGGTCTTCACGGTAATGTCACTTGCTATTTTACTTGTTACTTGTTGTCTAGCAATTTTCCGCAACTAGGCCGTGATTCGGCCCTTTTTGGGTGTGCTTGCTGTACTTATCTACTAAACGCCATACCAAATAAACACTTCCAGGAATCCAGAAGTATACTTACCCAATTATAGTGTTAGACACTAAACTTGCAATTTAAATTAATATTAAACTTGCTATTTATTAAATCATAATCATAATCATAATAATAATCATGTCTGATGTCACATGTCCATTAATTTTTGTGATTAATTCTTGGACATGCCGGTTTCCTCACGATGTTTTCCTTCACCGTTTTTAGAGCGAGTGTTAAATCCGCATCCGCACATAACTTAAGAAAGTCAGTGGTGCGGGGCCAGCGGGATTCGAACTCGGGTGTGTCGGATCGAAAGTCGCACACGCTCCCACTGAGCCACACTCGCTCTCAAATAATGATATAATATGTTAAAAATAAAAATATTTATGTCAGGACCTTTATCACGTTGCAGAAGAAACAAGGTATAATCCACAGAATCCATTACACAAGTTGTGATTTGCACTTGTGCTGTAACATTATATCAAACGGAATATATCTAATATGAAGACTGTAATTTGGCCAGCTGATCAAATAGGTTCGTATTTTATAAACACGTTTGATCCTAAATAACTACCGCTTGTGGTCAGCTAATTGAGTTCACGTGTAGGCCAACACAAACCATATGGTCTGATCGGGTCAGTGCTCGGGTCAGTGGGGTATTGCTATCCTTTTATGAAGTGAATTTTGGAATACAAATTATTCCCTTAGTTTTATAGCTAGCGTTAAATTTAAGACCTGTCTGTCGACCTGTTTGTCGACCAGTCTGTCGACCTGTCTGTCGACCAGTCTGTTGACCAGTCTGTCGACCTGTCTGTCGACCTGTCTGACGACCTGTCTGTCGACCAGTCTGTCGACCTGTCTGTCGACCTGTCTGTCAACATGTCTGACGACCTGTCTGTCGACTAGTCTGTCGACCTGTCTGTCGACCTGTCTGTCGACATGTCTATCGACCAGTCTGTCGACCTGTCTGTCGACATCTCTGACGACCTGTCTGTAGGCCCGTCGGTTGATAAGTTTGTTAAACAGACTCGATTTTATCTGTATCGTATTTGCATCTGAAAAACCTTCCATCTTCTGCAAGCTCTAGGAAATTACGATAAGACTACTTACTTGTACTGTTACAATAAGACTTATCACTACATAATTATGACTAAAATGAGCGTGATTATAAAATTGTCATTATTAATAATAACTTAAGATAATGGTAATGTGCTTACTTGAGAAAAACTTGGACAATCAAGTCTTCTAAATATTTAATAAAACGGCTAGGACTCACGTAGTTTGTCGAATTAGTCGACCTAGGTTTCGAGCATGTCCGATGCTCTTCATCAGGGGCGAGTTTACGGTGCGAGATTGCGGCGACCACTCAACCTAAAAACCGAAACCTAGGTCGACTAATTCGACAAACTACGTGAGTCCTAGCCGTTTTATTAAAATTTATAATGAATCATACTCACGAAAACTTTCATACTAAAATCAAGTCTTCTGTTCAAGTTCAAAAGTTCTTTATTCATTTTTGGCATCACAGACGCACTTATGAACGTCAATTATTACAATGACTCTACCACCGTATCGGAAAAAGAACCACTACTCAGACACCACTCTGTGGTTTACCACATAAACTTACACAATATCTAAATCTATCATAGGTATGTATATGTATAGGATAGGTATGGAGTATGTACTTACACTATCATGTATAATGTGCTAAAAGGATAAATAATTATATACATATTTTGTGTTAACTGTGTGAAATAACTTCAAGCAACCGCGCGCTGCTGAATATAAAATTAGGGTGAAAACAAAATAGCCAATATTGCGGGTAGTAGCAAACTGCGGAAAGTTAGTGGTAGGAATATTGTCAGGAAAGTTTCGCGGGTAAACTATCAATACAATATAGACTGATTAAAAGTTAGCAGGCTTTCGTTTTGTGTCAGAGATGATTTCTGATAGGAGCCATAGACAAATTAGACACTACGTCCTTAAAGAAATTAATTAATTTTGCCGCTAAATTGACAGAAAACAAATTCACTGTAGCCTTTAAAGAAATGTAATTTAAAGATTTTTTATGTAGGGATTTTCTTTTCTTGGCATTTTCCAATACTAGGCCGTAGTGATGAAAACCGCATAAATAATTTTCTATAAAAACTCAACAAATTCTTAACAAGGTATTAAACATGACACATAGGCCTTATATTTTTATAGTTTTTGATCTAACATCATTTAGTGTAGTACCTAATCTGTATACCTATATGAAATAAATAACTCTAAACAAACCGCAGTATTAACTTTTATCATTTCACAATAATGTGCTGATTTAATTATTACTAAATTAATTATTATAAATTATTATGCTGGGTTCAATAGTTTCTGATGATAACACTCGGCTGATTCTTCAATCCTCGAATAAATAGCCAGATGAAAAAGTGTTTATTAGGTTAATTATGTTTGTCGAGAATTGAAACAAAAGGCGGAGAAAATGTGAAGTCCGAAGGTAATATTTGAAGAGCCAAATCTTATTAAACGTCTGTCGTAGAGGATCCACTGGACGATGTTCCAAGGTTCCTCGAATCTATTTCCAGAAACTGAATTAATTTCCAAGAGCTTTCAAGTGGCAGCAGTCACGCGCTGCGAAATTAAACTGCCTCGCGGAATCTACGTAGATTAGTCGGTTAAATTGTGATTCATTGCGATTTAAGAGGTTTAAAGAAGCGAATGTGCGAATTTAGACGTGTTCGCGAGGCAACATGCTATATATTTATATGTAAGAGTCAATCCCGTCGTTTCAGATAGGCCGGTACTTACAGGTAAGGCGTCGGCACAAATCTTTGTGACATTATATTTAACATTAACATTACATTATATTTAAACATTATTTTCTAACCTGCTCGCATTCGAGAATCTCTCTAGATTCTCGAATGCGAGCAGGTTAGAAAATAGGGAAGGCTAGCAATGTTAACGACACCAATTCATTATTCATTCATTAATTCATTCAATGAATGGCATTCGAGACGAGACATACGATATTATTGCCCAAACTGTTCGAGAAACTCTCCTGGAGTACCTAAATCAATGGAAATGGGCGCGCAGAAGTAACCTAGGTAGGTAATATAGTAAATACTTACTTGTAAGTTGAAAATGATAAACGAGCACTTCATTAAATATTTCTGTACGCTTGCCAATTTTATTGTAGCCTACATGAAAATTTGAAGGTTATCAATACCTTGAGTCGTAATGACATTAACTAATTTTCATTGGTCCCGAACTCCCCACGCGTTTTGTGTTAATTACGAGAGAGAATGCTAAATTACCTATATTATATTATACGCCCACATTTAAGAGAGTTTATTTAGGACAGGACGATACACCTACACACTTTTGAAAAGACCTAGGTATATCTAATTGGACATGAACAAAGCAATAAGATGAAGATTAAATAAAGAATCTGAATCTAAATTCTTAATTACTTGAAGTAAGTCTCTCTATATTTTCAGGCAATTATCTAATGAATTTGATAGACTTATCTTCAGGCGGTTACTTTGCTTGTCTGAAATTGTTTATAATTACATAGAAGACAAAGATGCATGGAACATTCCGCTTCTGTCAAGTAGCCAACTGGCATATAAGAAACAATATTGTCAAAAACAAACATAAAATATTGTAACTAAAGTTCTAAAAAAATGCCCCTCAGTGTCTTGCCGTATCTGAGTAGTGGTTTTTTTCCGATACGGTGGTAGAGTCATTGTAATAATTGACGTTCATAAGTGCGTCTGTGATGCCAATATTGAATAAATAACTTTTGATTGATTGAATGATTGAAACCGGCGAAATTTATAAGTCAAATTGTACCTAAATTGTCCCAGCACCTTTAGTATCAATAGTTCTCTATCTAATGTTAGGATACCCTTAATAAATTTGTCTGGTGAACATGGAGATCGAACAGACATTAGAATTAATCGCACACGGTTGTGTAACCATTAATGGCGACGGGAATTTGCAACTTAATCACCATTGCTTCGTGGCCTCAAAGCCTCCAAGCAATGGTATAGAAAATTTTGTATAGGAATTTCCTCATTGATTTTTAAGTCCATTTACTTAGCATATGTGAATGAAGCATGTATCTAAGTCATTCGAGTGGCCAGAACAAAATAGATAGGTATAGGTATTATGTTCATAGGTATTTGCTTAAATCGAGATTTGCTGCATCGCAATAAATTATAGAAGGTGGATATTTATAAGTATAAATGAATGTATGTATTATATAAGGTTTCCAGTTATAATAGACGTGAAATTCAGCCATAGAAGTAGGTAAATAGGGTTCCGTAATGTGAGCATTAGCATTAGCGAGCATAGAGCGAGTGTGGCTCAGTGGGAGCACGTGCGACTTTCGATCCGACGCACCCGAGTTCGAATCCCGCTGGCCCCGCACCACTGACTTTCTCAAGTTATGTGCGGATTTAACACTCGCTTTAGAAATGGTGAAGGAAAACATCATGAGGAAACCGGCATGTCCAAGAATTTTTCACAAAAAGTCAAGGACATGTGACATCCACCAACCCGCACTGGGCCAGCGCGGATTATGGCCCATCCTCTCTCTATGAGAGAAGGCCCGTGTCCCAGCAGTGGGAACGTGATGGGCTGATGATGATGAATGTGAGCATGGTGTGTGAAGTATTCAAATAGTATTACTTTAAATTATGTTATGACTCTAGGATATATACACCTACACAAACAACGACATACGACAAGTTTTCACCCTTGTTGTTTACCGCCTTTTATATTCAAACACATATTAAAATAATTAATTCACCGATTTCAAGATCACACAACTATTCATTAAAATAGATATTATATTAATGTATCTGAATCAAAAGGTATACCTAAGTCACGAAATAATATCATTTAGACCAGCATACATTCTCGCGGTTAGGCTACATCCATAACATCCATTACCGGCACACAAGTTACCACAGGCGCACGTTAATTTAGCACTCCCTGGGTGGAAACTATCAGGCTCCAGAGAGGGAGGTCACATTTATTACTGAAGCCGAGAGTACCGGTGATAAATTGCAGCCAATAGCGGCTTAATTACTCGAATCGACCACGAATTGTGAGTATTTAATTGGCTAGGGAGATTTGAAATGACTAGAGATATGTAAATAAAGCTACAACCTTTTGACTCAATGTCAGCCAGCAACAAAGTAGGCAGCTAGCCTCTGCCTGTGGTCAAGAATTTGACCTTTACTATTCTTAAAGAGAGGTGAAATTGTATTAACTAAATTATACAATACAATACAAATATGCTTTATTGTAGGTACACCAAATAAAAAATAAATAGGTACATGGAAACAACTAAAACAAAACTGGAAATATATCTTTAACTAATTACTTCGTACACCAACTGACTGCAATTTTCTACCTTTTTATTCCTGTCCATCTAAAGGTTGCCTGTAAGAAATTGCACATAGCGATAAGGCTACCCCATTGTTCTACCACTATTATATGTAAATGTAAACATTTGTTGCCTGTTTTGGAGTTCAATAAAGTATTATTTTTTAATTTTGTTGTAGGTTAGTTTAGTTTTTATCATTCTATATGTTTGTACATAATTGTTAATTGGTTCTGTAAATAAAAGTAAAGTATAAAGTATTATTGTATTGTATTGTTGTAAATAAATAAAAAGGACTTCAAAATCATAAACGACTGGTCCCGTTTTTGGTTCAACAACGTCAGCAAAATAGATTTTAATAAAAGCGTAGCGCGTATCTTCACTTCATAAACTAGTGCATTCTTTAGCTCAGCCCGTAAAGCAAGGAGAACTACCCTTATGGATGTGCTGAGCTCCCTAATGATCTGTTTACGCGAAACTAGTAAAAGCATTCTTAAAAATATTTTCAAGCTTGGCATTCAATCTTTTTTTTTTATTGTTTATAGGCTTGCGTTTGACCGCTAGACCTGATGTTAAGTGATGATCTTCAGTTATCATGTCTGTAAACATGAATGGTATTGCCATTTATACATGCTGTGTTCACACCTAGAAGGATGTACACGTACGCACGTTTGTATATTTACTAGCTTTTTACTGTCTGTATGCTCAGTGTATAACCAGTTCTGTGAACCAATTAAAATACATTGCTTCAGCAGTCAAGTACGTAGGAAGTTGCTTGATCATATTCTATACCTAACCTAAGTTGAAGCAATTTTTTTTTGTGATGTACGGGGCATTTACGTGCATTTCTAATATATCTGGAATCTTTATGTCCATGGCCATTAGATTTAGACTAGTACCTCAAGTAAAAGACTTTACCTTTGTTGTAATTTTGTGATTTTTCCTTGGATTTTCATGTTTTCATTGTCTTTTTTGTGGCTTCCACTCTTCTCCAGTAAACAATGTATGCACACGTTCCCTACAGCTTTGTGATCCAATTTCCAACAAAGCGGATCGACATTGAGCTCCAATAAGGATTTGCATAATTACGATTTTAAGTCTTGCTTTGTTTTGATTCTATAATGAATTGAAACGGATCGCATATGTAACGTCACGCGGCATGAAAAATGTAACGAATAAAAATTATACTTTATATTGCCTATAATGTAAATTCAACTAATAATATTTATTCTTTATTAACCATTTGAAAAGGAAAATAGCACGCGTGAAATTTCAATTTTTACAATACGAGTATAAAGTAAAAAATCCACCAACCGCCATGGTCCACCAGATTTTCATTTGACTGCTTTCGTTCACAAAAACGCGGTCGACGAGCTTTAGGGGTGAACAACGGACGGGTTAAAAATGACTAAAGGGTAGCGTCAATTGTGGAGCGTGTCGAACGGGCGCTAATTGCTGACAGTTGGGTGCCTTCCAATTCCACTGAAAATGCCTGCGTACGGTCCATGCCATCCTTTGATACAAACGAACATTCCACGTTTGAACGGTACTAGTAATTACAATTCCGTAGTCTATGATCAATTTGAAGTGAAGTAACCTATTGTGTCTCATGACGAGGTCAAACGGCAACCTATAATTTGCAGTTCTTCAAAGGTTTCATCAGCTCAAATTGTATAAATAGCGAGTAGGTTTTTCTCATAGGTTTTAAGTAAGTCTTTAACATAATGTTGTAATCATTTATAAAAGTTTTTATTTTCTTAATACTATTAATTTAACATTGTTATACTGTGCTAATATGTCAGCAGACTTAAAAGTAAGTGACATCATCGCTTTCATAGGGTGATCTAACTCTGACCTTTAAAAGCTTTTAAAAGTTGGCGTGGTGTCGCCCCTCCTTCTTGTCAAGGTCGGCGTTTTTCAACGATGAGTAATTAGGCTTGGTTTTGCGGGAGAGCCTTCATTTGCACTAACGGGTGAGGCCGGCCTTGAATGGGTCTTTGACAACAGACGACAAAAAAGGATACCTACTTACGATACTTTGCTAAACTTTTTTTCATACCATTGTCAAAGCATTAAGGGTAGCAGGACGTATTGCTGAAAGGGATAGGTACCTATCTTCTAGCCAACCTTTGAATGGACAGTAATTTTTTATATGTGATAGATCTACCACCATCTCGCCTGATGTTAAGCGACAATAGCTTGAAGTCTCAGTAATTTCACAGACACTTCAAACCGGAATACAGTAATGCTTGCGCACTACTGCTTGGCGGCAGAATAACTGACAAAGAGACGATACTAAAGCAGCCAGCCTCTCGCATGCAAGATATCTACTATGTACATACTGTAAAACAGAGTTTCAATATAAATCTCTGTAGATATTAAGGTACTTACTTTAAATATGAAACCATAATGTGACTGAGACCATTTGGCAGTTATTTAATGCAGTAGAAATTACTTAAATAAAACGACACTAAATCGTGTCGTATGCTCTAAAAATCGTCAACATGACTGTGAATTGTGTCATGTTACGGCGATATTAACAACGACTATTTTCAGTAGTTACACTCCAAATAATTACCTAGTTGGGTTGGACACATTTAAAATGAAAAAACCAGCCAAGTGCGAGTCGGACTCGCGCACGAAAGGTTCCGTACCATTATCTATAAAAACGGCAAAAAAATCATGTCTGTTGTATTGGAGCTCCCTTAACTATCTCTATTCATGAGATACAGCCTGGTGACAGACGGACGGACAGCGGAGTCTTAGATAGATAGATTGATAGATAAACACTTATTGTTAAAAAAATCTTAAAAATAGGTACATGAAAAACAAGTAAATTTCACAGTAAAAAAAAAATATTTAATAAAATCTCTAAAAAGTAGCCCTTCAGTTTCTTGCCGTATCTTCTGAGTAGTGGTTCTTTTTTCGATGCGGTGGTAGAGTCATTGTGATAATTTGACGTTCATAAGTGCGTCTGTGATGCCAAAATGATTAAAGAGATTTTGTTTTTTTTTTGATTTTTTAGAGAGAGATTTAGAGTAATCAGCATAACAATAGGCGGTCTTATCGCTCAAAGCGATCTCTTCCAGACAACCTTTGAACAGAGACCGAGTTTGAGTCTTAGTAATAGGATCCCGTTATACTCTCTGGGTACGAAACCCTAAAAAGTTTGTTCATATAATGCATGCAGGAGTTGATACACTACAGAATATAGTTCATTAACAAACTTTTTAGGTATGCAAAATATTTCGGCGCACCCGAGATTACAAAACGCGGTACAGAAAAGGTGTGCACTATCCGCGCCCACCGAGGTACCTGCCGTGGTAGCTCAGTTTGTTTAAAGCGTTTCCAGTACTGAAGGAAAAGTTTAAACCTCGGCTGCGGTGACAAATTTTGCATATCTAAAGTTTAACTATAGCCTAAACTAAGCATGGCTTATTGTTTAGAATTAAAAATGCTACGTCGTTAATTTGTTTCTTACCTTTTACAGTCGCATGTTGTATGGTGCTGTAAATGTTACCCACAAAAGTGTAAATAAAATGTATTTCTGTATTTGCCAATACTCCATGTGGGTCATACTCTCAATCAGATTACAAATATTTGTTATTGGTCCATGCTCCTCGAAGTTTCTGGTTCCCTAGATACCTATAGGGAATCCTAGTATTAGGAGCTAGGATCTATATATGTTGTCATTGAGCGTATTTATTTTTTTATTGTAACTGAGTAATGAGACGAGCAAGTCGTTCGCCTGATGGTAAGCGCCACGCCTGCCCATAACAATTTCAGTGCCACCCAGAACTTTTAATACCATAAAAAGCACTGCGTAGCGCTGCATTGCGCTCATAACCCCGAGACATCAGTTATTATTTATATTACGTACTAGCAATCGCCCGCGAGTTCGTTCGCGTTGAATTAATAATATATAGCCTATGTTATTCAGGAATAGCGCAACGTTCTATCATTTTCGTAATCGCATCAGTAGTTCCAGAGATTACCTCCCACATATATACTTACAATTTTACCTCTTTATAATAATATATATTTATAATAGCTGACCTGGCAAACTTCGTACCGCCATATTTATTTTAATCGATTTAAAAAAAAAACCTTTTATACAAACCTTGTCCTGACAATAAAGAACACAATAAAGAATTTATTTTTATTTATATAGACTACAGATAGTATAGATTTACAAAATATGGAAAAATAAATCTATGCCTTTTAAAAGATTATTACTTAGAATGCTTTCGTAAGCCGTGTTTATTAGCATGGCCTTCTCAATATTGTTTTATTCATTTGTCTTCTCAATTACAGCGCTTATCCCGAAAGATTTACAATGTCTAAAGTTTTGGTTGAAAATTAATGTTTACTTTATTTGTTGTTTCGGCAAAATTAATTGAATCTTATAAAAGCCAAAGATTAATTATCTTAAAATATTAAAGGAATTTTTAAGGTCTTATAATTTTTCGGGTCTACAAACTCTGGTCTTATTGTATGGTCCTGAAAAATAACTGTTTGAACCATTTGACACAACAACCGTTTGTCCAGGGAGGCATCTAAGGGTTAGAGAACAGAAATTACTGCCTGCGGAGGTTATCTCAGTGTATCCTAAATTCCATGGGAATTTTAGGGTGTATCCAATTAAACTTCAGATGATGCTTATAAAAACTTAGTTAATTTTGGTTTTAGTAGTGTGCAAGTTTTAGTAATAAAAAAAAAAAAAAAACTTTATTTCGGACAATATACAAGTCCATATTTTTACAAATAAAACATTAAGATTAAAAATTTGAAATTACAATTAAAATAACAAACCAGACTTACAAATTGAAAATAGCAATTAATATTAAAAATTAAATTAAATTCAAAAATTAAAATCATAATTTAAATTCAAAGATTACAATCATAAATTAAATAGCAAAATAAATAAAAAAATTAAATTATTACACACGTATAGGTAAACCCCGCCGAACTAGACACTTCCAGAGCGATAAAGGCATTCAGAAACAATTTATAAATCTGTGGATATATATTTTTTGTCCGTAAAATATATAAAATGAAATTACATTTTTAGCAGAGATCGCATACCAAATGGAAATGTGAACAATCCTCATCTCTTATCCTTCTATTCGTAGCAATAACTCTTTATGAAAAGTTTTTTGTTATCGGGGACCTTGTCTTGACAGTTAAAATTTGCATTTATACGGTGATCTATGTTTTTTGTTGTTTTGCGACGTTGCTGTTCGTCGTTTTTACCAATTCTTTAAGAAACATTTCGAATAATTCACTCTCAGATTAGGTAGAAGGTATTCCTTGTCACCAACAGAAAGTAATTATTTACCCGCCCGTGTTTCTCTCGCACCCATTTAATTTATTCTGAACAGAAATCGCATCACAACACAGCCTTTCTAATGAATGTTTGAGAACCTTTGCGAATTTTGTGATGTTTCATTTAAATGATGTTTGCTTCGTCGCTTACCATCTGCAATAAGGCCCTAGCGAGGGAGTGTTTGGGAGTTCGAAGAAATGGATCGTTCGGTTTATAACAAACAAGAACGCCCAATGGTCAATCTTAACTATAGGACTAGGGCTTTAAGGACTACGCATTACAACACAAAATGTAGACAGACAAAATACTGTATTCGTACTTTCATAGAAACCTTTGTTCATCTACCAAAAGGCTATCTCAAAGTATAACAGTTTCCTTCATAATTTGGAGAAGGCTTTGAAGTGGGGGAGTCCCCGTAGGGGATAAGATAGTCGCAGGTGAGTCCAAACTTGAGCCGATGCCTCTGAGAGAACGAAATAATGCAATGGTATTCCGACAGTAGTCAAATAGTCAAATATCATTTACTAAATAGGCACAAAAGTGCACTTTTAAAGGTCATAAACACATGATACAAATAAAAAATGTTTAAAGTAGTCCGTCGTGTGGCAGTTACCACACCTGATGAGTCTTAAACAGACGAAACAGATATACATTCCCAAAATTAACACGCGCATGAGCGATGAAACTTTTGGCATTTCTATTGGCCTAGAGTTTGAATACCTAATTTGAGTTGTTTTCATCCAGTTGTTTCGTTGTCATCCTACATAATTATCACAGTTGGCTATAAATTTTTGTGAACAAGAAGGGAAGGCCAAAATAACTGTTCTCGACCCCCTAAAATCAATTCCTGGTTACGCCTATGATTGGCACCTTCCAGGAAGTTTCATTTTACGTGATGAGTTAACCTTCCACGAACCCAAAAGTACGTAGAAATGTGTGTCGAGCTTGAAAACAGGAAGCGTAACCTCAACTGGGTGTTTTCCTAAATGGAAAAACAATAAGGCTCTTTCCCTGAAGAATATATTATAGGTACATTATGATAAAAATCAAAACGCCTTTTACGAGCTACTATAGGTTTACTAGAACTATTAGTAGTACTTGTACTATTAAGTCTTCTGTGGTAAAACATTTTTTTTTAATGAGTGTAGTCAAGCGGTAACTTGTGTGAGTTTTTTGTGAATCTATCCAGCGCACTGGAGCGGAGTTTGGTTGTCTTGCCGCGAATTTATCTCACTTATAACATAAATGCGAAAGTTTCTATGTAAGTGTGTTTGCTATCTCTTCACGCTATAACTGCTCAATGGGTTAGTGTGAAATTCGGAATGGAGATAGCTTATACCCTGGATTAACGCACGGGCTACTTTTATCCCGGATGACCGCAGGTGAAACCGCAGGGCGCATCTAGTAACTACTAAATCTGGCACAAAGGCACAAACTACCATTTCTATATCAGTGACACAAGTTTGTTTCCTTGAGATACGAGTACTTAATTGGTTTCGATTATGTCAATGCCCATAAAAGTATACTTACCTACGTCCGTCCGTAATAACGATTATAATATCATAACTTTTTATGCGGCTATTTACACTCAGCAGAAAAGCGCTTCGGTTGTTCCACGAGTTGGTCATCGAGCAAACGCGTGAGAAAGCAGAAATTTGAATTCCAATTAGTTCAGATGTTAGCAAATGCGGGGGAAAGCAGACATTTGTATTCAAATTAGTTCTGATGTTCCTTTGTGATTCTAATTGGGAAGGTATAGGTACTTATTGTTAGAATTTCAAAGCTTAGGACTACGGCTTCTAAAATTGGGTCTACAGTAGGCACTTAACACTGACCTGCAAATTTTGCACTGGACAGCAGATATTACTGAATTAGTTCAAGTTTTAATTACAAGTCAGAGAGCAGCTTAGCTTAAACTAGTATTAATAATTATTCTATGTCTTAAACTGAAGACGTTTCATAAAAAGTTACGATGCTACGGGAAGGGTCCAGATATCGTTTTAGGCGAGAATAAAGCCATAACACGGCTACACAAACGACTCACATACTATGTATGAAGAAAGACATAAAGATAACAAATACATATATGACGGCATAAACACACGGAAGGACACCAAATACTTACATGGTGTAACTGTACCGTGAAAATGATACTAAAATGTAATAATAGTTTTTTGTCGCAGCCTTTACACAATGGTACCTATACTCGTAGGTCCCTCGTATGTGGGAGGCCGTCTGGGGAGGCACCGCTTTGCAAGTCATCCTGCCGTCAAGCAGTAGTGTGCAAGTATTACTGTCTTCCGGTTGGAAGGGCATTGCAGTCAGCAAAATTACTGGGCATATGGGACTTTATATCTGACGTCTCGGGTTGATGAGCGCAATGCAGCGCCACGCAGTACGTTTTATGGTATTAATAGTTATGGGTGGCACTGCTACTGCTATGAGCAATCGTGGCACTTACCATTAGGCAAACGACGTGTTAATCTTATCCCTCAGATAAATTAAAAAAAATGGTATCAAAATCTAGTATGAAATATAAATCATTTATCTATGTGGCAAATAAAAATTATCTACCAAATAGGTAAATAGGTTAGGGATTAGGTAATCACGAAACAGTTTAAATAGTAATTATAACTTCGAGGGTTGGAACTCACTTAGCCGAGGCAATAGAGATTTTATCAGTATCCTGTCGAGAAGGGAAAGCATGGCTTGAACTTTAGCCATAAATATTCCTTGGTAGGTTGGCAAGCACAATAAGACTTTGTGAACTTATAATCAGAGGCGAGCTTTTATTATTTTACACAAAAGACTACTTTCTATTCCTGATTGGTATCACCGCCTTTAGGCATGCTAAATTTCATCACTTGTGGTTATCACGAATAAAAAATTACCTCTTTGCCTCTTGGTTGACTTTTTCACAGTATTTTATATATTTTTTAGGGTTCCATACCCAAAGGGTAAAACGGGAACCCTCTTAACTAAGACTCCGCTGTCCGTCCGTCTGTCTGTCTGTCTATCCGTCTGTCACCAGGCTGTATCTCATGAACCGGGATAGTTAGACAGTTCAAATCTTCACAGATTATGTATTTCTGTTGCCGCTATAATAACAAATACTAAAAAACAGAATATAATAAATATATTTCAATCGTGTTTTTTTTGGCGTTTTTATAGATAATGGTACGGAACCCTTCGTGCGCGAGTCCGACTCGCACTTGGCCGGTTTTTACTACTAAAATAGTAGATGTGTACATAGTTTTTATCATGATGACCTACGTTGATTACTAATACAATATTGTCCAAAGAAAATCTCTAGTTCTAAATAGTATAAAACAAAAATGGCTAACCGCGTCAGTCTGCTCATTCGCTTAGTTCTAAACTAGATGTGTGTGACATTTTATATTCATATTCATTGACTGGTTGACTGGAAGTTATCACTTTTAGCGACAGGTCCGCCCATTGCACGTTAGTTTGTTTTCATGTAAGTACAGCCAGCATCAATAATATGTAAACATTTTAGTACCATATCGCAATAATAATTTCAATGAGAAGGTATTTGAAAGAAGCAAATGTCAAATTGGTCATTGTGACAAGGTACTTAAATGCGTACCAATTATAGACGCTGACTGTACCTACAGATTACTTTTGTGTGGTGTACAATAAAGAATTTTGTATTTGTATTCTCGCGATTTTGCGAGTTTTCAATAATATATAGCTTTTCTATTTATTTTGATGAAGCTATGCTGAATGTCTACCTAATGTTGGCCATTGCAATACCCATCGAACAACGCCGTGAAGTGAAGCGATCTAATTATATTTCAGGATGATGCCGCGTTTCCATTACCATCAGGGAGGGTCTCAGCCGTTTTCCTCTAAATCTATGTGCTGCATCTTCGGCCATATCGTCGCTAACATCAGGCAAGATAGTGGCCTAAGAGCATACAAAAAACAAATAATAATAATAAAATAACCAAATTTAATTTAAACTGATGTATCTTCGAAGTTCAAGGTTTACTATACTGAACCCAAAGCAAAAATAATTTTCCAAATCAGTTTATAAATGACTGAGATCTGAGGTAACAAACTAAAACAAACAATCGAATTAAGAACTTCCTCCTTTATTGAATTGCTAAAAAAAATACAATCAAATTGAGAACCTCCTCCTTTTCTTGAAGTCCGTTAAAAATATACGCAATAAAAAAAATAAATACAAAAAGCTAAAAAATCTGAAATTATAATCAAGGTAAGACGAAATTTCTCCCTGGTCCACTGCCACCAGCACCGCCGTTAACGTGATAAATTTAATATCGGAGGTGTAGAGCTTAACAAATAGCTGGTTTTATTAAAAAAATAAGAAAGGCTCTGTGAATTTATTGGATTATGAATCATACAAAGAATAATGGGAATTCTGTATTGCGTTGCTGTAAAATTTCGTACCGAAATGAATGGGAAAATATATATGGAGGGATTATAAGAAATCACACTTTAGTATTATTAATGCAAAAGTTTGTACATAATAATGGTAATGTTAGTGTGTTTGTTACTCTTCGCATTGTAACGGCTCAACAGATTTGATTGAAATTCAGATTGGAGATAAGGCTATTTATCCCAGAAAAACGCGGGGCGCAGCTATAAAAAAAATGTCGTGAATATTAAAGAAAAGTGTGTAACAGGCGAATACATGAGTCAACAGTGTGTGTAAATGATTATATTTTTAGGTAAGAAGTGAAATATCAATAAAAAAATACAAATTTAATCAAAAACTGTCACAATCACATTTTAAATCGCAAAACAAACACCGAATTAACAGTTTACTCAAATCAACAGAACAAATCAAATACTTAATTAGGTACCCTCACAAATCACTATTTCAAATCACACCGAATCACTGAACCTCAAACCGACAGAGCTTCCGCACGCGACCGCAGTAAAGAAAGAAGTGACGCTAATACTTCCCGCGCTGGCTTTTATAGGGTTTGCGCTCCACTACTGCTCACTGACTACTTGACAGCTAACAATATAATAATATTATTTAAACATGAACCAAAATGTTTGTACCAAATATACATCAGTTACATGCAGCACAATTTCTTACGGTGGTTTTTCTTTTACTCATAATTGGCTTGCGTTTGACCACTATGTTACCTGATGGTTAGTGACGATGCGTTCGACGTTCCAGCACGCTGGGCAAGATGTCAGGTACATCTTTTTCTTTCACTCGAGATTTGAAGATTCCTAGATTGTAGTTATTGAGAAAGACTGACTCTGGCAGGGAGTTCCGCTCGTTAGCAGTGCGCATATTAAAAGTGGAAGCGAAGCGTTTAGTGCGCGCAGGAGGAATGTCCACCATAAAACGATTGCGTGTTGCAGTCCGATGATGAAAAAGGGATGGGGGAATTAGTTGGTTATGGACACGTTTTAAAGTAAGGTAGGAAACTAAAGACTTTTTAACGAAATGGTTTTTTAACTCTTGTCTATTTGCAACTGTAGTATTTAATGGCATTGATAAAGGCCCAAGATAATAAACCTACCTTACGAGATTAACTGTCAAATCAATGAAATGTTTATAATACCAATTAAGCACTTACCTACATAATATTTATATTCTTTAATAAGCAGATACTCATTTTAATAAAAGATCGTTTTCTTTTGATATTAGTATTCATTTCTGCAAGAAGCGAGAGCGGAAAGGCTATTCAGAACTTGAATTATTCATTATGTCTTCTTCAAAATGAATATAATTTATTGATGTAGGTAAGAAATCATCTTTATTGCTCGTTTCCATATTCTAACCGCGGACTTTTGATCGGAAATATTAAGGCTCGCGCTTTTTTATGAGGAACCCATTTCAGTTAAAAAACCCATTATAAAGATGCTAAGAAAAATTTGGCTCGGAATTTTCGATGAATCGAAATTGATAAATGGGTTCCTATCAAAGTATGTAATTTTATGAACCACTACTTTTTACTGGAATTAAAAGAAAAATTCCAACTTCGAGTTTAAGCTTTATTGAAGGTTCGGTGGGCACCACAGAGGTTTTGAGTGGAGATAAATGAGTTTCTGTCAAGATGTCCTTTTGACTTCAGCCTATTTTCAACCTTAGCATTGTATGATAACGTCGAATGTAGTATGACAGGGACTGTAACCAGAAAGCAAGGTAAACGGAACGACGTCACATTCGGTATAGTCCACTATTTGTCACAGCGCAGTAACCATACGTGATTCCAGTTCACAGTGTAGGTATGGAGCAGAGAAATCGAGAATAGGTTAGAATGGCGGAGTCAGCGTGTAAGACGCGCTGCCACCATACGATTGAACAATCGTATTTATGTCAACGGCGTAGACGTATATTTATTTTATATTTTAAAATTAAATATACTTCAGTGTCATAACTGATTCAGTAATCCATTTGTATTGCCTTACAATAAGGAATATATTTAACATTTATGTATGGCGTTTAAACCTATTCAAATTTAATAATAAATGTGATGAAAATAGGTGCATTGATTCTTTGCATATGATGTTTCGTTTACTGCAATAATGTGTTGACCACCTATATATATTCTAACCTATTCTCCATTTCTCTGGTATGAAGCAGAGAAACGGAGAATAGATTTCTCTGGTACGGAGCGTAATCAGCATCCAGTATGTGAGTTATATGCATTGGTTTATACTGGGGAATATGGAAGAAGCTTCTACGAATGGTATTTTCCGGTCTCAATTTTCACTTAAATATCATTCTAGAATACCGTTGTAATTGTATAGAATACAGAAGTTCAGTCAACTTTTGTTTTTATATTACCGATCACGGTCAGCATTCACCTATCGCATTTGCTCATTCAACGCATTGAAGTTTTGTCATCCACAAGCACAATTTAGTAAATGTAATTGTTTTGTTTTCATAAAGGTACTACTCTTTTACAGAGATGATTGAAATATTTCCTGCGCGTGTGTTCACTTTTAGTAGGTCTTACACAAAGCTTATTGTATCCTAATATTTTTTTTAAGTACCTATGTTTATGTAAGAACTACAGTGAGCCAACCATTAAAGTAATAATAACTTTGTATATTTTACTATGAAAATTAACGTGGTTTGGACACATTATTAATAATAATTTACGGGTGACACTCACGTTTAAATGGTATTGTAGTGTTGTACTATAGTTGGATTACTCAAATTTAAACGTCAGTGTCACCCGTAAATTATTATTAATAACTTTGTATATGTTAATGAATAGAAATAATATCTACTATACACACAATGTAAAAGTTGAAAGTGATTATTTTGAATGTTTAAAGTGATAAAGAGTTTTTTTTATTTAGTTTATTTTGAAATCTACCCTACCACTGAATGTACCCTAGATATTAAGCACTTTCACTTTACCCCTGACCCACCCTTCCACGAGGACAGTGACTCAACATGTCATTCAAAAGGATTTTTGGGAAAGTTTTGGGACGGAACCCATTAGTCACATAGTACTGAAAAATAAATCAATTACGTTTTGGCTAGGGCCGGATAGTAATGATCTAGCATTAAATTTAGTACGTAAGTAATATTTTAATATGTTCCCTGTCCACTGAACTACTTATAGTTCAGAAAACTCTACTGTTCGTAATTACAGAGAAGACATAGATGCTTGGAACATTCTACTTCTGCAAAATAGCCAACTGGTACATAACGTTGTAGTAATCCAAAAAAATTAACAAAATCTCTAAAAAAAATGCCCTTCACTTTCTTGCCGTATCTTCTGAGTAGTGGTTCTTTTTCTGATACGGTTTTAGAGTCATTGTGATAATTTGACATTCATAAGTGCGTCTGTGATGCCAAAATGATTAAAGAGATTTTGACTTTGACTTTGAAACGTGCGCTTGGAAAGCACTAATACGTTTCTGTGCCATGTGTGTCAGAGGATACAAACAATTTCTATAGCGAGTTATTTCCTCTGAGCGTACTGGAACTGTTCTATTTTTGCATTGGACGTGCTAGGACGATTGTACAGTAAAGACAAATGCCGGGACTTACGAAAGAAAAAAAAAGAAAAATACAGTATTTTGCAAAAAGTCTATGGAACTTGCGGGTCAATTTTGCTATTTTATTTGGAACAAGGAACGTTTTAATAAAACGTTTGGTCGAAAATTAGGGGGTTATCAAATTTTCAGAGCGCGGGCCTGTATAGAGGATGGTTTCAGTCGATGACGAGTGTTTTGTTGGGACAAATATAGGGAAGAAATCCTGTAGGCCAGAATGGTTGGTTTGAAGCAAATACATAAAATGCAGCAAACTACATACCAATCCAGCGTCTATATCCAGGCTTCCAGGGGCGTCCCGGCGTAGCTATCGAACACAGTTTGTTCTATAGCACAGGTCACACGACACAGTTCAAAGTAGTATGTAGCGATTATCACACAAATTGTCACACAAAAGTGGATTTACACACGCGGGAAGAATATGAAATTCTATCAGGAGTCCAAATACCTACAAGTAGTACTTACTATATACATAGTATTTATCTACTACCTATTAGACTTGGCTGGCACCGACTTCAAATATATGAGTGGGTAGCGCTTATGATAATTATATTAATTTATTTTTTACTTTTGAGTGCCATTTGTGGTTTTGAAGTCGGTTTAGTTTTTTTTGAAAAATAATTTATATTAAATATTTATAATGAATCAAACTCACGAAAACTTTCATAATAAAATATTGTAACAAAAGTTCTAAAAAAATATGCCCCTCAGTTTCTTGCCGTATCTTCTGAGTAGTGGTTCTTTCTCCGACACGGTGGTAGAGTCATTGTGATAATTGACGTTCATAAGTACGTGTGACGACAAAACTGAAATCAACTGGTGATTATTATTAGATTATTATTATTATTAAACTGGTGATTTACTGGTGGTAGGTTTCTCGTATGCGAGAGGCCGTCTGGGTGGTTTTCCAGTTATTCAACCGCCAAGCAGTAGTACGCAAGCATAACTGTGTTCCGGTTTGAAGGGCATTGTAGCCAGCGAAATTACTGGGCATCATGAGACTCAATAGCTGATTGTCTCAGGGAGACGAGCGCAGTGTAGTGCCGCGCAGGATTTTGCAAAACAAAGTTCTTGGTGGTGCTGCTATTGTTATGGGCTGACGTATTGCTTATCATCAGGCAAACGACCAGCTCGTCTCGTCATTCAGATACATTATAAAATAAAAAATAAAGATCTTTTGAATTGAATTGAATTGAACATTTATCATACAGACGTGACAACGTTACAAACACTAATAAGATTAATAAAACGAAAGCATTAGCACCTAAATATCTCGATGTGACATACATTCCACCTGCTTGTTCAAATTGTCCTATAATTTCCTTATCACGCCTACGAATCTCTACGTGTGGTTTCGTAGCAACCGCTACGCACGTAGCCGTGTCTACGTGCTACGCTAAAAGTCCGGTTCAATCGGATGGGATTCATCCTGGACAAATGAGTTCCACAGGGGATCAATTTTTTTTTAATATTTAATTTATTTAATTTATAGTCATAGAACTACCTTCATCGACAATATGTCACCTGTGTCGACAGCAATGTAATTCGTCTTTATTGCTTGACCCTGACTACCAAGGTCGTGACGTGAATGAAATATAAAATTATAATATATATTTTTTAATATATTTTTCAAGACAAGCTTTGAACGAATTCGTAATCAGAACCGCGAGCAGATTAAAATGAGCCCAAACACTAGTAGCTTACGATTATCCGTCAAGGAGTTCCATTGCCTACCTTCCGTCTCCATCATCAAATCAGCTGGCTGTCACCATAATATTGCATTGTTATCGTACATTGACAAGTACGCAAAATTTCAACTTCGTAGGATAAGAGGAAGTGGTTCTGATTCAACTTGCAAGATTTGACCCAAATCAACAAACATTGCAAGTTAAACAAAACTTGTAAAAATATATATTTATTATATTTATTTATTTGTATAAATTATTAAAATGTTAAGGTATAGACTAAGTTTCTTAAACCTATAAAAAATACCTACCCGCTTATATATGTTGCTTGCTAAGCAATATTTATTAACGAATGCCAAGCGAAAACCACAAGCAAGATTTCTCGGAAAGAAAAATAGGACAACTGGCTGGCTCCTAACTCAATGGATGGCGTACACGTCACCCCTAAGACGGTTGAATAACGTAAGACAAGATTCAACACCCGCCTTGGTGATCGCCGTAGCTCAATTGGGCAGAGCCTTCCCGCGGCTAGGGAAGATTGTGATGCGGGTTCAAGCCGCAGCCTGTGGTCGTATTTTTTCTTTCCGAAAAACTTTGTTTGAATGTTGTCGTGGCCAGGAAGGTCGTGGTAAGACGTCGTTGGTTAACTTATAATCGTAAGTTAATATGCAACTACTGATTGGAACTACTGACTTATTTAGAAAATGTCTGCCCAATGCATCCTTACTATAATAATATTATAAACGCGAAAGTTTGTTTGTTTGGATGTTTGTTACTCTTTCACGCAAAAACTGCCGAACCGATTTTGATGAAATTTGGTACGTAGGTACTTTAAGACTTGGAATAACACATAGGCCACTTTTTACCACGGGAAACCGCAGGTGGAAACTGGCAGGCTGTTACAAAATGTATTTTGCCTGTCAGGATACGTTTAGTCTTTGAAAGAAATCCTTGCTAAAAGCTTTACTTTAAAGTTTTCTAAAATTGTTAACATTCCGCTTTTACTCTAACAAAACCTAAAAAGCTTGCGGATTTAGAATTTCCTCTGCAAACCTTCAGAGTATTTTGTAAAATCTCATACAGATGGTTTTATAGGACTGTCTGAAATCCGTAAGTAGGTTCAGCAGGGGAACGCTTTCAAACATGTCCTGTGATCAGCATTTCTCTGTGGAATTGTCGAACTTTTCTACTCAAAGTTCGCGTCGCAATTCCTATCCCAATCAAGATCACTAAAATGATCGATATTGCAATTTGAAAGAGATTCTAAAGCATTCCAAATTTGAAATTGAAAGCGATCAGGATCGGTGTTCCAGTTACACGATTTCCCTGCAGATTCACTTCAGTATCGTACGAATATGTATGATTTGTAAAAAGCCAGTTACTTAATAATGCACGGCCCTCTCGTTTACATTCAGAATGGAGTGGAAGCGATAAGTCTCAACTACACGCACGGAAACTCATCGAGACATATTTTTCAAGCTCTTATTGGCTAGAGACACTGGTACACGTACAGTCGTACAGAATATCCAAACCTTTCGTGAAACGTAGGCCAAAATATTTAGTTCTAGCTGACAAGGTTTATAGTTATTCTATTCGTATGAAGAAATATTTGTAGGTATTTTGGAATAAACACATACGTTAAACGATAATGAAGCCTAAAATTACGTCACCAGTTACGTTTATGGGGTAAAACTTGTAGGCAGCCATAAACATGATGTAACATACCATTTAACATGATTTTATTATGAGATCAAATCTGCCATACTAGAGTACCGCATAATTTACAGGGTTCTTTTGGATATTCGGCACATTTATCTGGTACAACCAAAATTATCTATCGATAAAGTAATAACTTTTCCGAAGTAAGACCACTTTGTAGATGCTGATAAGACTTTTATATTAATAGTACTCGTATAATAAAATAATAGACAGCCGTTAATATTATAAAATAATATAATATACATTAAAGTGTCTGCGCCGCGAATCCAAAGCGTAAACTCCCGGAAGAAGGACATCCTAATTGTCCGAAACCTGGTCGGAGTTATTCCGTCACAATCATAACGTGAGAGCAGCCGTTTATATTTATAATAATGAATACTTCGACTCACTATATTTTCAAACCCTAATATAATATATTTGATTTCTGCGCCCCGTGGTTTCCCGGAATAAGAAGTAGCTATGTGTTAATCTAGGGTATAAACTATCTCCATTCCGAATTTCTCTTAAGTCCGTTGAGCCGTTCCAGCGGAAAGAAATAACAAACACACTTACTACACACTTTCGCGTTTATAATATTAAGTGTATTTTTGTATTATTTATTTACTATTTTGAATGCAGAATGCACAGGACCGGAACGAAATAGCGTGAGGAGGCCAAGCCGAGCAGTAGGTAGACAAGGGCATGTTTGTGCATAGAAAGAAAGGCGCAAGTATATGTTTCGTGTCTGGGTGTTGTGGGACCATGGTCCTCATATTTCCTGGCTCCCTAGATACAAGGAATCCTAGTTAGGGGCCAGGATCTATGTATGTGATCGTTAGGCGTATTTATTTATTATTATTAAGATTAAACTATATCAAGAACCTCTAGGTAAGAGGTTTTGCTTTTGATTTGAATCTCTAGACTTTCAGAAATAAGCACATGGTGTTTAAATATATTATTAGCATCTCAAAACACACCTACACCTCTCATCACTATATTAACTTGACTAAGATATGCACACAAGAAGTAGCCATAAGAAAACCAACTTATTTTCGCGAGCACCTAAGTGCACAGTCAACGTTGAAAGGGTTTCAAAAGATCCTTTTTTCTTCAAATATTTGCAGGCAGAAAATTATTCTCATTCCAAGAAGTAGGTACCTACGTTACGCCAGGATCTCCCCAGCTTTCATTTCATATTTACCTGGAAAGAAAAATAAGGCTTTATTAATAAAACACCACAACAAGTCATAATCCTAATTGGACGCCGTTACAAGAATAAAAAAAAGGTAACACGTTTAATTCAAAATACTATATATTACTTTATTGTCAATTAGCAAAAAGGAGGCAATTTCTAATTTCTATCAGAAAAAAAAATATAATAAACTCTAATATTCAATACTGTTTATATATAAAAATATAAACTTATTTATATATAAAAAACTGTAAAAACAAAGTTATAATTGCTTTTGCAATTGCAGGCGGCATGGCAGCTGAACATTGATTGGATATGTTTTTGAAACTGCGTCCAATTAGTAAATTATACTATCGTATTATTTGTGATATTTGTATAAGTAAATGTTTCTATCGGTCCGTTCATTTTTATGCTGGAAAATTTTTAAACATTTGAAGGATGAATGTCAGGCTGTGAGGCAAAGGAGAGATACTAGAAGAGTACTAACCTGAGGTACACCAGAAGTTGGGGCAATGTTCAGTAATTTATCTCAACAATGTCTATATTATAACACACTACATACACATCTTATTGTTATAAACCTTAAAAATAGGTTTTTTTATTACCTGATAGGCTAGCATTTGACCGCAGTCTCACCTGATGGAAAGTGACGACGCGGTACATGTAAAACAAGTACATTTCACAGTAATCAGCACAACGATAGGTAGTCTTATCGCTCAAAGCGATCTTTTCCAGACAACCATTGAACAGAAAAGACTAACATAATTTGAAAGGGCGGTGGTTTTTTCGAAATGTCTACAGATAAAATTTTAAATACATGTATAAATATATAGATATAATATATGAGATATACATATAAAAGCGCAATATGATAATAATAGCACATATAAATATATATTAGTAAACATAATTAGTATATTATACGATACGAGTATCAAATTGTTCCTACGTAGCTTGCATGGTAAACCATGGCCCAAACTTTGTTTCCAAGAGAAGGGAGGCAGCGATTAACGTTATGGGGGCTATGGGGCTGATGATGAAGATGAATTATGCTTCTTTTAATACCTGTTAATTATTATCTATTAGGTAACTCATGGCTTAATACGAAACTTTGAATGTATTAATGTTTCGGCTAAAAGCTAGATTCAAAAGAGGATTCACCGAGAAAGGAAGCGCCAAAATGTTGAGATAAATCCTGAACTCTTTTGAAAGAGTTTCCGTGTTTCCTCTGAAAGCTCTACTTTTAGCAAATCCTTTGATGCAAATCCGATCATTCTAACTCATTCAGCGGCTGCTTTACTCCTTTCGATTTTAATTGAAGGCTTTTAAAATAAAGCTACGAACGGAATGGAAAAGTTAAGTTGATTTAAAAACCGAAGTTAGTAAATTAATGTTCGCAAAATTTTCATGAAACGTTATTGAATATTAAAGGGATACAATTTTATCTCTGATCGATTCATATTTTCAATGATTACTAAAACTTTTTGCATTTTAAAATAAGTCTGATTTTGGCGCGGTATTAATATAAATAAAGAAATACAGTTTATTTATAGAAAAACCTTCATTTTTCATAAATTGCTTATAAGTCGAGGTAAAGCCTGAATTATATCTGGCCTGTTAGAAAGATGGATGGCCAGAGAACCCTTTATACCCATTCGCTTGCCTTTTGAATCATAAATATTGTGTTTGCAATCGTTCCTAACAAGCGGATATCGCGGGTATTGCGGGGAGAGAGGGAGGAGGGAAACAACGGCTTTGTTATACCTACTCACATGAGTGCCTAGCGGTGGTGGTGAATGCATGATTGGCCTGGAGCGATGTTTTGTCCTTCTATGTATAGATTGTTGACCCTTAGTACAATATCTCGGTACCAAATAGTAGTAGTAGTATCGGTATCTAAGGAAAGCTAATAAAGCTCTTCTTATCTTTTGTGTATTTCTACAATATTTCGTCTTGATTTCCACAGATTAACTTATGGTCAGATTTAAAGATTGTCTTGTTTGATGCCTTTGATCTCTAAATACATCTTAGCCGACGGCATATAAGTAAAGATGTGAAACATGTGGGAACTATCTTGACGTTACTCTGTCAAGAACATCGTCATTGGTCAAAAAGGATAACTAAATTAATTCAGCGCTATCAAACAGTTTAACGTGTGGGATACAAGAACGCGTTTAATAAAGTAAAAACATCACACAAACATCAATTCTGTTTCTTGCCTGTTTATCATAACAATAAAATTATACCAACATGCTAATACTAGATCTAAAGTTAGTCATACTACAATAGCCACTCTACAATGAAACAAGTAATAAAATTGTTTATTTATTTATTACAAAAGTTTTGTGGTAAAAAAGCCTTTGCGTTATTACATATCAGCTTCATTTCTGAATAACATAATTCTAACAGAAAATAAATACAGTCAGACATACGTGTCTTGCATAATTTACCTTTTTACGCCCCTCGTTAAATAATTTACCTACTGTCCAAAGGCTCTATGCTAAGGAGCCCTTAAAAGTTCCTAGTAAAACACAAGCTTGAAGTGTAGCACAGATTTTATAAATTCATGCGCTGTTTAAAATCCCCGAGGAGTTTTAATAAGTTTTAAAGTAATCTCTAGAAGACACGGCTAAGCAGAACATGGTGTCTGTCTGAGAGCGACAGCTGGCTGCCGGTCGAAACTCCCGCTGAGAGTTGAAGGCTTAATTCACTCGAAGTTATGCTACAGTAGACGCCAGAATTTGGTATTTAACGAAAAAAAATTATAAAAACTTATTAGTAAAATTGTTTCATAATGCTACAATGTTAGTTCAAAAATTTTATTTTGTTTTTTTTGGATAAATTTAGCCGTATCCGATGGGGTCCAAACGATGACTTATTTATCAGTCTGTCTGTGACTCTATCGCCTTAACAGACCAAATGAAGAAATAAGTAATTACGTAGAAAAAAACTTTGGAAAAATGTATGAAACCCTTATTGTGCAAAGACATTCTCACTTAGCTGGTTTTTATTAAAAATGTTATGTACTATGGCGCGGCGCCATGATCTTGTCTTGAACACTTGTTGTTGTCGACACAGTTCGTAACTACAGTTGTCATAAAACTTCACCTAACTTTAGCGATGGTGATGCTACAGAATTTTTTTTGCACGTTGTAGGTCACGTTCTTATTATGTGTTTTGTATTGTAAATTTTCTACGATGCTTAGCTATACCACAAATCCCAATAACTTCGTTAAAATATTCTAAATTCTATATACATTCTAAAGTTTATTGAAGGAATTTAAACACCTTTCTTTAGGTTTTACAGCTTTGACCTCTGACATACCGAGGCAATTTTATTTTAATCAAAATATTAGTATTACTAAGAAGGAAACCAAACAAAGTCATGAGCTACCTATAGGCCTTTAATGGTCTATGGGTTGTCCAATTGCTTCTACTTATATGTAGTTAGTTTAGTTTTAGTAAGTAGAGTGTAGTTTGTTTTGAGTAATAAAGGCATTCGCCCGTTAAAAAAAAAACAAAGTCATAAATACATCTTATATTTCGGAGATCATCAGAGCAGAAAAATATCTTTTACGAGACGGAAGTCATTACTCCCTTGGTAAATACAATCAAACAAGTATCTTGCAGGAGGGTAGCGTACACTCGTGGAGTGCAAAAATCAAAAGAGCGATAGTGCCACTACCACATCCTGGAAACGCATCAGTGAAAAATCACATAAATACATAGATACAAGCTACACCTCTTCAATACCAAACTACTTCGACACTTTTCTAGACAGTGGTTTTATTGGACCAATCAGTGAGCGTCGTTTGACATACGAGATAGTTTTCAGAATTGCGGTTCTACCGATTTTCGCACATTTCACCTCTATGAGTCTGTGTATTAGATGACGTAGACTACATCTGCTAAGAATATAACAAATTGGCTACTTACCATAATATGTGTTTTCATTTTTGTACTCGACTGCGTATTTTTAAGGCGCCACAGAATATAAGTATTCATGAGGATTTATAAATGTAATAAGGCATTGTACGTCTTTATACAAACTATTATAGTTTCGTAAAATATAAACGAGCGAGCGATCTGAGCGAGTGTGGCTCAGTGGGTGCACGCGCGACTTTCAATCTGACGCACCCGAGTTCGAATTCCACTGGCCTCGCACCACTGACTTTCTTATGTTATGTGCGGATTTAACATTCGCTCTAAAAACGGTGAAGGAAAACATCGTGAGGAAACCAGCATGTCCAAGAATTTAATAACAATAAATCAAAGACATGCGACATCCACCAACCCGCACTGGGCCAGCGTGGTGGCCCATACTCTCTCTATGAGAGAAGGCCCGTGTCCTAGCAGTGGAAACGTAATGGGCTGATGATGATGATGACGATGATGATGACGATGACGATGACGATGATAATCTAAACGCCTATCGAAATGATTGTGTATCTTTTTCAAATCGAATATAATGTAGGTTTACATTTTATTTACTTCGTAAATATCAACACACGTCACACAATCGAAGGTACCTATCTTCCAAAAAGACCTTGTAAGTGTCGTTCGGGGGTAGAAAGTAATTTTATTTCATGGATGTATAAATAATAATACATTTTGTACTCGTTCTCACCTAGGTTTATAAAATTGTTAGACTTGCTAAATATTATGTAAAAGTTTCACGAAGACTAACTTTGGTTATTACAGAGAGCGATATTTTCTAGTAGGTACCTACTCTATCTTTCAGCCTAGGTACGTAGTACTATTCTTTATTCTGTGGCCTAGGTAGGCTGTCTTTACCAGATCAGTACTTGGCTACAAAACTATAATCGACGTCTTTGCAGATGGATAGACTTTGATCAAAAGAATGTGTCTAAAGTATTGCGATGCACCCATAATAAATAAATATGTACCTAATAGTTATTAATTTTAAGTAGAATGTTGTTAAAGGTATTTTATTTTTATTTTCAATTGATATATATGTTTGTTATTTTTTCTGTGATGTTAAGTGTATATAAGTAACTGATATAACAAATTAGTCTAAGCTGTAATGTTATTGTAAAGAGGTTAGTGAGTGTCTATGGTGGACCCACTAAACTCTTTATTATTATTATTATTATTATTATTTTTTTAGTATTTTTTTGGACGATACATAAATAAATAAAATAATATTCTAGACAAGACAAGTCTTTGTCAAGACAAGGTTCGAATTATTGTAATTTATAGGAAACTCGTAGCAAAAACAATCCAAATCTGCCATATCCGTATCAGTCATAAAAATACGTCGGTAAAACGTCGTACATATCTATACATATACATAGTCGTAGCAAAGTCAGATTTCCCCCGAGGGAATCCTAGCGTCTTTGTTCATTTGTCTCCGGCAGACTTGGAGGCCGTCTTTTTCTGACGTTGCGACAAGTTATTATTATGAGTCCATTAGACATAATATTAATGGTTCGCTATCTACTCCACATGTTTGACGTTGGTACTTGTAGTTAGCTAAAATGGAAATTTGCGAAACTTTCTTTCATTCGGTATTTCAAACTCCAGAGGAAAGCTCGCTCTAGGTTCTATCTATTTTTTTTTTAAGCTAATAAATCCATGTTTGGTTACTATCTCGCCTGATGTGAAGCGATGATGTGGCCTAAGATGAAGCACATAGATCTAGAGAGAGACGGCAGTTGAGCGGCTGCTCAGACCCGTCTCCCCATAAGTCATATAAGAAGATATAACAAATGTTATTTTACTTTGAAAGTGCTCTGCTAAAGTACCATAAAACACGTAAATACTACAACTTTTCACGCATATATGAGGGAACATATAACGTTTGAGTTATAGGCTAACAGGGTCTTAGCGTGCTTGTACTAGCCAATTGAGGTGTCATAGAATTTTAATGAGGTGTCATAGAAAACAGTGCACACACTACACTAATTTATATTGCGGGTGCCTGCAAGAAGTATTTCATTTGACAAGCCATGTGCAATATTGAGCTCGTTTCGACAGCTGGAACTAATGTGCAGCATCCATCTCGTTTCGTTTGACTTTGTTCATTCGTTACAAGAGATAACCTTCCATGGACACGCAGCAATAGCTGTCATTATGTTACGGAAAAAAAGGCATTTATTATGCATACCAGTATATTACAATTATATGATAGCAAATAAACCAAATAAAAATAACAGGTCAAGAGCGAGTCGGACTCGCGCACGAAGGGTTCCATACCATTATCTATAAAAACGGCCAAAAAACATGTTTGTTGTATGAGTCCTTTCAATATTTATTTTATTTTGTTTCTTAGTAGATGGATAGATAGATAGATAAACACTTTATTATTCACCTTAAAAATAGAAATAAAGTACAAGTCAAATGTTTATAATGGTGTAACAATGGGCAGTCTTATCGCTTAAATCATTTAGTATTTGTTATTATAGCGGCAACAGAAATACATCATATGTGTAAATTTCAACTGTCTAACTATCACTAGAAATAGGGTCCCGTTTTACCCTCTGGGTACGGAACCCTAAAAAAAATGAGATTGGAATTGCATAATACGGCAGCTAACTATTTGCGGCAGCGTTGGATTGCTCATCCGATATTTAATGCGAATCATCGAAATATCAGTGAATTCACAACCCAGTGAAGCTAGTAGGTATACATGTTTTTTGTCGCAGCACAGTATCGGCTTTTAAATTACTGTAACAAAAAGGTTTATCGGATGTTTTATCCTCAACCGGTTTTGTAAGGATAAAGATAACTGAGATTTACCATCCTAAAAGGTAAAAATAAAATTGATATCGGGTCTGAATATTATGGGATTATTGTTAATGTCTATAGTAGCAAGGTATTCTAAACGGCCAAAAAGTCAAGCGTTTGTTACTCATTTGTTTTAAAACAGCGATGTTTGCTGTAATTTTGCAATACAGCAGGTAGTTTAAAGTTTAATCCCCTATTAAATCCGCTGACGGCTCTAAGCCGCAATTTAGTTAGCACTAAAACCTTCACCGGAATCCCTTAAGCTTCGCTAAAATCGAATATAAAACCCGCTCATAAACAAGAACAGCGATCCGGCGCGTACTCGTATTATTCGGCTGTTTTAACTTCCCAGTGGGAGTTGGATTTAAAATTTTGATTCAGTAAAATGTCGTCTCTTCAGTCGAGAGATTTACAATGTAGTTGTCTGTTTTATTGTTGTTATATAGTTGTTGCACTTCATTTTGGCTCAGTCTCGTCTCGAGGTTAATGTTTTACATAATTGGTAACATTCTGTAAAATAAAACTGCTGTTTTTCTCGATATTGTATAAGATATGGGTACCACTGGAAGCTGCCGCCCCGTAGTTGCTCAAATAGGATTGACGCCGAGCAGACCCCGCGCCGCCGACACCGCCTGCTGGCGCCCCTGCCGCCGCCACCGCCTGCTGGCGCCTCCGCCCGCGCGTCTCCACTCTGTCCGCGCGCACAACCCCCCCACCGCAAGGGCTATATAAAACTCTCAATAAAGGTAGGTTTAGAATCCTAGCGCTTGCATGTCTAAGTTCCGCAATGTAATGTTTTGGATATTTTCTGTAAAATACTTGTCAAATAAATAAATAAAGTCGAATTATATTTTTGCTCCCATTTGGGCACTAAACTAAAAAAAACTACTGTAAAATGAAAATGATGATATAATACTGATTGGTGCTCTAACGGAGATATCACAGGTGCTCAACTCGTTGATGCTCAACTTTTTAAGGTGCTCAAATGGGAATACTACAAATATTCATTCCACTAATCCTACTTCCTAGTAATATGATATACACAAAAGTTTGTAAGCATAGCTGCATTTATGTTTGTTACTTAATCACACATAAACTAATTATTTTATGAACTTTGTAGGTACGTACTTTAGATCCTGGAATAGGACAGAATATTTTTATCAAGAAAAACTGACTGTTTCAATTTCAAACATGTTGGGTACTTCTTATTATATTTTTAAGCATTAACGAATGCCAAGCAAAAACTCAAACAAGGTTCATTGGTAAAATTCGACCACCGGCTGGGACTCGAACCCGCAACCCAATCTTCCCTCAGCGCGGGACGCTCTACCAATTAAGCTACGGTGGGCACCAACTCGAGTGTCGAATTTCTTCTTCCGTTGTTTAACCGTCTTAAGGGTGACGTGTACGCCATCTATTGAGAGTGGAGTGAACTTTTAGTAAAGCTGTCAAGACCTAGATACTGATGAAAAAAAGAATTAAAGTAAACTACAACTAAACTAACTAAATTTCACGTACACCTTCAGACAAAATCATTGTTCTCATTTATCTCCATTCTTTCAAAAGCTTTATCCTTTAGATAACACTGCTTTGTGAAAACCTAGCGGGCTTCTGAACGTCAATGTGGATGCTAGCGCGGCGCCATGCACCATTATTACAAAGCTCGGTAGTGAGCTAGCATAGTAAGCTTGATAATCTTATTGAAGAAGGTACTTTAAATTATTTATCATATGATGGTATAAGACACAGAATACAAGAAACAGAATCGCTTGGCATAAAAAAATATTTTTGGTAATTTAGCATTTTTTATGCAGACTGTACCTTTTTTTACAAAATCTGTGAATGCAGTTCAGAAAAAGTTATGGATGGTCTTTTTGGAACGTTTTCCTGCAATTATAACGGTTACGGTACCCGCCCTTAGTGCCCCGTCTCAAAAATCCACCCTGTATAAGTATTTACTGATGACGACAGATCCTAACGAGCTACTAAGAAAATGCAATCAAAGACAGCCCCCGATAAGTGCGAGCCGATAAGTGTGCCCCCGATAATCTATTATTGGAGATATGGAAATGACTTATGATTGGGCTATTGAGGTGAATTTTTAATGGGTGAGAACCGGTCTATGATATGAGACCTCGGCACCTGCCAGTTCCGCCTCATAAAAAAATATTTAGGCAGGTGGTGACTTGCCACCCACTAAACGGGCCCCCTTTAAGGGCCGCCGTACATTAGCGACGAGAGGGGCAACGTTGGTGTGGGTGGCTAAAGGGTGTCGAGAGGTGTGCTGCAGTTTCACTTAAACTTATATATAGGGATAGCTTATAAGCTATCCCCACTCCGAATTTCACTGAAATACGTACAGCCGTTACAGCGAAGTTGAAGAAATAACAAACACACTAACATATAAACTTCCACATTTATAATATTCTATAACTAGTTGCGCCCCGCGGTTTCCCGGGATCAAAAGTAGCCTATGTATAATTCTGATGTGTAAGGTATATTATTGTAAAGTTTCATCAAAATCCATTCATCCAATCCAACCATCCAGTAGTTTTTGCGTGAAAGAGTAATAAACATACATCCACACATCCATACATTCTTACAAACTTTCGCGTTTATAATATTAGTAGGATTTATATAAATTAATATTAACATACTTGGTTTTCACTAGAAGTCCTTGTAGTAGGTAGGTAATAAGTACCTGAAACTATGGAGAGCGGGTAGTAGGAAAAAAGTGTAACACGCGCGCCAAAATTCTACAGTAATACAACAGAGCGACTATTTATTTGATCCTCTGACAGATCTTAAGCCGCAAGTTAGTTTACACTTAAACCTTCACGGGAATCCTCTTAGCCTCGGTAAAATCGAATATAAACCGAGAGAATTCCAGTCAATGTAGCATAATAAAGCCGGTTCATAAACAAAAATAGCGTAAATGCCAACCATTTTAACTGGGCTGCGATTTGGACTAAATCGGACACAGTGAAATTTGATTTTTCGTGCCTCAGGAATAGAGAATAGTTATACTGAATTTGGCAGCCAGCCACGGATATTTTAAAAGTAGACCTTTCACTTCTACATTTTTAATGTATTGCAAGTTGCCAGAAAACCCTTAACATCTTTCTACCGCAGTTTACATTGAACATTTATTTTATTAAAAATCGAGTCAAAGTGGCTCAAGATTTTGCTTGTATCACGCACTTGTAAGAGATAGGCAAAGATATGTCATAAAACTTGAACCTAGTAGTAGGTACTCAGACATAATATATCTAATTTCTTTGGTTTCGGTTTAAAAAGTTAAACCGATCCAATAATAAAATAAATCCGAGATCCAATAAACAAGAAGTATTTTGCTTGTACTGACAAATCGTGTTTTGGCGTTTACATATCACGCACTGAGCTTCAAGGCCACAATATTTTAAGTAAGCAGATTACCTAGCTAAGAGCTTACGAAACAAAAATTTTGAAACAACTACAACTAAAATAATTAAATCGCGATGTTTCTTGCTTGTCTATAAATTCTATTGTTGATAGTTAATTCACAGAAATTTCAAGTGTAGGTACTTTTTATATCCAATGACTATGGACAAAATTGCTATACATTCCATATACACATATATAGTGTGGGTGTGAGTGCCAGTGGGAGAACGTACGACTTTCAATCTGACGCACCCCAGTTCGAATCCCGCTGGCTCCGAACCACTGACTTTCTTAAGTTATGTAACACCCGCTCTAAAAACGGTGAAGGAATACATCGTTAGAAACCAGCATGTCCAAGAAATAATCACAAAAAATCAATGCCATGTGACATCCACCAATCCGCACCGGGCCAGCGCAGCGTGGTAGATTATGGCCCATACTCTCTCTATGAGAGAGGCTCGTGTCCCAGCAGTGGGAACGTAATGGGGCGATAATGATGACTACCTATATAAACCATTATTGTAGATATGTCTGACTGCCTGTTTCCCGATACTTATAATCTAGGTGTCTTCAAGTCTAGAGTGAATCGGTATCTTCTAGGCAAGCATGATCCATCGTTGACCGCGTCATCACTTTCCATCAGGTGAGACAGCGATCAAATGTTGGCCTATCAGGTACTAAAAGAATATATATCGGAAACTTGGAGAGGAATAGCAGAAGGAGTTCGTTTGTCGTTGAAATTTTGTTCAGACTCGCGAACTAATAAAGGCACCTGACGTGACTTGATATCTATTCTCCGAGGGCTTTACCTTTCAAAATTACATTACGAACACGAAAATACCTAGCTCTAGCAGGATTTCTTACGTCAATATAGGTGAAAGCTCATTTCAAAACTCAAAATATACTTACTAGGTGCCTTTCAAAACTATCTGTAATAATTGTAATAAAGACTGTAAAAAGAGTGTAAATAAAGACCGGTGTGGCGCGTCATTCGCAGGGAACATATACTCTGCCCATTCGGCACCGGTCGGTAGGCAGGTGATCCATGTCAGTGCGTTTGTCTTACTTATTAATATCTACCCGCATCATATAAGTTAAATAATGTATACTAACTTTTATGATTAAATAATTTACATTACTACCACTTATCACATTCAGTACACTGATTCATAAATCTAACCTATATTTGTTTCGCTTTGTAAACTGCTATACCGAATAAAAGAGACTGAATCCTACACACAGGAGTTATCCTAGTGTGGGATTCAGAGCTCATAGAATTGATTGTACTACACGATTTGTATTTTCAATAAAATTATTGATTGATTGATTGATTATGAAATTGTTTGCTTTTAGCTAAGATATATATATAATCCAGTGTCAGCCTCTGTGATATAGTGCTTGGGCAGGATGGCTAAATTTCATACACCGCTGAGGTTGCGGGTTCGATTCCCGCGACGAGACAAATGTGTGCACAGAAAAAAATCGTAAGAATTTGTTTCGTATTTGGATATTGTGGGACCATGGTCTTCGTAGTACCTGGTTCCCTAGATACAGGGAATCCTAGTTAGGGGCCAGGATCTATGTATGTGATCGTTGGGGTGTATTTACGTATAATTCACCCTATAGTCGGACTCTGTCTTGAAATAAACCTTTCAGAGTTATGATGGCAAGGGTCGAAGGGGTAAGGAAGGGTGAGCCATGAATCATGACTCCACGAGATTTTGTGTACCGGTTCGACAAAAAGTTTAATAACCGTGACCGAGGTACAACCTAGGGATTAAGTGCCTCAAGGTATCGAGGGTCACTTGTGGCTGGAAGGAGGTCGCAAGTGCCCTGTAGGCTGTTCTCCACTGAAGTGTCCTTAAAACGACCCTTGGTAAGTACTTTGATTTGTGCTATTCAGCATTTTTTAGATGCTGACGTAGCAAAAATATGATTGTGTTGCATTCACTTATCATTTAGAATCACCATTTGGCTATATCACGTCTGACAAACCGTGAAATATAGTCAACTCAACGTTGCGTTTGGTAAGTTTAATCCCGTAAATAAAAGATCACAAACATCGATCCTAGCCACTAACTAGGATTCCCTAGGAACCAGAAACCAGAAACTACGAGGACAATGGTCTAATACCCAGACACGAAACAAATGCCTGCACTTTTTTTTATGCACAAACATTTGTCCCGTCGCGGTAATGGAACCCGCCCGATAATAAATAAACTTTTATTTTGAATGTTTGTACAATTCATAGTGTAAGTATTCTTAAGCTATATTAGTCCTTACAACAAATTTTGGATTTATAAAATAAAATGCGATAAACCATCGCATTTTTTATTTAGTTGATTTTGTTCGGTATGGTTGGTCTTTATGTTTTAAATCACATTACGTAACTCGTATTTTAATTAAACAGCAAAACAGCATAACTTAAGAAAAGGTTCTTACGTAAAATTACTCTTAAATATTTAAATTAATTTGACTTAATATATTTTAGTTCCAACCTTTTGGGGATTATTAAAAGCTTTCGCATCACAGCCTGCCCTTGAGCGGAATCCTACACGTGCCGGTGTCTTGTTCAATAAGACCCACTGAACACTGGGAAAATTTGTCGTTAGCATCGTGAATCGTGATGGTGTCTCGTGCAGGGTTGCCAGACGCACGAAAATTTTCGTACGCAAATTTATATATAAGTACTTTACGGCTCATGACGCAAAAATTTACGAGGTTTTTAACATTTTCTCATACTAAAAGCTATTGGTAATCCATAACTATCCTACTAATTATAAATGCGAAAGTTTGTGAGGACGGATGGATGAATGTATGGATGGATGGATGGATAGATGAATGGTTGGATGGAAGGATGTTTGTCACTCAATCACGCAAAACCTACTGAACAGATTTTGATGAAATTTGGTATGTAGGTACTTTAGGTCCTAGAAAAGGGCATATGCTACTTTTATTCTTGGAAACCGCAGAGGAAACCGCGGGGTGCAGTTAGTATTTTATAAATTTAATTAGCACTATGCGAAGAATAAGACATCGATCCCAGAAACGTGAACCCTTTCGTTATTTCGGCATAAAAGTCCATAAAAGAAAAAAGGTTGTACGATAATTCACTGTAGTCAGGCAACCCTGGTCTCATGTTCGAACACGATGTCCATACCTATGACTGTGGAACCGCTCATCCGCATTGCATCCGATCCGAATTCGAAAAAATACTGTCCGAACCGAAGTAACCACAGTGCTATTTCTAAGACAGATAACGCACTAGTTCCCCTCTTCAAGTTTTAACACACATGTTAAATTGATGGAAATATAAGTACCTAAGTAAGACCGCCCATTGTACTTCCCTAGTTATAAGATTTATCTGTAATATTTTTTTTGTGTTTTGGTATACAATAAAGAGTATTTGTATTTGTAAGATGGGAATATGGTCTGGTCTGGTTACTCTAACAGCTACTGTATCTTTACACCTGTACATATATTACCCATATTTTTATGTTACTGATGCTATGACTATAAGACATCTCATTCGTACTTTGAGTTTGTCATATTGTGTTATGTTATTCATAATTTATTTATATTTCATCGTTCATTGTTATATTTTTGGACATTTTTGAAGATTTGAAAAAGATGTCTTCGCAGAGTTTCTTAGTGCTATCTTCTCTAGCGGGTGTATTTCCGACTGGTAGAGTCAGTTTTTGCTCTGTTATTCTGGGCCCGAACTACAATTTGAGTATGGGGAAAAACGGATCCCTATATTTTGTTTACCTTTTTTCAATGTTATAATAACTTAAGTTCAAATTTTTTGCGTATTTTTGAATGATTTGTATTATGTGTATACGACGTTTAAAAGTGTATAAATTTAGTAAATATCTTTTGCCCTTTGATTTACATGATAACTCGTCTTTTTCCTAAAACCTTTGGTGTAACCGAAGTACCCTTTCGGCTGAGATTTATACCTTCGCCTAACCTTCACATAAACTTATCTGCATAGGTACGTACAGTCTGTCCGTACCGGGTTATCTTAATAAATGTTTATAGCGGTAACCCTCGGAAATTGAATTGAAACCTTGATGATGGCTATGAAGGAGATTAATAGCTCCGCTCCTACATCGAGTATAATAGTGAGGTCGCTGCCGTGCGATTATGAACTATAATCTCCGTGATTTGGGCTTTGGTGAAGGTACAATTTTTTTTTATTTATACTCTCATACCCCTATCACTTATCACATCACACTTAATATTATAAATGCGAAAGTTTGAATGTGTGTTTGTTTCTTCACGCCGCAATGCAGAACGGATCGTGATGAAATTTGGAATATAGATAGCTTATTATACCTTGGATTATCACATAGGCTTTTAACACTTTTTATCCCGGGAAACCGTAGGTAAAACTGCAGGGCGCAGCTAGTCTGGTAGAATTTGTAAGCCGACGTGGCTGATCACAGCATAGACTTTCACCACAGTTTAAAACATCATTTTACTTCTAGAAATTCCTACGGCAAAACGAAAAAATCATGGGGGAAGCCACGAGGCGGGACAGGTCGTTTATAATGTAGTCCACTTTTGAGAAAGTTTTACTTTGTTACCTGTGTGCTATGAGTCTCTGCTCAACCATTACGTCACAAAGACTGCGATTCATAGCTTTTCTCCAACGAGTAGATTAACATGCTAATCGGAGCTTGATAAAGGTCCTGAGAAATTCATCTATTGTCCATTGATCCTTAAATTACCTATATCTGAGCATAAGCATCGTAACCCATATGTCTATTATGGAAGTAGTATATATGTGAGAGCCACTGATGTCATTCGACTGAACACAGATTATTGAATTAGAAATGGGACTTGATTTATATTATTTATTTAAATATATAAATTCATCTATTTTAGAAGCTAAAAACAGATGTTTGAGGAATAATCCAATCGAAAATTGAACCGAAACAATAGAGTTCAGAAGGAAAAAACAATATCACAGAGAAAGGAAAGAAGCGATAAAATGCGAAAACGGAAATGCATTACAAATCTCTACGCCAATAGAGAAAGTGCAAACTCTTTTGAGACGAGGTAGTTCAAACAAGAGAATTGAAAAGAAAAAATGTATTACAATCTGTTTTAGAGATCTGTAAAGCAAAATGGAACTTGTTACCATGGAACCTGAACTTGGGTACGCTGCCAACTGGTAGTGGGTTGGAGCATTTGAGCAGGCATATAGAGGCCTTTAATGGTTTATGGGTTGTCCAATTGCTTCTCCTTGTATGTAGTTAGTTTAGTTTTAGTAAGTAGAGTGTAGTTTGTTTTCAGTAATAAAGGCATTCGCCCGTTAAAAATAACCTGAACTTTCACATCACGGAAAAAATCACAACTACAATAAAATAAAAATATAGTTGTACCTATAGAACTCAATAAGCACTTTGCGAAAGAAAGAAGAAAGAAACAAGCCAACGAGTGGGTGTGGGTCAACGGGAACACTTGCGACAAGGAAAACATCGTGAAGAATTAACATTAAAAATTCAAGGACATGTGACATCTACCAACCCGCACTGGTTGCATGGTGGATTATGGCCCATACTCTCTTTATGAGAGAACGCCCGGTTCCGAGCAGTGGAAACGTAATGGGCTGATGTTGTTGATGATGGTGATGATGATGAAGCACTTGAATATATTATTTTAATTATCAGATTTATGTTACAAAATTTTAAAAACTTCGTAATTGTTTAATTACCGAACACCCTTAAATAAATATACTACAATGTTGATGATTATTGAAGATGCTACGCTGAATTGCTACGGAACCCTAACTTGATGATGTTTCACGCACTTGGACGGTTTTTAATATTAAAGCCTTAAACCTCGCTCCTGCAGACTTGTTTATTTAGTTACAAAGTTTTCCTTTTTCAACTTCTTCTTCAATAACTTCTACGAGATTGCCGCAATTTTGCCGACGTGTTACGTGGACAGAGAAAACCAAGCTCTATTGCAAAGAAGTAAGGACGATTACTTGATTTTACCAATCAACGTATTTTATAACTGCTTCGTAATTTACAAAACTGAATCTTATAACACAAATGTATAGGTTTCAATTTACAGTTGTACTAATAATAATACAATTAGTATTTGTACACCTACAATGTATATTTACGTTAAGATGGCCTATGCTGTTTGTCACACAAACCAAGTCGTATGAGATTAAAACTGCTCCTGCTACATTTTTCATTTTGGTTGTCAGCAAGAAATCGCTTTAATCGATAAGACCGATAAGACTGTTGTTTGTATTAGATCGAGTCAAGTCTCTTGTACAATTTATTTTTAATTATCGGTGTAGACCGTTTTCATAAAGAGTTTATTTTTGTATCAATCTATCAAAAGTGCAAAGCCCGTGGCTGTGGGGCTTGAAGATCAATCCTCTAAAGGCTTTTTCATAAAATGTTTGTATAGAAAGAGCTATCACCAAAATGAAAGGCCAGTGTCGTTCCAATCTCGCGGATATTGGATTGTGTTCGTGGGCCGTGACGGGAGCCGTCAGTAATTGCTGTTGTATTGACTTTTGGCCATATCTGTACAACTGTATCTACTAGTAAACGGTAATAGCCTTGTCTAAAGGACTGTACTAAAAGTCAAAAATCAAAGCCAAAATATATTCCTTAAATAGGCACAAAAATACGCTTTTGAACGTCATATACACATATAATGAATCACTTACAAATAAAATAAATTAACTTAAAACATTTTTTTTAATTATTATTTTGTTTTTATTTATTTTCGACCAACATGGATCACAAAATATACAATAATATTATACATTAACATTACAACAAATTAATAAATATTCAATGTCAATAATAATAAAGATAAAATCTTATTGACGATGGTAGAAGGGCTTTGTCGCTGTGTGACCACATCGCCCAAATCATGACATTAAAAAAAGCTAAGCATGTCTAATTGTCTCAATGTCTACCTATTTTTTCCCATACTAAATAAACCAAACCTATCTCAAGCTCTGTTGTTCTTTTATATAGAAATGTTTAGTAATTAAAACATTCGCCCATTAAAAAACAAACAATTGGTATAATATCGTGACTGTAACCTAATTTACATTAGTAATATAGTATACCTAGCTATATATATATATATATATATATATATATAGTCCTTTTTCTATATTCCTGGCGGTCCTTTTTGCCCGATTCATCTAGTCATGTCGTCTTATATCATCTCGCGAGCCTTTTCAAGATCTATTCTTAGCTAATATTACATTAGTTATATAGTATACCTAGCTATATATATATAGTCCTTTTTCTATATTCGTCTTATATTGTCCACCTAGCGTTGCGATGCTCTGCCTCGCCTTTGAGAGTTGGCTCTAGGTCTCCAGGATTCTATTCCAACGGCTTTCGTTCATTATAGTAATGTGTCCTGCTTATGCCATCGTTCTTCGTGCTATAAAAATGACGTCACTTTAGTTACTCATCGGGTTCTATAATTTCGCTTACGGTCATCCAGTATAGGCACCGTATAGGTATCATCATCCACAGCCCTTTACATCCCACTGCTGGCACACTCTCATGTCGTGCCATTCGCCTCGACTCGGCGCCATTCATGTCCAGGTTCGGCTCGCGATTTTTACAATATCGTCGACCCATCTTGCTTCCGGGTTCCCACCTCTACGCTTGGCCACCATTCAGTCAGTACCTTACTGCACCTGTCGTCACTCCGCCTGGCCAGGTGTCCCGCCCAACTCCATTTGAGTCCCATAACAGTTTTTCCGACGTCCCGAACTTTCGTTCTTCGCCTCGATTTCATATAGGTGTACTATATAATAATATAGCGCTAATAGCCTATACTATATAATAATATAGTATAGGCTATTAGCGCAGTTTACATCGGCAAAATGGTATCGCGAATTCTCCAAAGCAGATTTTCAAAATATTCAGCACAATTATTGCTTTTATCGAAATAGCTTCAACTTCGAGTCACGGGTTGTAATTTTTTCCCAATATTGCAATAGGAAATTGAATTTCAAATCCATGTCGACGGAGTGCAGTGAGAGAGCTTAGAGTAGGTACGTAAAATAAATATTTATATATTGTCATTATGATATAGGGTTATGTAAATTATTATCTTGAACTCCACTAATTGAATCACGTATAGTTCGTTACAGCCTTCTAGTTTTAAGGTTACAGCAATCCAAATATTTACAGTAAGTATATTTTAATATTACCAATATTGTATACCTATTACCAATTATATTTTTCAAATGTTCCTGAGAAATTTTCGGGTAAAAAACCCGCGGACGGGTAACTTAGGATTATGTATTTTCGGCTGATGGTAAGCGCCACGCTTGCCCATAACAACTATAGTGCAAGACAGAAATTTTACCATCATGCAAAAGATTCCTAACTTTTTATAAAAGCGAAACTCATAATAATTGGTTCCATAAACCCACGTTATCACAAAAACTGGATGTTATTTATGCGTTTCTCATTGCGTAGTAAAACCAAACTGTTGGCTTTTTGGAGAACAGAGCCGCATGTTTATTTTGAGCTCGAAACGAAGCACCTACGGGGTGTTCCTACGAATGTTTGGCAAACAAGCAAAGCCCGCGCTTTTTCTGCCTGTAGATAATGGTTGCGTAAAAATACACGATAAAAGACACAGCCTGTTTTAGGATCTGGCAAAAAATTACAATGAATATTCAGTTCAACTGTCCTCAGCGACGTCAATATTTTATGTAATTCAATTAATGGAATTATGAGACGAGGATGCTGGACATAGGTTTTTTTACTTAACTGAGTGACGAGACGAGCTGGTCGTTCGCCTGATGGTAAGCAACACGCCTGCCCATAACAGTAACAGCATCACCCAGAACTTTTTTCAATATCAATATCCTGCGCGGCGCTGCACTGCGCTCGTCACGCTAAGACTGTTAAGTCTCATAATGCCCAGTAATTTCGCTGGCTACATGTCCTTCAAACCGGAACGCAGTATTGCTTGCGCACTACTGCTTGGCGGCAGAATAATTGAAAATTAAAAGTGGCTTTTCCCTAAGCATGCCACTGAGTCACTACCAGCTACCTGTCTTACGTCGCTCAATTTCCAGAATTTCCAGCTGGAAATGTGTCTAGCCAGATACATTTTTTTATAGCCAAATATGCAGCTTCAGCTCTACTTGAGATAAGTGTAATAACATGTGGCGAGAACGAGCCGCAGTAAAAATGACAAATCTTTCCGAGTGCTGAATTCAATAATGTACACAACGCTCAGCGCTGCGCTCACGAGCTATAAACCGTGCCAAGTTATGCTGCGGCCACCGACGATCATTTATACAACACCATTTAGCTTTGGCGCGCTTACGTGCACTCAGCATGAATAATAACTATATTTTTCCTTCTTATTTATTTATTTATTAGGAAAACTTACAGCGAATACATGCATATGATAATTAAATTATCTTTAAGATAACTAAGCCAATTACAAGTAAAAATAACTACCTATAAGTAAAAATTAGTATGTTAGTTTTGTACGTATGAGCAGTAGCGCATAAATTAGTAGTTAACAGACTTAAAAAATTATAACAATTGCAGTAATTGAAACCAATTATCCTAGTTTAAGAACCAAAAAACTCTGAAGCCAAGCATTGTTTAATTGAACGCACACTACAGAAGATGTCGAAATCATTATTTTTCAAGTGGTTATTTATGAAATGTGGAGTTCTATAAGAAAAAGTGTTCTGTTTGTAATTTCTTTTTTATATAAGTAATAGACGAAAGCTGTGTTTTTTTTATTTATTAACAACTAGCGACCCACCCCGGCTTCGCACGGTTATTATACATATAAACCTTCCTCTTCAATCACTCTATCTATTAAAAACCGCACCAAAATCCGTTGCGTAGTTTTAAAGATTTAAGCATACATAGGGATATAGGGACAGAGAAAGTGACTTTGTTTTATACTATGTAGTGATAGTGATAGTGCTAGTGAAGAGTACCTATTATAATTGTTTTTATAGTAGGTACCACAAAAGCCAAAGGAGGTTTGTCTTGATACGCACACTCGTTTTCTTTACCGTCACACACCTATATGGACAAATGCAACACTCGGGGCAATACTGGTGGGTTGCCTACCTTTAAGGACCCCTTTATCCTTTATTTTCAATTGCCCTATATGCTCCGCGGGAAGACCATGGCCGGTAGCCCATTGCACATCTTGCCAGTGTGCGCCACGAAAGATCTGGAGACTCGTACAGTAATACAGTATATTGTATTCTTAGTATCATGCCATAATTGACTATTTGCTTCTTTGTTACTGAAATCATTATTACAACATCTTACTTTGTCATGGAACTGAGCAACGAAACGAGCAAGTCGTTCGTCTAATGGTAAGCACACCTGCCTATTGCAATGCAAATTACTGCGTAGTAGTTGGGGTCGTCAACCCGAGACATCACTGTCTACAATGCCTTTCAAATTGAAACAGTACAGTAATGCTTACGCACTACTGCTTGGCGGCAGTATTATCTGGCATAGTAGTGGTAGCAACCCACTGGGCCCCTCGCACACGAGAGACCACCTAGTAAAGGTATGTTATACTAAATGGGACCGGGTGGTACTAATTAGTTTATGAATATTTATTACAGATTTCATGTAGTATATACCTATAATTATGTATAAGTTATAATAAAATTGATGTTGACTGTACGTTTAAAGTTCACTTTAAGTTATAACTGAAGTAGGAGATAAACAGCTAGATTTTACACGTTATGAATGCATCTTTATAACAATATAAATAGTTTTCACACTTGACAGGTGTGATAGATATCTCATGGTCCATTTAAATTACAAGTGAAAAGTCAAACAAAAGCGTCATTCATCCCTAGTTCTATCGTTGTAAAAACCCCAGTAGAATATACAATGTAAGTACTCTCAGGTACTTATGTTACACGCCAACAACTCGTAATTCTTGGGAGGAATTTTATTAGCCACGGTCGCGTCTTTCGTACCAGAGGGAATAAAACCGTCTGCGGCCTTCCTTGAACCCTCGCGAAACGCCCGCTGAACATTGAAGATTGCGAGATTCTTTAAATTTTGAAACATCTGAAAAATAGAATGATGACATTCTAATTTCTCGTTTATTGCGGACGCATAGGAGCACTTTTCTTTTAATTGGAAAGTGTTTTGTTGCCAACTTTTACCGACTGCGTTTGTGCTAAGAAAACAAAGGCGTTTTTATTTTCACAGCTTGCCACCCCGACACAAGTGCCGGGAGTGTCGGGACAGCGACAGGTTGCAGTGACACTCCTCAGGGCAAGTTGCACTGAAACCGTGTACGTGACACACATTGTTACTGATGCAACTGGGGAATATATAATTCTATATACACAGACATCTGGAAAGCTTTCATCTATTCGCGCACGCTATTTGAATTAAGTTTTCAGACGTTTTGGAACATGCCAATTTAGGAGCATCTAAAAGCAGTGGCATTGCAGAGCCAAGTTGAAATTAAGTAAACTTGCAGTCATATTATTGGCAAGTCGTGAAGTGGGTGATCCGTAGTTTATAGAAAGCTAAGTCTCGACATCTACTTCCAATTCAAGATGCGCCCATTTTAACAACCGAATGCGGCGACGAATTCGCATTTTACCGCTAACAATTTGAGACGTTACAAAGAGATCGTAATCGCCCCGCAACAGTACCGTAACCGCACCGCAGCCGCGCCGCAACCGCACCGCAACCGCCCCTCAGCCCATTGAACGATAGCTGCGGTGCCGCCTCGTTTTAATACACATGCGGGCTCTTGGTATTACGTGGAGGTTGACTTATTTAAGCATTGTAAAAGTGTTCAGACCAAACAGAACGTATATTTATGCAAATAAAATGGTAATTTATTAATATGCATGATGAGGCCGATTTTCGTTGTTATTTGACGGAACGTAAAACTAATAAAATGTATATACATGGACATACTTTATATTATATATATATATCTATATATATATATATATATATATATATATATATATACTTATTGATGTATCTTATTATAGTAATAATAAAAACGTTTATTGGTAGAAATGTTTACAGAAATTATATATATGTTTACTTTATTATGATATGTACTTTTTCTTTTTTTTTTCTGGTACCTATGTACATATATTATAATTATATTTACTTATATATTATTATATTATTACGATTATTTAGACTGTATATGATATTATTATTTTATGCTCATACTGGTTAGTTTGTTTATACACAACACCACCGTCCCTTACAGTTTATTTCTTGTTGTTGTGTAACAATAAAGCGTTATCTAATCTAATCATACATAAATACCAGTGAAATTACTGGGCATTATGAGACTTAATAGCTAATTGTCTCAGGGTGACGAGCGCAGTGCAGCGCCGCGCAAGATTTTGCAAAACAAAGTTCTGGGTGCTGCTGTTATTGTTATATGGGCTGGCATGTATGGTATTGCTTACCATCAGGCAAACGACCAGCTCCTGAAAATATAACAAATCGAATAAGATTATCAATAACAATAATATATCAAAGAAAACTAAATGCAAATAATTAAATTGTATAAATAATGATTTTAATAATTATGTTGTTTATCACAACATTAATATAAAAGTGGCGAGGTGCGCCTTCGTGAGTAGAATGACGTGACGGGGCAAACGGCGAATTTAAATAAACTGGAAAACCAGCCTTTTAAATTCTTCTTCTTTTCTGGTGTGGGTGTGTGGCCAACCCTGGTGTTGGAATTTTCAGACCGCAAGTGACATGAGTTGACGTAAACTTGCATCGCAAGTGACCGTCGCGAACGTTTCTTAACCCAGAAAATCTGTTACGAACGGCTAGGCGAGCTACGCTGAGCGTTATACAAATGTCTTGGTCATTGCTATATTTAAAAAAAAATTGAGCTAGTGTGGCTCAGACAGTGAGTGTGGCTCAGTGGGAGCACGTGCGACTTTCGATTCGACGCACCCGAGTTCGAATCCCACTGGCCCCGCACTGGGCCAGCGTGGTGGATTATGGCCCATACTCTTTCTACGAGGGAAGTCCTGAGTCCCAGCAGTGGGACCGTAAAGGCCGATGCTGATGTTAAAATTAAGCAAGATTATCTCCTAAGACGTGAGCACCAGTCGAGGCTTTGTTTCAGCCAATTTAGTTGATAAAATCGTATCGAGTTTAGTAAAAAGTCTGTTCTAACCGGGAATTCATTACGTAGTGACGGGGACGAAGATTGATGGCGGCGGGCGATGTTCGCGATTGAACTCCACAAAGCCGGCTGTAGCCAGCCTAATTGAATTAATAATGATGCTTATGCTTTTGAAAAATTGTTTTGGGATTTAGTAGTTTGAATAGGGTCGGAATAAGGCTATTTTTAACCGACTTCAAAAAAGGAGGAGGTACTCTGTTCGATTGTTTTTTTTTATGTTTGTTACCTCAGAACTCCTTCATTTATGAACCGATTTGAAAAATTCTTTTTGCGTCGGGTTCAGTATAGCTACGAAGTGGTCCCATATAAACTTCATCGATATGTGACCTTGGACTTCGAAGATACATTAAAGTCGGTTTTTGTTCTTTTCTAAAAATTAATTATTGTAGGTAATCTTTAATTTTGAAATTAGCTGGCTACATGAAATAGGCTGCAGATTCAGTAAACTACTATTAATTTATTACTCTCTTCTATTTTAGGGTATTTTATGAGTTAGTGTGCTTTCTGGCGGGAAGTTATTTTATATTATTATGTCGCTCTTTCTCACGGGGTATACACTCGGTCCTTTGGAAGGCTTGCGCGGGGATATGAGTCCAACACGTAGAGGCCTCTTAGAGCATTTAATTTAGATATGTAATGGGTAACACTTATCGGGGACTGTCTCTAAGTGCAACATTAAGAAGATGCAATCAAAGACAGCCCCCGATAAGTGCGAGGACTATTATTGGAGATATGAAAATTACTTATGATTGGGCTATTGAGGTGAATTTTTAAAGGATGTGAACCGGTCTATGATATGAGACTTCGTTATGACTTTATTATTTATTTATTTCATTTTATTTTACATTTTATACATGAATTTTAAATTAAAGCGTCTTTATTCAGAATAAACTTGAATGCAGAAATAAAATAAACGATTTGTTGAATTAATGCTCACTTCAAACCGCAGGCTTGAAAGGTTTTCAAAAGTTCCATAGAAAAACAATAAAAGCCACCGAGTAAAAGCTATACGCGGCACTTATTCGATAGAAGCGCATTCATCTCATTAAATTAAAAAAGGAATATAGCTTATAAAACCTTTGGTTTTAAAAACGCTGATAGCTTGTTAACATTTGCCTTTTAATAAGCAGTTTCTTTAAGGGTCTCGTTTAAAGTTGGTCAAGAGATTTCTTGGGGGTACAAAGGCTTATAAAAAGTTTAATAGTATTTGACTATTACATCGTCGCTAAAGGCAAACGACGACATTTTAATGAGACGATCTTCGGATGAAAGTTGCAAATTAAGTTCTTTCGGTCGTCGGTTCTGTTAATCTGCATTCAAAAGAAGATAAATATAAAGATACTTTATATGTAGAACATTTGTGGTACACAGCATGCAGATCTTAAAATAGTGTGAAGTACGTTACGTTTTGCCTGTATAGGCGTATAAATGGAGATATTATATTTAGTACATTATTATGATGTACTAAATATAATATAATATACCTACCTATATTTGTATATCTATATGTATATTAGTTTAAAATCATTTTCTACTTATTATCTACTGCACACTATCCTCTTTTAAGTGTTGTTTTCCTTACCCTATGGTTGTCTGGAAGAGGTTGCTGCTTAGCGATAAGACCGCCTATTGTGCTTATTGATTATGTGTTACCAACTGTAATTCTGTTTTCTTTTTTAAGTGCAATAAAGTGTTATCTATCTATCTATCTATCTATAGAAAGACATGAAAGTATATGTTAAATAGTGTATCATAGTGTATTAGCATTTTTAGTAGTAACTAGCCGCCACGACCCGCCCCAGTTTCGCGCGGATGCAATTTACTAATGTGGCGTCATTTATTGACGACTTGATTACAAAACAGTGAATTTCCTCTGCTACACAAAAATTTAATTAGAATGTATTGTATCTACAATGTAATGACTGTTTATTTGTTTTGTTTAATTATATATTTGATTGATCTTATATTATTTCAGCTAGCTGACATATTGAATTTGTAAGTTGACTGACTGTGATTGATTTTAATGGTTTTTTTTAATTGCCTGAAATAAATGATTTTTTGTTATGTATTTTTCCTTCCATAAAAATCTCTAAATGACAGTGAAAACGGTATTAAAATCCGTGGCGTGGTTTAGAAGAAGTAAGCGGAGAAACAGAAATTAAAACGCGGATAGTGACTCTGTTACAAGCTTTTTTAACTTGCAATGTTTGTTTGTTTAGGTTCAAGTCTTGCAAGTTGAATCAGAACCACCTTATCCTAGTAGTTGCTGCATACTTGTCAAAGTCCGATGACAATGCAATATTATGGTGAAAGCCAGCTGATCTGAAGATGGAGCCGGATTACTAAAGTTACTATTAGTCTTCTCGGCCACGATCATAGATTATCACTACATTTAAACATCTCTAAATACACAAGACTATTTTTGAAAAATATATTTTTTAAGACAAGCAACAGCATTATAGTAAAAACGAAATCGGAACCGCGAGCAAATTAATCCGGCTCCATGCTCAACAACATGGACTGTTGTTTTGAGTAAGTTAATACAAAATATATTACACTTTTCACCCGCGTATTTCCATGTCCTTTTCCAGGACCTACCCACATACCAAATTTCATCAAAATCCGTTCAGTAGTTTTTGCGTGATTGAGTAATCCATCCATCAATCCTCAAACATCCGCGTTTATAATATTCGTAGGATTAACTTTAGTCTGTGTTTAAATGGATTTAATTTCTTTATTGTATATGAAAGTAATTCTTTCATTGATATTTTTTGTCCAAAACACCGTTTACAATACCATAAGCTCCCGTGACAGTTGTGACGTCAGTTCCATTACAGATATATAAATCCGTAAGCTGAAGTCTTTCCTTTACATTATGTATATGCCTCGAGACGTTTTCGCAGACGTTTGCAAGCTACGCGCCATAAAAATGCCTCTATTGTCAAGCGCCTGTGAAATACGAGCACCTGGAACGTAATTCAATTTCTGAACCGAATATCTACGTAGGATTCGTGGGGGAAAGTGCCTGTAGTCGAACTATAAGCGCTTCAGCTATAGAAATGCTTGATTGCATAGTGAGCACAACATATCGACTGCGTATATAATTGTAAATCTAAATACGTGTAAACAAACCTCTTGAACCCCGAAACAACAGGGGATGAAGTGTTGAAGTACATCAAAGAAACGCTTCATGGACGGATCCAGGGACAGATAGCAATGCGACTGTCGAGGCTGGAGTCGACTAGGACCACTGAATCTCCAAGTTCCAACGGTGCATAAAGAACTGTTTCTGAATTCTGACTTCTGGCCTGTAGGGGTAGTATACCGGAGAAACAGGGAAGAAGCGAAATTTTTGAACCCTGTGAAGTAGTGTGTGTTAATTATTAAATGTTGTGTTATATTTTTGTATGTTTGCTAGTCTGTAAGGTTACCTATTCTATGGGCCTCTGTTAATTTTACTTTGTTGTACTTTAATATTGCCTGAAATAAAGAGTTTAATAATAATAATAAAGCATCTTCAGCGTCAGCCTCTGTGGTGTAGTGGTTGGGCAGGTTGGCTCAAATCTTATACACCACTGAGGTTGCGGGTTCGATTCCCGCGACGGTACAAATGTTTGTGCACAGAAAAAAAGCATTTCTTTTGTGTCTGGGTGTTGTGGGACCATTGTCCTTGTTCCTGGTTCCCTAGATACAGGGAATCCTAGTTAGAAGCCAGGCACGGACCGTAGAATGCAGATCACATTCAGTACGATAGGCCCTTTGAACACATGGATAACATTTAAAGCTTCTAAAGGGGCAAGTGCTATAACGGAGTAGCCGCTAGAGCTGCAGATGAATACAGATATCCACACAATAGAAGGGTGAAGGACAAGTGGTATCAGAACTTCGTTTCACAAATACTTGTAAGGGACGCTTGGACCAATTAAAAAATTACATCGTACTTAATAATTCTATCTCAGTCCCGCAAGTAATACATAAGACGACATTACCTAGCAAAAGATGACACCAAAAAAATCAAAATCTCTTTAATCATTTTGGCATCACAGACGCACTCATGAACGTCAAATTATCACAATGACTCTACCACCGTAACGGAAAAATAACCACTACTCAGAAGATACGGCAAGAAACTGAGGGGCATTTTTTTAGAAATTTTGTTACAATTTTTTGGGGTTTTACTATGTTATGTTTCTTATGAACCAGTTGGTTACTGTGCAGAAGTGGAATGTTCCAAGCATCTTTGTCTTCTATGTAATTACGAACAGTGTAGTATTCTTTTCTCATTAGAACATTCTTAACGCGTAATTTGAATACACATATAAAATACACAGGTATAAGGGCAAAGCAAAATAGTCATGAAATGTCGATGAACTGTAGCCTAAGTAAACAGTTGAACTAAATCGAATTGCTTTTTATCTCCTACTATCAAAAGCCGGTGATTCCATAATCCGATTCGATGACGGTTGTTATCTGAATGATACGATTTGCATTAAGTCGGCAAAAGGCGGAATAGGCTTTCGAGATTTACATTTTGTTTTGACAGCTTGTGTTAGAATATAAATTATTTATCAGGTACTTTAAACCCAAAATGTATTTTATAACCTAATGCCCGGCATGCGTTGCAATGCATCTGTAATTAATCTAATGGAATCAGGCGTGACGTTGCGGAAGTTCATCTCAAAACTGAAACACAATGAAAGTATGTAGTGTAATTTCGCTAAATATTATGTAGGTTGTTTAATATGTATGAGGGTAGATAGCAAATGTAAAATGAATTAATATATAAAATGTTTAAATAATCCCTCAGTTATTTTTTTTCATCTGAAATATTTTTTCAGAATCCTTCACGCATTTCCTACGCAAACGCATAGAAGACGAACAAACAAACACTCATTTTAATATATTAAAGATATCAAGCTAATGAAAAACTCATTAAATACAAATTAGTTTTAACAATCGGTGCAAGTCGCTAATGAAATGGAAACCCTTTGTCAACCGAATTCAAATATTCAAACATGTCCAACACAGTTCCAACCTAAGAGATTACGATGTTGAATTAGTTTGGTTTCCAAAGCGTTTGTAACTAGTTAGTTCGATTTGCTTAGGAGGTTTTAAAAAGGCTTGCCTTTGGATTAAAACATGGAGTAAAATAAAATACCTACATATATTGCATGTAGATTTCTGGAGGTATAGGCCAGTTCATAATACAAAACACTGGTAGGTTTCTCGTATGCGAGAGGCCGTCTGGGTGGGTACCGCCGCTTTGCCAGTTATTCAGCCGCCAAGCAGTAGTGCCCAAGCATTACTGTGTTCCGGTTTGTAGGGCATTGTAGCCAGCGAACTTACTGGGCATTATAAGACTCAACTGCTAATTGTCTTAGGGTGACGAGCGCAGTGCAGCGCCGCGCAGGATTTTGCAAAACAAAGTTCTGGTTGGTGCTGTTATTGTTATGGGCTGGCGTATTGCTTACCATCAGGCAAACGACCAGCTCTCGTCAGTCAATTACATAAAGATAAAAAATGCGCTATTCGTATTTCCTATCCATGCTGATGAATAATTCTGTGGAAATAAGGTAAAAACTAGGACTCCCTGTATCTAGGGATCAAGGAACCACGAGAATCATGGCCCCACAACACCCAGATACGAAACAAATGCTTGCATTTTTTTCTGTGCACAAACTCGAACCCGCAACCTTAGTAGTAGTATGAGATTTGAGCCAACCTGCCCGAACACTACACTACAGAGGCTATAAAAAGACGAACACGTGAGTGTTGTTGAAAATAATATTGATGTAATAAAGGACATGAATTTCAATTTAGTTAGTGTTGTCAGTTCAAATAACATGAGCAATGAAAATCGGGATCATCAAACAAAAGTAAATGTTATTGATAAATTAACATTTCATTTGCATGTTACCCCATGCCTACTGTTTGATCTGGAAAAGCTTCAGCTTCAACTTTGACAATGTTTGGCTGAACATTACTACTACTATATAACTACATTGAATTATACAGACCTTTCGCGAAGTTACAAATGTAGCTAGATACTAAAATTGTTTGGGATGATGATAGAAGTTCTGTTAAAAATCATTCCCACGGAGATTCTGTTTAAGACAAACACGCGTTATACAATTTGAAGTAGGTAGGTAAGTAGTTATTGATATTTTGATTTGCCATTCCGAATGGCATTAACCACCCAGACATAGAGTCCAAATTGCGATAGAATTTAGGTTCGACTTCTTCCAAGTCTTCTACCAGGTAAATATTAACTCCAGCGAGTCGAACCATGAAAACTTGGGATTTCTTGTTTCAATGAGTCGAACCAGGTGGACTGGTCGTCGTGGTTCGACTATGAACTCGGACCACGTGGCCTTGGAATCCAGTAATCCACGTGATTCGATTCTATAATCGAACCAACTGGAAAGAAAGTTCGCATAGTTCGATTGATCGAACCATGCGTCAAGTGGTCACAGCTCTCTCTACTGAATCTTACTATTTCCCAGCTGTACCGATGTACCTCACGGATGTAGCACAGTTTCCCTGAGGAGGTGTCGCTGCAACATGTCACAGTCCCGACACTACTGTGTAAATGGGGTCACTGTAAAATTAAACGTACACAGCTGTTTCGTAAGACAAATTGTCTTGCGGCAAGACCTGCCAGAAATAATCTATTCGCAGCTTAATTATAAAATGCTTTATCATCATCATCAGTCTATTACGTACCCACTATTGGAACATGGGCCTTCTCCCAGAGAGAGAGAGAGAGAGAGTATGAGCCACCACATGTCACAATGTCTTTGAATTTTGTAATTCTTAGACATGCCGGTTTACTCGCGATGTTTTCTGTCACCGTTTTTAGAGCGAGTGTTAAATCTGCACTTAATTTAAGAAAGTCATTGATGTGCGGTCTAGCGAGATTCGAACTCCGATACGTCGCGCGCGTCCGTACCCAAGAGTTTCCATTTAGCCACACTCGGTTTTCGTATAAAATACTTATGACTTAAAACATGGGGTACTATATCGAGTGGGAGATGCACGATATTATTCGTATCTAAAAATTCCCAGAACAGATCTTCAATATTCAAAGGGCCATGCCGCAAGAATTCTCTCAAGCAGATATAATTATCGTGGCAAGTGCGGCAAAGTAGGTAAGGTCGGAGGCAGGCGATTTTATTACAAAAGCTTTCGAAAGACACGACTTCGGCAGTTTTGGCAAGCTAAGAGAAATACGTTTAAAAGTATTTCTACATATTACTCGTACAATGCTAACTTCTATTAATTTTCTAGTCTGCTAGCTGCGCCTTACGGTTTCACCCGCGTGGGGTTTTCCGGCATATAAAGTATTCTTTGTTGTATTCCAGGATCTAAAGTATCTACTTACAAAATTTCATCAAAATTCGTATTTGCGTGATCGACTCATATCAACCACTTCTGCACTAAGTGAACATGGATGACATATATTGACGGCGCCACTTTCAACGTCGCAGTGACGTCGAGATTTATCTTGACCAATCATATTGCAAGAAACTATTAGTTTCAACTTTGACCACGTCCATCAATAACTTTTTCGCACTATAGAATCGTTTGGTTCTGTGCTTTCATTTTCCCTTTCTGGATAGACACATGATTGCCCGATGCTATAAACAACAAAGAAAAAAAGAGATTAGAAAAACAAATAGATTTATTAAGCAATTACCATTGACCAAGCTTACAGAAAGTCGCAGTAAATTAGAGTAAATCCCACCAACGACGACGGTTCTTCCGCATCGAATAATCAATCAAATACCTATTTATTTCTTTGGCAAATATTTGCGACCTCGCTCTTCTCGTTACCTTTTTCCGGAAAAATAAACTCGCTTCGTAACGGAGTTCGTATAAGTGTTAACTATGCATTTTATTGCACACTTTACATAATTATCCACTTTAGCTGCACTGTTTTAAAATTAAACGAAGTTCTAGAATGATTATAATCTCCTCGCGAATGGGGTTCAAAATGTTTCACAACGTAAGCGCTGAAAAAGTCTATTAGAAACATGGCGTAATAAAACTTACCGGAACTCATTATTTCATTAAAGGTTTATTGACTAGAAGTCATTAAAAAGATCGGTCCACCATTCCGCCTCGGTAGGTATTTAATTTACAGGGCATTTTCATTTGGAACACGTCCAACTCAACCCTAGCACACCCGCCCGAGGAACTTATTTGAAAAGTTTTCATTAAACGGTTTTTTAAGAAAGAACTTTTGATGGTCCTAAAAATGTTCTTTTATTCTGCTAGATTTAGTATCATAGTCAATTTTGCATCTAGAACTCACGTTGTTTGGCCTACTTTTTGCACTGGTAGAGACAGTTTTCGCTTTTTTTTTCAGCACTCAGACTTCAATTTGAGTATAGGAAAGAAATGGGTAAACATACTTAAATTTTTTCAAAGTCATGTTAACATAAGTTAAAATTTTTGACATATTTTATTTCTATCATGTGTTTATGACCTTTAAAAGTGCACTTTTGTGCCTATTTAATAAATGATATTTGACTTTGACTTTACTTTGAACATAATAATATAGGTAATTTAAAAAAAAGGTTTTAATAACAGGTAAACTGCCAAGTACAATTTATTGGTATATTCGGAAGTTTATATCATCCAACCTTTCAACGTTTTCAACTAGTTTCCAATCAACTAAGATCCGACATTTATACGAAGGCTTGAATAAAACGTTATGTTGTTCAAAAAACATCTAAAATATATCAATCAGAATACATATCATCAGGGATACCTCAAAATCAGGAGACTTCCTGATAAATCAGGAGACTTGGCAACACTGCTACTGTTACCAATCTATATTTGAGATGTAATATTACGGTCAGTTACTTTTGCCCTTGACTGACACACACTTGTTCGCATGGTTAATCTTGAATAGCCACTACGTCTGTTCCTTTTATAAACCAAACCACATGGCTGCTCCAGTTAAGTCGATTCGTCGATGTCTTTTGTTGGATACTACAAGTAATATTGTTTTTGCAAAATTATGAAGCAGCCTCGTGAGATATGGTAATCTGACACGTTTTCAATTTATTAAGTTTTTCAAGGACTCAATCATTTATCAAGCTTTGACAAGCGTATACCTAATAATAAATTATAGATCAAGTTTGGAGAGAAAACTAAGACGAAAACAATAGGAAACTTGGCGCAATAAAGTTCTCTAGATACACAAAAAAAAGATACTGCTAACAGTCTGTAACCTTTTTCATAATCCGAAATTGATAGTCGGAACAGTATAGTATATTTTTCATATTTCGAGACTGATAGTCATGGAATGTCCAAGAGCTTCTTTAATACAAAGTTTTTTTTTTCGGGTTTAGACATTAGTGATTATTTTCTTTGTTCGGGTTTAACGTCAAAGACAAGGTTAAACTAGCGGCTCTACTTCAAATTGATTTGTAAATATAAGTTCCGTTCTTGGCCATTCAACTTTGGAAGACAATGGTCTAGCTTCTCGCACCCTTACATCAAATCAGCTTATCTTCAAGTATAAAGAAGTGTTCATCACGGGAAATAATTAAATTGATTTTGAAGAATCAAAGTTATTCGAGAGCAGAAAACTTTCTAACGAATTGGAACACGGGGTTGATGAAAAAGCACTAGAGTTGAAGTAGCTCTTATTAAATGTGACAGCTGCTGAAGCTGTCGAATATTCCGTTAAGCAAGTTTTAAGTTTCTCTAGACGTTTCTGGATTCTAGCTATTTATTGAAACTTGAAGTAAGTTTCAGAAGTTTGAAGTACTCTGTTGATTTTACCGCTTTGACAGTTATTCTGCTGACAAGCAGTAGTGCGAAAGCATTACTGTGTTTCAGTTTAAATGGCATTATATGAAATCGGGTTGGGACAATGCGACTAAATACACTTCTAAGTGTATATAATATACATATCTCACACGATTTTGTTTACGTCTTAATAATGTGAGTGACTAACTTAGAAGAAATTATTGTATTTATATTATTTTTGGAAATAAAATGATTATGATTATTATTATTTTTCATTCGTATGGTTTCATAGTCATTATGATCCCCATTTTTATCACAATCTAGCCAATTGATTAGGCTAATAAGCAATTTACTTTTAACTTAAACTGCTAGATAAGCTAATATTAAGAATGTGTCCATTAACACTTTTCTTATTGTCTCTATTAAAGCAAAGACACTTTGTTCTTGTGTTTTGTATGGGTAGCACTCGTACTACATTACACTAACTCACTAACACTAGACACTACACTAACTGAAACGGTTTTGTTCTCTTAAGTCTTCTTACTATATCCGATTATGATTATGATTATGATTAATGTAGGAAAAAAGGATGTGGATAGTGTTGTCTTTTCAATCACGCATGAATGTAGATAATCGATCGATGATCAGTGTTGTGATAAAAATCAAGTTCAGGCTGCTCAGGGTGACGAGAGCCATGTAGCGCCGCGCAGAATTTAGAAAAATAAAGTTCTGGGTCAACTGTTATGGGCAGGCGTGTTGCATCACATCAAATGAACGAGCTGCTCATTTCGTAACTCAATTACTATGATAAAAGCATACTCCGTAAGCAGTTTTTGTTGTGAAATGAATGTTCGATGTTTTTTGACTTCCGTTCGGACAACCGTTGGAGTAGATGTGTCCTTGAGTGGAGACCGCGAATCGGCAAGCTTAGTGTAGGACGACCACCGGCCAGGTGGAGCCACAACCTACAAGAGGCGGCTGGAAGAAACTGGATGAGAAGAGCCGAAGACCGGGCTCTGTGGCGTTCATTGGGCTAGGCCTATGTCCAGCAGTGGACAAATACAGGCTGATGATGATGATGTACTCGTACTTGGACTTAACCAAAAATTAAGCACAGAACCCGCTGTGATAAGAAGCAACATTTCTTTTCCCTTCAAATTCCCTTTAGTTCGGACTTTTCCTTGTTTCAGTTCAATTTGATAAGATTTTATTAATTGGTTCTAGGTAGATACTTCGAAAATTCTGTAGGTCTACCGTTCTTAGAAATTTGGAGTAATCAAAAAGTTATCTTCAAGGGCCAGCGCACTGGTCCAAAATAAGATTCGGGCTTTCAGCGTAAATTAGTTTGTAAAATTTTTGAAGTTACCAAAGTGATAATATTTTCAAATATTATTTCATTTAAGCTAGAAGGTTATTACGCGAGCTGTTGAAATTCTTCAGAAGGAAGTATTTGCAAGCAAGTTATTGAGTGAGTTATTGAAAGAAGTTATTTTTCCAGACGGAGCGTGTTCGACTCGCGACGTTGACAAATCTAACGGTTTTATGAACGTCAAGGGAAATTACTTTAAACGTGCATTTCCCTAACACCGGTTCGCGGCTCGAACATACAGAGACTCGAGGGACCTCATTATCAAATCACGGTTCAATATCTCGCGCAAACTCTTGGGTTCGTTCGATTTATGTCAGTTTAAAGAAAACTTTTGGGTTCGCATTGTCAGCGAAAATGCTGATGTCTTACAATGGACGGAGAGCAGGATATTGTCATTCGTAATGATGGGCAAAATTATTATTATTATTTAATATTTACTGCACTATTACAAGTAATGTACAAAAGGAGAACTTAACGATAAAACATTTTCTTCTCGTTATCCAGTGACGGCAAAAGAAAGTTACGAAGCGTGCATCAAAATGTTTTTAAAAACAAAAAGGGAAACAAAATAAATCTCGTAAACATATTATCGTAAAACAAGAGCATAAACTTATCATCAGACTTATCACTTATAGTAATAAGTGATCATTCTGAGATCACTTATCATCAGACTATTGATTTTTAAGCTTATCTCTGGCGTGTAAATTATTTTTAAGTAACCTTAAAATATTTCATAATTTTTTTTGTTATTTTTGTAAAGAAATTATAACATTATGATATTTTATAAATATCATAACTTTGTGTACTATATTCTTATACTTGACGAGACTTAATATATGATGTGTCGGTGCGCAGTGCTACGCAGTACGTTCTATGACAATTAAAGTTCTGGGTGGCATTGCAATTGGTGGCGTGGCGCTTGCCATCAGGCGAACGACTAGCTCGTCTCATTATTCAGTTCCAAAATAAAATAGTTCAACTTGAAATCTAATGTAATATTTTTGAGACGGCAATATATTTTATTTAAAATAGGAATATATTTTCTTTATAATAACTTATGTATTGCAATTATATTTTGTTATTAATTAGTGTAATTGACATGAGCCGTACCATTGTTAAATAAATAAATGTAATAATGTTTGATATGGACACAAACTGGCTATTTTGTATAAATTCACTTTAAGGCAACATTCTAGAGAGTATGAATACGAAACCAAGGCAGAAGTTGTTATTTTATTGAAGAAAATTGTAATTTCTGGTTAGAGTGACGCAAATCGCGGAAAAGCTGCGCTTGGGGAAAAGCCGCCAAGTGAAATGAAATAATAACAGGGAAAGAAATGTGCGGAATTTTTTCTCGTATTTTACAATTTTGAGATATTTGTAGGTAAAAGTTTATTGGGTTGTTGCGGAAAATTCTTTCGATGGCTCCTTTTTTATGGAATTGAGTTGTGAGACGAACATGTCGTTCGCCTAATGGTTTACTTACAAAAGTATATCATTACGAGAAGAAAAGCAGAGTTATGAAACAAATTTTTACCGAGGGGTAAAATGGCTTGGCATTTTTTGTATACGGTATAGTTTTGATAAATTTACCTTTAAGGTTTGTGGTAAAATAGTGGCGGGGCAGAGGAAATGTATTCTAAGTTTTGAAAAAAAAAAAATATTTTTTTAAAAACGGCATGCAGTTGCATGAAACGACATGAGGCAAATGCCTGACCTGGCCATAGAAAAGAATTTTCTACAAACACTGAATCGGTGAATTCTCTCTAGCTTTCATTTCTTTGGACGTGTTATTTCAAGAGATGTTCCTCAAGAATGCGGCTTATTGCACTAATCCATTAATGGATTTGATGCCACTTTATTCATCGGTGGATATCATTCCGCTCACTATTCCACTCCAAAATAATTTAATGCATAAATAACTCAAAATAAACTTGCAGCGAGTGATTCGTTCTGACTCGTTAGACTCGTTTGTATGAATTCAAATAGGTATCTGTTTTAATAAATAGATAAGCATAGTCCTCGATAAAACTTTTAAACATTGTTTCTGCAAAATCATCATTTCAACACTATTCTGAATTCAATTGAACAAGTAAAATGAACTCGCAAGACAGATTTAGTTCAAAAAGTTCACTTTTCCAGGGCCCCAATTCACTATGACAATTTGACGATTCCTTGCTTCGAAATTACGTCGATTCCTTCATTAATAAACGACATCTCTATGACGCATACATATATTCATATATATGACGCATCAAGGAGAATAAATTTCGCAGATGTCGTTTATTAATTAAGGAATCGACGTTTCCTCGAAGTAAGGAATCGCCAAGTTGTCATAGTGAACTGGGGCCCTGAAGGAAAATTAAATAAAAGTGTATTTATTCGTCTGGAACTTAATAAGTGAGGTGACAGTTCAAAATGTTGTCTAGTCATGTTAATACTAGCTGAGTGAGATTGCTCGCTCGTGTGGCGAGACCTTAATCGAAAAATTCTTGCAGACATTCCACGAGCATCTGCATGGAGGATCGAATGAAATTGAACGAATAGTTTGTCAGGCGACATTTTCATGACAAAAAGGATCTCCTATATTGTAAAAAGTAATATGGTCAGCCACTTTAATCCTGTACTAACCTCTATACCTCTACTTGTTCTTAAGACTTGCTAGTCTTGTTACTTAGTTGCATTAAAAAAACCATTTTAGTCAAAATAATACTGCAGTATTTTTTGCCAAGCTAAGGCCCAAATATAAACCCAAATATAATCAAAATCACTACGTTTTTTGTACCTTATATACATAACATATCGTCGGCTAGTAAACAACACCGCGCAAGTAATATTCTACTACTTTACAGGAAACACTGGTGGCTGGTGACTGGTGGTAGGTTTCTCGTATGCGAGAGGCCGTCTGGGTGGGTACCACCGCTTTGCGAGTTATTCAGCCGCCAAGCGGTAGTGCGCAAGCATTACTGTGTTCCGGCTTGAAGGGCATTGTAGCTAGCGAAATTACTGGGCATTATGAGACTCAACAGCTACCTAATTGTCTCAGAGTGACGAGCGCAGTACAGCGCCGCGCAGGATTTTGCAAAACAAAGTTCTGGGTGGTGCTGTTATTGTTATGGGCTGGCGTATTGCTTACCATCAGGCAAACGACCAGCTCGTCTCGTCATTCAGTTACATAGAAAAAAACAACTGCATCCAATGGCATTTGAATGTCATATTTGCCAAATTTCGACTTGAACGGTGTTGTTTGCTAGCCGACGATATACTGGTATTGTGGAAGTCGATTGTGTCATCCGATACATTTGACTCAAAGAGAGTTCGCAGAAGGTACGGTGATAATATTATGATCGTTAGAATATGAAAGGCAGTTCGGGTTACTCGCATCCTGTCTTAAGCGTAAACAAGAGGGTGTAAAGAAAGCCTCGTCAAAGGATTTAATTAAAACGATTCTCGAAAATGGAAGTAACAAGGAAGAAAGTTTATAATGAATCGGAAGACGAAGTTGATAAAATCTCTCAAGACCGACCGCAGCGACCGCTAGACTCGGAGCAGCAAATCTTATTAAGAGTCACAGAAGCTCACAAGAGCTGTCAACCGATCCTCTAAAGTTCCGAGATTTCAGATTATATTTATAGAAGCTTGAAACGAACTTAACGATAAAATTGTTTTGCGAAAATTGCAGCGATGATTGAATGCGATGAGTGTTGGAAACAATCTCAATCAACTCCAGATAACTCAGTTTTAAGCCATTTTGCTGAAAATATGATTTATCGTAGACAACAGAGGAAACTGCGGTTTTTGTTATTTTATTTTTGCGATATAATTTACTTGAGTAACTTAATTGGTTTTTAACCGACTTCAAAAAGGAGGAGGTTCTCTGTTCGATGGTATTTTTTTATGTTTATTACCTCAGAACTCCGTCATTTATGACATGACAGATACATTGAAGTCGGTTTTTTTTCTAAAAAATAATTATGTACTGTTTGTTTATCTCAGAGACTTTGTTAAATATAACTTTTCTGTGGTAAATAAACAAGTTTTTTTAAATACACTTTCAAGCAAGCTTTTAAACTTCTAAACAAGAAGTTTAAAAACGTTCGAAGTATCCAAGTTATTCAGTGAGTTATTGAAAAAGTACTTCACATGGATCGCGTTCGGCTCGCGACGTTGACAAATTGCCTTGAGAACATCAAGAGACATTATTTTAAACGCCCACCTCTCCACCTCGGGGGGGGGGGGGAGGGGGGGGGGTTCAGCGAACTGTAGTACAGCAGTAATATAGACTGGTGGTCGGGCTTGAGAGACTATCCTACCTACAAACATACCTATGTTATACCAGTTTGATGCTGTCTCACAAGATTTATATTCAGATAGTTTCAAATAATTTCATTAAAATAATTATTTGAGCGAGTGTGGCTTTGTGAGCGAGTGTGGCTCAGTGGGAGAACGTGCGACTTTCCATCCGACGCACCCTAGTTCGAATAACGCTGGCCTCGCACCACTGACTTTCTTAAGTTTTGTGCGGATTTAACACTAGCTCTAAAAACGGTGAAGGAAAACATCGTGAGGAAACCGGCATATCCATGCCACGTGACAGGCATGTGACATCCACCAACCCGCACTGGGCCAGCGTGGTGGATTATGGCCCATATTCTCTCTATGAGAGAAGGCCCGCATCCCAGCAGTGGGAACGTGATGGGCTGATGATGATGATAATGAAATATTTTCGGGCTCTGTTCTGGTAAGAATGGCACGTCGAAACAATAAATTTGTGTAAGAATCACAAACCAGACTGTCCGTTTATTCATATACAATTTAGAAACAATATTTGAGAGGAATTGTCCCCGTGGAAAATGGTTTACTCAAAGAAAATAATCTAATTTCTGGTTAGAGTGACGCAAATTAGGGCTATGTTACGCCTGCGGGAAATGCCGCCAAGTAAAATGAAATAATAACTGCGAACATAAATACGAAAAATTTCTCGTTTTTCTTTCATTATTTCTTCTTTTACCTGTACCTCCGTAGGTAGCACCTACGGAGCTTGTTTGGATTTAAGTGAAATTTGGAATGGAGATAGCTGGATAGCACATGAGTAAATAAATAAATACGCCCAACAATCACGTACATATATCCTGGCCCCTAACTAGGATTCCTTGTATCTAGGGAACCAGGAACCATGAGGACCATGGTCCCACAACACCCAGACACGAAACATATGCTTGCGCTTATTTTTTTTCTGTGCGCAAACATTTGTCCCGTCGTGGGAATCAAACCCGCAACGTCAATGATGTATGTGATTTGAGCCAACCTGCCCAACCACCACACTAAAGAGGCTGTCATCAAGCATATAGGCTCATAATACATATTTTTATCCCGGGAAACCGCAGCTAGTATGTTTATATAGCAATAATTATGGCCTTATCTCTTTTTGAGACAATGTCTTAGCAGTGGGAACGCGGGCTGATGATAACAATAAATACCTAATGGGTTTGAAATGAGATTTAACTGATTCAATTAAAAACTGATAGTATGAGGTATATTTTTTTTAGCAAACGCAACTTCGTAGGTATAAGGTTTACCAAATGGGATTTATTTAATCAAAGGAAACTACACAACTGGCACGGAAAACAATCAAACGAGCCAGAGGTTATTTAAATATATTTACTAACATTAGTTTTTATAAACAAAGCAACTTTAGATTTATGTCATGTACCTACTGACAAAAACTGTGGGCACTCGTCTGGAATAAACATTTTTATTTTTATTAAAGACTACCCGCGGTTTCATCCCCGGTTTTTCGGGATAAAAAGAACCCTATGTCCTTTTCTAGGACCTAAAGAATTTACACACTAAATGTCATCAAAATCCGTTCAGTAGTTTTAAGCCTCCATCCATCCATCCATCCTTACAAACTTTCACATGAATAATAAGTAAGATAGTAGGATATAGTCGGACTCTATGCAACATAATTGTAACGTGTTACAGTTAGGCGAAACGGTTTTGTATAGTTTCGAGTTTGGCAAACTTAGTTTCGCGGTGTTGTTCTAAAGTTCGGCTTATTTGCAGAAAACTCGGAACAGCAAAATGAAGTGCCTCGTTTTGCAGTAGAGACGAATTCCCTACAAGTTTTATACTAAAGTCCTATAATGTACCTACTTCTACAAAATTATGTTAATAACACCGTCCATATACATTTTTTGGTCTACGTTTCTCCACTTCTGGGTAGTCTGGAAGAGATCGCTTTGAGCGATAAGACCGCCCATTGTGACACTAGTATTAAGTTAATGGTTATTTTAGTTTTAATTGTTTCTATATTATGGTGTTATAATAAATAGTTATTCTATTCTCTTCTATTCTAAAGCCTCTTTAGTTTATCTACTTTCATTTCCGTGGACGCGTATTTTCAGAAGGCTTTGTTCGTAGAATGTACTCGCATAAAAGTGACTTACTGCAGTCGTAAAAAGGACGTCAGTACAAATAGATGTGTAACATCCGATGTTCGTAAGTTTCACTTATATCTTTGACTTTATAGAGAACTATTTTATCGCTAAGAAAAATAATTTATTAGTTGAAGGGCATTGTAGCCACCGAAATTACGGGGCATATAAAGACTTAATATCCGATGTCTCAGGGTGATGAGCGCAATGCAGTGCTACGCAGTGCTTTTTATGGTATTATAAGCTCTGTGCGGAAATGGAATTGTTATGGACAGAAGACGTGGCGCTTATCATAAGGCAAACGACATGCTCTTACCATCACTCAGATCCATAAAACAAGAAAGTCATGGATAAAAACCTAAACCACGTTTTTGTGCGCCTTTTGAGTTTATGTAGGTATTGCATGCTATGATAAATGGATTTAGAATGCATTTGTTATAGTGTTAAGTTACCCTGAAAGTTTCAGCCGGATCGGGGTGTGCTAGAAATTTGAGTTGCAAGATTCCATCCGGAACAACAGACAGACAGTATAAACTAACAAGAAAGTGACTTAATATAAACGTGGTAAAACAAACACGAAATAACCAGTCAGCAATCAGTTTAAAGCTCATTTTTAAAGCATATTTTACAATATTTTAAATTTGATTTGTTAAAATTGCACTCGACTCCCAAGACACAGGCCTCGTGCTTAGTTTGGGGATCGCCAATAACTCTATTTTTTTTTTCTAGATAATAAGTATTATGTCCTATTTGTAAGAAAAATTTGTAAATTTTCTTCTGGCAATAAATAATCTTATCTTAAATTATCTTATCTAATCTTATTTACGCCTCTTCTTCTTCTTCTTTTTCAGCCCTTTTTATCTCACTGTTGAGTATAGCGCCACCCCTTCATTTACGCCTATTTATATTTAAATGTTGCTAGTATACCTATCCCTTAGAGGCGGGATTAGAACTACCACAGCTGCCAATTCAGTACTCCCCAGGTAGAGATTACGAAAGCTCCTGGGATAAAGGACACATCTGTTATTCAAGCTTATCTCAGAGTCCACTATTCCTTACATTAAATCCCAGACAAAATTAAGGCAGAGCTTAAGATATTATAAAAATGAGCCTGAAGCCGGTGAAAGTTGCGGACGCTGTTTAAGACGATGTTTGTAGAACTTAGTTTGTGAAGCACCACTACTGATGATCCACTCGCAAGCTACAATTTGGATTGTATTCTCGTATAAGCAATTCAATTCAATTCATTTTTTGCAGTCATATACGTACATTGTGAGAGCGAGTGTGGCTCAGTGGGAACACGTGCGACCCCGCTGGTCCCACACCACTGCCTTTCCTAACTTATGTGTGGATTTCACTTTAACATTCGCTCTAAAAACATTGAAGGAAAACATGTTGAGGAAACCGGCATGTCCAAAAATTAATCCCCAAAATTCAAGAACAACAATAGCATTAAGTCATTCCTTGTACCATTTTGTGCAAATCTATTAAATAAATAAATAAACATGTGACATCCACCAACCCGCGCTGGGCTAGCGTTTTTATTTTATTACCTTATAGGCAAAGATTTGACCGCTGTCTCACCTGATGGAAAGTGATGAGCGTGGTGAATTATGGCCCATAACTCTCTACGAGGGAAGGCCCGAGTCCCAGCAGTGGGAACGTAATGAGCTGATGATGATGATGATGATAATATGTGCATTATAAGCACAGTTATTAACGTGTGTAAGATAGCATATGACCCTAATTGCGCACAGCAGTATTGCATTAAAGGCGGGCGAAATATTTGATAACTACGAATAAATTTATTTTAGTTTATTGTGTAGGTAAGTGTATAGTTTTATCCTTAAAAACTCGTCTAGGGTGTAATTACACTTGTCAATTATTAGGGTCTTTAGATTACTTAGGAAAATATTATCTTTTTCTTTACTCCTTTGTTTGTCGGGTATTTTGTTTTAGTTTTTTACTGCCATTGTATTTGTTCCTGAGCTGTGGATTTTTAATTTCCTGGTTGAGATTATATTCATGTCTTGTCGTAAACCTCGGCTGATCTATCCTTTTTTGTTTAATAGGGGATATTTCGTATGAATTTCATCATCATCATCATCAGCCTATCATGTTCCCACTGCTGGGACATGGGCCTTCTCTGAGAGAGAGAGAGAAAGAATGGGCCATAATCCACCACGCTGGCCCAGTGCGGGTTGGTGGATGTCACATGTCATTGACATTTTGTGAAAAATTCTTGGACATGCCGATTTCCTCACGATGTTTTCCTTCACCGTTTTTAGAGCTAGTGTTAAATCCGCACATAACTTAAGAAAGTCGAGTGGTGCGGGGCCAGCGGAATTCGAACTCGGGTGCGTCGGATCGAAAGTCGCACGAGCTCCCACTGAGCAACACTCGCTCTCAATCGTATGAATTTACTTATTTTTAATTACTTTATCATTATACATGATATGCCTATCGACAGCCCCTGTGGTGTAGTGGTTGGGCAAGTTGACTTAAATCTCATACACCACTGAAGTTGCAGGTTCGATTTCCGCGACGGAGCTAAAGATTGTACACAGAAAAAAAATCGTTTGTTTCGTATCTGGGTGTTGTGGGACGATGGCCCTCATATTTCCTGGTTCCCTAGACACAGAATCTTAGTTAGGGGCCAGGATCTATGTATGTAATCGTTGGGCGTATCCTAATATATCTATATAATAAAAGAACAGGGTTTTTTTCTACAATCATCGCACAGCCGAAACCGCTTAACATAGAAACCTGAAATTTGGACCACGTATTCTACAAGTAGTGAAGGCGTCATTTAAGAACAGATTTTTCGAAATTTGACCTTTAAATGGGTCAAATGGGGTCATAAAGGATGTATGGGGAAAAAAAATTCTTTTGTCGCACGGTCACGAAACTTTGGCAGTATTTTATGCAAAAGAAATAAAAAAACACCTTTATCACAGTTTTTTGAAAATCAACTCTTAAGGGGGGTTTAGTATGGTTTTTTAGATTGGAATGCGGAAACTATAATGTATATTACAGTGATTGTTTCTTGACCAGTAGTTATCAAATTTTGTGTGAGTATTAAACATGTAAATTATAGGAACTTGTTTTCAGCATTTTGCGAAATTCATCCCCTAAGGTCATTTATTGGGGCCGCAAAGTTTCCATGGTGTAGGTTTTTTTAGTAAAGTTATGAAACTTAGTAAATTGACTAAACATAAGCATATAAAAATACAATTTCAGTAACTTTTCAAAAATCAACCCCTAAGGTAATTAAATAGGGCCGCAAACTTTGTATGGAGTAGGATTTTTTATTAATGCGACACTGTAGCTACAGTAAAGAAACAGGGTAAATAAATTAATTTTGATCAAGTTTAGTAATACATTTTCAGCATTTTTCAAAAATCTACCCCTTACTGGGTTAAACGGGGTGGTAAAGTTTACATTAAAAATCTTTGTTTATAGCGATGAAACTTGGTACATACCTGACAAAACATTATTAGAATGTGATTTACCATTTTTGAAAATCATCCCTTAAAAGAGTTAAACAGGGTGGAAAGTAAAGATTATTATTTTTAAGCTACAACGATGAAATGTGGTGTACGTGGTAAGCAAATGAAATTATAGATGTGTATTTCACCATTTTTTAAAAATCATCCCCTAACAAGCCTAAGCGGGGTGGTAAAATTTGTATAGAAAATCTTTGTATATGAAGTTTCGTGGCTATGATAAAACTTGGTAAAAGAAGATAATTAAAACGTGATTTATAATTTTTGAAAATCATCCCTTAACAGGGTTAAACAGGGTGGAAAGTGAAGATTATTATTTTTAAGCTACAGCGATGAAATGTGGTATATGTGCTTAACCAATGAAATTATAGATATGTATTTTACATTTTGTTTAATCATCCCCCAACAAGCGGGGTGGTAAAGTTTGTATAGAAAATCTTTTATATTTATGAAGTTTGTGGTTAGGTTATGATGAAACTTGGTACATAAACTAAGAAAAAGGAGATAATTAAAACGTGTTTCACATTTTAAATCTACCCTAACCAGGTTTAATAAGGGTATAATGTAGTTACATTTTTTGAAGCTACGATGATGAAATTTGTTTCATATACTCAGACAGATTAACTTTAAGCACCTGTTTCACCATTTTGCTGGAATCATCCCTAAACCGGTTCAAACGGGGTGGTTAAGTTTATATGGAGAATCTTTGTTCATGAAGTTATGGCAATTAAATTTGGTACACAAAGTAAGCAAAAGAAATAAATTGAAACGTAATTCGCCATTTTTTGAAATTCACCATCTAACAAGATTAAAAGAAGGGAAAGTATCAAATATTTTTTAATGCTACGATGTTGAAATTTGTTATAAATATTCAGCCAATAAAATTCTAAACACGTATTCCACCATGTTTTGAAATCATCCCCATAACAGGGTTATACAGGTTGGTAAAGTTTGTATGGAGAATTTTTGTTTATGAAGTTGTAGCAATGAAATTTCGTATACAGACCAAACAAAAGTAATAAATTAAAACGAAACTCACATTATTAATTAACCTCTAAAAACTTTAAACAAGGTGGAATATAACATTTTTTCTAAACCTACGACGTTGAAATTAGGTACATATTCTAATCGAAGATACGCACATGTTTCACCACTTTTTAAACATCTTAAAATGTCTAAACGGGATGGCAAACATTTGTGTGGAAAACCTTTGTTTATAAGGTAAAAGCGAAACTTGGTATAGAGACAAGGCCAAAGAAATGAATTCTAACGTAATGCATTTTTTTACAATTTCCTTATTCGTACAAGACTTTAATTGACTTTTAAATGCAACATTCAGAAAAATAAGAAATTCTAAAGGTGTAGTTAATCGAAGATTTACAAATATTCACTTTTGTAGTTGACCGTACGTGTCGCAGGGAAATGAGGGTATCTGAGATTTCGCGAAATTCCTAGAGATAACACGAAATCATGGTATAATCATGTATGGGAAGGACCACTTCTCTGCGGTCCCACTAGTTTTTAACCCAAGAGTGTATATAAAAAGCGCGGAGTCAGAAGCTTGCGAGAAGTTCCTGAGCAAAACGAGTGCGCAAGGCCAGAATGAAGCGAGGGGGAGAGGTGGCGAGCGTAGTGAGCCGGCGACCTCCCGAGTGGAGTGATGATCGAATGCCCGAGTGGAGCGAAGGGATGACGAAGCGAGAGTTCTGGCGAGAGCCTATTTATCAAAACTGGACGTCGTATTTCTAGGGATTTCGTGAAATCCCTGGTATCTTCATGTCCTTACGACATACAATACTTTTTCTGGAGCTACGATGATTGACCATTGGCCAAAATACTTACATATACTTAGCTTGATTTGAATACCATCCCTACCCTGACAGGTTTAAACGGGTGGTAAAATTTGTATAGAAAATTTATGTTTATAATGTAAGTATTATGTCTATTTAAAACGAGATAAGAGCTAAAAGGGATTGGAATAGGAACGAGATGAATTCGAGATAGGATTGGGATAGAAGCAGGACAAAATCAGCATTTAAAGAAGCGAGAGCTGCCGGAAATAGCCGGGAGCAAAATGCATTATTTCACTAAGCTTACAAAGTCGCGGGCAACAGCTATGTAAATAGAAGATTTAGCTTTCGAAGATTTCTTTTACTCAGGCTTCATGTATGTACATGGCGCCGGACACAAACCGGAGCCGGACCGCGGTTTTGATCATTTACATGACTTTGCACTGCCGTCGCACCGCAGAGTCATGTAAATGATCAAAAACCGGAACCGGTTAGGATCGGAATAGGATCGGGAGCAGAGCGGGACGATAACGGAATAAGAAAGGGACTGTAACATGATAGAAGTGGGAAGGTAACGGAACAGAAACGGTACGGTACGGTAACAAGATAGGAGCGGGACGGGAACTGGAACGGAAATATGGTGGGAAGGAAAATGTCGGAAGCAGGATGAATACTTCACTACGCGTACGAAGTCGCGGGCATCAGCTAGTAATATTATAAATGCGAAAGTTTGTGTGTGTGATGTTTGTTACCAGGTATCACCGTAACTACTGAACGGATTTTGATGAATTTTGGAATAAAGATAGTTTAAGTACTGAATTGAAACATAGGCTATGTTAATTTTAAATAAATTGTTTTCCAAAAAAAACTAAACCGACTTCAAAACCCAAATGGCACTCAAAAGTAAAAAATAAATTAATATAATTATCATAAGCGCTACCCACTCATATATTTGAAGTCGGTGCCAGCCAAGTCTAATAGGTAGCAGATAAATACTATGTATATAGTAAGTACTACTTGAAGGTAGTATCTATCTACTACCTTTTACCTTTTACCTTTTACCTTTTGGCTGGCACCGACTTCAAATATATGAGTGGGTAGCGCTTATGATAATTATATTAATTTATTTTTTACTTTTGAGTGCCATTTGGGTTTTGAAGTCGGTTTAGTTTTTTTTTGAAAAATAATTTATTTTACCATTTTTAGTGAAAAACAAGTTTTAATTAAATTAAATCAAAAAGTTTTTAAAGACAAGCTTTTATGATCTAGAAGCAACATCATGACGAAGTTTAAAACGGGCTATCACAATTAAATGCATGTACAAAAAAATTTCATGTCTGTCCTATTCTCTGTTGAGGAGTTCCCTCGCCGGAAGTCAATCCTGGGTGTATCTGCCATGTCATGATGGAATTTAGAACAGGCTATTATGGTTAAATCCATTTACGAAATGTTGTGTCTGTACTATTCACCGTTGAGGAGTTCCCTCACCGGAAGTCAACCCTGGGTGAAGCAGGTGAAGCAGTCGAATACAAACCTCCACCTTTAGAAAGTTGGTTACGAAAAAAACAAGAACCGACTTGAAGATTAAACTTATATTTTTTTGTTTTTGCTATTTTTTTCAAAAACTACTGAATGAATTTCGATAAAATTTATATGGGACCACCTTTGAAGTATTACCTACCAATCAAAAAAAGAATCATCGAAATCGATGCATAATTGGTGGAGTAATCGCGTAACAAACACACAAAAAAAAATAAAAAAAAAAATAAAAAAAAAAAAACATACCGTTGAATTGTAAACCTCCTCCTTTTTGAAGTCGGTTAAAAATCAACCCTCAAGAGGGTGAAAGAGCGTGGTAAAGTTTGTATGGAGCATTTTTATTCCTTGGTTCAATTCGCTCGAAACTCGGTTCAAATAAACTTTAAACTAAATAATGAAACACTTATTTTTTATTTTTTCAGAACTACCCCTAGGAAGGGCGCATGGGAGTTTTAAAGTTTGTACGGTTTTTTCCAGTGTATGCTGTATTCCGTGGTTGAATTCACTCACAACTCAGAACAAATAAACTTGAACATAAATTTTAAAACACGTGTTTTTTATTTTTTCGAAACTACCCCTAAAGAAAGCGTAAGAGCGTTTAAAAGTTTGTTTGTTTTTTTTTTAATTTTAGTTTTATTCATTCAAATTCGGTACAAATGAACTTTAAACTAAATAATGAAACACGATTTTTTTATTTTTTCAATACTACCCCTAGGAAGGGTGCATGAGAGTTTTAAAGTTTGTACGGTTTTTTTCAGTGTATGCTTTATTCCATGGTTCGATTAACTCACAACTCAGAACAAATAAACTTTAACATAAATTTTGAAAACATGTTTTTTTTTAAACTACTCATAAAAATGTAAGGGCGTTTTAAAGTTTGTATGGTTTTTTTTTTAATTTTAGTTTTATTTATTCAGAACTTGGTACAAATAAACTTGAAACTAAATAATGAAACACGTATTTTTTATTTTTTCTATACTTCCCCTATGGGGTGTGCAATAAAATTCTAAACTTTGTACGGAAAATTTTATTGCTTGGTTCAATTCACTCAAAACTTGGTTTTAATCCTAATCATTATATAGTATCATATAATATAGAACGTATTATGTAATATATAATATAATACATAATGTACCTAATATATAATATACGAAAAAAAATTTTTCGCCGCTCGCTTGATGGCTAGGACAACGCTTCACCAGAACAATTATTGCAGTGCCACCCAGAACCTGAATACCATAAAAAGCAATGCGTAGCGTAGAGATATCAGATATGAAGTCTCATATGCCCAGTAATTTAACTGGCTACAATATCCTTCAAACTGGAACATAGTAACGCTTGCCGGGCACTATTGCTGGGCGACAGAATAATTGGCAAAGCTGTGGTAAAGTTTGTATGATATATTTTTATTTTAGGTTGATTCAATCAAAACTTGGTACAAATAAACTGTAAAATAAGTATACAACATATTTTTTATAACTACCTACCTTTAGGAAGTGTGCAAAGGAGTTATAAAGTTTGTATGTATTTCATTTTAGTTCGATTCACTCAAAACTCGGTTCCAAAATGTAATATAATACATAATGTAAAAAATAATGTAATATATGATATTATTAATAATGTAATATATAAAAATTTCGCCGCTCGCCTGATGGCAAGCACAACGCCTGACCACAATAAACAAACTTAATACCATTAAAATCACTGCGGAGAGCTGCACCCCGAGACATCATATATTAAGTCTCATATACCCAGTAATTTTGATGGCCACAATGCCTTTCAAACCGGAACGCAGTAATGCTTGCGCACTACTGCTTGGTGGCAGAATAACTGGCAAAGCTGTGGTACCAACCCAGACGGCCTGCCGCACACGAGAGACCTAACTCAGTTTAAATCCTTATTCTAATCCTAATATCCTAATCCTAATATAATATTATAAATGCGAAAGTTTGTGTGTGTGATGTTTGTTACCAGGTATCACCGTAACTACTGAACGGATTTTGATGAATTTTGGAATAAAGATAGTTTAAGTACTGAATTGAAACATAGGCTATGTTAATTTTTTAAAAATCAACCCCCAAGGGGGTGAAAGAGCGTGGTAAAGTTTGTATGGAACATTTTTATTCCTTGGTTTAATTCGCTCAAAACTCGGTACAAATAAACTTTAACAAAAAATTTAAAACACGTGTTTTTTATTTTTTCGAAACTACCCCTAAAGAAAGCGTAAGAGCGTTTAAAAGTTTGTATGTTTTTTTTTTTAATTTTAGTTTTATTCATTCAAATTCGGTACAAATGAACTTTAAACTAAATAATGAAACACGTATTTTTTATTTTTTCAAAACTACCCCTAGGAAGGGTGCATCAAGTCGTCGAACACGTGCTTTACTTTTAATGAAGCGAGTTCGCAAATACAGAATCATGATAGTTTCGGAAATAATCATACGCAGCGCAGCCGAGCAGCCGACTACTTTTCTTACTTGCGACACATCAATTTCCACGCGGGCGAAACCGCGGGGCGCAGCTAGTTTATCTATAAAAAACTAAAAAAAGAACTATTCGATTTTGTCTGAAATATTATTCATTAAACGCTGTGCAGCAATTATTGCACTACGGCTACAAATGAATAAAATTTTTGAGTACTAAAATCACACATTGATTGGGTTCGTCGATTTGCATTCCATATTGGCGCCATTTCCATATTAGTGAAGGCTCACCTGATATCAACACTGCTCAAATTCGCTAACAATCGAGTTAACTACTCATTAGACAATCCACGTAATTCGTTTCGAATTGTGTTTGAGGTAAAATTCGCAAATCCTGCCTACGAACAATGTATTCATGTCAGTTATCCTAACCAATTAGGTCAAAAACTGGACTACAAAGGCAGTGCCAGTTATTATATACAATTATTATATACAATTATTTCTTATTGTTACACAACAATAAGAAATAATTACAAAACCATACATAAGCCATTTAGTTTTCTTTGCTTAAGTGTGTACAAAGGCAGTGCCAGTGATAAATAAGTTTTTTTAACCGACTTCAAAAAAGGAGAAGGTTCTCTGTTCGATTGTATTTTTAACCGACTTCAAAAAGGAGGAGGTTTACAATTCGACGGTATGTTTTTTTTTTTAATGTTTTTTACATCAGAGCTCCGTCATTTATGAATCGATTTGGAAAATTCTTTTGCTTTTCGGGTTCTGTATAGCTACGAAGTAGTCCCATATAAATTTCATCGATATTTGACCTTGGACTTCGAAGATACAACATTGAAGTCAATTTTTGTTTTTTTCTAAAAAAAATAATTATAATTATTCAATTATATGATAGTTAAGCATTTGATGGAAGTCTCACCTGATGGAAAGACGCGCTCGATAATGGATCATGCTTGCCAAGAGAAGATAACGATTCACTCTGGACTCTGAAGAAACCTAGATTATAAGAATCGGGACAGAGACGCTGGTAAAGTGATCCGTTCCTTAATTATTTTGCGTGAATGACATATATATTATGTGGTAGGTGTTTGTATAAGGGTGCCACTATGTGAATGTGCCTGTATGTATGTGTGTGTGTGTGTCCTATAAATCGTGCCACCGAAAAAATAATAGTTCCTAGTTCTGCGTTAATAGGGAATAAGCCTGTATTTTTTTAATGCATAAATCGATTCAGTATTGAATAATATTAATGAAAAAAGATGTTTAAATTTTTTACGGCATCATTCGTCAATAATATAATTAAATGAAAATTTAAATCAATTTAAATCAACATAAACACGCCATTTGCGAGTGACGTCAAAATGTGGGGACCTAGCATCTCCTCATTGGTCCATCTAATCTATACGTGTGTGTGTGTCAATGTACCAATAGGGCGGGCTCTATGTCAAAAATTGACCAATAAGCAGCGAGGCGCGTGTCGTCAAGACGTGGTTGCACGTACTCAACCGTTTTGCGATTACATTCCGTTTCTCCAAAAATAAGAAAAAGAAACATTGAAATACAAAAAAACTATGCAATTAATAATAAATAATTATATCACTACTAAATGTTTACAGGAGTAATCTAGTAATTACCAGATTTTTCGACAGCAAATGCATATTCCCTATTGCAGAATATTATCTTCATAAATTATACGAAGTTACGGCGCGGTGCGGCGTAGTACATCTTGAGTTAATTTAACTTTCTAATCACATTGCAGCAAATGTCCGTACTTACCTAATGAAATGAAGCGTTATATTTAACAAGGCCATGTGTTTTTATACCGTGACTAATTGGGCGTGTCTAAGTATTCATTACACTAAAGGGTGGGACAGGCGACCTCGGAAAAGCTTTTTGCAAACGGGCACATGGGTCCTAGAGTATTATTACTGCCAAGTAGTACTTTACCTTATCTAATAAATTTCGTCGAAAGTCGTCATTAAATATTTTTCAATGGATTTAATCACTGTGTTTTAATCTAATTATAATAACTTAATTCAAATCAATTCAAATTCAATTGAAATAATTTGTTTCAATTTGGTACATCCGTACACTTTTGAACGTCAGGTAACAATAAAATGTATAATTCAACAAAACATTAAAAGCATTAAGTAAGTTTTTTTTTGGTTCTACTTATAGTAATAACAATTATAATTTAAAAAAAAGTCAAAAAATATTTCAAATTAAATTAAGTTATGTCAATATGTCAAAACCAATGTTCATTTGAGTACAATATAAAATAAAATGTCAAGGTTTTTCAACTACCGTTAGCAAATCAAACATACACTTGTACATAAGTTGAATTATACGATTAACACATTAATAACATTATAAACGAGTAAAATTTTATAACAAAATAAATTTAGAATGATATGAATTAAGAACCTCTGTTTTGAATCGGTTAAAAATGGTTCTGTAATTGGCTAGAACTCAGATAAAATAGCAGCGCAAATATGGGTAACCCAAGGTTAACCGTCCTTCTTTAAGCTTTCAAGAAGAATAATCGCGCTCTATTACTCTTGCCTTGTTTAAAGTTTCTAATTAAGACTACTATAGAAGTTTCTCACTAGCTTCATTTGAGACTAGCTTTTTCGAGGAAGCCCAACATAATCGTTTTTTTTTCAAGACCTCCTAGTATATGAGAGCGCGTACTACAAAGAGGTCAAGTTGTATCTTCGTAGTCATCTAGCTGATCTTCATGTAACATACCCTATAATCAAAATTGGGACCAATTCTACCAAACCCTGAAAACCGCCAACCAATTATAACCAATTATATAGATAACAAATAAACAAACAAATAAACATAAATTCTAAAATCCGTGGATTCATATTCAGTACCTTCTAACTAATCGATCCCAATGCGGTTTTCAAAAATAACTTCAATATACAGAATTGGCTCAGTTCCATTTTAATACTAGTAGGTATAGATCGTATATATCACAATGAGCTTGCCAAAACAAAGACTACGACATTTTTCGTAGAAATAAGCTCGCTTCACATAGTCATGGCGAACATGGTCTGTGTACATTGCGAGCTTTGTATTTTGTTGTGTCAAACTATTCTAACAAAACCTGCAACATACGTCATATGAACTTTGTTTCGGGTGAATGTTTGGAGCAGGCTTTACAGTTGACAACGCAACAAACAACGTTGAAACACAAGCATGGTGTTGGTGTTTTTTTGAACTTAGTGATGAGACGAGCAAGTCGTTTGCCTGATGGTAAGCACCACGCCTGCCCATAACAATTGCAGTGCCACCCAGAACTTTCATTAAAAGCACTGCGTAGCACTGCATAGCGCTCATCACCCCGAGACATCAGATATTAAGTAAAAGATATTAATCTCAGTAATTTCATTGGCTACAATGCCCTTCAAACGAGCACAGTAATGGTTGCGCACTAATGCTTGGCGCCCAGACTGCCTCCCCCATACGAGACATCTACCACGAGTGAAAAGAGTGGTGTGTTATAAATGATAGCGGCGTGCTCCATCTAATAGTGTCATGTTTCAGTGCTATTACTCACTGCAAACATTTTCAGCGAATCTCTGAAAATGTGAAGTCATAATTTATTACCCCACATAAAATTTTAGAGATGTTATATTTTAAGTCCACTAAAATATAAGTTATATTCTGCGTCGGAATTTTGTGACCTCTTTGACAAATTGTTTGACGAGTCATAATATTTTATCTGTTGCATATTTAATTTATTGCCTTTGTTTTGTAATTCATGATCGTATAGTATTGGAGGTGTATAAAATTTTGTGGCCTTTTAAAAATACTCAAAACGACCGTATTTTAATAGACATAACCATAATTATAATTTAATTTCATAAGGCCAATTTACATGTCAACAATTAGATTATTAATTGTAATACACATTAAATGTAAAAGTATAGAATAAGATGTCACATGTATAAATTGTAAAATAAAAATAAATACAATTATAGTATATATTAACCCTTATACATTAGGAAGTCTTCGTAACTGTAGAACATATGGTGGACAAGCCAGCGTTTTAGACGAGACTTACAGCAGGGCAAACTTGTGGCGACATTAAGACAGAAAGACATTATTATTATTGCCAAACAGTATAATTAGAATTTAAAATAACAATATTTATTAGCACAAAAACAGCAGCATAGATAGGCGGGCTTATCCCTATTGCTGCTGTTTTTGTGCTCAGTGCTAACACTGAGCTAATTTTCAGCATATCCCTTTATTCGAGAGATGTTCGTCGATATATAAATAATCTTAATAGGTACTGCCTTTTTTTAATACGTTTTAATGTTTTCTTTTTGTTTGCAATCGACATTACCAATTCGTCTCAAATGTACGCTCCATAATTTGTAATAGATTTATCAAAATTAATTAGTGTCGGAATTTATGTTTTTAGACGAATCTCTGTATAGATTTTGATAAACATTTATTTATGTTCAGTTCAGACACGAACATTAATAATATTAAAATAAAAGACTGAAGAACTTTTTAACAATTCCAAGATCTATGTTTGGCCACTATCTCGCCCGATGTGAAGCGATGATGTGGCCTAAGATGGAGCACATAGATCTAGAGAGAGACGGCAGTTGAGCGGCTGCGGAATATATTTGTTTAGATTTGCAATCCACTGCTTCATGGTGAATGATGTATGTAAGAGGTGAACATGTCAGCACAATACAGCCTTAGAATGCCTAATATATTATAGTGATATGTACACTGTTGGAGTTTCACAATAAATAAATAAATAAATATCCATTTGTAATTTCCCGCGAGGCTATAAGTTTAGCATCCTTGTCGGTTATTGTACGTAAAAGCCTCCGGGTATATTAATACAGTAATAGACAAGTTCCAGGGTTCCAGTAGCCAACCGTTGCCGTCCGATGTTTCTAATAGCAACTGGGGACGATCCCAATTTGACTGCTTGCCTAAGGTAGCTATTAGGTACTTATTCTGTGCCTTACGGTATTCATGCTATTGCTTCACGATTAACAACTAAATATTCCTAGACATAATAGTAGTAGATACTTATTATTGTTGTACCATTGAAATAATTATAATATTTAATTATTTTTTTAATAATGATAATCACGCACACTACAAAATTTTCGAGGAAAATGATGTAATCGTATTACCCATGTCACATCAAACCACAGAGATTTACAGTCGTATACTATTTTTATATAATCGCATATATTTATATTATTAAGGCCCTAACCTTTTGAAAACACTTGGCATTGTAGCCAAAACCTGTTATAATAACTGGAGTCTCTCACGACTACCAATCAGTCCCAATGCAGAGTAGACGTTAAAGCGCCGTATACGTTAGCAAGGAAACGCATAATTTTTTATGTGTAAAATTATCACAAATACACAGAAAAGAAATGAAAAAGAAATGAAAAAAAATTAAAAATTAGATTAGATAACGCTTTATTGTTACACAACAATAAGAAATAATTACAAAACCATACATAAGCCATTTAGTTTTCTTTGCTTAAGAGTGTTGCAATGGGCGGTCTTATCGTTAACGTAAACAACACAGGAATAATAAATACGTTTGATAATAAAGAAAACCATTTTCTTCTTCTTGACATACTCTGTCAACACTTCTTCTTTTAAAGCCCAAAAGAATAACTAACTGTCATACCATGCAATGAGATTATATATCTACATACATAGCAAAACCTCTTTGCTTCAACAAAACCTTACAACAAAAATATTACGAGTATCCTCGTTTATAAATATTGTCTATTAATTATTTAATTAACATCGAAAACAGGATTTAACTTACCAGTTCTCTCAACCATGCCGAAAATAATCAGGGTGATATGCAATTGAATATCACTAATCCGCGATCGATTGATTACGCTGATCGTTTGTTATTTTGTTGTTATACCCGTCTCAATTACAAAATTATGAAGTTGTTATGAAATCTGGGGTAAAGGATCCCATGAATCCTATTATAATTGCGTCCCTATCACATTAAAATCCAAGTCTCGGCGTAACGAGGCTACCGGCCGTTTTGCCAATTTATTGCCTTCTTAGGAGGGGTTTTAACTGTTCGCTTAGTAGTAATGTCTAGTTTACTTTTGATAATGAAATGGCTAGAGTCACACAGCATTACTGTTTTCCGGTGTAAAGGGTATTGTAGCCAACAAAATTACTGGGCATATGAGTCTTAATATCTGATGTTTCGGAGTGATGAGCGCAATGCAGTGCTACGCAGTCCTTTTTTTGGGTATTACAAGTTCTGGTGGCACTGCAATTGTTCTGAGCAGGCGTGGCGCTTACCACCAGGCGAATGACTTGCTTGTCTCGTTGTTAAGTTGCTTAAATAAACTTTTTAAGTGTTTTTTGTGACTGTAGACGACGCGCCTCCTTACTCAGCTCTATTATTTTTTACTTTGAAGTTTTGTGTTTTGATTTTTTGCTTTTGTCACCTGTGAAAAATTTTGGCTGCGAGCGAATTAAATATTTTAATCTCCGTTTATATCGAGTCTTGTGATTTGGACCGACCCATAGCTTACATTGTTGGCCCATAACGAACCGGATCACACCAACTACGTGTGCTGTAAGCCGGACAAAGATACCAAATACCAAGTAAGGAAAATGATTCGATCTCCGCCAAACGAGAGGATAAAAACGCGAAGTGTAACCAAACGGGAAGCCAATCAGACCGCGACTCAGACCGCGACTCAGACCGCGACTCAGACCGCGACTCAGACCGCGACTCAGACCGCGACGGAGACCGCGGCGCAGACCGCGACGTGCGAGCCGCAATCGGAGCAGCTAGCCAAACGGACTGAAGGGACCTACTCTGGAGCTGGCAAATCAGAGAGAGTCAGCATGAGGTCCACCAGTCATTCGAGCATAGCAGCACGTAAGAAGCGACTTGAATTAGAAGCTGCAGAAGCCAAAGCCCGCCTGGAAGCAAAACTAATTGATTTACGATTAGCCACAGAAATCGCTGAACTTGAAGAGGAACAGTCTCGCAGTCACAGGTCTCAATCGATAGCTACTGCGGACACGAAAGACAAGGTTGACAAGTGGATAGAGCGGAGCAACCTGGATAATCTGGCCCCACCCACGCGCAATGACGGCAGAAACCTGCCGGTAGACGTACACCATGAGCCACCCACTGAAATCCAACAACTGGCCTACGCACTAAAAGACGCTTTTAATACCGCAGCAGCAGAAGTAAAGCAGGAAACGCTCTTGTCACGAATTAGCACAAGCAAAGACCTACCTATTTTCGGCGGCGACCCCTTAGAGTGGTTCCAGTTTAAACAATCATATGTAGAATCCACAGAGACCTGCAAATTTACGGACGTTGAAAATATATGGAGGCTACGCAGGTGTTTACGCGGTGAAGCTAAGGAGACAGTCGCTTCACTCCTGATGGGAAACACACCACCTGCAACAATAATTAGCGCACTACAGTTACGATTCGGACGCCCTGAGGTAATAGTTTCTAAGCTAGTTCAACAATTAAAGAAAACGCCACCGCTGCCTATAGCTTACCATGTCAGCATAGTCACCTTTGCAATAAAGATCAAGAATTATGTGGCTGCAGTACAGGCAATTAAGCAAGAGGATTATGTACGAAGCCCGGAACTAATGACAGCTGTTATTTCAAAATGTCCGAGCACCCTTATTAGTAAGTGGACAGACTACTTCTTCTCTTACTCGGATGACAAGAGATCTAAGCTCGAAATATTCGCTGAGTTTTTGCACTTAGAAGCTTCAAAGACTGCGGCAGCTGGAGTGAGCCATATAGTGACACAGACTGAGGTTATCAGACGGAAACCAGACGACTACCGATTGCCATGCGTGCACGCGGTGAATGCAGTTGAAGCTGAGAAGTGCGGTTTTTGCAAAGAGAGTAAGCACGCTCTGGCCTCTTGTCCTAAGTTCAAGCGAGCGATGCGTCGCAATCGCTGGCATTATGTTCGCATACACAAGCTCTGCTTCAAATGTCTTGAAAGTCGACACAGTAAAGACACATGTCCAGCTAAAGATTGTGACATCGATGGCTGCAACCAAGCTCATCACCACTTGTTACACTGGCCCGCCAAGAAAGATGAGAAAAAGGACGATGACAATGAAGTTGCTACTGACGTAATTGCTCACGCAGTAGTGAAGGCAAGTCGGCGACTACTACTAAAGGTTGTACCAGTGACAGTGCATGGACCGAAAGGAGCTGTAAGAACTTACGCACTGCTAGATGATGGCGCAGCTTTGAGTCTCATATCAGCTGACATAGCTGAAGAAGCTGGTCTTGAAGGCAATAAAGTTACAATGAGCGCAAAGAGTGCCTGGTCATCCAGCAAAATCACTTGTGAGGTAGAAAATATAAGATGCACGATATCAAACGTCGAAGGCGAACGGTACACTTTACACGCACGAAAAATGAACGAGTTAGACTTAGCGACGCAAAGCATCGCACATTCGGACATAAACAAGTACGAGCACCTCCGAGACAACCAACAAGTACTCACCTACTCCGGCAACGTGAAACCGAAACTCCTCATCGGCCACGACCACTACCATCTGATGGCGCCACTACATGTCATTAACGGTCTCGTTGGTGAACCTTACGCTACGAAGACATCGTTGGGTTGGTGCGTGCATGGGTTTGTTGGCACAATAAATGGAGAAAATATTGAGAGCCCTTCATCTCCACGTACCTCAAATCCTGTGCTGCATGTGAGATCTGCTGCCGACGATGATGACATCCTGCTACATGAAGAAGTAAAACGATCGTTCGCTCTTGACGCAATTGGTATAACAAACAAACCACGTCAAAACGCTGAAGACTTGCAAGCAATTTCGATTCTTGACAATACTGCAAAGCTCGTGGATGGTCGCTGGGAAGTTGGTCTGCCATGGAGATCAGATGCAAAATTGCCCGATTCGTACCCAAATGCTTACAAAAGATTACGATCGGTAGAGAAAAAGATGATTAAGAATACTGATTTTGCTCTGCGTTATAAAGAGCGCGTAGATCATCTTTTGGTCAACGACTACGCGCGAGAGCTCAACGTCGAGAATCATGACGCGTCACGAGTGTGGTATCTGCCACACTTTGGTGTCGATAACCCAAATAAGAAGAAGTTAAGACTAGTGTTTGACGCTGCTGCAGTATCCGGAGGACATTCGTTGAATGATTATTTACTGCAAGGCCCTGATCTTCTCCAGTCACTTTTAGGGATTATGATGAGATTTAGAGAAGAACCAGTTGGAATTATCGGCGATATCAAAGACATGTTTTTGAGAGTAAAAATTATTGAGAAAGACCAACATGCATTGAGATTTATTTGGCGCGAGAATCAAGCTAAACCCATTAAAAAGTTCGTAATGACTTCATTAATTTTTGGAGCGAATTGTTCACCTTTTGTTGCCCAATATATTAAAAATAAGAATGCACTGAGATTCGTAGATGAAATGCCTGATGCTGTGAATGCTATTCTTAAGAGCCACTACATGGATGACTACGTTGACAGTCAACGAGAAGACGATGCAAGGAAGCTGATTAAAGAAATAAGCTACATATATGCAGAAGGAGGTTTTGAAATCAGAGGCTTCTTGAGTAATAACCCAAAGGTTCTCCGTGGGTTGCCTCAGACAGCATTGAATGAAAAAGCAGTAGATTTGAGCATAGAAAGCCAATCTGAACGCACCCTTGGCCTTCTGTGGTATCCTGCAAGTGACACATTTGGATTTGATTTATCTTTGAAGCGCATTCCAAAAGAACTGTTGACACTAGAGCGAAGACCGACTAAACGAGAACTACTACGAATAGTAATGTCGATTTTTGACGTATATGGTTTCCTTGCGCCGCTCACGATCAAAGCAAAGATAATTTTACAGGCTACGTGGAAGACCAATATTCACTGGGACGACAGAATTTCAGAGAATTCATTCGCATCATTTAGAGACTGGATGTCACAGCTCATGAAACTTCAAGATTTGCGCATTCCGAGATGGTACTCACGTTCGACAGAAAAGAGTTTTGACTCAGCGAGTGACGATGAAAAAGCGTACGAACTTCACATTTTTTGCGACGCATCCCCAACTGCTTATGCTGCAGTTGCGTATTGGCGCATTACATCGAAGAAAACGCACACAGACAACGTCCTATCGCCGATTCTTACCTCTTTTGTAGCAAGTAAATGCAGGGTCACGCCTGTCAAAGCGATAACAATACCACGCCTGGAGCTGCAGGCTGCTCTAATTGGAAGCCGACTAGCTGAAACAATCCAAACTGCTCACAGATTGTCCACAACAAAACGATATTTCTGGACAGATTCCACAACTGTTTTACATTGGATACGAAATGATACCAGAAATTATAAGACATTTGTCGCAAATCGACTTGGAGAGATTGATAGTTTGACGAAAATAAATGAGTGGAACTATATACCCACATCACTGAATCCAGCAGATAAAGCCACGAAGATACTAAGCTATGAACTAAAAAACGATTGTGAATGGTTTAGAGGACCTGACTTTTTGCTCGACAAACGTGAACACTGGCCTACAGAGCCTACAGAAAGGCAAGACATCAATGATGACATTTTGGAGATTTGTACCGTTTACAGTATCGAGAAGTTAGAGTTGCCTGTTCCAGATCCCGTACGTTTTTCGTCGTGGCTAAGACTGCTTCGAAGCACCGCTGCTGTATTATTGTTTACTAAAAAGTGTCAAAAGAACACATTAATCAAGACGATAAACTGTCAACTTCTTGAAACTGCAGAGCGCTTACTTATGAAACACGCACAGAGACAAACATTTCAAGAAGACATTGCTCGTATTAGTCAAGGAAAAGAGATCGAGCGAAACAGTCGATTGAGAAAACTCACGCCTTTCATAGATAAAAATGGCTTATTACGCGTCGATGGGCGCATAAATGCGGCACAGGACGTAGACGACGAGGTGAAGAATCCTGTAATTTTGGATGGACGGTGTCATATAACTAGGCTGATTGTAAAGCGTTATCACGAACAAGCTGCTCATGCTGGAAATGAAATGGTGATAAATGAGTTAAGACAAAAGTACTGGATAATTAACTTGAGACCTACCGTCCGGAGAATAGCATCTCAGTGCTTAATGTGCCGCAAGAGAAAGATCACTCCGACTCCTGCTAGATTAGGAGACTTACCTGAAGCAAGGCTATCTCATCATGAAAGACCTTTCACACACTGTGGAATTGATTTGTTCGGACCAATCGACGTCGCTGTTGGAAGACAGAGAGTGAAGCGATATGGAGTTATATTTACTTGTATGACAGTTCGTGCTATTCACATCGAAATAGTAACGTCACTCACAACAGATTCCTTGATCATGGCATTGAGAAGAATGGCAGCGCGACGAGGTTGGCCACGACGCTTGTATTCTGACAATGGAACAAACCTTAGAGGGGCTGAGACTGAGCTAAAAAAGGCCTATCAAGAAATACTTAGCTCGGGAATTGTTCAATCTGAAGTCGTGAATCGAGGAGTAGATTGGTACTTCATTCCGCCCGCGAGTCCTCATATGGGTGGAGCATGGGAAAGGCTGATCAGAAGTATAAAGACTGCTCTACGAGTAATTCTTAAGGAAAGAGCCCCACGGGAAGAAGTTCTCATGACCCTGTTGATGGAAATAGAGAACATGATTAACAGTAGACCACTCACTCATGTTTCAGTGGACCCGTCGAGTAAAGAAGCCCTAACCCCTAATCATTTTCTTTTAGGTTCCTCCTCAGGTCTCCCCGTGTCCGGGGCATTCTCCGACGTTGATCTCTGTTCCCGCAAGCAGTGGCGGATTGCACAGAGACTAACCGATATGTACTGGCAACGCTGGCTGAAGGAGGTCCTACCTACGATGCTGCCTCGTCAAAGGTGGAACCAAGATGAGAGATCTCTGCGTGAAGGCGACGTCGTTGTAATAGTGGACCCGAATCTACCACGAAATACATGGCCGATGGGCGTGGTCGAGAAGGCGCATCCCGGACGCGATGGTCGTGTCCGTGTGGTGGATGTGAAAACCAGCAGGGGACGGTTTCGACGCCCAACTACCAGAGTGGCGCTCCTTCCTGTGGATGAGGAGTGCTGATGCACTGGGGGGGAGGATGTAGACGACGCGCCTCCTTACTCAGCTCTATTATTTTTTACTTTGAAGTTTTGTGTTTTGATTTTTTGCTTTTGTCACCTGTGAAAAATTTTGGCTGCGAGCGAATTAAATATTTTAATCTCCGTTTATATCGAGTCTTGTGATTTGGACCGACCCATAGCTTACAGTGACTAAAGTTGGAATTTTAAATACTTTCTGTTTACATTAGTAAAAATAGCTATATTTATACTTTTGTGCAAAACCGTATGGTCATAAATTCAATTCAGTTAAATTTATTTATTTAAAACAGTAAACCACTTACATGAATTAAATCACATATATATTATAAAATTTAAAAAAGTATATACCTTAGAACTAACATACATACAATTTATATGAAATTTCAAATTTTAAACTAAAATAGCTTCAATAACTTAAATATATATACAAAATATCATAAAATTATTCTAAAAGGCCTATGGTGGAGGGGAAAGTGCCCAGAACGTTAGCCGCATTGCCACGCTGAATGGCAATGCTGACTATTTGACCCAATTATGAGCCAGCATTCTGGACACACGTCGCCTCCTCCAGACGTTTTTTCAAGTCCAAATAACTAGTCTAAATAACTATATGTAACTAAGTTTTCTTTCGTTAAAATATACTTCCGTATTGTAATTTCACAGAACATATCAGCTTTCATTTTAAATTAAACGTCTCCCCTTACGAACTGCTCCACCGATTCCGATTCGGATTTTCACAATACAAATGGGCCAACGTACGTAATGAAAACCAGCGTTTCGTTATTCTGGTTCCGCATGGAAATCTAATTAACCGTCCACACGAGCTGAGATTTCCAAGGAAAGTGTTTATTTGCATTTTCTAGTATGAAGAGCGAGTGTGGCTCAGTGACAACTTGTGCGACATTTGATTGAAATCCCCTAATAACTTTTTTTAATTTTGTGCGAATTTAACACTATCTTTAAAAGGTGAAGGAAAACACCGCAAAAAACCGACATGTCTAAGAATCACAAAGTTAAAGGACATGTGACATCCACCAACCCACCAAGCTCTCTGTGAGAGAACGCCTGTGTACCAGAAGTGGGAACTTGATGGGCTGATGATGAGTATAAAGATGTTTTAAAGAGACAATGATTTGACAAAACCAATAAACCCAGTTTATTAGGTATGTGTAACAATACAAAAATGATGCTTGAATTAGAACCTCTGAACTGCCCCCTACCCACGGGTTCCTCAAGCGCCAATGGTATATCGTGTTTAGCTCAAATTAAGGTATCGCTTCACTGCAACTAATGAGCGGTCGATTCAGGCAAGAAATCGAATTGATTTCATTAATTTACATCAAAATAAAAGCGAAAACATGTGTCACAGTTGCAGTGGACTATTTATCACGCGGAATCGAGACTCACGACTCCGTTGTAGTGGTTTAGTTCATGAAATGCAAATATTGCTACCTTTTTGCTACCTTTGATGTGAGTTAGCCAATCACATCAAATCACATCAAAGGTAGCAACATTTACTAACTTAGTAAGTACTTTAATGCTAGAAATATGTACTTTAATGGTAAAAATATGTACTTTAATGGTAAAAATATATACTTTAATGCTAGAAATATGTACTTTAATGCTAGAAATATGTACTTTAATGGTAAAAATATGCACTTTAATGGTAAAAATATATACTTTAATGCTAGAAATATGTACTTTAATGCTAGAAATATGTACTTTAATGGTAAAAATATGTACTTTAATGCTAGAAATATATACTTCAATGTTAGAAATATGTATTTTAATGCTAGAAATATGTACCACAAAAGTGATTATTGTTAGCTAACACAGAAAAACCATGAGAACACGTATTAGTGAGTAACCGCTTAGAATCCAGTCTGCAGTTCCTGTCGCTGCGTATTTAATCTCGACATATCTATTATTGCTATTAGTATTGCGTGCCCCAATGGCCATTAGATGTCATGGATGCTGGCAGCATGAACTACTTTGAATTTCTTTTTTTTAATAGCTTGCTTCGTCCCCCTGCTGGGCAAATGCCTCCCTTCTCTCTTTGTAATATGATCTCTGCAACAATAATTTTCTTTTAATTTTGAATATATGTTTTGTTACTAATACACATATAATCAAATTTTGTTCTAGCCGTGAACATTGTTATACGTTGAAATATTTACAGAGTAATAAATCTGTCGGTGTCTCATGTTACCCTTGTCTTGTTTCCGCTACGTTACGTAGCTGACTCTACGCACGTAGCACCACTGCTACGAAAAGCTCGGTCCCATTCGGATGGGATTTCATTACTCTCACAGCATAGTAGTTCAGGTTTACCCACTGGATACGATCTGTTTTAGTGACGACGGTGCGTTTTCTGGGTAAAGGAGCTTTATCCTTGAGGCAGATATCAACTTTCAAAATGAGCGAGCGATCGCTGCAGATCTTCAAACTTCTTATGCTTGTAATTATAATGTCTTATCTGGACGAACTTTTGCAGCTTTGTTAAAGTTTAACTGCTTTGAATTGCTTTATACCTATAGGAAACACATCTTAGGTAATTGAAAGTTATTGGTCTTTGATAACATTTGAAAGGCGTTTCGCAAGTATCGTAAATGCAATCCGATTTTACGCCGCTTTGGCCGTTATATTTTAACAAAAGTTCAGAGCACTGGTTGAGCAAGTCGAGTTTTGCATCTAATGAGAATGGCGAAATACACTCGAGAGCAATGAATCCGGGTCACTTAAAGAATGTTAAAAATCTCGGAAACTAAAAATGATAGGTTAATGCAATAAATTGTATTTAATAGACAATGTAATACTCCTTAAATGAAAGTAAAAAAAATATGAGTCACCATACATTTTATTAACACAAAATTACATAAAGAAAAAAACTGCTGATCTCTCCTTAAAACAAAAATAGGAAACATGAAATTTTTGAACTTTATTACGATTTTCTTGAATTTTAATACTTCGTATTGCCTCCTCGTGCTTCCATTACTGCGTTTACGCGGTTTGGCATGCTGTACACCAAGTTCCTTATACGATTTTGGGGAATATTCTCCCATTCCTCTGTGAGAGCAATTTTGAGCTCACGAAGCGTGATTGGGGGAGGGTTTCGTTGTTTTACGCATCTGCCTAGCTCGTCCCAAGCATGCTCGATCGGGTTGATATCCGGGCTGCGCGCTGGCCACTCCATACGAGTAATGTTCATCTCTTGAAGGTAGTCATTCACAATCCTACCTGTATGAGGTCGGGCATTGTCATGCATAAATATAGCATCCTCACCTAAATTGACCATAAATGGACCAACGTGATCATTGAGGATTTCTTCCACATATCTTACGCTAGTTAAAGAGCCGTTTTCTATGATCACCAGCTCTGTGCGACTTTCAGAAGAAATTCCGGCCCACACAAGTACAGACCCACCACCGTAGGCTACTTTTTCTTCGATGCATGCTTGCTTGAATCTTTCCCCTGGTCTTCGATACACTCTGTGTCTTCCATCGTGCTTGTAGAGCATAAATTTTGATTCGTCGGAGAACATAACTTTTGACCAATCTTCAATACTCCAATTTACGTGGCTCTGGGCATATCTTAGTCTCGAAATACGATGCCCACGCTCCAGTTTAGGGCCGTTTGCAGGTCTAAGGGGTTTTAAGTTAGATTCAGCAAGCCGACGTCTTACTGTCCATGCACTTGGGTTACTTCCTCCGAGGCGTCGAAACTGATTGGTGAGTTCAGTTCCTGTGAGAAAGCGATTTCGAAGCATGGTGTTCACCAAGTATCGGTCTTCTCGTGCTGTGGTACACCTGGTTCTGCCTGTTCCTGGTCTGCGTAGGTTAGAACCAGTTTCTTCGTAACGTCGGAGAACTCTTTGTACTGTTGACAGCGACACACCGACAGTCCTGGCTGTATCGCGCTGACTCCGGCCGGTTTCCAGCATTGTAAGTATTTTGGTGCATTCTTCAGGCGTAAGCGACATAATTTCAGCTTGAATAATGAATATAGAGCACTATCAACATGGTTTATGTACCCACATAAATGACAGATTACAAACAAAAGCAAAACCAAATGCTGTAATTTCGTAGTTCCATCTTCGAAAGTGGCCCTTTTTCAAATTTGATTTTTTAATGATATAACTTTACAATAACTAAGAAGTTTTAATACCTTCATTTAAGGAGTATTACATTGTCTATTAAATACAATTTATTGCATTAACCTAGCATTTTTAGTTTCCGAGATTTTTAGGATTCTTTAAGTGACCCGGATTCATTGCTCTCGAGTGTATGTACGGTCTTTACACCTACAGTTATCTTTAGGCGACGGAGTCATATAAGTCAAAAGTCTACAGATACTTAAATAGGCACAAAAAATCATTTTTAAACGTCATATACACATAATACAAAACAATTGATAAACGTTCAAACTTATAACTGAAAATATCATTACCTTTAAAAAAAATCAGCTAAGCATGCGTAGACATACCCATTTCTTTCCCCTACTCAAATTGAAGTCCAGGCCTAGCAAACATCTGCGAAAACTGACTACCAGTGCTACGGAAATACGCCGACTAAAAAAGATGTCAATAAGAATCTGCAGGTATGTCTCTTTTTTTAATTCTGTTCAAATTTCAAACAATAAAACACTAAACAATGAGGTAAAAATTATGATTAACATAACACAATGTCAAACTAGAAGTGCGAGTGAGATGTCCCATTGTCATAGTATCAGTAACATGAAAATATGAGTAATATATAAATAGGTATATACATTGAGTAGCAGTTAGAGTGACTAGACCAGACCAGTCCCAACAAGAAACACCCGCTCCACCAGAAGCATACCAGAGATCGCTTGTGTAAATCGTATCAGATGCAGTGGGTGGATTTTCAGCGGGAGAGTGCGGGTCACCGCTGCCCAGCCAATATGTCTCCTGTGTAAACAGCAGCGCGATTGATCCACCGCCGGTTTTATGGCAAACTGAGGGTAAGTTTATCTTGTACGACATCTGTGACCATTGTCGATGGAAATAATGGCTCTGATTGATTCTGTTCTCGTGTTGTAGTACATTTCTACCACACTAATTTAAAAATTACTCGTAGTAGGTCTCTCGTATGTGGGAGGCCGTCTGGGTAGGTCCCACAGCTTGGTCAGTTTTCTGCCGCTAATCAGTAAAGCGCAAGCAAAATTACTGGGCATATGAGACTTAATATCTGATGTCTCAGGCAATCTAGTGCTACGCAGTGCTTTTTATGGTGTTAAAAGTTCTGTGTGGCACTGTAATTGTTACGTGCAGGCGTGGCGCTTACCATCAGGTGAACGACTTGCTCGTCTCATCACTCAGTGATATTTACAATAAAAAAAAAATATATAAAACAAACAAGATATAATTTGAAATGCGAAACATTATCGAGATGGGAAATGGATCAGTTTAATAAGAGTTTAATAACCAATCCCGAGCGGGTATCTCCAGCTCATTCCGGTGCGCGTGTTGTCGACTTATCGCCTCCATTTACCATCAGAATGCAAACGAGATCCATGTTTTATTCATCAGCATCAGTAGCCGATAGCTTTTTGCAAGTCATAGATATTCATGCAAACGAATTGAAGTACGGATCGTCACGGATTCAAGCATACGGCCGGCAAATACAAAAAAAAAAAACATAAAGAAACGAATATAAAGATTGAACAGGTTTTTCTAGGCGAGCGTGCTACATCTTCGACCGCATCGTCACTTGACAACGGATGAGGTAACGGTCAAACACAAGCCTATAAATAATAATAAAAAAATACACAGTAAAAATAAGGTTTCGGATTGGCGCTTTGTCTTTCGCTGGCTTCAATGCCTTTCAAACCGGAACACAGTAATGCAACGCCGTGGTCGTTTATGATCATCGTGTGATCGTCAGTTGTTTTAGTGTGATTGTAGAGTATGTTTTACATATAACACGTACCGCATCGCAACGTACGTACCTATATGTTATGAACTCATAAAATCGAAGTGTTCGATAGTAGTGAAGTACCCTTTTACGACAGAACGTCAGAATCTCTATTTCCGCTGCGAGAGAAATATTCGAGCACAGAAAAACACGAGTTTTTTCGGAATATTATTATATATTCTGTGGTTTTAGGTCCTTGAGAAATGTTTTTATTTATTTACGGACTATACAAACACAATCCTTCTTATACAACAGTAACGGGTATAGATATATCATATCATATAGGACAAACAAGCTAGACTTAAGTACGAAAACATGTTATTATGTTTAGTTTATCGCGTAAAAGTTTTGTTTGGCAATAAAAACGTCCTACGATGCCCCTAACTTGATTTTATTGCGAAATCAAATTGGCTGTCAACAAAAATTCTCTCAAGGCAACCCTATTTTGTGATGTTGTTTATTTCAAAAGGATACTCTATAGAATTGAAGATTTACTTACCCTGAGACGTGGGACTCCATGTTGATTTGAAACTCAGTAGAAACTTAAGCATTGTGTACCGAAGGCCTAATTAGTGTTTACAGATAATAAATCATCTTATCATCATATCATCGTATCATCGTATCATCGTATCATCGTATCATCGTATCATCGTATCATCGTATCATCGTATCATCGTATCATCGTATCATCGTATCATCGTATCATCGTATCATCGTATCATCGTATCATCGTATCATCGTATCATCGTATCATCGTATCATCGTATCATCGTATCATCGTATCATCGTATCATCGTATCATCGTATCATCGTATCATCGTATCATCGTATCATCGTATCATCGTATCATCGTATCATCGTATCATCGTATCATCGTATCATCGTATCATCGTATCATCGTATCATCGTATCATTGTATCATTGTATCGTCGAGACTTATGATAACCAAAGATATTAACTATTCGTTCATATTTATGTCAATTTTATTGTCGTGTCCTTTTTTTACTTGAGGTGATATTTTATATGTACCTGGTTACTTTTTTTATTTTTTACGCTAGATAGATCTATGTTTGGCCACTATCTCACCAGATGTGAAGCGATGATGTGGCCTAAGATGGAGCACATAGATCTAGAGAGATACGGCATTTTATCGTCATTGATATGTATAGATTGATATGTATAGAATTCAATGCACCAAAACTCCTTCGCACCGTGCATGGCTTACCTGAAAAGAATAATAAATGAATTAAGTTAATTAAATGAAAAACTTGGTATTATCATTATGTTAGTCATGATGTATTCGTGGTAGGTCTCTCGTATGCAGGAGGCCGTCTGGGTAGGTACCAAGGCTTTGCCAGTTATTCTGCCACCAAGCAGTAGTGCGCAAGCATTTCTATAATCGGTTTGAAGGGCATTGTAGCCAGCGAAATTACTGGGTATATGAGACCTAACACCTGGTGTCTCAGGATAATGAGCGCAACGCAGTACTTTAAGCTATTAAAATTCTGAGGCGTGGCGCTTACCATCAGGTGAACGACTTGCTCGTCTCTTGCTCAGTTCAATAAAAAAAGATGTGTGCTAACTTAAGTGACTGGGGTGTGTTAGAACTTAAGTGACGACACTTTCGGTTTATCGTGTCACTTATGAACATACAATCTGACACATCTCGAAGAAAAAACTAATGCCACCGAAAAAGCTTTTAGCTTTTACCCAACTTTTACCAAGTATATTTTTTTATTGCATTGGCAAGTTATTTTAGAGCAAGATTCGAAGAATAGCGCTAAAAAGGTTCGGTTAAACATTTATTAATTAAGAGCGAGTGTGGCTCAGTGGAAGCACGTGCGAATTTCGATCCGACGCATCTGAGTTCAAATCCCGCTGCCACTGACTTTTATAAGTTATGTGCGGATTTAACACTCGCTCTAACAACAGTGGAGGAAAACATCGTGAGGAAACCGGCATGTCCAAGATTTTTTTACAAAAAGTCAAGGACATGTGGCATCTACCAACCCGCATTGGGCCAGCGTGGTGGATTATGGCCCATTCTCACTCTATAAGAGAAGGCCCGTGTCCCAGCAGTGGGAACGTGATGGGCTGATGATGATGAAACATTTTAATTAGGGGTCGTCCATTAATCACGTGATTTTTAGCAACTTTCTAACTTCCCCTCCTTCCTGGTGATACGTGGTGAGGTTTTAGACTATCCAAAATCAAGTCTATTTTTTTGGTACAAAATATATTAAAAATATTCAGAATATTATACCACACAATAATACTTTATTGCACACCAAATAAACAGACAATATAAAAAAAGAAATAATAATGGCAAAATTCTATCTTTAAATACAGGTATAATCTAATTTAGTTCAGGATTAAGCACGTGATAAAAATGTCCAGACAGAAATTTAAGGTTGCATGTTGTTTCTGAACGTTGCCTGGCAACAGTGAGTCAAGGTCACGCGCCGCTTTTCGGTTTAGAAATCGCGCGTTCAACGAAAAAATAAATACACGTGATGTCTAACTACATCTGTTTGCTGACATTCCTTGTTGGTACATAAAAGGAGATCCAGTTCTAAAAGAGAAGTCCCAATTCGGTACAACTGTCATTTGTCCCAACAACAAATCGCAATTCGGTACAGTTTAAAAAACAAATGAATGAACAAATGCTAGTTGAAGGGTACAGTTACTAAGAAAAATATTAGTTGTGTTCAATCAAGAGATAAACTTAGAAACATTTATAACTTGCATCCTGTACCTCTATACCTATTGTATTTTACTCAAGAAGTACCAGGTGATCAGAAATTCATAAGAGCGTATTGTTTTAAAGTAAGAATTGTCCAAAAAAGTTTTTACAAGTTATTATCAGCTAATATTTAAGAACGACCCAATAAAATCCCATTATTATCATACTTAATTCCAGTTAGTTGGTAAATTAGTACTAGTCAGCTTTTTGGCGAGGTAATTTAAAAGCCATTATTATTAATTAAAGATAATGGATTTTAGTGGTTTTCAATAATAGCATCATTTCGCATAATGGTAGTTTTGCTAAAATAAGCTATTACAGCTCAGAGTCGTTATACACTGTTGAGCTGGCTTTGATCACTAAGCATATCATTTTAATACGGTATCTAATATAAGTTTATATAGGTATATAAATATATATAAACTTACTTAATAAGTAGATAAATACACTGGACCGCAAAGAAAAAAGGTCGGTTCGATAATCTTCAATATATTCAAAAGTATCTGACCTAGCTTTATGAAATAAAGACTAAATTAAAGAATATTATAATGTGCTTAAATGAAAAAAAAAATAGCTTTTTATTTTTAATAAACGTAAAATAAATAAAAATGCGTAGTTTTTCCAGTATTTTCGTAAATGTAGATTGTTTACAGATGTGCCGTTTTCACGCATTTTAAGTACTTTGTGTTGCCCCGCGAGCTCGCAATACTGCTGTTATGCGATTTGGCATAAGTTAGTTTAAGTTTCCACAATCACGCGCAGTTTTCCGGGACGAAAAGTAGCCTATGTCCTTTTTCAGGACCTCAGATACATAAATTTCATCATAATCCGTTTAGTAGTTTTTGCATGATTGAGTAACAAACATCCATCTATCCCTCCATCCATCCGTCATCCATCCTCACAAACTTTCGCATTTATAATATTAGGGATAGTAAGATTGTTATACTAGCTGCACCCGCGTTCACCCGCGAGGACAATTTTCGGAATTAAAATAATTCTATGTCCTATTCCAGGGAATGTAATACCTACTAACAGAATTATATCAACAACAAACATCCGTACATACCTACATCTATACCCTCACGAACTTTTGCATTTATAATATTAGGATGAATCACAGCAAGTCATCAAAACTTTGCCAAATATAGCCGTTGCCACGGAGTGACTTTGTGATGTTTGTCACGAAACAAGGAAAAACTACAATTCGATAATAAATCTCTACGAGCGAGGGAAGTGAGCCCTGAATAACTCACGGACTGCATTCTTTTGCCAGATATTCGTTGTTTACATTTTCAAGGCATGCTTTGTAGTGCAGTTTTTACCTTTTCGTTTTACCTATTGTTTAGCATTATTATTCTTCTTTATGCCTTTATTTTTTTAACGCTTACAAGCTCTCTAAAAAAATGCTCCTCAGTTTCTCGCCGTATCTTCTGAGTAGTGGTTCTTTTCCGATACGGTGGTACAGTCATTGTCATAATTTAACGTTCATAAATGCGTCTGTAATGCCAAAAATGAAAAAAGAGATATTCAACTTTGACTTTGACTTTGCTTCTTTGAACGCCTTTATTTTGACAGCCTCTGTGGTGTAGTGGTTACTCAGGTTGGTTCAAATCACATACACCATTGAGGTTGTGGGTCCAATTCCCACGACGGGTTAGATGTTTGTGCCAGAAAAAAAGTGCAAGCATTTGTTTCGAGTCTGGGTGTTGTGGGACCATGGTTCTCGTAGTTCCTGGTTCCCTAGATAGAGGGATTCCAATTTGAAGGCCATGTTTGTAATCGTTATCGTTGGGAGTATTTATTTATTACTAAAAATAATTCTACACTTAACTACTTACAAGTTGAAACAATTGAACAATTTAATGTAATGACCATTAAATTTAAATGTAGCTTCACCATTTTTAAGAAACAGTGCTCTAGTTTTTTCTATTCACTGGAAAAAAACTTTTATATATATACTATGTATATAACTTTTATATTTATAAAAACTTACATTTTACACCTTGCATAATATTAGGATAAAACAAAGAAAATATATTCTTAAATATTGGATAAGTTATTTCTACCCTATTCTCACCTAGAAACTCAAAGCATTCAAACAAACGACGCAATGAAAAGCAAGACGAGCCTGCTTATAAATTGTTACGGTTTTTGTGCACATTTTAGATACTTTTTGTTGTCCTACGTGCCTACTGCCCAGGTCCCGGGCTGTTAAGGGACAGTCCCACGTACGAACGTCCCTTAACGTCCCTGTCTCGACTTAACAAGGTTGCCGTGGGTCGTTACCACCAATTTATTGCGTCCTTAGAAGGGATTTATAGTTTTTTGCCGCAGTTTAAGGAGCGAGAGGACAAGCGCTGTCCGCAACACTCGTCGCGGTGTGTTTTATGTTTGGAAGGTCGTTTCAGCATTTTTGAATAGGGTGATAGTTTACAGAAGGAGCGAGTAGAGAAAACGAGTGTGGCGAGATAGCGAGTGTGGTGAGAGAGCGAGTGTGGCCCAGCGGGAGCACGTGCGACTTTCGATCCGACGCACCCATGTTTGAATCCCGCTGGCCCCGCACCACAAACATTCTTAAGTTATGTGCGGATTTAACACTCGCTCTAAAACGGTGAAGGAAAACATCGTGAAGAAACCGGCATGTCCAAGAATTAATCACAAAAATTCAAGGATATGTGACATCCAACACGCACTGGGCCAGCGTGGTGGATTATGGCCCAAACTCTCTATGAGAGAAGGCCCGCATCCCAGCAGTGGGAACGTAATGAGCTGATGATGATAATGAAGATGATTGCAGAAGGAAAATCCCCTGGAATAAGATATCTACGTAAATATTACAGCATTGTGCTATTTTGTTGTAAGCTGATATGGAGATAGATACAAAAAAAAAATTAGTATGCTACCTACAATTTGGCTACAACAACGTCAACAATTTCACTTTGTTTCCAAAAGGCGCATCTCCAAGTTTCTCTATACTGTTTAGTTGACCTTGTGCAACCACGGTTGCATAATCGATATATTTTTAGAAAAAAACCAAAACCGACTTCAAGACTTTAGTGTTGAAGTCTCATATTTGTGGTCTTATATTTTTTGTTTTTGTTATTTTTTTCAAAAAGTGCTGTTTTAATTTCGATAAAATGTATATGGGACCACCTATGAAGTATGGCCTACCACACAAAAAAAGAATCATTAAAAACAATTCATAATTGGTGGAGTAATCGTGTAACAAACATACAGAAAAATATAAAAACATACCGTCGAATTGTGAACCTCCTCCTTTTTGGAAGTCGGTTGAAAATTTAATTTAGACCTCGTGCCGGCAGGGTCGCACGGAGACGAACAGTCGTTTAAACGATTCTCTCTGCTATTGCATCGCGTTTAAAGCCATAATGGAGGAGTCTTACCAATCTTTGTTTTATATTTTATATATACTACAAAGACTTTAACGTGTTCCGGATATCACAGGCCATAGGAATAAATACAGAAAATGTTGAAGTGAAACCGGTTAAAACATTTTCTAATTACAAACAATTCGTACAAATTTATTCAAAATCATATCATTATTTATTTCAATTAAGTCTTTTTTTTTATGTAACTAAATGACGAGACGAGCTGGTCGTTTGCCTGATGATAAGCAATACGCCAGCCCATAACAATAACAGCACCACCCAGAACTTTGTTTTGCAAAATCCTGCGCAGCGCTGCACTGCGCTCGTCACCCTGAGACAATTAGCTGTTGAGTCTCATAATGCCCAGTAATTTCGTTGGCTACAATGCCCTTCAAACCGGAACACAGTAATGCTTGCGCACTACTGCTTGGCGGCTGAATAACTGGCAAAGCGGTGGTACCCACCCAGATGGTCTCTCGCATACGAGAAACCTACCACCAGTAAGTCTTTCGTTACATAACTGCTTCACCGATTCCAATTCGGAGAACCCTTACAATAAAACAGGCAAACGAAGTACGTAATGAAAACGAGTGTTTCGTAATTTTGTTTTCGTATGGGAATGTAATTTATTGCCCAAATGAGCTGAGCTTGGAGCTGAGGTTTCGGAAAAAACGTGTGTTCTTGAAAGGGAAATGTGATGATTCGTCATTTAATTGAAACTCTGCTAATACAACTCAACATCTATTGGAATCAGGCGTGACGTTACGGAAATTCATCTCAAAACTGAAACGCAATGAAAATATCTAGTGTGACATATTCAACATATTCAACTATGTTATCGTGAATATTTTCTTTCTTTGTTTTTATGTATTACCTTTAAACGTCTATATAATACAGGAATCATGAATTTTATGAAGAACTCGTATAAAATTACTAATTGATTTCGAAAATTTCGTTCAAAGATTTCCATTCATTGGCAAGCCAGAGCATAGGGTAATCTATATAATAAAAGAACAGGGTTTTTTTCTACAATCATCGCACAGCCAAAACCGCTAAACATTGAAACCTGAAATTTGGACCACGTATTCTACAAGTAGTGAAGGCGTCATTTAAGAAAGGAAATTTTGAAATTTGACCTTTAAGTGGGTCAAATGGGGTCATAAAGGATGTATGGGGAAAAAAAATTCTTTTGTCGCACGGCCACGAAACTTTGGCAGTATACTATGCAAAAGAAATAAAAGAACACATGTATCACAGTTTTTTGAAAATCAACCCTTAAGGTTTAGTGTGGTTTTTTAGATTGGAATGCGGAAACTATAATGTATGCTACAGTGATTATTTCTTGACCAGTCGTTATCAAATTTTGTGTGAGCATTAAGCGTGTAAATAATAGGAACTTGTTTTCGGCATTTTGCGAAATTCATCCCCTAAGGTCATTTATTGGGGTCGCAAAGTTTCCATGGTGTAGGTTTTTTTAGTAAACTTATGAAAGTTAGTAAATTGACTAAACATAAGCATATAAAAATATAATTTCAGTAACTTTTCAAAAATCAACCCCTATGGTAATTTAATACGGCCGCAAAGTTTGTATGGAGTAGGATTTTATTAATGCGACACTGTAGCTACAGTAAAGAAACAGGGTAAGTAAATTAAGTTTGATCAAGTTTAAAAATAAGTTTTCAGCATTTTTCAAAAATCAACCCCTTACTGGGTTAAACGAGGTGGTAAAGTTTACATAAAAAAATCTTTGTTTATACCGATGAAACTTGGTACATACCTGACAAAACATTATTAGAATGTGATTTACCATTTTTTAAAATCATCCCTTAAAAGGGTTAAACAGGGTGGAAAGTGAAGATTATTATTTTTAAGTTATAACGATGAAATTTGGTGTACGTGGTAAGCTAATGAAATTATAGATGTGTACTTCACCATTTTTTGAAAATCATCCCCTAAAAAGCCTGCGGGGTGGTAAAATTTGTATAGAAAATCTTTGTTTATGAAATTTCGTGGCTATGATAAAACTTGGTAAAAGAAGATAATTAAAACGTGATTTATAATTTTTGAAAATCCCTTAACAGGGTTAAACAGGGTGGAAAGTGAAGATTATTATTTTTAGGCTACAGCGATGAAATGTGGTATATGTGCTTAGCCAATGAAATTATAGATATGTATTTCACATTTTTTTAAATGATCTCCCAACAAGCGGGGTGGTAAAGTTTGTATAGAAAAACTTTTTTATTTATGAAGTTTGTGGTTATGATGAAACTTGGTACACAAACTAAGAAAAAGGAGATAGTTAAAACGTTATTCACATTTTTTTTAAATCTACCTATAACCAGGTTTAATAAGGGTGAAATGAAGTTACATTTTTGAAGCTACGACGATGAAATTCGGTTCATATACTCAGACAGATAAACTTTAAGCACCTGTTTCACCATTTTGCTGGAATCATTCCTAAACCGGTTCAAACGGGGTGGTTAATTGTATATGGAGAATCTTTGTTCATGAAGTTATGGCAATTAAATTTGGTACACAGAGTAAGCAAAAGAAATAAACTAAAACGAAACTCACATTATTAATCAACATCTAAAAACATTAAACAAGGTGGAATATAACATTTTTTCTAAACCTATGACTATGAAATTTGGTACATATACTAATCGAAGATACTATACACACATGTTTCACCACTTTTTAAACATCTTTAAAGGTGTAAACGGGATGGCAAATATTTATGTGGAAAACCTTTGTTTGTAAGGTGAAAGCGAAACTTTTGTATTATAGACTAGGCAAAATAAATGATTTCTAACGTAATGCAATTTTTTGCAATGTCCTTATTCGTACAAGACTTTAATAGACTTTTAAAATGCAACATTCAGAAAAATAAGAAATACTAAAGGTGTAGGTAGTCAATCGAAGATTTACAAGAATATCTGGGATTTCGCGATATTCCTAGGGATACCACGAAAACATGGTACAATCATGTATGGGAAGGTCCACTTTTCCGCGGTCCGACTAGCATTTACCCCTAGAGTGTATATAAAAAGCGCGGAGCCAGGAGCTCGCGAGGAGTTCCTGAGCAAAACGAGTGCGCAAGGCCAGAACGAAGCGAGGGGTAGAGGTGGCGAGTGTAGCGAGCCGGCGACCTCCCGAGTGCAGTGATGGTCGAGTGCGCGAGTGGAGCGAAGGGATGACGAAGCGAGAGTTCTGGCGAGAGCCTATTTATTAAAACTGTACGTAGTATCCCTAGGGATTTCGTGACTTCCCTGGTATCCTCATTTCCCTGCGACATATAATATTTTTTCTGGAGCTACGACGATTGACTTTTGGCCAAAATACTGACATATACTTAGCCAAAAAAACTATAGACACATGTATTATTACGATTGTTTTGAATACCATCCCCTGATAGGTTTAAACGGATGGTAAAGTTTGTAAAGAAAATATATGTTTATATTGTAAATATACTGTCTATTTAAAACGAGATAAGAACTGAAAGAGATCAGAATAGAAACGAGATGAATTTGGGATAGGATTGGCATAGAAGCAGGACAAAATCGGCATAGAAGCGAGAGCAGCCGGAAATAGCCAGGAGCAAAATGAATTATTTTATTAAGCGTACAAAGTCGCGGGCAGCAGCTATGTATTTGTAAATAGGAGATTTAGGTTTCAAAGATTTCTTTTACACAGGCTTCATGTATGTACATGGCGCTGGACCGGCGCTGCCGCCACACGGCAAACTCATGTAAATGTTCACAAACCCGGACCGGGATCACGCGCCGCACCGTCCGCCCGTTTGTACGTATTACTGGTATTACGAATCGTAAAGGCTGTTCCCCCTGACGTTTCATTTCCACCCGGTTTCTACAGTCCGTAATATGTTTCAAACTACTACGCTAGCATTTTGTACGTTTGATACTTGGTCAAAGAAACTATAAACACATGATTCACAAATGAAGTTAGGGCCAAAAAATTTGGTAATTATATCGGGACCAGAGTGGGATGACAAAGGGACAAAAAGGGGATGGTAACGTATAGGAGGGGAACTATAACACGATAGGAGGTTCGCTAGGGAGGACGATTAAGGGTTAGGATCGGAATATGATCGGTAGCAGAGCAGGACGATAATGATATAGGAGCGGGACAGAATCAGGACCAGAACACTACGGTAACGCTATAGGAGCGGGAAGATAACAGGATGGGAGTGGGGAGGTAACGGAACGGAAGCGGTAAGGTACGGTAACGAGATAGGAGCGGGACGGGAACTGGAACGTGAATATTATGAGACGAAAAATGTTCGGATGCAGGATGAATACTCCACTACGCGGACGAAGTCGCGGGCATCAGCTAGTATTCTATAGCAGAAGAATAGTTTATTACATCATAAAAATTTACAATCAAGCGTTCGCTAAGCATAAGCTTAATAAAATATTTAAAACCCGTGCTGCAGTGCTGTAGCTTCTATTTATCCCCTATATTTCCTTTACTCAATCAACCTTCTTCGTAAAGATACAGCGAACCTTTAGCGCGGCGACTTACATTCACAAAGCGGAAATTAGGGTCCCACTGCAGATTGTTCAAAGCGATAACACACCAAAGCAGTACTCTTATTTATTCTCCGCCAAAGGTTACGGGCATCCTGAATCAAATTCATTTATATACGGAACCCCCGGGGATTTTATTATTTTTCTTTAGCACACTTTACAGTAAACACAATGGCTTTCCTCTGTCACCCACAGAGTGCTATTGTTAATTAATAAAGCAGGTCTCTAAAGCCCTTTTATTCGAGTTTACTTTGAATAACTGAGAAGAGTTTATTTAGAACTTTCGATAATTTGAATAACCTCTACCTAAACTGGCAATCCAGTAAATAGTTTCTGAAATGGCTCTACGACTTTAATTAAATTCATGGATCGCTTTGACTCGAAGCGAAGTTTATCGCAGATATTTTTAATCTTCATTAGATAACTAAAACGACTTAAAGGTTATATTTTAATTAGGTTCTTACCTACCGGCTTTTGCTTGTGGTTCAGTTCTTATCATACAAATAATATAATAAATAAAAGTGCTTGTAAATTTTGTATATAGTAAAATTATTATGTAGGTAGTAGGCTCACAAACAGGGCACAGGCTACTTTTTATCCGGAAAAAACGAACAGTTCCTTAGAGAACAAGTATAAACGTAGACGGAGTCGCAGGTATTAGCTAGTAATCCAATAAATCCGAGACAAAATGCAGTCTTCTGTTAACAAGCTAGCTCTATGTTGACACAAGTAAAGTTTTGTACACACTTTACTTGTATAATAGGAAAATAATAGTTTTACTTTTTTACGCTTAATAGATCTATGTTTGGCCACTATCTCGCCTGATGTTAAGCAATGATGTGGCCTAAGATGGAGCACATAGATCAAGAGAGAGACGGCAGTTGAGCGGCTGCTCGGACCCCCGATGGTTCACCGAACATACGACAAAAGACGAAACACGTCTAGTTCGCTTGACGGCATGGCTTTGTTCAGTGGGTGGTATTACAGCCACGGCCAGAGTCTATTACTCCAAACCGCGTAAACGGGTTTCATCACGATGTTTTCCTTCACCGTTTTAGAGCGAGCGTGCATAATCTGCACTTAACTATAAGTCATTGGTGCAGGGCCAAGTCGGGATTTGAACCCAGGTGCGTCGGATCGAAAGGGGCACGAGTTCCCGCTGAGCCACACTCGCTCTAACCAATAAACATTTTCTCATTATTCATATTAGTGTAAAAAGGTCTGTAAATTTAATTGTCTGTCTCCTCAAAGTAATTTGTACGTCATTGTTCGAAGTTAATTCATTCCTCTCTTTAAATTTAGAGCTACGAGTGATTAAAATTCGGCGGCGTGATTGCTGAAGAGGGTGAGAAGGTATCCTTCAAACAAAAAAGGGTCGTTCACCGAAAGTGGGCATGAAATCTTTTGGGATTCCTTACTTCCATACCAACATTTAAAGGTGAAACTTTATCTTTTACGTTGAACGTGTTTGATGATACATTGTATCAACCGCCCACCACCTCTACCTACTAGCCACCGTAAAAAGGTAAAAGGGAATTATTAATATTATTTTTATTGGGTTTTACAAAATAAAAGTTAAAGGGTTCGGAGTCTTTGAAATAAGTATGAAGCCGTAACTATAGGCGTGCGTGAAATAGGAAAGTTCCATAATAAACGGTGAATATCCAGAATAGTGGATATGAGTGAGAAGAGCAAGAACAATTTTCTCTTGTGTAGGTCGTTATCGCTTAGATAATATAATAAAAAACGTTATTAATATTAGATATATATTAGAAATGAAATGAAATGAAATGAAATGAAATGAAATGAAATTTATTTGAAATGAAATGAAATGAAATTTATTTGCTTTGATGTGGTCATTACAAGATGGTACAGTATAAATAATTTGTCCTACACATCACCGTCATTGGCATGCAAATTTAATACTAAACCTTTTTTAACATGACAAAATTTATACGAAATAGTACTTAAAATTATTAAGTCATTACATAATTATCATTAATATTATTAAGTTATTACATATTAAAATAAGAATGTCAGATGTTAATTTAATGTGAGTAGTGGGTACAAGTCAATATAATATGTCAGATAATAAGTATAATATGTCAGATAACTAATATAATGCATGTCAGATAATATTTACACAATCTAAATCTGAATAACAACACAATGTCAATGAAATCATAATTTTGCCGTCAAATAATCATTTATAGAATAAAAACATTTTTCAATCAACCATTTACGTAGTGTTTTCTTAAACATACCGATAGGCATATCTTTAATGGTTTCTGGAAGTTTATTAAATATTTTGACAGACCTTGTATAACTATTTCGATTACATATTTCAGTTTTAATAGGTGGAAGAATAAGTTTGTTAGGAAACCTTGTATAAAATTTACATGTGTCTCTGTTTGATTTAAACAGTGAAGGATGCATTTTAACAAAGCAGCATACCTCATAAATGTAAATGCTTGGGAATGTCAGCAACTTCATGTCTTTAAAAAGGGGCTTGCAGGTTGTGACAGGGGATACATTACATATAGCCCGAATACACTGTTTTTGAGCAATAAAAGCTCGATTTGATTTGACTGAGTTACCCCATAGCACTACACCGTATCTCAAATTAGAAGCCACATAACCATGGTAAGCTTGTAATGCAGTTGTTTGGTTACAAATTTTTGTCAATTTCCAAAGTGCGTAAGCAAACCTGTTAACTTTACCACATACTTTATTTACATGTGACACCCACGTACATCTGTCATCTAACACTAGACCTAAAAATGTAATTTCATTTTCTTCAATTAATTTTTGATTATCATAAATTACATTTAACTTTTCTTTTTTTGCTCCGTGGTTGTGAAATTGTACATATTTACATTTTTGGACATTTACTTTTAGATTGTTGATATGGAGCCATTCTATAATGTCGATTATGTAGATTATGTATTAATATTACATTATAAGATATGTTACAGTTATATTGACTGACTACTTTCTATATATTTTTTATAAATTGTATGTTGTATGCTATGATTATTTTAGCATTATTTTATTATTATTGTTGCAGGTTTGAGTCCCGCGATGGGACAAATGATTGTGCAAAGAAAAAAAGCGCAAGCATTTGTTTTATGTCTGGGTGTTGTTGAATCGTGGTCCTCTTACTCGTAATTCCCGGTTCCCTAGATACAGGGAATCCTAGTTGCGGGCCAGGATCTACGTATGTGATCGTTGGGCGTATTTATGCATTTTATTTTTATATTACCACTACATAACGAAGTGAATTCCTATCAGTTTTTAACACCATTTATTCCCCTATCTCCTAAATTTATTCGCTACCGGTAAACGCTACAAAGCAATTTCTACTGAATCGCGTGTTAAAGCGTGGCTACTGAAATATGAACGAACACGATACCACAGGGGGACATATCTATGTTTTATGACGAAGGCCGTGGAGGAGCGTAAAACGCGACAAGGGAATGTTACGTTTGTACGACATAAAGCCGTATTACGTGGGATTTATACTAAAACTGGAAAAGTGTTCTACGGAATCATGTGAAAACATCAATGAATGAAAATATGATGGGGCTATTTCGGTCGTGTTGAATTATTGAAAAAATATGTTAATTTTTTTAACACGACTTTGAAAAAAGGTAAGAATGTTTATCCATTACTTTCCTATATAAAATTAAAAAACTTGGTGCATAAAAGAAATGCGAAAACTGACTCTACCCGTGCTTCGGAAATACGCCCGCTATGTTTTATATGTATACGTATGTTTTATGTGTTTACGCCCTGCCGACAAACCTACAACGAAATTCAAAAACTAAGCGAATTCTACTGAATCGCGTGTAAAATCACGACAGGTGAGAATGAATAGACCCAACGAAGCGAGACTCATGTCGACGAGATAAAAACTACAATGATATACGAATAGTCCCGTGGTACTCGTGGTAGGTCTCTCGAATGCGGGAGGCCGTCTGGGTAGGCATCACCGCTTTGCCAGTTATTCTGCCGCCAAGCAGTAGGGCACAAGCATTTTAAACCGACTTCAAAAAAGGAGAAGGTTCTCTATTCGATTGTATTTTTTTATGTTTGTTACCTCAAAACTCCGGCATTCATGAAATTTGAAAAATTCTTTTTGCGTTGGGTTCAGCAAAGCTACGAAGTGGTCCCATATAATTTTCATCGATATTTAACTTTGGACTTCGAAGATACATTGAAGTCGGTTTTTTTGTTTGATAAAGTAAGGTGTAAGGTATGTGTTCCGGTTTGAATGGCTTTTTTTGTAGCCAGCAAAATTACTGGGCATATGAGACTTAATATCTGACGTCTCGGAGTCATGAGCGCAATGCAGTGCTACGCAGTGCTTGTTATGGTATTAAAAGTTCTGGGTGGCAATGCCATTGTTATGGGCAGGCGTGGCGCTTACCATCATGCGAACAAATTGTTCGTCTCATCATTAAGTTCAATAAAAAAAGTCTTTCTACGGTACGAGATAAAAAATGAATCAAGTAGAACCAATGGTTTTACCATGGGCAGTCTGAAGGAACAAGAGGTTTGTGAATACGGGCCTCTGGGGATTCCCTAAAGCGATGAGCGGAGGGAAGTTAAATGCTTGTGATAATAGGCTGTTACACCTTCATTATGGCGTAGTAAGTTTACCTTTATGTTGTGTACGCAGTGATTTGTATATAGCGCTTTATTGTTAAATAACAACAGGCCATTATAACAGTAAGAAAAAGTTCTTTGACATGCCGGTTTCCTCACGATGTTTTCCAATTCAATTCATTTCAATTTATTTATTGACCAATTTTTAACAATGTACGTTATATTAGGCTTGTCTTTATACTCGTATACAAATTACTTAATAAATTATCAATCATCAGCCCTTTACGTTCCCACTGCTGGGACACGGACCTTCTCTCATAGAGAGAGAATGGGCCATAATCCACCACGCTGGCCTAGTGCGGGTTGGTGAATGTCACATGTCCTTGACTTTTTGTGAACAATTCTTGAACATGCCGGTTTCCTCACGATGTTTTCCTTCACCATTTTTAGAGCGAGTGTTAAATCCGCACATAACTTAAGAAAGCCAGTGGTGCGGGGCCAGCGGGATCGAAAGTCGCACGAGCTCCCACTGAGCCACACTCGCTTCTAATAAATTATAATCTTCTAATAAATCTTTCTTCTAATAAATTATAATCTACTTAAAATAAGAATTTTTGAATATAGGATATAAAATTAGAAAATGAACGTTTGTACCTTCCAGCATGTCATCATAAATTCGTTTATGGTTTTCTTCGCTGTTTTAGAGAAAGTCAGTGGTGCGAGGCGCGCAGGATTCGAACTCAGTTACGTCGGATCAAAAGTCACACATGCTCCCACTGAGCCACACTTATGAATTTATCACAAAAATTTAAAGACATGAGACATCTACTAATTTGCACTGGGCCAGCGTAGTGGATTATGGTAGCCCATACTCTCGATATGAAACAAGGTCCATGTCCCAGCAGTGGGAACGTGATGGGCTGATGATGATGAAAAGAAAGTTAAGAAAACAATATAAGATCAAGGTTTTGCAATAGACAGCCTTATTGCATAAAGCGATGTCTTTCAGACATCCTTATATTATGACTTGAATAGCTTATAGATTAAAATAGATTTATAAAAAAGTATTTTTGTTTTTAACCCTCGACGCAAAAAGGAGGAGTGTTATAAAATTGACCACTATGTGTGTCATAATACGGTGTCTGTGGCACCGTAGCTCTTTAACGGGTGAACCAACTTAGGTTCGGTTTTTTTATTTGAAAGCACGTTTTCTAGCGGTGGTTCTTAGACGTGTTTTTTATATTTTATAGGCTTGTTTGTTTTTTAAATTTTATTTTTTGATATTGTTTACACGAGTTTTTGAACTAAATAAGTATATTAAATGTCAACGAGAAATGGAATAAAATATGATATTGATATGAAATAATTAATTTTTAGAAAAAAACAAAAACCGACTTCAATGAATCTTCGAAGTCCAAAGTCACATATTGATGAAATTTATATGGGACCACTTCGTAGCTATACTGAACCCAACGCAAAAAGAATTTTCCAAATCGGTTCACAAATGACGGAGTTCTGAGGTAACAAACATAAAAAATAAAAAAAATAAAAAATACAACCGAATAGAGAACCTCCTCCTTTTTTGAAGTCGGTTAAATATTTGATACCGGACTTACAAAACAGCATAGCTTGCATGTGCAGTTTTATAAAAGCTTGTTGTTTTAGGATAAATACAAAACTGGCTTCTATTGGGATTTTTAATGGAAATAGGTAAAACAAATTTCAAATTCAATGAAATTCGATTTATTCCTGCGAATCCCTCGACACAAGGTTGCATTCTGCAGGTGTCTGAGATCTGTAGATTTATACAAATACTATGTCTATTGAGAATGGGACAAGCATTCGTGGATATACCGTCCCCGTAGTGCTGTACCAGGTTTTGTAAAGGAGTCTTCTTATTTGCATTAGTGATGCGATCAGTGCGGTTGCGATGCAACAATATATATAAATAGCCGGCCAAGTGCGAGTCGGGCTCGCGCACGAAGGGTTCCGTACCATTATCTATAAAAACGGCAATAAAAAATCCTGTCTGTTGTATAGGAGCCCCCTTAAGTATTTATTTTATTCTGTGTTTTAGTACTTGTTGTTATAGCGGTAACAGAAATACATCATCTGTGAAAGTTTCAACTGTCTATCATGGTTTATGAGATACAGCCTGGTGACACAGGGACACACAGACAGACAGTCAGTCTGACAGACAGACGGATGGACAGCGAAGTGTTAGTAATAGGGTCCCGTTTTACCCTTTGGGTACGGACTCCTAAAAACAATAAGAAAATAATAATATGGCATTAAAATGCTCCAGAGAACAAAATTTACAGAAACGATGTGATTTTTTTAGTTTTTTCCTGCCAAATGTGCTCATTCCCGACTTGATGAGCCACACAAATAGGCCAATTGAGGAGTACTTTCCACATTGAAATGAAAAAATAATGGGCAGTAAAAGCATTTATGACAGAGCCTAGAGCCAGAGCACAAAATTAGTAAAAAAACAATCATACATAGTGATTGGCAGTGGTCGTCGTCACGCATAGTAATTTTAAGTAATGACTTACTTAAAATTACTATGCGTGACGACGCAATAATTTTATGCACCGATGCACTCACATTTAAAGCACAGGATAGTGATGTGCATATTGATGAATGGGCGTCATGATTGATGTGCACTCGTTACGTTCACCACAGAAGAGTAAACGAGGTCCCTCAGTACTAAATGGTCAATGGACTTTTTAGTACAGGTAAAGTGTTTAGGACATGCTTACTTCCCCGAGGGACTCCCTAAACAGCAGTAAACGTTTTAGTACCCCTATTAAAGTCCTCAAACTAAACAGATTTTGTTTCTTTATTAAGATTTTTAAATACAGGGCATAATGAGACTTAATATCTGATGTCTCGGGGTGATGAGCGCAATCGAGTGCTACGCAGTGCTTTTTATGGTATTAAAAGATCTTGGTGGCACTGCTATTATTATGGAGGCGTGGCGCTTAACATCAGGCATATGAGTTGCTCGTCTCATCAATCAGTACCATAAAAAAGCCCATTTTTTTATAATTTTATGTCAAAGTTAGAAGAACGTTAGTAAGTCTTAAACTATCGCGATTCTAACACATAGTTTATGATAATAAAACGGGACTTAATCGCGCCAAAAACATTTGTTTTATTTACCTCGACGTTTCGACCAAGTTGCATTGGACGGGGTCACGAGAAGACTGGAGAATGCGGGCAAATAAAACTAAATATTACTATTGCGGGTATCAGCGTCGAAAAAGGCGGGCGTTGTCACCGTGCGATTGATTTGTTGCTGTGCGACCACATCCAATCGGTACATAATAATGAATTAGAAACGAAGACACAAACTAACATTACTTAAAAAAATATACAAGTATCTATGTATATCTTCAGAGCTTTGTCAGTCAGTGTCAATGACAATATAAGTACTGTTACACTAACCAACAAAAAAATTTATTAAGAACTAATAGAAGCTGCAAGGGAATCATGTAAATCGAACACCGATCCCGATCGCTTTCAATTTCAAATTTTGAAGGCGTTAAGAACTTCCAAACTTGCAATATCGATCATTTTTAACGATCGCGATTGGGATAGGTATTAGGACGCGGACTTTGAGTAGAAATGTTCGACAATTCCAGACAAAAATCGACTGCACAACACTGCTAACGAGTGGAACTCCCTGCCAGAGTCAGTCTTTTCCGATAACTACAGTCTAGGAATGTTTAAGTCTCGAGGAAACAGGTACTATCTAAGGCAAGCATGCTAGATCGTCGACTGCATCGTCGCTTACCATCAGGTGACATAGTGGTCAAACGCAAGCTAATTCACAAAAAAAAACAAATACCGGTCATAAGACATGTTTAAAAGCGATCGGGATCTGTGTTTGAATTAAACGATTCCCGTACAGTTTTACCGGAGAGCGCTTTATAGATATCAAACTTGAGAGGACAAAGCTTTTAAGTAGATAACATCGAGTTTGTATCGATATGTCTATACGCCCATAACGCTCAATCGGACATTACTGTCAGTCGCTTTGATCTAGTTTCGGCTCGTAGAGGGGTTTTCATTTATTTCTATTAGCTGCGATATGTTTCCTTGATTGATATTAGATGAAAATAACCGTACAATTTATTTTCCGCGCTTTTTATGGCTTTACACACGGTCGGCTGCTGCCTGCATGCTCTTTTAACTACTTTACTGTTCTTTGCCAACTGCAGCTTGCCAACTGGTAGTGAATTGGCACATGAGGCCTTCTGGCTTTGATTCCATGTCATTATGCGTTTTTTGTGACCTACACATAAATACCTATTTAGGTAAGTAAAGTCACTAGTCTAAATAAATATAATAAATACGCCCATCGATCAATAGCCCCTGACTAGGACTAAAGAAAACTTAACTAGGACCTAGGGAACCAGGAACCACGAAGAACATGGTCCCATAACACCCAGACACGAAACAAATGCTGGAGCTTTTTGTTCTGTGCACAAGCATTTAATTTTGTCTCTTTCGGGAATCTAACCTGCAACCTCAGTGGAGTATGAGATTTGAGCCAACCTGCCCAACCACTACACCACAGAGGCTGAAATAATAGCAGTCAAAATTAAAGTGTCTTTTACGTACTCAAACACAGTTGTGTTTAGGTTTCTGCTAATTTGACAGATTATTCTCTCTCTTGGAAACTAATTAAGGTCAGACCGTTTCGTGAATTTGAAATGAGCAAAAGTAGGTCTACCGCTAAGTGCTCACAAATCTCAGCGGGAATTTCATTTAAGGTTTCGAGGGAGACGACGGCGACGTCTGCCGGCCACTTGTGGCCGCTCTGAAACCGCGGTCACTACACATTGAAGACTTATTCCTATAGAATAGCTAACGTTAAGGTTAGTTAAAGTAACCCAAGGCCCTTTCTCTATCTATGTTTACTATTTTAAAAATGGAACTAAGCCAAAATCATACCCAAATAAAAAAATCAAATTTATTTCCTAGAATACAACATAATTATTATATACTCATGTCTCAGGTTAATTTATTAGGATGAGTATTCAGCCTGCAAGCAGACGTGCAAACATTCGGCATTTAATTTTATTTCTATGACAAAAATCGATAATTTCTTTAACACTATAAAATCAGTTGCTTAAAAGCCAGTCACTTAAAGTTTTCTTTAATCTTATGTTATTTACAATTTTAATGCCATTTGATATCAAGTTATAAATTAAAATACACATATTATTACATTTATTTTCATTGCTCTTGCTGTTCATTGAAGATATTTTTGAAAAACCAACTGGGATCGACTATTTGGAGGGTACTGAACGTGAATCCACGGTTTTTAGAATTGTTGTCTGTTTGTTTGTTATCTATAGACTCGGAAGCTACTGAACGGATTTTAATGCGGTTATCAGGGTTTGGTAGCTTTAGTCCCAACTTATATTAGGGTATGTTACATAAAATTGGTTAAGTCACTGCGAAGATACAGCTTGTCCTCTTCGTACGAGAGACCGGCTGGACAGTAATAATTTGCTATATATCAAGGAGAAATAAGCAGACTAGCTCCAGACTGGCTTAATTCTCCAAGCTACCAAGTGATCGTAAATCTCAGTCGTATCTTTGTTTAAGGCTAGAAGAAATGTGGCCTGTCAGAGGCCACCTGTGGAATATTCAGTCGTTTAAGTTCAAATGTTTTATTTCTCGGCACTCTTTGACGAGACTTGAATTGTTTGTTGGAAAAACAAGCTACCTACTGATGATACTTACTGAAAATAGCTTGAAGCGATTCCGATAGGCCATTAACAATAATAATTTTATTTCGGAGTAAGTCCATATAGCAGAGTTCATCATCATCATCATCGTCCCTCATAGAGAGAGTATGGGCCATAATCCACCACGCTGGCCCAGTGCGGGTTGGTGGATGGAGTTCATCATACAAATTATATTACTAAAGTTATGTCACAAAAATAATCAATTACAAAACATATAATTTAAAAGTTCAAATAAGATAAAATTTCATTGAATATAGAACATTAGATATAAATTAAAATTATTATTATTATTAGAGACATATCTTAATCTATACATTAGGTATGCAGAATGCTTAACGTGCATTTTATTCCAATGACTCGTTATTCGGTAGTTCAGGTCCATCCTCTGAGCGAGCAACTGTAGTTAGCCGTTGGAGCTGCCCCTTTTACCCGGCGCTTCAGGAACGCAACTCGTTAAGCAGGATCGCTGTGAAACCGTCTGTCTAACTGTGCGTCCTCAAACAACTCTGATCCCCGATATTAAATTTCATTTCATACATAGAGCAAATTGTTATGTCTTTCTTCAAATTGTTATACCTTCTTATTCAGTTGGTGGCTAAAACTCTTTAAAACATATTTTTAATCATCATCATCATCATCATCCACAGCCCTTTACATCCCACTGCTGGGTATAGGCCTCTCTCATATCATGCCATTTTCCTCGAGTCTGCGCCGATGCGATTTTTAATCAGTAATTATAAATAATTTTAATGGTGGTTTTGTACTAAAAGTCTAAAAATATTTTATTAATATGCATAGATAATTATATTTTAATAATCGGCACCAGAAAACTTTAATAACGGGATTTCTAGTTAAATAGTTTTCGATGCTAATGAGTAGCAGAACCAATCCGCCGGGTCACTTATCTCAGGCTGCAGTTTGTTTGCTAGAGCTTTAGTTGTTTGCGATCGAGCTCGTGATCGCAAACACCTGGGCAAGCTCATCCGCTGGGGTTAAATATTATTAGAAACTGCGTTTTGTGATTAATGGAGGTTGGACGATTTATCGTCCTTGTAACATAGAAAACTAGCCTGTATTCTACGCCTATAGGTAGCCAAGAGGATAACCTAAATGAGCTTGGTATCATAAACTATAACGTTCACAATATATATATATATATACATATGTATATCTATATATAATATATATATATAATATTATATATATATATATATATATATATATATATATATATATATATATATATATATATATATATATATATATATATATATATATATATATAAGAATATATATATATATATATATATAAGAACAAACAAGGAAAACGTTAACAGTACATATTATACAAATAAATAATAACAGATGGAATTGCTTTGCCAAATGGGATTTTTACCCAGCGCAGATTTCTAATGTCATTAATTGACACCAGACGCTGATTTTCAGCAAAATCCCAAAGATTCAAAGTTCGCTTAGTTTGAGTTCTTTTTTCCTCTGGAGCGGAAAACGGAAACCATACAAAATATTTTGCTTGTGAGCGTATAGAATCACGAAGAGAAACAAGAGGTTCATTAGGATTGTTAATTCGAGTGATGTTACAAAACCACGCTCATTGTATTATACACTGCTTCCAAATTTAATACTCCAAGTGAGATTATAATTATTTGAATTGATTTTAATTGAACTCGTTATATAACACCAAAATACAGAAATTACCAGAAAACTAAATGCAAGTGTCACAGATCACAATGAGCGGTCTTATCGCATAAAACGGTCTCTTCCATACAAGCTAGAGGTAGCGATGAAAATACATGCACATTAATTGTACTGTTTAGATATAATTCTATATCATATTAGGTAAACAGGTAAACCGTTGTACAGATTATAATCCAAATTGTTAGCCCAGTCGTGGCGCTGAAATGTAGGATATACGAGTAGGTAGGTACGTAAACTAATTTAAAACTAGTTCTAGCGTTGGAATCTCGGTATTCGCGGACGGGCTCGGGCCGACATGTTTAGTTAATGGAATGTGGACACGGCGCTCAAAACGCGAATCTATCTCCACTGTAATTTGTTCTTGAACTGTTTATGGATGAATATTACGACCAGGGAAACCTGTTTATTCGAGACAAGCCCTGGATTGGAATCCACAGCGCCTGGCAAAATAGAGCTGCCAGCGTTCTGTCATCGCAGAAGCAACCTTCGGAAGACGCGAATAAGAGAAAGAAGAGCTAAGTGAAGCGTATGGTTCAGGACAGTTATGAATGGCGAAACATTGTGTCCGCCCTCTGCCCCGACGTGGGGACTGAACATTTAAGAAGAAAGTATTCGGGCTCGTAATTATAGGTAGGTATGTTATGTATTTTAGGTGTACGTTGATAAAAAAATTTGGATCGTGATTCATTTGTTTATACTAAATAATACTAAATAATTAAATAGAAGGTATTTGATGTCACGTAGAGTACCTATTACCTAACCCGAAAAAAAATTGGTCTAGATTGCGTAAGAGCTTGATGGTAAACCGCTTATTTATGCTTGCTTAAATTGATTAAGAATTAAGCTGTAACGTAACACCAGTTCTATTATGTATAAACGAACCCCCGCGGCGCCCGCGCCCCCCGCGGCGGCACCGGTTTTAGCGCCGCGCTCGCGGCGACAGGAACGAGCGGAGGCACGCAGTCTGCGCCGCGAATCCAAAGCGTAGACTCCCGGAAGAAGGACATCCTAATTGTCCGAAACCTGGTCGGAGTTATCCGACATAATCATAACGTGAGTGTATTATTTATTATATATATTTATTGTATATTTGTAATGAATATTTCGACTCTCGATATCCAAACTTGAGGTTCTACTATGGTTGACACCTTCAAATCAAAATTGGAAACAACAATGTCTGGTTGTTAGAATCATTCTTAGTCAAGGTTTGCCAAACGGGTTCGTTATCAAATGGGATGTAGCCAGAAAATCGAGGATGCTTAGAATCATCCCAAAATAGAGGTTATACCGCAAACTAATTTCAAAGTAATTCGTCCGTCGGAATCTCACGGTTCACGAGAGGACCTGTCCTACATGTTTGAATAATGGAACGCGGGCAAGCACTAAAACGAAAATCTACTTCTACTTTGATTTACTCCATTTAAATCTCTCCAAGCGTTTGTGAATACTGTTAGGCACTCGTTAAAAAGTGGCCATTTCGAAAGAAAAAAAGTCATTTTTTCGAGACACATGCAACATTACATTAAAATATAATACTACACTCCGGACTTCACTTCGGGACTCCTTTTTATAATTTAGTTTAGTTATTATATTATATTTTTTAAGGTTTTTAGTTTTAGTTTCATGTTATTAGTAACAATGTATTAAATAGTTTTAAACATTAAAGTTTGACAGATGTCAATGTCATTATCATACTACACTACACATAACAAATAATACTATACTATGTAGCAGAAAAAGATAATACATAATAACACTATGTAACACACATTAAATACATAATATAATTATAGTACAATGAAATATAACGTGATATCAGGAAATGGTTCCGATTCAGCATAAAACTAAGGCAATAAATACCTTAGTACTGATTTTCAGTCGGAATCTATTACCGGTCTCCTGTCCTAGATAAGACAGCCAGTTTACACAATTCAGAATTCCGCTATGGCAGAAAGCTGTGTAGGCGCGGTGTTTACCATTAAGCGAACAACTTGCTTGTCACATTACTCTGCTACTTTCCATAAAGAAGGTATCTATTCAGCACTATCCTTTATATTATTCTTCGGTTGAATTTTATTCATGTCACGTTAGTCCTTAGGAGTGCTTGCTTTAACCATGTAGCCAACTTATATAACATAACGTAACATTATTTTGGCCATTATTTTTAACTACGTTAATAACTTTCAAAAATTATTATTTTTGACTAAAATATTGTTTTGTATTTGGATCCTGTCATTGAATATTCATGAAACTGAATAGGGTTGCAACATAAGCCGCCAAAACAAAATGGAAATGGAAGCGTCTAAATTTCCGCATTTTGTCCGGATTCAATGCAAATCCCATCAATCGGAAAACAGCCGGGGTCGACTATTGAAGCAGATTTATTGATTAAACTTCGCTTTGTTAGGGGGAACTGAGCCTATAATACACACAAAAACACCTAAGAATATAAAAAGTAAGTAACTAGTTATACGATTTAGCTTCGGGCAAACTGTAACAGATTACATAATAATAAAGTTTATTGTAAGTATGATTCAGCAAACAAAATACTTATTATTAAAAAGTTCATAAAGCTTTATTTTAAGTTTCTTTATTATTTATTCTGTGGTTAAAGTTTGTTGTCAGTTTTTCAGAAGGAAAGCTGTATTAATTAAAAGGTGCAATATTTTCTACTAAAGCTTATAGTCGGATTAACTGTTAACACGTGTCGTGTCGTGACGCATCAGTAGGGTCATCAGAAGCCTATCGGATTCATATATTTTGTACAGAGGCGTGCACACAGCGTCAGCACCAATCATAATAATACACATAATAGTGAGCCTCTATACAAAATACATAAATGCCCTTTTGACGCTATAGTATTTTTGCCTTTCAAATCCGATAAATGTCTGAAGTGCCTACTGATGCGTTACGACACGCAAGTGATAATAGTGTGAATCCGGCTTAATAGTCAGGTTTTGGGGACGAGATGGCTAAGGCTTGAAGCGTCACAATAGATAAATATACTAAGACCACAAGCTTTCTCCTCCTTTAAACCAAGCCGGTAACGAAAACAAAAGAACAGCCGACACGTTACAAAATTAATGTACCTTGTTAAGTTTTACACAACCTCTGCGGAGCGATGTTTGAGTCAGAGTGAAAGAGCCTGCGCACATTTTAATGCCTTTAAAGAGCCTGTTTTAATATTAATATCAGTTAAGTCGCTTATCCCATGGGAATATAGCACTTTTAATGTTAAAAATTGGCAAACAAGAAGGCGATCACGCTATCATGCTTCTGAGGGCACGCCTGCACTGCCGGTACCGGATTAAGGTTTTGTTGTATTTTGACTGTTTCTGGTTGAAGTGCAAAGGCTAACCTGATTCTTGTATGTATAAAATAGTATTAGTTCCTAACATGCCAGAGACTGGAACAAAGGAACTATTATATGTATTAAATACCTACTCATTCTGATTTCCCCAAGTCTCCAACGGCAACGCAAGCATAACCTCTGCTGTCAAATAGGGAAAAAGGTCTCCACAGATAACTTAGTTGCAAAACAAACCAACCCTTGTATCAAAATAGCTTTCACGGAGCTGTATTTGAGCCAGAGACGTGTATGTCTCCGTCGACACACACTGACACATTTTCCGTCTGGTAACGAGTAGCACGAATCCCTATAAAGATTCATAAAAACAGCTACAGAGCAGAGACTGCAGACCCTTATTCTTCGTCGTGGAAACGTGACGATGGTCCTCAAACTTCCTTAACTTCGCTACAAGCATCCGGTATCGAAACAAAAGGGTCTAACACAAATAAACCTCTTTCATTTGTTTACAACTTCCACGTTAGTTAGTGAGGTGTGAAAAGTGGCAACACTTTTACTGACGCTTCAAATGTCGGTGTAGGCCCTTGTACAGGTGCTAACACGATTTATAAATAAATAGGAGCCGAGAAAAATTAAAATTCTAATTCTACTTGCAAGATTTGACCGAAACATTGCCAGTTAAATAAAAGCTTGTAAAACGGATATAAAACGGATTTTATGAAATAATCGATTATTAAAAACTTGATACAAAGGAAGCTTAGGGGCGCCGCGCCGTTTCTGAATAAAAGCCTTCACAGATACCGCGCCAAGGTTCGCCGGAGGATCTTCCGCATGGTGTATTACTTTACCCTTTTTGGTAATGGGACTAAAAGTAGGTTGTTTTGAATATTTGACGATGACTGTTTCGTATTAGATTTTTTATTGGTGAGCATAAAGTTCTTCTCTTTGAATATTGAATTACGTACCTACGTACCTGGTGCTTGTATATACATAATTATCTGCTCCTTGATACTAGAATATTAAGTGACACACATGTCTGCGAATAGTTATTATTCCAACGATACTAGCTGCAGGAGATGCCTTTTCCTTTATATTGAAGTTATCTTCGACGACCTATTTGTTGCGCGGAATTACTCTACATTTCGGGTAAATTTCTGTCGTAGAACAGGCAATCCAGGTTTTCCAGGCTACAAACAAAACACAATATACGAAACTATAACAAACTAGCCGTACCAGTGGCTCCGTCCGTGTAGAATTACATTCATTTATGTTTTCTTAAAAACAGTTCGTTTTTTCGGGATGAAAAGTATCCTTTGTCCTATTCCAGGGCTTAAAGTATCAAAATCATCAAAATAATTTATCAAGTATCATCAAAATCGTTTATTAATACATTTTCACATAGGATAGAATGTTCTACGTATTTTCATTTTTTTATGGTACTGAGTGATGAGACGAGCATGTCGGTCGCCTGATGTTAAGCGCCACGCCTGCCTATAACAATTGCAGTGCCGCCCAGGACTTTTAGCACCATACAAAGCACGTGTAGCACTGCATTGCGCTCATCACCCCGAGACGTCAGATATTAAATCTTATATGCCCAGTAATTTCGCTGGCTATATACAATGCCCTTTAAGCCCACACAGATATAGTAACATGGATTAACCAAACATTCATTTAAGCTTTATTCTGAAAACAATTTGCTCTTAGGTATTTATTCGACTAGACGTTTATTCGTTAGAAGTCGACTGTTACGTAAAAGATAAATTGTCTCACATCTCAGTGTCACAGAGCCCTAGCATTTTTAGGGTTCCGTACCCAATGAGTAAAACGGGTACCCTATTACTAAGACTCCACTGTCCGTCTGTCTGTCTGTCTGTCTGTCCGTCTGTCACCAGGCTGCATCTCATGAACCGTGATAGTTAGACAGTTGAAATTTTCACAGATAATGTATTTTTGTTGCCGCTATAACAACTAATACTAAAAAAACTTAATTAAATAAATATTTAAGGAAAAAATTAAGCAAAAATATCATGTGTATGTTGTTATAGGTAATGGAACGGAACCCTTCATGCGCGAGTCCGACTCGCTTTTGGCGGGTTTTGATATAACACACCAAACATGAATGAAGAAAAAATCTGTTTTAGCCAATTTTTTTAGGTTTCTTTAAGTCATCTCCATCTAAAGGTTGTCTGGAAGAGCTTTGAGCTTGTAAAACTTTAGTTTTAAGTTTATTATTTTTCCTTCGTTGTTATTATTTCTGGTGGTGTAACAATAAAAACAAAGAGTTATCTAATCTCTATAAATTATTGCATAGGAAAACAAGCGGTGGTGTACTAATAGAGGATTTAATTAAAGGGATGAACAAGAAAGCCTTTTTCCTTCGCTAATTGGGATATTTATGTATTGGTAATGTTCGGAAAATACTTTTGTATATTTTTCCTAGAAATACGTATCTATTTTTTCTACTTATTTTCGTTACTCAATGGTACTCGTGTGTTGTTTTATTTATTATATTTTTATTTATTTTTAACAACCCCTGTGGTGTAGTGGTTGGACAGGTTGGCTCAAATCTTATTCACCACCGTGGTTGCGAGTTTGATTCCTGTGATGGGACAAATGTTTGTTTTGTTTCGTGTCTGGGTGTTCTGGTCATGGTTCCATGGTCCTCATAGTTTCTGATTCCCTAGATACAGGGAATCTTAGTTTGGGGCCAAGATCTATTTATGTGATCGTTGGGACTTACTAAAAAATATAACTAAGAATTTTTGAATACCATTCGTGGTCCCCCAGTAGACTTGAAAGTAAGCTACCATATTGTGTGATGAACTTTGCAGCAGAAAACGTAGGCAAAATGTAGTAGTTTCATTTCGCAAACTAAGCTATTAAAAGTTTTTCAAAGAAGAACAACAAAGGTTGGAAAAAGCATCGGAAAGACGCTGAGTTTTGTACGAAAAAAGCTTATCCGGGAAAAAGCGTATTCATCTCATTTAAAAGCACGACCTTTGTGAGTGAAAGTTCCCACGTTCCCACGTACGGGGGTGGAATACGGAAAATATGCTTTTTGGCGTTTGAACCCTAATAATTCAGGGTAGAGTCGAAAAATGAGATGGGTGAAAAGTCGTGAGTACCTTTTAATAGACTCGAAAAGTTCGTGGTTTAATCGGTGGACTAATATCTAAAGTTATATTTAAACGCAATGATTTAAAAAAAATTTTGGCGTGCAGACGCAATTATTATGAACGTCAATTATTACAATGACTCTACCACCGTACCGGATCGTATTTTTACGGATTACCTCATGGAAATCTAGTTACTAGTACACATAAGCACTCCTTGCATAGCCTACTTTACTCTTTGATCCGAACTCTTTGAATAGATATACCTATCTACAAAACGTGCGAAGCCAAACCAGTCCAAAGAGGAAAAGAAAAATAAAAGTATGACTCAGATTAAAAACTTCCGAGGGGCGAGCACAGAAAACTAATAGGTACCATCAAAGATACAAGTGTTATACTTTATCTTTGGATACCATTCAAAAGATTCAATATTCGGTCTTGGTTGACTTAGCTGATGTCTTGTTAAATGATTTTTTTGTTTTTATTATTACGGAATCACAAAAGCCGCTTAGCATCTTAGGGTGTCGTTAACTAAACACTATTTAAGCAATTGATCAGGCTGTTTCTTTAGCTGATTAGTTAGTTGATCGACAAACTTTTTCTCTATAAGGCTCGGATTGATTTTTCAGTTATTCCGATCAATTCTAATATCTATTTCCAATCCTATCCTACTATACTACAAATACTACTAATATTATAAATGCGAAAGCTTGTGGGGATGGATTGATGGATGGATAGATGGATGGATGATTGTTACTCAATCACGCAAAAAACTACTGAGCAGATTTTGATGAAATTTGGTGTGTAGATACTATACGTCCTGAAAAAGGACATAGGATTTTATCCCAGAAAACCGCAGGTACAACCACGGGGCGCAGCTAGTGTGAAAATATTTGAGGATGATGGATGTTAGTTACACAATTACGCAAAACTAATGAAAGGATTTTGATAAAAATGTTATGTAGGTAGTACTGGAAGAGGCCACGGATATATTTTATTCCAGAAAATTGCGGGTGGGACCGCGTGACACAGCTAGTTCAAAATAATTAGTATAACCAAGTCTTTAGATAATTTGTTAAGTTATGCTTCTTCAGGACCCGCCTTCAAAATGAAAACGTCTTGTGGTTCTGAAGTCAAGTTGGTACGAAGTTTAGAGCTCGCATTTTGATCTCAGCCTGTGGTTATCGGGTTCCTGGCGGCGGCGGCGGCGGCAGGGCGCTGAGAGAGCCGTGGTTAGTTACTGCTGGGGGGTTTCAAACGAATAGCTTCTATTATTTTATTTATAGGTTAGAAATACAAACTGGATACACTCTTGTTTCTATCGAATATAACTATGGATATTATAAACTAGCTGCGCCCCGTGATTTCACACGCATTTTTCCGGGATAAAAAGTCTATATGTTTTATTCAGAGTATAAGCTATCTCTATTCCTAATTTCACTCAAATCCGTTAGAGCCGTTGTGGCGTGAAGCGAAAACAAAACATACTAACACACATACAAACTTTCCAAACTTTCGCATTTATAAAATATAGTGTGATAGGTATACCTTGCGCCAAACTTGATGGCGGCTGACTGGCGCATCACGTGATCTGCGCAGATACAATTTTGTATGCGAATTTGTTACTGCGCAGGTCACGTGGTGCGTCTGTCAGCCGCCATTAAGTTTGACGCGTATTATATGAGATCAAATGCAATTGGTTGTTGCTAAGCCGTCTTTAAATTGTTTATATTTAATTTTGTAATTCTTATCTTATGTTAAAGTAAGTAATAACTAGGAATGAACATAATTTCTGACCAATCATAATTTTGTAACCTATTCCTAATAATAATTAACCTTATTGTTGACACCCTCGAGCCCAGCGGGTCCCTACGAGACATTAATATAGCCATTGCCGTTATTATCACTAACTAGCCGATACGCGCGACTCCGTCTGCGTGATATTCGATTTATATTTAGTTGTTCCATAGGTAAGCGACATTTTTGGAACCTGTGAAGTAGTTGGTATGTTTTATTAAATTTGTTATATATTTGTATGCGGGTATGTTAGTCTGTAAGGTATATATTATTCTATGGGTCTCTGTTAATTTTACTTTGTTGTTCTTTAATATTTCCTTAAATAAAGAGTTTAATAATAATAATAAGGAACTGTTAGTTTTTATTTATGTAATAGTTTTGCACAAAAGTGGTACAAGGAATGACTTAATACTATTTAATATTATCCACCAGTCTTCCACGTCGTGAAAGAAATATAGTGGGTGTGCAGCTACTTTTTGAGCATAATTAATTTTTAGAAAAAAACAAAAATCGACTTCAATGTATCTTCGAAGTCCAAGGTCACATATTGATGAAATTTATATGGGACCACTTCGTAGCTATACTAAATCCGACGCAAAAAGAATTTTTCAAATCGGTTTATAAATGACGGAGTTCTGAGGTAACAAACATAAAAAAAAAAATACAATCGAACAGAGAACCTTCTCCTTTTTTGAAGTCGGTTAAAAAGTACGTTTACGTCAGTTTTTTGGTAAAAAAGTATTTAATATAAATGGATTAATGTCTGATTTGTATTTAAATAAATAAATATACCTAATTTTATCAAAGTCCTTTGAGTCGTTATGAAGTTAAAGATTAACACACACACATAGCGCCTTCTAATTTATTATGAAATAATCACACGACGATTGTCTGATGCCATCTTTTTTTTTAATTAACTGTCTGATGAGACGAGCAGGTCGTTCGGTAAGCGCCACGCCTACCCATAACAAATGCAGTGCCACCCAGAACTTTTAATACCATAAAAAGCACTGCGTAGCACTGCATTGCGCTCAACACTCCGAGATATTAAGTCTCATATGCCCAGTAATTTCGCTGGCTACAATGTCCTTCAAGCCGGAACACAGTAATGCTTGCACACTACTGCTTGGTGGCAGAATAATCGGCGAAGTTGTGGTAACCAGACGGCCTCCCGCATGTGAGAGGCCTACCACGAGTAACGTCTTATACCATACGTAGCAGTTAGTGTATACGTTTGCGGTGCCGGATGTACAAAAACGATGTAAAATAGGATCTAACGCTGTCATCGTGTAATGACAACCCTATGTCACAGCAGCCAGACAGCAGTGCCTCCCATCTATTTATGGATATGAATGCCTTTGTGGCACTAAAACAGCAATAATATCAATTCTCTCCCAAATGACGCTCTTAGTTGCAAAACCAGAGGGTTCTGCCGATCACGAGTAATCTCTGGAGCCTAATGTCCGTAACGAGGTAATTAGGAGAGATTAACTGGTCAAGATCCTGTGGGGTGTCTCAAATTGTTCCCGAGATGTTTACGCTGAAGCCGTGTAGGCTTTAAGAGGGTAGTGATTGTGTGCAATAAACTGACGTAGAACATGTCAAGCGTTTCAATATCACACTAGTATTATAAATGCGGAAGTTTGTATGTCAGTGTGTAAGTGTGTTTGTTCCCTCTTCACGCCGATACGCCTGAACAGATTTGAGTGAAATTTGGAATGAATTCATTTTTTCAATTAATTTATTGATCAAATTATAACAATGTTAAATTAACAGTGAAATTACTGGGCATTATGAAATTCAACAGCTAATTCTCTTAGGGTGACGAGCGCATTTTACAAAACAAAGTTCTGTGTAGTGCTGTTATTGTATGGCTAGAGTGAAGGCATCTCATGGGCAAGCGTACTCCACCTTAGGCCGCATATTCGCTTTTCGTCAGGCGAGATGTCGAAAAACGCATGCCCTTTTCCAAATAATAAAAAAATGCGATAATTCCGCCCAATGTAGTTTAGTTTGTAAGTTGCTTTCATGTACCTACTGATTTTTTTGTTGGTCTACAATTCTTTTGTTGGCGGAGACCTTTGCTCAGCAGTGGGACAGCACAGGTCAATAAAAAAAAGGATTTTGTATTGTATTGTGTTGCTTATAGACGACCCTTTAATATTAACTTAGTTTTCACTGAAGAGGGTTGACACCTACACTTCACCTTATCATCAAAGAACTCTTTGTAACTCGATACCCTATATGTGTTTCTAAAAAGGGATGCAAGGTAGACCTTTCGAGGACCAAGATAAAGTAACTGTGTGTCAAACGAAGAGTTAAGAAAATTTTATTTTACTTTTTTTTTTATTTAACTTAATGACGAGACGAGCTGGTCGTTTGCCTGATGGTTAGCAATACGCCAGCCCATAACAATAACAGCACCACCCATAACTTTGTTTTGCAAAATCCTGCGGCGCTGTACTGCGCTCGTCACTCTGAGACAATTAGCTGTTGAGTCTCATAACGCCCAGTAATTTCGTTGGCTACAATGCCCTTCAAGCCGGAACACAGTAATGCTTGCGCACTACCGCTTGGCGGCTGAATAACTGGCAAAGCGGTGGTACCCACCCAGACGGCCTCTCGCATACGAGAAACCTACCACCAGTAGATAGTAATAAAACTTTCTTTTTATATTTCTTTATCATAACATAGAAGTTATTAGCTACTGCTCGCGACTTCTTACGCGTGTGGTTTGGTTATAAAGCGATCCTTCTAAAACCTCGTGTTGAATTAAGATGAAAATTATTCTAAGTTCGGCCGTTCAGTCGCGAAAAAGTGACAAACAGACACACACACAGTTCCTTTCGAATTTATAACGTTAGTGAAATGAAATGAAATTGTTTTATTTGTGAAACATGGTAGGTACAGGTATGATGTCACACTTATAAAATAGTTCAGCATGTTTCACCAGAAATTGGCATGCAAAATTTAAAATGTATATATTATTAATTGAATTCATACAAGTTTACAATAATTATGATATTAATGACGTGGATTTACAAATACATTAAACTTAATTAAGCAAATTTATTCACATCAAATCAATACAATACAATACAAATACTCTTTATTGTATACCAGTAACATAAAAAAAATGATTACAGATAAACCTTATAACTAGGGTAGTACAATGGGCGGTCTTATCGCTTAGAGCGATCTCTTCCAGACAACCTTTGGATGGACAGTATCGGAAGAAAAGAAGTAGACGGTGGTGTACATTAATTCATAAATAAATAATACTATTAAGCCATTAGATACTTAGATAAATATAAATCATAATAAATGAATAATAATATAATTATAAACTAATATATATTCATAATAAGTATAAACACAATTTTATGATAGCCTTAGAAAGCAGTGAATCAAATCAATTGTTTATTTACAAGAATACTACATACAATAAAGGTCTTATTAAAACTAATTATAATAGTCAAGTATTCAGCTTGCAAGCAAGTGTGTAAATGTAAATATTATTTCATGTCTCTAAATTAATATAAAATATGTATTTCTAAAATAATATTTTTTTAATCGGGCAAATGCCTTTATTACTGAAAACAATTCTACTCTCTATTTACTAAAACTAAATTGGACAATCCACAGACCATTAATAATAATTGTATTTGATTTGATGACATCATCGGTTACATTATTCTGTCATGATATAAAAACAATTGTACATCAAATAATTCCTAATTCTAGATTTGAATGCATTGCTCTGCAACGATTTTATAGCAGTATCAATGCACATGCACTTCGAAAGACTTCACGTCAGTGCAACTTTCCTTGACCATCTTACTGAATTTTGCGATATACGCTATTTATTTATTATTTATTTATTTAATTTGATTAATCAGTACGGATACACCAGTTACACCAATCAATAATACAATATGAAGAAAGAGTACGATATTGAATGTACGCAATGCGAAAGTATGATAATGCGATATACGATCTTCGAAATTCAATGTAACAGTCCAATTAAGTATTCTGCCCCTGGGAGCTTCCAATGTACGGGTCGATGTATCTCCTAGGGTAAGACATTACAGCGTCTCAAAGTTACTACTGTAATCCTTAGCGACTAAGTATTTGGTATTCTGAGATTCTGATCTGCCATAAAACTAGTTTAGCTTCTTAGAGAATTAAGATATCTATCTTACATAATCTTATAACATTTTGATGACGATTAATGTAGTTTGTAAAGATTACGATAAGTTTCATTAACATAAGTTTGAGATTTAGTCCTAATTCAGCTTTAATTACTTAACAAATAATGCCTACCAATTAAATCAACACACCCAAAATACGCCCAACGATCACAAACATAGATCCTAGCCCCTAATTAGGATTCCCTGTGTTTAAAATACCTAAGGTTCAGAGATCTACCAACCAGATTAGATTAGTGTCACGTTTCAGTCCATAAATAACTTCTCTCTGAGAGAAAGCCCGAGTCCCAGAATTGAGAACCAGTTGATGACGATGATGATGACATCTGGGTTAATAAATAGATCGTGGAATCTCATCTAACTAATGTTTAGTGTTCACTTAACTAATGTTGTGCATTGAAGTTGGTTGAATTGTTACATGAAGTTGGTACAGGTTACACCCCAGGATGCAGCGATGCTGCAGCCGGAGGCCCGGATACCGGCCCTTCTGCCGGGGTGAGATGGTGAATGCTAGCGCGACCCCATCTCATCCCACCATGGCTTCATCAGTTCAGTAGGTTCGAGCCCCACATACCCCCTACTGCCACCCCTGTGGCAGAGCAGCAGCATTTTCCCCCCTCAAAAACAAGGTTACACCCCAGAATCAACTTCGGCTTTTTCCTCAGAAAGAGGAAAGAAAAACAAAACTTCGGCACTTACGGAAGATCAGCGCTGGTTGTAACAACCGGCATTATGCTGAGTGGAAGCCGTAATGTGGCAATACGTGCAACTAAGTTCAATTGTAATTTAGCGCATAGCTGATATTTAAATAAGTAATTTTATTGTAGTTTTCTTTCTTTTTTTTCCACAATAAAACTATTTTTATATTCTTTATTTCTATTCTAACTTTTAACGCGGGACATTTTTCATATTTTTTATTTATTTTGGAGAACTATATTTCGGCACTATTGCAAACGCCATGATGAATTACAAATAAGTTTAAACCTCGTATAAGTCTAATTGCATAGTCACTGGAGTATCATTAGCAGTGACGCTTCACGTATCGGTATACAATCGCAGAACATTTGCTGGTTATTAATGAATGTTGTAGTAAACAAGCGTTGGAGGGAGATCTATATTGTTCTTAATTACACATGAATAATTATGTTTTGTCAGTTTGTTTACGTGATAAAATTACAAACATAAGATCATTAGCACGTAGCCAGAAAGCCAGAATAATAGCTTTATGTCTGTATCAAAGCCAATAATATAGACCCGTTGAGTCGGGAGTGATTGAGTGACTCTCATTAATCCAGCGGTCTGAATGCTGCCCTCCTGAGGCTTGAGGAAAGATCTCAATTTCTTATTGAATCTGAGTTATTTTAGCTATTTTTGCACCTTTTATGAGACTTAAGAGCTATTGTGGGTAACGAGAACAGTGCAGTGTCGCGGTGGATTTTAACCCCCGACGCAAAAAAGGATGTTATAAGTTTGACCACTATGTGTGTCTGTATGTGGCACCGTAGCTCTTAAAAGGGGGAAACGATTTGGATGCGGTTTTTTTATTCGGAAGCAGGTTTTCTAGCGATGGTTTTTAGACATGTTTTATTGTGGCGAAGCTATAATGTTGGGCATTTTAAAAGAAGGGCGAAATGTCCATAGGCGATGGTAACCGCTTACCATTCAGGCGGGCCGTCAGCTTGTTTGTCTATTATTTATATTAAAAAAGTAGTAGTTTGTATTTTTTATTTGTATTATGTAAATATAATATTTAAAAGTGCATTGTTTGTGCCTATAATATAAGATCTTTTGACTATTGAGTAAAATGTCAGCCATGGGTATACAGCAAACCATAAATAAATTAATCATAACAATAGATTTTCTATTGTTGTAATTAATTGGACGTTCGAAGATCTAATGTCAATAATTTAAGTGTTAATGGTCAGGTAAAATTAATATGTCCAGCTAAGGTAATCATGATCAATCAGAGTCATGAGACAGTATTTTGGTTTTAGATGTGTTAGCGCCGATTATTAAATTGGCTCATTTAGTCTTTATTCATTTCAATCAAGCGACAGGTGGGTGCATGTTTTCATCCCTTGTTCCCTTTTACCTTAAGGCACAATTGATGACATTTTGGTTAAGTAGCATTTTCAAATAGTTTTCATAACCGCGAAAACCACCCCTTCGATATACAGTACACTCCATAAAAGCCACCCTTTCATTGATTTCCTTTGTACTGTAGGGGTTTCAGGAATCGGTGTCCTCGCAAATCCACTTGTACAGCACCTAATATTAAAAATGTAATCTACATGGTGTGTGTACGTGCCAAGATGTATATTTACAATAGAGACGTCCCGTAAAACAGGTCACATATAGTAAAAAATTTGAGCGTGCAGATGTGGTCCATGCAAAATATTTCATAGGTTGAAACATTTTGCATAATTTTCCGCTTCCGGTGCCTCGTTCTTATAGCAAAGTAACATTTGCCAACGAATTTATGGCTCGGTACGTGCGCTTAAAAATACGTCATCATTTTCAATGAAATATTTTATTGCTATTCTAGCATGAGTGTGGGGTTTACGTGTTAAACCTCCCACACTCGGGAATTACTCGATCCCGCCTTTAGAAATTCTGTTTAATCCGGAGCTTTTCTTGAAAATCATTTTCTTTTTATCTCTTCCCTCGGCTTTTCTCCTCTCCCCCTGAAACAAAATTCTTAGCTTCGTCTTAGTTAGTATACTCATCGGGGAATTTATTGAGTAGCTTATATGTATTACTGCTTTACGGTAAGTGCCTATTACGGTTTTGCGGCACTTACAAGAGCTCACTGCGGAACATAGGAAGTAATGGTTGTGAGGATTTACAGATATGTATGTTGGTTTTTGGGGTTACAGGATTACACGTGTTTGCCTTTAAGAAGGTACGTTTGATTTGGATTTTTGTGAAACTGAAAATCATATTTTTATAAGGTCTTGCGTATAAAATTATCAAAATATTTTTCCCAATTTTGGCGATAAAATAGGAATATAATATAGTAATTAGTTAGGTTCAATGCAATATTGCAATTTATTTCTGACAAACATAATTTTTGGCTAAAGTATACCTTCCTAACTTTATCTATAATTTTACTCATAATTATGTAAATAGGCTTTTTATGGAACTGCCACTGATTAGGAATAATTAGGATTCTGTCGAATTGACCATAAAGAAAATTTGAGGAGGACTCTGGTCCCGCAACATCCATACGCTGAACAAATTGCATTTGCAAATTTTTATTTACTACAGGACTTTAAATATTTTACCTACTATTTTACCTAATTTTACCTACTTACATTTAATTTAGTCTCGTAAAGGAAAATTACATTTAAAAGTAACCATGGCCTGATAAACAAACAGCTTGTTTACAATTAGTTGTAGATTGTAGATATGTCGATAAAAGAGATTGGTCCGTAATTCGCCTCGCTACTCGCTAGGTATTTAATTTGCGGTGGATTCTCATTTGGCACGCGTTCAACTCGCGCCTTATACCCGCCGAAACGGTGCTTACAACTACTTGTACAGGGCTTTAGGTTTCTTATTTTAAATTTTCTAGAGAGAAATGAATTTTTGGAACTCAGAGTTTTAGGCACCGGTGCGCATTTTTATGTAGGTACTGTCTGAAGATCCAGAATGCACTGATTTTTATGCACTTTTGGTACTGCTGTATTGGTAAACCAAACTACGTACTAATAAATACTACTACTACATATTCTGATAAATAAATAAACCATTCATTCAATCACACATACGAAATCTCTGACTATAACTTCGTTATAATGTATAAAATGTGTACAGTATATACCTATAAGTAATAATAGATGCTTAAAAGCTGCTGGGATTCGGTGTTAGAACTCCACAAAGTAATGACATCAACTATATGCCATTAAATGATTAATTGTATGTTAATGACAGTAACTTATTAATTGTATGACTTACCCTATCTATCCATTTCAGTAAATAAAAGTAAGCTGAATTCCGCATTCAACTGGAATAAGAGAAGCAAAACGCAAAACCGCGAATTGAAAATACTCTGAGCAAAAAACAAAGTGTGAATTTATTTACCTCTTGCGGGAAAATTTCATTCATGAAGAGGTGACGGAATCGAGGTGTTTCCGTGTCGACTTGATACGAGCACAATACGCGAGCTCCTCGAGAGAGCCTTTGATACAAATATATTTGTTTAATCTGAGGACATTTTGGGAATACTCATACCGTATGGTATTGTTAAGAAGCTGAAAATGTGAAATGAATTGTTTAAAGACATTTACGCCATTTAAGCCCATTTGTAAATGAATAAGTGAAAAATTAAGGTTTGGAAACTATCGTGAGTCGAAATATTCATTATAAATATAAAACGGCTACACTCACGTTATGATTGTGTCGGATAACTCCGACAAGAATTCGGACAATTAGGATGTCCTTCTTCCGGGAGTTTACGCTTTGGGTTCGCGGCGCAGACAGAGGAGGTGTAAAGCCATCCGACACAATTACAACGTCAGTGTAGCCGTTTCATATTTATAGTGTGAAACATTCTTTAAAAACTTTTAGGACTGGAGCTTTTGTATGGCGATTGAATTTGACAAGTTCTGAACATAAACTCTCGGATTGCAGTCCCCGGGCGCACACTTCGTCCGGATGGAATAGCATGACTTTTCAATAAAAGACGCTTTCACGAGGGATTCCATTCATCCTCTACAAATTGGTAGCTTGGATGTGAGGCCAAACCATTAGATGCTTGTGGGTAAAAAATAAGCCCTTTACTTCCTACTCATGTGAAGCGTACACCGTATAAACCGAAACACTTTTTAGGTATTATGGTCAATCCACACCGAAGCCAGAGGCCTGGCGGCATAAGCCGCTGGTATTACCCCCACAAGATTTACTTCGTTGCTTCCGCGGCACAAAGCTTATATTATGCCGCCGAGCCGCCGGCTTCCGTGTCGAGTGCTCATTGACGATATATCGTGAAAACATGTCGGGCACAAACTCTACTTATTGTTTTCAAAACAATAAGTAGAGTTTGCGGCAGACACGAGCTGTCGAGACGTGAGTGAGGCAATAATGAGCCATTGGCGAAAACTTTCGGAAAACTATCGAAAACAATAGAGCCTGTTTTGGGAGTTGGCTGATAATGTTTATTTAGGTACAATACGCGCCACGAAAGATGAGACTTGACAAGCGTCAGTAGTGGGGAGCCTGCGCAGGTACAGTCGTGTACGAAATAGTTATCCATAATTTGTATATCTACTCAGGGATTTTTGACAACATTCAGAATTAGGTAGGTGTGTAGCAATACTATATTATTTTTTTTAAACCTGTTATAGATTTATTACTAAATAATAAAATTTAAGATAAAAAAGGCAGATTGTCCTAGTCACTGTCACTGTCAATATATGATGTAAGTGTAAACGTCGTAAACGATCTTCCTACTTTGTCTTCTTAATGTTTCACCTCGAGGCATAATTAAGATTTCACAAAGTTACACTCGTATACAACACAACTATTATAAAGTAGAAATTTATAAACACAAGTTGCACTCGATTGTACCGCGGAGTCAAGCGGTGCGTCCACGGGGTGAGGAGGACTGACACGCATGCGCAGTGCCGTACTTGCACCTCCCGCGCTCTTTCCGCTGCCCTGTTGATCCCCGATCCCTTCCCGCCTCAGACCTCATACCGCTAAAGAGACCTATAAATCGTCTACTGCGCAAGTCAAACCACGTGGTTTGTCAAGTCTCATCTTTGGTGGCGCGTATTATATATTTGTGTTATTCTCCCATATAAAGGTTTCTCTGATCTGTGAATTCATTATGGAGAAACAACGTAGAAGCCGGTTTTTATTTCAAATGATCAAAAACAACAGGACCATAGAGCTGTCGCTTACCTCGGCCAACGAATTGATCTGGCTATTCAACGACGTAACGTCGCCAGATTTTTGGGCACCTTACCCACAGACGGCGACCTAAATTCTGTTATTTATTCTTAAATTTACTTTTTATTTTAGTCATTATGAGTGTATATATTTTTCAAAGCATATATTATATGACCTCTAAGTTACTTCAATCGATTTAGTTCTGACGCCGAATATTTCTAAAATAACTCTCTTAAACTAATTGGAAACTTGAGCGACTATGCCAAGAAACTTTATAATGAATCAAAAGCAAGAGTTGATGAAATCTGTGAAGTTCCGATCTCAAGGCGAGGACACAATATTATTAAATGTAACAACTAGTCTTAAAGAGCATAGAGTACTACTCAAGTACTCACTAGACACTGTAAGAGGTAAAAATAATTGGTTTGTTAAAGCTGAACTTTATCGCGCCTTTGTCGTACTTAAATTAAAATTAAAACGTTTTTCTGTTCTAAAGAGTAGATAAGTAGAGTATAGAGACAAAAAGTTTACAGATATCAATTCAGAAACAAGTGAATCATGCTATATAACGTTCACTGTTCAGATATTAGCCGACATCTAAAAATAAAATCATAGCGCTCGGGCAACCAATTAATGTGAAAGTGCGAAGTCACAAAAGGCTTGATAAAATCCGCAATGAGTACATGCGAGGAAGCCTGGCGTTCGTGATATCACCGACAAGCTGCAAAAGAGTAGGCTGCAATCGTACGGACATGTGATGAGAAAGCCATCAGATTATATTGGGAAACAAGCACTAGAGCTTTCTGTCCCCTGTCGAATATCTAGAGGCAGACCCAAGAAGAGATGGAAAGATTGCAAGACATTGAATGCAGGTTATCCGACGATGTCCTAGATAGAGCAAAGTGGAGAAAAATAAAGATACGGAAGGCTGACCACAAGACCATGTGGGATGCAAAGCTAGGAAGAGAGAGAGTTATTGCAAGACTGCTACCGAACACTGAAAAATGAATTCCGAAAACTGACAGTCAGGTGTCTATGAGTTTCATCGTCTTTAAAGATCCCTCGACTCGAGAAGAAACTTCGGTTTGTAACTAAACTTACTAGAAACGGTCACGTGCCAGCCACTGAGGAAACTTAGTTACACTGAGTTACATTGAAAAACTTGTTTAATGACTGTATGTTTTCTTTTAGTTTAAAATAGTTACTTCTTTTGTTGTATGTACTAGGCGTATGGTGTGTACATTATATATATATATATATATATAGTGTATGACAATGAACATTTTGAAATGTAAATTGACGTTCTCTTTTTTACCTATCCACATGATTTGGCATTATTGTTTCACCCCCGACGCAAAAAGGAGGGGGTGCTATAAGTTTGACCACTATGTGTGTCTGTAGCACCGTGGCTCTAGAACGGGTAAACCGATTTGGATACGGTTTTTTATCTGAAAGCAGTTATAGCGGTGGTTTAGATATGTTTTACCAAAATGCTCGCACTTGGCGGTAAACCACGAGGCAGCCTCGCGATACGCTACTATACTACACAGACACAAGCCACGCCGAGCCTGCGAGGCGTCAGTAGTACGTTTGACCAGAGATTTAGCGCGCGAGGTAATACATATGCGTCCCTTGCAACTGAGCGGCTCACACTGAGCGCCACAGCGTCAGTATACGTTTGACCATGGATTTGGCGCGCGAGGCAATACATATGCGTCCCTTGCAACGGAGCGGCTCACACTGAGCGCTCTTTGAGCAGCGCACTTTACCGACACAGCGCCGGATCACGTTGCCTCGCGAGGAAAACACGTCTACTTTACACTTTGCAAACCCCTCGCGATATCAATACCTAGCTTAATACCCTGAAGAGTGAAGAGTATTATGAGCGAAACGATTTGCAACTACAAACCGAATGTGAAGTGTTTCTTAATAATATTACCGCAGAGCATAATATTTTGTATCAGCCGCAATACGTAATTTGCTCGTGAATAGCGCCTAAATTGAGATTACATCTGACGTTAAATTATTAGATATGAATTCATAGCGTTCGACATACTTATTTAACACGTTGTTTACTGTTCGTTTACAGAATGTTGAAGTACACAATGTTCTAATCGATGTTATTTCTTTGCAAAGTCAATATTTTACCGTAATTTGATACGTTAACAGTTTATTGAGATATCGGAGTAAGTTCAAAGGTCGAGGTTTCCACATGGAGCGCGTTCGGCTCCCGACGTTGACAAATTGCCTTCGAGAACGTCAAGGGAAATTATTTGAACGCCCACGTCTAAAGCTCGAGGCAGCTGAGCGCTTGTTAGACAAGAACCTAGGGACCTCATTATCGAAGTAACATTTACAAAATCTCTATACATAAGTTGGTACCTATATATGTTGGTTGGCAAGTATTTTTCTCTCGCGGGCTGCGAATATAAATATTGTCCTTCGGGGTTTTCAGTTCAAAAGTCCTGACGTCCATCAAACGAAACAAAATATTTGGCAAGGAAAATAAATATTTATCTTTTGCTTTTCTAAGAAGGCCTTCCTTATTTTACGATGTGAAGTAGTCTGTAGTTGGGGTGGCCCGAGGGCCACCCCCGCTGCCCCTAACCTACCAAGGGCTGCCCCTTATACCGTCGGGGTGGCCCAAGGGCCAAAGGCGGCCCCTTATACGATTGAGTGCTAAAAACAGACCAAATTTGGTGTTAAAATTATCCATACAATATTTAGTGGAATAAAAGTAGGTATAGATTCTTGTAACATTTCATACTAATTTTCACGGTCTTTCACGTGAAACTAGTACCTTTTTCTGATTAGCAAACCAACGTAGTAATCAGAAAAATCTGAATATTTTAACCTCAAGTAACGCCCGCTACATCTCATCAATAAACGAGCGCGTGCAAATGACTCCCCGGACGGTGCTGGATAAGATTGTAACAAATACACGGCGGGGAGTCGGTTAACGAAGCAATTCTGGTGTAAAGCGAGTAATTTGCGAAATGTAGGAATCTGGGAAAGCGGTGATAAAGGGGCCGGTGGTCGGGCGTGGCGCTCTCAGAAGATTATAAGGCTTATCGCGCAGATGTCTGAAGAGGAAAAGGAGTATGGGTAAGAAATAGGTGCTTTACAAATGAGATAGTAGGTGTTATGTAACAAAGAGAAAACGCAGTTTCGCTCAACATTTTTGCGATTTTGTTACACTTTATGTAATGTATCTACCCGCATCACCTGCGCTGCGATCGCCACTGCAAACTTCGTAACGCCAGAACCTACAAAGGTAATGTAAGTTATACTCGATAAAATTTGAATTCAAATTAAAGTAGGTGTCTTTTTCTTTGCCATGTATTTGTTATATATACAAGGCCATATTACTTTAATAATAAACAATTATTTACAAATATATACTGCGATAAAGACTTAACTAACCTAAAAACCTACCACATTCTTACTAGGTATATTAATTTGCAACATTAATTACAAAACGATTAGTTAAACAATTTTTAAAACGAACATTGAAATAAAAAAATTACAACATAGTGAGTATAGATCGTAACTGACTTTAACAGTTTGAAAGTAGTACTGAATTTAAAGACTAAACTTCTGCTGTGAAGCGACGTAAAAAGTGGGTCGTGGCGACATCGGAGCAGCCGCCCGACGGCGGTTACAATAAAAGAGACGACATTTTTTTTCACGTTTTGTAATAAAACTACCAACTCCGTCCATCTAGTTAGTAACTGGTTATAAACTTTTATTACCGAGGACATTGAAAAGGCGTGTATCAAGAAAAGACTAAAATACGACTTGCAATTGGCAATTCGATGTCACGCGTTTAGGGTTTCGTATAAAATTGGAAAACTTTATATTTTAATTTATTATTTCATAATAATTTATTATTTATTATTTGGCGGAACGAAATAAGGCCGTAATATTTGATGTAAATATTGCTCACTAGCAACCGCCTACGATTTCGTTCTCGTCGACTCAATAAAATAAAGTCTATTTCACTCAGGGCTAGTATAGCTTTCAATTGGTAGAGTCATTGTGATAATTTGACGTTCATAAGTGCGTCTGTGATGCCAAAATGATTAAAGAGATTTTGATTTGATTTGATTTGAATCAAAAAAATATTTTTTTAATCGGATCTGTAGTTCTAGATATTACCTCCTACAAACATGCACATATAACTTTACTACTTTATAATAGATATAGATTTGGTTTGACCATTAAAGTTCTGTAACATACGCATTGACAAACATGTAATACATAAATGAACAACATCAAAGGGTCCACTTTGAACTCTTTTTAGAACCTTAAGGGCCCTGAAACAGGGCTCAATGTTAGGACTCTCAGCACATTTGCTCGTAAAAAGGTTCTATCTCTTCACCCCAAGTACTTAGTGAAACGATAAAAGTAGTGAATCCTCCCGCGGCGCTCATTTGATGGAATCCTTTACCGTGCAACTGCCAAATGGACCATTTGCTGAAAACTGTTCAAAGCGTCGCTAAAATCCTTTTCAACTTCAAACTATCGTCAAATAAAAAGAAGCGAGGATTTTAAACCCTGGGGATGATGGATTCTCCATTTAAAATGCTTCCGTAATGCTTAGATTTCAGTATTGTTTGAATGTCATTAATATACTACCACAGAATACTAAGGGTTAGAAACATCGCTCCGCAAAGAAATTTAAACAAATAGCGACTCTTGCAATGACGCAATAAAATTCAATTCAGCTCGCGTAGCACTGCATACCTACCAGTCATATTAACCTACAAAGCGCCTCTCTTTCTATTGCATAGCTGTTATCTCTTCTGACGCGGTACGTATAACGACGCGCGACCCGCCGTCGGTGTCCGGCTATGTACTTGTAGCTTCGTACTGTTATACGGGGTCCGGAGATTGAGTTTTTAAAAAAAAAAAAAAGAATTATATTGAATTTAATTATTATTTAATTAGATAACTCAAAATTATTAGAAATAGTAAAATAAAACATTTAGTAAAAATGAACCAGCGCGGATGAAGGATTGAGACGGACTGAGGTAGGTAGGTGGGATCTATCAAAACAAGGAGAAAGCTGAGTTGCAATTAAGGGATGAAAGGTCAGGGAATTCAGAGGGGCAAACCGGGTATAACAACTCCCCCAACAAGAGTAAACTTATTTCTTTAAGTAAGTTTACGGAGAATTAAATTTGAATATTAGTTATTCCATACGGAGACGAGGTGGAGGATTTGGAGATGATAAACTTAAGGAAATATTTTCAGGATCTGGTTCATTATTACGATTAGTCTTATACAATATTGAACATCTATTTACTTTAACATTATATATTATTAAACCTAAAACTACAACAAATGCTGTGGCGCTTAGCGACACACTTATATAATTAGAGGTAAAATCGTCATCTAATAAGTCTTCACTGTAATCATTAACAATTTTATCAGGTAAGTTATTTATAAATTTCAGATTGTCTAAGTTCACATTATTAATTTTAGATGTAGAAATATCAATATTTAACGCCAAAAATCTTTTATAATTACAACAAGTATCATTTATAATATTAAAATTTGAAGTAATAGGGTTAACAATGGTTTTATAGTTTTCTTTTGCTTCTAATTTAATTTCCTTACAAAAAGCAGTACATTCGGGTTTTAATTTTAGAATTCCAGTTCCTGATATGATGGTATCAGTTACATTTGAATTGCATTCAATAGTCAATTTAGAATGTTCTGACTGAATGAAAATCCATTTGTTTCCATTTAACTTATGCCAAATATCAATAGTTCCGTATAAAAATTTCGTTTCGCATATACCTGGTAAGGTTTCAACAGCTTTTGTCATTATTTCTATTTCGCAACTGGGATTATTAGTGACACTAAATACATCTATAGACTTACATACAAATTGTTTACCAATAATAACTCTACATGAATTTAAATTATCAATATTTAAGTAAGTATTCCTATCTTCGCTAAGACCAATATAAGATTTAGATGTTGTTGTTAATGCAAAAGAATTTGGTGAGTTAAGATCATGCGGAACTGGTATAGGCACACTCTTATACAAACTATAAGTAATAACATTAACCAAAGGTATTTTAATTACAAACACCAACTTATCATTAAGGTAGTAAGAAACTAAATCCGCTAAATTCATCAATAAATGAATGTTATCTAAACTTAATTCTACAGGGAATTCCTTAAACTTAGGTATAGTCTTAAAACTACTAACTATGTCATTATACATTTGTTTTGGGGTCACAATTGAAGGGTGTATTGTATTAGATCTTGCAAATAAAATACTATTCACAATATCTTCCATCTTAAAAGATAGTGTTAACAAATTTGCTTGCAATACGTTAAGAATTTCGTCTAAATTACTTTTGAAATAAATAGAGTTGGTGATCTCTGAGATATTTTTAACAGCCAAGTTTACTTTTTCCATAGCGTCATTTAGTAAAAACTGATTTTTGTTTAATTCAAGAATTGATGAATTGAAGTTTGAAATTGCTGATCTCGAAATAAAAATACTTTCAGTAAGACTTGTTTTCAAATCTTTGTCAGTGTTATGCAATCTTCTAATAGCTTGATTATATTTATGAGCATCATCTTCATCCAAAGTTCCGAATATGTGCTTGAAAACAGTTCCGACAGCAGAGAACCAAGCGGATCTTTTTGAATTGACAGGTATGAGGTGTGAGATATATTCGTAATTTCGTTTAATATCGTTCAGTAAAGAATCAAGAGGTTGGATCATATTGTGACATTCGATATTGTTAACGGTTTCGCTTTGCTGGCAAATGTAACGTATTGTGCCGAACACACTTTTTATATTTTCAATGTGGGTCGGAGCAAATGTTATATCTATAGGGATAATTATATGAACAAAATCGTTAATTATTTTAAGTGTGCCAACAGGATCGAAGTATATACCAGGGCTTTTATTGATGAATTCCACAAATTGATTGTCATCAGTTGCCAGGGCGGTGCTACAGTGAGCGGCGATGATTCTGTAAATCATAATAACTATGCTAGTCTGATTTGTATAATTATGTAAATAGGAATTAGTGTCTAAGTTTAATAGTAAATTTGTAAATAGAAATTAGATTATATATACTTATGTCTAATATACTCTAGTCATTTTGATTTGCAGGTTTTACTTCATCAAAGTGATGGGTCACATGGCGTCGATTTATGAGGAGAGTCAAGGTATTGTTACTATTTATTTTTACAATTTTGTAGGGACCTTTCCACAGTGGGGAAAGAGCTTTTCGCAGTCTGAGATGGTTTTTTAAGTATGCAAAGTCGCCAACTTTATACTGTACTGAACGACTATGTTTATCATAGTAGGTTTTTGACTTTTCCTTAGAGGTTTGGATATTTTGTAATGCTTTTTCTCGAGATATTTTGAGACGGTGATGAAGCATTTTGATATAATCAGGATATGTAATATCGTTGCGTAGCTCGAAAACAGAGTCAGGAATATAGGGCTTATGTCCGAAAACAAGTTCGTAGGGAGTGAAACGCGTTGTGGTGTGGACAGTGCTATTATAAGTTAGCATGGCAGTATACACGAATTTATGCCAATTAGAATGGTTCTCATTCACATAAGATTTTAAATATTCTTTTAAGGTCGAGTGGCTTCTTTCGAGTGCTCCTTGTGTCTGAGGATGGTAAGGTGAAGACCAGATCTGTTTTATCTTTAAAAATTCGCAAGTTCGTTTAAATAGGTCGGCGGTAAAATTGGTTCCTTGGTCTGTAAGTATTGATTTTGGGATGCCGAAGAGAGTTATGAAGTGAACTAAGCATTCACAGGATTCTTCTGCTGTAGCATTTGAAATTGGATAAGCGAGAGAAAACTTCGTGAGATCATCTTGAAGGGTGAGTATGTACTTTAACTTTAGGAGTCCAGCTTCAGGCAATGGCCCAACAATATCGAGACTGATTCTTTCAAATGGACGAGTGGATGTAGTCGTAATCTGCATAGGAGCTTTGTTGATTTTACGGAGAGCTTTATTAGATTGGCACAGTTTGCAATTTTTTATATAATCTTCTATTTCAGAACGCATATTTTTCCAGTAGTAGCGCTCTTTGATCCTGTCGTACATTCTATTAGAGCCTAGATGTCCGGCGATGGGTATGTCGTGGTTCTCTCTAAGAATTTTCGCTATTTCGGATGGGACAGGGTATATAATTGTGTTGTGGTGAATATTAATGGTTATGTTAGTGTTGTTGAACAGGTACATGAGCATGCCGTAGATTTTCACAAAGGAATTTTGTTCAAATGGATTTTTAAAATCGGATATTGCTATTTCATTGATATCGCCAGCTAGAAGGATATCATCTCTGACTGATTTTAAAGTCTTGAAAATGTCGGGATAGGAGCATGTATCGAAATAGTAAACTTTTGTTAAGAGCAAATAGTACGTTTTGCCCTTTATATCCAGTTTCTTAAAAGAGTGAAGCTCACGTTCACCATCGTGGATCGAGTCATCTGTTGCAGAAATTATATCTTGAAGGTAAGGATTAGATTCGTCAAAGTCGATAGATACAGGGACTAGTATAGTTTTAGCATTACTTTTTAGAAGGCTTTCGTTATGCTCTTTTACGTAAGTGTTGTAGATTTCATTTTTATTAGCAAAAGATTTTAGGAATTCTGAGTAGTCTTTACTGGAATTAGAAGGCATTTCGTCAATTTGTCTGTTTGTTTCAGCTAAAGGATCAGACGGAGAAAGAGGATTCAGGGGAGGAGCAGGATCCGGCGGAGCAAGAGATTCTAGAGACGGAGGATTCAGTGGAGTGAAGTCTATATCTGGTTCACCAAGTGGACTAATATCCAAATCACCCAGGTCAATTAAATCGTCAAGGAGGTCTGGAGGAATGTCTGTCTCTTGAGTAGGACGGTCGCTGGATAAACCTGATGTTGAGGGTTGTGGATCTTCATCGTCTTTCATGATTGGATTCACGGGATAACGTGACAACGTGTCAGCGTTACTGTTGACTTTTCCTTTCTTATAAGTCACGTCATAGTCGAACTCTTCTAATTTGAGTCTCCATCTGACCAGTTTAGAACCTGGTTCTTTGCAATTAAACAGCCATTTTAGAGGTCGGTGATCGGTTACGATTGTGAATTTGTACCCATATAGATATGGCCTAAAGGTTTTTGTGCCAAAAATGATGGCCAGGCATTCCTTTTCCGTTACGCTGTAATTGCATTCGGCTTTGTTCAAGGTCCGAGATGCATATGCAATAGGGCGGTCGTTTCCTATAGGACCCTGAGATAAAATAGCAGAGATTGCGAAATTAGATGCATCACATGTCAAGAGAAAAGGTTTCGTGAAATCAGGGTATGCCAGAATTGGTGCTGAAATAAGCGCATTTTTAAGATTTTCAAAGGCTAGTTGATGTTCATTATTCCAACTGAATGGGACATCCTTTTTCAGGAGATGGGTGAGTGGTTTAGCAATTTTGGATAGATCTGGAATGAAGCGGCGGTAATATGAGACCAGTCCTAAGAAAGATTTTATATCTTTTGGACATTTGGGAATTGGGAACTCTTCTACGGCTTTGGTTTTTTCTGGGTTAGGCTTAACACCTTGGTCAGTAATGATGTGGCCTAGATATGAGACTTCTTTGCGGAGAAATTCGCATTTATCTGGCTGTAGTTTGAGATTGAAATTTCGGAGTCTATCAAAAACATTTGCAAGGTTTTTCATATGGATTTCGAGATCGTAAGAGTATATTACAATGTCGTCGAGATAGACGAAGCATTGCATTCCTTGAAGGCCTGAGAGTGCAGAGTTCATTAACCTCTGAAAAGTAGCTGGAGCGTTTTTGAGGCCAAATGGCATGCGGGTGAATTCAAAGTGTCCTTGTGGGACTGAAAAGGCAGATTTAGGAGCATCCTGTTCCGATATTTTGATCTGATGGAAGCCAGAAGCAAGATCTAAGGTGCTGAAGTATTTGCACTTTCCAAGTTGGTCCAATATTTCAGAAATATTGGGAATTGGGTAGGAATCTCCAATTGTTATGTCGTTTAACTTGCGGTAGTCAATAACCACACGCCATTTACGACGACCAGATGCGTCAGCCTTTTTTGGTACTATCCATATTGGAGATGACCACGGAGATGTTGAAGGTTTTATGATTCCATCGTCGAGCATTTTATTTATTTGGGATTGCACTTCTTGTTTATGTATCTCAGGGAATCGATATGATTTTGTGTTGATTGGAACAGAGGAGGAAGTATTTATTTCATGTTGTAGAACGTCAGTGCATGTCAGTCTATCATCAGGGAGGTGGAAAATGTCAGAGTAGGTGGAACAGAGGTCGTATAATGCGTCTGTCTCTTCTGAATTTAAATGAGATACCCGTAAAAGGTTTATTACTTCTTCAGTTCGATTCAAAGTATTAGTATCGTGATCATAAGAGTCATTAGAACAAATTGTATGAAAGACTTCTCGATGTTCAATTTCAGATAGAGGTGTTATTCTGAATTTAAGGTCAGCATCTACATTTATTGCAGACTCGGAGGTGTTTACGACAGTTATATTGATTCTAGCGTTGGATTTTACTTTTACAATACAGTTTGCTACGAGGAGAGAGTCAATTGGATTTTGATCAAGAATGAGTCCTTCGCCAACATCAGGATTTAGTACGGAACATTCAATAATTGTTTCAGTCCGAGGAGGAATAGTAAGGATAGGTTCAGTAAACTTGATGTGAAGTTTTCTTTTGTCAACTATGAGTGTACTTTCAGCATAATCAATTTTACAATTGTATTTTGAAAGAAAGTCATTACCTATTATGCCATCATACGGGAAATCAAGACTGGGGACGACGTGAAAATGGCTATTTAGTGAGTCAAAATCCATGAATATGTGTCCGAATGAGTGCATTGGATTGTTTGTTGTTCCTATGCCACTGAAACTTATGATGTGTTTTATTATTTCAGGCATTTTTTCGACAGCATCTATTTTTACGAGACTAATGGATGCACCGCTGTCGACTAGAAGCTTCAAAGGTTTGGAAGATACAGAGGTTTGGACTTCCACGAAGGGTAAGTATTTTTTTATTGGATTTGTTGTAATATTATATGTTTTTAACACGGTCTTTTCTGTTTCAGGTGCTGAACACGAGGGACACGATTTGGCAGTAGACTTCACACGGTTGCAGTCGGTGAGTAAGATTTGGGATTGGATAGAGTCAGGTTTTTGTAACGTAATATCATCGTGGTGTAGGTTGCCCGATTTATGAGGAGGATTGGAAACAGCGGTAGGGGCGCCACGAATATGGAGCTGGTTGTCGATAGGATTAGATACAGCGAAGGAGCCACTTTGAATTTGGGGCTGGTTACCCTGTTTGTTAGTGGACTTGGATACAGTGATAGGGCCACTCTGAATTTGGGGCTGGTTACCCTGTTTGTTGGTGGACTTAGATACAGTGATTGGGCCACTCTGAATTTGGGGCTGGTTACCCTGTTTGTTGATGGACTTAGATACAGTGATTGGGCCACTCTGAATTTGGGGCTGGTTACCCTGTTTGTTGGTGGACTTAGATACAGTGATAGGGCCACTCTGAATTTGGGGCTGGTTACCCTGTTTGTTGGTGGACTTAGATACAGTGAGATTCAGTGATGAATGTAGAGTCAGTGGTTTTGATTGAGTCGTAAGAGTCAGTGATTTTGATTGAGTCGTATCGGTTTTTCGCTCTAATTTTCCCGCACGATACCGGACGGGGAGGCCTGTTCGTTTAAATTATCATGATTATCAAACTCGAGACCTTCAGTCGCGGGCGAGTTGATAGAATTTATGGGTTGGTTTCGTCGTTGGAAATTATTTGCAAATTGCTGGTTCATGTTCTGCTGGTTTTGGGTAAAGTTAGATCTCCTGCTGTTGTTGTATTCCCGTTTTCTGCAGTTTTCTATCGTATGACCAACATTTTTGCAATATCTGCAGACAGGGGCATTGGAATTAGGTCTAGATTGACCTTGAAACTGCGGCCTTGAGTATGACGCAGTGTTATTATTTTGCCTGCGTTGATCGGGATAATTTGCGTTAAAAGTATTTGTAGATGGTCCTGCATACTTCCTACTGGTTATGCCTACAATTTTTTCTTCGGCTGTAGCGAGGTTTATGGCCTCGTTCAAAGTGTTGGGGTCCCTGCACCTGACAACTGTTGACAATTGTGGTTGTAAACCTATCGTAAATACGTTTAAAGCTAGGTCTTGCATAGCGGCTACACGACCAGCTAGTTCGTCCTTCTTCCTGGTGGGGATTGAAATATTTATTTCAGTTAAAAGTTTGGCTAGACAAGATTCGACCCTGAGAGAGAAGTGGCTAACAGACTCGTTACGACCCTGTTTGCATTCCTGGAGATCTGAGAGGAGATAAGCATAATGTTTCACATCACCAAATTGGGTCTTTAAAAATTCCTCTAATTGTGACCATTTTGTGAAATCCTTGATGGCGCATGCCGTTTCAGCTTTACCTTCGAGACGGCTAAGAATGTATTTAAAGAGAATATCTGTTTGGGAGGCTGATGCAAGGTTAATTGCATTGCGGCAATTATTCAAAAATGGACTTAATTTCTCCCGGGAACCGTCAAAAGTTCCTATAAACTTGATTAACACATTCAAATCAATGTCAGACATTTTAACTTGAGATTCCTCGTCCTTTACGTCCTTTGATTTTGTCATAGATATATACAATTATTTTAGAAGAAATGTCCGTGACCTAAATATAAATCGTACAAGGTTATAACTCAATAAAATAAACTTATTTAAAAACGGTACAGAGACTCAGGTATGACCTGTCGTTATCAGTTCTTAGAAACTTGCGTGTGGGCGAAAGGCGCTCGGCTCACGGTTGATACTTTTCAATTGCATAATATTGAATGAATATGTTCGTGATGATTTCCAAATTTAGTTCAATTAACACAGAGTAAGTATCACTTTGTCACGGAATAGCAGTTAAAAGTCACAGGAAACAAAATAACTCACAGGATTAGCAGGAACATTGCGTATTTAGACCTTGCAGGATGCGGCGAGCTGGAGGTAGGTGTGAACTTTTGTCCTCAGATTTAGCAGCGAAGATTTGGACGAGTGTCCTTTCCAGGACTTCCAGGATACAGCGACGGCGTTGGTGGTGAAGTCAGAATTTCCAGGACTTCCAGGTGTTCCAGGACACGGCGGTACAGGTAAGTAGAAGCAGTGGTTTCCCTCCTTTCCAGGTTTAGGGGATGCAGGGAGAAGTTCAGAAGAAGAAGATGCCAGTTCTTCTGGATTCGGTGATGATAAGTGTGCGGCGACCTTTATTTCTTCAAGACACAGTGTTCTGTAGCTTTTGGAACTTTACACTTATTTTTAGCACTTTCACACTGGTTTATGTTATCCGGGGATTTATTTAAAATCCCTTTACGCTGCCACCATTGTTATACGGGGTCCGGAGATTGAGTTTTTAAAAAAAAAAAAAAGAATTATATTGAATTTAATTATTATTTAATTAGATAACTCAAAATTATTAGAAATAGTAAAATAAAACATTTAGTAAAAATGAACCAGCGCGGATGAAGGATTGAGACGGACTGAGGTAGGTAGGTGGGATCTATCAAAACAAGGAGAAAGCTGAGTTGCAATTAAGGGATGAAAGGTCAGGGAATTCAGAGGGGCAAACCGGGTATAACAGTACCTACAGTGCGGTGTGCGCTAGGCCTGATTCTAAATCAGGTCCTCTTTTTGTTAAATTAGGTAATGTGCAAACATGTGAAGCTAGGATACAAATGATAACATAACTTTCGCAATTCCAACACATAGTTTATGATATTAAAACGGGAAATAATCGCGGTAACACATGTTTTGTCTACCTCGACCTTTGGATCGACCGTGGCCACGAAAAAACTTCTCGTGAAACAAATTCCGATAATAATAATTGACGGGTGACACTCACGTTTAAGTTGGAGTAGTCCAATTACACTTTCAACCACATCCGGTGGTCGTTTTCAGGGCGCGTCGAACCTCGCTCAGTGAGAGAGCTGCTCCAACTTAAACGTGAGTGTCACCCGTAAATTATTATTAATAATATGTCCATACCACGTTCATTTTCATAATAAAATTCCGTTAAGTACATTGTATGAAAGTTGCACATTTTACAGTTGCATTCATTTCAGTTTAGAAACCTAATCGCTTCTGTACTGCGCGGATTTTAATAGAATTATTAGACAATCTTGAAAAGGTTAAGAAGTTTCAAGTAAATCTTCATATAGTGTAATAATTAAATAATAATAAATCAGCCTTTTATTCAGACATTTCAAATCGATAGTTTCATGGTATACATTTATTAACAATTTCATATAATTACATTCATAATAATTTGCATTCATTTATATGATTGCATTTAGGTAATTTAATTTCAATTTTGTAATTAATTATGACGTTTATTAACAAATATCTTATACTAATACCTAAATTGCCTCGACAGCCCTGTCTCTTTGTGTTTTGTTAGCAAAGGCCTCCTCCAATTGTTTCCATAATTTTCTGTTATCCGCTGTTCTGGTCCATGTGCCACCAGCCGTTTCTCTTAAATCATCTTTTGTACGGTCTGCCTCTTTTCCTTCTTTTGTCACCTGCGTACCAGTACATAATTGTCTTACTCCATTTATCTTTACCTCTGACTGTATGTCCAGCCCATTTCCATTTAAGTTTCCTGATCGTTATAGTGACATCCTTTGTTTTTGTATGTTTCTTATTGTGTTTGTTCTTATTTTATCCGATAATTTTTTACCCATCATGCTCCTCTCCCTGGCGTTCTGACATGTTTCTAGTGTTTTGTTTTGAGCTTTGGTTAAGGCCTAGGTTTGTCTAACCTTCATATAGTACCTAAGTATAAATAAACGATTTCAAGGACTTATTTTAACTACTATTTACAATAATTGATTTGACATAAAAAAAAATTAAAATAAACAAAGTTCTTCAAATAGTCAACAGTAAAAGATATTTATTAAATACGCACAATGATGCACGTTTAAACGTCTTAAGCATACACATAATAAAAATCAATTAAACTGTAAAAACTGTAATTAAAATTATTATAACGTTGAAAAAAAGGTAAGTATATGTCTACCCATTTATTTCCCATACTCAAATTGAATTCCGAGCCCAGAAAAAATGCGAAAACTGATTCTTCTAGCGTCGGAAACACACCCGCTAGAGAAGATATCGCCAAGAAACTCTGCAGTTTTACACTTAAATATCAGAACATTTTACTTCAATGCTTCAACGGAATGGTCTTGAGTTAATAGGTGCATAAAGCATCGGAGTTCAATTTTCCGGTCAGCTCCCCAGAATAGAACTACCACTATGAGTAAAAGCGTAGCCGGATCTATATCTAAGAGAACCACTATAGACAGATTAACGATTTAATAAAACTGAAATGATACCGAACTTGACTAGTATAGGTGTGGTATTTTGTTTATTAAAACATTTTCTTCGTAAGGTATTTATGGGCATCTATTTTTATTGATGTACTGTATTATTGCCTGAAATAAATGACATTAAAAATAACGCCCAAATAACGCCCAACGATCAGATACATAGGTCAGGACCTATGGCCCCTAACTAGGATTCCCTGTATGTAGAACCAGGAACTATAAGGACCATGGTCCCACAACACTCAGACACGAAACAAATGCTTGCGCTTTTTTTTCCTGTGCACAAACATTTGTCCCGTCGCGGGAGTCGAACCCACAACCTCAGTGATGTATGAGATTTGAGCCAACCTGCCCAACCACTACACCACAGAGGCTGTCATTATTATTATTTGGCATTATTATTATTGTTATTATGTCGTTCTTTCTCCCGGGTTATACACCCGGCCCTTTGGAAGGCTTGCGCGGGGACATGAGTCCAACACGTAGAGGCCTTTTAGAGCATTTAGTTTAGATATGTGCATTATTAAGAAGAAGCAATCTAAGACAGCCCCCGATAAGTGCGAGGACTATATTGGAGATATGGAAATCACTTATAATTGGGCTATTGAGGTGAATTTAATGATTTATAATCTTTATTATTATAGGTATTTAAGCTATATTTTGAAAGTTATGTTAATTTCATTCAATTAACGGCAAAATGATGTAACATAATAAAGTATTTTTAATTTGTAGTCTATTATTGTAGAGCACATGAAGGCCCGTTGATGCGAAAATTGAAAGGGAAACTCCTTTGAAACCCGATAGTTGACGCAAGTCCCACTTAGGGTGTTAGATACTGAGTGTGAGTTAATTAGCGTTTTGTTAAATTAGCCTTTTATTTTAACTTTGAATTAAAAATTATTTATTTCAGTAAAGTACAGATACAATTCCGATTCCGATTCTAGCCACCGAACTAGGTGTTGGAACACCTATATTTTGGTAGTTAGGTTCATCCCGGTTTTGTTCTGGCTCTTGTACATAGATAAGATAAATTAGAATACGACATGTATAGTATTATTATTTTTATTTCATCATATTATCATAGTTATGTATTAATTCTACGTAAATCTATAGTGTGAAAGAAAAAAATTAAAAGTTCAGTTTCTTTTTTAAACGTATCAAAAAAAGCAGGAGGTTCTCAATTCGATAGCTTTTTAAGTTTGTTTCCTCAGGACTTGATTCTTTACAATATAGCTACACGCTGTTCCCGTATAAATTTCATCGATAATGTTTGTTTCTTGTTAAGAAATAAATTATTTCACTGACAGTACGAGACCCGTCGAAGGCAACGTCTATAATAAAGCAACCATTTGCGGATGTAGATTAATGATTATATTCTCAGTCGGGGGTTGGATGGCACCCAACTGCAACCAATTACTCGCCACTTTGGATAAATGACGCCATTTACAGCACAAAAGGCGCTGAAAGGGTTTTCTGATTGAAATCGCTTGTGCATTTTATAACAGATTGTGTTCACATAGTGAGCTGTACTGATTACTTTCACAGCATTTATTGATACTTTACGTTATAAAATGAATTTTAAAATCTAAAATAACAAGGCGGGGGGCACATGCCTTGGTTGATTTTTAATGTAAGGAAATGTTTCATTGCGTCTTTTGGTGCTCTTGTGGTCTTTTTGCGTTTTTTTCCTAACTCAGGGTAAGCAGTAGATATGCTAAATTAAATAAATACGCCTAACGATCATATACATAAATCCTGGCCCCTAACTAGGATTCCCTGTCGGGGGCACCAGGAATTATGAAAACCATGGTCCCAAAACTCCTAGACTCGAAATAAATGATTGCGCTTTTTTTCTGTGCACAATCATTTGTCCCGTGTGGCAATCAAACCCGCAGTGGTGTACGAGATTTGAGCCAACCCACCCAACCACTACACCACAGAGGCTTACTAACAATTTTTTAAACATTGGTGAAATAAATCGGATATTAAAAGAAGTAAAAAAAAACTCATGAATACTTAATCAGTCTTTATATCACTTGGCATTAATTATTTTTAGTTAGGTAAGCGATAAGTACCGCACCAATTAAATTATAATTATCATGTCCACAGAATCAGCATCACATCAGACATCCTTAATTAATGTTGGAAACGTCTCTGATGTTTAATTTACTGTCATCTCGTGAACATCTGCTTCATTCTGCTATTTAGGTAATTGCGTGGCTACCACCAGTTTTCAGTACATTAAGCATTATAGCAAATTCACGTGTTTAAAATTATAAGCTTGCATTGCAGTAAATTTAATCATATGCTTTTCTACGGAGTGAAAATCGACGAATTTTAAGAACATTTTCAGTGTTCAATTTTGAAACATCGTAACAAATCTGTTTGTGCGGCCGGCGCGGCGGACGGTAGCGGAGACAACCATAATACCTACACACAAGTAAACAGATGCTTACTTATGATATGCCGGTGTTTACATTTATCTTATTTTATGCGAATGAAGAAAACGTACCAAGACAAACCGACTGTGGTTTTTGTGGTACTATATAAATATGTTTGTATAATACTTTTTGTTTAATAAATAAAAAAAAAACATTTGGTAAATATTTTGGAAGAAAAATTAGCTTAAATCTAGGTAAATTTTTCCTCCGCCATTTTTACCTATCTACGTTAAAGTTAAACTAAAAATGCAGTTATTTACTAATCCGAATCTTTTGGTCTTTGGATAGGTAAATCTTTCTTAAAATTTATGGACCATTACTCAACTAGAGTACCAGAGCAACAGTTGTTTGCGGCCTTATCAATTTGCAGGCTGTCTTGTATTTATTTATTTTAAATTTTCCATTAAAAATGTTACGTTTAAGACGAAGGAACGTTTACGTTTTATTTGATGTTACCGCATATCTCAGCTGTTAAGGCTGGTTGTCACATTGATCAGTTGTGAGTTAATGTTTAGTTAAACAATAATGTGACAGATTAAAAAAATAATCTTATAACGAATTTCAGTAAGCTAAAATTTAAAAAACACCCACACAATTCCAATAAAAAATAAAAAACGATGAATCTGAACTAATTTTGATAAAATATGTCTAAGAACCACTGCTAGAAAACCAGCTTTCAAATAAACAAACCGCATCCAAATCGTTTCACCCGTTTAAGAGCTACGGGGCCACAGATACACAAACATATAACACCCTTCCTTTTTGCGTCGGGGATTAAAAGCCACGTTTTTATGCGGTTAGGTCGTTTTAGGTAGGGTTTTTGAGATTAGGTCGGCATTGCAAGCTAATAAATGGATTTAAAATGCATTGTTATTAAATTGTGAGCTATCCTGAAAGTTTCAGCCGGATAGCTAATCGGAAAGTGCTCGAAATTTGAGTTGCAAGATTGCACACGGAACGACAGACAGACAAACATGAGACTTAATAAAAAAAGTGGTAAAAATAAATATATACTTGCAATATCTAATAAATGTAGAAAATGGCCTTTTGATATCAAAGGAAAGCTTTGTTTCATGTTTCAACATAAATGGGCCTATAAAATAAAAATTGACTCCCTTCCGATTTATCTCTGCCAGTAAAATTAATATTAACAAGGTTGCAGCTAACTTTATCACCTTTCTTTACCTCAAGATCGTAAACTTAGAGTTTACAATTTTATCTTTATTACAACGACTTTTATGTGAATTTTACAGCATAATAGAGATGTTATCAAAACCCTGGCGAGGTGAGAAATGATTGCTACAAGTTCTGCCATAAATATTCACTGGAAACTGTACAAAGACTTGTAAAGACACTCTAAAGAGTTCTTGTTGACTTACTTTCTAAGCTGACGAAATATAGTGGTTTACTTTCTTGAAAATGTGTCTTAAGTGTTCTGAAATAAAATTAGTCCTCATAGTCTGTTTAGTCACCAGAATAGAGCTCACTCTATCCATGAATCATTTACATAATAAAACAAAACAGAACTCTTCCAAGCACCATTTTATATGAGTACCTATGTATTTTAACCTATTCTTCATATATAGAGAGGCTTTGCATAATAAACATCGAATGGAATCGAGCCCTATTTATGAAATAGAGTCATCGATAATAATACCTTTGTAATATAAGAATGACATATAAAATAATGTTATAATAATTTTTAAATATTGTTCATAATTTTTAAAAAAGGTTTTACTGAAAATTGAAGCCACATTATCTAATAAATAATTTGCGTTTTTATCTTCTGACGGGCTTTACAAACGATAGTGAAATAAATTGGTTTTAGTCTACTTAAAATGAGATGTACATTGAGAACTAAAAAAAATATCAATAAAGAAGGTTATAATATAGCTACTCTATCGCACATAGAGCCTCTTATCGTACTTGAACTCATAAATTATTTGGCTGTCTCTTCGAAACTTGAAAAAAGCGCCATCTTGAGGTAATTAGCAGAATCATTGAATACATGATGACGGAAGCTATTTTGACCGGAAACAAATATTCTTACTTGCGCCACCTGGTGTCGAGTAGCTGTAACTAATTTTTACAAAAAAGTTTCGTACATAAAGGTTACATGAACCAAGAAAATTATTAAAATAGTTTAGAGGTGGAATTCCATTTTAAACCAGCCATCTCATAATCATGGCCTCATTACAATTAATAACCTTTTTTTATGGAACAGTGTTGTTCTGAAGTGCCCCATTTTGTGGCTCAGCGGACAAACTTCAAACATACTTATTTGAATGGTCGATCATTTAAAGATCTGAAAGATGAAATTCAGAGGATCAATGAGAGAGGTTTGAGAGAGGTGATCAGAGGACTTTTACACGATGACAGAACAGCGCGCTGATAAAACCGCGATGCAGGAATGACGTTGAATTCCTTAGATTTTATGGAACACTGGACGCCAGTGTCTAGGCATTTACTCAATGGTTTTGTGTGTGACCTTCTGAAAGTAATAGTTTAGTATTCTTTGCTTCTGGGGAGCTCGAGATCGTCGGTAAACGTAAAGGCTCGTCGCTGTAAGGAGTCGAGCTCATTAATTTCAATTATTCAGGGTTCTGTCAACATTGGACGCAGTACCTATGTCGAGTGGAGATAAATGGGCTTTCCAACCCTTCCTTTTGTTGAATAAATTCAGTCATAGTGCTTTGAGATACGGTTGAAAATTATTTAATAAAATTTCGTGAGTTTGACACATTATTGAAACTATTCAAAACCGATTTTACTCACGTTTCATCTGTGGAGTCTGCGACGGCGCTCGATCGGTTTCGGACCATTAAAAGGTCCTCATCAGCTATGCGAGTGATCTGTAGGTACGTCACTCGTTTACTCAGATGAAAATTGTAACATTAAACCTACTATTAGTTTGTTGGACATCACACCGGTGGCTCACTCTGTAACAAGGCTTTAGGTACAACATAATTGTTATGTCGCTCATGGTCTGCAGGACCCGCATACATTCATCTCACGGTCTGAGGGACCCGCATAAGTCATGAGAGCTATTTGCAGCGCTATATAGTCTGACCACGATGTGCGTCCGCGGTCGCTGTAAATTATATCACTTGTGTCTGCGGCGGGCGCAATGGAATTTACTAGAAATTTATTTGATTCGAATTGCTCGCATTCTTTTGAGAAGTAGGTATGTTTGTCCACAGCATATCTCACACCGAAGGAATACTAACGCAGAGTTCAAATGCTAATATTATTTGTATAATAAAAATTTGTTTTAATGACGTTATCGGGACGTTATCGTGATGTTAAAGCATCAGACACCATTACCAACAAAATCTTCATTAACTCACCTTTTTTGAAAGGTATATTTTTTATCAAAAAATACCAAAATTCTAAATACTTACAATCGTACAATTGTAAATTTTTATCAAAGTGCGTCGAAAGGAAGTTGATACCGAAGAATCGACTGTTACCGCATATTTATTGTATATCTTTATATTTTACCACGAAAGAGACAAACTTTGTTTAAAACCTTGTCCCAATGGAATTTTACGATATTACTTTGGAGAAATAAAAACCAGCAATAAAAGTCCAAGATGCCGCCGCTACAAGTAATCGCCATGTACCTCCCAGGAGATCCCTGTTTTCGCTACATTTAGTATAACGGTTATTCGTAGCGGACGCTACGCACATACGCTACGAACAGTATATCTATCTATTTTGTGATAATATCACTCTTGTATATAATTATGTTACCTTGTGACGTTGGGTAGGGTAAATAGAGACCCAAGTCGACACAAAAGAAAACCGTTTAATGCGGTTAAAAAACAGGGTGTGGATTATAGGCCCGCCTAATTTCTGCTTGCCAAAGTACGGCACTCTCCTTCAAGCTGATGATGAAGTGGTGCTGCGGAGGTACCTGGAGGTGACGGAAACTGGAGACGGTGATGTCGACGGCTGAATTTAGGGTCAGCACGTCGAGTCGTTCTTGTTGTGTAACAATAAAGCGTTATCCATCTATCTACATTTTATCTCTCTTTTCAGGAGTTAGCATCGTACCTACCTACTTATTTGAGTAAAAAAGTAGTCACCAGTGCACAGAATAATAAGAAATACGTACTCGTACAGTGAGGTCATAACTGTCTCTTTTAACGGTGCATTTCCGAAGCACTGGTAGAGTCAGTTTTCACATTTCTTTTCTGGTCCTGGACTTCAATTTGGGTATGGGAAAGAAATGGGAAAGAAGTGGAAAGACATGTCTTACTTTTTTTAATATCTCCAATTTTAACGTATTTTAATTGATTTAATCATGTGTAAAATACTTCTAAAATATTTTTATGTTTTGTGCCTATTCAATAAATATATTTTGTCTCATTTCTATATTAGGTCCTAGAAATATGTTATTTAAAAGAATGTTATGCTTTTAAGAAACTTTTCTTGCTGTTCGCTAGAAACGTACTTTTCGTCTTCGAGAGATTTCCGTTCATCTATGTGGCATTTAATTTTAAGTTTAAGTTATTGCCTAGAGTCAACGCCAAAACCCCCAAAATAACAATTTGTAACTTCTTCCGCTCTTCTTTAAAAAAAATATTTATTTATTTAGAGTGGAGTCCTATCAAAAAGTGTCACGCACAACAGATTGGCTTCCTGATTGGCTGTCGCTTGGTTGGCTGGTCGAGTTAGTCGGTATAATTATAGGGGAGCCCGTCCAATCTCTAGTGTAAACATTGATCTAACTGTCAGGGCCGTTTGTCGTGACATCTTCACCTCTGTAGGTGATTTACGTTCTGTGCAGGTACAACGTAATTAAACGTTTTTTTTTTAAACCGGTATTCCATATTGACATTTGCGAGTGCCAGCAAAAAAGTTTATTATATTTCCTAATTTTATTTTTTAATTCACCACGTTGGCTCAGTGCGAGTTGGTGGATGTCACATGTCCTTGAAATTTTGTGATTAATTCTTGGACATGCTGGTTTCCTCACGTTTTTGTTTTTTTATTTTTATTGTTTGGTTGGTTTGCTGGTTCCTTCACCGTTTTTATAGCGAGTGTTATATCCACACAAAACTTAAGAAAGTCAGTGGTCGAGACCAGCGGAATTCGAACTCGGGTGCGTCGGATCGAATATCAAACATGCTTCCACTGAGCCACACTCGCTCTTCAATAAAATTATAGGATACCCGATGTTGTAGGCTGTACTTGTATTGGAGTTAAGTTTATCGAATCGCGGTTTATGAGCACCTACTACTTTATGCCCACTATCCATGATATTCAGTCTAAAAAGTCTGATGCCAACGACTACAGAACTTTCGGTAAACGAACAACAGATTAATCCAACTGACTAGCTACCCGACCAACTGACCGACCGACTGACCGACCGACCGAGCGACCAACCAGCCGGCGGCGGCGGGTGGTAGCGGCGAGTAGTGATCGAACCGATATTATGTCTCCCGTGTAAACATTCATCTGACCGTAAGGTAGTCGTCGTATATTACACGGTACCTGCTGTGGCGATTTGTTTGCAGGAGTCCAATGGCTAGGTACTGTAAATAAACTTTAGGATACATTGCTTCTTTTCGTATCACTGAGTTTGTCTCATACACTCGTATGTATGTATTTTCTTAACATACAGCTGTTAGGAATTTTATGAATATATTAAATGTTTTAAGGAAATGGTACATTATGATAAGAAATACAAACAGTAATATGTTAATTGTTTTAAGGAAATTGTATTGAAAAGCATTAAATATTTTATTTTATATTCTTTTTTCCGTCTGGCAACGCTGACTTCCTGCGCAAAGTTACCCCACCACGAATCGGTGGGAGATAGAAGGGGAGACATAATGTTGGCAAAAAGATTTCGAGAAGTCAGTCTTGCCACGACAATTGAGTTGTATAGACCATAAATAGTGAAGTTAAGTGAGTGTTAACTATAGTATATATAGTGTATATAGTATACGTTTGGTTCGAGAATTCTACCTTAAAAAAGTGAGTAAGCCGTTACATTGATCTTCATGTTCTATTGTTTATTTAATGTTATGTTGTATCTATGTAAGTATAGAGTATCCTTCTATCAATAATAAGTATTTATTTATATAAGTATTCATTTCTATGTATTTTAGTTTTGGATTATATATGTAGTGTGTTTTACTGTTATATATTTTACGATAATATGTATTATGATATTTATTTTGTTTTTTTTTTTTTCTTTTTCATTTTTGATGCACGCTTTGTAGGGCTCTTTTACCATCACTGGATAACTGGTAGAAAATGCTTTAGCATTAAGTTCTCCTTTTGTACATTACTTGTAATAGTGCAATAAAGAATTAAATAAATAAATAAATAAATAAATAGTAGGCATTGAATGTGCTTATGGGTTGTTCTACTTAAATAAGGTACCTACAGTATTCAAATAAATTATAGATATCCGATATTATCACTATGTAATGCTTTAATAAAATAGTACTAGTTGAGAATCAGTTTGGAGTTTCATTTCATAATTCTTGAATTCCTTACACAACAGTGTAGCACTCGTAGCGTAGCTTGCCTAGTCGTTCGTAACAGATCTGCTATGTTAAGCAACGTTCGCAATGTACAACACTTGGATGGGTGACCGTTTGTGTAGTATTTACATCTGAGCGCTACCATGCTTCGGAGGGCACGTTAAGCCGGCGATCCCGGTTATTGTATTAGAACAAGCATCGTTAGGCCATGTCGGATGCCTTCGGGCGGTCTAAAAACTGCGACAGTTGGGTTGGCCACACACCCACACGGGAGACGAAGAAGTACATACAACAGTTTGAAGTTGAAGTTTGATCTGTATTCTGGCTTGAAGGGCATTGTAGCCAGCGAAATTACTGGCGTTATGAGACTCAACAGCTAATTGTCTCAGGGTCACGAGCGCAGTGCAGCGCCGCGCAGGATTTTGCAAAACAAAGTTCTGGGTGGTGCTGTTATTGTTATGGGCTGGCGTATTGCTTACCATCAGGCAAACAACCAGCTCGTCTCGTCATTCAGTTACATAAAAAAAATGAAACTTCGATGAACTTTACTACGAAACTAAAAATTTCATATAATATTTGTCTTCTTAGGTAACTTCTCTACAAACGACCTTGTGTTGATGTTCTCCAATGACCGGCAAATACGTTTCAGGTGTTTGTTTATCCGCACAGAATACTAAGGGACAGAAGCATCACTCAGCAAAGAAATTTAAACAAGTAGCCACTCTTGCTATGACGCAATAAAATTCAATTCAGCTCGCGTAGCACTGCATACCTACCAGTCATTTTAACCTACAGAGCGCCACTCTTTCTATCGCATAGCTCTAATCTCTTCTGACGCGGCACGTGTAACGACGCGCGACCCGCCGTCGGTGTCCGTTTATGTATTTGTAGCTTCGTACCTACAGTGCGGAGTGCGCTCGGCCTGATATCCGTGACTTGCAAAAGCTACCGGACGTTTGAATAATTCATTGATCGTTTGCGTTCTGATCGCAAATGGAGGAGTTAAGTCGCTTTAAATTGGAAGTTGGGATGTCATTGGAAATTTCCGATAGCAAACGATGCTAATCCAACGCAACGCCGATTGTAATTTGAGATAAGTAAGTGGTTTATAATACAGATGAGATATTTTTAATGCAAGCGGTTATTATATAAAATCCAAATTTTTTATAAAACTCTTGGTTTAAGTAACCTTTATTTATAAAACTTCAAGAAAATAAGATTTCTAGTGATATTCCTCTCTGAATACTTATATCACTAAAGAAACTTTCAAAAAACTTCATTAATCAAGAGTCATTTTCCATTAATTCCACGAAACCCAGCATAATCATCATCATCATCAGCCCATCATGTCCAACTGCTGGGGCAAGGGTTTTCTCTTATACAGAGAGTATGAGCCATGATCCATAATTCTATTAATAATTGAAAACTACAAGGCAAAGTAAATAAAACACAAAAAATACTAAGGACTTTCATTTCCTGGAAGGAAAAACTGTTTCTACAAGTAGCTACTAAACACTAGTACCATTCCCATCTAGGACAACAAATTGCGACTAGTGGGACGGACGGATTCAATTGAAATAACTGTTGTTACTTCTAGATCCTAGTTAATATTACCTTTATTGGCTCTATGGGTTTTTTCTTTTTTTACCATGATCTCCCTAGATTATAAGAGCACGTTTTGCGGAAAGGTCAAGCTTTGTGTTCGTTGTTTCCCAACCGATTTTTATGATACCAGGGCCCCAATTCACTATGACAACTTGGCGATTCTTTGCTTCGAAATCACTATATCAATATTAATGAAGGAATCTACGTGACCTCGAAGCAAGGAATCGCCAAGTTGTCATAGTGAATTAGGACCCTGACTTAAATTTGCTGCTGAGTTGTTAATTTTCGAAACCCCAAAATCTCATCAAAATCCTTCCAATGGTTTTCGAGTTTCCGAGTGACAGACAACGTTCCTAAGAACTAACTAACTTTTCGGATTCAGTGACCTACTCGATCCCAGTTGGTTTTGCAAAAATATGTTCAATGTACAGACAAGGTTCAATGACAATTCGATTTTATAATAATATAGCTGATAGGCTTGACTTCTATTAGAAGAAGATATGAAAACTAGACTTTTTAATTAGTTGAGTCCCGGTTTTACATATAGAGAAAGATGGTCTCAAAACCGATTTGTAAGCTTTCACGACGTACTCAACCCCAGACAGGTGAAGTTACGTAAAGCTTGTAACAGTACCCTGAACATGTAAGTATGTTTGTATGTCAATATATAAGCCCATACATAGGAATGAGGAAATCCTAACCATTGGTTGGGTACACTGATGCATGATGTTATCCCTGTTCCGTGAATAGCATGAGAATTGCCTAGCTATTTGTGTAAACGAGTGTACGGCGGTCTATGGGTGTACCTTTGATAAAAGCTATTTTCTGTAGTGGACTCTGAGGTTTGCTTGACTTGGAGAAAACACGAGTAACAAGTTAAACGTAGATGATTGTAATATTATCATTTTACTAGCTACTTCCCGCGGGTTCTCAGGATAAAAAGTAGCTTATCCTTTCAGAAAAAAGATAAGACCTACATACCAAATTTCATCATTATCTGTTGAGTAGTTTTTACCTGATTCAGTCACAAACATCCATCCTCACAAACTTTCGCATTTATAATATTAGTTAGATAAGAAGGAAAGGTATTTGTTGAGGTAATTTGGATTTCTTTCTTGTATTTTTACAGGAACCAGAAAGAGATTTTTGCTTTCACATTCTTCTTTCTTCAGATTATTTTGTGAGTGAGTAAAACGTGGGTAGCGTTCACGACTCTTCTTTTTATAGCCCTAGTGTAAAAATAAACCTTTTCTTGTACAAAAGGTTTATTCGTAACTTAAAATAAAATCAAAATCTTCAAAATTTAGCCACAGTTTTTTAGGGGTTCCCAAAATAACTTGAAATACAGAAACAAAGACGAATAAATATAAATCTTTACAAGTGATGATGACAGCTTTAAAAATAGCTCATAAGTTAAGCTGTCATACATAATGAGCTTGTTTATTAATGGCGAATGTCGTTACAGGAAATTAACTAAATAGATGATATACTTATACATCAGATCTTAATTATATGCATATCTTTCCATCGCAACGCTAGAAACTGACATAAAAATATGTATAACCACTCTTTCGCTTTGTGGTTCTGCGTCCCGAGAGAAATTTCGAGAAGCTCCGAGAAGAAGTAGATGAAACTGTACTTGCTACTACTTACATAGATTATTACCTAACAGGAGCTATAGCCGTTTGGCTATAATAATACATTTTATAACAAAACTAGCGACCCGCCCCGGCTTTGCACGGTTATTGTACATATAAACCTTCCTCTTCAATCACTCTATCTATTAAAAAACCGCATCAAAATCCGTTGCGTAGTTTTAAAGATTTAAGCATACATAGGGACATAAGGAGATAGGGACAGAGAAAGCGACATTGTTTTATACTATGTAGTGATGATAGTGATAAACGACGTTTAAAGCGGTGATGATGAAGAACCCGTGCCGACAGTAGTGCAAACGCGGTCTCCGTCGTCAACACTACAGGACGTGAGCGGTGCGGGGCGCTCCTCGCAGGCGTCGCCGACGCCACGTCCCACCACGCGTTGCGCGGAGCGGGCGGCGGCCGTCCGCGCAGCTCGCCGCTACACCACCAGTGATCGCCGCTGAAGAAGAGCATCGGATATGCTCGAAACCTAGGTCGACTAATTCGACAAATTACTTGAGTCCTAGCCATTTCATTAAATATTTATAATGTATCAGTCACGAAAACTTTCATACAAAAAAAATCGACTTCAATTCTGGTACCTTCGAAGTCCAAGGTCGAACATCGATGAATTTGTATGGGACCACCTTGAAACTATACTGAACCCAACGCAAAATATTTTCAAAATCAGATTATAAATGACGGAGTATTGAGGCAAAGAAAACTAAATATTACTACGTAATTGAGGTAACAAACATACAGCCGAATTGAGAACCTCCTCTTTTTTTCAAGTCGTATAGAAATCTTAACTCGTGCTATTATGGTTACTATGGTTGCTTATGGATTTTTCTGTGTCATTGCTTTTTTTTATGTAACTGGATGACGAGACGAGCTGGTTGTTTGCCTGATGGTAAGCAATACGCCAGCCCATAACAATAACAGCACCACCCAGAACTTTGTTTAGCAAAATCCTGCGCGGCGCTGCACTGCGCTGCACTGCGCTCGTCACCCTGAGACCATTAGCTGTTGAGTCTTATAATGCCCAGTAATTTCGCTGCCTACAATTTGCGTATATCGTGTTCCATTTACGTTTTTGCACGGATACCTCTAATAAACGTATAAAAGGTGTATAACACATCCCGTTTGTTTAACGATACGCTTTGTTAAACCTACATGAATGTCCTGATTAGTTCGGCTCGTTGTTTGTCCTAGAACAAACAGTAACTGGAGTCGAACCCTTTCTCATTTCACTAAGGTAGGCGCTAAAACAATCAAAAACTGTAGATTGGAATAATCGTGTCTCAAATTCAACCTGAGTTTGAACAGGACACATCTAACGAAGGGATAAACAGTTTTACTTAAATAGAGGACGTGCGTGACTCGAATCAAAAGTAGGTACCAAATATTTACTTAAGTAATTTTGATACCCTAATAGAAGGTCTAGGCAGCTGTAAGTACATAATACGCTAACATTTTAGTTCAAATGCTATGTATTACTTAGAGGCAACATTTTGATATGCATGTTAGTTTTAGCGTAAATAACATACACTACACGATCAAAGAAAACACAAAAAAAAAAAAAAACAGAATAAGTTTAAACATTTCAGGTTACTTGAATATTACTATATAAGATAAGATAAGATAATTATTTATTGCCAAAAGAAAATTTACAAATTTTTCTTACAAATAGGACAGAATACTTATTATCTAAAAAAAAATAGATATATCAGACACTATATATTTCTTTGTAATTGCAAGATTGGGCTGAGATAGGTAATTGTTTTTACATAATCATGTATCTACAGTGTGCGATGAAAGTCGGGGACATTTTGACAGCCTCTGTGGTGTAGTGGTTGGGCAGGTCAGCTCAAATCTCATACACCACTGAGGTTGCGGGTTCGATTCCCGCGACGGCATAAATGATTGTGTACAAAAAAAAGCGTAAGCTTTGTTTCGTGTCTGGGTGTTGTGGGACCATTGTCCTCATAGTTCCTGGTTCCCTAGATACAGGGAATTCTAGTTAAGGGCTCAGATCTATGTATGCGATCGTTGGGCGTTATATATAGGTATATTTTAAACTTCTCATAAATAGACACATATAAGCCGGGCACGGGCGGCGCGGGCCAGGGGCAGGACGAGCGCGGGCCGGGCTACGTCAGCGTAGACCTGCCCCCCTACCCATATGTCCCTCAAGCGCCAATCGTATATCGTGTTGAGCTCAAATTAAGGTATAGCTTCACTGCGGCTAATGAGATGCGGTCCAATTATTGTCAATTTAGGCAAGAAATCGAAATAATCTCATTAATTTACACCAAACAACGATAACTACAAGTTGAGATAAACTTAATGAGACAATATATGGCATCATAAGACATTGTCGCAGTGATTTTACACCATAATCTGAGCTCAACACGATATACGATCGTCGCTTGAGTGAGATATGGGTACGGGTGCTGGCCTGGCTTCTGTGAAATGTGTTTCTAACAATACAATAAAGCTCCCATCGAACACGGCCACGATCGCCCCGATCCGCTTTCTGTGTGACTCGGGCGTTAAAGTGAAAGTTGAAAATCATCAGATACTTTTGTCGCTGATTGTATAAAGTAGAACAAAATACTCGCAGCATTAGTTACTAATTCGTCGTATTATATCCTAGTCGTGTTTCGGAATAATGTTCGGTAAACCATCGGGGAGACGGGTCTGAGCAGCCGCTCAACTGCCGTCTCTCTCGAGAACAACGTGCTCCATCTTAGACCACCATCTAAGACACATCATCGCTTCACATCAGGCGAGATAGTCGCCTAACATAGATCTATTAAAAAATTGTATAGGTATATAATACAGTGTGTAAAAAGAAAAAAAACTACCTAGTCTAACTTTCTGTTCAGTCCAGACCTTTCGAAAAGCCCTGTGCGTAGTTAGGGCGTCCTTTCCTGTCTGTCTATCTGGACATGACAAGAACCTTCTCTAGTTACACCAATTTATTGCGTTCTGAGAAGGGATTTATAGTTTTTGGTCTAGTTCCGATGACAAGCGCTGTCCGCAACAGCGTCGTTTGTTGCTGATAGCGGCTTAGACCTAAGGGGCGTGTAGATGACCGTTTGGAAATGCTGTCAAGTGGATGCCGAGCCGAGATTACCGTGAAATATTCAACTGGATTAGTAAGCTTTCATGGAGTGAAGTAAACATGACAAATGACTATAAACGGCACAAGTAAACGAGCCCTACAAATCTTTAAACATTGAGTCAAAATGTGTCTTCTTTTATTTCTATTTTTAACCGACTTCAAAAAGGAGGAGGTTTACAATTTAATTTTTTTGTGTGTTTGTTACGCGATTACTCCGCCAATTATGAATTGATTTCGATGATTTTTTTTTGATTGGTAGGTCATACTTCAGAGGTGGTCCCATAATAATTTTATCGAAATTCATTCAGCACTTTTTGAAAAAAATAGCAAAAACAAAAATTATAAGTTATAATCCAAGTCGGTTCTTATTTTTTTGTAACCGCCTTTCTAAAGGTGGAGGTTTGTATTCGACTGTTTCACCTGCTTCACCCAGGGTTGACTTCCAGCGAGGGAACTCCTTAACGGTGAATAGTACAGACACAACATTTTGTAAATGGATTTAACCATAATGGCCTGTTCTAAATTCCATGGCATGGCTGATTCCATGACATGGCTGATAAGCCATGTCATGGCTGGGTGTATTCACCCAGGGTTGACTTCCGGCGAGGGAACTCCTCAACAGAGAATAGGACAGACATGATTTTTTTTTGTACATGCATTTAATTGTGATAGCCCGTTTTAATCTTCGACATAATATGGCTGCTAGATCATAAAAGCTTGTCTTTAAAAACTTTTTAAGTTAATTTAGTTCAAACTTGTTTTGCACTAAAAAGGGTAAAATAAATTATTTTTCAATATAATCAATATAATTATCATAAGCGCTACCCACTCATATATTTAAAGTCGGTGCCAGCCAAGTCTAAAAGGTAGTCGATAGATACTACCTACAAGTAGTACTTACTATATACATAGTATTTATACACAAACCTTAAATTGGTATCTATATATTTTTTCGCCGTAGTTAATTGACGAGTAAATTTCACCCTTATAAAAATAAATTTGTTTGCGTAACAACAATGTAATGAAATCGCCACCGCAACTTTAAGGTGAGTTTCGCCTAAATAATCGTTCCCTCATTTTCTTGGTCTTTTTTCGAAGAGGCCGACCCTTAAAACTTTTTTACTTAAGCGTGAACTTGAGACTTCCTGATGACTTTCTTTCTTTTAGTTTTCATAAAGAAATAAGTTAATTTGAAATTATTATCTGTGCAATTTTATTTCAATGAAACAAATTACTTGTCTTTTTTTAAAATAAATTTTTGATAAAGCATTTTTAATACATTTTAAAACATTTTTAGAACATTTTTAAAATTCTTTTTTAATAAATATTTTAATTTTTTTTTATAAAACTGATTGACGAACAAGACGTTTGCCTGATGTTAAGCGGCACGCCTGCCCATAACAATTACAGTACGACCCAGAACTTTTTATACCAACTTTTTAATCTGCAGTCTAAATCCAAAAGACATGCGCAGTCAATGGGTGTAAATTTCCATGTATTTCCTAGTTGAAATGGTAATCATCATCATAGGCCTGTTCCATCTAAAAAGATGATTTAATCAGCGTCTGGAGTAACTATGATTGAACGGCACTTCCGCTCATGACTCAAAAGGCCGACACGGGAAAAACAAAATGGGAATAAAAAAAAATGAAAAAGAAAAAAAAAATGGAAATACTAATGAAATGGAAATAAAAAATGGACCCTTTTGTAATGGTAATACTGCTTTAAATACTAACCATCGAAAGAGTTTTCTAGGTGAAGGTCCTTTTAAATTATCAACAATATGTTTATGACCATACAACCGTCTATAAAAATTCATTGTGCATTGAAACTATTAGTGTGGAAATGGTAACGAGCAACCCTATTTCAGTTTCAATCCATTCAAACAATTTTTTTTTTATCTATTTTTTTCCAACTTCTAAACTTTTATTTTATTTCTACACTGTTATATGTTGCTGTTAAAGCCCGTATAATGGTAAATCCTAAGATCTTCCAGTGAAACCTAGTATTTACCAAGTCTTTATGGTAGAAGTCCGAAATGTTCTGCGATGATCGTTAATTTCGAACTTTTACCAGAATTCACTCGGTATATCTTAGGTTTACCTCAGAAACACGGTAAATGTTAAAAACAGTCAAGCCTTGACGTGTCAGTACATCGCTTAGTACTCATGGGCATCTACTAATCTAAGGCAAAGTCAAAGACCAATGGATAGATAGATAGATAAACACTTTATTATTCACCTTAAACATAGAAATTAAGTACAAGTTAAATGTTTACAATGGTGTAACAATGGGCGGTCTTATCGCTCAAAGCCATCACTTCCAGACAACCTTTGGACGGAGAGGAATAACGAAACAAACGGACGGCGGTGATAGAAGTTAAAATAGATATACTAAGGGCTTACACAAGATATAAAAAACCAGTACAATATACGGGCTTTTACAGTATATTTTACTATATATTAACATACCACAATAAAGTCCCTATAAGTTGTAAAAGAGATGTGAACCAACCACTTTATCTGAGTTATCTAGGTACAAACAATAAATGTTAAAACTATAACTTTAATCTTTTTCCGCCTAGCGTGATTAATCCCGGCTTCGGCCAGGGTCCACTTTCCTCCTCTCTCTACACTTTACGCGGTTTTCTGCATCCTGCATTGTAAGTCTATTGGCTCTCATGTCTACATTGACAACGTTAAGCCATCGCGTCTTAGGCCGGCCTCGAGATCTTTATTTTCTATGTCAGAAACTACAACTTTAATACTTGTAACTAAATCATGCTTATGTTCAATTAGAGAACACTGTATTTTCTTTACATTAGAATACATCGACTGTTCCCGGCTCCGCGAGCAAAAGGGTAATTTAATCAAATTACAAAGTGAGCTTGCATTCAATTAATTTACGTAACCAGATAGAAATGTCTAGCAATAGCTAGACGATGCATAAATTGAATGTAATTTGCACATACGTTTCATGTAATTTTTTTTATTAGATTTTAAATTTTTTTGTGATTTTAACTAAAAGGTCCTGCTGACGCTATAATTATGTAAAATTTTTAATTAAGGTATAGACAGCATAAATTTATAAAATACGTATATTTGAATTAATATAATAAGTAAAAATACTCAAAATAATTATGTACTATATATCGAATATACAGTCTGTATGGGCAATACTATTTTTACGGATTTAACACGACATGCTCACTTCCATACACATAGTCGTATAAAAAGTATATTTATGCCTTGTGTTAAAAACAACACAAAGGCATACTTCAACCCCAGTTAGTAAGCATCTCTGCAGCACGTTAAGCGCCGGAGGCTTCATATTACACAAAATAAAGCTTTCTGCATGAAAAATGTTAACTCATTTCGTGCTCATTATGGTTTTTACCAAAAGCTCTATTCAGCAGCGGCTTGTGTAGTTTACTGGGTAATATTTTTCATAGTTTGTTAGTGTTTTGTCACAGAATAAATAATAGTATTTTTCTTTGTGGACAATCCGGTATCCCGAAGGCCTCCGACATAGCCTAACGGCTGGTGTTCAAACTAAGACAACAACCGGGACAGATGACCTAATTTGCTCTCCGAGGTAAAGTAACGCTCAGATGTAAACTTGCTGTTATAAAATTGTACAGAGCCAGCGCCATACATTTACCGGCCAATACTTTATTTTTCTATAGCTAGTGTGCAAGAATATCCATCTATCATTCTTGTATTGATAATATATTCTGTTATGTTAATAGAAAGTTTTATAATGCCTTTTTAGAACTTCGAAATAATCATGACTTAGTCATATAATTTAATCATACTCGGAAAATGTGAAACGAAGAAGAGTAAGTTTATGTTTGAAATCTTGAAATTTTCGAACATAGCGACTGGTAAAAAAAATATTCTACTTTGGGAAAAGTTAAATTCATTTTCTGGAACGGACGAAAGCGAATTTTTGGGAATACTTGAACTATTCATCCCTTATCTGAATGTTTTATTAGTACAAAATCTTCGAGTTTTCATCTTTGAGCCGTGTTTCTTTTGATCGACGATAAATTACGGTTCGTCCCTCTTCTAATAAAGTACCCATTTTTGTTCGAAATTACGCAGATGTTATGAAACTTGGAAGGAATTTTGAGGAATTATATTATGATTGAACTTTATCAGCGAAGTCATTTATTTATATTATGATATATTATAGCTTGTCGATGTGACGGGAAATTGCTCTGTGGAATTGCATTTATGCGCCAATAAATGAGGAGCATCTTTTCAAAACTTGGCTATTCCACTTTCGATAAAACAGTTTTTTTGTTGTTGAGTGTTTTGTTTGAGCGAGGAGCTTTTTTTCAAAACTTGACTGTTCCACTTCCGATAAACTTGTTTTGTTTTTTTTTGCTCACATTCAAATTTACACTCCGCGACATTCAATTACACCAGAAATTAAAAGATTAAAAGACAAAGATTGATTTCGTCAAAAATAGATTATTCCACGTCAAAGCTGCATACCTAAAAAACTATTTTCTCAGATTGTGAAAAACCACAACAAGTGGAATAGTCAACTTTGAAAAAGAACCTCCTCAAATATGCTCAAATATTTCAGGTTTATATAGTCAATATTAGAGGCATTTTCTGAATAATAAATAAGTTTTGTAACTTTCTTAACTGATACACTTAACGAAAGTCATTTAAGATAAGCTTGAATATTTTTATTTAAACTTTGTGTATGAAAAACGGCTGTCCGTAAGTATCCAATCTGGTAGGCAGTCGGAAAACCCTAGTAGGTATACCCGGTTGCCTTACTAGCTGTAACTATTTTTATAAGTATTATCACGGACTCTACGATCTGTTACGACCTGCGTTTCACGGTTATTCATCTTTTTTTTTTACGCTTAATAAATTAATGTTTGGCCACTATCTCGCCTGATGTGAAGCGATGATGTGGCCTAAGTTGAAGCACATAGATCTAGAGAGAGACGGCAGTTGAGCGGCTGGTCAGACCCGTCTCTCCGATGGTTCACCGAACATCATCCCGAAACATGACTAGGTCGCTTGACGGCATGGCTTTGTTCGGTGGGTGGTATTACAACCACGGCCAGAGCCTACCACTCCAAAGCGCGTGAGCGGGTTTCATCACGATGTTTTCCTTCACCGTTTTAGAGCGAGCGTAAAAAATCTGCACCTAACTATAAGTCATGAGTGCAGGGCCGAGTCGGGGTTCGAACCCAGGTGCGTCGGATCGAAAGGCTCACGAGTTCCCGCTGAGCCACACTCGCTCTTAAAATGGTCTCACGGTCTGTGGGACCTGCACGTTTCATGAGATTTGAAGCGCTATTAATTCTGACCGCGATGTGGGTCCGCAGTCATTGTAAAATAGCACTTGTGTCTGCGGTGAGCGCACTCGCACGCTTACACTTTACCACAAACAAATAATACCCCAATTTTATAATACACCGAATTCAAAGCTTACCGCCACCGTACGCTCAAGGCGTACCTTATCACAACTTCAATTATATCCTAAAACATTATTTTTACATAAAGAAAAGTCGCTAAAAGGTTTCGACGGTAATATTATCAAAGTTAATCTGCGGAGAGGACAGTTACCGCACATTTTTTTCTGGTCCAAGTTCAAAGGATCCTTGTTGTTGTTGTTTTTGACATTTTGTCGTATTGTCTATCTCTGCAAATTCTATTACCAAAAAATTAAATGGAAGAAGAATAATTTTGCTACTTTTGTTGCCGTAACCAAGTATACATTTTATCGAAAAAAAAAAAACCGGCTTCAATGTATCTTCGAAGTCCGAGGTCAAATATCGATAAAATTTATATGGGACACTTCGTAGCTATACTGAACCCAACGCAAAATTTTCCAAATCGTTTCATAAATGACGGAGGTAACAAACATAAAAAAACACAATCGAATAGAAAACCTCCTTCTTTTTTGCAGGTTGGTTAAAAAGATAGCGATTACTAGCAGGTTTTTTTTATGTAACTGAATGACGAGACGAGCTGGTCGTTTGCCTGATGGTAAGCAATACGCCAGCCCATAACAATAACACCACCACCCAGAACTTTGTTTTGCAAAATCCTGAGCGGCGCTGTACTGTGCTCGTCACCCTGAGACAATTAGCTGTTGAGTCTCATAATGCCCAGTAATTTCGCTGTCTACAATACCCTTCAAGCCGGACACAGTAATGATAGGTATAGTTATGCCTAGCTTTGCATGCATGAATAGTAACTATTATTTAATCTGTGACGCTACGCCACTACGTACGTGTAGTCCTGGCCGTAGCTATGCTTTGTTATCAAAACATAGGCGTGTCTCAAATCTATTTGTGTCTCAAAGCCACCAGCCGCTACATTTCATATCGCGGCTATTTATTCGTAGCGGGCGCTACGCACGTGCTCTACGTGCAGTAAGATCATAACGTTATGATACATAGTAAACAATAGTAATAGTGGGTCCGGAAGCGTCCCTTTTCTATTATAGTCACTTAAAACAAGTTATTTATTAGAAAGTTATTTTTTTTGGACCGGATGCGTTTTATGACTTTTGAGGAGCTTGTAGGGCATTGATTCAATATTCTACAGAAACATTTACAGGAAATCTCGATCGCTTTACAAATACCTACAATTATCTTCAGGGAATTTTTTACGTGGAGTTTATTCAAAACTCCTTTCTCACATGAGGAGAGGTTCATAACTTTCACAACAGATTATTCCGACAGACCGTAGACTGGCTGACCGGTCGGCAGCTGGTCACACCGGAGCCTGCGGGTGGAGGGTGCTTGATACCTTACGCAGAGATAGTTGATCTAGAAGCGTTGACATTTTTTTTTTTATGATTTGATTTGTGCGTTGTTTGAAAGGTTGTCTGCAAGAGATCGCTTTAAACGATAAGACCGGCCCTTGTTACACCATTGTAAACATTTGACGTGTACTTTATCTCTATTTTTAAGGTGAATAATAAAGTGTTTATCTATCTATCTATTTATGTTAGCACCTATTATGACACTTGTCACTGTATGCTCTACTAGATAATTTATTAGGAAGGGTTCTGTTAACATAGTTACACGTTTATTTGCGTTGCTGAAGAACATTTCATCCTTGCATTTGCAAACAATCTAAATATGCTGTGCTTGTAATGTTCAATACCAGTTGCATAATGTTTTGGAATGCGTAGCCATCTTATTTGTATCGTAGCATAAGTGCCTGCAATTTGCGCTGTCCGTTTGATAAAAGTCCTTGGGGACCTCGTAATCTTTAGAATTTTGTTGACCTTCTTCACTGACCCGTGAGTATGTATCACCCGTTTGAATACCCGTGACTTGCGAAAAGCTACCGGGTGTCTGAATAATTCATAGATTCCTCGTTTGCATTCTGAATGCAAATGGTGGCGTTATGTCGCCTGCAAGAGAACATGCGGATTTGGAAACTCATTGGCGATATCCTATAGCGATGCGAATCGAACAAAGGTTATCTCATCTGATCATCTTGTAATGTAGAAATCGGCAGAAGTATGCTGCGTTGGAGGCACAATATTATTCTGTGCCCATCGCTGTGGAGACCATTGGCTGTTGGGTCACTGACGCCAAGTGTTTGGGGAGTGAGATAGGGTGTAGAATTAAGGAGAAAACTGGCGACCCCCGCTCCTGCTCGTAACTGGTGCGAAGGTTAGCCATAGCTATCCAGCGCGGATATATAGCCAGTATTATGGGCACTTTTTCACCAGGTACAGTTAGGGGTGGGTTATTTGATTAGGTAGTCTAATACTAAACATATTGATTTTTTTATTTTTGATTTCAAATTATTGTTTTTTGTATTTTTTGTGATTTAATAAACCATACATTTAGGAGCATTATAATTTTGACGTTAATGTAGAAATCTACTTTTATTAGAATGGTTTAAAAATGGAATACATACATCTTTTCTAAACTTATGTTTGTCATTGAAACTGAACGTAACAAATTAAACGAATTTAAGGAGTACCACGTTTTAATTGACCCATGTATAGTTTTAGCAGACCCCACACAACTATAGGTACCTACTAATAAACTAGGAGAGCGTCGAACACATTGAGCCAGACATTTGACAACTGAAGCACGATGATTGCTTTAATTACGTTCTACTTGAATCTAAAAGCTATCTAAAAGTGCAAATTGTGCAAATTTAAACAAAAACAAAATTTAACCAACATGTAGGAAATCTCTACAAAACATTAGTCATTATTTCATTTGATTTTTTTACCAAATTGTTTTGGTGAATAAATCAATATGATATTATTAATACTATATTATCGATGTGAGAGATAATAATCATTATGTCATTATCCAAACAATCCACGAACTCCATTAATGTTTCCATGAATTTTATTGGTGAGATACACGCCGAAAGGAATGAATTATGTTAATAACATTTTGTAGCAAAAAAGTTTCAGACGGCCATCAAAATGTTCTACGATGCCCTTATCTTGATTTTATTACTTGATCAAATTGTCCGTCACCGAAACCTCTCTTAAGGCCTATTTTATAGATGTTGTTTATTTCGAAAGGATACCTTTTTATCCTCACAATAATGAAAAGAGGGGACTTCATTTGATTTGGAGTTTCAAAGCTAAGTAAAGGTCAAATGGAATGGATTTGGGAATTTAGCTCGTTTTCTTATATTATGCGCGTAAACTCATTTAAAAGTTTAATGTTGTTTGCAAATTCTGACACTGATTTGCGTTTAATATTGACCAAGACCATTAATCGTATCTACTTGTCAACTTATTTTAATTAAACCGAGAAAACAACCTTTCGCTGGACCTGCATTGCATCCTAAGCACGTTTTTCATTACCTGAAAAAAGAAAAAATACTGCATTAGAACGTGGTACTGTTATTTATTCTGTTAGTACTAAGCAAACCACACGACTTTACAATCTGGCTTTGCTGAGATAGTCTAGGTGTAGGTGATATATTTGGAGTATGTTTGTTTTCTGCGCGCGTTTAGAAGGTAGGTATGTACACCTCACTGACCGCAATATTTCTATTAAAATTCATATACATCCAAAGGGTGCCTGTAAGAAATTGCGCAAAGCGATAAGGCCGCCCATCGTACCCAATGTCTATTGACTATGTTGACTATTGGTTTCCTGTTTGTTTGGTATTCAATAAAGTATTACTGTATTGCATTGTATAAGTACATAGGTATAGCACGGATTATATTTTGAATGCTACGAGGCGAGGTACACTTTCATTTTCGAGAGAAAAGGTTAAGTTTAAATTACTCATAATAAAACTAAGGTAATAAATACCTTAGTACTGATTTTCAGCCGGAACCTATGATCGTGACATAACGAATAGTAAGATAAGAGTAATAAGTATAAAATTAATGAGGCCGTTTATAAGAAGAAATTAATTAGAATTTTATGCTAATAGTACATTGTGCCGCAAGTAGGTTACAACTTGTGACAATATGGTAAACCCTCGCCTTTAACTCGGGAACATCGTCAACTCGTTTCTAAGACTTACGCCCGTGTGTCTTACGACGTTTTTCGGTACATTTGTGAGAAAACAGATAAATAAAATACACTAGTGAATGAAAAGATATATCTAGAGATTTTGGCTGAAAACGTTTATTTTCCGTAATTAGCGCATTTAAAATATCGGGCGGAGTTAATTCCACATCACTATATATTTTATCATTTGAACTACTCATGATAAAGCTTATACAATAAAACTCAGTGTGAATTGCGAAATTTAACGAAAATAGCGCGTTTTTGTGACAATGGCATACACAATTTTTAATTGCAAGAAAATTGGCATAGAAATTCAAATTGGCATAGAACATTCAGCCTTCCAATTTATAACAAAATATTTTTTATTCCTCTTTCTGAGGAGTTTAGAAATAAAATGTTAAAGCACGTAAAATGTGGGGTAATGCAGATTATAATAATATCGATTAATATGTAAATTAAACGTTTAGTTTTTATTTCTATTGATTTATTCTTTTTCGTTTAAAGTCCGCCTTTTTTATTTTCTTTACATAAAACTCCTTGCTAGTAAACTTTTCTTAGTGAACTTGTTACTGTTACTGTTAGCCTGTGTCGTCCCAGTTTTGGGCAAAGGCCTACCCCCATGACTTCCAGGTTTCGCGATCTTGCGCTATTGTAGACCAATATTCGCTAAAGGCGTCGAGTTCGTCCCGCCATCTCCTGCGCGGTCTGCCGCGACGCCGTCTTGCTGTGTAACTAGTAGATAGTCTAGTGACTTGTAAATATAAACTTGTAGATATAAAAAAAAATTAAGAAATCGCACTAGTATTCTTTAATACAATCTAGATAAATCTCAGATAAAATAGATAAATAGGATACGGACAGCTATAGCTAAATAAAAAAATGTAGTCGTAGAGGAAATCTTTCTAAGCCTTTTTTGTCTTGTAACTGCCGAATGAACTAAAACTAATATGTGTACGTAAGTACTATGTAAACAAAAGTCTAGCTTCTCAGCAAATACAAGGAGACAATACAAAGAATGTAACCTATACTCGTAGGCACTAAAAAACAACAACTTTCTTTCCATTGCGTCTTAGTAGCATCAGCGCTTTTGTTTACAGACGTGTTTTGTTTTTGTTTCGCCGATATCAAAGCATATCAAAGAAGACAAAACTATTCCAATAGTTTTATCTAGAGAAGCCAATCCAAGAAATGAGTAGTTTCGAGCCGTGACGTTGTGATATTTGTTTTGGAACACAGAAACGGAGACAAACATAAATCTCTGCGAGTGAAGACAGCTCCACAAATAGCTCATGAGTTGAGTTGTCATACAAAATGAGTTTGTTTATTTTTGGTAAGAGGCATAGAGTTCAACTATTACATTTTTTTTTTTAAATGCTTAAAATATTTGCTACGAGTTGGTTTGTTTTTCCAGTAAATCGTTATATTACCAAGAACCATTTAGAATAAACTAGGTAGAAGTTTTCGAGCCATAGATGTAATTTAGTTATATAGTGAATTTGTGTAATTTATTTTTACTTTACATATAAAAAGCAACATAGCTGCACTTGAACGTTCTTTCTATAAAAGCTGTGGAAAAATTTTGAGACTTTCATCTAGCTGCCTTTGGTATGGGGTATCGGCGTGCCGCCGCGCCTTCCTTTTTTTGAACAAATTATATTATTTTGTCTCGTAAGTAGTACATTTTCAAACAACGTTTTGCCTCACCCTGAATAGTCCGGCTTAATATTTATAATTTTCCTACCTCTGGATTTTTTGCCCAAAGGCATAGTTTTCAGGCGATTAGGTGATGATAAAGTTCGTGTAATAATATAATTATGTATGTAGGTATGTTACGTTATACGGGTCTAAGAATAACTTTATATTTTTCAATGATGTTTTCTAAATAAAGGAACTAAGGAATAAAGGAGTTATAAAGGAATTATTTTCGATACGTATATGAATAAATATTTACGAGAACAATTGCAAGAGATGAATGGGTACGGAACCCATTTCATACGCAGCTCGCGTGTTTTTTGCACCATCATAAATATTGTTTTCGCGTTCCCAGTAACAAACGAATATACCGTAGAACATGTACACAATACGCTTTGTTTAACCATCAAGGCTTTGATTGGCTCGCTTGTCTATAGATTTTTTCTAGAACAATGAATAACTAAAATTAATTGTTGATCTAATTATATTATAGTAATTAGTTGTGAGGTATACTGGTAGCTTAACAAATATTTATAGGTCTAGTCCAGGACCTAAAGTACCAACATACCAAATTTTATTAAAATTCATTCAGTTCTTTATGAAGTTAAATGGAAACAAACACACATAAACAGAGGGAGAGAGAGAGAGACTAGCATTTATAATTATACTAGCTTGTATTCACGGCTAGTTGTTTTATAAGGAAGTGTTCGTTTTCCGTAGCCTATGTCCTATTACCACGCCTCACAGATAAAAGGTGGACTATTCAGACCACGAAATGGGAAGGACCACTAGGTAAAAGAAATGTTGAAAGACTACATAGACGGTGGACTGATGACATAATCCAAACTACTGGTAGAGACTGGACAAACGTGGGGAAAGAAAGGGAATTGTGGAAAAAGATGGAGGAGGCCTTCACCCTAGAAGGTGTTATAGATCATCACCTCAAGACAGTAACCATACTAACAACTAGAAATATAAGCGATTTACTAACACTACGTACTAACAATTGAATTAATGTAATTTAACTGTAACTATGAAACTATAAAAAGGCTATATTATTATTTTTAAGTCCTATTCCAGGACCTTAAACTACCTACATACCAAATTATAACAAATTATATGAATATGAAGTTAACAGTTAAGGGGTAACACACACACGCAGCATCACGCACACACAGAATTTCGCATTTACAATATGTATTAGTAGGTTAGGAAGTAGGATGTCAACTTTATTTTCGTTTATTTTTTTAAAGTCATCAAAGCTTGTTTCCCTTAAGGATACAAACTGCGGCCGGTCTTTACATGAATTGACTTTAATTACTAAAATAAAATTAGAAGTATTAACTGGGCTCTATTAAAAGCCATTTTATTTCACTACTTTGTACAAAAAATTGGACAACCAAGACGATGCTCTACTGGTTGTGAGTTGATAATATTATTCGATACTTAGATGAAATAATTTTCATAAGTACCTATCTTGAATCCGTAAAGTGTGAGGTGCTTTTGTGCAGTTGTACTACCTTTGGAAGATTGTTGATTGTTGTATTTGGAAGACCCAAAATTAACATACTCCTCTGCCAGTTACTACCCTGCTGCCAAGCAGTAGTGCGCAAGCATAATAGTGTTCCGGTTTAAAGGGCATTGTAACCAGCGAAATTATTGGGAATACATATATGAGACTTAATATCTCAATATCCGATGTCACGGGGTGATGAGCGTAATGCATGATGCAGTACTACGCGCAAAAAGCAGACTAAAAACATACAAAACATCAAAGTATTGTTACCTAGCCTGACTGTCTGTTCTCCAGACCTCTCGAGACGTAAGAGGAAGGGACGTGTGAAAACCCTCTGCGTCCCTGTCTCAAGCTAACAAGAGCTTTGCTAGTTACACCGATTTATTGCGTCCTTTGAAAAGATTTATAGTTTTTGTAGTGTCGATGACAATTGCTGTCGACCGCGTTGTTTGTTGATGGCGGTCGCTCCGGGTAAGTGTTGAAATGTTAACAAATGTTAGAAATAAAATATGAGTGTGTTGTACTATCGTTGAAGTAGTAGCTGCCGCCTGTGATTGAATGATTGATTGATTGATGGATAACGCTTTATTGTACACCAAAAACATACCAAGAAAAAATAAAAATAGAACTTAAAAAAATAATTAGTTAAATGGGCGGTCTTATCGCTAATAAGCGATCTCTTCCAGAAAACCTGTAGATGGAGAGGATTTTTGATACGACAAAAAACGGTGGTGTACTTTATATCATAATAATTATTATTACTACTCTGTAAAATCATATAACATGTAAGTGTCTATCGAGACATCTAGTTGCGTTATTTCAATATGTACCGTCTTATTCCGGCCTTGCTTGGTAGAAACATTATCCAAAAATGAACTTTAGATTAGATTAGATTAGATTAGATAACTCTTTATTGTTTCACCACCAGAAAACATAATAACAAAAAGTACAATAACAAACTTAAAACTATAGTGTTAAAACTATAGTCTTATCGCTCAAAGCGATCTCTTCCAGACAACCTTTGGATGGAGAGGACTTAAAGAAACTGTAATAGACGGGGGTGTCAACATAAATGACATCATAAACAAATGTATGTACAAAGAGTACAAACTATAATAATATATACCTTATTACGTTAAGAGGGAACGGCACGTTGAAATTTTCATACTAAAAGAGAAAATGTTTTTCTACCCCTAAACATTAACCAAATTCGATGAAATTTGGACACGTAAGAGATGTTATCATTATTGAGGTTTGGCGGTTTTTATTTTTTCTTTGAATTTGAATAAATGGACCCAAAAAACTTGATATATACTCGACAATTTTTTTGACGTTTGGAAGCTGTTAATTTTGAAAATAGACATAAACTCAGAAAAAAGAAAACCTTAAAACCTAGTTTATTCTCCATTTAAGAAATTGAGACAAAAATTACCAAATTTGTTTGAGATTTAGTGTGGTAGAAATGTTTTCTCCCGAAACGCTAATTTTAACAAAAATCTGATGTTGATACGAATTTAGTTAAATCATTATTATTATTTAGTTAATTTATTTAATTTAATTTACACATTTTCTGCGAGACCGTAAACCATTATTCAAATATCTAGTGCTCGCTGGCCGCGGCTGTGCCATATCTTCTTAACAATAAGAGCGACCTAAGTTATCTCCAAGTCAAAATACTTGATAGGCTCATTTTACCGACTAGGGTGGGGTACTCTCTATGGCCTAACTTTCTTAAGTGACGGGCAATTGTTTTTCTGGAACATGACTACGCAAAGGTCAAAAGTCGTTGACATTCTCTTCACCTTTGCACAAGCTGATTTTACCAAACTCAGCAGAAAAGTAAAGAATAAAATATGGAAATGGAATGGGAATTTAGCTTCATTACTTAATTTTATTCCCGAGAAATGATTTGATTTCCTACTGACTGTTTTTTTCTGGGAAAGTGGAATTGGTCAATTTACGCTATCTTCAGATTTGACAGTATACACACAATTTCAATTTCAATGCTTTATGTAGATATTCGTATGTATAATTAAGCAAATTAGCAGATTAAAAAATATCTTTCACAATAAATGAAATGAAATGTAATGAAATAAGTTTATTGTAGCAAAAACATACTTAACTAAACATGAATACTAGGTATTGCTACAAAACGGCCCTACTCAGCATAATGCCGGCTGAAGCAACCAGCGCTGATCTTCCGTAGGAGCCGCCCGGTGACCACGGATCGTAACACCAGATATATATCGATACAAAATAACATAAAATTTATAATGGCAAGAACAATTTGCACAAAAACATGATACGTTTAAAACACAATACAAAATACAAGATTAAAACATAGAGCACCAAGGTGATATAAAAAGAAAGAAAAAAATCCTTAGAATTATCCTTAGTATTAAATGTATTTAATACTCTAAGTTTTAATTGGTACCTATATGACTATATGTATAGTCTTATATATTTAGTACCTATAGATGTATATGTAGGTAGGTCAGTATTTGATAGTATAGTTAGTACTCTTTGCACATACGTGTTATAATTATCTCATTTATGTTGACACCCCCGTCTCTTATAGTTTCTTCAAGTCCTCTCCATCTAAAGGTTTTCTGGAAGAGATCGCTTTGAGCGTTAAGACCATTGTAACACTATCTCGCCTGATGTGAAGCGATGATGTGGCCTAAGATGGAGCACATAGATCTAGAGAGAGACGGCAGTTGAGTGGCTGCTCAGACCCGTCTCCCCTATGGTTCACCGAACATCATCCCGAAACACGACGGCTTGGTTTTGTTCGGTGGGTGATATTACAACCACGGCCAGAGCCTACCACTCCAAAGCGCGTAAGCGGGTCATTGCGATGTTTTCCTTCACCGTTTTAGTGTTTTCCTTTTTTATCTAACTTTTATTATAGGTACATCAAAATGACAAACTTTCATAAGTACGTTTTTGTCAACACTTTTTCTCCAGTCATATAAAACGCCCCACAGATGTTCTCATGTCTTGCATCATTATACGCAAGCGGGCCACTTATTGTGCGTTTCTGTGTTAATAAAAACAAACAATCATTTTGTATGCAGGGCGATTACGGAGGCTATATTTGTTTCCGGAAATATGAGGACGATTATCATTTTGTGAAGGCTTTTGTGGCATTGGATTCTTGCCATCTGAACGGTTTTGATTTCATCTGTCATCTTTCTTGATAGGTCGATTGAGTAATATAACCCTTTAGGAGCATTTAATGTGATGCCGCAAGGTCGCGACACAAATAAACAGCAAATCCTTCTATCTTAAGAGCCTCCGCCGACGTCAGACTTTTTGTAGGACCGATAGTCGGCCCGAATTTTTCACTGACATTACCACCTTTTTTGTGATCGACTTTTTGTAGGACGTGTGCGTGGCAATATAAAACTTTAATTTTCACCGACAAAACAATCGGTGACCAATAGGGAATATGCATGTATTTTTTTAATGCATGAATCGATTCATTATTGAATACTATTAATTAAAAAAAATGTTTAAAAATTTTACGGTATCACTTGTCAGTAAAATAATTAAATGAAAATTTGAATCAATTTAAATCAACATAAACGCGCCGTTTGCGTGTGACGTCAAACGGTGGGGGACGTCAAACAATCATGTAAAAAGTGTGAACGAATTTCGATTTAATTTTGTAAGTAGGTACCTACTTTAAATCCTGGAATTAGTGTTTAGTAAAAACATACAGTTAAAAAGTCACTTGCATAATCTGTGGAATTGTATAAATCCAAATCTGTGATTGCTGCATATTTTTTTACTCCGTGGTGTGTAATCTTAAAAAGAAACTCAATAAATCAATTTCTATTTAAAAGTATTTTAAATTTATTGTTCCTACGGGAACATATTGATGCCGAAACGAAATAAAATTGCGAAAATCGTTTGTATACAAGCCACACACGAACATTTACATCATGCTATGCCGATCGGCCGTCTTATTGGATTGACATTGGTCTTCCGTCCATACAAACAAACATAACGTCACCACCATCGCTATGCTTCAATAGTTGCTGAGCGAGATTCCGACCGCTTTTTTATACGTTAAATTAATATGTTTAATTAATAACCTACATGTAATATATTCAATTATAAATAAATATCCTAACTTTAACGTACCCCGTTTCAATTCTTTCCGAAAGGGCAAGCAATTTGTAAGTTCTTTTGTTAAAGTTAATTCGTTTCTCTTTTGAAATTGCGAAGCTGCGAGTAATTAGCAGCTCGGCGCTGTGGCGTGATTTGAGCCGGGAGGTTTCAGTTTCTGATAATATTGTTATGAAGTTCTAGTCTTGTGCTCGTAGCTTCTATCGGCTGAGTAAGTTTATAATAGAGACTGTAGGTATCAGTATATTTCTGTTGTAGTGTTACCTAGATAGAAACTCAATTCTATTCAATTTAATTCAATCCATTATTTTTTTAAGACCATCCTAGCAAGACCTGCCCTGGGCACCAATTCACTATGACAACTTGGCGATTCCTTGCTTCGAAATCACGTGGATTCCTTAATTAATAAACAACGACTCTGTTAAATTTGTATTCTCTATGACGCGTCATAGACAATACAAATTTTGCAGATGTCATGTCATGTCAATGAGAAATCAAGGAATCGACGTGATTTTGAAGCGAGGAATCGCTAAATTGTCTAGAGAATTAGGACCTAGTATCGGTGTCCCTCTGAACTTTGACAATATAGACGACAAAATAGACAATATAGATTTTAACAATATAGACGTCGGAGTTCGTGACCATATCAAGTGTTTCGATAGAATAGTAGTTTTTCCCAAATAAAGCAACGGTGGAAAATGGGTACCTATATTTAGGGGCGGAGCCTTAAGCGACAAGCTAGTGATGTGATAAAGAGGCGCGTAGCCAGCTATTTATCACATCAACGCGGATCTAATGCGATAAACTCACAGATTAATGACAGCGTAACTTGGCTCGTCGCCAGGCGCGAGTCATTTTGGACACATTTACGGATGGTTATAGGCTTTCAGACCCCACTTATGGATATTACATTTTACTATTTCTGCTAGTACCGCTTGCTAAGCAAAAGTCATAAATTTTAGGGTAAGCAAAACACGATTCCGGACGCGTTTAGAACCCGTGACCCGTCTTTAGCCGGAAGGTAAGAAGAGCCTACGTACTTCGCCGAATGAAAAAGTATTAAGCACCCAATGACAGTTTCAAACAAGAAGAGGAAGACGAGTGACACAGTTCCAAAGATGGACCTTCTCAAGTGTGTCTCCCAACACACTTGCAATTTAGTCGCGTTAGCCCATAGTGAGCCCAAGCTTTTAGATTACAATATTAGCGCGTCTCTCGTCTTCCTCTGTTTGAAACTGTCATTGTAAGCACCTACACTAAATGTATCCATGCGGTTTAACTCGCGAAGAGGTTGTATTTGAGTACGAGTACCTATATATATTAACTTTTCTGTTTTTTTTTTATACGGAACATATTCTGAGTTGTAGTGACATAAAAAAGGGTTAGATTGAATCTAAGCGCGTCACCGCGTCGTCTATCTTGTACCACAGAATACATGTTAGATTGTATTATAAATAGGCATAGTATGAAGCTGTGAAGAAACGATTTCTTTCATAGGATTAAGAGAACTAATGCTAATACATTTCTCGAGACTGCCTTTTACACTTTTCATACCCAAATAAATACAATTATATGTGTTATAATTGTAACTGGGATTCAACTGGGTCTGCCTCTACAAACCTCAACCATTTTTGCGCTTCTTTTAAGCACATACAAACACAAGTGTATATTTAAATGTTTTAACCTTATCAGTTAACATTTTACAGCATGTAAATAAAAAGCCCTGTCAAGCCGTAAAAAAAGTAAAACGGACAAACGTTATCAGGGCGGTTAAACAACAGACACAAAAAACATGTGCAGCCGTGCGTCAGGGGTGGAATATTTTTACTGAAAATATTACAATACATGACTCTTATAACACTGTAGGTATTGTTTGAGCCTCCAGCAGTAGGTCGACAAGATCGGAACTAAAGATGATTATGGTATTTGTTTTGTTATATCACGTTTATCAAAAGCTTGAATAATATTGAATTTATATAAAAGTATATGAAATTATTATATTTAAACTCACTTTGCTTTTACACGTTAATTAGACTATATTTTGTAGAATAGTTAAACGTAGAATCATCATCATCATCATCATCAGCCCATCACGTTCCCACTGCTGGGATTCGGGTCTTCTCTCATAGAGAGAGTATGGGCTATAATCCACTTTTACACGTCAATTAGACTATATTTTGTAGAATAGTTAAACGTAGAATCATCATCATCATCATCATCAGCCCATCACGTTCCCACTGCTGGGATTCGGGTCTTCTCTCATAGAGAGAGTATGGGCTATAATCCACTTTTACACGTCAATTAGACTATATTTTGTAGAATAGTTAAACGTAGAATCATCATCATCATCATCATCAGCCCATCACGTTCCCACTGCTGGGATTCGGGTCTTCTCTCATAGAGAGAGTATGGGCTAAAATCCACTTTTACACGTCAATTAGACTATATTTTGTAGAATAGTTAAACGTAGAATCATCATCATCATCATCATCAGCCCATCACGTTCCCACTGCTGGGATTCGGGTCTTCTCTCATAGAGAGAGTATGGGCTATAATTCACCACGCGGGCCCAGTGCGGGTTGGAGAATGTCACATGTCCTTGAATTTTTGTGATAAATTCTGGGATATGCTGGTTTTCTCACGATGTTTTCCTTCACCGTTTTTAAAGCTAGTGTTAAATCCGCACATAACTTAAGAACGTCAGTGGTGCGTGGCCAGCAGAATTCGAACTCGGAAGCGCAGGTTCGAAAGTCGCACGTTCTCCCACTGAGCCACATTCGCTCTATTCTCATACGTAAAATAGTTATAATAAATCAGAGCAAAAACCTGACCCTTGAATTGTTTTTGTGTTGAATAATTTGCTTTGAAAACCGCTACTAATAAAACACTTAATAAACGTCACACGATGATTTTTAGCCCTACTAAAGTTTTATAACTCAGAAGATCCACAAATAAAACAAATGTAACCATATGCAACTGTGTAATACATGTCCGTTGCTTGTTTGTTTATGGCTTGTGCGAAACACCCAGGCCCAGTACGAATTGGTGTGCCAAGTATAAATTAATTTCCAAGCAATGAAATGCTCTTAGCACAAACAAGTCATAAACTCAGAGGCACTCATACTTCCTTCTTCGTTGTATTTTACTAGATATAGTGCTAACTACAGTTATTGTTGAGATCATAATTCGTTTTATAACAAAAAAACCGACTTGAATCCTGTTGTATCATCGAAGTCCAAGGTCGGTCAAGGAAATTTATATGAGACCACCGTCGCTATGTATATTATTTTTTTTTTTTTTTATATACTGAACCCAACGCAAAATAATCTCCCAAATCGGATAAATGACGGAGTTCTGAGGTAACATACATAAAAAAATGCAATTGAATTGAGAACCTCCTCCTTTTTTAAAATCGGTTAAAAACAGAAAGAAAGAATTTAATTTCACAAAATAATATTATTTTTTTTAGGCTACAGATTTCCACATTTCATAATTAATATTCTGCCCTAAGATTATCTATACATTGAAGATATTGAAGCTCTGCCAAATAAAATAAAATTCCCACTTACACGATTCAATTTCTCGCAAAAAAGTCCCTACGTCAGAGTTGGAATATAATTTTTACGGAATCGTTTTTAGGTGAAACAACATCGGACTGGTGCGTTTCAAATATTAAATTTTCAGTTCACGAAGCTTCGTGTGTTACAATTTGGTGTGTGGCTGATTGGACGTATTGAATTGTAAAATATAGTTCTTATAGTTAAGTGCAGATTTTGTACGCTCGCTCTAAAACGGTGAAGGAAAACATCGTGATGAAACCCGCTTACGCGCTTTGGAGTGGTAGGCTCTGACCGTGGTTGTAATACAACCCACCGAACAAAGCCATGCCGTCACGCGACCTAGTCGTGTTTCGTGATGATATTCGGTGAACCATCGGGGAGACGGGTCTGAGCAGCCGCTCAACTGCCGTCTCTCTCTAGATCTATGTGCTCCATCTTAGGCCACATCATCGCTTCACATCAGGCGAGATAGTGGCCAAACATATATCCATTAAGTGTAAAAAAAAAATAGTCCGGATTGCTTTAAAAAGGTAACGTATTATTTAAAGCGTTATATTTATATACTAGCGTAATCGCTGCGTGCGGGTTGTTTAGTTTAATAATAATTGCTTCTCTTAAAGCCCCCTAATACAAAATTCTATCGAATCGGAGTAAGTTTTTAATCGGAAACAAACTTTTATATGGCGGCGGCCATCTTGGAAAATGGCGGAATCAAAAAAATAATTTCATATTCGTAATCTCCGACCCCAAAAAATCCGCGATATAATAGGATGATACTTTATAAATATGTGTACATATTCGTTTTGACGGTAATAATGGCAACCTAAGATTAAACAAATATTAATGCAAAAACTATCGTTTCGTTTTTACAATTTACCCGGAATTGTCTATTTATAGTTCTACATAGTATACTTTACATGCTTATACGCAGAAAAAATAAGTACTGAATTTACACGATAAAGTAACTTAAATTGTTAACTAACCTAATTAAAAATTCCATGGGTCAGCTACGAAGCATACAGGTGGTTATTTTAATAAAAACTTTGACTTTGCAAGTTAATTAACGTATAACGTATACGTAGGCAAAGGTTTCTGTCTCTTAAGCTATTCGCATTAAAGTAGACTTAATTACATTTAGAATAAGGCTCAAAGTAGAACGTTGTTAACATTCACCTGTCTAAAGGCAAGTATTGTGTTAATACTTGATTAGTAAAATTTTAAAGGTATCTTTTACCTTTCAGCTTATCCCTTATTAATTCCTCCATGCCTAGGCGGAACTTTATAAAATTTATTTATAATTTTTACGAAATCAAATAAAAATAAGAATAATTAATAGGCAGGTTATTGCAATATAATTATAGATATTAAAAATACACACTTAATTTATTATTTATATTGTCTATCCTATATCTGCATATCTGAAAGCATGTATGGAAGACTCAATAAATGTCATTTTTCAATCGATTTTGTAAGCAAACTATTTTCAGGATCGTTTGAGTCTAACCTTTCTATCGAAACTCTTCGAAAGGGTAGGCACTTAATACCGACTTGTAGGCATAATATACCCTTTACAAACGCTATTGTATCGCCTAAAATAAATAGTCAGGTCGTCGAACCTCATGAAACAGGGCAATTTATTCTTTAAGTACTCGCTCCCACAAGAGTCGGCCCACAACAACGTAACCCTTTGAAAGGTTGCCAGTATAACTTGGCCCGTCCCGCCCCGCTGATTCTTTTGATTCACAGCACTGAAAGGAGAGTCCGTTATTAGTCACGAGAGCTTCTATTATTCTGGATATTGATAGTTCAGTGGGTGCTATCGGATTGATTGAACAAGGCAAGGCTGCCAGAGTTCGTGCTTTGAATAGAGCAAAAGTGCCTCGTAATGTAAACATTGGGTGTTGAGTCGATATGTTTGGAGAGCATTATGATGTTACAGACTAACTGAAATCGTCAAAGAATTGAAAGCATTGTTACAAATAGGATCCCACTATCGATATCGATACCAAGCCTACCGAAAATCACAAGAAGAAGTTGGTGAATGAGACAGAAACTTCCCTCAACTAGTTGGTTGTCTGGAGTCGTGACTCATGGGTTCAAGAAAAACAATAGAATGGTGTCAGATTCAGGAACATCTTTTTTGTAACTTTTACGATTGCAAATGTTTTCATCGACCAGAAAATACGACTATTGGCTTGGACAATAACAATTTCTATTTTACTACAACATTTGGACGCTCTCGCTACGTGATTTTGATTGCGACATCGTCACGTTCATTGGTATCATACCTATCATCATCGTACAAAGAGGATCTATGGTAGGTACTTAGATACATATTTCATCATCATCAGCCCATCACGTTCCCACTGCTGGGATACTGGCCTTCTTTCATGGAGAGAAAATGGGCCATAATCCACCACGCTGGCCCAGTGCGGGTTGGTGAATGTCACATGTCCTTGACTTTTTGTGAAAAATTCTTGGACATGCCGGTTTCCTCACGATGTTTTCCTTTACCGTTTTAGAGCGAGTGTTAAATCCGCACATAGCTTAAGAAAGTCAGTGGTGCGGGGCCAGCGGGATTCGAATTCGGGTGCGTCGGATCGAAAGTCGCACGAGCTCCCACTGAGCCACACTCGCTTTTCTTTTTTAGGTACATATTAAAATTTTGTAATTAGGTATGCATTATTGTCATACGCCTAAATATGAATCTACCGGTCTCAGGGTTGATAAAAATTAAAATACAGGAAGTGAAATATTGGTTTTCACAACCTATTCTCGACGAATACCAGCATAATGAGACACCATGAATATTCTCGGTGGACCAAACCTGTGTCGGGATTTTATACAAATCCAGTCACGTTCCCTGAATGCTTGCGTTCGTATGTTCGCCTTCCTTACGCGGTTCCGTAGTCTATAAATAGACGTCGCCGGTGTATGTTTACAAATGGATTGTATAAACTCGGACTTACTATTTCTTGGAGTCTGTAAAACGCTATTTCGGTATTGACTGCCGTTGACCAACGTTTCTCCCCTTTGAGTCATGCGGTTTAAATAAGACTACGTATTCAACCAGAGTATCTTTTGAAATGTGTTACAATAGTGGAGTTATTTCCGTGGGATAATCATGAAAGCAATTTGCAGACGATTCAAGTAACACATTGGTATGTTAAACATCGTTTGACTGCCATCCACTGTTTATGAAGGAAAATTAGATATAAAGTACTCGCACTAAAGGCGAAATAAAAGTGACAGCTAGTTTTTGAACACATTTTGTGAGTAAGTTTGCTTATATCAGCAAGCATGTGGGTGCTCATGTATGTTATATATTTTTTACGCCCATCGGTCACATTGATATTTTATAACCTGGCCCCTAACTAGGATTCACTGTATTTATTTATTTATTTTATAGTTTTATTTTCTTTGCAAAACATACAGTTATAAAAATCTAAGTTACTAGAAAAAAAAATATCTAAACACTATTTAGCAGTATCTAGGGAACGATGAGGACCGTGGTCCCACGACACCCAGAAACGAAACAAATATTCGCGCTTTTTTTCTGTGCACAAACATTTGTCTCGTCGCGGGAATCAAACCTGTAGTGGTGTATGAGATTTAAGCCAACAGTATTGCGTAAGCATTACTGCGTTCTGGTTTGAAGGGCATCGTAGCCAGCGAAATTACTGCGCATACGAGTCTTACAATCTCATGTCTGACCGCAATGCAGTGCTATGCGGTGCCTTTTAATGTATTAAAAGTTCTGAGTGGCACTGCCATTGTTATGGGCAGGCGTGGCGCTTGCTATCAGGCGAACGACTTGCTCGTCTCATGCAGCTCCAAAAAAAAACCTGCCTACCACAGGCTGTATAAATGTAAACTGAAGATTGTAAATGCATAGAAATATCCTCTTTTTGCACGCATCTGAAAATTTTTCGCTCTGACTATTTCAGCTTGTTCTCCATCGACAACAACCTAAAAAAATCACAATATCACGCTGGCAATTTTCCCGAAAATGTTTCATAAACGCGCAGGCCTTTCCTTTTTTTAAAGACTGTTGCTAAACAAATGGTTTATAGTGAATACGGGGCTCTAAAACTCTTTCACCGGATTAACAAAAGTTGTGTAAACATTTAATTGGTTGAACCTGCTGCAACGAGCAGTTTTGTCCGCTATTTATGCAAATGTTTAAACTCCTAACTACCATTTTAGTATGCTAATTAAAACTTCATAAGGATTACAGCGTCGGTGCTTGTGGGGAGTAGAGAAACGGTCAGTGCGCACCGCATTCTAAGTAAGAAAGGATTTTCATGCAAAACAAAGTGGGTGCAAACGGGCGGTAGTAAGGATTTGATTGCTAAGGGTCTTTTAAAATAAACAAAAGTGAGAATTATAAATATTTAATAAAACGGCTAGGACTCACGTAGTTTGTCAAATTAGTCGACCTAGGTTTCGAGCATGTCCGATGCTCTTCAACAGGGGGGTTTACACTGCGAGATCGCGGCGACCACTGGCGGTGTCGAGGTGAGAAGCGAGGTAAACTCGCCCCTGATGAAGAGCATCGGACATGCTCGAAACCTAGGTCGACTAATTCGACAAACTACGTGAGTCCCAGCCGTTTTATTAAATATTTATAATGAATCAAACTCACGAAAGCTTTCATACTAAAAGTGAGAATGTTTATCCTCGCGTCTGTAATACTTCTCGTAACAGACCAGGTACACAACATACCTGTCCATTCTTAGGCAATTGATTTTGAATTAGCTATAATTTAATTGCCCAGTAATTTCCCAGTTAGTTATTTGCCCAGTTATTTATAATGCCCAGTAATTTCCCTAAACAAAAAACTAAACTGTACGCACGTCCTTATTATGAGAAAACATAGTGGCGACTGTATATGCATAAAATGTCGCTCCTCGCTTCGCTCGCTTCGCTCATGTCTGCAAAACAAAATGGAATACAGGATGGTTCCCGACCGCAAGCTTAGAGATAAGCCGCGTACATTCGCGATTCAATATTTACAGCTAACCACGTGGGGTTTTGCCGCTGGAATAAGCACAAACTTTTGTTTATTTCTGCAGAAATAGCTGAAACTAACTGATGCGATATCATAAGCATAAAATACCTACCAAATTAGTAGCACCACGTCAAAGAATAAACAATACTATGAGACGTGCTCCATGCTATAGTAGTCTAGCCACGTAACACAATTTAACCTGTTTATGTTTATATTACTTTTATTATACATATATTATACTTTTTATATATATTATACTTTTAGACCTGAAATTGCGTTAAGCGGACACCCGCACGGTTCCATACAAAAGTGCTCCGTTGCGGAGACCCATGCGGGCATCCACCGCGGGAAGGCGGGCCACGCAGGCGTCCGCTTAACGCAGTTTCAGGCCTTAGCAATAACACGCACGGGCTTGTTCAGTCAATAACGCCAATATAAAATAAGGTCTCCGCGACTGGTACCCGCGACAGAGACTGTCGCGTTCCCACAGAGCCCATCCGCGTGTCCACGCGCGTAGATACGCAACGGGTGCCCGTCGCGGGCGCCCGCTTAACGCAGTTTCAAGCCTTAGGATACGACACCATTTTATTTCACATCAAAAATTTTAAAAAACAAAGGTTATTTAGGATCCAACATTGATAGATTATCCCATTGACGAAATATTATACGGAATAATTACGAAAATACTTTTGGTTTGGAAACGAAAGGGTTAAAAAGATAAAGGAGCTTAATAAGCAATAACCTTGATCCGAGCATAATCGCCAGACACGAAAACGCCTTTGAACAATGCCTGTCACGTAAAAGCAATCAGTGTATTATAGATTAGTAGCACCACGTAACACCCAGAGATAACGAGGAGAATTATTTTGCTTGAGAGTCCTCGCATGCGTCAGTAAACACAGAAAAGGCCGTCTTCACATCTTTATTATATTCGTGAACCAATCATTTCAATACCATTTTCCTTATTGGTCTGGGACGAATCATGAATATAAATTACAATAAAAACTCTATCACATAGAAAATGAGAAGTAAAGAAAGTCGTCACGCATTTTATTGTCCGAAGGCATAAAATGCGTGCATAAAACTCTCCTAAGTGCCATAAAAGTTTGCATAATATACGGGCATCAGTGCAATATGTAACATGTGAGGCGGCCATTGATTTGGGAACTTGCCTCGTAAATCGTTGACGTGACGTTACGGATGCCCACAGTTCAGAGATATTACCTGTGACCTGCTATCTACTAATGCTATAACATCTTAACAATTTAACGGTGTCGCAGTAGAAGCCACAGTACTACAACCCAAATACTGTAGTATGGTAGAAGCGGTACCTTAATATATTAGTCCAGTCATTTGGTAGTTTTACCTGAAAAGTTTTCCGGGAGTTTTGAAAATTGGCAATTTTATAGATTTTGGGGTGCTCTTACCGAATTCCAACTTTGCCACCTCGTATTTTTGCCACTCGCGCCGCCATATTGGAAAAATGACGCCTAAAAGCAGTTTTTTGACAATACCTCCTTTACTAAGTTTCAAAGCAAATGACTATTATATTGGACCATTTATTAAAATTATTTTTAACTAGCTGCGCCCTGCGGTTTCACCCCATGTTTCCAGGGATAAAAAGTAGCCCTCTCCATTCTAACTTTTACTCAAATCCGTACAGCTGTTCAGCAGAAGAGACAACAAACACACTAACACATAAACTTTCGCATTTATAATATTAGTGTGAATTACTGTGATGTGACGTGATTGCTATAATTAACAGTAAATGAATATAAAACGCAACGAATATAAGAGCGAGTGTGGCTCAGTGGGAGAACGTGCGACTTTCGATCCAACGCACCCGAGTTCGAATCTCGCTGGCCCCGCACCACTGACTTTCTAAAGTTATGTGCGGATTTAACACTCGCTCTAAAAACGGTGAAGGAAAACATCGTGAGGAAACCGGCATGTCCAAGAATTTATCACAAAAATTCAAGGACATGTGACATCCACCAACCCGCACTGGGCCAGCGTGGTGGATTATGGCCCATACTCTCTCTATGAGAGAAGGCCCGTGTCCCAGCAGTGGGAACGTGATGGGCTGATGATGATGATGATGATGAATATAAAACGTGTCCTTGAGTGGAGACCGCGAATCGGCAAGTGTAGTGTAGGACGCCCACTGGCTAGATGGAGTGACGACCTGCGAAAGGCGGCTGGAAGAAACTGGATGAGAAGAGCCGAAGACCGGGCTCAGTGGCGTTCGTTGGGAGAGGCCTATGTCCAGCAGTGGACGACTACAGGCTGATGATGATGATGATGATGAATATAAAACATAAATATTTAAAATAGTCATATTTTATGTTGGTTGCTGAAGTGCAACAAGTACTAAAATCCTCAACCTTGACAAATAAAATAAAATTTATAAAACTGCAGACAGCGACATTGTTTAACCAGAAAATAGAAGAAAGATATTGGTTGAAAGCTGCAAGAAAGACAGAAGATATTGAAAGCTGCACTTTCGTATTACATTTTATAAAGGTACTTCAATATCGGAGAATGCTGCTGTAGAATTGACTCTAATATCACCTAATATCTGTTGGAGAGGACGCAGTGCTTGAATCTTAAGAGTATACATTCCGTCTAGTAGTACTTCTATACTTTCTATACTATCATCAAAAGGAACTGAGGATGTGATTCGACTATTTAGATGGTACTGAATATGAATCTATGGTGTTTTGAATTTTTGTTTGTTTGTTTACTTTTGTGTTTATTGTCTATACATTCGGAAACTGCTGAACGGATTTTAATGCAGTTTTCAGGACTATTTAGAGGGTACTCAACACAAATCAAAGATTTTTAGAATTTTTGTCTGTTTGTTTGTTTGTATGTTTGTTACCCATAGATTTGGAAACTGCTCAACGGATTTCAATGTTGTTTTCAGTGTTTGGTAGCACAATTCCTAACTAAAAACAGCTAATTGTCTCAGGGTGACGAGCGCAGTGCAGCGACACGCAGGCTATTGCAAAACAAAGTTCTGGGTGGTGCTGTTACTGTTATTTGCAGGTGTATTGCTTACCATCAAGTGAACGACCATCTCTTCTCGTCGCTCAGTTAAATAAAACATGTAAACATACACGTCCCTATATTTTGCTATTAAAGTGCCAAATACAGAAGTGACAAAATCAAATACTGACCCCGTTTATAAAAATGTCAATTTAATTTTTCATTTGTTTTTCATTAGCTTTGACAGATTTAAAGTGGCCTTTGATGTTAAAATAATGGAAACCGTTTTGCACGTTTTTCCGAATTTTATATAAGGTATTGAAAAAAAAATCATATTTAAAATTTCTCGTACGCCATTATTAACTTTTATTATTGTTAACTGTTGCATTTTTTTACTCATAATTTAGTAGGTACTTAAATACTTATTTATTAAACTGGGTTTCTAAATTGCATATACATATATTGTCTAAGTTTGTACGTAAGTACCTGTTATCTAATATTTATACTCTTCACTGGAATCAGTCTGCATTAATTTTGAACTCTTTATATGTTATAGCAATGATTATTCTGTGGTGCAAAAGAAGTACAGGATAAGGCCCAATACTACAAAATATACTGACTTCGATACAAGTGTCAATATAACATAGTTATAATATATATAATTTTGTTAATAAAATTTTAAATTTTCCATGTACAACGCCCAATTGCGATGTCTGAAAAGGGCGAAGTTTTATGACCATATACTATCGATAAAGCACCACACCACCGAACATGGCTGCGCGGGGTAAACACACCCCCGCGGCACCCGCGTTCCCCGCGCCGGCACCGGTTTCAGCGCCGCGCTCGCGGCGACAGGAACGAGCGGAGGCCCGCAGTCTGCGCGGCGAATCCAAAGCGTAAACTTCCGGAAAAAGGACATCCTAATTGTCCGAAACCTGGTCGGAGTTATTCCGACACAATCATAACATGAGTGTTGCCGTTTATATTTATAATGGATAAAGACCTTTGTACACTTAGTTTGGAAATAAATGAGTATGAATATTTCTTATGTCATCAGCTGTTTCTACAATGTCGTGATTTTATTGTTTTTTTTTGGCTGTGTCTGCCTATTATAATCCTTATAGGGCACGGGGGCGTACACGCGTCACGCCACGGGCGGTGAACAAAAACATAATGACTCCCGAGTTCCGCTAATTAGGGGCTCAGAAACGTTCGTTAATATATAATTTTGTACGAAATGTAGGTATTCATTATTTGGTACCATTATTTTATTCTGCTTGTAGGTACTGGTTGCCCGGGAGATGAATAACTTACGTTCCTACCTAATCTGTATAAAGAGTAAAGGAATGCAAGATATATCTCTTGTATAAGCTGTTGATCATCTAATAATAAATAAAATAAAAAATAAAAAAATATCTTATTCGATTTGATTTTGCTATCTTTTTAGGTTTAGATGGGCTAATACATTGCGAGACGTTTGCAGACTGAACACATATCGAAGTCTATTTAGTTATAAGACCTTATTTATAATTGTATTCTTGTAAATAAATAATTTAATGATTATTGTTTTCATAATTATGGGTTTACATTCTCATATTTGGTTGTTTTTCTCCGAGTTTTGAAATATCAGTTGTAGCATAAAAATATGTATTTATTTTTTTTAATTTCAATATGTAGACATATTTTTCCTGTGTAATATTTTTTACGAGACAAATATTTTTCAAGAGAGGTAATTCGAATAGATACTTTGATGAAAGCTCTTAAGGCACTAAACATATTTGAATTTCATATATCTGTCTGAATTTACCGTTATAAAATATGCAATAAAATCCAAAGCTTTGAAGTTCGTATGTGTAAGCTTTGAGGTACAAAAAAGAAATTTCAGTCATTTAAAATGGTCTTCATCAAGGTTTTGGAAAAAATATGACTGCCGGCTGCGGTTCAAACCCGCATCACAATGTTTTCTAGGTTCTAAATGTTTTATTAAATATTACTAGGAATACTGGTAGCCAGCGAATTACTGGGCATATGAGACTTAATAACTGATGTCTCGGGGTGATGAACGCAATGCAGTACTACGTACTTGTGGGCAGACGTGGCGTTTACTATCAGGCGAACGACTTGCTCGTCTCATCACACAGATATATAAAACAATTGGGCTACTTCATTTACGTCTTTGTCTGATTTACACTCGAGAGCAATGAATCCGGGTCACTTAAAGTATCCTAAAAATCTCGGAAACTAAAAATGCTAGGTTAATGCAATAAATTGTATTTAATAGACAATGTAATACTCCTTAAATGAAGGTATTAAAACTTCTTAGTTATTGTAAAGTTATATCATAAAAAAATCAAATTTGAAAAAGGGCCACTTTCGAAGATGGAACTACGAAATTACAGCATTTGGTTTTGCTTTTGTTTGTAATCTGTCATTTATGTGGGTACATAAACGATGTTGATAGTGCTCTATATTCATTATTCAAGCTGAAATTATGTCGCTTACGCCTGAAGAATGCACCAGAATACTTACAATGCTGGAAACCGGCCGGAGTCAGCGCGATACAGCCAGGACTGTCGGTGTGTCGCTGTCAACAGTACAAAGAGTTCTCCGACGTTACGAAGAAACTGGTTCTAACCTACGCAGACCAGGAACGGGCAGAACCAGGTGTACCACAGCACGAGAAGACCGATACTTGGTGAACACCATGCTTCGAAATCGCTTTCTCACAGGAACTGAACTCACCAATCAGTTTCGACGCCTCGGAGGAAGTAACCCAAGTGCATGGACAGTAAGACGTCGGCTTGCTGAATCTAACTTAAAACCCCTTAGACCTGCAAACGGCCCTAAACTGGAGCGTGGGCATCGTATTTCGAGACTAAGATATGCCCAGAGCCACGTAAATTGGAGTATTGAAGATTGGTCAAAAGTTATTTTCTCCGACGAATCAAAATTTATGCTCTACAAGCACGATGGAAGACACAGAGTGTATCGAAGACCAGGGGAAAGATTCAAGCAAGCATGCATCGAAGACAAAGTAGCCTACGGTGGTGGGTCTGTACTTGTGTGGGCCGGAATTTCTTCTGAAAGTCGCACAGAGCTGGTGATCATAGAAAACGGCTCTTTAACTAGCGTAAGATATGTGGAAGAAATCCTCAATGATCACGTTGGTCCATTTATGGTCAATTTAGGTGAGGATGCTATATTTATGCATGACAATGCCCGACCTCATACAGGTAGGATTGTGAATGACTACCTTCAAGAGATGAACATTACTCGTATGGAGTGGCCAGCGCGCAGCCCGGATATCAACCCGATCGAGCATGCTTGGGACGAGCTAGGCAGATGCGTAAAACAACGAAACCCTCCCCCAATCACGCTTCGTGAGCTCAAAATTGCTCTCACAGAGGAATGGGAGAATATTCCCCAAAATCGTATAAGGAACTTGGTGTACAGCATGCCAAACCGCGTAAACGCAGTAATGGAAGCACGAGGAGGCAATACGAAGTATTAAAATTCAAGAAAATCGTAATAAAGTTCAAAAATTTCATGTTTCCTATTTTTGTTTTAAGGAGAGATCAGCAGTTTTTTTCTTTATGTAATTTTGTGTTAATAAAATGTATGGTGACTCATATTTTTTTTACTTTCATTTAAGGAGTATTACATTGTCTATTAAATACAATTTATTGCATTAACCTATCATTTTTAGTTTCCGAGATTTTTAACATTCTTTAAGTGACCCGGATTCATTGCTCTCGAGTGTATTTGTATTTTAGCTTATTTAATGTAATGCTTTAGGTAATAAATGAAACTATAGAAAAAATAAAAATAATTATAATTTTCGGTTATAATATTATGGTTAATAAACGTTAAGGTACTCTTGCCTTTCCACTTTTCTCCGCAAGATTTCCCCGGAGTATTTTTCCGCACTATTGCGTTGCAGTTCTGTCTTTGCCAACAAATTACACATGAACAAGTCCTCCCGATGGAATCTATTACGATTTGGCAGAACAAATTACAATATGAAATTTATGGAACTATTAAAATATATTAAAAAAATGGAATTCAATTCAATTAAAATAATTTATTTTAATTTTGAACGTCAGGTAACAATAAAATGTATAAGTCAATGAAATATTATAAGGCATTAAATAAGTTTTTTGGTCTATTTATTGAAGACAACCTGGTTCATAGTATTTTTTTTTGTATGCATGTATGTACATGCAGCTTACTCACTTTGTTAGTTCACAATTAAAATTCAAATTAAATTAACTTGTATTGTATTGATTAATGTCAATTAAAATAAATAGATTAAATTGAAATCTATTCTAATCTATTGATTGTCTAGATTAGGCAAATAACATAGGTATGATATTATTAAATTGCATATTATTGTAGCAAAGATTTATAGTTATTAGTTAGTTTATAGGTTGGTAGTGGAGTTTATTCCTAAACGGCTACTGCATGGAGGCAGTGGAGTCGAAGAATTAATGAGTGAATGATAAGTAAAGCTGGTGGAACATGTTTATTGCTGGAATGTCGATGGCAAATCTTTAGGTAGTTATAATGCATCGGTAGAGCTCCTACTGGTGTTGCTAACAAACTGTCACAATACATAGTGGGTCATAGGTACAACTTCTTGAATGATGACAATTACGTTAATATTTTTGTGAATTAATTTTTACTAGCTGACCTGGCGAATCTTCGCCAAGTCAGCTAATTGTACACCATTTTACCATTTGTCTATCAAATATTTAAAAAAAAACTGTTGTGTTAAAATAAAGTGTTTAATCTAATCTAATATTTAACTGTGTGAGAACAGTTTAGGGCATGCAGGTGTAGATTGCAGTAGCACAAAACTGATTTTAAGGGGTTCCGTACCCAAAAGGTAAAAACGGGACCTTATTACTAAGACTCCGCTGTCCGTCCGTCTGTCTGTCTGTCTGTCCGTCTGTCACCAGGCTGTATCTCATGAACCGTGATAGTTAGGCAGTTGAAATTTTCACAGATTATTATTTTTTGCCGCTATAACAACAAATACTAAAAAACAGAACAAAATAATATTTAAGGTGGCTCCCATACAACAAACGTGATTTTTTTGCTCGTTTTTATAGATAATGGTACCCTTCGTGCGCGAGTCGGACTCGCACTTGGCCGGTTATTATAAGCTTTTAAGTTACTTCATTGAAATACTAGATGCTAAATCCAAACCAAATATTTACAGTTTCTGATTTGTTAGCATTGTACAAGTGCGATTGGTGACACTCGGCACACGCTCGGCACGTATATTTGACATGGCGCATTTTCACGGCTTTGAAAAATAAAGTCAGAAAATTGGATTTAGTTTTTAAACCAGCAGTTGCCACTGCAGCGGTGTGCTGTTCAAACATATGCCTGATTTCTTACGAGAAATAGGTTTTATTTAGTTTTTAAAAGAGCAGGAAAGTTTGGAAGAAGATGGGGACGACCTTTGCCTAGCAATGGGACACAATAAGTAAAAAAAGTCGTATTGGTTTTTGAAAATGTTGAAAAATCCCATTACATTTATTATTATTTGGCAGTACATTCTAATAAATTAGGACACTATAGTTGATCTAACAGATACATTAATTTCAAAGCTACTACCGAAAAGCACCTAGAAATCGGTTAGGAAAGCCATTTTTTAGATAGATGAGTAATCTAAATATATAAGAATTCTACTCATCTACAGAATTCTTATGAACATGAAAATGTACACAAACCACTTTCCTCAAACGCATATTCAAGCAACCTACTTTCTAGTTTGTTAGAGTTCTCTCCATCCAAAGGTTGTCTGGAAGAGATCGCTATAAGCGATAAGACCACCCATTGTAACATTTTAGTTTTAAGTATTGTTTTGTAATTATTTCGTGTTGTTGTTTGACAATAAAGCGTTATCTAATCTAATCTACTTCCTCTGTTCCAACATGACTAAAAAGTACAGGTGGAAATGAAACCGTCTTTAATATGATATGATAGATAACCTACACAGAGCCAAACTTTATTCACGTCAAAAGCATTCAACATGAAAACGTTTAAGTCCTTCTTTTTACTTCCAGGAAAAAAAAACACGAATTTAATGGTTTGGAAATAACGATAAAAATATGCTCTTTTCACTGTGCTGGGGATAAATGCTAGCCGAAAGAAAAGCAGATGAAAACATGAGAGAGCTTATAAAGCTATAAAATATACATACTATCATTTTCAAAATATAAAAAGCCTAATCAAGTAAGCAATCGTTGATGTAAAGTGTCCAAACAGTATTAGAATAGGGAATATATGCATGTGCTGTCAAAAATCTGGAAATTTCTTTTTACGATAGATTACTCCTGTAATCATTTAGTAGAGATATAATTATTATTATTATTTCAATGTTTCTTTTTCTTATTCTTGGAGAAACGGAACGTAAACGCACAACGCTTGAGTATGTGCCACCACGTTTTGACGTCACGCGCCTCGCTGCTTATTGGTCAATTTTTGACATAGAGCCCGCCCTATTGGTAAATTATTGACACACACACATGTAGCATAGATGTACCAATCAAAGTATACTAAATCTTAGGTACCAATGAAGAGATCCTAGGTCTCTACATTTTGACACGCAAATGGCGCGTTCATGTTAATTTAAATTGATTCAGATTTCCATTTAAATATTTTATTGACGAATGATGCCGTATAATTTGATACATTTTTTTTCATTAATAGTATTCAATAATGAATCGATCCATGCACTAAAAATTCATGCATATTCCCTATTCCGAATTTAAATTACGATCAAAAAACGTAGTATCAAAATAAAATGGCAAAGCCTATAATAACATCCCCGTACAATTTACTCTCATTGCATCTCGTAACCTTATTTCGCGTTTGGTCACACTGTACTTACACGGCGCCGAGTGCCAATGAATATTCCATGTCGATTTAAAAACGATGTACAGGCACTTCCAGCGTTTACGGGCACATTTTGCTGCGGTATCAATTTGCTTTTGTTAATTTAAACACGAGGATTATTTAGAACTCTGTACGTTTTTATTCGAATATAGCCACCAATATTGGGTTTCTAGCCGTTTTCAACAAACTTCAAAAGAGGAGGTTCTCAATTTCACGGTGTTTTTTTTAATTTTTTTTGTATGTTTTTTACGCGATTACTCCGCCAATTGTGAATTTTCTTTTTTTGTTTGGTAGGTCATACTCCAGAGGTGGTTTTATATAAATTTTATAGAAATTAATTAAGCAGTTTTTAAAAAAAAATACAAAAACAAAAAATAAAAGTTTAGTCTTAAAGTTTGTTCTTGTTCTTTTTTAAATTAATTATCTTTTATGTTATCCAGAAACAAGATGAACAGATCACTACCTGATGATATAAGCAACACGTACAGTTGCATCACCTTCCAGCACTTGGTTTTGCAAAGTGTCATACTTTCCAGTAATTTTACTCACTACAAAGACCTTCACATCGGAATACAGTAATGCTTGCGCACTGCTGCTTGGCGGCAGAATAACTGGCAAAGCAATGGTAGCAACACAGAGAGAGGTCAACTACCACCTAGTACCTGGTTTAATGATGATATAAAAGTATTTGTTTTTGCCTTTTATAGAAGTTTTTTTTTTTTTAAGATTTATCATTGAAAAGATTTTATTTTTTGAAAAATGTACTTTTTTAGTCAAGCTTTTAACATATTCGTAATCGAAATCGCGAGCAGATTAAAATGAGCCCAAACACTAGTAGTTTACAATTATCTGTCAAGAAGTTCCATTGCCCACCTTCCGTCTCCATCATCAGATCAGCTCACCATAATATTGCATTGTCATCGGACTTCGACGTGTACGCAAAATTTCAACTCCGTAGAATAAGAGAAAGTGGTTCTGTTTCAACATGCAAGATTTGACCCAAACATTGCAAGTTAAATAAAAGCTTGTAAAAAAACATAGACCATAACAAGTTACAGCACAAGCAACGAGGCTCAACTCAATACACAATACTTTATTGTACAGGTGGTAGGTTTCTCGTATGCGAGAGGCCGTCTGGGTGGATACCACCGCTTTGCCAGTTATTCAGCCGCAAGAAGTAGTGGGCAAGCATTACCGTGTTCCGGTTTGAAGGGCATTGTTGCCAGTGAAATTACTGGGCATTATGAGACTAAATAAATAAATAACGCCCAACGATTCACATACATAGATCCTGGCCCCTAACTAGGATTCCCTGTATCTAGGAAACCAGGAACTATGAGGATTATGGTCCCACAACACCCAGAAACGAAACAAATGCTTGCGCTTTTTTTTTCTGTGCACAAACATTTGGTCCTGTCGCGGAAATCGAACCCGCAACCTCAGTGATGTATGAGATTTGAGCAAACCTGCCCAACCATTAGGTACACCACAGATGCTGTCAGACTTGACAGCTAATTGTCTCAGGGTGACGACGCAGTGCAGCGCCGCGCAGGATTTTGCAAAATAAAGTTCTGGATGGTGCTATTATTGTTGTAGGTTGGCGTATTTGCTTTGCTTACCATCAATCAGGCAAACGACCAGCTCGTCTCGTCATCCAGTTACATTAAAAAAACCAAACATTTAAAAACTAAAGTACAATGGGTGAACTTATCGCTAAAAGCGATTTCTTCCAGTAAAACCTTTGGATGGAGTTAAATAGCTAAGTGAAAGAGGTCGGCGCTGTAAATAAAATAATAATAAATTATGTGGTCTTATCCTTGGTCAACACCTTGCGCAGCTATGAGATCCAATAACCAATATCCGCTAGCCGGTCCAGTGACAAGCGATTCCGGGCAAATCCCTTACGAGACGTGTGAAGGCGGCACCAGCTTGTATTGACTCCGGTACCTGACATCTTGACGGGTATATAAAACATTGTCATGTTAAATAGGTTTTATATGTACGGCAAAGCGGTAATCCGCGTTACGTTATAGCTCATTAAAGTAATAGAATCAAAGCAACTGTTAATATACTTATCCTTATGACTAGTAAACGAGTAGTTTAGAGCGAGTGTGGCTTAGCGGGAACTCGTGCGCCTTTCGATCCGACGCACCTGGGTCCGAATCCCGACTCGGCCCTGCACCAATGACTTATAGTTAAGTGCAGATTTTGCACGCGAGCTCAGTGAAGGAAAACATCGTGATGAAACCCGCTTACGCGCTTTGGATTGGTAGGCTCTGCCCGTGGTTGTAATACCACCCACCGAACAAAGCCATGCCGTCAAGCGACCTAGTCGTGTTTCGGGATGATGTTCGGTGAACCATGAACACGTGCGAACAATAATACATTTTATAAAAAAAAGACTTCAATTTATCTTCGAAGTCCAAGGTCAAATATCGATGAAATTTGTATGGGACCACTTCGTAGCTATACTGAACCCAACGGAAAAAATACGAAAAATGGCTCATAAATGACGGAGTTCTGAGGTAACAAACATTAAAAAACACAATGGAATAGAGATCGAGTCGATTCCAGTTGGTTTTTCAAAATTATCTTTAATGTAATTAGGTCAGTTAACTTTTTTATAATAGACCTAAGATAGATAAAAAGTAACGAAAACAAATCCTAGACGCTGTGTCAGTGTAACGTTCATATTTGTAATATTCCCGCTATGAAATTCTCAGCTTGGAATGGGACGAAACGAGCTCCGACGAATGTTTGACAAACAAAGCTGCGACTCGTTACGTCTGCCGAAATCATGGAATGGTAGGCTGTTTATTTTAATTACGTGCAATAATTCATTTTATAAAAACCGACTTCAATTCTGATGTATTTCGAAGCACAATGTCGAATATCGATGAAATTTATATGGGACCACATTGTAGCTATACTGAAACCAACGCAAAAAAAGTTTCCAAATCAGTGTGTAAATGACGGAGTGCTAAGGTAATAAACATAAAAAAAACATAAAATATATAAGTATCATGAATTCTTATATGTTTTATGTTGATAAATACGAGTAAATGAATCGTGAAATAATATCAAAAAGTGATTTGCTTTTAATTTTAAATACATCTCCTGCTAACTGTATTAGAATTAGGATAAGACGAACAATTTTTTGTTAATATTGGGTGTAATCCCAGTCACATGAAGAAAAATAATAAAATAAATGAATCAGGCAACTGGGACTGCGGTCCCAGCTTCGAACACCAGTCCCGACCAGTCGCCTGAACACTCATACACTAAACAAAATATATAATAGGTACATGAAAACAACTTTATAACTAAAGTGAAATGGATTTGTCGCTAAAAGCACAAAACATATAGGTACAGAAGTCAATCACATGTAATTACTTCACTTTTCTTACCTACGCTCGGCGGTCGCGCTAACCCTAGCTAAATTGAATGCGGGCGTCCGCTGCCTGACACCCGGCCGTGTGACGTCACGACGGCGACAGTTACTCGGACGGTGCAGGAAGTTTTTGGAAAGTCCAAAATTGATTATTTGAAAAAAATATCTTTACAAGATATCGACATAATTTTTTCGCAGTCATTATTATAATAATTGGATAAAGTTTTTTTTAAGACAAAAAAATGCGATTGGTTTACATCTTTCTCATTATATTATTGAACACAAGGCTTACACAGCTTATGCTACAATAAATAACTAAAACAAATTGTAAAAATATGACAAGGCCACAAAGTCATGTACCTACGCTTGTTTGGCGCGGCCCGGGGACCGAGCGCTTACCTACCTACCTAACTGTTCTGTGTTACGGTAAAACGAACTATCGAAATACAAGCAAATACCTACTTACCTCTCTGAAACAACTGGTAGCTTAAAAAACGACAATTTACCGTTTAATGTTGAATTTAAACAACCATCTACTGAACAGTTATAATATATAGTCATAACTTTTTTCGTTGCTCCATTTTTGTACAAAAAATTCGCAGACTCGTGTCGCAAGCGGATGGCACTCGCGCTCGCAGATCCCAACTGGTCCGAGATATCGTGTCCGCGAGCGGTGTCTACTCGTGCGTTGCTCGAGTGCACTTTGTATGTAGATTGACTTCTGTACCTATCTGTTTTGTGCTAAAAACGATCCTTTTCAGTTAAACTTTGGATGGAGTTAACTAACGGAGTAAGTGACGTTGGCGGTGTAAATAAAAATAATAATAAAGCGATCACATCATAAACAGTTTTATGTATGTATATAATTTATATTTTGCCTATTGCAGGTATTCCATTCCAACAATATAAACAAGTTAGATGTAGACCTTAGATATCGGTACAAAAGGGTAAAAGGGCCAATAGGCCACTTATTCAGTTCGCTACGGCTCTCATCAAACGGTAACGCCTCCCATATCGAATTTCATTATATACCCTGAGATGCCCATTTCTCTCCCTCATTGCACGCGAGGAGGTAATTCAATTTCGTTTATTTCATAATTCGCGGTAAATGAGAAAAGCGTATCCTGAGTTTTTATGAATTTGGGAGCTCACTTTTGGAATTTTCTCACGAACCCATTGAAAGGAATAAGCGAGAATCGATTTTTATCATTTTGACGATGTCAGCTTTGAACAAAAGGCCTTACTGCCATTTTGTCGTTGTTAATAAAGCATCAATTAATTAATTTTATAGCCCATTCCGTTGGCTTCTAGTAAAATACGTGTTTGGAATTATAATGTTAAATAGGTACTTATAACGATAATGGTTGTCTAGAAGAAACCTCTTGCAAGTGATAATACCGCCAGTTGTATACATGTACTAGATTTAGCAAAAAGTCTCATGTAAAGTATAGGTAGGTACGTATTTTGCTAGTGAATGTACAATAAAGATTTTATATATAAATAAATATATATATTATGGAACTGTACGTAATAGGAACTTGGACTTGTCAGCTGTAAACAAAAAGTAAATTTTAGCTGAGCTCGTCTTTTTCGAATATCTAATTAAACAGGCAAAAATATACATCATTCATCACCACTTTTTACGTATTATTTAATTATTTCGTTTCAGTTAGTCACGTTCCTTGTAAATCTGATTTTTAAGTCATACTTTTAATTCATCAGTGCGTCACTTCGTTTGAGGTCTTTTAAAAACACATTTGCCTAATGAGTGGCACACATTTCAGGAATGAAAAAATGGAGTCGTACCGTTAGGGGATGCTACAAAACAGCGATATTAATGAATTTTGGATTGCCACAGGCTACTCGTAATATTGTGGAATAAAGTATCAGAAGTAATAGGAAAAATACCGCCGACGGCCGGCGACAGTAGGAACACTGTCTTGCAAAATACAGTTTATGAACTAGTTTGTAAGATAGAGCTCAAAATTACTGTTAAATCTAGCATTGTAATATCTTGTTTAAAATCAGTACATGTTAAAAACTAACATTAAAACTGTTATAGCAACTAAGGTTTTTATGTTTAATAAACTATTATTATTATTATGTCGGTCTTTCTCACGGGATATATACCTGGTCCTTTGGAAGGCTTGCGCGGGGAACATGAGGGACATGAGTCCAACACGTAGAGGCCTCTTAGAGCATTTAATTTAGATATGTAATGGGCAACACTTATCGGGGACTGTCTCTAAGTGCAACATTAAGAAGATGCAATTAAAGACAGCCCCCGATAAGTACGAGGACTATTATTGGAGCTATGAAAATTACTTATGATTGGGCTATTGAGGTGAATTTTTAATGGATGAGAACCAGTCTATGATATGAGACTTCGGCACCTGCCAGTTCCGCCTCATAAAAAATATTTAGGCAGGTGGTGACTCGCCACCCACTAAACGGGCCCCCTTTAAAGGACGCCGTTCATTAGCGACGAGAGGGGCAACGTTGGTGTGGGTGGCTAAAGGGTGTCGTGTGCTGCGGTGAGGTGTGCTGCAGTTTCACTTACACGCTACTCCCGGCGTTATGCCCTTTAACACTTCCACCCTTGAAGCATAGTTCTTAGCTCTATTATTATTATTTTTAATATTTGTACATAACCGGTGATTGGAACGAAACTCTTCGTAAAAGTATTATATAATTATATAGATAGATAGACAGACAATGTTACACCACCAAAAATAGCAATAATATATAATGAAGTGCTATAATGGGCGCTTATTTCGCGCAAAGCGATTTATTCTAGTCAAACTTTGGATGAAATGGATAGAACGATTTAATAAAAATCACCCTCAATAACGACACAAATAAGTTCAATGTTAAGTAGTTGCATTTTTGAAATTACGAGTACTATTATAATTCTTTGTTACTAGATCGGTATTAAGCCAATGAATTCCCACATTTGTACTTTGCATTGTATCAAAGTTCTGGGTTGCACTGCAACTGTTATGGGCAGGCGTGGCGCTAACCATCAGGTGAATGACTTCCTCGTCTCATCTCTCGGTACCATAAAAAAAACCCTTAATTACTGAAGCACAATGTGCAGTCTTATCGCTTGAAGCGATCGCTTCCGGACAGCCTTTGGAACGTACTAAATTTAAAGGTTTTATAATTCTAGAGAGATTACGTTATGTATTTGCCTGTTACGTTTGTTTAATTAAATGACAAATCACATCTGAATAGTATTCATAACAATATATAAAATAAATAACCAACTGAAATACCACTTCATGCGTTTAACTTCAAGTATCTTGAACTAAACTCAAGTACATTAAAAACCCAAGCACTCTAGCATTTCAAGTGTTCACTAAAAGTCGTAAAAATAGATTTACGGCAATATGAGAGTGTTTTTTTAAAGTATATTTATGACACGAAACGGTTACGGCTCAAGAGTAGACTATGAGCACTTTTCAAGGCGTGTTATTTTTAAAACGCACGTGGCCTGCCAGATGCGAACGGACATAATTACGAAACGTAGTACATATTGGTAGGCAGGTCTCATCAAAATACATAATTTGTGCAAAATTCAATCATTGCATGTACTTTTTTTTAATTATTTATAGGCTTGCGTTTGACCGCTATCTCACCTGTTGTTGAGTGACGATGCGGTCGAAGATGTAGCACGCTCGCCTAGAGGAAACCGGTTCACTCTTGACAGGGTGATCAGGATGTAGTTGAAGAACTTTAGCGAATGACCATTGCTTTTATTTATTTATTTATTTATACAAGTATTTTACAGAAAATATCCAAAACATTACATTGCGGAACTTAGATAGGCAAGCGCTAGGATTCTAAATCTACCTGTTTTGTCGTGGAATATATCCAGATCCGGTTGCTGAGCGAGCATGTCGTGGAGCGTGAACGTTGAGCTTTAGTGAATGATGCCTCGGATCCGTATAAAAACGACTTGTTCCACGGTATTGACCACGATATATGCCTGTCTTATATATCTTTTAGATATATATAAAATAATAATAATCTTTAATAATCAATAAAATAATAAATAATAAAATAATTAAATATTATATAATAATCTTTTAGATATATAAGACCTATTTATAAATATACCTATCTTTTTAAGATAGAAATAGCAACTACGATATGAGTGCTAACACAAAGCAAAATTTCTTGGCGATATTTATTTTTCACGGGTATATTAGTATATTATAAACCGAACCCACAACACAAACAATTTTTCTAAATTCTATTTACATACACATACTGGCATCACTATTTACTACCATTTGATATCCCTCATGAGACTTTACTCCGCCATCTGTCTAACCCGGAACCTATGAACCTTCTAATAAATTCTTTATTTATCTTCGTTACCCACATTTCATCGCTGAAGGCTCATGAGGTGTCAGGAGAGCTAACACAGGATTTAAAAGCCTGCTGTCACATTGATCAGAATACGATTTCAAGTTCGTACATTTCTTACTTACGTAAGTAATAGTTAGCATGCTTTGCTATAGGAACAAGAATTGGTAAGCATTACAATCAGAGATAGATAAGACGTGGACGGCAACGATACGCCGTCGACGTTTTTAATATAATTATAGCCCGCCAAAGCGAGCGTGAGCTCAGTACGACTTTCAATACAACGCACATGAGTTCGAATCCCGCTAGCCCCGCACTACTTTCTTAAGTTATGTGCGGATTTAACACTCGCTTTAAAAACGGTGAAGGAAAACATCGTGAACAAACCGGCATGTCCAAGAATTAATTACAAAAATTCGAGGACATGTGACATCCACCAACGCGCACTGGGCCAGCTTGGCGGCTTACGACACATACTCTCTCTATGAGAGAAGCCCCGTGTCCCAGCAGTGGGAACGTGATGGGCTGATGATGGTGATGATAGCCTACAAAAGTGGTGATATTAATACTATTGATTAATTGGTCGACGCATAGCAGTGTAAGTTCTAAAACCGTGCATGGCACACTAAGTAAGAAACAAATAAATATGTTTTAATTGTTTCTCACTGTAGTGAATTACTAATACTTGAAAAGTTTGGCCATCCCTGGCGATATAAAGGAACTCACACTCATCAAAGTGGCAACCGGTCTCAATATAGTCCGGGTTTAGTGCATCGTAGGGTTTACGATGCTGACTTTTCACAGATTCAATCTTAGATGTAAACCATAGGGCTCACTACGCAACGCCTTTTCTATGTTTCGGTTGACTGCATAGGTTTTTGTGTTATAGCTTCTGCAGCTTAAACAGCAATCAACACTAAAATCCACAGAAAAACTCCGCGAATCATGGCAAGTCAAAAGATATTTATTAAATAGGTACAAAAAATGCACTTTTACATGCCGTCTTACACAAATCAATTAAAAATACCTTGAAAATTATACCACATACATTTAAGCATTTCAACTATCCAGTGAACAAATTTATAATGGTTGAATTTTGTATGAAAAACTTACTACCTTGTAAGCATCTACCCATACTCAAATAAATCTGCCCCCCTACCCATATGTACCTCAAGCGCCAATCGTATATCGTGTTGAGATCGAATCAAGGTATAGCTTCACAGCGACTATTAAGATACGGTGCAATTATTGTCGATTCAGGCAAGAAATCGAATTAATCTCATTCATTTATACCAAAAGACGATGACTACGAGTTGAGATAAACTTAATGGGACAATATATGGCAACATAAGACATTGTCGCAGTGAATCTACACCTTAATCTGAGCTCAACACGATATACGATTGGCGCTTGAGGGACATATGGGTAGGGGGGCACGGCCCAAAAAAGAAATGTGGAAACTGAATACCGGTGCTTCGGAAATACACACGCTAGAGAAGATAGCACCAAGAAAGTTTTAAATGTTTAAAAATATAGCAAATGAAACAATTTATCATACTAGATAATATCACCAACTTTATCTTAAGCCACCATTTTTCACCCACTTCAAATGAAAACTTTAATTGGAACCCGCATTTTAAATCCAGGCCGAAAGTTTGGTTATTTATCTTCGCTGCCACTCGCTGTTCTGTCTCTGTCGTTTCAAGAGAAATATTATGGTTTTGCTGTGTATTCTGCAGCGAAGTGTTCATTCGAGCGGAAAATTGGCCTGTTTACTGTTTACGTCAAATCAGACACAAAGTGAAATAATGTTTAGGTTTTGTGGAAGATAAGGTAAACTTTGATTTAATAATAATCACGCCCAACGATCACATGCATAGACCCTGTATCTAGGGAACTAGGAACTATGAAGACCACAACACCCGGATACGAAACAAATGCTTGTGCATTTTTTTTTACACTAATACTTGTCCCGTTCGCGGTAATCGATCCCGCAACCTCAGTGATGTATGAGATTTGAGCCAACCTACCCAACCACTCCACCACAGAGGTTGTAAATATAATTATTTACTTACGTTTAAAATATTGTATAATTTTCTTTTTGTTGATTACTTCGTATTTGAAGCTTTATACGATCCTTAATCCAAGATTCAATCAAATCGGAAGCAAATTTCAAATTAAAAAAGTTTACCATGATCTTTGCCCAATAATGAGTATGTACTTCTTTCTTAAAAACCAATTTTATTTTCGGAGAAAAGTTGTGAAGTTTGTCAAAGAAAATGCGCGTCTCATTTTCCGTTTGAACAACAAGCAAAGAGACGAGACGGGATGTTACGGACGTATAAAAAATGGAAGTGGTTTTTGTAAACAAGACACTGTCTAAAACATGACAAAGAAATAGTCTACAAACCACGAGAAGCAGAACAAAAACATCTGAGAAAAAGTTAAAGAAGGTACGTATGATAAATTGTGGGCTTGAAGATTAGATATTTAACAGGAGTCAAGTCAAAAATCAAAAAATATTTATTGAATAGGCACAAAAATGCACTTCTAAACGTCATTTATACATCATACAAATCAATTAAATTACTTTAAAAATTGTAACTTAAAATATCATGACTTTGAAAAATAAAGGTAAGCAACGCTTACCCATTTCTTTCCCGTACTCAAGTTGAAGTCTTGGCCCAGAAAAGAAATGCGAAATCTGACTCTACAAGTACTTCGGTAATACGCCCGCTAGAGAAGATGAAGAAGAAGAAGCACTAAGAAACTAAAAAAAAAACTCTGGGGATGTTGAGTGGAGACCGCGAATCGGCAAGCGTAGTGTAGGACGCCCACCGGCCAGGTGGAGTGACTGGATGAGAAGAGCCGAAGACCGGGCTCAGTGGCGTTCATTGGGAGAGGCCTATATTCAGCAGTGGACGACTACAGGCTGATGATGATGATGATAACACTGAACAATGAGATGTAAATAACATAATACAATGTCAAACTAGAAGTGGCAGTGAGATATCCTAAAGTCATAAACAGTAGGTAGTACATTAAATACATTTCTACTGTAAAATTCATGAAAATATTTGAAAATGTATACATTATATAATCTACATTATAGCATCAGCTGCAAATAATGTCTAGGTAGAGCTATATATCTGTAAATATATTCGTAGGCTACTAGTATATTTACAATTACATAGCTAACATTTCTGTAGGTATTATATTGATTGCGGAAACCTTTACATAGTGAAAATTTCCTTTGGGAAATCATTATATTACACTCATTAAAAATGAACCTCAGGACGGACTTGTTAAGGCATAATATCTTCATTACAAACATTTGTACACCATTAATATTAAGTAGGCTGGGCTAGGTGGGTTAGAAAGGGTACTTTACTTATCCCTGAGGATGTCCTTAATTGTTAATGTATGCAGCATGCGTGGCGTTTGTTGGAAATGAAAACTCATTTTGGGCGTACGTGTGTACATGCCCTTTTCTAGAAATTATAGTCACAGCGAGAGCAGAATTCAGATTTGATAAAACCTCTTTTTTATGTAACTGAATTACGAGACGAGCTGGTCGTTTGCCTGATGGTAAGCAATATACCAGACCATAACAATAACAGCACCACCCAGAACTTTGTTTTGCAAAATCCTGCGCGGCGCTGCACTGCGCTCGTCACCCTGAGACAATAAGCTGTTGAGTCTCATAATGCCTAGTAATTTCGCTGGCTACAATGCCCTTCAAACCAGAACACAGTTATGTTTGCGCACTACTGCTTGGCGGCTGAATAACTGAAAAAACGGTAGTACCAACCCAGACGGCCTCTCGCATACGAGAAACCTACCACTGCACCGGTAAAGAGTACATAAACATGCCTGAACCAATGTAGATGGAAACTTATGCATTGATTTAACATGGATAATTGGTATCGGATCTGTATCTTGTACCTGTCCAAATTGATTGTATTAGATAAGCCTTATGTTTATAGCAATAAGAGCTGTCAGCTCCCAAAGGTCGCCCGATGTTTTGTTATATCATTAGTAACAGGTCGTGCAAACCTGCAACCCAGCGGTTAATGAAATATGTAATATTTTTTTTTTTTATAGGCTTGCCTTTGACCGCTATCTCACCTGTTGTTAAGTGACGATGCGGTCGAAGATGTAGCACGCTCGCCTAGAAGAAACTTGTTTACTCTTTTCTTAAAGACACCCAGATTATAACTATCCGGAAACGCAGATGCCGACTCCTTGGCCGTTCGCATTATGAAGGTCGAAGCAAAGCGCTTGGTGCGAGCAGGAGGGATGTCAAACATATATTGATGACGGCTTGGCGTACGCCTGGTCGTCCGGTGATAGAATGGAGATGGCGGAATAAGTGCATGTAATTCCGTCGCACACTCTCCGAAATGTATCCGGTAAAAGACCGATAAACTGGCAACTTTGCGCCGATGTTCAAGACTCTGAAGCTTAGTTTTAACCAGCGCATCGTCACCAATGAGCTTTTTGGCTCTTCTTTCAATGGTCTCCAAGGCTTCGAGCTGGTATTTGGCGGAGCCGTCCCACAGGTGAGAACAGTACTCCATACACGACCGGACTTGTGCTTGATACAGAGTTAGAAGCTGTCCCGGTGTGAAATACCGTCTCACCTTGGCCAATATACCCAGCTTTTTTGCTGCTACTTTAGCCTTGGACTCTATGAAGCTGCCAAAGTTTAGGTTAGATGACAGGGTGACACCTAATAGCTCGAGGTGATTTGTTATCGGTACAGATACATTTCGGAAAGTGGGAGTCAGATGGAATTGACTCTTCTTTGCGGAGAAAGACACGCCTGGGTTTGTGCTGCATTGAACTTATGTAGTCTGTTTTTATTTTTTATTACTATCGTTTTTTGGTTAATTCCTTTTTCTTTTCATTAATGTACCGATTATTATAATGAATTGAGAACTGAAATAATCTTTATAAATTTTTCTTGTACCAATGACGTGCGCTCTCGAAATATCACTTCCAGTTTGACATACTGCGCCTATTTGAATCCGAGATTGGCCTTGGGCTAGAAACCTGTCTCATTTACTTGTACTTTGGATTTTGAAGCATCATCGCCAGCTTTAAAATGCACAGATAAATATTTCCAGAAAGGTTTTTTTTAATTATAAAATTCACTGCTCTTAGTCTATTTGATAATGAGTCTTGTTATGTAAATACTGCATTATTAACTATTAATTTATTGTCTTCTGTTTTTTTACGGTTCCGTAACCAAAGGGTAAAACGGGACTCTATTACTAAGGCTCCGCTGGCCGTCTGTCTGTTTGTCTGTCTGTCACCAGGCTGTATCTCATGAATCGTGATAGTGAGACAGTTAAAAGTTTCACAGATGATGTATTTCTGTTGCCGCTTTATAGCGATTTGTTATTATTAGCAAATACTAAAAAAGAGAATAAAATAAATATTTAAGAGGGCTCCCAATCATCCATTTTTTTTTGTCGTTTTCATAGATAATGGTACGGAACCCTTCGTGCGCGAGTCCGTCTTGCACTTTCCGGGTTTTTGTGTTTGTATTTCAATAAATAATAACTTTAATAAATTGACAAAAGATATTTATTCAGATCACAATCTAAATACTATACGAAATTTATGTTATCTAGAAGTTATAATTGCTCCACGCTGCACTCGAAAATTACCAAAATTTATGGACTAAATAGTAAATAGTCATAATAACGCTCGCGAGCGTTCCGCACTCGCCTTGAAAAAGGACCGGATGTGTATGAAACTATAGTTGGACTCAATTTTAAATAAAAATTGGATTCAATTTAAACGTGAGTGACACCTGTAAATTATTATTAATAATTTATTTGTTTATTTATTTATTTACAACAAAAACCACAGCTCTTAAAAAATCTTAATTATAACTTAGTATGATGTAACTGACAGCCAAAAAGGGTTTTACATTTTTTTAATAATGTGTCCAAACCACGTTAATTTTCATAATAAAAAAGACTAAATAGTCAATAGTCTTTTTCAATAACTATGTTGAAAACCGTATTCTAATTTCAAAGTTATAAACAAACAGTTATTGTAAATATTGCGGATTTACGATATTATAATAGGAGATAGGAGTAACTCTCATCTTGTATCGTTCGTGGTTTTCCACTATTATTAGTTTTACTGTTAATAATTATTACTGCACGGTCAGTTTAATAATATAGCAGCTATTGTTTTATTTCAACACAAAAGGCCTTTAATATTTAGTCAACAATAATATATTTAACAAAAAATTTAATTATAGCCATTCATCGTGTCTGATAAAAAATATATTTTGTGGAATTACCCTGGCTAGTAGGTACCTAATTAAAACCGTTTAATATTATACAATATTTCAAACAGTTATCGCCAGCGATAGTACCGCTTTTATACAAGTAACCGCTGTACAAGTTATTCTGCCGCCAAGCAGTAGTGCGCAAGCATTACTGTGGTCCGTTTTGAAGGGCTTTGTTGCCAGCGAAATTATTGGGCATATCAAACTGAATATCTGATGTCCCGGAGTAATGTGCACAATTCAGTTCTGCGAAGTACTTTTTACAGTAATAAAAGTTCTGGGTGGCACTGCAGTTGTTATGCAGACAGTCGGCCAAAATATCAGAGTAGACATTCCGCCAATCCGAACAAAGCGTTTTGGTTCCACGTTTATAGTGCGTACTGCTAAGGAATGGAACTCCTTGCCGTCGTCTCTGTTTCCTGATAACTATAATTTGGGTGTCTTCAAGGCTAGAGTGAATGTCGTCGCTTGACATCAGGCAAGATGTTTTTTTTTACGCTTAATAGATCTATGTTTGGTCACTATCTCGCCTGATGTGAAGCGATGATGTGGCCTAAGGTGGAGCACATAGATCTAGAGAGAGAGACGGCAGTTGAGCGACTGCTTAGACCCGTCTCCCCGATGGTTCACCGAACATCATCCCGAAACACGACTAGGTCGCTTGACGGCATGGCTTTGTTCGATGGGTGGTATTACAACCACGACCAGAGCATCCCACTCCAAAGGGCGTTAGCGGGTTTCATCACGATGTTTTCCTTCACCGTTTTAGAGCGAGCGTGCAAAATCTGCACTTAACTATAAGTCATTGGTGCAGAGCCGAGTCGGGATTCGAACCCAGGTGCGTCGGATCGAAAGGCGCACGAGTTCCCGCTGCGCCACACTCGCTCAATGCTCATGGTGGTCAAACGTAGATTTATCAATAGTAAAATAAAAAAGTATACAATGACTTATTGTTACCCCTACTTCTAAGCCATTTGATTTTCGTATTTAAACGTTCAATAACAAACAGTTGTCGGTAACAATACAATAGTGTTCCCTGTAAAGAACAGTTTGCATTACTCCACCGTTCAGAACACGAGTTTTGAGAGCACAGGCAAAGTTTCTTCCGATTCGGATGTACGAAAGCGAAACTTTATAATGGATTTAGAAATTTACTTGTCCTTTTGAGAACGAAGAGGACTAGTTAATACTTAGTATATTTATTGATGATAAGTTTATTTTGTCTCATCTAAGTTGGATTAAAACAGTACAATAATTGCGTCCTTCCCCCTTCTAATTTTGCTGTGCCCGACGGGGTCCATATAAAATTTTGTGTGTTTACCAAATTACACCTTGTAGGTACTACATATGGAAGCAATAAAAAATCTGAATCTGAATCTGAAAATGTATGATAGACTCAATTTTTTTTCAGAAATGGAATGCTACTTAATACATTTTTTTCTAAACATAACACAACATGAATACCTTTATGTAGAGTAGAGTTTACTTGTGGTAGGTCTCGTAAGCGGGAGGCCGTCTGGATTACTACCACAGCTTTGCCAGTTATGCCGCCAAGCAGTAGTGCGCAAACATTACTGTGTTTCGGTTTGAAGGTCATTGTAGCCAGCGAAATAACTAGGATTTTGAGACTTAATATCTGATGTCTCGGGGTGATGAGCGCAATGCAGTGCTACGCAGTACTTTTTATGGTATTAAACGTTCTGGGTGGCACTTCAATTTTTATGGGCAGGCGCTTACCATCAGGCAAACGACCTGTTTGTCTTACCCCTCAGTTGCATAAAATAATAATATTTTATTTCTATTTTAAAAGTATTAGGTACATACCTACACACACGTGCAGTAGGTATGTACAATACTTGTAGTTTTCTGCTTAGATAGAGCTATGCATCTATTGTAAACATTATTCTGTTGACATTATCATTATGTTACTGTTGACTGCCGTCTCTCTCTAGATCTATGTGCTCCATCTTAGGCCACATCATTGCTTCACATCAGGCGAGATAGTGGCCAAACAAAGACCTATTACGTTAGTCGTGCTATATGTTTTTATTTTTAATAAGTGTACCATATGTACCTATGGTTCGAAATAAATGTATGAGCACCTTGTTCAAAGTATCTTCTTAGCTTAGGTACTCTGCAAAATAATCAATACCTAACCAATAGATATCGTAAGCTTGTTACTGCATAGCTCCACGTTAGCTCAAGGCTGCGAATACCTATTTACAATTCTAAATGATCATTTAAACAGGTAGCCAGCACTCGACCACATAGCGTCGGAACACCATTTATAGTGTGCATGTGATTTTACGTGACTCACTTTGCATCGGTGACGTAATAGCAGAGTTGAGATTTGTTACTGGTATGTGAGGATAACATTACTCTAATAGACAGCCTCCGTGATTTAATTGATACAGCACGTATGAGTAATTGAAAAGTAAGTGTGGCTCAGTGTGAGCACGTGCGACTTTCAATCCAACGCACCCGAGTTCGAATCCCGTTGGCCCCGCACCACTGACTTTCTTTAGTTATGTGCGGATTTAACACTCGCTCTTAAAAAAAAACGCTGAAGGAAAACATCGTGAGGAAACCGACATGTCCAAGAATTTATCGCAAAAATTCAAGGACATGTGATATCCACCAACCAACAAAGGCCCATACTCTCTCTATGAGGGAAGGCCCGAGTCCCAGCAGTGGGAACGTGATGGGCTGATGATGATGATGATGATGATGTATGAGTAGCTTCGATGTACGTTGATGTGATAGATTCTTGGTGCCGGATAATTTGTGCTTTTTTTATGTAGGTAACTGAATGACGAGACGAGCTGGTCGTTGGCCTGATGGTAAGCAATACGCCAGCCCATAACAATAACAGATCATTGTATACAAATCAAAGCATGTTCTGGAATTGTTGGTCGAGCGTCCTCAAATTTTCTGATTTTACAAGCTTTTATATTTAACTTGCAATGTTTGTTTGGGTCAAATCTTGCAACCACTTCATCTTGTCCTAAGTAGTTGAAATTTTGCATACTTGTCAAAGTCCGATGACAATGCATTATTATGGTAGCAGCCAACTGATCTGATGATGGAGACGGAAGGCAATGGAACTCTTTGACGGATAGTTGTAAACTACTAGTGTTTGGACTCATTTTAATCTGCTCGCGATTCCGATAACGAATTTGTTAAAAGCTTGTCTTGAAAAATATATTAAAACATATTATAATGCGCGATATTTTAACGGGGAGAATAGACTGTAGTGAGCTCTTATCAAATATAACCCTGCAAGTGCCATCATATCGAACGCGACATACAGCCCTGCTCCACGTGCCCCACGTCAACACAAATTACGCTCAAAATTCTGTTCTATGCCGTGCTGCCCGAACTTATAACAAACACTACTCTGCTTTAGATCTATTTCATTTATCAAAAATAAATCTTAAATATGAAATAAAAAAGTTGCATCGTATAAATGACAATCAGGTGTAAGTTAAAACATACACACAAACACACCCTCTCACACAACCACATACACACACCCTCACACACACCTTCACATACACCCTCGCACGCAGATACACTCAACTTCTTTCAAGCTGAAAAGCATAGCTGTTTTTACTCATGTATATTAAAAATAATTGTGTGATCCTGTTTTGGCCTTATTTTAAGTTTATTTGTTTCTAGTTTGTATTATTAAGTGACGCTGTTGGATTACCTAAATAAATTAAAAAAAAAAAAAAACTATATTTCTTGTAATGTTAGGGCCACTATTTACGCGTAATTAAGTAATAATTACACGTTATTAATTATATTTTTATGTTTATTATATTTTAATAGTATTGTATGTATTTAGATTGTTTACTATTTTATTAGGGTGTATTTTATGTAAGTGTATTATAATATTGAAAACCACCATACATTTATTTTTGCATTATTCCTCTCCCTGCAAAGTGGTTTGGAAGAGATCGCTTTTAGCAATAAGACCGCCAATTGTTACACTACTAATAAGCTTTTATTGTTAGTTTTTTAAATTATTTGTGAGTGTTTCAAGAATGAGTTATTTCATTTCATTTTCATATAATAGTCAAGTGTTCAAGCCAAAGCAAACGTGCGAATATTATGTCTCAAAATTAATATAATATATGTATGTATGTCTAAAATAATAATTATTGTATTTAATTTATTTACATTTTCGGTTAAAATGTATTTTAAGTTTCAATAAAGGTTATTATTATTATTATTAAAAATATTCTGTCATGCTATAAAAACTGTCCATCAAATAATTTCTAAGTCTGGTTTTGAATGCCTTGCTTGCCCTGCAACGATATCTAATCGCTCCAGATTCAAATTTGAAATTATCAATCGAGTTTTATGTCAATAGCATTATATTTAATGCAATGGAATCAGGCGTGCCGTTGCGAAAATTCATCTCAAAACTGAAACGCAGTGAAAATACGTAGTCTAATTCCGCTGAATAAATAGCATAATTGAATAATTACAATTAATTAATTACAATTAAAAGAATAATTGTAATTCCACTGAATAGTGGAATTACACTATTATTTATTGTTATTTTGTGTTAGGTATTTTAGTGTGCCGCGGGTCTGTAGAACGAGCTTCCACATTAAATGCAATTTTTTTGGGAGCATCGGACTGCTTGAATTGAGCTAAGGTCAGTCTTTTCTCTTAAGAATCACTGGTGGTAAGCAAAGTAAGGTGTCATTTACAGGAACGTTATATTTTGGAAAAAATATTTCGTTTTTCATTTGTTTAAGTACTTAGGTATCTGTCTTAATGGACTATTGCAAGTGAATCAAAATAATAGCCTATAGTAGGTAGGTTTCCCTTTGTAATAAACAGGTCACGGTTGGTCGGCGATTCTCAATAGCACTTCTCAATAGCGTTGGCCCATCGACAATCATGCTCAATCTTAAAAATGTGAATTTGTTAATACTTTAATTTTAGAAGCATGTTTCTTCCCTGATTCAAATACTTCTGGATAGCTATTATCTTTCGTACAATTTTATTCATAATTATTTTTTAATTTATTAATCTTTTCTTCATCAACAGAGTTCAAAAAAGGACAAGGTTCTCAATTGGTTTGTACTTTTTTTTATAAATATTATTATTAATTTAAGTTTCAATTATTACGTAATTATATTATTTATATTAAATATTTACTTTGTTTAGGTTAGCTAATAATAACTGAATATTCTTTTAATATTTGTTTATATGCTTTACAAATACAATTATATCAATAAATTATTATAAGAAATAAGTACATAAATACCTACATGCACATCTCTACGCGTCTCGCGGCGAGCCAAGGCCACCTTGCACTGTTACACCTACTTCACTATCGGTAACTTTAAACAAATGTTATTTTTTGTACGATAGCACTGTTTTTGCTTCCGCCATCTATTTATGTTAGATTGACCTTAAGTTAAGATATATTTTTGGTTTCTAAATTGTTAATTGCGCTTGCACCGCTACGCAAGCTTTATGTCCGTATATTTCGTGTATTAATTTGAGTCGAATCAATAAGGATTTAACACCTATATTGTTATGTTGTATATACTTTGTGCTACAGAACAAAACGTACGTAATTACATGTTTATAATGAAATTACTGTACAATTCCAATGCGTTTAAAACAAGATAAGATATTAACTTGAAGTTAAAGTCATAAGCCATAGGTTCAAGGTAAATCGTACGTAAGCGTTTAACTTATTAAACTTGTACTTTTTTCTATGTTTAAGGTGAATAATAAAGTGTTTATCGATCTATCTTATTCTAACATTGTTTACATCGAAGCAGTTATATTATAACAAACCTACCTGAGCAGGCAGGAAAATAAGGTATTGTTACTGGATTACGTCCACAATCAAAGTATATAACTACACTGAATGTACACTATCTCCACTATCGATGCACTATTGAACTGAAACACATGAAAGGTCATCAACATCGAACGTAAACACAGAGCGCGCCCGATGTCGGCATAAACATCGCATCAAATCGTCAGAGCAATGGACACGAGCACTCTCTGGAAGCGTTGCCGCCACACTGGCTTACGTACTCGCCTCTCTACCATGGCACATAACACAGATGATGTCGCTTGAAAACGACTTCAACGCGCTACACCGTATACATTGCTTGTACTTAACAGCGAGTGGATTGAGCAGTATGCATTAGGCGAGTAGTGGGTTTCGCTAAGAAAATGTAGTCATAAATTGACACTTTAACATCATAGTGGAAGCCCACTTGTCAACACTAGGAAAATGTGTGGAACTTCCCGCTGGGTCCAGTCATTTGGTTCACTAATTCGTGCTAATTCCAAAAGGCTCGGGCTACAAAACTGCGTGGAACTATTCCTTGGTAGCCTTCTAATTTAATTTTGTCACTAGAATTTGGAGACAAGCAGATTAAACTTTAAATTACATTGTGTTAACTCTTGGTAGTTTGTAAAATTAAGTTTGTAGCTAGTTAGAAATTCTGAACTCAGACTAACTTAACAGTTAGCAGTAACATTTTAAGTAATAGAAACTTATTACCTATTGACCTTTAATTTAGACATACTGAATCTAACCACTTAAGGCTAATTAGAGGTATAGTTTATATTTATTTATTTAGTTTTAGGAAGACTATTAACTATTTGCCAGTTACCACTCCTTTGCCAGTTATTCTGCCGCCAAGCAGTAGTGCGCAAACATTACTGTGAGCTGGTTTGCAGGGCATTGCAGTAATTACTGGGCATATGAGACTTAATATCTGATGTCTCGGGGTGATGAGCGCAATGCAGTGCTACGCAGTGCTTTTATGGTATTAAAAGTTCTGGGTAGCACTGCAATTGTTATGGGCAGGCGTGGCGCTTACCATCAGGCAATCGAATGGTCCGTTTCATCACTCAGCTCCATAAAAAAATATAGAATCTACAGCTCCGAATTCTATGATATTTATATATATGTATACCTACCTACACTAATGTTTCACTATTAATGTAGAGCAGAGAACGTGGTTAATTTATCTATGGTAGAACACACCAACTTATAGAGCAGTTAAACAAAGTAGGGCAAGTAGATAAGGAAACAAAGTTAAGGCCACAAATACACCTGCAGCGCAACTGTTCCCGTGGCTGACGTCTTTAAAAGTACTTAAAAAACTTCTCTGCCTGGAAGATAATATATTCCATTTAATTAGTGATAAAACTAACGTGAGTATTATTCATTATTTGGATTAATAACCCGAAACGAACTAGTTATAACCCGTGAGTATAGCCGGTTATTAAATCTGGTAGTGTAATCCTGCTGTATGTGGGTTATTGTTGAATAGCATAATATTTATTATGTATTTATTATAAAAACTCGGTTTAAATAAACTGTAAAGTAAATAATGAATTATGTCAATCATATTTTAATCCTTATCTTAATAAGAAGCTTAAATTCGACTGCAAATATCAAGATATATTATATATGTTAATTTATTATATGTTATTACATGTGTTATCTTTTTTTGTTATATGTAGAGTATAGTATTATAGATTAATGTAATGTTACGTGTGTCTGTCTTGAACAAATGTATTTTCTTTTTTTCTATGTATAGGGGTAGAGAGTAATTGTAATAATTTGAAATAATTAATTTAATGAGTAATTATAATAATTTGAAAATTCCCTCCGCATTATTTTTATAAATATGATAAGATAATGAATTTAATATTGTATATAAAAATAAGGTATATAATGTATAAAAATTATTTAGTAAATAGTGTTAAATAAATAAAGAAAGCCTTAAACTGACTAAATTCATTTTACATTTACTATTTACCCTCATACATATTATATTACTCATCCTACATAACATTCAGCGGAATTACACTAGATGTTTTCATTGCGTTTCAGATTTGAGATGAATTTTCGCAACGCCACGCCTGATTCATTATATTCCTATTAAGTTGTTGTGCACCACTATCTCTACTTTTTCTTCGGATTCTGTCCATCCAAGGGTTGTCTCGGGATTGAGCGAGTATGGCTCAGTGGAAGCATGTGCGACTTTCAATCTGACTCACCAGAGTTCGAATCCTGCTGACCCCGCACCACTGACTTACTTCCGTTATATGCGGATTTAACACTTTCTCTAAAAACGGTGAAGGAAAACATGACGAGGAAACCGACATGTCCAAGAATTAATCACAAAAATAAAAGGAAATGTGACATCCACCAACCCGCACTGGATCAGCGTGGTGGATTATGGCTCATACTCTCTCTATATGAGATAACGCCCGGGTCCCAGCAGTGGGAATGTGACAGGCTGATGATGATAATGATAAAGGACGGTTGTCTGGAAGAGATCGCTCCAAGCGATAAGACCGCCCATTGTGCTAACGTAGTTTAGGATTTTTTGTTCCACTGTTTTGTATTTACTGGTATACAAAAGTTTTGTGTTTTATGGGATGGCGTGGAGCTTTCTATCAGACAAACGACTTGTTCATCTCAGTTCTCAGTTCCATAAAAAATAGCAGTTTTGTTGAGCATTGAATGTCATTTGTAAGCTGTAGCAATGCAGCGCGTCAAAGATTTATGAGATTTTTAATTATTCATATACATGCAAATATCTCTAAGAAAGTAGTAAGTAGGTATACAATACTATACATAGTATATATCACACTAATTCAAATATGAAAAAGTTTGTATGTTAGTCTGTAAGTGTGTTTGTTCCCTCTTCACGTCGCAACGGCTGAACAGATTTGAGTGAAAATCAGAATGGAGATAGCTTATACCCTGGATTAACAAATAGGACATTTTATCCCAGGAAACCGCGGGTGAAACTAGTTAAAAATAATTTTAATAAATTGCCCAATATATACCGCTTCTACATCTTTAAATTTTTTACATATTTTGTTTTCTTATTTAACCGAATGATAAAACGAACAGTTCGTTTGCCTGATGGTAAGCAATACGCCTGCCCATAACAATAACAGCACCACCCAGAACTTTGTTTTCAAAATTCCGCGCGGCGCTGCACTGCGCTCGTTGAGCGCTGAGACAATTAGCTTTTGAGTCTCATTATGCCCAGTAATTTCGCTGGCCGCCTTCAAACCGGGATACCGTAATGCTTGCGCACTACTGCTTGGCGGCTGAATAACTGGCAAAGCAGTGGTACCCACCCAGACGGCCTCTCGAGTACGAGAAACCCACCACGAGTAAAAATATATTTAAATACCAGTAAGGTATGACATTAGATACGTAGTATTTATTTCGTGTCAGGTCCCATTTTAAGATTTTAAATAATTAGGAAAAAGAAAGGTCTCTTTTTATACCAAAAAACCGCGGGAAACCCGCGGGGCGCAGCTAGTATACCTATAATAATCGTTCGTAAACTTTGCCAAGACATTCAGTTGAAGCTAAGAGCCGATGAAAAACATTCAAATGGATGTGATAAGTTGGCGATAGTTGCGATGCTAGTAAATCCGACAAAGTACCTACTTATCGTGCCTATATAAACAGTTACCTTGAGTTTATTGACAAAGTATCTGGAGTCTATTACTTTAGGAAGGCTCGAGTAACTTCCCTCTTGATAGGGATTTTGTCAAAGTCAACTTGGAAATTCTATTTTTATAGTATGTTAAAATATAATGCATGAGTTTTTAAAAGCTTTTATTTAACTTGCAATGTTTGTTTGTTTGAGTCAAATCTTGCAAGCTACGAGAGGAAGTGGTTCTGATTCAGAACCAGTTCATCTCGTGCTAAGTAGTTGAAATTTTGCATACTTGTCAAAGTCCGATGACAATGCAATATTAGGGTGCCAGCCAGCTTATCTGATGATAGAGACGGAAGGCGGATAATAGAACTGCTTGACGGATAATTGTAAACTACTAATACTAATGTTTGGGCTCATTCTAATCTGCTTGCGATTCCGATTACAAATTTGTTAAAAGTTTTTCCGAAAAATATATTTTTCAACAAAAAAATAAAATAGATAACGTTAAACAGATTGTTCTTAAATTACCAGCATATTCTACTTCTGATATACTTCCTAGATCCCACATCCTACTTAATATTATAAATGTGAAAGTTTGTGAGGATTAATGGAGGTTTGTCTACGGACGAGCCAAGTGAGCGAAGCGAGCGTACTGCGGCATCGGCCGGTGAAGCGCCAGAAGAAGAATTTAATTTTTTCTAAAACGCGTTTTATCTAATTAGAACTGGTTGTAACTGATATTCATCTTAGCTCTGTAGTGAATTCTATAGAAGTTGTGATTTTAGATAGCGATGCGTCACGAACCTAAATCGTTGCTTAGATAATAATATTTTGAGGTAAATATTTTGCTGTGAAATCAGTATTTTTGGGAAATGGAAAGAGAGAAAGAAAAACATTTATTTGACAACCACAAAATCAATTAACAATAAACTAAGAAATCGGTTATACAATAAATTATTTTTCAAAAAAAACTAAACCGACTTCAAAACCACAAATAGGCACTCAAAAGTGAAAAATAAATTAATATAATTATCATAAGCGCTACCCACTCATATATTTGAAGTCGGTGCCAGCCAAGTCTATCAGGTAGCAGATAAATACTATGTATATAGTAAGTACTACTTGTAGGTAGTATCTATCTACTACCTTTTAGACTTGGCTGGCACCGACTTCAAATATATGAGTGGGTAGCGCTTATGATAATTATATTAATTTATTTTTCACTTTTGAGTGCCTATTTGTGGTTTTGAAGTCGGTTTAGTTTTTTTTGAAAAATAATTTATTTTACCCTTTTTAGTGCAAAACAAGTTTTAATTAAATTAATTTAAAAAGTTTATAAAGACAAGCATTTATGATCTAGCAGCCACATCATGACGAAGTTTAAAACGGGCTATCACTATTAAATTTATGTACAAAAAAAATTCATGACTGTCCTATTCTCTGTTGAGGAGTTCCCTCGTCGGAAGTCAATTCTGGGTGTATCAGCCATGATGAACAGACTATTATGGTTAAATCCATTTACAAAATTTTGTGTCTGTACTATTCACCGTTGAGGAGTTCTCTCGCCGGAAGTCAACCCTGGGTGAAGCAGGTGAAGCAGTCGAATACAAACCTCCACCTTTAGAAAGTCGGTTACAAAAAAAAACAAGAACCGACTTGAAGATTAAACTTATATATTTTTGTTTTTGCTATTTTTTTATAAAAAGTGCTGAATGAATTTCGATAAAATTTATATGGGACCACCTCTGAAGTATCACCTACCAATCAAAAAAAGAATCATCGAAATCCATTCATAATTGGCGGAGTAATCGCGTAACAAACACACAAAAAAAAAAAAAAAAAACATACCGTCGAATTGTAAACCTCCTCCTTTTTGAAGTCGGTTAAAAAGAAGAAATAAATGTATAAATGGGCATTTTTTATAATAGAAAAGTAGAGTTTTTGATTTGTTGAACTCTGATGGTAAATGCCCAGAAACCTAACTTAGTAAAAATTTTACATTTACCAACTCATGTTGGTAAATCCGAAAATTTACAAACAAAAACCTAGGATTTTCCAATATATGGGCTTTTACAGTAACATATGTACACTGATCTTTTTGAAAACCAGTGCACTTAGGTTATTTGATGATAACAAAAGGACTATAAAAAGGCCTGTATTAAAATTTTACAAACATAGTTTTAGCCATAAACACTTAAAAGAGTCAATGTAGACTATAGAACTCTGTACTTAACAAATTACTGAGAAACTAACAAATTACCAACTACATAGTAATTCGCAAACTTGAGGCCAAGTTGCCCTTAGTCGCGACAACTTGTACTTGTCAGCTGTTCTTAATGAGAGGAAACTATCAAGTAACGAGAAAACTAATCCCTTGAGATAAGTGCGCAGTTTACTAAAGTGTTAGTTGTCTAATGACTCGTGTTGCTTTCATCCCTGGGACTTTAGAAGATCAAGATCGCTCGACGCAATTTATGGCAGCAAGCACACGCACCGCTATCTGGCTATACTTATATAATGCCTGCTGAGCAACTCCCCGCGGGTTGCGACCTCCCGTGGCCTACATGGAAGTCGCTTAATCGACTCCGGATCCAAGTGGGCCGCTGCAGGAGCAACCTAGTCAAATGGAGCTACACTGACCCCCGTAGGTCACGATGTGACTGCGGTGCTCCAGCGCAAACAATGCAACACTTGCTGTCTTGCCCTCAGTGCCCCAACACCTGGACATTACAAGACCTGTATGAAGCTACTTCTCCTGGGGTAGCAGTAGCTGAGCATTGGGCTAAAATTATTTAACACTTGAATTATGGTCGAGCGACACGAAGAAGAAAATCAAGATGTACCTATTCAAATCTTAGAAGCAAAAGAGCGGCGGAAAGCCAAAAGAAAGAAGAACTAGGTAAGTTTATACTAGGTAGCAGGTTTCGCGTATGCGAGAAGCCGGGTAGGCACCACCGCTTTGCCAGTTGTTCTGCCAAGCAGTAGTGCGCAAGATTTAACGTGTTCTAGTTTAAAGGGCATCATAGCCAGCGAAATTACTGGGCTACTATTATACTATTATGAGACTTGAGAGTCAAGGATCCAAGGTTGATCCTCGAGGGCAAGATTCCGGGAAAGAAAAGCCCAGGACGTCCACGAAATAAATGGTTGGACGACATCAAAGTATGGACTGGACTAAGCTACCGAGATCTCAAAAGCGCAGCGTGGGATCGCAAGTTTTTTTTTTGTTTTTGTTTGCCTGATGGTAAGCAGTACGCCAGCTCATAACAATAACAGCACCACCTAGAACTTTGTTTTGCAAAATCCGGCGCAGTGCTGCACTGCGCTCGTCAGCTTGAGACAATTAGCTTTTTAGTCTCATAATGCCCAGTAATTTCGCTGGCTACAATGCCCTTCACACTAGAACACAGTAATGCTTGCGCATTACTGCTTGTTTAATATTGCCTACTGACCTCCAAACTTCAGTATAAAGATGGCACCCGATGATGAGACTGTATAGTGTATTTCTGTTTAGTGTATTTCCGAGTATCGTTTTTACAAGGTTTTATTGCACATTTAACCATTTTTTTAAGATAAATAGAGCCAAGAACTCACAACGGGCGCTCACGCGCTAGTACTCGTAAGACTACTAGCGCTTGCGGACAGGACGATGCTATCATCATACCCGTGCATACTGTTCACACTTAGGAACACGCGCTCTATACCTAGTAATGTTAACTCTATGGCAGCTACGTACGAGTTCATAGCGCGTTGCTTTGTGACAAAATGTAGGTGGAATCGTGCATTTACATCAATGAACTATACAGCGGCATAATGAGTGAAACTGTCGCACTAGGAACGTTCTAGGTCAAGGGATTGGAAGGACAAGGGACAGGACTTGCTCAGCTGAAGTGAAAATAATTAACATTACTGTAGGTTATAAATACTTCTCAATCCGACGGTCTCGACCGCCGAGTACGTGCGACTTTCGATCCGACGCACTCGAGTTCGAATCCCGCTGGCCCCGCCCCACTGACTTTCTTAAGTAATGTGCGGATTTAACACTCGCTCTAAAAGCGGTGAAAGATTACATCGTGAGGAAACCGGCATGTCCAAAAATTTATCTCAAAAGTTCAAGGACATGTGTCATCCACCAACCCGCAATGGGCCAGCGTGATGGATTATGGCCAATACTCTCTCTACGAGGGAAGGCCCGAGTCCCAGCAGTGGGAACGTAATGGGCTGATGATAATGATGATGATGATGATAAATACTTAGCACTGGTAGGGCAAAATTCACTAACCAATATTTGTTGGCTTTTAAGGCCAGTTTCAGTTTTTATGTTGATAAATTTAAGAATATACTTCCATCTTATCCTAATAATATTATAACGCCAAAGTTTGTGAGGATGGACAGATGGACGGCTCGATGTTTGTTACTTAATCATGCAGAAACTACTGAACGGATTTTGATAAAATTTGGTATGTTACTTTGGTTAGATACTTTAGGTCCTGGAGAAGGACGTAGGCTACTGTCCGGGAAACTACGAGTGAAACCGTGGGGCGCAGCTAATCTTAAATAATGAAGAAGCAATATAATCGTAAGCGTTTCACGTAAGTGTTTGGCCAACCTCGGTGTCTGTGGCACATGGCCTAACGACTGTTATTCTAATACAACAAACGGGACCGACGACACGTGACCTCCAGCAGCGCTCAGATGTACCACACAAACGGTCACCCATCCAAGTGGTGACCGCAACGTTGGTTAACCTACCTGATCTGTTACGAACGTTTCGGCGGGCTACAAGCGCTAACAAAACATGTCTATACTTTCAAAATAAATAACGAGGGTGATGTCAATTTACGCTAGACGATATCCAGGAATTGCGTTCCATTGAATATTGATTTTATAGAGAGTATCTCCTTCATTGTTGAGAAGTCTCCTATCAACAGTAGCGCGTCTATTCAGCCGATGTCACGACAATGGAGGAACATTGTCCCCATTTCATTCTGACATTACGAACAGGCGACGCGGGTAATGCTTGTGTACGAGAAATTGAGCAAATCTCACTGGTTTCAGAAGAATATACTTTTCCGAGCGCGAGTGTGACTCACCGCGAGCTAGTGCGACTTTTGATCCGACGCACTGGAGTTCGAATCCTGCTACCTCCATACCAAAGACTGTCTTGCAATGTGCAAATTTCACACTCGCTCTATAAACGTTGAAGAAAAAAATAGTGAAAAATGTCAATGACATGTTGTGATATCCACCGACCCGCACTGGGCCAGCGTGGAGGATGAAGGCAGAATAAGTAATAGATTACAGTGATCGTGGAACGCAGAACTCCAGCTGTAGGATCGGCGCCTTATCTCTCTTCTAAAGCCGCTTAGCCCATTGGGCATACTAAGTGCACGTATAAAATAATAATAATAATTAATGCTTTATTGTACACCAGACAAGAAATTAACAAGGTACACGAAATATTCTTACAGAGTTTAGTACAACGGGCGGACTTATCGCTAAAAGCGATCTCGACGAGCGACTTTAACTATACTTATATTTATTGTTTTTATTTGTTTATATTAAAAATCGCTGAATCAATAAAAAATTCAAAACTGACATTCGAATTGAGAACCTCCTCCTTTATTTGAAGTCCGTTTAAAAATCGCAAGCATTTGTTTTGTGTCTGGGTGTTGTGGGACCATGGTCCTCGTAGTTCCTAGTTCTCTAGATACAGGGTATCCTAGTTAGTGGCCAGGATCTACGTAAATGATCGTTGGGCGTATTTATTTTTTATTTATTTAACATTGATTTGTATAAATATGCAAGCTCGTGGTGCGTGACAAAGAATGCGTATTCAGTACTATAAGATACGATCAATAATAATAAAGTACATTACTAAATTATTAATTGTGTACTTACAAATGAATCAATAACTTGTCTGACACATCATCCGCAAATAACAGGTTTACGCAATAAAACTAACCCGCAACATTATTTTATATAGTTGTTCACGTACAAGATAAAAGCTACGGTTTCCTCCTTTCTCAGTAAAGTTGTGCTCCACTATTATGTTTGGGTTCGACAAACCGTAATGGGCAAACGAAGTTACGAACTGCGTGGGTGGCTCTTGTTCCAACTGCTGAATAAAGAACACCTAAGCTAACGATATGGGACAAGAAGTTGTTCGCATAATCGCCCGCACCTTCCTTGTTATCTTAATTTATGAGTACGTTCAAGGTTGTGCGCGTGATGGCAAGTGCCAAGCTTGCCAATAACAGTGTCACATCCCATCAAAACTGTTTTTATTATTTTTTCGCTGATCTATCTGCTATAATATCTATATACATAAAAACTTTTCTTTTAGAATGCTGGCCACAAAAAAGTTTATTGAATTCGAATTTCGAATTGTTCATGAAAATTAAAATGTATAGATTTTAGAATTTTACTCATTTTTAAATATGGAGTGGATGCTTAAAGAAGACCGTGTTGCAGTTATTGCGTTGCATCGTTGCGGTTACGCGCCAATTCAAATTTTTGACATACTGTAAAATTTGAATATAACCAAAAGATTCGTTTATCGTACCATCAAACGATACAATGAAGACTCTAGTGTAGATGACAGGTCAAGAAGTGGTCGGCCTCGGTCTGTTAGAACTCCAGCAGTGATAAAAGCTGTGAAGGCGCGAATTCAAAGAAATCCCAAAAGTAAGCAGAAACTGTTGGCCCATCAGATGGGGTTAAGCAGAACCACGGTGAAAAGGGTGTTAAATGAAGACTAAGGGCTTCGGGCATATCGAAGAAAAACAGGATATAGTTTAAATGCTCGTCTAATGGACCTGAGACTGAAGAGATGCCGCGCTTTGTTGAAGCGGTACGCGGGAAAAAAATATCGAGAAATTCTTTTATCGGATGAAAAAAATTTTACCGTAGAAGAGAGCTACAACAAACAAAATGATAAGGTGTACGCTACACAGTAGTGAAGAAGCGAGCAACCGTATTCCGCGTGTCCAACGAGGTCATTTTCCATCCTCGCTCATGGTGTGGTTGGGAGTTTCTTATTGGGGCTTAACAGAGGTACATTTTTGTGAGAAAGGTGAAAAAACGAATGCAGTTGTGTATCAAAATACAGTCCTAACAAACCTTGTGGAACCTGTTTCTCATACCATGTTCAATAACAGGCACTGGGTATTCCAACAAGATTCGGCGCCAGGTCATAGAGCGAAGAGCACACAAGACTGGCTGGCGGCGCGTGAAACCCACTTCATCCAGCACGAAGACTGGCCCTCCTCCAGTCCAGATTTGAGTCCGTTAGATTACAAGATATGGCAACACTTGGAGGAAAAGGCCTCAAAGCCTCATCCCAATCTGGAGTCACTCAAGACATCCTTGATTAAGGTAGCCGCCGATATTCACATGGACCTCGTTCGTGCTGCGATAGACGACTGGCCGCGCAGATTGAAGGCCTGTATTCAAAATCACGGAGATCATTTTGAATAATCTTTATTGTCATAAGAATCTATGTTTTGTTAAGTTCATTTTAGTATATAAACGGTTACATAATGTATAAACTTATTTCAATTATTTTATATTAAACATGTGACAGAATTTATGACCTGACTAGGTATATATATGTATATATGTATATATATATATACATATACCCAGAAATTGCTTGCAAAACTAAGTTCTGGGTGATGCTGTTATTGTTATGGGCTGGCGTATTGCTTACTATCAGGCAAACGACCAGCTCGTCTCGTCATACTGCTACATAAAAAATAAGAAAGACGTGCTCGTCTCGCCTGATGGTATCTACATATTTTAAACTCATTTCTAGGTATCGATATACATAGGTACTTACGTATATAGAAGTAGTTACTCTTATGCATTCCATCGCGCCAAAATCAAAAATAGGAAGAGAAATGCAATTCCGTTAAGTTTTATAGCGCCATTTCCATGTTTGAATATGCCATGTCGTAAAGAGGGCTAATTAACTGGTCCACTTTTATCGCTTCTGCTTGCCAAAAATAGGCGTGTACAGAATACGGAATCATTGATAGGCCATTCATTGTCCATAAAAATATATTGATAGCGAACAATAGTCATATATCTATTTTGTGGGTAGATGTACATAAATAAGTATATGTTGGAGGAATATTATGTAAGTTACCTACTGTAATAATAATTTACCTAATGGTCCAAAGGTAAAACATCAAAAAAACAACGTAAACTACCACAAAATACTTGACAATCATCAAAAATTTTGCGAGAGTAGGTAAATACAAAAATATTGAAATGCAGTATGTAGGTACTCTCTTCGCACGGATGAGCTAGTCCAAAAAATATTCTGCAGTGCTAGTGTATTCTGGTGTTTCAGGTGGTTTTGGGTACTTGATGTTCATAAAATGTATTCTTAATCATAGTTTCCTACGTTCATCGAATCAGAGTCGTTCGATTGGAATTTGCTAGATCCAGCTTTCGCCAGTGTCAGCCTGTGTGGTGTAGTGGTTGGGCAGGTTGGCTCAAATCTCATACACCACTGAGGTTGCGGGTTCGATTCCCGACGGTACAAATGTTTGTGCACACAAAAAAAAAAGCACAAGCATTTGTTTCATGTCTGGGTATTGCGTGACTATGGTCCTCGTCATTGTTCCTGGTTGCCTAGATACAGGGAATCCTAATTAGGGGCCAGGATCTATGCATGTGATCGTTGGACGTATTAATTTTTTTATTCGCACTGATGACAGTCGAAATTTTTATCGCAAGGGCGTGCATCGCAGCTGTCTGATTCTAAACTACGTAGGAGACTCCCCTTTCTCCACAGATACTTACTAAGTTATGCACTAACGAATGTGCATAAGGAAAAATGACCCTCGAACACATTACGCACACGCAATTTGATGTTACCATTTTTTAAGAGTTACGCTTTGTTTGGTCTTCATATTTTGTGTCACAGTCTACCTTACATAAATACGTATAGGATATATATTCAATTGTTTCCTACTATGGCTACAGCCCCCGCGTTTGGTTACTTTGTGGCCGAATTATACTCGCACATTATACAATCAGTCGTCGTACGCTTATTTGATGACGGTGTATCTGCCGAGGCTCACCATAAAAGTTTTGTGGGACGTGCCATTAAACGGCGCTGAATTGGCGCCAAATCAGGCCCTAGTGTCTTACTTATTAATATTTTTATCACATGAATAAAAATGTATTAAAATATATTATTACACCGTGTAGTTTAATTCAACACACGGTTGATGTTTTTATAAGTTAGTAGTAATCAACTGATTTGAAAAGTAGTAGTAGTTAGTAGGAAGCAACTGACTTGAAAAGCATAATATAACTGCTGTTATTGGTTTCAGGAGAAAGTGGCCCACCAGCCAGTGAGAAGAGATTAACATGCACAGCGATGTTATGTATTTATCTATCAAAACAAGTAAAATTTTATTACAGTATTTTTTACTCTATCAATCTACCAGTAGGGCTTAAAATATTAGTCACAATGTTCACATCATCAGCCTGTATGAGTCCACTGCTGGACATAGGCCTCTCCCAATGCACGCCACTGAGCCCGATCCTCAGCTCTTCGCATGTAGTTACTGCCAGCCACTTTACGCAGGTCATCGCTCCATCTAGCCGGAGGGCGTCCTACACTACGTTTGCCTAAACGTGGTCTCCACTCTAGAACTCGTTTACTCCAGTTATAATGTCATATACACCAAAATTGTATTAGAAATTTAGAAGACAAAAGACAATTCAAGCTAGTTATTTTATAACATAAATTATATCTATAGAAACTTTGAACATAAATTGTCAAGCAATTTAGTTCTTACAACTTCTATTTCCGAGAAACCAATAAATTGTGGCTTGAAACGGCGCGCGATAAAGAAATATTTTCTAATAGTTTCGTCTAGTCTACTAGACGAACCTAACATATGTTTAATCAACTATACTTCACTAGTTCTTGAGAAAGACTAGTTACTTAGTAGCGCCCTGGTACTGCCGTTGCACAATAAAGTTTAAAGCCTCATAGGTAGGCAAAATAGATTTTAGGAACGGGTTACACCATCTCTGCTTCTCAGCATCCGCCATCTTGACCTATCCTGTTATTCTTAGTTTAAAGTGGTTCTCATTAAACTTATTGTTATTTATTTTTATAGGTAAGGGAGCCGGGGATGGGTGGGTTTATAGTCTTTCGAAAGAACCAGCTCGTATAATTACTATTGAACTTCCCTTACAGGTAAGTTTCTTTTAATAGTTAATTATATGGTGAATGGGTACTTGATAGAAAAGCATGCTGTTAGAATAAGTGGACTGATTGACAGTAAAGGTACCTAATTCCAGCGTTCTCTCAATCGCTTAACTTTTCTCTCACCTTATCTTATTGTTGATGGCTCTTAGACCCGTATCCTTGCGGGGGGCGTTGGAGTCTGCGACACAGCTTTATATCTACTGCGGGCACCACCGATCTGACTCATAAATATATTGTCAACACAGTAAATATTCCCAAACGTATGTGTTTAAAAACTTAAGTATGTTTTTTTTATTGCCACGTTTTTATTAGGTCATGTCACTTTTTTGTTTGTCTGTCTGTCTTGTATAATGTCTGTCGGTCCGGGTGTAATCTTGCAACTCAAATTTCCTAATATTATTACTAATAATTACTAGGTGGTAGGTCTCTTCTATACTAGAGGCTGGGTTGGTACCACCGCTTTGCCAGTTATTATGCCAACTCGTAGTAGTACGCATACAATTACTGTTTTTCGTTTGAAAGGCATTGAAAGAAGCTATATTTTCTCAATTTAATCCCCATAGAAAACCAATAAATCATTATAAGCCAGGGCGATAAAGGGATCCAATACGTCTAATAAGTTTTTATAATGACTATTAAAAGATAAGACAATAAGAAAAAAGCGAATAATTCCATAAGCTCTGTATGAGGTGGGTTTCGTAGGGTGCGTCGATAAATTGAACAACTGAGGGCTGTGTCAGCAACGGGGGTCCCCGCGCCGCTCGTAAAGGACATTGTTACCGCAGACGGAGCTGTCTGCTACACTGAGTGGGGGGCTTGAGGGTAGACGCTAACAGCATGGGCAACACAAGTTGTGTTAGTAAAAGTTGTGTAACATAACTTTTGTTCAGGTATTTATTTCTCTATATATTTAAAAAATTATCCTGCACTTATTGCATTTTTTTTTTAAATTATGATAATTAGGTATTTTTTGATACTACAGTGGACCGCGACCAAAAACACGCAAGTATAGATCTTACCGTATCGTACCTAGAAGCACATTAGTAGAATAAAATAATATCAGTCAATAAATCAAAATCTCTTCATTCATTTTTGACATCACAGACGCACTTATGAACGTCAAATGATCACCATGACTCTACCGCCGCGCCGTATCGGAAAAAGAATCACTACTCAGTACAGTTTATGTTTTGCAAATTCCTAGAACTCCATGATATCATACAATATTTGGCGTAATTCAAGTTTATCTTCATCGACTATACAGGTAGGAATTGAATTCGATATTTTTCCGAAATACCTATATGTGTATATACCTCAGTCCATCACTATCAGCCCATCACGTTCCCACTGCTGGGGTACGGGCTTTCACTCATAGACAGAGAATGGGCCATAATCCACCACGCTGGCCCAGTGCGGGTTGGTAGATGTCACATGTCCTTGACTTTTTGTGGAAAATTCTTGGGTATGCCGGTTTCCTCACGATGTTTTCCTTCACCGTTTTTAGAGCGAGTGTTAAATCCGCACATAACTTAAGAAAATCAGTGGTGCCGTGCAGCGTGATTTGAACTCAGGTGCGTTGGATCGAAAGTTGCACGTGCTCCCGCTGAGCCACACTCTCTCCTCAGTCCATGCTTGAATAAATCTATAGGGCTAAATTAAAATATATATATACATACGTATATCCATACACATGGATAGATATTCATCCTCACAAATTTTCGCATTTATAAATAGTAGGATAGAATAGGATAAGCAAAAGCAGGATATTGTAGCAAAAAAAATTACTTTTATTATATCATAGCATCAGGAAAATTCTTCAAGAAATCAGTATGTTTATCCTCAAAATCGTTTGGATCACAAAGGAAACAAGGAAATCGTTATCGGCAACGCCGCCGCCCGCCGTTACGATAACGGCGGATAACCGATACTAATTGGATTAATCTACGTTTGGCTTAACGATATCTGCTGGTGTTTTATTAACAAAGGTTTATTAACTTTAAGTAGAGTTTATTTTTATAGCTTGTGAGTCAATTCAATGTAGGTACAAATAACTACTGTACTCAGAGATCATCTCTTCTCTGCCTTGTTTGAAAATGATAGCATTAATTTTATTTTAAAGAGCGTGTGGGTCAGTAGGAGCACGTGCGATTTTCGATCCTTAGCCCCGCACCTCTGACTTTCCTAAGTTATGTGCGGATCTAACACTCGCTCTAAAAACGGTAAAGGAAAACATCGTGAAAAAACCGGCATGTTCAAGAATTTATCACAAAAATTCAAGGACATGTAACATTCACTAATCCGCACTGGGCTAGCGTGGTAGATTATGGCCTATATTCTCTCTACGAGGGAAGGCCCGAGTCTCAGCAATGGGCTGATGATGATGATGAAATATAAAAATAGGAAAAGCGTTTTATTTGTTCAAGTATATTGCCACACTTAACTATATAAGTAAATAGGTAAACATACGACTATGTTCGTATGTATGTATGTATAATGTATATTATTATGTAAACTTGACAATCTCTGTGGTGTAGTGGTTGAGCAGGTTGGCTCAAATCTCATACACCACTGATGTTGCGGGTTCGATTCCCGCAACGGGATAAATGTTGTGCATAGACAAAAAAGCGCAAAGTGTCTGGGCCCTGTGTGACCATGGTCCTCGTAGTTCCTGGTTCCCTAAATTCAAGGTATCCTCGTAGCCAGAAGCTAGGGGCAGAATCTATGTATGTGATAGTTGTTTAAAAAAAGATATTGAACGCATTAGCGAATGCTTCGCGAAAATCTGAAGATTTAATAATTAAATATCAATGTGAACATTGACGATAGATGACGTAAAATCGTCCCCGTAACACGATATAAGAAGAATTGAAGAAATTTGGTTGCTCGAGCGGTTGCCTCGGTGGCCCAGTGGTTAAGGCGTCGGAACGGCATTCCGAAGACGCAGATTCGATCCCTGCCCGAGCAATTTGATTTTTATTATTTCTGATTATTTAAAATATTAATATATGTAAATTACAATCCAAAGCTACAATCCAAAAAGTGGCTCCGCGCCTGATCGGATGTTTCATTTTTCAACTTATTTCCAAATATAAGTTTTGAAATAGATTTTTACTCGAAAAATCAACAGTGTACTTAGAAGAATGTCAGTCTAGGAACGCATGCATTCCGAGCTCGGAACGGAATAGGTAGAGCCCGGTAGAGGGATTTTATTGCATGCCTCCTGCCTTGTGCCTATGTTGGCGTTCCAAGACTAATGAGTTTAGAAAGCGATAAGAGTTTTGCGCAAGCTGCGATGCCAGGCGATATTACTATAAATACGAATAGTTTCTTATATGTTTCTACATTGAAGTTATAAAGAAATGTAACCTATCGTACTAAATACGAAAATCTCGTTTGCGGTTTGTTAAATTACTGAATGAAAATGTGAAATAAGTTTCATAACGGTTGACATTTGATATTAGGTTTTTTGGGTTCTGCAATAGGGGTTTCCTTAGTTTCAATAAATTAATTTAATTATTATTATGGGACCAAATATTTATTTATTTGTTTATTTAGCACATAACAGTTTGTACTTGGAGGACTTAAAATGCTATCTAGTAGCATTTTCTACCAGCCATCCAGGACGTGCAAGAAAAAATGGTAGCGATGCAGTAAAGAGCGTAATGGGAAATTTAAAAATCTTAATTTGCCTAAATAAAAGTTATACTACACATACTTTATACCTATGGTATGTAAGAATATATACTATCTATTATTACAACTAAACCACAAAAACTTAATATATACTCACTCGTACCTATAATAATATAGGTACATTTAGTTCCAAAAAAAATTATAACGCGGGTGAAATCGCTGGGCGTACAATATGATAACTTGTGTACAATATGCCAATGTCATAGGTCTCTCTATATAATTATACTAGCTGCCCGCGACTTCGTCCGCGTGAAATAGTCTTTGGGTAGCATTTTTTATTATTTAGGCTGATTATTTTACAAATAAGACACATACGTGTAAATACTTTAATGAGTAGTTTGTCTCTTGTCGCAAACTTATAAAACATTCACATAAACCTTACATATTTCCATACAAACTTTCATCCCCTATACACCCTTGAGGGTAAAACTTTTACAAACTTTGAATGTCATATTTATTTATATCGAATCAACGGCCTAAAAAATAAGTTTCAAATTTCTAGGTCTAAAAATGACGATACTTCCATACAACTTTCCCCTCCCCCCCCTTACAACTCTTTATTTTTTTTAAAAGTTGCTCATGTCCTTTTTCAGGCTCTAGACTATCTGTGTACCAAATTTCATTTAAATTGGTTCAGTAGTTTTGGCGTGAAAGCGCGACAGACAGACAGACAGAGTTACTTTGGCATTTATAATATTAATAAAGTAAGGATAAAGGCTTAAATGTTTAAAGGTAAATGAGAAATCTACAAATTATGCACCTTATAATGACCGCAACGCTTGACCAAATTTGTATTAGCCCTCACGATAGAAAGTGTGGCAATATTTTCCGACAGACGTTTTCATACCAAGAAGCTTTCCTACGACCACGTCAAATGTTTAAAAAGCAAATAAACTACATATACATACATGTATGTACTTTTAATTTAATCCAACCAATACCAGTTTTAAAATAAAACACTCGTGAAATCAGCAAAGTGCTCTACCTCAGGAATGTAAGTCAAAGGCGTGCATTCCGACGGCCCCGCTAGGAATGCAAAGCTTCCGACCTCGGAACATTAGGAATAGGACGGATTTTTACTGCGTGGCTTTTATGTAAAGCTTCCGATACTAATGATTCTTATTTGCTAGTGCCGGCAAAGCAATGAGATGCAGCTTTTTATTATTGGCCAATTTTTAATTTTCAATAAGCATTTTTTTGTTGGCAACGTATGTTGTCCTTCTGCTGGGCAAAGGTGTCCCCCATCCCCATCATCATTTAGTTTTTTTTTTAATTCAGTAGCCATACCTCATAAGTTTATCTAGCTGATATATCCTATAATATAGCTAGCTATTCTCAATAGAGTTTGTCTATTTTATGAAGCAAGTAATTACTTTTCTATTTCCCAAAGACGTTGTATAGAATTACAGCTGGTTAAAATACTACTTACATTAAATTAATAACTGTCTAATTTGTTGTCAATCAATAAAAATATTACACAGTATTTATTTCAATACTAATAGACATAAACCAAGAAAAAGGAAGAGAAAACATGCCATTTTAAGCTTAAATTGTCTACTTACGAGTAATAAAAAGTTCGCAATAAACTTCTCCGAGACAATAAATTATACTTCTAAATGCTCTAAATCCCGACGAAATAAGAAATACTTGCTTCCTTTTGTAAATAGGTAATTTGGAGGAAAAAGAAACCGAAAGAAAGAGGAAAATCCTTGATTTGTTTGCCCTCAAATCGAGCTACTTCGCATTGAAAGCAAGATTAATTTTTACAGCGTGACACACACGCAAGAAATCCAACGAGCATTTGATATATCTTTATTTATATATCAATTTTATCTAGTCTATGTTACTAGTGATAAAGTAGCAAGGGTTTAAGTTTTGCCAAAATATGAAGCTCTCGGAGGTGGGCTTCATCAACACATAATTAAAAATAAGGGATAATAGATTTAAAAGAAGACAGACGCCATCGGCGACGGTAGCTGGTACGTATATTTTCTGTTTGTTTATTTTAACTATGTATTCAGATTTGGCATTTTCATGTATCCAAAATGGGAAAAGGAACTAGTCCTTGAAACACAATGTCAAGCTACGGCGAGGGCTAGAGACTTCAATATGAAATAGTAACACTTGCTATGTCAATAAATATTTTTTTATGATTTTATTTTAGTTTCTACTCTACATCTACTTCGATGTGATTTGTGCAACTTCACTATTTGTATTGTTTAAGGCCGTATATAATTTTAAGAAAGTTATATCAGTAAAATTGAGAATAAACTCTCTAAAAGATATAGTAGTATACCTGCAGAAACGGTAGGTGGTCAACTTTACCGTCATCATCATGGCAGACTGCAACTATTCATATTATGTACTCCTTCTTACATCCAAAACAATGCACTGTAGGAAGAGGTACTTCACTATCGTCTGAGTTATCGCACCTTACATCTGAACCTTTTACAGACTCAAAGAGGGTTATTACATCACAGCAAGTTGGTGGGCTTAATGCTCGCGTATATGTGCCGTGGTACAGGAGGAGACCCGAGAGCCTCGAAAACTCACGAAGATTACAACGGAATCTCAATTCCAGACTTGTTATAGACTACAATATATTGTGAAAGCAGTGGGATTACTTCCAGACGTAGGTGGAGCTCAATATACTTCTATTCAATTTGTTAGTGAAAATATCATTTTCAGTTAGATGATATATTGATAGCAGCTTTTGGTTAATAATAATATTATGTAGGAGTCAATATTATTCTGCTTCATTAGGTACTTTTGTTGGGGTACATTGAACTCAGTCTTTCATCGTAATCGATCTTTTATAAGACTTTTTAAGGACAATAATTTAATGATCACACTTGACTACTAGAAGTTTTTAATCAATAACAAATTAACTGAAACATTATTTCTCGGCTTGAAGGTAGTTTATTCTGTTTGAAACATAGGTAGTTATACAAATATGTTTAACCTATCACTTTCAAAACTAGTTGGCAGACCTCTCATATGAACAGTTTGAATGTTCTGGATGTGACACACAGGAAGATAAAATTGGAGCTAGTTTCCAGCAGCATGATAATATTTGCATACATTTCGCGAGCCCGCTCGTGTTTTCGTTCAAAAAACTAAAATATTCATGATACACTGCAAGTCTATTCAAGCTTCATTCGGAACCCTCCACGCAACTTGGGTCTGAAACTGAAATTTCTGGAACGACGAAACCGCTCTACTTTGCATTGATATTTTTATCAGATCATCGCGGGGAATTTTTTTTATTCGCCTGTTAGAAAAGTAAAAGCAAATTGAGTCACCGCGCCTTTATCAGCTAAGTTTGGTAGTACGACAGGAGTCTCGTCAATATCACTGGTTACCACAAGTCTCGACGCCTTGAAGTTATGTAAATGGAGAATGCGTCTAAACCATTGAAGCTATAGAAGTAGAAGTAGTGTTAAGGTGCACTGAGTAAAAAATTATCAAAATTCCCACTGGAAAACGGGAAAACCACGGGCGCCACTTTAGGGTGAGATGGATTCCTATCACCAACAAAAAATACAATACCTAATTCATATTATGCTTTGCGTACATATTCAGATTCAGATTATTCAGTACAAGGTCTGGTAAACGTACAAAATCTGATATAGACCCTGTCAGGCACAGCAACATTAGAAGAGAGGAGGATGCAATTATTGGTGTTTCAAAGTCAATGACTGATTATTAGTAATGAAATAACAATATATATATATACATTTTTTTAATAAGAATTTGTAATATTTTCGTAGATGAATGATATTTTTGTATATTTATTATTATTGTATTCTCTATTATTTACACTATTAAATTACATTAAATAGATCATACCTACTTGTTTAATCCATTCAAAGTAAAACAGACAACTAAGGTAAATACAACAATGTATAGTAGATAGTAGATAGGTAGGATCTAGTAAATTCATATCAGCGTACTACATTCTATCTTCAAAACAGGAGAACATATTAATATGAATCTATTAAATCTCGAAGCAAACTTCAGAAGTTGAGACTCGATGTGTTCGGTTCCAGTTTGCAGCGATGTATTCTGGGAATTAGTTGACAAACTGCTGTGCAACTGGCGTCGCCGTCTGCGAATAGATGCGGAAATAGTGGCGCTTGCTATTTATGTTTTAAACCATAACAATGCGTTTTAGGGACATTTTTCAATATGTTATTAGCATTATCAGAATTTTGGTGTTTTATTTTTCTTTCCTTTTTTTGTTCTGGTTTTCCCACTTCTGAGCAATGGCCTTCCTACCCTCCTTCCTCCTCACGTTTCTGGGCTATCGTTAACCGGGTAGCGTTGTGTGGTATCCATTAAGTTGTAAGTTTGGCCCATAGTTGGTCCATGGTTTGACATACAGCAGATTTGTCCTCAGTTTTGCACCTAATTCGCAGCTTTTGTACTTAATTTAAGCGTATAATAATAAACGATTAGCGGCTCATAACTTTTTTGGGATTTATTTAGGTATCTATGTTTGGCCTGATGTGAAGCGATGATGTGGCCTAAGATGGAGTACATAGATCCAGAGAGAGACGGCAGTTAAGCGGCTGCTCAGACCCATCTCTCCGATGATTCACCGAACATCGTCCCGAAACAAGACTAGGTCGCAAGTACAACTTAATTATTTGTTATTTTATTTATTGAATTATAATTACAATGTCTTACTAACCTATATAGTTTTTACATACGGACATATAACATACGGACAAAATCAGTCTAAAATAAATGAATTTTATTTTTATTTATTTTTTATTATTTATAAGTATCTACTTACTGTATTTTTTTTTATTATTATTTTATAGGCTTGCGTTTGACCGCTATCTCACCTGTTGTTAAGTGACGATGCGGTTGAAGATGTAGCTCGCCTAAAAGAAACCTGGTGACCTAAAAAGGCCACTTTATACGAATCATAATATGATGCACTTTAGAAATCGCAAAATGGTCACTAGCTACGAATTCATAATAATGATATGAGATTATAGCTATCCGGAAACACAGATGCCGGCAGAAAGTTCCACTCCTTGGCCGTTCGCATTATGAAGGTCGAAGCAAAGCGCTTGGTGCGAGCAGGAGGGATGTCAACCATAAATCGATGACGGCTTTCCGTACGCCTGGTCGTCCGGTGATAGAATGGGGATGGCAGAATAAGTTCATGTAATTCCGTTGTACACTCTCCGAAATGTATCCGGTAAAAGAACGATAAACTGGCAACTTTGCGCCGATGTTCAAGACTCTGAAGCTTAGTCTTAACCAGCGCATCGTCACCAATGAGCTTTTTGGCTCTTCTTTCAATGGTCTCCAAGGCTTCGAGCTAGTATTTGGCGGAGCCGTCCCACAGGTGAGAACAGTACTCCATACATGACCGGACTTGTGCTTGATACAGAGCTAGAAGCTGTCCCGGTGTGAAATACCGTTTCACCTTGGCCAATATACCCAGCTTTTTAGCTGCTACTTTAGCCTTGGACTCTACTAAGCTGCCATGTATTCCCATAAAAGCCTTTATTCTAATTTCAGTTTGTGATTCGGTCCGTATGTCCCAGTCTCATTGAATACTTATGTTATAGCAATTTAGAAGTAAGTTTCGGTCCCTTTACTAAAACCTTCCTATTTAGAGGACCACTTTGACTTCATCGACAATTTGGCGTCTTGGGGCAAATATCAACTTCTAAGCCTTCGTTACCCTACGTTTACATAAACGTAAGTTAGTAAGTTTCTTAACATAGTTAGGTAAGTAGGTAACTACACTAATGAAGTGGACGAAAAACATAGGTAGACGTCGAAACAGGATTTGGAGGCGCATCTTGGTATAAATGACAGGTACCGGCTTTTTTTAACTTATAACTCATATACCTAATAATATAAAGTACAGTAGGTAATTATACATAATAATACTAGCTGCTGCCCACGGCTTCGGGAACGGGGATTTTGTAATATAACTATCCTTCGGGAAGCACGCATTAGAGATATAAACAAGGACTTAGTTTATAACTTGATATGTATAATAACTACCTCTTGATGTAACTAAATTGCCTAGAATTGAAAGAAAGAAAGAAAGAAAGAAAATGATTTTTATTGCCAATAACTTAACATAAGTTAATATAACTAAAATATTTATACAGTACGAGAGTGACTCTCGTTCTAGCGTTCGGCGAGTCGACACCTGATGATGCCTCGTGCAGACGGCGAAACACGTGTCGTACAAAGAGTGTTGTTGTTAGGAACTAACAACAACCAACATAATATTCAGCGGGATTACACTATATATTTTCATTGCGTTTCAGTTTTGAGATGAATTTCCGCAACGTCACGCCTAATTCCATTGCATTCATTATTTATACAGTATTATGGTTTGGCAATAAGGGGTAGGCTCAGCATCGTTCTGTGTAAACTCTAGTGAGTTTACACAGGGCTGGTTTTCAAAAGAGAGTCCCCCGACTCTCCACCAGTGACCCCACTACGGAGGATGGAGGAGGCGGGCAGATAGCTTATACCCGGAATTCACACATAGGCTTTTTATTCCAGCAAACCGCGGGTGTAATCGCGAAGCGCTAATAGTAAGCAATAAAAACGCTAACGATCGACCCGCATACGTGAAGTAAATACCCGTATACGTGAAGAATAGTGTTAGATGTCATTAAACTATTTATGTTTATTGTAAAGGAAGAAATATCAGAAAGCCTGATACCCCGCATGGTGTGGCAAATACGCATTTTACTTGAACGAATAAAACGAACGAAAAAAAGGAGGACGCCGCGAAGCTAAATTCAAAAGTGAAGCACTCACGCTATGCCAGTCTACTCGTTCGCACACACACAACACGCACACATTTATATCATGCTATGCCGATCGGCATCGGGCATGTGCCCTTGGTCCACTCAAACAAACATAACACCATCACCATTGCTATGCTTCAGTTGTTGCTTAGCGAGATTCCGTCTGCGTTTTTTATTTGTTCAACGCTTCTTATGCATATCTCTGTAATATTTTATACAGATAAGTATGAGATGTTGAATTTATTTCCTGCATGGAAGAAATTCTTATAATATTTGTAACAGACACTGCATATATTTATTTATTTATTTAATATTTAAATGTTTGCTGCAACGCGACGCCAAGAAGTACAATAAGCCAACGATTTACATAATAACAACATAAAACACAAAATTACACAAAAAATTACATTGCAATTTGAATGATAATAACAATGAAAACATACATATATATATATCAATCATACAAAAGATTTTGGCGTCTGGTTCACTAGCAATTAGGGCGTTAAGTAGTGTTACGGCTTGTATTGTATATATGTCGCAGTCAACTAGCTTCATTCGTCGTTCCATCAACAGCCTAGCCTCTTTACTAAACAGCGCCGTTCAACTAGCGGCCTGAATGATATTCAGCCATTTGATCAAACAGCTAGGCAAATGACTTGGATCGATGACATTTAATTACTTGCCCAGCCTCGGGACTCGGGACTCGGGACTCGGGACTCGGGCCTTCCATCGTATAGAGAGTATGGGCCATAATCCACCACGCTGCCCAGTGCGATTTGGTGGATGTCACATGTCCTTGAATTTTTGTGATTAATTCTTGAACATGCCGGTTTCCTCAAGATGTTTTCCTTCACCGTTTTTAGAGCGAGTGTTAATTCCGCACATAACTTAAGAAAGTCAGTGGTGCGGGGCCAGCGGGGTTCAAACTCGGGTGCGTCTGATCGAAAGTCGCACGTGCTCCCACTGAGCCACACTCGCTTTATATTTATCGTGTCGACGCGGATGAAGTCGCGGGCGTTTGCTAGTATAAAATAAAAGTGGCCTCACAATCCTTATAAACTTAGAACCAATTAAGCGAAATACCTGGCGTATTTAAACTACGTAGACGCTATTATCTACTAGCACAGAATACCAAGGGACAGAAGCATCACTCCGCAAAGAAATTTAAACAAATAGCGACTCTTACTATGACGCAATAAAATTCAATTCAGCTTGCGTAGTGCTGCATACCTACCAGTCTTATTAACCTACAGAGCGCCTCTCTTTCTACCGCATAGCTTTTATCTCTTTTGACGCGGCACGTGTAACGACGCGCGACCCGCCGTCGGTGTCCGGCTACGTACTTGTAGCTTCGCACCTATAGTGCGGAGTGCGCTAGGCCTGCTACTAGTCTGTGCTACTAGTTAATTTATTATGACCTTAGATAGTATCGTACAGTTATATGATACCTATCGTATTGTTATCTATATATATAAAAGAAAGTCGTGTTAGTTACTCCACTTATAAATCAAGAACGGCTGAACCGATTTAGCTGAAAATTGGCAGGGAGGTAGTTTAGAGCCAGGAGAAGGACATAGGATACTTTTTATCTATTTACTTTTTCTTTTAACTTTTTTTTTTTTTTTTTACTTTTTATCAGCATTCCCGTGTGACTTGACATGAAACGTCAGTACCTGTCGATGAATCGAGCGGATTAATATCATTTCCAAATAATTTCTGTAATTTTGTCTCATCAAAAGACGAACTTATCAACAATGTATATCCAGAAATTATTTCTAACTACAAAAATAATGAATGGTTGAGTGAGCGAGCAATTTTAGCGGCTAAGAATAAAGATGTAGATGACCTAAACTACAGAATTCAAAATAAGATCATTGGAACAATGCATTCATTCAAATCTATTGACTGCGTCACAAATGAAGATGAAGCCACCAACTATCCAATTGAATTTTTAAACTCTTTGGACGTGCCTGGCTTACCACCTCACAATTTACGCCTAAAGGTTGGCTCCGTAGTAATCATGCTTCGAAACATAAACCAACCAAAACTGTGCAACGGTACGCGTTTAGTGGTTAGAAAATTAATGAACAATGTAATTTACGCAACGATAATGATAGGAAAATTCAAAGGTGAGGAAGTTCTCATTCCGAGGATACCGATGATCCCAACCGATATGCCGTTTGAATTTAAAAGACTTCAATTTCCGATACGTCTTGCATTTGCCATGACCATCAACAAATCACAAGGCCAATCCTTAAAAGTTTGTGGTTTAAATCTAGAACATTCATGTTTTTCCCATGGTCAATTATACGTGGCATGTTCACGGGTCGGAAGACCATCTGCGTTGTTTGTTTTTGCGCCTGATAATAAATCAAAAAATGTCGTGTATCACAAGGTACTTAAATGAAGAGCAACCTATTTAATAAAATACTGAAATAATTATGAATGATTAATGTAGGTATTTAATTTTTTTTGTATTTTTTCCAATTAAAAAAAAAACTGCTTATTTATTGCCTTTAAGGCGGAACAAAGTTCGCCGGGTCAGCTAGTATTATTATAAAAACGTGAGTATTTTCATAATTTGATTTAAGAGTGTTTCTTTACCCGTGAGTGCAGCCGGTAATTAAATTAAATTATCTTATTGTTATGTTGATAGAGCGAGTTTGGCTCAGTGGGAGAACGTGCGACTTTCGATACGACGCACCCGAGTTCGAATCCCGCTGGCCCCGCTTCACTGACTTTCTTAAATTACGTGCGGATTTAATACTAGCTCTCAAAACGGTGAAGGAAAACATCGTGAAGAAACAAAGAATGTATCACAAAAATTCAAGGATAATTATGTGACATCCACCAACCCGCACTGGGCCAGTGTGGTAAATTATGGCCCATATTCTTTATGAGAGAAGGCCCGTGTCCCAGCAGTGGGAACGTGACGGCCTGATGATGATGATGATGATGATTGTTATCCAAATGAGTATATTTTCATATTTTCCACTAAGTTTTTCTCTATTACGTTTTTAAGTAACGAGACGAGCATCTCGTTCGCCTGATGATAAGCAATATGTCTGCCCCCATAATAGTTGCAGCACCACCCAAAACTATATGAACCAAAATCCTGTGTGGCCCTTTGGGTCAGGCGTGGTGCTTACCATCAGGCGCACGACATGTTCGTCTCATTACTTAATTCAAAACCCTACATGTTTCAGTAGACTCAGAAACCTTGTCGCTCGGTCAACACCTTGAACTGAAACCCGCGACCCCTATTAAGTATCTTTATGTAAGTATAAGTGCCTCCGCCGACGTCAGACTTTTTGTAAGTCCGATTGAAAGTCCGATGTTTTCATCAAAATTTGGCACTTGTTATATGACTGACTTTTTAAAGGACGTGTGCGTTGCGATATACAAATACGCATGTTTCATTTTCACCGACACAAAAATCGGTGACTGATTTTATCTGATGTGGGCGGGCAGCCTAAAGATTGGATCAACGGTACAAACAAATAAAAACATACAAACTTACAAACATACGACTTCAATATTCCTCGGCCAACGAATTAGTCTGGCCATTCTACGAGGTATCGTCGCCAGCTTTTTGGGCACCTTACTCGCAGACGGTGACCCAAATTCTGAATTTTATCATTAAATTTTCTTTTTAATTTTGTTGTTGGTTAGTTTACTCTTTATTGCTGTAAATATTTGTAAATAATTAATGAAATGTCTAATAAATATCTTATCTTATCTAATACTATGCTACATTGTATTACAACCGGTGTTAGCAATGGCCTAATTTTTATTTTATGGCGCAGGACTGCTACAGCCGTAGTGTTGGTTTGAATATGTAAGGAGACTATTTTTGGCAGCAGCTAAGTTTGCATAATAGTTAGTTTTCTTTGCTGACAGTTTATTGTGGTAAAATCAATTTGTAGCATATCACACATAAAGGTGTGACTCAAAAATCTTAGTTATAGCGTAGTAATATTTAGTTTTCTTTGGTTATATTTTTGAGACATGATTATAGGAGATTTTCGTGTCTATGCCGAAAAGAACTGCATTGTGGTATATAACAGTAAAACTGAGTATGAGAGTGTGGCCGGTTAATTTCGTTTTGTCTATAATGCGGTCTTGACCACGTTATAGTCGAAATTAACTGGAAACGAAACGAAAACGAAATTAACCGGAAAAGGGAGAACAATTGTCTTGACAATTGTCTTTTGATTTGGTTTAATACTAATATAAATGTCACTAATCACAACCATATTACTTCATCATCACCATCATCAGCCCATCACGTTCCCACTGCCGGTACACGGTTCTTCGCACATAGAGAGAGTATGGGCCATAATCTACCACGCTGGCCCAGTGCGGGTTGGTGGATGACACATGTCCTTGAATTTTTGTGATAAATTCTTTGATATGCCGGTTTCCTCACGATGTTTTCCTTCACCGTTTTTAGAGCTTATGTTAAATCCACACATAACTTAAGAACGTCAGTGGTGCGGGGCCAGAGGGATTCGAACTTGAATGCGTAGGATCGAATGTCGCACGTTCTCCCACTGAGCCACACTCACTCACACATTACTTACTAAGTGCTTAAAAATTATATATAAGATAACTATAAAGTACCTACTAGGAAGGGTCTACTGAGTAATAATGATAAGGGACCCGTATAAACGTACCCGAGTAAGGTCGTATTTTCAACTAAAACATGCGATTAGTTGGAAAAAAAACATACAAAAATAGCAACATTGTCTACGATAATTGTGGTTCTGTTTTACCTACTGCATTGTGATTTAGTTGTCGTATATAAAGTACTTCTAGTCCGCAAACTCTTCATTTGTTCATAGAGTTCTTAACAAAACGGTTATTTGGCAAGTGTACATTTAGTCGGACATTCGTAAAGGTATAGTTTCCATTTTTCATGCTATTCCATAGGGGAATATCTGATTATTTCTCGGGAAATCAGCTCGGAAATTTTACAGAAACTACATTCAAAATTCTTTCGTAACAACAATAATGATACCCCAGCAAAGTGTTTTAGATATAATTTTGTGATAAGACAATATTTAATGTTGCTCGTATAATGAAAAAAATTAAAGTTTGTTTTTGTTTTTTGGTTTGGTTCTGGTCTACTCAATAGACCCCATAAAGAGAATCTGTAATAGATTAAAAAAATAATCTAAAATCCACGTTTTTATGGATTTATAATGCATTGTCATCGAGTTGTAAGCTATCCTGAAACTTTCAGCCGGATAGCTAATCGGGAAGCGCTCGAAATTTGAGTTGCAAGATTTCACCCGGAACGACAGACAGACAAGAAAGTTACTTAATAAAAACGTGCTGAAAAGGTAACTCGCATTGTTTTTTCGCAGATGATGAATGACGAATTCCTCAATGGCTTCAAGAGCCGTTTAATTCCAGCTTACGTGCTAGAGCACCATACTCCAGACGATGTATCGAGGGCTATGATAGAGAGCGGACGACAGAAGGACTCCTTTTACATATTTAATATGGATGAGGTGTACCGAAGGATTCAGCACTTTAGGGAGTTAATGCCCAGAGTCAAAATGTTTTATGGTAAGTTTTTTTTAATATCATTTGTCTACAGCTATTACCCCAAAAAGGGATTCTTTCTTCTGAATCAAGTAGGTAGTTTTATATTGAAGTAATAAGTAACCCTACCTTACAGCTGTAAAGTCGAATGATACGGACATGATACTGCGACTGGTTGTGGCCCTTGGACTTGGCTTTGACTGCGCGTCAGTCGGCGAGATCTATAAAATAAGACAACTCAACGTAAATCCAAAGTTAGTACAATACTGCACATGTGCAATGACCACACACTATTACGTAATATTTAGTTTTCTTTGCTATTACGATCCAATGGGATATATCAGAACTGTCACGTGCCATATGAAACGAAACAAAATCTGTTACACACACATACAAACATAACAAACACACACGCACATACCCCCACACACACACACACACACACTATCACACGTCGTCGCGACTAAAACTAGTAGGTATCTATTATTGAATGTTTTTGTTGGCAAATTGTTTTTAGTTTTAATTTCTTGGATAAGTTCATTGTGTTTTTGTTTGTTTTGTATTACAGTCACTCAAACGGCCTCAACAGAAGACCAGCGCTGGTCGCACGACCACACAACGCTGAGTTGAGGCCGGTTTGCAACAATTATCTATTTCTTTATTTAATCTGTTACCTACATTTTTCTGTCTGTTTTTTGTTTGTTTTTTTATGTCATGTGTTTATAGTTAATAAGTTGTTGCAAATAAACGTTTCCTTCCTTCCTTCCTTCCTTCCAACTCCTATACATTTTGCAAGTACTTTCTTCATTCAGGTTACCTATAATATGATGGCTGTTTATGTTATACGTTTTGAACTATCGTGGTCACTGACATTAAAATTTGATTAAGAAACGGGATATTTACCATGTATTTGTTTTATTCTGAGTTCTCGATATTTCGGCACTGTTGCAAGCGCCAAACAAATACACGGTAAATATCCCGTTTCTAAATCAAATAGCTGTTTATGTTGTTACAGAAGTATAGTTTACGCCATGCCATGCAAAACCTTAGGAGAAATGGAGTATGCTCGGAAAGCAGGAGTCAAACACACTACTTTTGATGCCTCATATCAATTAAAACAGATACAAAAGTCCTGGCCAGACGCAAGGTAAGAAAAGAAAATTCTCCTTAAAAAGATTACTGCAATAATTTACAAACGTACGCTTTTGTAAGATGTATGAATGAAAGTGGGTCCGATGAGTGTCAATTTATATAAAAATACTTTTTTTAGGTTGTTAATTCGTATACGAATAGATGGTACGGCAAAGAAAAGACTTGGACTTAAGTTTGGTTGTGACTTCGAGAACGAAGCTATTGGTTTGTTAGAAGAAGCTGCCAGCCTTGGATTACATGTATGTAATATAGTAATGTATTTTCTGATTACTACACCTACAATGCCTCCCATGCTCAATTTAAAATCTCTGCCCCATCCCAGCCTATAAATTGTTTAAACTAAGGTTTAAGTTCAAATCAGATTTTTTATCGATGCTGTAGGATTAAATAAAGAAGTCAACTGATTCTATATTGTGTCGGATTATATTTACCTCCTGGTGATAGGTTTTTATGTGAGAGGCCCTCTGGGTGGGACCCACCGCTTTGCTAGTTATTCTGCTTCAATGCATTGTTGTATTCCAGTTTGAAGGATATTGTAGCGAGATAACTGAGTGTTAGGAGACTTAAGAACTAGTTATCTCAGGGTAACGAGCGCAGTTTAGTGCCGCGCAGGATTTTGCGGAACAGTTCTGGATGATGCTACACTCTTATGAGCAGGCGTTTTACTTACCATCAAGTAAACGAGCTGCTCGTCTTGGCACTCAATTTCATAAAAAACTTATTTCCAGGTAGCAGGCGTAGCGTTCCATGTTGGCAGCATCTGCTTCTCTCCTGAGAGTTGGGTGGTGGGTCTGCGGCAGGCGAGGGCATTGTTTGACCACGAGGCGAAAGCCGGGAGACGCATGACTATTGTGGATATTGGAGGCGGGTTCTTGAGTGATAGGATTGACAGCATTGACGAAGTTAGTACCGCGAAATGTGGCTCATTAATCTACGACCTGTTCATTTGATGGTGCTGAAAACATTATTTTTAATGGAATTAAATTGGAATAAAAATGTCTCGAATTGGCTTCATTTGCTGTAAGAATTAAAGTTAAGATATGCTTTGACTTGCTACAATTTTCCAGATCCACTTAACGACAAAGCCGTTGATTGCTATCGATGATTATGTGACCTTAAAAAGAGAAAGTCATTTTTTTTCCTTTTCTACGAACCTTTTCAATGTTTACTGACCTGTTTACTACGAACCTTTTACCAACTATTTCAACAGGTGTCGCAATTAATAAACGACTCATTGGAAGAATTATTTCCGGACCCGAGTGTGCAAATAATAGCTGAGCCTGGGAGATATATCTGTGACTCCGCCTTCAAACTGTTTAATAGCGTCATTGGCGTTAGGCAGGTAATTAATTCAAATGTTTTATACTCGTATCATTAGTGAGGTACATATACACAATGTAAATATATTTTTACAATCTTTTGTTTTTTCTTGACAGGAGAGGGCCTGTCTAATTTATCTCAAACCGTAGCCATTTTTCACTGAGTACTTTTAATTCTTCTGTATTAGTACGGAAGATATAATAGTAGGTACTAGGTGCAATAAAGAAGTGAACTGACTAAAGTTTTTTTTTAACGGGCGTATGCCTTTATTACTGACAACAAACTACACTCTACTTACTAAAACTAAACTAACTACATACAAGGAGAAGCAATTGGACAACCCATAGACCATTGAAGGTCTATAGGTAGCTCAAATGCTCCAACCCACTACCAACTTACTAAAGTTATTTTGGATGAAGTGCTGTACGTCCCTTCCTGCTCAGCAAAATGACAACCGTTTGTGCTTTTGTAAATATTGCATTGCAAGATACAACTAGACAGTAATTTATGTTCTTGATTCATGTCCTCCGTATTTTTACTACGTCGTATGTTTTCAGGTTGTCCGGGAAAATGTACCAGTAAACATGATTTATATTTCCAACGGAGTTTATGGGACTATGGGTTTTATAGAAAAGTGGCATAAACTCAAAAAATACCAGGTAAAACCACTGTCTACCATCTGTTTGTTTCTGTGACACTGTACAAGGAGTAAGTGATATAAAATTATCCTACTAAACTAATAATATTAATGCAAAAGTGTGTGTCTGTGTCATCATCATCATCATAATCATCAGCCCATCACGTTCCCACGAGAGTATGGGCCATAATCCACCACGCTGGCCCAGTGCGGGTTGGTGGATAACACATGTCCTTGAATTTTTGTGATAAATTTTTGAACATTCCGGTTTCCTCACGATGTTTTACTTCACCGTTTTAGAGCGAGTGTTAAATCCGCACATAGCTTAAGGAAGTCAGTGGTGCGGGGCCAGCGGGATTCGAAGTCGGGTGCGTCGGATCGAAAGTCGCACGTGTTCCCACTGAGCCACACTCGCTATATGTGTGTGTTTGTTATCATTTAGTAACGAATGAAGGGATTTTGATATCTGGTATGTAAGTTCTCGGTCCTGGAATGGACATAGGGTACTTTTCACCCCGGAAAAACGAACAACTCCTTAGCGAACAACTAAACATCTCACTATGTCTTCTACAGCGGTCATCCAAAATAGAGCCAGTTCTCGAAAAAGACATCATCCTCTGGGGTCCGACATGCGATACCGTCGACTGCGTGAAGTTCGACTACGAGGTCAGGCTACCGCAGTGCGATTCTGGCGACTGGCTGGTTGTGGACATCCATGGAGCTTATACCTTCAGCTTCTCTACCAGGTTCTCAAGTTTGGAGATACCAGCTATTCGGTCTGTCATCTCTAAAGAGCTATGGTATGTATACTTATTGTTCTTTCGCATTTCTTTTCTCAGCCTGGACTTCAATTTGAGTTTGGGAAAGAAATGGTTAGATAAACTTACCTTTTTCTTGATACAACATTAAACAAAAATAAAATATTTTAACATATATATTCTATTGATGAAATTCAAGTCCAGACCCAGAATATAAATGCGAGAAATGACTCTACCAGTGTTTGAGAAATACGCCTGCTAGAGAAAAAAGTACCAAGACACTCTGCGGGGATGTCGTTTTTTTAATCTTAATATGTCTAAAATTTTAACAATGAACAATTAAGTATACATTATAATTAAAATAACACACTGTCAAACTAGAAGTGCAATTGATATGTCCCATAATCATAGTATACTACCTTCATAACATCTTCATCATCAATCCATTTGATCCCAGTCGTTCCTATGATCTAAAAGCAAGTGTAGGTGAAAAATGCCGTCAAGCAGTAGTGCGCAAGTATTACTGTATTCCGGTTTAAAGGGCATTGTAGCCAGCAAAATTATTGCTTACTGAGCATTATGAGACTAAACAGCTAATTGTCTCAGGGTGACGAGCGTAGTGCAGCGCCGCGGAGGATTTTGCAAAACAAAGTTCTGGGTAGTGCTGTTATTGTTATGACAAGCTCGTCTCGTCATCCAGATACATAAAAAAAATAGGAAAAAGTTGCGTCTGCTCTGCCTGACTGAATTCCGAAACTAGTCAGCCGCTTTATTTTTTGTGTCTGCATCTGTGGTCCGCTATGAACAATGTTTTTTATTCACTGACATATACAGAGATTATAATTTATAGATATGTAGCTGCAACCTATTTATATATTTCAGGAATGAAATAAAGAACTCGTCTGTGTTCGCGCCATCGGATTTCGTTCTGGGTCCAGATATTTCTGCTCCTTTGCCTTCGACGCTGCCACCGGTTCTACCCATGAGTGAAACTTATGAGCATTCCGATATTCCTATATTAAATGATAATTAATGTCCAATCTTATTCTGAAAATAAAAATAATATTGTATCGAAAAAGAACTCTTACTGTTTTCTGGTATGTACGTACTAACCCTTTAATTTATAAACAGATCGTAAATGTTCAACAATTTTGAACAGACACAGTTCAAGCTACGTTGACATGAGCGCAATGCAATCCTACGCAGTGCTTTTTATGGTATCAAAAGTTCTGGGTGGCATTGCAATTGTTATATGCCATAAAAATATGTATATGTGTATGAAATTGTCAGAAAGAAACAAAATTTAAGAGGAACCTAGATTTTTAGGACAAGTAGGACATTTACCATTTTAAATCATTTATTTTTTACGCTTAATAGATCTATGTTTGGCCACTATCTCGCCTGATGTGAAGCTATGATGTGGCCTAAGATGGAGCACATAGATCTAGAGAGAGGCGATAGTTGAGCGGTCGCTCAGACCCGTCACCCCGATGGTTCACCGAACATCATCCCAAAACACGACTAGGTTGCTTGACGGCATGGCTTTGTTCGGTGGGTCATCCCCATTATCTGAGGCTGTTACCTTAATTACTTTGAAATACAGTCACTCAGTGATCGATCGTAATTTATGCACTGATCGTAATTTTAATCGAGAAGGCGCTTCGTATTTGTAGTACGAACTCTAATCTCATGCATTCCCACTTCCTAACTTAAGATCGACTAAAGTCCCATGTGAAGTTCAATTTGGATTAAAGTGACTTAAGTCGAAACTTTAGGGTCTTGATTAGATTGAGATTACTTCGGGTTACTTATGGATGCCTATTAGACCCTGAGTTTCTGCTGAAACTCGAGCTGCAGCCACATTTGGCACCCAATTTTCAACCTTAAATACTGCAACACAAGCTTTTTAAAAACATCTATCGCAAAAATATTAAAAAACATTTTAGTACGTGGTAAATTATGAGTACAAATGAATAAAACAGAGTCAACATCTAATATCAAACGAACGGCAATATGACACGATTGTCATACTAGTACATAAGTCAACATAGTCAATAAATAGTGGGTACAATGGGCGGCCTTATCGCTATGCGCAGTTTCTTGCAGGCAACCTTTGGATGGATAGGAATATTAATAGAAATATTGCGGTCAGTGTGGTGTGTAGTTACATTATAAAACTCCAATTATATGTAAATTATGATATACTTTTAAAATACTATTAAAAATAAAACAAATATTAGTATTTTTTAATCAAATGTATTTTATAGCGAAAGCTATTTAGCTCTAGCTATTTCCCGCGACTTCGTCTGCGTCAACGACAGAGAAAGCCCCTATTCGTATTTTTCCAAGACCATCTTAGTAAGACCTCCTCAGTATGTGAGAGCGCGTACTGCGAAAAGGTCAAGCTGTATATATCTTCGTAATCACCCAATCGATTTTGATGTAACGCAGAGTGCGTTACTTCAAAATCGATATACACATATAATCTAAGTTAGAAATAATGCCAGCAAACCCTGAAAACCACATTTAAATCCTTTTAGTTGTTTCTGAGTCTATAGATAACAAACATACCTACAAACAACAGACAGACAGACAAAAATTCTAAAAACCGTGGATTCATGTTCACTGTTCATTACCCTCTAAATAGTTGATTTTTCAAAAATATCTTCAATGAACAAAGTTTTCTCAGTTCTATTTTTTTAATAGTGAAAATAAATAGATAGATATGACTTTAGAAATTATAACATTGGGGAAGTCTTAATTCAATTATCCTCAATCGAGAAGAATTAAAAGTAACAAAAAAATGAAAATATAGAAGTAAAAGTAGTATATTAGTTTTAGTTTTTAGTTGTATATTTAAGTTTTTTTAGTTTAGAATTAGAAACTTTATTATTTAAACATTTCAAATTATCCTCACTAGAGTACATACCGTGCATATTTTTACAAAAGATAGCGTAATTTAGCGTTTGTCAGACGACTTTCGTAGCCTATCTAAGTATAATTAGTATAATCACCCAAATAAATATGCGAAAAAACAATATGATTGTGTTACAATTAGTTTGAAAGAGCAGATAGAGTTAGATCACGGAGTGGCAACCAATATTTGTCATGGTTTATTAGAAGCAAGATATTATTATTATGTCGCTCTTTCTCACGGGTTATACACCCGGTCCTTTAGAAGGCCTGCGCGGGGACATGAGTCTAACACGTAGAGGCCTCTTAGAGCATTTAATTTAGATATGTAATGGGCAACACTTACCGGGGACTGTCTCTAAGTGCAACATTAGGAAGATGCAATCAAACACAGCCCTGGATAAGTGCGAGGCTATTATTGAAAATCACTTATGATTGGGCTATTGAGGTGTATTTTAATGGATGAGAACCGGTCTATGATATGAGACTTCAGCACCTGCCAGTTCCGCCTCATATTAAAATATTTCGCCACCCACTAAACGGGCCCCCTTTAAGGGCCGCCGTTCATTGGCGACGAGAGGGGCAACGTTGGTGTGGGTGGCTAAAGGGTGTCGAGAGGTGTGCTGCAGTTTCACCTAAACGCTACTCCGTTATGCCCTTTAACATTTCCACCCTTGGAGCTTAGATCTTAGCTCTTGCATCTCCACCCCCGGACGGCCAGTTAAGGCAAGCCGGGAGTCAGGGGTCTCATTTAGCCCCAGGGAGAATCTCGGGGTCAGGCTCAGTGTCGCCACGGACCGTCGACTAGCCACAAAGTCGCCCCTGGCCTTTATTATCGTTATTCTTATAGTTAGCTTTTCTCGAAATTAAAAGAATTTCGGTAATTCATGAAAACAACGGGCCTAAACCAAGTGGAGTTCACTTTGGGAATCTAAATCTGTTGTACCATCGTCTTGCAAGAATTTACGCACAATTCGGCGGGTATTTAATATTGCCGCTTTTTGCATGGTTATATAAACGTTTTTGGGTAAATCTAAAATTTTGATACTATGATGTAAATATTTTGGGATGACTCCCGTACTAGAGAGCACCAACGGCACAATATACACCTTGTTCATTTTCCAAATCCTGATAACTTCTTCTTTAAGCTCTGTGTATTTATGTATTTTTTCGGTTATTGTTTTTTGTAGACTATGGGTGTTGGGGACTGCTATATCTATTAAGTATACATATTTATTTACTTTGTCTATCATTGTAATATCTGGTCTATTGTTGTGTACGGTTTTATCTGTTAGTATGGCTCTATCAAAGTATATCTTGTGTGTTGAACTCTCCAGTACCGGGTTAGGGATGTATTGATAGTAATGCTTAGTTGTACTTTCTAAGAGCTTATGTTTAATGGATAGTTTTTGATGAATTATATTAGCAACCTGATTATGTCTGTGGGTATAGTCTGTCTGAGTAAGTGTCGGGCAAGCGCTTGTAATATGCTGAATGGTTTCTGGTTGACGGTGACATTTTCGGCATTTATCGTTTAAAATGTTTAGGTCTTTTAATATGTATTTCCTATAGTTTCTTATTATTATTATTATGTTTACAAGATATTATTATTATATGGTACTCGCATGAGCCTTGCGGCGAATTTTTGTTAATTTTTATATTAATTACCAGCAGTTACCCGCGACTACATACGCATAGTAAAGTAATCTATTCTGCCCCCGACAATTTTTCATCCCACTCTAATCCCGCTTCTATCCACATCCCGCCCTTCTCCTATACTGTTACCGTTCCGCTTCTATATAGTCATTGCTCCCCTATATCCCGTTACCATCCCTCCCCTATCCCGTTACCGTTCTCCTCCTGCTCTATTACCTACCCACTCTAATTCTGTTACCGTTCCTATCACTAAGTTTTATTTGAGATTTTTTTTCACTAATTTCCATATCACCATAGAGTTAAAGATAAAGCTAAGTTACTAAACCAATTGATCGATCAACGATTGATCATGGCATCATCGATAGTAGAATGAGGTGTTTTTTTATGGAACTGAGTAATGAGACGAACAAGTCGTTTACCTGATAAAAACCATATAAAAACGCTAGGTAGTCTAGGAAGAGATTGCTTTGAGCGTTAAGACCGCCCATTTTGACAGTAATATTAAGTTATTTATTTTGTAGATTTAATTGTTTCTCTATTGTGGCGTTAGAATAAAGAGTTATTCTTTTCTTTCGCATTTATAATTGTAAGATTATAATTAGTAAGTAAGTTAGCACGTGACGATGAAACAATCTCACCGTTACAAAACGTAATGACATTGAGGGAGTAGAGATAAAATACGTCGAAGAAGAGATGTTTCTTGAAGCAACAACGTCTGAAAGTATACAGTAATAAATAGCCGGTCATCAACCATTACTTCAACAATACCAAACCAAATCTTATTAGTCCCAGTCACCAGACCCAAAATTAACTATTATATTATCATAATGCTCAGTTTAAACATTTTACCGCTGGGCAACGATGGGCTGTCTTTATTTTACCATTCGCCATACCTCATGCTATTTGCATAATACCTAGCGCTATATCCGCCTAAAATGTTTGTTTGTCATTTTGTCATGGGATCTAGCTGAAAATCATTTTTTTATGGAACTGAGTGATGATACAATCAAGTCGTTCGCCTGATGGTAAGCGCCTGCTCATAACAATTACAGTACCACCCACAACTACCAAAAAGCACTGCGTAGCACTGCATTGCCTTCATCACCCCGAGACATCAGAAATTAAGTCTCATATGACCATTAATTTCGCTGGCTACAATGCCCTTCAAACCGGAACACAGTAATGCTTGCGCACTATTGCTTGGCGGCAGAATAATTGGCAAAGCGGTGGTTCCTATCCAGACTGCCTCCCGCATACGAGAGACCTACCACGAGTAATGTAAGATGTTCCTGATGAGCTCTAGTAAAATATCGTTTAATGGTTAGCAGATTCTCAATCATTAAAACGGAGGCTTCACATAGTTTTGCCCGGCAGGCACGCTCGGCGGTTTAATCCACCGGTGTATTCCAAATGTTTGGGCTGGATCTGATAAATCCGCGTGTTTGGATTGGATCTGATACGCGTGAGCCCGAGGCGGGGCGTGCCCGCAGGACAGCTCAGACAGTTTGGGAAAAAATGGGTAATAGAAATAGTCTTGCTCATCCTTTTCAAAGTCATGATAACTTAAGTTGCAATTTTTAATTTGTGCTATGTGTTTATAACGCTTAACAGGTGTTTCATTTTTGTGCCTTTTTGATTAATATTTTTATACTTGGACAAGAACGACACCGTCGTTGGTTTCATTCTTACAATGAAACAAATATTTGTGGAAAAAAGTAGTTAGATCTAGGGGAACTAAAGTTTGTCATGATTTATGTATGTGAACATTGAACGCTATTTATTGGCAGCTCAATGCCTACTTTTTAGTTCATATTTTAGCATCAAATTAGTCAAATTTTAATTATCTCACTTAACTTTCAATAGTTTACATAAAATACGGTGTTATCTATATTCCTGAATTTTACACTTGGAACCAGTATTTAAATGTGCAAGTGTAGCCACTTACAAAAGATTAGTTCACCAAAGACCAGAACAACAAGCATGCATATTAAAACAATACTGGTATATATAAAGAGCTCTGCTAAAATATCATTCCGTTGTTGAATATTGGTAATTCCATGAACAAAGTAGTAAAACTTATATCTAGTTCTGTCCTGCCAGCAAGTCTACTAATGTAAGTCAATGCTATTTTATTTATTTTGATAGTCTGTTGGTTTTTTTATTATCATAATCATAATTTTTGCCAGAATTTAGTAAATAGCAGATGGGAATAATTGAATAAGATTGGTTGATTGGAAAACCATAACAATGGTGTTCAAATTTAATAGTAATATTATTTAAGAATAATGAAAATAAAATTATCAAAATTAAATTTCACATCACAATTAATTAATGTCAAGTTTTATAATTAGTAGTATTAGTCAGTTAAAATTATTATTAAACAAAGATTGGAGTGAAATATCTTTTAACATTAATTTATTATATTTATAATTGTTTTTTATCTATAAATTTACTTTTTAATTTTGTTGTAGGTTAGATTAGTCTTTATCACGTTATGTATATGCTGTGTAAATAATATTAGTAGTTGAGAATAAATAAATTCATAATAAGTTATTACATTACAAAACAGCAATAATAAAGGCGAGCTTACCTTAATTATCTTAATAAACTTAATTATCAAATTAAAATTTTATGTGATATATAATTAAGCAATGTAAAATTTTATAATTATTCAAAGACGATGAGGATTTAAGACGACAGAGAGATTCGTATAGTGTTATATTGTATGTTTATGATACTTTAGAAAAACTATGCGTGTATTTATTAAACCTATAGTATGTAAGGAACGTGTATTGCATGTGAGTAGGTACCTATTTCTATACTTATGTATAACTTATAAAGTTTTTCCGCAGATAATGAAGGACAAATTTCTCAATGGCTTTAAGACCCCACTAACCCCAGCTTACGTACTAGAGCACCATACTCCCGACGATGTAGCGAGGGCTATGATAGATAGTGGACAACAAAAGGACTCCTTCTACATATTCGATATGGACGAGGCATACCGACGAAATCAGCATTTCAAGGAGTTGATGCCCCGGGTGAAAATGTTTTACGGTAAGATTCGTCAACACAAGTTTTGCATCTCTTATAGTCAGTGATATGTTTTTTCTTCACCCTGCAATGACTGCTTGGTGTCGAATTTAAGTCTACCAAAATTAAACTTATATTATAAATGCCAAAGTTTGTATGTAAGTGTGTTTGTTACCTCTTCACGCCGCAACGGCTGATGGGATTTGGATGAAATTTTGAATGGAGATAGCTTAGCTGGAATAAAACATAGGCTACTTTTTGTCTGGGAAACCGCAGGAAACCGCGAGGCATAGCTAGTCTTATATATAAAATTCTCGTGTCACAATGTTAGTTACCTTACTCCTCCGAAACGGCTTTACTGATTTTTATCAAATTTTATATGCATATTCAGTAGGTCTGAGAATCGGCTACTATCTATTTTTCATACCCCTAAGTGATAAGGGTTGTTCACCCATAACATTTTTTTAAAATTTATATGGCAAAACAACGTTTGCCGGGTCAGCTAGTATTTTATAAATTTTGCCCTCGTCTTGTCGAAGCCGGAGGTGGCTCATACCTTGTTCAAAGATTATCAACGTGGAAACGCCTCATGGACATGTATATAAAATTTTAATTTAGTATAGTTTTAGTCTTTCGCAATAGGTTTTCATATTTAGACGAAGTAAATAAATTAAGTAGAAGTAAAGAAATATTAGCCGTCTTGATCTTTTCATGCAATTTGTTTCAGGTCAATGTCTACCTTTATTAACTTCCATTTCTTTTACTATGATTTCGTAGGTTTTATATCCAAATAACGCCAATGATATCAGCACCCTATACACTTATTTTTATAGAATCAAAAAGTTTAAAAAACGGGCCTTGTGCGAGTCGGACTCGCGCACGAAGGGTTCCGAATCATTATCTATAAAAACGGCATAAAAATCATGTTAGTTGTATGGGAGCCCCTTAAATATTTTTTTTATTTTGTTCTTAGTATTTGTTGTTATAGCGGCAACAGAAATACATCATCTGTGAAATTTTCAACTATCTAACTATCACGGTTCATGAGATACAGCACAGCGGAGTCTTAGTAATAGGGTCCGGTTTTACCCTTTGTGTACGGAACCCTAAAAAGTAGATATAGAACTAATAATTAGTAGTACACATAAGATTATTTTGATATATTGAGATCATAATGCCTTTACAGCGATGAAATCAAATGACACCCCCATGATGCTGCGACTGGCTGTTGCTCTAGGACTTGGTTTCGACTGCGCGTCACCCGGCGAGATCTATAAAATAAGGCAACTCAACGTCAACCCAAAGTAAGTTCATGCCATACATTTATTCGTTTGTTTTTAGTAGTTTCTTTTAAGTTACTACTCAATCATTTTTGAGCCGCGTAGCTCCTTTACTTGAGCTATAAAGTTTGCTTGAGTCAAATGGTTCAAAATAATATGCAGTATTCTAGAAAAATAGAGGATAAGATGGATACACAAACTGTAATACTGCGAGGTGGTGGTCTCAGCTCATTCCTGCAGATGTGGGTGGGGTGCCGTGTACCGAGACTGAGACAAAGTCATGCCGTCAAACGACCTAGTCGTGTTTCGGGATGATGTTCGGTGAACCATCGGGGAGACGGGTCTGAGCAGCCGCTCAACTACCGTCTCCCTCTAGATCTTTGTGCTTCATCTTAGGCCACATCATCGCTTCACATCAGGCGAGATAGTGGCCAAACATGGATCTATAAAGCGTAAAAAAAAAAAGATACATGTTTATACTTAGTTTGGGAACGGCGACCTCCATCCCCACGGTGTTTGTTTGGGCTAGTCTGCCTCAGGTTTATAAATAATTACAAATTACATTTTAGTATCATGTCACAATAATTATTTCAATGACAATTAACTTGAAAAATTGTCAATGTTGTCATTAAGACACAACACCAATGTACTTATTAGGCAGTAAGATTGTTTTAAAGTTTTATAATTGTACCTACCTTCCTACTATGTATTTATTTACAGTAAATAAAAAATAATAAAAATAAAACAACTCTTCATCATAATCATCATCTTTTAAAAATATATACCTATATAGTAATGGTCATGTCAGGATTTTTTCTTTTATCTGCCTGTGTAAATAAATAGTGATATTTAATGTTACAGAAGCATAATTTACGCTGTGCCTTGTAAAACCGCAGCAGAAATGGAATATGCTCGGAAATCAGGAGTCCAACACACTACGTTCGACGCTTCGTATCAATTGAAGCAAACTAAACAGCACTGGCCAGATGCAAGGTAGAAAATTTGCTAACACATATAATGTTCAGTCACAGCTGCAATAATATTCAATATAACAATGGCATATACTCATTAGTTAGATAGGTATATCTCGCTCCTAAAGTAAAAAAAATAATAGCCGAGTAATTTTGACAATTAGTTGTAAAATTTATACAAATCAAAAAAAACTTTATGGCCGCCGCGCACCATATATGACCTGCGCTTATTATTTTCAGGTTGTTAATTCGCATTAAAATAGACGGTAAAGCAAAAATAAAACTCGGATCAAAGTTTGGCTGTGAATTTGAGACCGAAGCCTTTGATTTACTTGAAGAAGCTGCCAGCCTTGGATTACGTGTAAGTGACGTAGGCTTCATTTCTACCACTTATTTTAAGGCTAGAGGAATAATTATCACTACATGGTATAAAACAAAGTCGCTATCTCTGTCTCTATATCCCTATCCTCTATATGCTTAAATCTTTAAAACTACGCAACGGATTTTGATGCGGTTTTTTTTAATAGATAGAGTGATTGCAGAGGATGGTTTATATATAGGTATAATAACCGTGCAAAGCCGGTGTGAGTCGCTAGTTATTAATATTATTTTAAAATCCCCAATAATGTAATTATAGTCTATCAATCCCAAGATAAAATATCATTCACATTTTTTACGTGTTTGTAAAAGTTCATTTTTAACCGACTTTAAAAAAGCAGGAGGTCCTCTGTTCAATTGAATTTTTTTATTTTTTTATGTTTGTTACCTCGGAACTCCGTCATTTATGAACCAATTTGGAAAATTATTTTTACGTTGGGTTCAGTATAGCGTTAATAGTAATAGGTTATAGTTTTCTTTGGTATAGCTACGAAGTGGTCCCATAAAAATTTCATCGATATTTAAACTTGGACTTCGAAGATAGCTACATTGAAGTCGGTTTATGTACTTTCCTAAAAATTTTTTTTTAATAATTACGTCCAATGACCACAAACTAGGATTCCCTGTGCCTAGCGAACCAGGAACTACGAAGATCACAACACCCAGATACGAAACAAAAGTATTTTTTTTTATCTAACCTATTCCCACTCCTGGGCAAAGGTATCCCCCATCTCTTTCCACGAATCTCGATCCCCCGCTATGTCAAGCCATTCCTCCTGGAATACCAAGATATCATCTCGCCAGCGTTTTCTCGGCCTCCCTCGGCGACGTCACCCACAAATGCTTGCGCTTATTTTATTTTTCTGTGCTCAAATACTTGTCCCGTCGTGGGAATCAAACCCACAACCTCAATGGTGTATGAGATTTAAGTCAACCTACCCAACCACTAAACTACAGAGGCTATCAAAATCCTTATTTCTTTTAAAAAAAAACTCGTTCAATAGCCGTGCAGGTTGCAGAATAGCAATTAATTAATTTCCAGGTTGTAGGCGTAGCGTTCCACGTTGGCAGCATTTGCTTCTCTCCTGAAAGTTGGGTGGTAGGTCTGCGGAAGGCGAGGGCATTGTTCGACCACGAGGCGAAGGCTGGAAGACGTATGACCATTGTGGATATTGGAGGTGGCTTTCAGTGTGACCGAATTGACAGAATCGATAAGGTAATATTATCATTGGTAATATAAATATGGACATGGATTATGTCATTTGTATCTCTCTTGAGCGCGTCTATCTATCTATCTATGCTAGTGCAGCGACCCAAAGTGTGTCTTGGCCTCCGATACTAAAGAATGCCACTTCTTTCGATCCAGTGCAGCTGCCAGGCATCAAGTGTAGCTCCCGTAGGTCTTTTGCCACCTCGTCCTTCCGTCCGTCTTCCATCTGTACTTGGGGCGACCGACCGGCCGTCGTCCAAGCGCGTCTACTTATATTATTTTATTTCACTGGTGCTTGTTTTGGTTCTACTCGTACTAACGGCTAGGAGCATTTATTCTCTTTTAACAAACTCGTTAAAGATATCTTATCTGAATAAATGTAGTCGTAACCTATGCCAAAAACTGTTTAAACAGGTGTCGCAACTATTAAACGTTGCATTGGAAGAACTCTTCCCGGACCCGACAGTGCAGGTGATTGCTGAGCCTGGGTGCTATTTGAGCGACTCCGCCTTTAAACTGTTCGTCAACATCATTGGCGTCAGGAGGGTTAGTACCTACTGGAGTCTCTAAAACATATATTTAATTTTATTATGTTTATAACTTGGATCTCTCTATTTGTTTTAAGTTTAAGGAAGACTATTGACTTATTTAGCTTATTATTTTTGTTTAAAATCGTAATCTAATCGTAGCTTTTGTTAACTGTATTATTGCCTGAAATAAATGAATTATTATTATTATTATTATTAAAAGTCTCCTCTGAAAAGGACAAAACCTTTTGGGTTAGTTTAGTGAAGTGTCAGTGAATCGTAGTATAAACAGTTAGTGCTACTCTTAGAGAACCCAATAAATTATTTTTCAAAAAAAACTAAACCGACTTCAAAACCACCAATGGCACTCAAAAGTAAAAAATAAATTAATATAATTATCATAAGCGCTACCCACTCATATATTTGAAGTCGGTGCCAGCCAAGTCTAATAGGTAGTAGATAAATACTATGTATATAGTAAGTACTACTTGTAGGTAGTATTTATCTACTACCTTTTAGACTTGGCTGGCACCGACTTCAAATATATGAGTGGGTAGCGCTTATGATAATTATATTAATTTATTTTTTACTTTTGAGTGCCATTGGTGGTTTTGAAGTCGGTTTAGTTTTTTTTGAAAAATAATTTATTTTAACCTTTTTAGTGAAAAAAAAGTTTTAATTAAATTAATTCAAAAAGTTTTTAAAGACAAGCTTTTATGATTTAGAAGCCACATCATGACGAAGTTTAAAACGGGCTATCACAATTAAATGCATGTACAAAAAAATTTCATGTCTGTCCTATTCTCTGTTGAGGAGTTCCCTCGCCGGAAGTCAATCCTGGGTGTATCTGCCATGTCATGATGGAATTTAGAACAGGCTATTATGGTTAAATCCATTTACGAAATGTTGTGCCTGTACTATTCACCGTTGAGGAGTTCCCTCACCGGAAGTCAACCCTGGGTGAAGCAGGTGAAGCAGTCGAATACAAACCTCCACCTTTAGAAAGTTGGTTACGAAAAAAACAAGAACCGACTTGAAGATTAAACTTATATTTTTTTGTTTTTGCTATTTTTTTCAAAAACTACTGAATGAATTTCGATAAAATTTATATGGGACCACCTTTGAAGTATTACCTACCAATCAAAAAAAGAATCATCGAAATCAATGCATAATTGGCGGAGTAATCGCGTAACAAACACACAAAAAAAAAAAAAAAAAAAAAAAAAACATACCGTCGAATTGTAAACCTCCTCCTTTTTGAAGTCGGTTAAAAACATAGTGTCTTTACCAAAAGTGTGGATAACATATTTAGTTTTACTCTACTTAGCAATTTAAGTCAAATTTAAATTGCTTATTAGGCTAGATTATAATTCTAATGACAATTCTTTATTTGAGTCAACTTTATTTGAGTTACATAAAAAGACTATCCTCCTCCTCGTCCTTATCTACATACCTAATTATGTAAAATAAAAATATTTAACTACATCATATCTTTTCAGGTTTTCCAGAAAAATATACCAGTAAACATGATCTATATGAATAACGGAGTATATGGGACTATGAGTCTAATCGAGTGCTGGCACAAAATCAGCAAATTTCAGGTAAACCGTTGTGATCTGACATTAATTTATTTATAGCCGAATTATCTGTAATTGATTTAATTACAACGACTGAATAATTATTTTCCGTTCCATTTAGTTATCAAAACGCCATCACCCTATTAAACACCAAATCATTACAGCATATTATTATAATGTAACCTACCTTTAGATGTTTACAGTACCTAGGTACCTACTCTGTACAAGGACCGCGTCCAAAAATAACAATAAATATTTTAGTAATATACTCCAAAGTTATGATTATTAAGTTTGTCATAAGTAACTAACTTTTTGAATGACTTACTCTTTAAGCTTATACAAGTCTTAAATATCAAAAGTAAAGTACTTGTGGTAGGTTTCTCGTGTGCGAGAGGCTGCCTGGGTCGGTACCACCGCTTTGCCAGTTATTCTGCCGCCAAGCAGTAGTGCGCAAGCATTACTGTTTTCCGGTTTGAAGGGTATTGTAGCCAGCGAAATGACTGGGCATTATGAGACTCAACAGCTAATTGTCTCAGGGTGACAAGTACAGGGCAGTGCCGCGCAAGATTTTGCAAAGTTCTGGGTGGTGCTGGTTGCTTACCATAAGGCAAACGACCAGCTCGTGTCGTCATTCAGTTAAATAAAAAAAAACCTATCTACTGTATGTATTATATTATTATAAATACTTATATTGCAAATAAGTGACAAATTAAGATCAGCGGAAGCTTTCATGGTGCCACTTTATTTATTAGCATTTGATATCATTAACAGAGATCAGCAAAAATAGAACCAAAACTACAAGAGGATCACATCCTCTGGGGTCCATCTATGGACTCCAATGACCGCTTAAAGACGGACTATGAGGTCAGACTGCCACAGTGCACCTCTAACGACTGGCTGGTAGTAGACATGCATGGAGCCTACACTATCAGCAATTCCACTAGGTTTTCAAGCCTGGAGATACCAGCTATTCAGTCTGTTGTCTCCAAAGAGTTGTGGTGAGTTTTGTATACCTACTAATTTGCGAGCGCACTATAGGTATACCTACCAACTTGGTCCGTGATACCATGTGATACTACTACATTCCACCAATACCAAATCTCATTATCTTATTCATGTTGTTGATGATAAGTAACGAACGCCACACAAACAAGCAAAATGGCATATAAAAATACTGTATAAAATTGCCAGACAACGAAAATATTATACTTATATTGACGTTTCTAAGATATTATTGTAAACTTGTCCTAAGTGCTCCCCGTTACACAATAAAACGCAAATGTCTTCAATGATTTACTCGACAAGTCCTTCTATAAATTCTCTGCGTCTCAGTCGCAAATCGAACTTTTATCTATTGATATATCTTCAAAGCGAGAGTGAAAAATATAGCCATTCGCGCTTGACTGGCAAAATTCGCGAACTACCTAGTCAGCCGTTTTATTTATTGTGTGTCCGCATTGATCAACGTGTCGACCGTTTTGTTTCGCATCACTAGCTATCAAAGATCCAGCTCAAACATTTTTCATATATTTCAGGAACGACATAAAAAACTCGTCTGTGTTCGCGCCATCGGATTTCGTTCTGGATCCAGATATTTCTACTCCGTTGCCGTCGAGGCTGCCACCGGCTCTACCCACAAGTGAAATATATGAACACTCTGATATTCCAACATTAAATGTGTAATAAAAATCTGAAAATAGTATAAAATACATAGTTATTTTTAAATGCTTTTGGAATTAGATTTGGATGCAATTTATCACCTTCATTCAGAAAATAAATTTAAGACATTTATTTTCGCTATATTCAGCTATATTTATTTATATGCAGATGATTGTCTCACGTTTGGGCATTTTTTTTATTTCAATATTGTTCCATTATGTAAGTAATTTATTCTGAAAATGTTGTGTTTATATTATTAATGTGTGATAAGGTTGTTTTTATAACTGAAATAAATGATTTGAATATATTCGCACCCGCTTGAAGCCGAGCGGGTCACTTTTGGACACAATATTAAATCCTTACATATAATATAAATTAATTTTCATCAAATAAAGTATTTATTTTCTTTTATCATAACAAAACCGGAATTATATGAGAAATAAGTATGAAACGCATAACCATAATTATATAATTAATTAACTGTTGAAACACCAGTTTTATTTTTATATTTAAAATGTAGTCTTCTTTAACAATAAACACCCCCAATTCTTATCTTGTTTTTATTAATCTTTTATTGCAGCAGCAGCTTGATACATTTTCCACACGTAGCTTAAACGCAAGGAAGTGTCAAATCACTAGTTCTAAGAAACGAAATAAATCACTAATTCTTCAATATCAGAACATTCTTGGTGTTTGAGTAGCGACATTGGAAAACTAATTTCAGATTAATTGTCAGGATGTTAAAATGTGTTGTATTAGGTTAGTATGTCAAATTTCCTATTACTGAAATTCAGTAAAATATGACGGCAACATGTGCGCTAGTTTTCAGCAGGTAGAGGTAGACCACGAAGTCACGTAGAATTTTGTCGCGCAATATTTTTCACGATTTGTTCGGAAGCCGTGGCGTGAAACCAAGATCTTTTTATATTCAAACAGAAACTCTTACGAGAACTGAAAAGGAAGGAAATAACAAAGCCATATTTATCATTTAATGTGCTTAACATTAAGAAGGCCAATAGAATTTCCCAAAAATAATAAAGAAAACTCCAAAGTGTAACGGCGAGCGTTTTAATTAAAGTTAATGTAGACCATTCGTTACCGCCATAGGGTTGAAGATAAAGCGAATGGAGATAATTATTAAGGCTATCCCACACCGGAGATTTCCACCGGATATTCGAGGCCCTTTCTTTTTATACCCTTCACGTAAATATGCACGGTACAGCGACCGAGAGGTTAATCCATTTAATGTGGCGATAGGAGGTGGGTATTCGTATAATGGTAGCAGCTAAATGACATCCGCCGAGTGGCTTAGGAGGGTAAGAGTAAATGGGAGAGGAAGCGAAGCGATTAGCGAAGTACACAACAAGTAAAGGCCCTTGGCCTTTTGTGATTCGGAATATAGAGAGTACTGGGAGCAATTTGAACCGCAAAGTTGGCTCAATTGACCGTCCACAAGGCTTCTAGGGAATTCTGCGATATTATAGTTGGGGACCGGTTAGCTTCGAATGAGGGTTCGGATATCAGGGTTAAGTGCCGGTAACATGTGTCCTAACTCTGTCCTGTTAAGTACTACAGTTCTAATTAATTAAGGTTAAGGTTATTAGACAACAAAGGATTATTATAGACCATTTCGCGTAAAGTCCATTGAGGATACTGCTCAGATAATATTGTTATTGCTGTACAAATCACGAAACATTTTAAAGTTGTAACTTGAACCAGAGCTAATTATGTAGGCTACAGGCAGGAGGATGCAAAGGAAACCAAAATGCTTTTGGTTCTAAATTTAATTAAATATAAAAAATACATTTTAAGTGCCTACATGCTAATTATCCTAATGGGTGACAACGGTTCGATGTGAGAACCAGAAGTGACGGTGTGGGGGAAAGCTATATAATGTAAAAAGGTAGAAAGAGAGGGCATGACGTGCTGCGTCGGCGCCTTTGGAATCGCTCCTGCGGGCACTTGGTATGCACCACGATGTCATACGTAACATCTCCCTCCCGAAGATCAGCAACTATTGGCGGGCTTTGGCTGACAGAGTTGCTGATACGCTGCAGTGGGATCAACCGTTACATGGCTGGGGTCAACTGCCTTATTTTCCGCTATCTGTGCATAGGTATGTGTCCGGCGATGTATTCGGATTCCACGATTCGATTCACTTTGTAGTAAGATTCATTACAGTACGGCGAATGACGATACTGTAATCTGATAACTAGTGCACCTGCACTACGTTCTCAATGGGAATTGTAGAGTATAAGTACTTGGAGCTTGATTTTGTAATTTGGAATATGCTGTAGTTCTGATAATGGTGAACTCGGCTGTGATGAGATAGAGTTCAGTAGACTTTTCTGGGTGCAGGATATCTTCATCGGTTTGTTCTTTCGCTTCCTGAGTTAGAGTAACGGAATCAGTGACTCAGCGTGCAGGATAAGATATGTTCTTGCTTCGTGATCAGCTGGTGCACGAAGTGTGAATCATGATGAATCTCCCGGCTGGTTTTCTTCTCGCAGAAATACCATGAGATTTGGACTTCGGACATTCTGTCTCTATGTACATAGAATCGATACTAATGGTTGCACATACTACATAGGATAGGAAAGGTATAAGGGGAAGGAGAAGTTAAATTTTAAAAGGAACAATCGACAATTTATAAAAATTGTAATTCAAAGGTAATTTTGGTAAAGAGGCAATCAAATCGCTGAATCTAATTAGTAATCTGTTTCGAAGTCGAGTAGATACCTATATTATTCTTAACTAACCTAACTATTAGTCCTAAGTATAGTTAAACCGAAGATTGCTAACGCTAACTACTTTTCTAGTACTTATCGAACGATGTGTGCTCGATGCACGAATAAATGCTAGATGAACCAGCTAATGTATTTCATCCGATAAGAATTACCTACTTATTATCTCGTAAAATTAAAAGGAATTTTGCCATATGTGCAAAATAATAAAAGTTACTATCAATTCCTTTTCCTTTTTGCTAACTATGCTATACCTACTTCTTCCCACTAGTTACTTATGTGCGGTAATAGGTTTGTACTAAGTAAGTGATCTACCTGTTATCTAAAAAGCGGGAATGTGAAGACATGCATTCTTCAAACAGCATTACAGTTAATACGACTATAAAGTGTTCGTATTTTTCTTGAGTACTTTGATGGCATTAATATATCTATTTTAAAAATCTTTAAGTTAAATAAATAATTAAAACTTCTGGAAATTAAACATGTCAAATAGGCTAAACCATGACGTGGCCCAAAATTTGGCTAAGTAACATTTCATTATACTTTTCTTATTCTTCAAGATTCACAAGTATCATATACATGAGATATATAATTTTCATAATTAAGTCGTAGGAACGTATATGAGTTTCAAGAAAGGGTTAAGTAACATATATTTATAGGGTCACGGTCACGAGTATTGAAATGTCCTGTTATCAGTTCCACTCGTATCCATTTATTAAAACTGTGAGTGTATATAGGTAACATTCTTGTAACATTAGAAAGTACTTAACAATATAGGCAATAAGATTCTTTAATCCGTTTATATATAATCTTACCAATTAAAAGATATACCGGGATAAAGAAATAGACACATATACTAATATTAAAATGATAATGATGTACTAATTTTGTTAAGTGAACTTGAAAAATCTGGTTTCTGAACTGTAACTATGGTCAAAAGATCATCATGATACGTGATAAACGAAAGTACTTAGGTAGAGTGAACTATGCTGTCAATGCCAATTAATTTCTTAGAAAATATGCTTTAACATATTTGTAGAAAACATTAGCAAAAGGCTTTATAGATGTGGGTTGTAGAAAAATACATTTTCTACTTCCGTTTTTGATCACATGACGTTCATGGCTGAACTTTTGAACTTGTCACAAATCATAAAAATTATATATTCTGTAGTACTTATTGAATGATCTATAGAAAAGGAAATATAATTCCATTACTCCAAAAATATAATTAATGAGATCAGGAAGGATGAGACAGATTACATTATCATCTGATACAAGTTGTAGTTCCAAGAATCGAACGAAGGAATAAAACTGATCACATTCCGTGTCACTAATGTAATAATGTCTTATTCTGTAAGTCGATATTTGATTCCCGTGGGCATTTTAGCAGAACCTTCTTGTGACGCTGCTAAAATGTTGTATGACATGTTGTTACATTAAGATATTGTAAATTTGATTGTATATAGGTAGGTATATATAACTATTATTATATGTAGTTTTGTAAATATCTAGATTAGGGTATGATGGGACTGACATACTCTGCTAGAGTAAAAGTCCCTAAAAAAAAACAGAAAAAAAAAATTGTTTTAATATGTCATAACCAGTCACATTCCGTCGAAATAATACCTAATGAAAGCTATAGGTAGGTAAAGATGTCATGTTACCTTGTTCACTAGATTCCGAGAAATATGGCATGGTTATAGAATATTTATATTAACGGGCTTTATGATAAATTGATAATACTTATATAAATTGGATGTTAAAGTTTTGTGATAGTTATAGAAGACAATGGGGTAAAAGAATCTCGTAGCTTGGGATATAGATTATTTAACTTAATTTTAACGATAATTAAGGGGTCCGAGATTATAAAGTGATATATTTTTTTTTATAAAATTTCATTGAATTGAAGGGGGAGCAGTGAATATGAATATAATTAATACCTTTATATATTGTTTTTGTAAAATTAATAATTAAAATATATAAAAAACTACATTGTATTATAATGTATAATCCTCAAATGAAAAGTGCTAAATCATTTAAAGCGGGGTTTCGTCTCTTTGATAAAATTAAATTGAAATTATTAATCATTAACGATTCCGTAATGCCATCCCAGTTCTCTGGAATTCCGTGTGAAATTATAAGTTGCGCGCTGGATTCGGTTACTACCAGTTTTAAAGAGGAAAGGATAAAGTCGCATAGTGCCACACATAGTCAGCCGCAATTTTATGAATTGCGCAAAGACATTCTATGCACTAAACTTGTCTAGAACAAACGATTATTAGTAACGATTAAAATCTAATTTCCTTCTAAAATCTAACACATTTCTACTTTTACAATTCTTATACCCTAGGGAACCTCGATTGCCTTGAATGGAAAATCTTGGATACTTATATATAACACATTGAAATATGAAAACACCTATATTTAAAGGGAGAGTAACCATAGTATTCATCTAAGGTACTCACGTGTGCATTTTGGTATCTCTGCAGTATCGATGTCTAGATACACCTCCTGGTCCGTAGCACTGTAGATTCGAAGAATACTCGAAGGCTTAACTAGCGACCATATTTTCGAGTATCCTACCACGACTGCGCCAATTATGTAGGCTACAGGCAGGAGGATGCAAAGGAAACCAAAATGCTTTTGGTTCTAAATTTAATTAAATATAAAAATTACATTTTAAGTGCCTACATGCTAATTATCCTAATGGGTGACAACGGTTCGATGTGAGAACCAGAAGTGACGGTGTGGGGGAAAGCTATATAATGTAAAAAGGTAGAAAGAGAGGGCATGACGTGCTGCGTCGGCGCCTTTGGACTCGCTCCTGCGGGCACTTGGTATGCACCACGACGTCATACGTAACAAGCTAGCAGTAATTGTGCAAAATTAAAACAACAGTCTATGTTTATGATTTTTATTTGTTGATATTACAACAATTTTGTTCAGTTATAGCTAAGTGTGGTGTAAAAGATGATAAAATTATAAAAATATCCTTAAAACAATTATTTAATAAGATGATGCCAGGCGAAGTCTGTATTGCTTCTTCTTGTAGTACTTTAGTTGCGTCTTTTGTTCTCTGTCTTCTTCGTATTTTATGCAGATGCTGAAAGAAGAAAATGTTTATTAAGGACTCGACCAATATAGATAAATAAAAATGTATGACGTTCGTTGCGGTAATCGCATCACTTGAGAAAGGCTGGACCGATTTGTCATTTTTGGTTTTATGTTCATAGTCTACCGAATTGTTTTTATAAGAAGAAAAATAGGGAATGTTACTCAAAAACTTGGGGAAGTTGCTCGTAAAATTGGAAATGTTGCTCGAAAAATTGGGAAATTCAGGAAAAAATTAAAGTGCTTTCTCGCACGGGTGAAACGCAGGGCGCAGCTAGTCTAAAATAAAGAACAACTGTACCCTAGTGCTACTTGCGCCAACGTGAAATCGAAGTTAGCAACTTGATCTTTTGAATTAAAATTAACATCTAACCCGTGGTTAAACCCTGTTTTCACGTTTGCGCAAGTGGGCCTTAGTGTATAACATATTATTATTAGGTATATCAACCTATTGTGTAGTGTGTGGCAAAGGTCTCCTTAGGTGTATAACATATATTGCAGAATATTTTACCTTCAACTGGAGCAGGAGCTGCTACTTCAGGAGCAGGAGCTAAAAAAATATTTGTGTTAACTTTTTCATTTTAATGTCAACTACATTATTTTAATGAGAGAATTTTTTAAGTAATACTAAAGATACCACAAAGCAGGATACGTTCTGCTGAAATCCAGTCGTGAACATCCATGTCCTTAAAAAATTACAAAATAAATATTAAGTTCGCCCATACATATCAAGTAATGCTAGTTTACCTGGAGGAGCTTCGGCGGGTGGTGGAGCGGGGGCGGCAGCGGGAGGAGCCTCCGCAGGTGGCGCCGCGGGCGCGCCTTCTGCGGGTGTCGCGGCGGGGGCTGCCGGCGCGCCTTCCGCTGGAGGTGCCGCGGGGGCTCCTATAAGTTGTCAAAGTATAGTCACTAAATCGGTGAATTATCAAAAACTTAGAACTACGAATAAAGTTTGATGTACATCAGTAGTCGTGAAAGTATTTTAATTTCGAAAGTATTTCAAAGCTACTACGTACCTACCAAAACGTTTAAAAGTAGTTAGAAAGTGATGTTAAATGCCGTTTACCTTCTGCTGCTGGAGCTGCAGGCGCCCCTTCTGCTGGTGGTGCCGCAGGAGCGCCTTCCGCTGGAGGTGCTGCCGGAGCGCCCTCTGCTGGTGGCGCCGCGACGTCAGTGGGTGGCGCCGCACCGTCAGCGGGCGGAGCCGCGGGTGCGCCCTCTGCTGGTGGCGCACCTTCTGCTGGTGGCGCCCCTTCTGCTGCTGGCGTCTGTGGTTCTCCCTCCTATACATACACACTATTTTTATATTCATAACTATCACGATGGTGTCACGTTGATGTATTAGCAGCGTCCGAAACTGATTAGACAGCAAAAGATTAACAAGCTTATGGGCAAGATCACTTGTATCGAGGAATCGTAGTGGAAGCCGATAGATTCTTTTGTGAAGGTTGCATAAGCTATGTGCAAGGTATTGAAGATTTTATGAGAAACTGCTGAAAATTGGTGGGACAATGAAAAAACCTTGATGGTGAATGCTGTTATCGTTATGTGCATAAATAGTTTATGAGCTTGATGAATTATTCTGTTAGAAGTACTTTTATGGAATAACGTCTTGTTAACATTATATCATTGCTAATTAACGACTATTATGTTTTTTCTGTTAAGTTTCAGTGTATCTTTTCATTCGTGTCACTTTTAGTGCAAAAAAGGCAGCACTAACGATCTTTCTTAGTAAATGTCGCAGATTTTGTATTTCGGACTTAGATCGAACTCATTTCACTAGAGATTATTTAGAACTTTTACAAATACGTTGAAAAATGGGGGTGAACTTCGCCCAGCAGACACTAACGGCTTGAATAATAATAATAATAATAATAATAATAATAAATATGTTAAATTTTTTGATTGAATCTAAGAGAAATTGGATTGCTGCTGAATATTCACGAAACAAGCAGACTTTCCCATTTATTTAAAAAGATAAAACCAGGTAGGCGCATTCGCGTAATCAACTCAACCAGATTAATAGCAGCCTCAGTGTATGTCAAAATAATTAATAATTGAGGCATGAAAAAGGTTATTGCAACAATGATGAATTATGGAAAGCTGGAGTAAATTCAATATATTATGTTGTCGAGCCGCGTTAAGGCCAAATTAATTTCATTAATAAAGCCAAGCATTGTAGCCAGTGAAATTACTGGGCATATGAGACTTAATATCTGATGTCTCGGAGTGATGAGCGCAATGCTTTTTATGGTATTTAAAATTCTGGATAGCACTGTAATTGTTATGGGTAGACGTAGCGCTTACCATCAGGCGAACGATTTGCTCGTCTCATAGTCAGTACCATAAAAAAGCCTAAATTAATACATTAAACCAAAGCAATCAACTTAGTAAAGCTTTCAGTAATTTATTTACAGTCTGTATTGATAAAGATGAAAATTTACATAATTTTGTCAGTAAGCTTCATGAATTGCAGGAAATGAGTTTTATTTTTAGCAAAGAAGCTTATTTTGTAGCTTTTGCTCAGACTTACCGGTGAATATGATCAGCGACTAAGATGGAAAGAGCACTTTTGTAGATTCATAATCTTGAATTATTTGTTAAATGAAGAAATAATTTATCTTTTGCCTTTTACCGTCTAAAAAATTACCTACACATAATTTATCGAGAAAGATAGAATACGTAGTGATCGTTACTTGGCAATAATTGTGAATTTACCTATATTAACCATCTTATTTTAAGCTACATTTATTTCGTTAGTACTTCTTTGATTACGAAGGTAGGTATCAGCTAACTATCAAATTAATCCATTAGCATTAGCCATTAGCAATTAGCTCTCTTAGGACTTGAGCTTGGCAACACAAGTTAGAGCTGTAGAGCATCATAACTCAAATAGTATTCGCAGCTGTTTATTCTCTTCAAATAATACGGCAGTTTTTCGCATGTCACTCTACATAATTCGATACAAGTTAAATCTAATATAGCACGATTGCTTAGATTTATCATGCCACGTTTTTTTCTCTCCTGTGGTTATTTGATATATTCTGATTTGGCGTAATTTTATACCACGTTTTTTATTAAGTCACGTTCTTGTTTGTCTGTGGAATCTTGCAACTCAAATTTGAGCATTTCCCGATTAGCTATCCGGATAAAACTTTCAAGGTTGCTCACAATTTGATGACAATGTATTCTAAATCCATTTATTAGCATGCAACGCCGGCCTAACCTCAAAAGGCGCATAAACCGAGGTTTTTAGAATTTGTTTTTATCTGTCACTTTCTTGTTTTACTCGTATTCTATGTATCAAAAATGGGAGAAAGCACTGGCCCTCAAAACACAGCGAAGAACCAGAGGCTTCAAATTGATTTGGACTAACTTATTACGAAGATACGAAGTAGAGAGTAATTCAACCGATGCCCACCAGATATAAGTATTTGCAGTGCGCTTTGCGTAGATTAATAAATCGAGAGTGAACAGGTATCTTCTAGGTAAGCGTGTTACATCTTAGACCACATCATCACTTCCCATCAAGTGAGATAGTGGTCAAACGCAAGCCTATTATAACCAGTAAAAAAAATAATTGTAGATTGTATAATCAAGCACGTGGTTTTACCATTACCTATCCACTTAATACACAATATATTAACGTTCCCTTCATAAACTTGGCAAGGTTGGTTGGATCTCGGTAGAACGGGCTTAATGTGCCAAACAAACGATATTTTCAATAGGCCCGGATGATAGGGATTATGTGAGCTCAATCTGAATGCGTACGAGAGTATACATTGTTCTAAAGCCTCAATATATTGCGGTGGGGTAATGTAGGTAAAAATAAGGCCGATAAATAGGCCGCCGTGTTGGATCAGCAATTTTTCATGCTGAAAATATTGGACCGAATAACGAAAATGGCAAACGTTTGGTTTTTTTTATTATTTATGAAGGATATAACGTTTTCAATAAAAAAATAATTATCACTGTTATTTGCTAACAGCAAAACTCAATTAAAAACCCCAAACTAATTGATTTGTATATTCAGAATATTATTAATTATCAGAAATACTATATTAATAATTGTATTGCTTTTAAATGATTATATTCATTTCAAGAAGTTAATTCAATTATAATCTTTTTCCGTGTGAAATTTGTGTAACGTAACTTTGTAATTTGTGTGTAATGCTGAGACACAAATATACAATATACGGGTATGGTTTCTATTACATTATTAATACATTTTTACGAAATCTTCCACTAATGTAATAGAAACCAGTACAATCACTTAATTTGTCAATGCCTAATTTTACCAACAATAAGTTCTAAAATATTACCGACAAATTGTAGTGCACTACAGTGCCAATTCAGGACAAACTTTATTTTCATACATTTAACATGCTGGTGAAATCAGGCAAAGGACAAATAGGTATATCTAAGGTTGGTATGGTACTACTTGGGAAACAGGAAACATAAGGACAAGGGTACTAAATGAGGTCTACAACATATAAAATAGTACAGAAAATTATTTTATTTTTTACCTTACAAAAAACATTATTTAATAAATAAATATTATAAAATTATGTTGACATGTTCAAAATGGTTGGTCGATAAAATACATATGGAGGAACAACTTGGCTGATGGAACCAGAGCTGGGGTGCTCGGTAGCCATGTAGGGCAGGTACATAACATGTTCACATAAAGTTAATAACAATTGTCAGATGGTACAGGTCTTATAGTTTAAGGGGGGGATTAATACTTCATGCCTCAACCTCCTCCTCTTTTACCTTCTGATCTCCGGGCTTGCCCTTGGACCAGTCCGGCTTTTTCTGTAAACACAAAAAGAACATATTAATCAAGAGAATATAGAGCCGTCTGCGTATCTCAGCTATACAATGGATACGCGGACGACAATGACTGTGGAAACATTCTAAAGCATTTATAAAATATAATAAGTGGCGAAAATATCGAGAGCAAATAGTGTGATAGTTGTCGCGCTATTTGTCTCTAGCAGTCTCAAGTGCTTCTCTATCTTAAAAACCAAACATCTTCATTTACTAAACTACTGAGAAATCAATCATTTTCTAACTTTATTTCGGTATGAATATTTCAATGATGCGTAAAAGTAGTTTCTCGACCGAAGCAGTAAACATTCACCCATACATGTATATTGAAAAGTCATACAAAAAGCGCTGAAAAAAAGATAAGCGAGCAAAAATTTTAAAATCATAAATATAAACGACCTAAAAACTGATTTGTATATGTACAGAAGTGTAAAAATATGAGAGTGTGGACGAACGATAACTCATGTGACTTTGGATCCGACGCCGCGCTGTTTGCAATCGAGCTCGGCCCTTAGGTAATAGTACTAAAGTATGTGCTGATTTCCGTACTTGGTATGAAAAGGGTGAAGGAAAACGTCGTGAAGAAACCCGCATGTCCAAGAACCACAATTTCGAGCACAATATGACATTCACCAAGCCGCATACTCTTTCTGCCCTGAGAGAAAACCCGTGCTCCAGAAGTGAAAACGTAATGGGCTTATGATGGTGATAATGTAAGATGATGGAAGTGTGGAAAACACACCTGAAGCAACTTATACGCCATCAAAAAACCGAAACTTTTCACAAGAAAGTTAACCAAATATATTTCAATATCGTTTCTTATTGAAACAGCAGTTCAAAAATGTTTATGTTTAATGGAAAATAACTAACAACAGTTACTTCAAAACACATCAGTGTTGCATGATTTCAACAAAATGAGTGCGCTGGTGTAATGTAAAAGTGACAGCAAACCTAGCGTAACTAATGACAGTATTTGTCCTGCTAAATAGAAAATAAAAACACAGCCAGTCTAATTTGACTCGCAAGCTGTGCCGAAAATTGAACATGCTGCGTGACTAATGAAAACGGTATTCGTATCTACAATTTATTCTAGTTACCTTTCCACCAGCACCACCCTGTGAACCATTATACTTTTATAACAACATTTTAACTAATTTGACTATTTTTAAAGAAATATTCTAGTTAACTATTACTAATTAATACTAAAGGATGTCGGTCTGTTCTCGTTAACCTAACGCTGGTGTAGTGCTCTTATTTGTGTCGTGAATCGTGAGTAAGTGAATGTCAGAGTTACATTGTTTTATGTACATTTGTTAGAAAAAGCCTATCATCTCTTATCGGTTTATAAAATCTCAGAATGATTGGAAAATGTTAGTAACTGACAAATTAATTAAAAATTGGTATAGCTTTGAGCCCTATTTTTAAAGGGATTTGCAAAGCATTGCAAGGGTAAGCTTTAATGCTGGAATAAACTCAGCAATTGAATAAATTTTGATGCGAAAGCCTTGGGGCAGGGTTTCAATTAATGTATTAACATGTTCACAAAACCACAAGGGCGCAAAATGGAGAAGCTTTGTATATGACGCGAAACCCAAGTTTTTCTCACCTCGTAAAGTTTTGAGTTTAGGGTCTTTAATGGAACTCAAAACAACGATCGTAGAAAGGAAGAGTTTATTAAAATTTAAATTAAAAAATATAAATGTGTCATCGGTTGTGCGATAGAAGATGTAAGGAATTGTTTGTAAGTATGAGTCTACTTCTTTCCGATGGCCCAGTCAGCCTTCTCCGCTTTCTTGGCCTGTTGGAACATGAGCAACTTGAAGTTAGCATGCTGACGTAGATAATGTATGTTGGTAAGTACTCTAGTTTCGAAAGATAAGATGGAAAGTGAATAAGAGTAGTACAAAAAACTAGCTGTTGGTTTCTTTATATTCCTTAGACCTCTGTCACAAAAAGGTAAGTAAGTAGTTAGAAAATATGTAAGTGGTTTAATTAATACATATTATGTAGAGTTTACGAATGTTTTATAATTTTACTTTTATATTGTTAAAAAGGCCAATTTTGTGAGTAAGTTTCAGAGTAATTTTAATAAGGTTAAGATTAAAAGAGAGAAAAGAGAGATTGGTCTAGGAACTTAGAAGAGAAAAAGTAGAGTACATATGTTAGGTAGCGTCTGTTTGCGCGTGTACCTTAATGATGTACTTAACGAAAGTTCTCCTATTTTTCTCCTACAACCTTAATATCTAGAACATAAATCCTAGTTATATTCTATGTATATTTCTAGCTAAAAATATTGAAAACGAGCATTTTACCTCTTTGTCTTCTTCTTCAAGGGTGAATTCCTTCTTTTTCACAACCTTCAATTGGTTACGGAAGTTGAATTCGGCGGCCTTCTTCTGGAGCTTGGCGAATTTGTTCTCGTATTTGGACACCTTCTTTAGCGTAGGTTTGACGCTGAAAAGTAAATGCATGAAAGTAAAGCCAAAGCATTCTGTTTATCGTCAGTAAACTAGGAACAATAGAAACCGGTCCTACTGTTATTATGAAAGAATAATAATTTTCAGGCTCCGTGAATTCGTTTAAAGGAAATTGAAGTAGTTTGTAAATTCCATTTTTATATACACGTATTATTGTTAACAGCTTTTGTTGCAATAGCTTGAGAACAGAATCATATTTGCAAAGCCGCAGTTCGTTTAACAACACATTGCAATTTGCGCGAAGTAGCTTGCATTTTGCACAGTAAATTTTTTTTACAAAGCTGTCTATTAAAAACATCCCCAAAAATTTCCCCATAGGTTGGACAAAACCATTTAACTACATATACATGGATGTCGTTGGATAAAACCTTTTTTATTTAAATTAAAACTTAATAATCGCTAAAAACGATGGAAAATTGCGTTGCTTTTTCAGTCTAAGTAGAGAGAGGCTAGCTTTTACCGAGTCTTTTGTTATTCATAGTATTTCATATATAATATCTCGGTACAACGGGCGTATTCAAGACGAATTTCGGGGGAAGAAATATTATCATAATACGTCTAAAAATATCCCGGAGGGTTTACTTCGAAGCATTGCAGAAATTGATTACTTATATTTTATAATAAAAAACTGTTTTTTTACGCTCTATTCATTTCGTAGCCAACAAATGTTGTATTTACGGCCTGAACTGTATGTTCCTTGCTACGCCCAATGCTTGGTACAGGGTGGCTGTGTAGCACAACAAAGGGTGAAGTGCAGTGCCGCGGCCTCTCGACTGCCAAGCTCGAATATCATTATACTGCGCAGTAATAGTATTCTAGGACACATCCTGCGGTGCCCACTTGAAGGCAAGCGAAAAGTGTTGCTCGGGTAGACCAACATTTTGAAAATGTTCAAATGGTTTGAATATTGTGGTGTACGTCTTAGCGACTCAGAGACATTTCTATAAAATCTGATAATTATTAACCTAGATCTTAGGCACGTGGTTATGGGCGTAGTTTAATAGTTTGAGGCCTTAGATACGGAGAATACTTTATACTATTATTATTACTTTATACGATATAATTAATATTATACGATACTTACAATTTGCCCCTAAGGTCGTTGACTTGAGAGTTCAGGTCGGAGATCTGGCAAAATAGAATAAAATTAAACAACCTGTCTTAGCGTAATGGAAAAAAAGAACTTTTTGAAATGAAATGATAACAACTTCTACGAAATACAGAAAGTAAAGTATTCCAAGGATAGCAACACAGAAAGAAAATCAATGGAAAACTACACTTTACTAAGATAATTAGGAAAGTATTTAGAGATATTAATTTAAGGATAGAAACATTTAATTTTAATAATAAATAAATAAATAAGTATAGAATACAAATTCTGTTGCATAATAATATGGATTTTATAAAGATAGTAGTATAGGAACGAGGAAAATGTTGGTGTTTTAATCGTACTCGAAAAAATCCAAAGTATTTTCCTCGAGAGGTAAACATTTCACAAGTTTGCGGATGTGTTCTTAGTTCTGATATGAACAATCTCGACACTCTCAGTCGTGATAGACCAAACTTGTGCAATGCAGGTAAATGGAAGTTGGTCAACATCATGCAAAATGTTTCGAAGAAATTCACATACAAACGTCACAAGATCTGGAAAACAGAACACTCGTTTAGCATTTACACGCAATAAAAGAAATTTAAAACAATTAGTGTAACCAGAAAAGCACAGAACAAGATATAGAGCTGAGCGAAGATTAGGCAGTGTTATTTGCGAGCTTGAAGAACAGGTTTATTTTTCTGTAGTCTGTAAGTATTCATTGAGAAAGATTGAAGATCTGTCCCGTACCCTATGATACTGTGGCCTCCTTATCTTTAGCCTGTGCTCTTTGCCTACGGATCCTCGACGTACTCTGACCTTATTATTCTCTAGTTCGTGCACATCTACTTATCGTGCCGCGCATTGGTAGCTGGTCGTCGGCAGCCCCTGTGTTCTCGACATCATATATTATACACTATTCACAAGATATTCACAACATATGTAGTGCAGTATTATACATGTGCAAGGAAAACGAGCACCGGCATTATTAACGCACTCCTCAGTCGCTGCGATCGAATCATGCGCTACATCAACTCAGTGCATCTCCACAAGTCATCCAGTGATCGAAGTTGTAGCTTATTGAGCGCTGTTGGTACTTAATTATCTATATGAAGTATTCGGATAAACAATTAAACACTATTCTCTACAAATACATTGGCTGTGAGAGTACCACGTTGCATTTATGTGTATCATGGAATGACGGTGCAAAATCGATCAAGAATCTTGCAAATGTGGTAGATATAGATATGTAGGTTATGTGTATGTCTTGGACTCGCAAGTGAGCATAGTATACTCCACAGTGTGTCTCTGGTAAGTGATGCAAATGTATACCGAGCGACCGAGAACGCCGCGGACTCGGACACAGGGAAGGAATGGGCAACATCGACCAGAGCATGGCACTTTCTATATAACCACTCGGTGTCCATACGGGTTTTGCAAAAAGGTTCATGGGGTATCTCAGCAATCGAAAACGCAAACATATCGCGCGGTATATAACGGCACATACATGAAAGTTGGAGATTTGGAACAAGAAGTTTCACTTACACTATGCACTTGCGTGTGCCAATAGAGGAACCTGTGCAGCGTTCCAATTACAGCTCAACGGCTACAGTGAATGTTATGAAAAAGAGAAAATTCAGTAAGGCCACTTAGCTCGCCACCACACATGAAGCGTCACACTGGCGGATGCAGCGATTATTGTTCGATTATTTTAATTTTTAACACACTGTTTTTAAGTTTGTATTAAAGTGCCATACTATATCAGGGTTGAATTAATAGGGACTTGGAAGCGTCGATGGTTATGGTTTAAACTGTACAGGCATGCAACAGGCAAAGCAGAGAAGTGAAAGTGAAGGGACGGCGCCCGCGCATGCGACCACGCCTCAGGGCGGGCGCAACAAGCGCGGGCGTGTCACATTCAGAAGGCGTGAAAAAAGTGAAGACGAAGCGATGATGAGATGGAGCCGACGAGATGTCGATGAGAGTTACGCAAGCATGAGCACGTAAGTGGTGTGTTATGTTCGCGATGGCGCGATAGCGGTTACTGTCGTTAGTGTAGTTAATAGTGTAAGCTCCATGTCGGATGACGCGCCCTCGATCGATTTTGCACCGCTCGCCGCGTGCGCGCCCGCACTTCTACTTCACGCACACACGCGCTCTACAATACAACACTAACGAAACGACTCTCCGCGTTATTTACAATTCAACAACAAACAACCGAAAACTTACAAAGCGTTACAATGTGGAAACACGTATTGTCACACGCGCACGTCTGTTACATAATATTCGATGATTGTGGTATTCACAATGGTTATAAAGTATTGGTCAATACCTCAAAATCTCTTTTCCTGACTTCATGTTCCAAATCCCACTTCTGGCCCTCACACACATACATGCGGTCATAATACTCCTGTATTATTCTCTTGAGCATTGCTAAAGAAAAAGGAAAGACAGATTATTGAGCCAGCAGAATGAGCATGGGCATCGTGTGAGTAACCTGCGTCTGTCGACGGAGCCACGTGTGCATGTGTGCTGTGAGCCGTACAACTAGTCATTTTGTAGTAACAACTAAATCAGAGTCAAATCAGAATGCATTCCCAATCCTATAATGCAGTTTACCTCCATTTTCCTAATTTCGATTGCTCGTTCTAGTTCATATTTATCCCCCTCAAGGCTGTATATCCTGTGCCAGTACATTTGACATACGGTCTGCAGTTCCGCTAAAGAAAAACAATCACATTTTAAGGTTACGGTCGATTGACATCGACGCATCATCGAGCGTCGATCGTCGAACGTCGAGCGTCGAGCGTCACGGAAACGTGTGGTGTGTTCGTGTGGTCGCGACGGGATCGCGACTGGCGGCGGAATCCAAGCGGAAGCGAAGCTACGTTTTAAATGGGTAAAAATGGTCAATTACTTTTCATAAAGTCTATGTTATGATCGATTTGAACTCGATGAATTATCTACAGTATCAAACTTCGGAGTCGCTACAACGGGTCGTTGTTATTTTAGCGCTTTTACATTTTACTGGTTATCCACACTGTTAAGGTAGGTTTATATATTTTCAGCTCCGTAATTCGAACATGTATTTGCTGCGAAAACAAAACAATATTTTTAATCTAGTCACAAATTGCGCATGAACTACTCAAACGAGAGCGTGATATGCGCCCAAAGCGGATGTCAGACCTCGAGCGCTTTCCGGGCCACCTCCATCTCGTGATCGTACTTCTCCTCCTCCAACTGGATGATACGCTGGTGATAACCGGTAACGATGCTCGTGAGAGCCGCTACAACATTAATAACAGTTACTCGCGCGTTCGCACGTCTCGTCTCACGCTCCGACGCCCCACCCTAACATCTCTAACATCCCTAGCCTGGGCTTGCGGCTGCGCCTGCGCTGCGGTGGCTACGCATCATAGACGGACAGAAGCTAAGAGGTGAGTCTCGGAAAGTTTAGATATTAGAAAAATAGAAGGTAGTAAGTATTCGCAAGTAAACTCGACGACTTCACATGGAGCTTGGAAAATTAACGCATTAGAAAGACAAGAGCTCAGGTCGGGACGAGCCCCGCGGCCCGCACATCAACGTTTAGCGTTTAATCTGTTAACCAGACGAAGTAGAGACAACACGGCACTTGGACATATCACAGGAAAGTTATTAAGATAAAGATACAAGAATATTAAGTTGTGTGAGTTTTTGAACAAGAGTTGCTCCATTGCAGCTCATCTCACTACCTCCATATCTTTCCTTTTAACGACGTACTCCAGATCGAACTTTTGGTCTTCGAGCTGGGTGATGCGTTCGTGGTAACTTGTGCAAACCCTCCTAAGATCATCTGTATAATGCGACATAAGACAATTGTACATGGGTAGCCAGTGTATCAACACAATATAACATGATCATGGGTATGTAAAAACCGGTTTGTGAAGTGTAACACAAAAACAATATTTATAACAATCAAAAATCCTAGCGCTCTGCTATGGATCTAGAACTAAATTAACTTGGATGTATTTCAAGAGATCAGCGTGATATAAAAGGAGTGATATATACCTTCGTTTGCATCGTCAATGTTCTTGGGTTTACCACATCTCTCCTCGATGATGCGCCTCCTCTCGGCGGCTTTGCGTTCCTGTTCCTTCTTCAGCTCCTCGGCGGCCTTCTTACGCAACAGCAACTGTACGAGACATCATATTTTGCAACTACCACCAGAATTGACCATTTAAACTAATGGATTGAAGTTCTGTCTTTAAACTAATAGATTGAAGTAGGCTCTTAAATAAAAGTCGAAGTATAACATTTAATAACGAATTTATAAAATTATTTTTATTTAAGTTTTCCTATATTTAAGTAGCGTTTCAAGCTATTACTCAATCAATCAAGCTATGTAGTCACAAGTGCCTTCAATAATTCGAGACATTTTACTTTGTAAAGAGCTGTTGGTCAAATAATATTTATGCCTAAATAAATATATTAAACATGTTCATAGATAAATTATTAGAGTCAAAGAGAAATTACTTACCCTAAGCTTCTTCTTCCTCTCCGGTGTCATGAAACCCTTCTTTGCCTTCTTGGCCTTGGAGGCTTCCTCCATGCGCTTGCGCACCTCAGCGCGCTTGCGGTCGATCTCGGCCTGTTTGGCCTTCTTCGCCTGGAGACATTCAATATTTGGTAATAGTGTGCCTATTGTATTTACTGTCTTGTGTAATTTGCGTATTATGAATGTGTGTTTTGTATGAGTGTATATAATGGCATGTGTGTAGTATGTGACAGTGTGTGTAAGCGTTTGGGTGTTAATGTTGTGTATGTGTGATTGTGTGCATTTAAGATGTAAGTTTGTGATTTAAGTGTAAAGTATGTATAACATGTTTTGTATGTGTTGCACACCCAAATAGGGTAGATTTTATAGGAACTAATTTATATGTATGTATGTAACACCCATCAAACCTACAATCTGGTAACAATAAATATTCATTTTATTTCATCTCATTTTATGTATTATCAATTTACACAAAAAAAAAATATGTTTACTTTGAACCTATATATACGAGCATTTTTTGCAATTAAATACTTGCTTTTGCAAGGGGGAATAAACCTGGATATTGGATTAATTAAAATCCAAGTTCCACAATTTTGCAACTGTTTTAGAAAATAAATTAAATTAAAGAATAATATGATTGCCAAGAGCGAGTGTGGCCCAGTGGGATCGCGCTGGCTCACCACTGACATTCTTAAGTTATGTGCGGATTTAACACTTGCTCTAAAAACAGAGTAAAGTAAAACATCGTAAGGAAACCGGTATGTCCAGGATAAATCTCAGAAATTCAAGGACATGTGACATCCTTATGATCATAATGCTTGCCAAAATGCTAATTTGAAGTGCTTCTTATTAAGATATAAAGAATAAATTCAACGGTTTCGTGTTTGTGTGAGATGTCGTCGCTGTTGTGTTGTTGTTACTTTACCTCCTCGAGACGCTTCCTCTGAAAAAGAGAAAAACATACATTAGTTTATTGTTAGATATTGATGTCGTATGTAGTAAGTTAATATCTTAAAGTGTGCGATTACCAAATAAATGTTCAAATAAAAAATATACTAAAATAAAATATGTTTTTATATTTTATAATTTTTTTAATATTTTTTCCTTTCTCTGATCTTTGATTTCAATCTTTTGTGAGTCACACAGTATACAAAAACATTCAGTAATGCAGTTAGCACAACGTGTTTTCAATAATATGCCAAAGCATATAATAATATCATTAGAACCTTCTAGCATATTTTGAAATGTTGGCGCTCGTCATAAAATCTTATATTTTAGGTACATCTTTCAAATATTTTATTATAACGTCAAAAGTTTTGACGTTATGATTGCAACTCAAACTATGACTATAAATAAATTGATAATTTCGTTGAAACAAAATAGCTGTAACGAGTATTTTTAAAATAGAAAAGAATTTGGTATCCACACATCTCAAAGAAACGAACGAGCGAAACAAATGAAACTAACGTAGTGAAAAGTAAAACTTATCCAACGTTAAATAAAAGTAGCATCTAACGTTTGAAGTTTCCATTTGTTTGACTCGCTGCGCCATTTAGCTAGCTTTATCATGTTTATTTGCTGTGTTCATGTTATGTGCAAGTGCTCTTTAGTGTGCTGAGAATTAAGTTGAGTGCTGAGTAAATTCGCTAGCTTTTGTGTTCGGTAGCTCATTCTAAGCCTTAGTGCGGGTAGGTCAGATTTGAAGGTACTAGTTTAAAATGTCATTAAAATTATTTAGAAACAGAAATCTTTGTTCATTTGCGATAATTTATCTTTACTGTATGATCCTGAAAACTTAAAAAGATATCGGTAAAGGACGCTATATCATCGTAACGAATGACTTGTAAAAAAACTAATTGATCATAATGTTATAAAACTTATTAAATCAATAATCTAATCTTCTAGTGATTTCTTGTGATTTATAAAATGCAATTCCAATGTTATATTTAAATTGTAACATTATGTTTTATATGTTAATAAGTAAATAAAAATGGTATAAGGTAGGTAATCCTCACCCGGAGAACGCCATTTAAACGAAATACCTTCAAAACCGACACTATTTTATAGCCTAGTAAATCGTTGACATTAGAAGCTATAGCTTAATATTATAATATGTGTAGTTAGATAACCCTGTGCAATTTGCTAAGTTGTGTGCTTTCTTAATGCCGTCATATAATTATATAAATTTGATAATGAAATATAAGTTTTACTGTGCTCGAAAAGCGATATTATTCATATATAGATATGCAATTGCTAAGTTTCAGTTACGTTATAAAAATTAGTTACATACATAAATTGATAAATAACAAAAAATTTAATGATAAATAACCGTGACGTCGACTTACGACCTATAAATCTATAAATAATGCTGTAACAAAAATGTTTCTATAATATTCATAATAATGTTTTCTATGAGTCCTATAACATCAACAATAAAAATAATTAAATTGTATTTATCAGAGCCAATGTCTTCTCTTAATTTTTTAACTTTTAACATCAAAAGTTTTAGGTTTAACATTTTAAAAACTTACTAAAATAAACGTTGTTTCTGACTATAGTTAAAAATATACAGATAGTAAAATATAAACAACCAGTAAAAACGTTCTTGCTTTTGTAGTCATACTTCTTGTATCCAAAATAAATATAAATAGTGTGATAGTGTGTTCTAGCTCATAAAAATGAGTATAATAATATGTGTGTAGTGAAAGCTAGTTAGTGAAGCAAAAAATTACCTTAGTCTCGAGGAGATATAGCATTCAATACTATATTGTTGAATCCAGAAGAGCATCGTTCCAAAGCAGCCATCCAGAAGAAAGGTATTTGCAGGTAGCAGGGAATATAAGATGAAACAGAAAAAAATACATATTAATAAATTATTTTAGTTTTGATGTCGGCACCATACTTTAGATGACACAATCGTAATTCATTTTTATAAAGTGGAATAAGATAATTTTTGTAAATAGTTAAAGTAGAGTAGAGTAAGAGAATTGCTAAATAAGTTGAGATAGACAGCGTAAGAATAAAAAACAGAGGGATAAAGTAAGATATATTTATTATGTTTTCTAAGACATTGATTATTGACTGTACACACAATTATACGTTCTTTGCTCTTTTTAGTAATGTTTAAGTTATATTATACTTACTAGAACTTCAACACTTATATTACCGTTCGTGATTTTCACTGGAAAGTTTATAATATCAATAGATTATTTAATGATTGTAAAAAGGCGATATCTTACCTTACTTCATCATCCGCCATTTTGTCTGTGTTGGATTAGTTGTCCTGGAAAGAAAATTAATCTATTAGGTTTTGAGTTTAAACAGAAACAAACTCCAAGTTTTTTACTTGGCGACAATATTCTGGTAGCAGTCTCTACGTGAAAAATTAGATAACTGTTCCTAATTGTATCTATCTAATCGACACGTTTACGCCTTATTTTGAAATTCATCATCGTCATCTCATTTGCGCCTACTGTAGGCTACTACGTATAATATAATTAATTTTTGTTACGTGTCAGTGTCTTTCAGATCTTATCTACTATTTTGTCTATATTTTCGACCTAATTAATTTTATAGCCATCTAATTTTTATTTGATTGACAGATAACATCAGAACATTTATTAATTTGGCGCCGACATTGCTGTACGCTCTTTCATTGTTCAAATTAATTAAATAAATGTGTCAGCAGCCAATCTATCATGTCCTGTTCATTACCTGAGGCTACAAATGCATCGAATAACTTATCACCGACATCAACTATATAAACAAAGCGTATTTGGCCGCTGTAATAAGAAACTTCATTATTTAACACAGTTTGGACACATGCCAATATCCAAGGTGTGGAGCGCTGACACTTGATACTAAAAAATCGGTATTCTTCGGCGGTATTTTAATATTAATATCAAATATTGTTCCTTGTCCTTCTAAGTAATTTCAAATATTATTAATTGGGGCGTTATAAAAATCCAATTGAAACCTGAAATTGGGTCATGAAAGTAAAACGGAAGCATAGTTAAAGTTTAGCATTCATGTAATAAAGTAGTCGACGTAGTGAAATTCCACAATTAGTTTCGGGTGCGTTCGTGAACGCTCGGGCGGGCTCGGCCGGTGCGCGCGCGCCTGAAATAGGTCGGCGGGTAAGCTCACGCATCCTAATTTGGTCGCGCGGACGCGCTTACGCTTACTCGGGTTTCGGACGTGTGGTAAATCACACCATACCACACACATCAAACTGGTAACCGGATATCTTTAAAATTATTCGTATTTATGAAGATGAAAAAAATCGCATATCTTAGATTCATTAACATTGTTCACAATAAAAATGTTATAAAAAAATATTAAAATAACTCAAAACAAACTATCTCTCCATTAGTAATATGCATAAATAATATTTTTAATTCATATAGTCGTCGAATATTGTAAGAAGAAAATATTAAGTAGTATCTATATAGTAACTATAACACGTGTAAAAGACATAAACGCGCGCGACAGTATCTTTGCAAATAAAAAAAAAACAAATGTAGTACCCCATTAGAATTAGTTAGATATAATCGATATAGTTAGAGCTTCGATTCAATGTCTATGTCAATCACTCTATAGGAGACATCATTAATCTTCCTACTAATGACGTCATTCAGGTCATACCTACATCGAGATAGCTTCGGAAGAGAAATGACTGCACTAATGCCTGTGCACGGACGGACACATTATTTTAACGCAAGCTCGCGAGTTTCACCACACAGTACACCGAAACCGATGCATCACGGCGCTTTCTTACACCACGACATTGATAAATCACTTCACTGAACAACTCTGGGCACTTTCCGAGGATATTTTGTTAGTAAAATTTATTTTAACAGCACTTTAACTCACCTACGTAAAGAAAAAGAAGATGGCCCTACAGATGGTTCAGCCAACACGAGTCACAGCTGCTGACTGGCGCGCGGCGGGCGGTAAGGCGCGGCGGGCGTTGCGTAGGCGCCGCCCGCCCGGCCCGCGCCCCCGCCCGCCCAGCGAAGCTCGCGTTCCCCCCGCGTGCCTCCACGCGGTCAGTCCAGACATTTTTAGAGCAGTGTCGTTTTGACACCAACACCGAAATAACATCTGGTTTAAGCTCCAGTTTGAAACATCTCAGATGCCTCGTAAAACGTCCGAGCGATATCGCCAAGCGTGTGCAATTCATAAACAATTTTGAAGGTGTTATGGCGTGTTTAGCGGACTTTGACTACCCTTGGTTTAGCAGCATATTTATTGATTTAACATAATCAATGAGGTGTCATTATCTATAATGTTCCAAGCATAATCTAGGATAAATAAAGGAAATCCATGACACGTCTTAAAACTTAAAACAATTGAAACAATTTCAGAGCACAAAACAGAAGCGAAATAATATATGCATGACATATTAAAGCTGCAACTTTGCTAATCTGGGCTATTTGTAGGATGCAGCAACTATGTCGAGACGTTGAGAGTAGGAGCACTAAGTACAACGAGAGCTTGGAAACTTACACTTTATACCAAGTTAGGAAACCACTAACTACTTGGCAATCAACATCAACTTGTTCATTGGTCTCAAAATAATTACTGATACTGCAGATTTTAGTTCAGAGCTCAGTTTCTTCACTGTGATATTGGTTAAGATTCGTCAAATTTTGAGGGTGTAGAGAGAGAGAGAGATTATAGAAATACACAGATATAATGTAGGAGGACAAAGCGAGAGAGAGGGGGGGGAATAAGGGTTAATATTATAGTAATATTCACCAGGCATGTCTAATGCGTCAGGATATTTTCGTTTGGATTTTTGGGCAAATGGTAAATCTGCAGAAATTACTATTCGAATTATAATATACTGGCATTTAATAAAGGGATATTCAACTGTAATTTGATATGTCATTTGCAAGAATGCGAGAAACATCGGGATCAAAAGACGAATCAATCAGCAAACTGCTGAAAACATCCCTACAACGAAGGTTAAACATCCCTCTCGCAGCTCCAGTTTGATTACAGTTTAATTAAGTTTCAGCTCGAACGCTGTTGAAAGCTCGCGTCTGCTCTGATTGTTGCACGCACGTACAGGTTATGGAATGTTTTTCGTTTTGAATTTGAATTTTGCCATTGTAACGAAAAACTTTTAGCTGGACAATCAAACATGTTAGCATTGTATTGTGTTTTTAACTCAAGGTCAAGGTTCAAGTAACTGCTTTTGAACGGTACTATAAAATAACTTTATAGCAATTTAATATTTAAAAAAATACTTCTAAGAACACATTTACGTTTGATGTGAACCAACACCGTCATAGAAATTGTAGGCAATTACTTAACGCCGCTGTTTCCGCTTAACGTACTGTCATGTTGAGTTGTAGACCTCCAAATAAAATAAAATACGCATCGCAGCCTTTTTTAGCTTCACGCAACTATGAGTTTTATAACTATTACCAACAAAGCTCAAACTCGTACTTCTTCCATGTTTCAAATTCGTTCTTCACCCTTCTCGTAAAAAGCAATTTCGATGCAATATCGACGCATTTCCGGTGCGAGGTCACAGTGGGTCCGCTGTAGATTCAGGGCGGGTGCAGCGTCACATAATAAATTCAAGCCGCCTACAAATAAATCGTTTTAAATGCTGTGATAAAAGTTAGACACAGAAGCTTTATCTACGTTATAAGGTTCGTGACATACTTCGTCTTATAATAAATGGCTTGTTACTTTAATCTTATCACGAGGCAGTGACACGGTATCAACTCTCGGAAAATGTGATCAATCAGCAGAGAAGCTTCGAAAGCCGAGTTTTGAGTTACATTATTACATTCCCCATTTCGGATTTGACTAAATGTTTAATTAAAGTCTCTGCATTACAGTACTACGAGCTCTATTATAACAATTTAATGATATAATAGAGCTCTAAAAATAAATAATAACAATAAATAATAATTAATAATTAATAATAATAATTTATTAAGTGTTTGTAAACAAGTTTTAGTGCATACCTGTAGATAAGTATAACTATGAACTTCTTCTAATGCCGCAAGATTTGCCACAACGATTCATCAAGGATAGGCTGTCTGGAAGAGATAGCTTTAAGCGAGAAGTCAGCTCATTGTGATACTTATTTTGTTAACCAATAAAGAGTTCATTTTAGCATTTAATGCTAGCAATGATTATTTAGTTATTTAGATTGAACCAATGCATTGGTAGTGCTAATTCCTTACGATAAAGTGTATGACGCAGAATTCTATAAAATAAAAATCGCTGTATATTTTTTTGCAACCCAGTTTCGAGAATTTCCTAATTCGGCCCTATAGATGTACATTCATACATACATACACGGCTATAAAATCTCAAAAGCAAGCCCACATTAATTATTAATAAAACAAATTCAAATTTATATAAATCAATTCAATTTTAACTACATATTTATAACATAACAAATTTTAGATTATAAAGAAAACAAAATTAGCTACACAAATAATCAACATCAACAGTGATACTAAAAGCAGATATTACGCTTTCTGTCTCTATTATTATACCTAGAGAATGGTTTCCGGCGCAGTCTGATTACAGACATATTTAACTTCTAGCAGTAACAGTTGCAGCGCAATGGGATCCATCCATCCTCTAATTGCTACAGACAGCCTTCAGCGCACTGAAACTGGAAACTAGTGCGCTACGAGTGATGAAAATAGCAATGCCGGATGCTGCTCACTATTTTAACTTAGAGCTAGAAAATTGACATAACCCTTCATAAAGTCTTATTACATTTTAATTAAAAGTAAAAGAGATTCGCAAAGCTAGTAATGAACAAATCAGAAATTGTAGTTTCTACTATATTTATTAAATTTAATTATATCTATATTTATTTAATTTATAATTTCACATTTCCTTTATATTTTGTTTGCACTACCTTATAAAATCTCCACAGTACACCGAGATTAAATGGAAGATAATGCTTACTAACATTAAGTTCGCCTATGTACCTACAAATTTGTTTGTGCATTAAAGAATTTTCTATCTTTATATTAAATACTAGCTGCGCCCCGCGGTTCAACCCGAGGTTTCCCGAGATAAAAAGTAGACTATGTATTATTCCAAGTCCTAAAGTACCTACATACTAAAATTCATTAAAATAGGTTCGGCAGTTTTTGCGTGAAAGAGTAACAAAAACCCATCCATACACACAAACTTTCGCGTTTATAATATTATTATATATTATATAGTAAGGACTTTGGTGTGTAATCGTTGGCGAGTGTTAGTGTTATCGTTTTTGCATCCAAAATATATTGAAACTGACTGACATAGGTCTATTACTAAATTATAGCGAATCGAGTCGTTCCTATCTGACATTCCAGATATATATAACTCGAAAGTCAAATATGCTCAAATTTGAACCGAAGCTGAAGTTTATAATAAACGCACGATACGTTATGCATAGTGAAAAATCCCTAGAATTATATATTGATTATATTGTTTATATTATTATATGAATTGTAAATACATAGTCTCTGAGGTATTTATAATATGGGCCTCTGATAATTTTACTTTTATGTACCCTTTATAAAATTATAATATTTTTATTATATCCCATTATATTTAAATAATGGGCATTAAATTTATTTTTCTATAGTAGATATATTATAACAATTAAAATAAAAATCCGATAAACTACAAGTCATGTCAAACAAATCCCGAGACCGCAACACAATACGCTATAAGCATATATGAATAAGCTGTCCGCGATTTCACAAAATATGAAATAGTTTTACATCATTAAAAGTTCATCGAACTGTTGCTAGGTGATTTCTCTACTGTTACTGCTCCTCGACTACTCGGCGTAACGAGACTAGTCATCGTTACTATGTCATACGTATTTTTGTGCTATAAAAATGATAAAAGTAATAAATATGTAGGTACATCCAAACTTTTACTAGTACAAAATTAGAAACTGCGACGACCATGGGGCTTAGGTAGATTGACCCCGCAAGCCCGTAAGACAAGCTTACTAGAAAATGAAAGAGATTAAAGGTAAACTGGCCTGAATAGTTTAAACAGAACTAAGGTATTCGGACCAACGTTAACCGCTTACTATCAGGCGGGCCGTCTGTTGGCTTGTCGACATTTTAAATTACAAAATAAGTTCTTTGTTGAATTTTTTTTTTTTCAAGACAAGCTTTAAACAAATTTGTAATTGGAACCGCGAGCTGATTAAAATGAGCCCAAACACTATTAGTTTACTATTCTCCGTCAAGGTTCTACTACCCATCTTCCGTCTCCATCATCAGATCAGCTGGTTGTCATCATAATATTGCATTGTCATCGGATTTTGACAAGTATGCAAATTTCTACTCCGTAGGAAAGAGGAAGTGGTTCTGATTCAACTTGCAAGATTTGGCCCAAACATTGCAAGTTAAATAAAAGCTTGTAAAAAACACTGAGGTATATAAATTTAAACCTTATTTCGTCATGAGCCCTTGTATATTCCGAAGGAAATTACGTGGCAAACGGTTACAAAGTACAAGTTATAGCAGCATAAAATCTCCACCTGCACACATGTTTACAATATGAAAATAATGTGTACGTCAACAGCGTCTATTTAAAAACAGATAGAGTAGTCAATAGCACCCGACTTGGCACCCATGAACCTTGGCATCCGATACTATTGTATTTTCTGTGGCGATATAAGCTGAAATATTTCCATTTATATTCTAACCTAGGTTTGTTATAAGCCGATCGGTAGGTACATTATGACATTTGAGTCAGTATTAGCAATTGGACAGAAAACTTCAATGTATTTCCGATATTTCACAACTTTGAGACCTTCAATTCTAGTTTTCTTATCCGAAAAGTTAGAACAATCCTGAAATGTAAAGATGAATTCTAGCAGAAGATTTACTCTAACAGTTTTGTTATCAGACAGTCAGACATCCATACTAATAAATGCGAAAGTAACTCTGTCTGCATGTTACCTTTTCATGCACAAACTGGACCGATCTTAATAAATTTTGGCACAGAGATAGATTTAGCTTGGAGTAGAATATTTGTCATGCATTCCACTCCCAAAAGTGATATACGCGGTTTCCGAGGGCTCGCATTATAACCAAACCCCACGAGTGCGAAGTCGCAGGCAGCAGCGAGTACAATACAATACAATACAATAACACTTTATTGCACACCAAATAACATATGTATACACAATAATAAAAAATAAAATAAGTCACAAAATACATCGTAGTTTTGACGTACAATAGGCGGCCTTATCGCTTGGAGCGATTTGTTACAGACAACCTTTGGATGGACAGAACAGGTATAAGATCTAATGCGTAATAATTATATACATAATGGTTCGACCGAATTCAAATAGAATAAAACAAATGTCAACTCCATCCACGTCTGATCCATCTCTCGAATAAAGGGGTATGCTGAAAATCAGCCTTGCGTGAGCTGTTAGGCTTGCGCAGCTCAGTGCTGAGCTTACCCCTGTTGCTGCTGTTTTTTGTATTTTTGTGCTGATAAATATATAGTGTATTAATCTAAACTCTATGTGTACAGTTTGGCAATAAATCATTTCTTTCTTTCGACTGTCTGTTCGCTTGGTACTCAATTAAGCGAGCATACAGACAGACGTGGATGGTTAAAGGTAAGTAATAGTTCCTTTTCTTTGGTTAAAGGTAGGCACCAATAATGTCCCGAGTGTTGAAGGTGTCCAAAGGCAACAGTATAACCGCTTACCATCCAGGTGCGCCATCTGCTTGTTTGTCTATTACTTACTCGTATTAATAAAAAAATTACTTGATGGGATTTAATACGACTTTCTGCATAACTGCATTACAACATTAAATAGACATAATTAATTTTTAGAAAAAAACAAAAACCGACTTTAATGTATCCTCGAAGTCCGAGGTCAAATATCGATGAAATTTATATGGGACCACTTCGTAGCTATACTGAACCCAACGCAAAAAGAATTTTCCAAATCGGTTCATAAATGCCGGAGTTCTAAGGTAACAAACATAAAATACAACCGAACAGAGAACCTTCTCCTTTTTAAATTGGTTAAAATAAAAAAAAAAACTTGATGAAGGTTTACTATACATAAACATTTTTATTCATATATACCCGTATAAAGACAGGACGCGTCGCTAGTATCAAATAAACAGACGTTTCTGCTTGACTTACTTCTGCTTCTGTGTTTGAAATGATTTCTGTATCAGTTAGAACATAATAATATATTCGTCCAATTTCTCGTTTAGACATGAACACGTATTATATGTAGGTAGAGACGCTTGTATTGGCAAGCGTCACATGTTTTGATGTATTTATTTGTGAAACGTCTTTGAATAATCCATGATATGAACCGAAGCGTGTGGTGATGAATTTCTTTTTTTTTTATTGGTAAATTGGCATACGTTTGACGATATCTCGCCTGATGGAAAGCGAAGATGCGGCCTAAGATGGAACACGCTTGCCCATGAGATGCCTATTCACTCTAGACTTAAAGAGACACAAGTTGTATCCGTTTGGGAACAAAGACGGTGGCAGAGCGTTCCACTCCTTAGCAGTTCGCATGATAAAGGAATCTGCGAAACGCTTAGTACGGATAGGTGGGATATTAACGACGTACGGGTGAAACGACTCTCGCCGCCTGGAAGTCCTTACGTGGAAGGGAGAAGAAGGAATCAGATCGTGCTATTCCTGGGCACATTAGAATAAAAATCTAAACCCACTTTATCCAGCCATCTTCCCCTTCTGGGGATTACATTTTAATTACGAAAGTACACAAATTGAATACATAAACACAAATTGAATAAAATCATGTAATAGTAATATTACATGATTTTATTCACCAACCATACCAGTTTTGATTTTATTTAAAAAATAAAATGTTTTATTTTACCTTACGGTAATAAATTTTCTTTTATCACATTAATATTATAAATGCAAAAGTTTGTATGTATGTGTGTTTGTTACTTCTTCACGCTCAACGGATTTGAGTGAAATTTGGAATGGAGATATATTTGCAATGCGCTTTTATCCTGGATTAACTCATCAACTACTTTTATCCCAGGAAACAACGAGCAAACCACGGTCCGCAGCTAACCTTATTTTTTTATGGAACTGAGTGATGACGAGCAATTCGCTCGCCTGATGGTAAGCGCACCTGCCCATAACAATTGCAGTGCCACCCAGATCTATTAATACCATAAAACGCACTGCGTGGCACTGCATTGCGCTCATCATCTCGAGACATCTAGTATATCTAGTATATACATTATAATTGTATTAAATCTGTTTTACGATACGCCTACTTTATTAATGATATTAAAACCGATATTCACATCAAAGGGAAATCTTATTAAAACTTATTTTGTTATAATTTAAATTCTCGCTACAGTTTCAATATCGAGTAATCAAATCGGGAGCTGGCACTAACCCGCTTCCCAAACAAATTATATTTTTCGACGAAACAAGTTTACTTATCTACAAGAGAAGGGATTATAAACATTTAGGTATGCCTATAATTGTATCCTTTATTTTGCGGTCGATGTAGTATTTTAAAGTCATAGGTAACCCTATCTCAATAAAATTATTAATGCGAAAGGGTGAGCTGTGTGTGTATGTTTGTTACCACAGTCCCTTAAATTTCACAAATGTTTGCGGAGGCTCATGTTGACGACTTCTACGCACTCATCATTTTTAATCATAAAAATTTTTTTAGAAAAAGAGCCGCATCGATGTTGAGCGGTTTTGTGGAAGCCCCTAAAGTATTCTGAGAGTATTATCAAAAAAAAAAATCCATTTGTTGAGCACTGATTACATTTAGGTACATCTGTCGACCCGCTGCTCGAAACCCGGCCTTGCGTTTTTAATTTTCCCCAAAATTTATTATAAGGACTAACAGCTTTTAAGAATACTTACTAACATTATGAGCAAACGTTCAAAATAAAAGTTTTTAATATTATTATTATTAAAGACTGAACAGATTTTGATGGAAATTGGTACTTTAGGTTTTTGAATAAGACATCCTGGAAAAACGAACAAACGACTGAACATAATTCTACGCCTAATTCTTTAAAGCTAATTGGTGCGGGCGTTGGCTAATAAAGTTAGTGGTAGAGTCTTGTGATAATTTGACGTCCATAAGTGTGTCTGTGATGCCAAACATGAATAAAGAGATTTTGAGTTTGAGTTTGAGTGTAATAATTTCAAAGGCTTTTTACCTTCTGCCTTTCCTGCCACTCCCCGTATTCTGCCTATCAGACGGTGGGCACCTTTTTCAGTACCGGAATAAATAAAGGTTAAATAACACTACCAATCGAATGGGTTGGAATTCCAGTAACGTTATTTCATGTCGGTATAACTCAACCGCAAACGGTCTTCGTTACCACGGCTCGGAGAAGCGAGTTTATTGAATGACGACAGAACTCTCCCACGAACACGTTCCATGGAGCCACTGACTCGAAACAGATAAAAGGTAAAGATATTTGCCATTGCTGACGACGTAGATAATATTTTACGAAGAACACTGGCTTAATTTACCATGAAAAGGGAGCTCGCGTATCGCTGTTGAATTTTCCTCTGACTTTGTTTTATTCATAGCTTTTCAGTCGTAATGGGAGATGATATAGTACCTAATATTTGTTATGTATGTATGTCAAGATAATACACCGTCGTCATACAATCGTCGTATTTGTCAAAAACGTTGTAGAAGAAATGATGCTGATCTGGGAATGAGTAAATACACACCATTTTCGGGGCTTTATTTGAAATATGAGATCATCATTAGCATTTTAAGTTCCTCCTACTGAGACACAGGCTCTCTTACAGGGAAAGAATAAACAGATAAGATGAATGAGAAGAGAATGATGAGAGAAAATAAAAAAGCTTTTATTTGCAGCAATAAGTAGATAAATATTACAAAGTTTTGTAAACAAAGTCATTAATATAGTTACATAGTTATTCGTGAACTTAACAGAAATAAGATTTTTGAAAAATGTTTTTTTTTTAAGTTAAGTTTTTAGCAAATTCGTAATTGGAACAGATTAAAATTAGCCCAAAAACTAGTAGTTTACGATTATTCGTCAAGGAGTTCCATTGCCCACCTTCCGGCTCCATCATCAGATCAGCTGGCTATCATCATAATATTACATTGTCATCGGATTTTGATAAGTATGAATAATTTCAACTCCGTAGGATAAGAGGAAGTGGTTCTGATTTATCTTGCAAGATTTGACTCAAACAAACAAACATTGCAAGTTAAACAAGTATACGTTTTACCTAATAAAAAAACCGACTTGACTTGACAATGTATCTTCGAAGTCCAAAGTCAAATATCGATGAAATTTATATGAGACCACTTCGTCCCTATACAGAACCCAACGCAAAAAGAATTTTCCGAATCGGTTCATGAATGACGTAACAATCATAAAAACAACTCCTTTTTGAAGTCGGTTAATTATTATTGTTATTAAATTATTTAACTCTTTATTTCAGGCTACATTAAAGTACAACAAAGTAAAATTAACAGAGGCCCATAGAATATATACCTTACAGACTAACATACATACAAAAATATAAAATAATTTTAATAAACCAAAAGCTGGCTACTTGCTAGCTTGCTGCTTAATAAAAGCTTGTAAAAATGCTGATAATCATACTTGTACGTGTCGTGAAACAAAGAGAGTATTGCAAAGAGTTATGTGGTAAAATCATTTTGATTATTAAAATTGATAATTTGCCTGATAACGGCGAAGCTGTGAATCTGAGGAAATTAATCGTATTTCTAACCACTTCATATCTTCCGAGACCCTGATCGTAAATGGGATACGGTAATGCTTTTATCGGAAGACATAAAATATCGCTAAAATTTATAAAGCTGCTTAATATTCTTTGTGCTTGCAATAAATACATGTATACATTTTATGTTACTATGATAAAAACAATGTTTATCTGCAGACAGAATGCAGTGAATTTCACATGAAACCTCGATGTGTGTTTTTAGCCTGACTATAACTAGGCCTAGCGCACTCCGCACTGTAGGTACGAAGTTACAAGCACATAGCCGGACACCGACGGCGGGTCGCGCGTCGTTACACGTGCTGCGTCAGAAGAGATAAGAGTTATGCGATAGAAAGAGAGGCGCTCTGTAGGTTAATATGACTGGTAGGTATGCAGCGCTACGCGTGCTGAATTAAATTTTATTGCGTCATAGCAAGAGTCGCTATTTGTTTAATTTTGTTTGCGGAGTGATGCTTCTGTCCCTTAGTATTCTGTGCTATAACTTTGACTTGTTTTGTAAATGTACTTGTTTTTCATGTACCTATTTTGAAGGTTTTTAACAATAAAGTGTTTACCTATTATAGTTGTTTATCTATTACTATTCTCTCATTAATCCTTGCATCATTACTCAATCTTGACATCATAACTAAACGGTCGTATTCAGATCTGGACCCTATTTCACTATGACCACTTACCGATTCCTTGCTTCGAGATCACGTCGATTTCTTTAATAATAAATGACATATTTATGACGCATTCTTTTTTTCATATGCTTATATGATTCTCTATGACGCGTCATACAGAATACGAATTTCGCAGATGTCGTTTATTAATTTAGGAATCGACGTAAGGAATCGCTAAGTTGTCATGGTGAATTAGGGCCCTGGCGGCACTTTACATCATCGCGTTACGATATGAAGTAGGTACGGCATACACTATAATATATAATATGCTATGATTGTTCAAAATCATAACGTGGCATCTGTCGGCGGAATCGAGGGTACCAAGTGAACCGCATTACTAAACATCCCCCAGTTTCCGAGGCACTGATATAGTAGCTACGATACGGTAATGTCTTGATCAGAACGCGCATAAAATATTCACAAATGTTTAAAAGTATAAACGTGGAAAGATCATTACGATTTCATTTATGAAACAACAAGTTTTTTTATGTAACTGAGTGATGAGACAAGCCAGTCGTTCGCCTGATGGTAAGTGCCACGCCTGTCCATAACAACTGCATTGCCACCCAGAACTTTAATACCATACAAGTATACGTTTTATCAAACAAAAAAACGGACTTCACTGTATCTTCGAATTCCAAGGTCAAATATCGATGAAATTAATATGGGACTACTTCGTAGCTACACTGAATACATCGAAAAGAATTTCCTAAATACGCTCATGAATGATGGAGTTCTGAGGTAACAAACATTTAAAAAAATACAATCGAATAGAGAACCTTCTCCGTTTTTTGAAGTCGGTTAAAAAACACTGCATAGGGCTGCATTGCACTCATCAACCCGAGAAATTAGATATTAAGTCTCATATATTATCAGTAATTTCTCTGACTACAAAGCCCTTTAAACCGGAATACAGTAATGCTTGCGCACTACTTCTTGGCTTTGCATTTAATGAATCTGCAGTTAATGGATTATCATTCTGTTTGCCTTGTTATATATAATTGTCCGGAGACATAATGTACTATGATAATAATGGCTAAACCTGTGATACAGACATACCTACTCTTATATCTATACACAATAATAAATAATAGGTACCTATGTACAAAATAATATCAAGGCTTGATGTGAGTAAAGATGGCTTACGAAACCAATTTAAGGGAAAATTATTTAAGACACAAGAGTTATTTAAGACACAATGAAACCCTACAAGACAGTTGCCAACTCAGGCTGTCAGAAATTAGGAAAGCCGCATTAAATTTATAATTTACGTATTTACGCCGACTTACGTATTTACTTACTTTGAAGGGTTGTCAGAAAACCCAAGAAATTTTACTCTGAAAAATGATTGCACGCACAGCAGGGAGTATACGTTTTCGTGATTACGATGATCAGTGATCAGCCTAGTCAGGTGCAAGTATGATTGGAAAAGAAAAAGAAGCTGAAAGACTTTTTTAAAATATTGGAATTTTATACGAATGTTTTTTGTTATTAATTGGGGACTGTCTGAACTTAACAGACACACGGACGAAGTGAAACTAATACATGATAGACACGAGTACTTGTAGGTATAATACATTTTTGAGTAATTTACCACTTACATTTATAAAAGTAAAACATTACTACCTACCTATTCATCATCATCATCATCATAAATAAAAAATGCTTTTATTTATTTCTTTATTATCATCAGGCCATCACGTTCCCACGGCCGGGACATGGGCTTTCTCTAATAGAGAGAGTATGGGTCATAATTCAGCACGCTGGCCCAGAGCGGGTTGGTGGATGTCACATGAATTTTTGTGATTAATTCTTGGACATGCCAGTTTCCTCACGATGTTTTTCTTGACCGTTTTTAGAGCGAATGTTAAATCAGCACATTACATAAGAAAGTCAGTTGTGCAGGGCCAGCAGGATTCGAACTAGGTTGCGTCGTATCGAAAGTCACACATGTTCCCACTGAGCCACACTCGCTCTCGCAAAACTCTCGCTAAACCTACCTATTATTATTATTTAAAGCCTAAAATATCCCGCAGGGCAAAGGCCTCCCTTTCATTACTCCACGTTTCAGGGTTTTTAGATATTGTAGTCCAGTCTTTCATAAAAGAGTCCAGGCCATCCCGCCATCTCCGTCGAGGCCTACCTATTTCCTTAAAATCAAATCAAAAATTTAAAGCAAAGTTTTTAAAATACTAATATTACGGATGTAAATTTCCAAACATGCAAAGTATCTACGATTTATGTAATAGCCGGCGGACGCGGTCCACGATGACGTAGTGGAGTTTGTTCTGCAGTTGCACTTGTTTATGTCATTCGTTATTATGCACGTTATTTGCAGGAAACTGCTGGTTTAACTTTAATTTAATTGCTAAATATTTCCTAAATAGATGAGAACTTCATACATACCTATACCTACATATAGATTTTTATTGGTGTTAGCGACACGCTTCCGAATACTAGTACCTATTATTGTTTTGTTACTATGTTATACGTAGAATATGAACCTAGTTGTATAGTTTGATTTTATATATATACATATATATATATATATATATATATCCTCCACAACTGCTTATTTATTGGGATATAACTGGGATGCTTGTTTATTATGCTTATTACCAAACAAATATTATACCAATAAATCAATTGACCGATCACTTTAATAATAGTTGTAATTCACTGCAAGACAACAAAACTACAATAGACAGTTACAAAATAGGTAGAATACGAGTAGGTATATGACATATATATTTATTATGCGTAATTTAAAAAGTTAAAATAATTTTCTTTGAGATGTTTTATATTATATCTTAAGCTCGCTAAGCATTTCTTGAAATAAAAGGCTATGGCTCCATATAAGTCTGATGAAACCTGTTGACATCATCAGCAATATAAAAACTGAAGAGCCGTCTTCGAGCTCAATTCGCCTCACAAAACCTGGTTGCCAAATGAAGGGCTCTCGAGGAGTGAAAGTCAAGCAGACGCTGAATTGGATTACATTTGATTACACAAACAAAGAGTAATAGGCTTGAGGGAACAAAACCTGAGTTAATTTGATGTAGAAGTTTACAACACTTGTTTGTTGTTAGCCAATACAACACTTTATTGCACACCGAGACAAGGTTTGTGCATCATAAGATTGTCAAATGATAGTCCACTTTTCATAATTTTTACTCCCAAGGGAATATGATGATAGATGACTAATTATTTGTCGTCATAACTTGTACTAATAGATATGAAAATGATTATGAATATATGTTAAATGTCGTTTAATAGTGAATAATATGAGGTTTCAAATCCTAATGTTAATGTTCTAAACTCATTTATCATAAATTTTACAAAAATATAAAAAGAAATTAAATTTAAATTTAACAGAATATAATAAATAGAGATAAAATAGGAATAGAGAATAGAATAGAGATATATATTAATAGCGATTTGATGAACACATTCGAGCAAAATGAAATTACGATTCACAATAATATTGAAATATCAACATAACGTGGAAGCCCATCGCTCATCACGTTAATTTGCTTCATTAATAAATGTCAACAAAAGCAATAAATAAATTAATGAGTGCGCAAGCATTACTGTGTTCCGGTTTGAAGGGAATTGCAGCCAGCGAAATTACTGGGCATATGGGACTTAATATCGGGGTGTAGATCGAGATGTAGAGCTGTATATCATCACCTTCATCATCACCATCGTCTTTCTTACCATCATCATCTGTACCATCTGCATTAACACTGGAGCAGCTATGCCGCCCCGAAGCCGCACTCCATTACTTTAAGGATCTCTAATGCACAATACTCCCCAAGCGGGAGTTCAGTGCAGGGCTTATCGTCCTATGGAATAAGAATAAGAAGCTACCTTTGACTTATAAATTTACTGTAGGTACTGTATTAGCTAATCTAATCTAATCATATAGTCTCAAGTAAAGATATAGAGGACTTGGGATCTACCTGGGGACTAACCTGAACTTGTTCTAACCGTTAACTGTAGGGTTTACGTCGTCAAATCAAAATCTCATCTTTATCCTGAGTTCAGGGGCCAAAATGGGGTACCTACTTTGCTCTATGTAGCATAGCAAATCCTGGATCATGATCCCACGGCACCTAAAGGTTGTCGTTATTAAGTCTGAAGTTGCGCTCGTGTCATGCATAATATATAACAACCTCTTTAAAAGGGTACACGGAATAATGCGCGCACTAATCAAACGCAAACCCGCCATCTACCGCAATGTTATGATGTAAAGCTTAAGCAGAAGTGTGCAAGCATTAGCGTTTCGTTTTGAAGGGCTTTGCAGCCAGCAAAATTACTGAGCATATGAGACTTATCGCGGTTGATGAGCGCAATGCAGTGCTACGTAGTACTTTTATGATATTAAAAGTTCTGGATGGCTCTGCTATTGTAAAGGGCAGGCGTGGCGCTTACCATAGGGCGAACGACTTGCTCATCTTATTACTTAAAAAACTTAAACAGTTACAAAAAAAAATTAAACAGTACCTATATAATAGATCGCTCTTAGCGATAAATCCGCCCATTGCACTTTAGTTCGTAAGTTGTTTTCATGTGCCTACTGATTTTTTTTGATGTTCAGTGTAAAATAAAGGATTTTGTATTGTTTTGTATTGTAATAGTTTTCTTATTATCTCAGGTTATCTGTATTAGATATAACATCCTTAAGATAAATTAGTTTTAGTGCCATGGCTATTACAGTATTTGAGGTACTTTAATTTCGTGAGATTCTACTTGAATTTGGCCTTTCTCATTCAATGTTTTTATTTTTTACTTGTATTTTTATTACTATGTTTATTTATTTCATTGTCCATGTTTTAATTAGTTTTTATGGTTTTATTTTTCGTATTATCTTTTTATGCTCAAGAAAATGTCTATGTTTTGAATTGTTTTTCACCCTATTTAAATTGTTCTAATTAATATAGGTACATATATTACGTTTATACAATACAATACAAAAATGCTTTATAGCTAAACAAAAAATATCATGGTATATGTAGGAATTGGCATACTAACTACAGTACAACGGGCAAACTTAAACTCTCTTCCAGTCAATCTTTATAATTTATGTACACTAAGTATTTTTTAATATACATATATATATATATATATATATATGTATATATATATATATATATATATATATAGGCCTCTTTAGGTCGTAGTTGAACGGCGCTGTTTAGAAAAGGGGCTTTTGATTAAACGGCGAACTAAACTAGTTGGCTGCGACATAACCTTAAAAATAGGTACCTACATGAAAAACAAGTACATTTCACAGTAATCAGCATAAAAATAGGTGGTCTTATCGCTCAGAGCGATCTCTTCCAGACAACCTTTGAACAGAAAGAACCTTTGAAAATATATATATCTCTTACTTACATACTCTAGTTTGTAAATGCAAATCTGCAATCCGGTAGAGCTTACAAGAATGGAAATTGTAGTGCGGAAACTAGGAGAGAATTGTTCCGCCGCTATATCGCACGACAAGGAAGCGGCTTAGCGCTAGATTCCTATATTCCTATACCTACATATAGCGCTACGTAGGTAAGTACATGTTTCGTTTATAGACGTCACACATTGACAAGAATTTCCGATAAACTGATGTCCTTCTAATAATATAGGTTCCTAACAATATGTACCTTTTTAATATATTCAACAACATAATTTAATAAAAGAGATTTTGTTTCATTTTTATAGGTCGTATTCAAGTTCTTTTTCATCAATTAATTAAATACTATTGTTCTAAGTGATTCACAAATTATTCAAATAATATTATAAGGAAATACCAAATTAGCATTCTACTTCCTACTAATCCTGCTAATAGTATAAATGCGATAGTTGGTGACGATGATGGATGGATGTTTGTAACACCATCACGCAAAAATTACTGAACGGACTTTGATGAAATTTTGTATGTAGTGGTCTTGGAAAAGAACATAAAATACTTTATATCCGTGAAAACCGCGGAGGGAAAATAGTAGAAAATAGAATAGAATAACTCTGTATTATAACAGCACAATACAGAAATAATTAAAAACTAAAATAACAATTAAGTCAAAATAAGTGTCACAATGGGCGGTCTTATCGCTCAAAGCGATCTCTTCTAGACAACTCACAGGTAGAGGAAAGTAGACAAATATTATTATATATATGGACAGTGTTACCAAAGAATACTAACTAATAGGTGTTACTATATCTTAGTAAAGTTTTTGTGTAAGATATTTTTAATGTATTATGTACACTTATCAAGAAGCGAAGAGGCCGGAAATAAGTATTTATCTACTAAAACAAATTTATTTTTTACTAACACATTTTCGCTTTACATTTCTAACGGGAATGCTAGACGTCACGGCACGAAACATTGGTGCCAAGATTATGTATAATATAATTGAAGAAACATGCTTCGCCTGTCTGTTTGTTAGGTACTTACTAATTTATGGTCAATATTGCTACTCATACACACACTCGCTATATATATATATATATATATATGTGTATATATATATATATAAATTAGGTTTTACCTTGGGTTATATTTTACTATCAAGACAAATATCAATATAGAAACTATTATATACCTACACAATAGATATTATGGTTAAATATTAATATATTTTATATTAATGTGGTTGAATATTAATTATTACTATATAATATATTAATATATTTTTTGATAAATAAATAGTTATGTTTCTATTGTGATATTTGTCTTGAAAGTAAAATATAACCCAAGGTAAAACCTAATTTCAGATTATTTAAGTCGATTAAAGTTTTACATTAATTTTAAAACAAAATGTAATATTTAATTATTTGTAGGTAAAATAATAATTAATAATGTTAAAACTCAAGGTACATATTATGTTGCATATAAATCAACAGATAATTATGTTAAACTCAAATATAAAAGCCTAGCCAAAAATTGTAGACATTTTTAACCTACTTGCTACAAAAGTGATTTAGTAAACTCATTTTCTGAAAACATAATTTCGCTCCTACCAATTAGTAATATACTGCAAAACTTCTGGTCGAGGCAACACGTTACCAAAATGCTAGCCTCTATTAAAGATAAGGACTGCCATTTAGCGTGGCAATGCTGCAAGCATTATGGGAACTTTGCCACTGGTTGTGATATTATAGATTAGTTTAGATAGATTAGTGATAATTAAGTAGGTAATAATCATTGACTTATCCCCTTGACTAAACGTTAGATACTAAAAATTATGCAATAAAATTCACGAAGGTAGGTTGTCTGCAAGAGATCGCTTTAAGCGATACGACCGCCCATTGTACTAGTAAGGAAATATTGTGTTATTTATTTATTAAACTGGTATACAATAAAGAGTTCTGTATTTTATTAGACACTCCGTTTTCTCAATCGACAGTGATATCGGATAGCGCTTCTTTCAAATCTAATTTCCTTTCGCCATAATTTCAGCGTATAACATGATAAAACGCCGTCCTACTCAGACTCTATAAATAAAAGCGACGTTTTATTTTTAGTCTCAGGCATCGCACGTGTTAGAACTACAATAGAGTGCTGTGGAAAACATAAATAACCTATCGCTAGGTTCATTAGAGTAACCATCGATTTTTTACGTAGTTTATTAGCCTCATCGTTTGAAATTTCTTATGTTTATGTTCTCGTTTTTCGTACAAATACTAACTACAAATTAGTGTTTTACGTATAGTCTCACACTCTTACAGTTATAGATATTGTCTTTTGTCACAGCTTTTCCACGAAACTTTAAAGTTTCGTTGTTAAAGTTGTCGCTGTTTTTTACAAGCTTTTATTTAACTTGCTATGTATGTATGTAACTATGTTTGTTCGGGTGGAATCTTGCAAGCTGAATCAGAACCACTTCCTCTTGTCCTACGAAGTTGACATTTTGCATACTTGACAAAGTCCGATGACAATGCAATATTATGGTGACAGTCAGCTGATCTGATGATGGAGACGGCAGGTGGGCAATGGAACTCCTTGACAGATAATCGTAAACTTCTAGTGTTTGGGCTCATTTTAATCTGCTCGCGGTCCTTATGTATGTGTTAAATTAAGCTTGTATTGAAAAATATATTTTTCTACAAAGAAACTTATTTATAGTAACGCCCAATGATCACATACATAGATCTTGACCGTAACTAGGATTCCTAGGAACCAGGAACCAGGTCCAGGAACTACGAGGACCATGGTCCCACAACACCCAGACATCGAACAATATCTTGCGTTTTTTTGGTCTGTGCACAAACATTTGTATCGTCGCCGTCGCGAGAATCGAACCAGCAACCTCAGTGGTGTATGAGATTTGAACCAACCTGCCCAACCACAGAGGCAGTTTAGCCTTAGTTAACGTGTGCTTAAATTAAATAAATTAATTACAGGTTATTCGTTGCATTTTTTCTGTGAGTGAATAATTATTAGCAAAAAATTTTGTTCTAAACCGTAATTATTCACATATTTAGATTTCAGAGGATTTCTGAGGTTTGAAACGTAAACGAAAGAGTTTCCCATTGACGCTAAAGCGATATCTATAACCACAGTATGTAAATACCACAGACAAATTAATAAAGATTTGGAAACGATCGAGAGTCGAAATATTCATTATAAATATAAACGGCTACACTCACGTTATGATTGTGTCGGAATAACTCCGACCAGGTTTCGCCAGCCAGTCAGCAGACTAGGTGTCTGCGCCGCGATTCCAAAGCGTAAACTCCCGGAAGAAGAACATCCTAATTTTCCAAAACCTGGTCTAAGTTATTCCGACACAATCATAACGTGAGTGTAGCCGTTTATATTTAAACAAATTGATAAAGAATGAAGAAAGAATAAAAATAAAGTAAGAAGAATTAATACATTGGTGAGATACGTTCTTAGCAATACCTCGGCAGTATTTATAAATACGTATAGCTTAAGGCTTTCTTTCATTACAGGCTTTAGATACACGCCACAGTTAAGTGTTCAGTGTTCATGTATACCCGGTGGAGGAGGAACTTTCGAGTCTCATTACAAACTTGTTGGGAACACAGGCGCCTAAATTTCTTGCAAGAAGTTACGTACTTTGCGATACACTTATTGTTTTAATACCTAAGTTTTAACATCACAGACGTACTTATGAACGGTAATTTATAACCATGCACCACATCAGAAAAAGAACCTCTAAAACTTAGAATAAAATATAGAGACTAATAAAATATGTAGAACTAAAATATTAGGATGTCGTTTTGATAGTTTAAATTATGTAATTGAATTTCACTTTTTTTCTTTTTGTCAAATAATCCAACTTAATTTGTCATCATATCACGCACTCCAAAGGAGATGCTTTTTTATCACTCCCTTGACCTTCGTCACCTGGATGACTCAGCTTGTCCAATCCAAGGTGATAATTTTCAGGAACAAAATGGTATTTTTGGCTAGAAAGCTAAATTATTAATATGATAATTAATTTTTAGAAAAAAAACAAAAACCGACTTCAAGACTAAATTTATATATTTGGTTTTCGTTATTTTTTTTCATAAAGTGCTAAACCAATTTCGATAAAATTTATATGGGACTACATGAAGTATAAACCTACCAAACAAAAAAGAATCATCAAAATCAATTCATAATTGGCGGAGTAATCGTAATAAACATACAAAAAAGTAAAAAAATACAAACCTTCGAATTGAGAACCTCCTCTTTTTTTGAAGTTTGTTGAAAAGAAACGTGAAAACTGCTGGAGTTCATAAATATCTGAAAGAGAGTAATTATGTCAAAATGCACTTATAATATTCTTGTAACTTTCAGATATTAGAAAGTGACGTTCACGTATTAGATTTATTATCACTTTATTGATATAAACTTTAAAAATTATAATAAAAACCAATACATTTCACAGTAATCAGCGTAATGAGTTTTAGATAATGATGTTGTTTAGGAGATAGGCTTATAATTCTGTTCTGATTATTTAGTACAATATAAGTTACTTTTTTATGACCGATATCTAACAAGCAGTACTTTCATCGGCGAAAATAAATAACCAATAATTGAGCGAGGTAAACAAAAACAAAGTAATCTGATCCAGAGAATCCCCCCGGGCTTGTCATCGAGTCGAATCGGAGCCAGGCGTTTGTCGGCGCAATAATAGACAGGATTGTTACAGAGATTCGTTAGATACCAGCATTTCCCGTAGGACTGTATTACAAAACTGTATGTGATGCAGTAAAAGTGTTTGTTTCTCCATCACGTAGGTATTTAAATAGGTATGATGGCTGGTCCACAAGTCATACTCGTGAACGGGTGCTGCTTGCGGGGACTGGTCTGTTCTAGTCACTCCTACTGCTACTGTCATACCTACTTATATTTTATTTACACTTTTCTGTTACTGATACTATGACTATGGGACATCTCACTCGCATTTCTTGTTTTACATTCTGTTAATTCTAATTTATACGTAATTGTGCTGAAAAAAGACATCCCCGCAGAGTTTCTTGGTGCTATCTTCTCTAGCGGGCGTATTTCCGAAGCACTGGTAGAGTCAGTTTTCGCATTTCTTTTCAGCACTCAGACTTCAATTTGAGTATAGGAAAGAAATGGGTAAACATACTTACCTTTTTTTCAAAGTCATGTTAACATAAGTTACAATTTTTAACATTTTTTATTTGTATCATGTGTTTATGACCTTTAAAAGTGCACTTTTGTGCCTATTTAATAAATGATATTTCACTTTGACTTTGAGGTATGTATAATTGTATACGCATCTACAAATAAGTAACCGATTACAAAAATACCGGGATAGCTATAATCTTCAGCTGAGAAAACCGCTACAAGATACACTAATTCTTTTCTTGATAATACTGAACTGTACGTAACTGGCAAACATATACGGCCACTATACGTCCATATAGCCATAATGATATTGGTATTACACTCATACCTCAGCCTTCGTATTATAAACTTTCTTAAGTTGAACATTTTATTAAGACCTTAGTATTAGTAATTCGGTAAACTTTTTTTAATTTATGGTAACATTCATGTTTTTTTTATGTAACTGAATGACGAGACGAGCTGGTCGTTTGCCTGATGGTAAGCAATACGCCAGCCCATAACAATAGCAGCACCACCCAGAACTTTGTTTTGCAAAATCCTGCGCGGCACTACACTGCGCTCGTCACCCTGAGACAATTAGCTATTGAGTCTCATAATGTCCAGTAATTTCGCTGGCAGTAATGCCCTTCAAACCGGAACACAGTAATGCTTGCGCACTACTGCTTGGCGGTTGAATAACTGGCTAAGCAGTGGTACCCACCCAGACTACCTCTCGCATACGAGAAACCTACCACCAGTAACATGATATATCTAATCCGGAAACAATTACCAAGAATAAAGTCGTTTCGCCGAAATTAATAAAAACCCCAAGTCTCGCCATATAAACAAGAAAGTTACAACAAAATAAAATAACGCTACCAAGATATATTTTGATATAAGGCTTCACATTTCTCGCTTACTCGTGTAATTAAATGAAGGGGAACAAATAATTTACGACAAAAAGGAGAACGGAAGGAATTATGAGCATAATCTTGAGATACTCTTACCTTGGTAAGTAGGTAACACATTTTTATTATAAAACAATAATAAGTATTGAACAATAATTATCAGAGCTAATAATGAAACATATATATGCAAATGGAATAACTATCAGTTTTAGTATGAAAGTTTTCGTGAGTTTGGTTCATTATACATATTTAATAAAACGGCTAGGACTCACGTAGTTTGTCGAATTAGTCGACCTAGGTTTCAAGCATGTCCGATGCTCTTCACCAGAGGTAAACTTGCCTCTGGTGAGAAATAGACTACTACAAACTACGTGAGTCCTGGCCGTTTTATTAAATATTTATAGTAATTATCAGAACTGATAATAAAAAAGAAAATATATAAATACATTAGGTGTAATTATTTATTGATAATAACTTAAATATATTCACAAAATAACTTAAATATATATACAAAATATAATAAAATTATTCTAAAAGGCCTATGGTGGAGGGGAAAGTACCCAGAACGCTGGCCGCATTGCCACGCTGAATGGCAATGCTGATTTTTTGACCCAAATATGAGCCAGTATTCTGGTCACACGTCGCCTCCACCAAACGTTTTGCCAAGTCCCTATAGATTTCATAGGTCGGCCCCCACGGTCCTAATGTTTCTACCCCAAACGGCACAAACATGCAACCTCGGTCGAGATTTGTATATTTGCGTATATTTTATTCCCATTTCAAGTACAATATAAAATCGCTTGTAGAAGATTGTATTATCCAATCATGTCAACGAAATGCTTTCTATGCAATACATAAATTGGCTTCAGCGATCCGATACCGCACGGATTAATACGCTGTCTTCGTTCCATCTCAACAGAGATAATGTTCTGCAAAAGAAATCGAAAGATAACACAAAGAGAGTGCAAAGATTGATGGTGCTCTCACTCAATGTCGATGAGAGCTGACAATCGCATACGGTGACCCCGATTCGAATAACAAATAAGCTCTTGAAAATATCAGCAAATATGTGAAGGAAAATCTGCAATTTGTCGTGGGATCAGATAAGTGGCTGCTTAAAGTCGATCTGCTTCAAGATAACCGAAATTTCGGCTATTCAGAAGCGTTTTCGCTGGAAACCCAAATAAAAACACAAAGTTATAGAGATTACTTTGGCTTCAGATTATCTGAGCATTCCGTAGATTAAACTTTGAGCTCAGGCACACGGAACAAAAGTCCGGGCGCTTGCGAATGTCTAGTTAAAGAGATTAAGTCGACGAACGAGTTCTCGGTCGCGGACATGGACGGAGATAATACTGACTAGCTTAAGAGAAACTAATATATTCAGTTAAGTACAATAAAGTTTTAATTAAGCTAAGTGAAGCTACAATTTCATCTGGAAGATGGGACTTGGTCATTAAGTTGACAAAGCTAGACGCCTCTTTCTTCTTTAAGCCAGACAATTCTCAACTCTGAAATTAAACTCAGTAACTATTAAATAACATTTTAATTGAAATGAAATGACATTTGATATGCAGTAAATGTTAATTATTAATTGTACTAATAAGTCTTAATATAAATAAATGTTGTTAAAAGTCACATTCAGCCTTAGAATACAAGCATGCACTTTTTTTTAAATAATTGTGTAAAATAAATATTTTCGAAGGGTTCAACACTCAGATAAAGTATTTGGCTGTCTACTCGAAGGTTCAACAACATATAAAATAATAAATTTCTATTTTTAATTATTATATCCAACAAGGCAATACCTACTGCTAGCATCTTGGGTACGCTGCCAACTAGTAGAGGGCTGAAGCATTTAGGATATCTATATGCCTTTAACGGTCAACAGGTAGTCTAATGAAATTTAGCCCTCTGAAAAAAAACATCCGAAAAAAAATATTTTCAACATTACATACTTTTACGGTAAGTCACGTGATGATAAATAAAAATAATAAAAACCTACTCATAAACACGGTACTACAAATACAGAGCATCCGTGTAAGTATGAGAAAATTCCGGTATTCACAAACAAATCCTCGGCTTTCATGTCGACCGGAAGGCTCTCAACGACGACATAATCCGTGGTAAGTCTCAGCAGCTCCCACTCGATCATTAAACATGCACACACGGTAAGTCGGAGCACGAAAAAATTAATACTAATATTATAAATATGACGTAACTTAAAATCTTCGTCTTTCATGTCGTTCAAGAATATGGTGAAGAAACATTACTCAGACCTCAATGCATTGGATCAATTTCTTTTTGTTATTCATCTTTTTTTTTTTTTGATTGGCTTGGGTTGGATATTTAAATCCAATATATATATATAATAATATATATATATATATATATTGGATCCAATATATCCAATATATATATATATATATATATATATATATATATTGGATTTAAATATCCAACCCAAGCCAATCAAAAAAAAAAAAAGATGAATAACAAAAAGAAATTGATAAAATAAATAATAATATATATAAATATAATTATACAATGTCATTTAGCTGTTATTAGACAAGTAATGTTTCATCACTATATATATTGTATTGAATTTATTTATGTTTGTTTTATTTTTAATAGATAATATTTACATATAATTGGAATTTTATTATGTACACCACACTGACCGCAAACATGTAATCTCATCCAACATGTAATGTCTTGCACTACCACTCTCTCGCACGATCATCCAACTTTTAAACAGGTATAGTTTGTAAAACAGAACTAAGAAAATTATTCTATATGTCAGTTCTTTTATGTAATCAGCTTGGAGAGCTTTCTGACCAAGGCGATACGAATAGACGGAATTAAACAATATATGTATAAATAATATAGTAAGATAAGTATAGTAGCCTAGATAGTGGCTACATATTTGAACCTTTTGGGGTCGAGACGCTAGGACCGTGGGGACCGGGGGCGCATACAGTTTTCAAAGATATATCAAAACTTCTTGTCGAAGCAACGCCGTGACCAAAATGCTGGCCTATATTTTCGCCAAAGGATAAGCATTGCCATTCATCGTGGCAATGCTGCCAGCATTTCGGGAACGTCGCCCACTGGTAGTGGTTTATTAGATTAGATTAGGTATTAGTATTTTTAATTTGTTTTTGTGTGTGTTTTTTAATTATCTGTGTGTTTCAATAAAATTGAAGTAAGATAAGATGTAGTTGAATGTATTAATAGAAAATTAAAGTTGTTAATAATCTGGTATTGAATGTAACCTGCTATACCTACCAGTTCGAGAACCGGTGTACATTGAATAACAGCGCTGCGTTCTCATCTACGATGTGATCACAGCACATGCTAAATTTACTCTGATTGCACTCTGATTGTAGGTTGCTGTTGCAATAAATAATTCATTTGTTGTTACAATAAAGATTTTCTTATCTTATCTTAAAGCATAAGAAAAATCCTTGCGGTTTTGTACTACTCGTAATTTAAAAGGATCTGTCACCTTACTATCCTACTTCCTACTAATATTATAAATGCGAAAGTTTGTGAGGATGGATGGACGGATAGATGGATGGTTGTCTGTTACTGAATCACGCAAAAACTACCGATCGGATTTGATGAAATTCGGAATATAGGTCTTTTGGTCCTGAACTTTTTCTGGACATATGTTCTTGGACATAGACTCTTTATCCCGGGAAACCGCAAGTAAAACTTTTTATCCCGGCAAGCCGCGGGGCGCAGCTAGTTATAAAAATCTGTGTGTTTGTTACCACATAACTTCACAACGACTGAACGAATTTTAATTTGGTATATAGGTACTTTAGGTTCCAAAGGTTGTCAGGAAGAGATCGCTATAAGCGATAAGACCGCCCACATTAACACTTTAGATTTAAGTATTGTTTTGTAATTTCTTGTTGTTGTGTAACAATAAAGCGTTACATAATCTAATCTTTATCCTGAAATAGGACATAGGATTTAATTCCGGAAAAACGAACTGTTCCCGATGGAGCAACTATAATTACTTTTTATCCCGGGAAACTGCGAGTAAATCTTTTTATCCCGGGATACCGGGAAACCGCGTGGCGCAGCTAGTAATAATAAAGACCGAACAGGATAATAATAATCCACTGTAAGTTTCAACCACGCGCCCGTCATATCACAACATGCAGCACCCGAGAGGTACTGTGAAATATTAATTGGGTAGCAGTTAACATGGGTTAGATTTGTTAGGTAAGTAAAGGCCGAAAGTTAACAACGGGATATTCACTGCCTATTTGATGTACTAAATTAATAGGTGCCCAATAGTTTCAAACTTTACTGGGGAAGGTGATGCCTTCGCCTGGAGGCGAATATCTCCGTGGCGCAATGCTTACGTACTCTTGCATGCGGTAAAATATATAAATACCTATACAAAATATTTGTCCTTTTCGAAACCATTTTTGAAGTTATTACTTATTTATAACCGAAAGTATGCACTGTGTGTATGCACTTTTTGGAAAAAAAAAATTTAAGACATACTTTTAACAAATTTGTAATCGAAACCGCAAGCAAATTAAAATGAGCCCAATCACTACTAGTTTACGATTATCCGTCAAGGAGGTCCATTGCCCACCTTCCATCTCCGTCATCAGATCAGCTGGCTGTTACCATAATATTGCATTGTCATCGGACTTTGAAAAGCAAAATTTCATTTCCGTAGGATAAGAGGAAGTGGTTCTAATTCAGCTTGCAATTCCACCCGGACAAACATACGTACATTTCAAGTTAAATAAAAGCTTGTGATAATGGAGCTAATATTAATGTTTCCGCAGCAAATAAACTACGAAACGCCATAGGAAAGAAGATGGTCAAAAATTTGACAACCCTAGACTAAAACCAGGTCAGTCAGAAAATGAAAAGGTTTAGAAATAAATCCGTATCGACCTTTGAGAGATTACATATCGACGTCATAAGCCGGTGAGGACCGATATAGAGCCCTTAAATATTATCGGGACGAATAGCTGCATACAGACATACAGTGTGGTTTTTTAACTAGGCCAGTATGGGGATATCCGAAACCATAAGAACCGAAGATACAAGGAAACTGTCTTAGGAACCATTAGATCTTTTTTTGTTTTATGGAACTCTGTGTAATGAGACAAGCGGTCGTTCGCCTGATGGTAAGCGCCACGCCAGTCCAGAACAATTGCAGGGCCACCCAGAACTTATAATACCATAAAAAGAACCGCGAAGTGCTGCATTGTGCTCATGAACCCGAGACATCAGGTTTTATGGCATTTTTTTTTTTGTTTTTTTTTTATAATGATCTGTCTCAAAAAGAAGAATTTAACTTTGACTTAAATTGCTAAGTATAGTATAACTAAGAATGTGTCCATTAACACTTTTCTTACTGTCTCTATTTAGGCGAAGACACTTTGTTGTTGTGTTCTTTACTGGTAGCACTAAAGTATGTATAGGTACTACGGTACACTGTCACTTCACTACACTAACTCAAAAGGTTTTGTCCTTTTGAGCCTTCTCACTAGGTCTGTGGTGTCGAGGAGCTGGATAGCCTCGACGTTCACGTGATGGTGAAGTCTACATTCGTGAGCTTCGGCGAATTTTTTAATAACACTAGTAACGAGGTCCACTTTCAGGTCCCGATGGAGGTCGTCATTTCGAATATACCACGGAGCGTTTACGATACCCCTGAGTACTTTGTTTTGAAATCTTTGTATCATTGCTACATTACTTTGGTTGGTACACCCCCACAGCTGGATACCATACGTCCATATTGGCATGAGGATTTGTTTGTACAATAGTACTTTATTGTGCACTGACAACGTAGAATGCCTCCCAAGTAGCCAATACATTTTCCTATAGCGAAGTTCCAACTCGTCGCGTTTCTTTTTGACATGTGCCTTCCAGCGAAGCTTTGCGTCTAGTGTCATGCCAAGGTACTTGGCCGTATTTTCGTACGGTATCGTCTTGCTATTGATGAACACCGGATGGTAATTTGGTCTTTTGTTTTAGGTTTTATGGCATAGCAACAATTTTGGCATAGCCAATTTTTTGGTCAAGCATGAGTCGTCCATAAAAACTAATAAAAGGTGACAATTTTTTTTTAATACTGATCGATTCAGTTTCGTATAAGGATTATTTCATTGTATCGGAAGAAAAAAATTGGGACCGCACAAGTAGGTCAAATTTAATAAAATGTTCATACTTGCTTATATAAACTGTTCTAAATGACCTCCATCTTGCTGTATGCAAGTACTGGCGCGTTCCCTGTATCTCTTATGGTTTCGCATTTCCCCATACTGTCCCAGTAAAAAAAACACACTATACCTATATCGCCAAAAAATTCAAAGTCGACGCAGACTCGGCATACGTACCTAGTATACATTATGTACTTTTGTATAGGCAGAGCAAAGTTAGACAAATCTATATGAAATGTTAAAGGTTAAGGTTTATAAGGTGTTATAGTCATAAAAGAAAAGTTGTAAAATTTATATAAATAAATAAAAAAACAATGTACTGCAATGCACGGAAAGTTCAATTATTTCTTTATTCCTTCTTATTTCTTCTTCTTTATTCATATTTGGCCGAAAAGCAACGTTTTTGTCTCTTCATGAGTTAGTGTCAATGGTTTCGTGATCAAGGTGAAATGATGTCACCAAAAAAGGTAGTTTTACTCACTGTCGGAGCTAAGCCACCCCGTATGTGTTTTGAAGTTTATCAAGTGATTAAAACACACCACCTGGTGCTTCCTCTCATAAACGGCCTAACGCCCTAACACGTAAAAGCTACGCCTCTTTGAATCAAAGTTTTATTATATCAGCAGGGCGACCACGTAAGTCTGTTGCGAACATCGCATGTTGCGGACTAACGTGCAACAGAAATTTATTTCAATCGATAAAATGCGATCATGTAACATTTTATGTCTCGATTTCAATGTGCTCCTATCGATTACCAGACAAATTTACAAAGCGAGGTTGTGCATGAATCGTTATGTATACGCTTAATCTATTCAATTTTACTGTGTAATACGGCTCTTGTCTATGGTTTATATATCGATATAAACTTTGTTTGTCAAAACGTATTTTTATTTCAATTGAGCTTTCGTAGACGTTTGATTGCAACAAAAGGGTTACGTGATCGCAAAACCATCATCGAAACTGGATTCTTATTGAAATTGATTGAAATAAAAGATACATGATCGCCCTGCAGGTCATCTACACAACTGTTTTAAGGTATATGATAGAAACTGACACAGCTGACGTATCCCTGTGATTGTGTACTCTGTCATTGTACAGTGTACACATGAAGACACGTGTGTCAGGACAAACAACAAACAAATTCACTTTCGAAGAGGTCTTGTACGTCGAAGTACTCGTATCTGTACCATTAGCCGGTGTGGACTGATGGAGAGCCCTCATTAGCGATATAGGCTGACGGGCGCCTCATCCACTGGTCGTCACACTTCACATTCAAACAAAAGAAGGGTTCATGTACCACATACTGTCAAGGGAAGGGAGGAACATTGTTGGTGTTTGCGTTGAGGCTAACCAGTTTAGCTTTCTGTGGATTAATACGTAAGGGAGTTTAGAGCCGAGCTACGTAGATTTTAATTAATTTTTTAGAGTTAGAACTCGATACTGTGGTAGTTATGTAATAATCAATGACGCTAAAATTGCGTCTTGTGATGCCTAAAGTTCTTTATTGAATAATAAAGAACTTCAGATTTTTAATTTTAATTGTTAATAGAAAGTACTCTCAAAGTGTATTTAGGTAAATAACTGACACCCGCGACTTTGTGTAAAATTAGGAAATTCCGCAGTTTTATCGTAGTATCTAAGATAGACGTTTAAAAAAGTATAAGCCGCTTATGCCAGGCTGCAATTAGTGTCGATCCAAATTCGATCTCGCGATACTGACCAGTTATGCAAATAACATGAAGTGGTTTTAGGATACTTGTAAAAGACGATAAATTAATTATTTATAATTATTTTTTTACCTACTAGGTACTTGCTAATCATGCTGCAATATAACTGTTTTCAGTATAAAAGTTCACGAATCTCCTTTCAGACGCCATCTATACCCAAAGAAAAAAATATCTTTATAGTGAGTATGCCTTATGAAAGACGTGAATGTTAACGTTGAACCATATTATTATTCCTACTAAAAATTAAAAGCTGTAAGTTATGTGGCGCCATCTCGTGTGTTTTCATAAAACTGTATAACATGCGTTGAACTGAACCGTAGCACTGCAGAGATAGGTTTTTCAAGCCTGTAGCGCACGTTTTCACGGCACATGTTAGATGGCGCTATCCTTATCACATACATTCCTAAATTCCTAATTCCAACACAACATGAAAACTCCACAATGAATCAGGATTATAAAAAAGAAATTGTCTTAGCTACGCTACATAGTCTACATACTACCTGACGACAACGCAAGTGGGCAATAATAACTAAAGACTTTTTTCTGTAATGTTAGGTCATAATATTTAAAATCTTCAATAGGTAATTTAATTAGCATTAATGAAAAATCAATAAAATTACGCTGTATGTCTCCAATTGTCTTTTTATTTAATTTTATTTGAACTGTTTTTATTTATGTGGTTGATATTAAACTTTTTGATCCAAAGAGTTTTTAATCTCGAAAACATGTACCTAATAAATTTTATTTCATTATTTTTTTGGCGGGAAAAGAAAAATAATGTAGTTTGAATTTGTTTTATCTAAAAAGAAGTGTTTCTTATTGACAAATTCGTAAACGTGTTTAGGCAAATCAAATAATACTTATCATTGCATTTTTTGTGATGAAAGGGTTAATTATATTTGAATAACAATAATAAAAGAAATCTACAACCCTCTTAATGATAAACGTAGGCGGAACACGCCTGTAATCGCATGTAGCTCGCATGTAACTAACCACCGCCTACCCAGACCCAAGGCAAAGAATACTAAATATAAGGGCAAGCTGTTACATGTACCAGCTCAGGCATTTCATGTGTTTTCAAAAATTTTATAGGAAGTATTGAGCTATTAAATAACTCAATGATAGGAAGCAGGAAAGCTTCATGTAAAGTTGACTGAAATACTTGAAATACTTGACTGAAGCACTAGCACAGAATACTAAGGGACAGAAGCATCACTCCGCAAAGAAATTTAAACAAATAGTGACTCTTGCTATGACGCAATAAAATTCAATTCAGCTCGCGTAGCGCTGCATACCTACCAGTCATATTAACCTACAGAGCGCCTCTCTTTCTATCGCATAGCTCTTATCTCTTCTGACGCGTCACGTGCAACGACGCGCGACCCGCCGTCGGTGTCCGGCTATGTAATTGTAGCTTCGTACCTATAGTGTGGAGTGCGCTAGGCCTGGCACTAGTAGAGGGAGGGTCTGGGGGCATTGTATTGTATAGGTCTGAAATATTTTTCAATATATAACATCGTGTATATAAATTTCAATGTTCCACAAGAGAGTTTGGTCATTTACTATGGTCACATTAGTTTTACAATCCGATGGTGCAACTTACTTAGGTACTTACGTGTCTGAACGTTAGCGAAGAATGCTTCTCGATAATATAAAAACGTCAAAATTTCTTATGTATCGAAGAAGATATCAAATGCAATTAAAAGCGTTCTAAAAATAGCTTGTTCCTAGCTGCTAAGGGTGACGCATCGAGCTGGTAGGGAGGGGGGGGAGGTTGCATGACGTCACGGTCCTAGCCTGCGTGCACGACCTCTATCTGGGTCACCTATTTTGGGATGATGCACTGGAGTATGGACTTTATTTCATTGGGAGCTGGGACGCGCTGACGTCATGGGTTTGCGCAGCGATAACATTTAAGACTAGAAAAAATACATACGTCCTCTGCCTTTCAGGGTATACAATATTTTAAAATAGGTACCTACCTAAATAAACTGTCACAATATTTGATAATACATAATCTCTAAAATCAACTTTATTCGAGATTTAATACCTACCTACTAATTTTTATAGGATTTCAACTCTACGAACAATATTATTGTTTACTAACCGGCTACACTCACGAGAATAAGTCGAGACACTCGACCGGTGTTCGAGCGGTACAGACGCTCATCATCACGGAGTACGTCTACAAACAATGATAACATAGCGCTCATTACTATACCGTATCTCTGCATCTTCAGCGGTTTGGCAACGGCTGCGAGTTGTAGAATTGTATACCTATGTCTATATACAATTACTCTTTTACGGTGTCCCGCTGTTAGGCAAAGGTCTTCAAGGATTTTTAATGAGCAAAACTTATACTACGCAAGTAATGAGCATATGGCATATGCTTCAAAAACAAAGACAAAAACAAAAAAAAACACACAAAGTTCTGGGTGGTGCTGTTGTTGTTATGGGCTGGCGTATTGCTTACCATCAGGCAAACGAGCATCTCGTCTCATCATTCAGCTACATAAAAAAAAATTGAAGTCCACACCCATACCGACGCTGACACATATCTACGCGGAGGTTGACTTCGACATGCACACTACAACAACACTGACGCTGACACTTACGCTAATGGTGACGCTGACTCCGACGCTGACCCTGACGCCAACGCCTATATCGACGCTGACTCTAACGCTGATTCTGACACTGACGCTGACTCCGACACCGGTGCTGTCTCCGACGCTGACTCTAACGCCGACGCTAACTCCAACGCCCACGCTGACTTCGACGTTGACTCTGACGCCGACGCCGACATCCAACACCCACGCTTACTTCGACGCCGACTTTGATGCTGACTCTGACTCCCATGTTGACTCTGACGCCAACTTAATCCAATATCATAAACAACTATTTAAAAAATAGAATTCCTATAAACTTTAATAAATGCATTGTCCAATCAGAATTCCTTACTTCACCTCTAACTGTATAATAAATATCCTTTACATAGCATTATTGTTTTTATCATGAGCGTGCGTGCTAAGCGATGGACTATACAAACCACAGACTCAAGACGACAAGCCTACAAGAGACGTCTTCCAGGAGGTTCAACGCTTAGTCATCTTCGTCCCCATAAATCTGCTCGCAACAGGTAGCTACGACAATGTTGTTCCACAGCTCGCGCAGCTCCTAAACTAGCTCAAATATGCTTAGCTCACGATGGTGGTTGAACAATTAGCCTAGAATTCTATTTGTAAGTCCCTCTAATAAAACAATAAGCAAACACAAAGCTCGCCTTAAACATCACTAGGTGATTAGGAACTTAAGTTACCTAGCTCACCTTTGTTGTATATTACCAAAATAACTAAAAATTTGGTCTCTTTGCTGGACCTTCATAATAATTAGTGGCTTGATTCGCGATCGACCGCGCCCCACACCCCGCGCCCCTCACCTCCGTCTCACTCAACCTGTTTCAGAATGAAACTGACCTAATTCCTGCGCTGCAATCCCCCTCCGTACTTACTGACGTCATAGCTCACCATGAACTGAACACAAGCATATCCCAGTTTCAAAATACAAGCGGAAGTACCTCCACTTGTTTAACGCATAGAGGTTGAAATGTCGTGGCTGAAGCTCTGTCGTATTCGACCTACATTCGTTGAAGGGGTCGGGTATGGAGTCGAAAACTGGGTCATCCAGGGTTGCAAGCCTCTATTCATGAATCGAAGCGCGGGTGACGCGCGTTCATTCTTGCCCGGAGTTGTTAATCGAACCCGCACTCGCGGTATGCGCAACCGGCGCTCCGCTGGCGCATGAATCGACTATGTCGTGTCAACCGTTATGTTATGGTATGGCGTTTATTACATTTGTCATAATTAAAATAAAAATTAATATTCTCGGTCATATACTTAGAAGAAGTAGGTACCTTAGGTATACTTAGGTTTTTGTATAATTTGTACTTGGGTAATAAAGAGATGTGTATTTGCTTCAGTAGGCTCCGCTCGCGTTTGTAATAACAAATACTGAACAAACCCTTTTCGTCAAGCGACCTAATCTTATTTCAGGATGATGTTTGGTAAACAATCAGGTAGACGGAACTAAGCAGTCGCTCAACTGCCGTTTTTCGTTTGTCGTTAGACCTATGCTCAATCTTAGGCCACATCGTCGCTTAACATCTGGCGACATAGTGAACATTCATATAATAACCATTTCTTTTTTTTGTAACTCGTGCGTAGCGTAGTTGGTGGTTCACTAATGCACACTTCTTATGTAAATTAGTATTAGTTAATATGTAAGTATTCTGCTGTTTGTTGTTCCTACTAAAACTTGTTGTTATTACTAAAAATTATATATAACTTAACCATATATTTATTTACAAGATGAAGCAATTGGACGATTGGCCTATTGGCCGTTAAAGGCCTAAAGATAGCTCAAATGGTCCAAACAGAAAACTTTACCTGTTAGATATTACGAAGGTATCTAGTTATTCGTTATATACGTCATGATTTATGATGATTAGGTTACCTATTTTTTTTAATTCTATAGATTCATTTCCATTCCACCTATTCAGTTAGGTTATTACAAATGCTCTATATTTTTTCAATTTGGTTTTATGTAGATACTCCTTACTGATTGTGTCCTCATAATAACGCTTATAGGGACTTGTGTAGGTAACTAGTGTAATGGAGCAGATAATGACCAATGAAATTTAGTAATTAATAAAAGCCGTGATTGATCGGAGATCCTCAGCTCTTTTAAGCTACTTAGGTTTGGGCCAAATTTCCCAAAAGCTTCGCAATTTTTAAAAGTAGTAAGCTTTTGCTACTTTCTCGCATGATACTTGCTTCTTCAGCCGCAATAACTACATCCTAACTTAGACCTACTGTTCAAATAAAATTATAATTTCTGACTTCCTATTCGTTTAACAAAAGCTGCCTACTCCGATTAACATAACAAGTCGATGTTATCATGGAAGCAGCACTTGGTCACGCTAAAAGTAGAACGGATTGAAAACGAACAATGACAGTAAGTGATCTGATCATAACAAAACGAAACCAAAACCCGAAAATAGACGCATTAAAACAGTAATGGCCACACCATTACCTCGTGGCCTAAATAGCTGATGTTCAAATAGTGTTCAATATGTTTAGTGTAGGCTGTGCGGCGCGGAAGGCCGGCCAGAAGACCTATTCACAACGCCGATCCGTACGTTTCTGCTTCTCTCTTTTACATCGAGTATGAACTGAAAACGAAAAAGATAGAAATATACGGAGTGCCGTTGTGAATAGGTCCTCTGTCCTTGCCGCGGTTGACGCACGAGACTGCCTTGGGCCGAATGGAATCTACCCTCTTTATTCAAACCATAAGCGAGGCCATACAGCTCTTCCTGTGTTTTAAATTAGGCGAGACACTAAATAAAAGCGGAAGCGGTATGCACGCGACATTGTTGTCGATGAAATCGTATAAAAGCGAAGTTAGGGGCGCCAGACCTTCTGGCGTTATACGATAGGTTATCCGATGCAGAATAAAGGAACTACGCACATGTGAACTCAATTGATTGGGTCAGACAGGACCATCGGATCTTGGGCAATGCAAAAAGCAAACCTATACCAAAGAAAACTAAATATTACTACGCCCATACCTCGGATCAAATAGCTAATGAGTTACAATAAAAAATACGTTAAGTGAGACGTTACTTATATTTTACTGACCATAATAGAGAATAATTTTAGTTCAGATATTACTTTCTGGATTTTATTCCGTTTATGAAACTAAATTGGGTTGTAGTGCACTTTATAAATTGTTTCTAATACGATTTCTTACTGACATACTTATAACATAGAAAACTAAATATTACTTATAATGATTGAATTAGGTTTTATGGTATTCGTTCTATTTCTGACGAGGTTTCCTCCACTGCAAATGACATAGGTCACGTCGAAGGATATAATCTCGAGGTCCAGTTTCGCTCTGTAAATATCAAATATCTAGAGTATAAAATATGCCAGTGATTCATTGTTTTTTATGGAACTGGGTGATGAGCCGAGCTGTTCGTTCGTCTGATGGTAAGCGCCACGCCTGCCCATAACAATTGCAGTGCCACTCAGAACTTTTAATACCATAAAAAAGTAGTGCATAGCGCCTGATTGCGCTCATCACCGCGAGTCATCAGATATTAAGTCTTATATGCCCAGTAATTTCGCTGACTACATAGCTGGCTATGGTTTCTGAAATTATCGATTCACCGAACAAGGTGACTACAGGACAGTGCTAACTAGGCGTTGCATGTCCTCCGATGCGCTAAATGGCATAGGTCATGTCGTTGGTTATTTCTCGAGGTTCCAGCTCCGTAAATGTCAAACGGCCAGTCGATACGCTCCTACTTGTTGCTCGTGACCGGGTCACGGCGGGGTGCGGGAGGGGCGCGCGGGTGAACGAGCCGGTACTACGGGAAGCAGGAACGAAGGTCGGGGATGATGGAAGACGTTAGAATTGGGGAAAATGTTGTGAGTTTCTTCATAATTTGGCTCTGTAATTAGGCAGCTTTATTTTTTTTTATGGAACTGAGAAATGAAACGACCAAGTCGTTCGCCTGCTGGTAAGAAACACGCCTGCCCATAATAATTTCCGTGCCACCCAGAACTTCGAACAGCACTGCAATGCGCTCATCACCCCGAGACATCAGATATTAAGTCTCATAATGCCCAGTAATTTCGTTAGCTACAATACCCTTCAAACCGGAACACTACTACTGTTTGCGCACTACTGCTTGACGGTAGAATAACTGGCAAAGCTGTGTTACCTACCCAGACGGCCTCCCGCATACGAGAGACCTGCCACGAGTAAAGATAGTGTTATTCTATGTAGGTATTAATAATCATTTTATCCTTTTGAATTTCGCCATTAAAAATGGAGTTTATTTTACTTGAGTGAATAAGGAGCCTTTAGCACTTTATAATGAAAACTATTTTCTAATAATAAGTGAAACCTTTCAAAAAAGTAAACAAATTTCCACTCAACTATATTCATTTATAAGAAGTAGTCATGAAGCAAATAAGTAAATTAACACCTTTAAATCGTTTGGTAGTAGAATTATTGTAGAGTCATTTTAAAACAATGCGGCAAACAAGTAAGATAGATGAAAGCGCCGCCACCTACAAACATTTGCAACACCAAAAGCAATGCTTTCGCATGCCCATAGTAGCCCCCAGACCCCGCGCGGTCGTCGACCGGACCGCGGACTACAGCCGCGCCGCCCGATCTATTTTAGGATACTGCATAGGTAAAGTTCGAAGGTCGTGCCCGACTTTGCTTATCGCGAGTGAATTTGACCACGTTTTGATTAATTGCATCTGGACACCCGGCGTGGTCTAATAGATGATTTGTAATGAATTTGCATGTTTGCTGTATGAAAAAAAAGAAGTCCTACGCACGTAACCTGGCAGTTAGGTAAAGTTCCGAAGGTCGCGCCCGACTTTGCTTATCGCGAGCGAATTGACCAGGCGTGATCTAATAGACGATTTATAATGAATTTTCATATTTGCCGAGTGAAACAAAAGAAATCCTACGCGCTTAACGTGGCAGTTAGATAAAGTTCCAGAGGTCGCGCTGCGACTGATGCTCAGAATACAGAACAAAGCTGATGCTATCTGTCAGCCAAAATAAATGCATTGACTCCTGCAATGCAGGAGGCTCAGCGGAGATGATTTGCAGCTAAAGTAAGTTTACCTAATAGGTGATGCATCTTTGCAATCGCATGCTTCTGGTGGAAGCAAAGTTACTCCGTCCCAATTGTTATAATTGATCTGTCCATCATTTGATCTATGCCCTGCCACAAAACTCTTGTCGATAGATACAATTCGATTCTCAATTATTGCGTCTAAGTTAAAACGGTTTTTTGGAGATACTTAGTATGAGGATTTATTTATTTGTGTTTTAATAAATACGCTCAACGATCACATGCATAATTCCTTGCCCCTAAATAGAATTCCCTGTATCTAGGGAACCAGGAAATATAATTCCACGTCCAGACACTAAACAAATGCTTACGCTTTTTTTTCTATGCACAATTATTTGTCCCGTCGTGGGAATCGAACCCGCAACTTTGAGTCAACCTACCCAACCACTACACCACAGAGGCTGTTAAATATCAGATAAATAGTCAGATAATTTAATACTTTTGTAATAATTTTATAACTTTACTGATTATTTTTACACAATCACATAAACAACGATAAATAGTTGTCAGAACATCTTTTCTTATTATTAAAATCAATCATTCGAATTATGGTGTCTACGCAGATCATCAACGTTAACTATGTAAATTATTTGCTAAATAGCTCCCAAATTTCCTTGCTGCAGAAAACTAAAAAAGCAACAAGTAATAACAAATTTAGTTATGAGTTACTACGTAGTATAACAACCAATATAATAGGTAAACTACCAACGTAATCGTTATTATGTAATCGTTATACACCGGCCAGGTGAGGTGCCTCATTTCCAATATAATAGACAAAGAGCTGATTGCTTCCCAAAATAAAACTATTACGCCTTCTACAAAAATAACATTTCGATCAGGGCCAAAAACAACCTCCAGCTCTAAAATACAGCGCATTGAAAGTTATTAATAAGGTCTCGCTTCTATTTTGGATGCTGAGTTGCATAATGGAAGCTGGTGATGTGACGTCACCGGGCAGCAAGGCGCGGCGCGGGCGCGGCCGTGGCGCCCATTCATGGACCTTCTCACGCACACACCCGCGCGCACACCCACCCCCACATCTCCGTGATTTTCGTCATGACGTCACGCCGCCCCGACCAATCGCGCCGCAGATCCATTCAAGTCTAACTCCTGAAGGGAAATTCATCGCGCGGGATGAAGCCACCAGTCGACGGACGCCCGCCACGTAGGCGGTAGCGGGCCCGGCTGTGGCACTCGGTCGCGAACACGAAACTAAAATATTTTACAAAGTTAACTAAAAGTTTTATCTAAAGCTTTTCAAAATGTTTTTGAATTGGCATGATTTTCCAAAGGATCGGTTTGTTTGATACTATAAAATGTAAGTATGGAAAAAAGCATGAAAATTATAAAGTATCATGCGTTGGAACTTGAATATAGGTAAGTAAAGCACAGCTTTAGTAAAACAAGCACGTGTAGCAAGCTACGGGCCTCTACGCTCAGTGCTACGGAACGCCTACGCGATGTCTGTCTCGTAGCTTCGTAGACTCGCCCACGCAGCGGGCCTTCCTCACGTAGAAACTTTTGTTAGGCTTTTAGGGTTTCTAAGGTATATCCAGAAACTTTGTAATTATTTATAGATACTTATAAAGTTTCAAGTCCGACGTGCGTAATAAATCAGTCAAAATATTTATAATTAAAACGTTTGTAACCGTGACTACAAAGTCATCGCTTATAATTCTTAGATATTTTAAATTGTCCTTGTTTTCTTTTATATGTATGGCATGTAGAGTATAATGTTAAGAAATACTTACTAACGTTAAGAAATACTTATTACTTAAAACTGTTTTAGGTCTCTGATCTCTACGTCAATTCTAACAAGGGCGTTGCGAGGGCGTTACAAATCAAGGTCGAATTTTCTAGAACCCTACCTGTCTCCAGGATTCATTACAACGTAACTTGTCTATACCTCTACTTAATTCAAATTTAAATTTAGAACCAATGTGCCATATTTTATAGGCCATAGTTCATCATAGAAGCTACCTTCAACTTAATGATTTTACTTCCCCCTAAGTCTTCGCCTTGAGCTTTTCATTGAAACTGTAACATTCCCATTTGGGCCACGCAACGTTTTCAGTTACCAATTAGCCGAATTAGACCTATATTGAAGAAATTATTAAAAAAAGTTTACTAGTGATAATTTGAAAATGGAATTCCTTTTTTACATTATGACAAAGCTTTCGCCTGTCCTACTGGGTGGGGGCTTTGTTGGATATTCTGTGGTCAGTATAGTGCAAGTGTTACTTTGTTCCGGTTGAAAGCTACTTGTAGGAAAGGACAATGCAACGTATATATATATACATATATGGGTAATATGAGATCAAGGACATTATGCATATAGATTAGATTAGATAACTCCTTATTGTAACACCATCAGAAATTATAACAACAAAAGGAAAAATAAAAGAATAATATATAATTAAAAATAAATTAATAATATCTTAAAAACTAAAGTGTTACAATGGCTTAAAGCGATCTCTAACAAACAACCTTTAGATGGAGAGAATATATTAATTATTTAACGTTATTTTTGTTTGTCGTGTCGAATAAATGGTTTTTCTTTCTTTTACAAAACGTTTGAGGAGTAATGAGTGCAGGTCAATATCAAAGTCTAGGTCCCAGGGTTAGGGCCAAAAATAAGTAATTACTTAGACAGGGACGGAGATTTAAATCACAAGGCCAACCTACTAGCTTAACAAGTTCATTGTAGTATCACAGTTGTGCTTTTTTATGGAACTGAGTGATGAGACGAGTATGTCGTTCGCCTGATGGTAAGCGCCACGCCTACCCATAACAATTGCAGTGTCACCCAGAACTTTTAATACATTAAAAAGCATTGCGTAGCACTGCATTGCGCTTATCGCCCCGAGACATCTCTCATATGTCCAGTAATTTCGCAGCGCTACGCAGTGCTTTTTACGTTATTAAAATTTCTGGGTTGCACTGCAATTGTTATTGGCAGGCGTGGCGCTTACCATCAGGCGAACGACTTGCTCGTCACATTAGTCATTTTAATAAAAAAAGCTACTGCTTGGTGACAGAATAGTTATATAGATGACAGCTCAGTTATAACTTTACGAAACAACAGTTAGTAGTTCTCATTAGTTGTTGTCCATTATTTTTTTCTTACTAACTAGTTTCCCCGCTCGCCGCATCTATTCTTATTACAGTTTATTTTTATTATTGCAATATACGTGTATTACTCAACGTTCCAGGCCTAGCGCACTCCGCACTGTAGGTACGAAGCTACAAGTACATAGCCGGACACCGACGGCGGGTCGCACGTCGTTACACGTGCCGCGTCAGAATAGATAAGAAAGAGAGGCACACTGTAGGTTAATATGACTGGTAGGTATGCAGCGCTACGCGAGCTGAATTGAATTTTATTGCGTCATAGCAAGAGTCGCCATTTGATTAAATTTCTTTGCGGAGTGATGCTTCTGTCCTTTAGTATTCTGTGATTATACAAACATCATCAGCCGCTACTGCTAGGATACCGCACCGGCCTTCTCTCATAGAGAGAGTATAGGCCATGATCCACCACGCTAGGCCAGTGCGGGTTGGTGGATGTCACATGTCCTTGAATTTTGTTATTCTATTTCTAATTATACAATTATAAGTATTTGATTGTGTACCACAAACATAGTAACATAAAAAATATACCTTAAGTAGAGTAATACGACTTGTATACTCCTCTTACAGACCTTTGGATGGATTGGACAAATACAAATAAAACCGGCCAAGTGCGAGTCGGACTCGCACATGGAGAGTTCCGTACCATTATCTATAAAAACGGCAAAAAATCTCGTTTGTTGTATGGGACCCTCCTTAAATATTTATTTTATTCTGTTTTTTAGTATTTGTTGTTATAGCGGCAACAGAAACAATCATCATGAAAATTTCAACTATCACGGTTCATGAGATACAGCCTGTTGCCAGACGGACAGACTGACAGACAGACAGACAAACAGACGGACCAACAGCGGAGTCTTCGTAATAGGGTTCCGTTTTACCCTTTGGGTACGGAACCCTAAAAAGAATAGTCATTGCTGTACAGCAATTAATTAATAAGACAGAGAACTAAATAATACTTGCAGATAATAATTAATTGATTATAATAATTGTCATCATCATTATCATCATCATCATCAGCCTACACCAGACCACTACTAGTCATAGCAAAGAAAACTAAAATCATAGTTCTCTCCCACGCCACTGAGCCCGATCTTCGGCTTTTTTCTCCAGTCACAGTAGTAATTATATTTCAATGTAATTAATAGCCCCTGTGGTGTAGTGGTTGTGCAGGTTGGCTCAAATCCCATACACCACTGAGGTTGCGGGTTCGACGGGACAAATGTTTATGCAAATAAAAAACGCAAGCTTTTTTTGTGTCTGGGTGTTGTGGGACCATGGTCCAATTAGGGGCCAGGATCTATGTATGTGATCGTTTGGCGTATGCAATCGAATTAGATCCGTTGCAGTGAATCTTACCGCTCTTTGGACGCTTATTTCTAATAACAATGACAATTAAATTTTTGGTACACACGTGTTTACAACTAACTTGTATTGAGTTGTTGTTTTAGCCCTAACACTGGACGCTGGAAGTCCTACCTTGGAAGTCTCTCTTTTTATTTTATGGTCATATAGACACAAAGTAAAATTAAAACTAAATTATGAAAATTACAATATTCTTTACCCGTCTAGAACGTAAAGTTATTTTAGCCGTCTTAAAAAAAAAGGAGGAGGTTCTCTATTCGATTGTATTTTTTTATAGTTCGTTACCTCAGAACTCCGTCATTTATGATTTGGAAAATTATTTTTTAAGATTCCTATACACATAGTCACGTTGTTAGCACTTAAGAAATCCTAAGGTCAGCGATATCAATTTATCTTCAGGTGGAATGTATGTACCTAACTAAGCATATGTGCTTCTATGTTACACCGTCCACGTAGGAAGTCCGTAGGATGTCAAGTACACATGAAAATTGAACTTATTTTATTCCTCGTAGGTGGTGCCACTTCTAGTGCGTGGCGTGGGTGTAAAAGTGACTTATATTGGGATATAGCATTTCAGTATATTAAAAGGGGAAAAGTAGGTGTAATTACATTTCAAAGACCAAGCATTATTTTCACCTTGCCCTTTAGAACGTTTGATTTGGAGTAGGCGAGGGCGTTCACAAGATATAGTGCACGAAGTTCATAATTTTTATTTATATTTCAAGCAAAGGAAATCATACAGTTATATTATCAGCCTAGCAACAGCGAGCTCGGTGCAAGAGCCACAAAGAAACAATATCCATAAAACTGGAAGCTGTTCGCATGCGGGTGGTAGTGCGGGTAGAGGGGTGCCGGGGGCTTGGCTTGACGTCAGAGCTCTCCCGTGACGTCATAGCCGAATGCCACACCCGCCTTTGACGTCATCAACTTTTTAACTTACTTCCGAGGCACGTAGGCATTGCTTCCATAGCCTAAATTCAAGCGTAGAAGAGGCTGAACTTTAAAAAAACTAGCTTAAACTCTGAAAAGATTAAGAATTGAATTTTACTGAAGAACCTTCAAATTATTTAAAAACAGCATTAAAATCGCTATAAATGCGAGATGAGCAGTAGGCATTTGTAATATGTATGTATCTAAAAATATTTAGATACTTTCATCCCAACCAAAACTTGTGAATACTAAGCTAGATGCACCACCGCTAAGCGTTTCTTGTTCCTGTAAAATTCAATGAACGAGCCTCCCGACGTCACGGGCATTGCAGGCTGCGCGCGTCCCTTTCTCCCTCATAGCAAGTGAGAGGGACGAAGCGCTGACCTAGTTTCCCGAGCGAGGTCGGGAGGGATCGGCTTCTATTTTTAATCTGAAGGTCGTTTATTTATAGCAAGGCGGGGGTGGGAGGCGCGTCTCGGAACGATAGCGGGTCTTTTCTTAACAGTCATTATTCGATATTTATTCATATCGCGTGAATCGTTTTAAATTATTACAACACAGTTTGTACTTATATAGAGGTTTTCTGACATCCATATTCCACCAATGGCACAAAATAAATCTTAATAAACAATATAGATATATAAAACAGATTTTAAGGAAAATTTTATGGAACTAGGAATAAAAAATAAATTCTTTAACTAAAAAGTAAGGCGTAAAAAAGGTAGACTAAGTCTATTTTGTGATATTATTATTATTTCTGGTTACTGGTCCTCAAACTAATCAAAAGTAATAGAGACAGCATGTAGGCAGTACCACCAATATTAATCAATACAAACCTTTTTGGGAGTAAGGGATGGCTTATTCACAGAATTAATTGTTCACATAAATTTCCGGTAGTACCTAGGCCTACCATAGAGACCTACGATATGTATATTTACCTTGATGATTATGTTATTGGCAATCAACAAAAAGGTAACTGTGGATGCAAAATTTGACGCAATATAATAATAATAATCGTTATTTATTGGATGTTTTAAATAATGTTCTTTTCTGCGGTTTTTTCGAAACAGTGGTAGTCATTATGGCAACTTGGAGAAAAAAAAGAAAGTTATTCATAAACAAGTGCGTCTGTGAAGTCTAAACTGAAAAAATAATGTTTAAGTTTGAGTCTTAGTATAATTTGGAAACATTAATGTTTCAATCATCAAAGCACGGATATGGTGTTATCTCAAATCGATTTTCAATCGATTTTCGAATCATAGCTTAATGATAACAATTTTAAACAATTTATACATATAACTTCTGAAGTGGTTGTCTCCGGCCGCAGTTGTAATACCACCCAAATTAAGATGAAGAAAAATGGTATTGCTCGGGTAGGTATCGAACTTACATCTTCGGAATACGGTCCCGACGCCTTAACACTGGGCCACCGAGCCAACTGCTCAAGCAACCAAATTTCTTATATTTTTCGTAGTCTAGTCTTAGTCCTTGGACGCAGTCGTGTTTCTGGGTGATGTTGGGAAAACCTTGACGGGTCTGGTCAGTCACTTAGCTGCAGTCTTTCTCTAGATCCAACTTCGGCCTCATGGTCGCTAGCGATAAAAAACCTACATAATATGTACGGTATGTACGAAGTAAAACTTTCTTGCACTACGCTTAATGGTCGTTTGTCGTAATTAAATCTTCTAGATCTTCGATATCTTAGACAGCTTTAGTTCCATGACATGTCTAATATTTTTCGTCTGTTATTTTTATCTTTCGGGAGGATTACTTCATGTATCCTCGAAATTCTGTGACAGATCAAAACACACCTCTCGGTGAAAGCACTTACGGTTACTGTATTCTGGTTTCAAGGACATTGTAGCCAGCGAAATTACTAGGCATACGAAACCTAATATCTGATCAGTGCCACGCAGTATTTTTTATGGTATAAACGTTTTGGGTGGCATTGTAATTGTTATGCGCAGTCGTGGCGCTTACCATCAGGCGAAAGAATTGCTTGTCTTATTACTTGGTTCCATAAAAGAAGCACCTTAGCTTGTAAATAAATAGTTTAATGGCTGATATAGGTACGCCATACTTGCGCACTTTTCGTGTTCAAAGCCCGGTAACTTCCTAGGCCACGTCCTGCAATCTAACACCGCAGATTATCAACTGTAACCAGAGCTATAAGTGGCTAGGTTACACGCCTGATGGTAAGCGCTACGCCTGCTCATAACAATTGCAGTGCCATCATAAAAAGTAGTACCTACTGCGTAGCACTACATTATATACGCTCATCTCCCCGAGATATCAGATATTAACTCAAATGCCCAGTAATTTCGCTGACCCTTCAAACCGGACAGTGCCCAGCCATGTTTGCGCATTACTGCTTGGCTACCCAGACGGCCTCCCGCATACGAGAGACTTGCCCCGAAAAAGTCTTCTTTCGATGATGCGCGTATAATAGCGTAATAAATAAGACTGCAATTAGAAACCAATATGTTAGGAATGTAATAGGTAAAACTGTCATTTCATACACACCGGTGTGTTTGTGGGTTCAAGTCCCGACAACTTCCCGGAGTGCGTGCAACCGGACACCACAGATTATAGTGTAACACACACTAGAGCTGTCAGCCGCTAGATGTCATTTTGCGTCGGCGCGCGGCGGGCGGTGTCCGGTGACCGGTGACCGGACATAGCTTCCGTGGGGCTTCGGCTACATTGTCTAATCTATTACCCACCCACTTTTTTCAATTATTATTCACATCATCCCTACATACGGACTTTTATAACATGGACTTTTTACAACAAACTACGTAACAAAACCAAAACCGACAGAACATGAAATAACTTTTTATTGAAACACATACAGCAAATATCTAACAATAAAAGCTTATCGGCAGTGTAACAATTGGCGGTCTTATCGCTCGAAGCGATCTCTTCCAGACAACCGTAAATTAGAATTCTGAGCGAGGGAATCAAAAGAGTACGAGGTGAAAAATCTTTGCACTCGAGTGCAACACGTAACTTTTCATCCCACCTCAGCGAGGAAATGACTAAATGCAAAAAAATCAAAAAAATCAAAATTACTTTAACCTCTGGCGGATAAAAACGACTTTTGCACTCAGATATCGAAGAGCAAAAATACTCTTTCCGAGATGGGGGGATGAAAAATACCTTTACTTGGTGTTTAAAAGTATCCAGCGAGGGTGCCCGTTTAACGTCAGTAGGTAACGCAAGGTATTTAAATGTTTATAATTGCCTATAAAACTTAATGAAACCTATAATAACTATCTAAAATTTATTAGTTCGGGAATATTACTACCTATTTATCGGTTACGGTTGAGTTTTGTAGTCAAATACTCTATAGGTAATAACATACTCTTCTGCACAACTTTCTGGTCTAAAATATGATCAAACTAGCTGCGCACCGCGGTTTCACCCGCACTTTCGTAATTAAAAATGTCCTTTTCCAGGATATAAAGCACCTACATACCAAATTTCATCAAAAGTTTCGTGATTTTTGCATGATTGAGTAAAGACCATCTATCTATCCATCCATCCATCTATCCATCCTCACAAACTTCGATTTTTTACAAGTAGGTATACATAAGCTTTCAGGGTCTGTCAGATGCTTTTAAAATCAAGAAAAGACTAGAAATAGAAATGACTGTGCATATGAGACTTATTATGACTGATGTCTCGGGGTGATGAGCGCAATGCAGTGCTACGCAGTGCTTTTTATGGTATTAAAAGTTCTAGGTGGCACTGCAATTGTTATTGGCAGGCGTGGCGTTTATCATCAGGCAAGTTGAATGCCTCATCATGCTCGTCTCATCACTCATTCCATAATAAAAAAGAAAAAAGAACTTATATCGGTGCTATTTCGTATAACACCTTGGAAAACCTAATTCCATTGACCTAAGTACCTATGCCAGCCATATGTAGATACCTAATCCCTAATACTTAACAGATCAGTAATAGACACTAAAAAAAATGATAGCAAGTAGGTATATACATAAGGTATTTAAATCTTTGTAGCGGTTTGTCAGTAATCCTGTAACGAGGCAGGCGCCGACCTCCTTCCTAGGGCTTCCTCGGCCTCGCCAGCTTAGCTTTAATACCTAGAAATTATACAACCATATGTCACAAATATAGGTACAGTATGTATGTCAATCACAAGCATTGCGGAAAAAAACATCGGATAATGATAACAATGAATTGAAATTTTCGCTAAGTCAAAAATCATAACCATACAACGGTCTGGCCGTTAAAGGGTCATCGAAATTAGTAAGTTAACCTGATATTCTAACGAGTCAATTTAAATTTAAAAATATCGATAATGTCTGATAATTGTTTGTTTAAAGTCAAAAGATATTTATTAAATAGGCACAATAAATGCACTTTAAAAAATATTATGGTCACACAAATTTCTTTTTTTTTTAAGTTTGCCCGTTGGGGCAGGCTAAAGTCTCTAGGACCATACCGCCATGTCTTACGTAGTTTTTATTTGATAGTTTAATATTCCATTTTATTATACTTTTGTTGAGAATGAGGGTCAACAGCAACAAGCCGGACCCTCTCCTAGTGCTTCAATAAAGTGGTGAAACTTTATTCAAGCTTTCCATGGACTTTTTGTGAGAACATAAAAAGCAATGTTTTCCCTATTTTGTTTCATTTGCCTACACTCGTGCACGTTAACGAACACATAATGGTTAATATTCCACCGATATTACACATGATTACTCGAAATAACACTTGTTTGGAAAATAAAACAAAATCGAACTGTATCACATTTCACTTCCCGCCAAAAAGTCCCCACAAATTTCAAACTTCATATAATACAAATTAATTAAAATACGTTAAAAACTTTAACTTAAAATATCATGACTTTGAAACATGACTCTACCAGTGCTTCGGAAATGGAAATATGCATACTAGAGAAGATAGCACTAAGAAACTCAACGAGGATATCTCTTTTTTAAATCTTTTAAAATGTGTAAAAATATAGTAACAATGAAGTATAATTATAATTAACATAACACAACATCAAACTAGAAGCGCGAGTGATATTTCCCATAGTCATAATATCAGTAACATAAATATATGAGTAATATATGCATAGGTACCGTTCACGAGTATGACTTGTGGCCCAGCCATCACTCCGACTGTTTAATTCTCAACTCAACCGAACTGATTTTGATTTGGTTTACGGACTTGGAAATATTATCTGAAATGGTTCTTAGATTCATGATTACTTATATTGTGCCAAGCCAAACCAGCAGGGGGCGCTGCAAAATATTTGTATGTCGCGCTGATTTTTAAATGTTCCCAATGTGTGGATTCTTGTAGAGAAAATTTAACCAAATATTGTTACTGTAAATATGCTTGACATATTTTTTAAAATTTTATATTTAAGAACAGCTTTACAATACTGCTACAACTAGGTAAAATATAATAATAGGTATATATACTCTCTGCCGGCAGCTGTGTTTCCGGATAGCTATAATCTGGGTGTCTTTAAGACAAGAGTGAACAGGTTTCTTCCAGGCGAGCGTGCTACATCTTCGACCGCATCGTCACTTAACAACAGGTGAGATAGCGGTCAAACGCAAGCCTATAAATAATTAAAAAAAGGTACTAGCTGTTGCCCGCGTCTTCGTACGCGTAGTGTAGTAATACATCTTGCTTCCGACCATTTTTCTTCCCACCTTACTCTCGTTCCAGCTCCCGTCCTGCTCTTTTCTCCTTACCGTATCGCTTCTATCCCGTACCTTCCCACTCCTATCCTATTATTGTCCTGGTTGTATTCCGTAACCGCCGCGCTCCGGTCCCGATCCTGTCCTTCTAATCCAGCTACCGTATCGCTCCGGTCCTATTCCCGTTCCGCTCCTATCTCGATAGGGTCGAGAGTTACCATCTCTCTCCTATCCTGTAACCATCTCATTCTTATCCCATTAACATTCCCTTCTTATCTAGTTATCATGCCGTTCAGGTCCAGATCCTATTTACCAAATTTTTTATGGAGTCTAGGACTCTACAAAACATTTTTTTAAACCGTATGTCAACCCATCTCTTAGTTCTACAAACTCTCAAATTAACCGACCAACCAGTTTTAAGCTGAGCCTTGTGCACTAAAGGTCCGGTATGTTTCGGGGTTCAACTTATAGTAGCCACTTATATTTCTCCCTAAATTGCGTCATAACTTCAATATTCCTGGACCGATTTTGATGAAGCAAAACCTATGTGTAGCGCTGGACTCCACAGAACATATTTCAAAAAGCTGCATTCAAATTCGTGCTTTAGTTTCTGAGTTTACCTCGGACAGACAGACAGACAACAATTTTAAAAACTATATTTTTGGATTCTGTTGCTACCATATATGTACTTCTAAAAAAATTGATTTTCAAAAATATTTTTAATGTCCAGTATCCACCTCGTTACAGTTTTATTATAAGTACCTACTTATAGAAGATAGTAAAAGTAATATTATACAGGTGATGGTAAAATAATTATAATTAATTCGTTTATAAAAAAATAACAGTAAGAGCTCAAGTGACAAAGGAGCAAAGAAGCCTGTATTATACGATTTGGTACAAGTCACAAGCAAACCTATACAGTTCCATTAACAATCGCTCTGTTCAATTATCTAAATCCTCTTCGTCTACTAGCTAATAAATAGCCAATAGTTTTCCAGTAAACTTATACTTAGACCCTGACTGACTCTTCAACGACTGGGAACTCGTTCTTGGTAGAGCATTGAACATGCTCCAAACCTAGGTCGAGAAACTCGACAAACTACGTGATTCTAATACATTTAGTTAGGTATTTGATTTTAAAGTACAAATACATAGACGAACTTAACTCTAAAAAGAATTTTCTCTCACCAAACTCTTGAGGAAAGATAATTAAATTGAGCAAGTAGGTAGTTTACATTGTACGTTTACGGTGCGTCGGAGAAGTTTATGATTCAATAACGAATCACTTTCATATTATTTACTTGTGTGCGGTCATTTCCATCATCTTCATCAACAGACCGTAAATTAGTCCAATGCTGGACATTGGTTTCTCCCATAGCTGGACATTGGTTTCTCTAGTCTTTTGCGAGTTCTCTCCGAATATAGCTCGTTCCATAGGTCGCTGAGCGACTTTGAGCTTGTGGACCAGCCGCCGCAAGTGTTTACGGTCACGGTCCAATCTTCCATTACACACCAAACCAAATCAAAGAAACACCATTCTAAAAATAATGTATTTTAAAATAGCATATTTTTATTCAAATTCCCCCAAAATCATCTTTGTACCTTGTTCCTGTTCATAAATGTATATGTCAGTAGTGAGTGACTTGGTTGCCTTGCCAACATGAAACGTACCGCCACGGCTGACGTGACGCGCTAAGCCTATTACTTCCGCCGAAGGCGTCAATAAGGGTAGCGTGTCGGATGCTCCACTAGCCACGACGTGACAGGTTCCGAAGAAGGCTCGGAGCCTCACTCTCAGCCCGACAAGTACCGCGTTTGGACGTGCCTAGCCCTTGTGGCCGTTTGTAGTTTTTAAATAGATGTTTCCATGTTTTTATTTTGGAGTTTCAAAGTGAGCAGCAGTTTACTTTATGTCTACGATCTACTATAATTTTTCATTATCTTTTTGTGAGTGCATTGTGAGTATACTAAATTGATATTTTATTTTATTTATTTATTTCTTCTTAACATATTTCTAAACAAACATAAACTAGACTTGTCGCGATAATCTCATAACTCGCACCAAAGCCATCATAAGGGTAGCAGAAATAGCAGGATGCTCCACTAGACGCGATGTGACAGGTTCCGAAGGCTTTGACGGTTCATTCTCACCCCGACGCGTACCGCGGTTGGACGTACCTGGAGTGTAATCTTTATAATAGACTTTTTATTTTTTAGTTTCAATAGTGGCAACGTTTTACTTTAGGTTCTTTTGTTTTAATTATTTTGTGCTTATGTGATTGCAGTGTGAGTATCTATTTAATTTTCAGTTTCATTTATTTTATTATTTGAAAAGTTTATTTTACAATTCTTATTTTTTTTGTTATCATATTAAGTTTCTTTACGTGCGCATTAAAGAGGGACCGCGTAGTGTAATAGAGTTTAAAACGCGGTTATGTTTTACACTGTGCGACCGTTACATTTACCATATATATTTTTTAATATCTCATTTATAATTGCTACCTACTGAATAGTTTAATATTCTTGATTTATTGATTTATATTGGTAGATTAAAATAACAGTCAATATAAAAAACGCTTCAGTACTAAACACTCATTTCGATATTTATTTCATCAACGTATCGAAGAAATGGTTTTGTATCATAGTTGAAGTTAAACTATTATTGGATAGTTGTACCTAAAATCAATAACATTTAAACCGATTGAAGTAAAAATCAAAAACGAATTTCTATAACAAACTTAAAAACAGTAAAACGAGTTCAACTCAGTAGATAGCGCGGTATCAGTATCGAATGTTGCGAATTAAGTTAAGCCGGTAGTATGGTTTCCTCGCTCGTAGGGCTTCGCCACCTGACACCGTCGGCTTTTTTACACCGTCCGCGCCTCAACACTGTGTAATTAATATTTTATTTATGATTACGCTACATTAAACATGGGGACTACCAAAAAAAATCCGAATGACGTAGCTCTATCGATATTTGCCTTAAAAAGCTTTCGTTTTAGTTCGAAGGTCCAAACTTTAAAGTTCCTTTATACTTTTTTGTTTAACCTTCTGCAAGTTTTGTTTGTTTGTATGAGTCAGTTCGACAGTCACCGCTTTACCTAATGGAAGAGTTCTGCAAAGGTCCAGCCTTCTGGAAGGTTCCGAATGAAGTCCAAAACAGCTGCTGGCCACTGCACAAGATTAGTTGAATCCATACTCTTGTGCGTGTGACAGCGGCTATTGCGGGCATTTCATTATCGTCGAGACACATGAATGAAGAATTGACGCCTATTCACGAACATCTGGCTCATAATCTGTTGTAACGTGGTTAGTAGGTACAATGTGACGGCGATAAATCAAGATGCCATAGCAAAAATGCTGTAGGTACCTACCCTCCTACATTAGGAAGAATACTAATAAGTGCGTATGGCGTTTTCTCTATCGTGTCACAGTTCGTAGAATCATTCATTTACTAACCACGTAAAGTAAAATTTTGCGCAATATCGCAGTATAGTATAGCCTCAATTTTTTGATCCATTTGAAATGTACCTACGACCTATACTTTATAAATCTTGATTATAATATGATGCAAAGGAAGTTTCCGTGCTAAAGTGTACTTAATATTATAAGCAGCGTAATTTTAATAATAGTAATTTGTTGTTAACTTCACTCTGAGCAAAGTGAGTGATGAACAAACCCAATTGGCTGACCTTCTAAAGAAACTGATTGAAAGTTAAGTAAGACTTTTCCAAATTCGCTACACATCCATGAAATTATAACCACTCACTTTTCTTCAATATTTTGTTTTATGTTTTGTTTCTTAGTAATAGGTACTGCATGTGCCTATGCAGGTAATGAATGAAGTTAAAAATAATGTTCTATTTATTATAGTTATAAAAGTAACACTCAAAAGTTGATGACATCGGAAAATTTTAAAACCTCGTCGTATCTAATTTATGTCCCAGCAACACGCTTGTAAGTACTTAGGTATATATGTCTACAAGAAGCGGAATCGTAGAGGTACCTACGTATAACGTGGTATAACCAGGCCTAGCGCACTCTGCGCTGTAGGTAAGAAGCTACAAGTACATAGCCGAACACCGACGGCGGGTCGCGCGTCGTTACACGTGCCGCGTCAGAAGAGATAAGAGCTATGCGATAGAAAGAGAGGCGCTCTGTAGGTTAATATGACTGGTAGGTATGCAGCACTACGCGAGCTGAATTGAATTTTATTGCGTCATAGCCAGAGTCGCTAATTGTTTAAATTTCTTTGCGGAGTAATGCTTCTTTCCCTTAGTATTTTGTGGTATAACGTTTTTATTAGTGTTCGCTGCCCGTGCAACATATTAATGTAGTAGGTAGGTAGATATCTAAAAGATATTTAAGATTTTTTATTATCGGCTATAATTTTAAATTTTGATCGGCTTTTTATACCTACACATACCCAAAAAAGGTAAGCTTCTTTTTGATTTTTAAGCGCAAAGCACACAAGCTGGGCCCTGGTCGGGGCTACGCAGTATGCGCTGTCTGATGAAGCCCCGGTCCGCACCCGCCCCATCTTCTGTATAACTTCATGTTTCATACAAATTCAAGCAATATAACAGAGCCCGTGCCGCATCCGGCCCGGAATGCTCCGGGCCCGCTTTTTGTGTGACTTGGGCATTAGGCAGGTATTAGCTAGGTGTGATAGAAAATTCATTTAAAGGTTAACCAAAGTCCAATGATTGTCGTTGGCCCTAAATAATATGTTGCTTGAATTTCGTTGCTTTACTATTTCTAACCATTTTAAGTTTAGGAGGTATTTAAATGTTTCATAATTATATAAGCTTATATATTCTATTTATTTTCCAAGGTTTCATGTATACCTACCTATTATATACTTATTTGTAATAATTATGAGTTCTAATTTTGAAATTACTTAGGTTGTACCTAAGCACTACCTAACCTCTTCTAGGTACTCTTTATAATATAGACTAGTATAGATTGATATTTTAATTAAATACCTATTATAAAGTGACCATTCTCATAGGGTGACGAGCGCGTGTAATGCCGCGCAGGAATTTGCAAAACAAAGTTCTGGTTGGTGCTGCAACTGTTATGGGCAGGCGTTTTGCTTACCATCAGGTCAACAATCTGCTCGTCTTGTCACTCAAATCCATAAAAAATGTAAAGAAGAAAGTTCGATGCAATTTTATCAGTCATCTTCAGCGAAATCGGAATTAAACCTTTCGATCAATTGTTTTTGATAGGTTGGGAAAAAGCCCCTGAGACCATGTAACAAGATCAGGTTTCAATCAATATGAGACGGCCAATTATGATTAAAAACGAAACTGACCATAAAAAGTTTATGCACTTTTTGTTAAGGCATCAGAATCGTCAGATCAGCCCCCCTACCCATATTTCCCTCAAGCGCTAATCGTATATCGTGTTGAGGTCGAATTAAGTTATAGCTTCACTGCGACTAATAAGATACGGTCTAATTATTGGTTACTTAGGCAAGAAATCGAATTAATCTTATTAATTTATACCAAAATACGATAACTACAAGTTGAGATAAACTTAATGAGACAATATATGGCACCATAAGACTTTGTCGCAGTGAATCTACACCCTAATCTGTGCTCAACACGATATACGATTGGCGCTTGAGGCACATATGGGTAGGGGGGCAGAGTTATGTTACTTGAATTAATAAAAAAAAAATAAGATTACCTATTCATTATTGTTGTACTATAGAAAGTTCCATAATATTTATTACTAGCAACCGCCTGCGACATCGTTTGCGTACACGTAAAAAAAATATAATAGCCTATGTTACACAGCGATAGGTGTGACGTTCTATCAGTGAAATAATTTTCAAAATCGGATCAATAGTTCCAGAGATACATTCTGTTCCTCTTACAAACATACACAAACCTACTTACAATTTTCCCTCTTTCTAATATAATAAAAACATAGATCATCGGAACAGATATCTATACTTTAACACCAACGTATTGTTAATTTATTACAATGTCTATGTAGATAAATGCTGTTCACACGCAAAATCAAATTAATATTATGTAACTAGCTCTAGAAAATTCGTATAATTATGTTTAATAAATTTATGTTGTAAATGTTACAAAATAAGTTATAATATCTAATTCATACTGTATCTGTGTATAATAATATAATTTTGTAAATTAATGTATCATCACTTCTCTTCCATACTCGCTCTGTAAATTTATTTTATTTTCTGTTACGAAATAAAGATTTTATTTTATTTTAGATTTGTTTTCTTTTTGTTTATCTTTCTAATCATTCGTTTTCTCATTCAAAACAAGGTTTTCATTTTAACATTTTCATTTACTACCCATTTTCATTAATGATGATTCCTATAGGTAATCATTTACGAACATAATACCTCATTTAATTGAATTCGGTCTCTTTTGTTTTGCACTAAATTCCGAAGGATGTTTTCCAATTCAGCACGATTGCTTCATTTTTTTTTTTTATTATATTTTTAGTTTCATAACATAATCATTATTACATCAATAGTCACAAAACATCAGCAAAAACTGCTACTGTATTTATAATTTTTCTTTGTAATCATTTTCAGTGGATTAATTACCCTTTATGTACTTGTAATGGAACAGAAACTAGAAGGATACTGATTTCAAAATGTATGCAAGTCACTTTTCTTCCCTTTTAAAAATAATTAAATGGTTGATTTACATCGATTCTGTGGTATTCATGAGTAGACGAAGTTACATTCTTGCTATAAAAAAGATTACTTACATAATCTATACGTACTCGAATAATGTTTTATTCCTCCTTCTTCTGTCGTAAAAGTCCTTCGATTCGTAAAATAATTATTGTAAACATTTGCAATAAAAAAAAAAAGTTACCTGGATCGTTGGAAATCAACAAAATACTAACCCACCAAATTTCAGAACATGAAGAATAGAAGAGAGAATAACGAAGCCCAAAACAACTATTGGTCACTGCACAGGACTAGTGACTTTTATATACTCTTGTGCGTGTTCCAATAGTTATTGTGGTCTTCACTTACGTCGTGCGAAGACAGCATTACAATCGACTGTCGCCGTGTGGGTGGACCTTAGCTTTAAGATTTGTAGTCCGTAGCAAAAATACCGTGCATCATGTCTGTAATGTAATGTCTACAATGATACGGTATTTTTGCTATAGATTGAAATTGAGAGTTGGATTGGTAAGTTATCGAGCTTGCTCTTTTATTTGCCTTCCTTCTTTTTACCTATATCCTCGAAAATAAGAAAATATACCTACTTCAAATGTACATTTTATTAAACTAAAAAAACTAAATCATAACTAAAACTAAAATCCGAGTGTCAACTCTACCTAATATGTGCTAATATTGTAGCTTCATAATTTTGCTACAACACAAGTAGCGTGGTGGTACATCGAATACAGTGTAAGGTGAATACTTGCTTGAGTGTGGGAAATCTGGTGTCTCGGGGTGATGAGCGCAATGCAGTGCTACACAGTGCTTTTTATGGTATTAAAAGTTCTGGGTGGCACTGCAATCGTTATGGGTAGGCGTGGCGCTTACCATCAGGCGAACGACTTGTTCGTCTCATCACTCAGTTCCATAAAAAAAAACAAAAAGCACACGAATGGTCCAGCGCATATTATCACAGAATGTAAGGGCACCATTAAATAATAATCGTGAATTGCGTGATAGGATTCAGTAATTATCAATTAAAGATTTACTAGCTATTTTTAGAACACACAGGAAGATAATAGATCAAACCGGAAGAGAGAATCTACAGACAACAAATTCTATAGTCATAGACACGTAATTTTATTGCTTGCTATACCGGATCAAACTAACATACATAAAGTGCTCTAAATGTTTAACTTACACGAGAAGTCGAAAAGCTACATAAAATAGAAGTAGGAACTTCAAGAAAAAATACTGTAGGTATAAAATACCTACCTTCTTTTAATATACGAGTAATTATTTTTATCACAGAATGCACTCACACCTATTTGGGTGACATATATAGGTTCTTAAAGAGATATTAGGTACTTACGACATGAACAGTAAAAATTGAAAAAAATATGTCACAAGTATTGCCAGACGTAATTATTTTACATTGTAACTATAATATTTTACCAACCTATCTGTATATTTCACTGCATCAACGTTATTGTAGTGCTTTGCATTCGTACAATTATACCTACAATTACAATTAATTAGTTATACTTACCTATAGGGATTATTAAAAATTGTTAAATAAAACCAGTATTGAGCAAAGTAAAATAGTTTTATTTGTTAAAACTTTTCAGTCTTGGACTTTAAGCATAGGTACGCGCAACAAATCATGGCGAACACGTTTCGAACGTCAACTAAGGGCTGATTCTTCAATCCTCGAATAAGCTATTACGGTGAAATTGAAAACTGTCGACAAATTGATATGGATGTGATTCAATATCTGTAGGTAATATTTTCGTTAGAAATAGTCTTTGGTTCAAATTGAAGTTGTAAACAATCACCTGATTCGGCGCATTTTATTAGTTATTTTGTCTGTTGGTCTATCTAAGAATTGTAAAATCAGCCGCAAATGAAAAAAGCTTGCCTCGCAATTGTGACGAACGCGTGTAACGTTTTAGTTTCGAAGTAAATGCGTGAAACTAAAATATAACTTGCATTCCAGTTATTCAATTGATACAATTGCGCTGCATTTTATGCGTAACGACCGCTTTAACTTCACCGTTAGAATGTGAATAGATTGCGTATACATAACGATTCATAGCATCTCGCTTTGTAAATTTGTTGGGTAACTGGTTTCTCATTGAAATTGATTGAAATAAAAGATACATGATCGCCCTGCGTATCAAATTCTCGGGGCGGAATAGCTCTAAAACGAACCTACGACACGAGATCGATATCCAATCGAATCGACTCGGTATTCGTTATCGTGAGATTCTGAATCGGGGGACAGAACGGAGCCTATGAATGAGTACAAAACAAAAGAAGGCATTGCTAGAATGACAGATCACTCTACAAAAATTGTATTGTCTTATGTTTAAGAAATTCAGATATAATACAGATATATAAAATTATCGAATAATTTTAATACAATGTATTTTTGTAATACTAAGGTTGAAAAGTTCGATACCGTCCATCCAAAGTTTGTCTGAAAGAGATCGCTTTAAGCGATAAGACAATTTTTTTAAACTGGTATACAATAAAGTTTAAAGTTTTATAATTATAATCGTAATAGTAAAAGCGGTCGCACTGTAAGAAGGTAAAACACAAGCGCTATACAAAATAACAAAACGAGCAAATAACAGCTTCTAAAAATTGTATACAGGGTGTTATGGATAATATTTAAGGGGGAGACAATAACCTTATTCCGACCTTATAACTATTGATACAACTATAAAAATTATGAGTGTTTTGATTATAAATGCAGTAGGTATATAAATTGGAGTAATCCAACTATAGTTTTAACTATAGTTCAGTGCGAGCCGCGACGCGTTCGCGAGCGTTCCGCACTCGCCTTGAAAATGACCACGGGATGTGGTTGTAACTATAGTTGTATTACTCCAATTTAAACGTGTCACACGTATATTATTATTAATAATGTGTCCAAACCACGTTAATTTTTATAGGTATACGAGTTTAGATATTTTTATGTCATGTACCCAAAAATGTTTAGATGTCACTTGTCAGTTATAGTTATTAGAAACCGTGGCGAATTAAGATTTCCACTTCAGTGTGATTCCACTTCAGTGTAAAGTTTGGAAACTATCGTGAGACGAAATATTCATTATAATTATAAAAAGGCTACACTCACGTTATGATTGTGTCGTATAACTACGACCAGGTTTCGGACAGTTAGGATGTCCTTCTTCCGGGAGTTTACGTTTTGGATTTGCGGCGCAGACTGCATGTAGTCGGAGTTATTCTGACACAATCATAACGTGATTGTTGCCGTTTTATATTTATAATGTATATTTAGGTATATCCAAAAGTAAGAAAATCAATTGTTTATAAGTACACAACATGTAGGTAAGTACAAAATCGCAAAAGCAAGTCCCCATTCCTATTTTACCTTACACCCTGTATATAGCTTATAAATAATAAAAAAATAATGAACAACAACATAGGGAATGACGAATCATAATTATTCTTATTATAGGCGGAAAAATATTCTTAAAATGCGAAGTTATCTCATTTGGTTCTAAGTTTATTCGATTATGTGGTACAGCTCTAGAGAAGTCCATACAACGATTAAGAAAAAATTGTAATGAGTGTCATATCAATAGTAGACAATTAAGTACTAATCGACGTCGATAAGTTTAAACGACCAATGACTTATAGTTTAGTGTAGATTTTGCACGCTCGCTCTAAAACGGTGAAGGAAAGCATCGTGATGAAACCCGCTTACGCGCTTTAGAGTGGTAGGCTCTGGCCGTGGTTGTAATACCACCCACCGAACAAAGCCATGCCGTCAAGCGACCTAGTCGTGTTTCGGGATGATGTTCGGTGAACCATTGGGGAGACGGGTCTGAGCAGCCGCTCAATTGTCGTCTCTCACTAGATCTATGTGCTCCATCTTAGGCCACATCATCGCTTCACATCAGGCGAGACAGTGGCCAAACATAAATCTATTAAAGGTAAAAAAAACAATATTTTTAACTACATTCGAATAATAAATAATAATAATAAATCGGTGGGTTTTTAAACGCAACAGCATTGTTTTGAGATAGGTATAAAATAAAAATAAAAAAGGTAGTCTCTGACTTCTGGAGCTGTTTGAAATATTAATATAGGTACGATGACATTAGACATCCAGTAACAAATGAGAAAAATTATATAAACATCCTTATTATTAAAGTTTTTAATGCTAAATCATAATTAAATTGGGTGTAAATGAAGCGTCGACATTATATATATTTTAATTAAAATTACTGCAACAGTGCCCGAGATTAAACATAACTAGGGTTGATAGGTTATGTTATTTTATTATTTCAACAAATGAATTCATTAATTGAATGTTCACTTACAGATTGTAAGTACCTACTTTAAATTGAATGGATAATAGAGATCCGAGTTACGTTGTGTCGACTTACTGTGCATTATTCTAGCTAGAATTTCGTACGTAAGTTGTAAACCTTCCCCGACTTATGGAAGGTTTTATTATATTTATTTTTATATTTTTTTTAACTTGCAATGTTTAGGTCAAGTCTTGCAAGTTGAATCAGAACCACTTCCTCTTATCCTACGGAGTTGAAATTTTGATCGGATGGAGACGGAAGCTGGGCAATGGAACTCCTTGACGGATAATCGTAAACTACTAGTGTTTGGGCTCATTTAATCTGCGGTTCAATTACGAATTTGTTAAAAGCTTGTCTTGAAATATATTATTTTCAACAAAAATCTTGTTTAATTGATCTATGTAGTTTTAAACTATTTAAAACCAAAAAACCATTGTTTTTAATTTTTTGGCTAATATAAAAAAATTAGATTTCATTTATTTTTATTTTACAGGCCATCTTTAAAATAATGTCGAAATTCCATTTACACTTTGTACTATTGAATGTTTAATCTACTCTTAAAACTAAGTACTTACCAATTATGAATAAAATTATTGTTATTTTTTATTTATTTTTTATTTTGCTGAGACATCAATTACGTATACATAATATAACAGGTAACAAATACACTGCATCGTCCGATTTCATAAAACCAGTCATAAAATTTAAGTCATTTTTTCGCTGATATTCTTCATTACATCGACCAATTTTAGAAATATGCAGAAATAATTTCAAAAAAACTTACTTATTCTGATACAATATCTGAATAGAATAATTGATAGACACACAGATTGAAGTAAACTCACTGATATACGTGTGCAATCTAAATAATTACGATTTGTTCAATAAAAGTCCATATACCAATGCGGTAAATCAATGAAAACTTGTTCAAAAGAATAATGTCTTATTTTAAGTGGAATAGAGCTTAATATCATGTGCTTTAAGTTGTTTTTGTTTAACGACGCAGTCAAAAACACCTCTGTCAATGGAATTAATGCCAAGATTTCATGTATCTATTTTATGTTTGATTTGAGACCCCTTTTTTCCATTGATCCAATCAGCACTGAGCGTTTGCACCAAATGTCACGGCAGAGATCAGCTGATTTCGTAACTGAGAATGCCGATTTTGAACCTTAACACCATTGACAGAAGCTTCTAATTGGCCGCGTAATATCTACTGAGTCCAAGTGGATGTTTCTTGTGGATAGTTAAAGCTTTCTTTTCCGAAAGACATGAGACACATCGCGGTGTGGAGGCAGGCTGAAGCGGGAGTGAAGTCGAAATCAAAAGCCAGCGCGTAGCGATACATCCAGAATGCCTCGTCGAATCCGCCCTGTGGACAACACGGGACGTTACTTTATTTTTATTTTTTTTAAGTTTGCCCTTTAGGGCAGGCTAAAGTCTCTAGGACCATACCGCCATGTCTTACGTAGTTTTTATTTGATAGTTTAATATTCCATTTTATTATACTTTTGTTGAGAATGAGGGTCAACAGCAACAAGCCGGACCCTCTCCTAGTGCTTCAATAAAGGGGTGGAACTTTATTCAAGCTTTCTATAAACTTTTTGTGAGAACATAAAAAGCAATGTTTTCCCTATTTTGTTTCATTTGCCTACACTCGTGCACGTTAACGAACACATAATGGTTAATATTCCACCGATATTACACATGATCACTCGAAATAACACTTGTTTGGAAAATAAAACAAAATCGAAATGTATCACTTTTCACTTCCCGCCAAAAAATCACACGGGACGTTACTAATGGTCTCATGTAGCTCATATGCAGCCTACAATGATTTTTAACAGACTTCAAAAAAGGAGGTTCTCAATTCGACTATCTTTTCAGGGTTCCGTACCCAAAGGGTAAAACGGGACCTTATTACTCAGACTCCGCTGTCCGTCTGTCTGTCTGTATGTCTGTCACCAGACTGTATCTCATGAACCGTAATAGACTGTTGAAATTTTTTGCCGCTATAACAACAAATACTAAAAACAGAATAAAATAAATATTTAAGGGGGCTCCCATACAACAGACATTGCCGTTTTTTGCCGTTTTTATAGATAATGGTATGGAACCCTTCGTGCGCGAGTCCGACTCGCACGTGGTCGATTTTTTTTTATTTGTTACGCGATTTCTCCGTCATTTATAAACTGATTTGGAATATTCTTCGATATTCCATCTTGGACTTCGAATATACATCAGAATTGAAGTCGCTTTTTGTTTGTCCTCATGGTTCGACTATGAAATCGCACGAGATGGATTTAGAAGTCCGCATAATTCGATTGACCGTTGTTAAAAACATAAAATAGTGTTGGCAACACTGACATATTTTTTCTCTCTCTCACCTTTTTCATGTACAAGTAAACGTGTCGTGTGCCATTAAATTAATTGATTTAAATAGTAATATCAAGTGTTTTCATTTAAAAACCAAATAAAGTTATCTTTTACAACCGTAACAAAGATATAAAAAAACCTCATCGATGGATCAATCGAACTACGCGCCCATTGTAACACTTTCTTTAATTGTTTTTTATGTAATGTCTGTAATTTAATGTTTGCAATAAAGCGTTCATCTATCTATCTATCTATTGACAGCTTCTGTGGTGCACTGGTTGGGCAGGTTGGCTCAAATCTCATACACCACTGAGGTTGCGGGTTCGATTCCCGCGACTGGACAAATGATTGTGCACAGAAAAAAAAGCGCAAGTATTTGTTTCGTGTCTGGGTGTTGTGGGACCATGGTCCTCATAGTTTCCTGGTTCCCTAGATCAGGGAATCCTAGTTAGGAGTCAGGATCTAAGTATGTGATCGTTGGACGTTATTTATTTATCTACGCGGCCAGAAGGATATAGATTTGGCGTTGACGTCACTAATTGCTTTTTTTCTATCTCATAGCTTCGCATTTGATCTAAACAGACTTTAAATATTTAGCTCGGATAAAAACGAAATATCACTGACTTGCTAAAGAGACTTATTTATCAGTGGAAAGAAGTTTATTTTTACTTACTACATAGAATTGCGATATCCCAACTAGCAATGCTTCTATGTTGCTCTTTGGCGCCGTATAGAATCCTAGGAAAGCTATGTCCAGAGCGTCTTGAGGTTTGGATTGCCTGAAAATAAGATAAATATTAACATTTGTATGTTTGTTCGGGTCAAATTTATTATTATTTTTTTTAATTTAACGCCCAACGGTCACATGCATAGATCCTAACCCCTAACTAGGATTCCCTGTATCTAGGGAACCTGAAACTATGAGGACCATGGTCCCACAACACCCAGACACGAAACAAATGCTTGCGCTTTTTTTTTCTATGCACAAACATTTGTCCCTTCGCGGGAATCGAACCCGCAACCTCAGTGGTGTATGATATTTGAGCCAACCTGCCCAACCACTACACCACAGAAGCTGTCAAATCTTGCAAGTTGAATAACGCTTCCTGTTATCCTATGGAGTTGAAATTTTGCATACTTGTCAAAGTCCGATGACAATGCAATATTATGGTGACAGCCAGCTGATCTGATGGAGACGGAAGGTGGGTAATGGAACTCCGTGACGGATAATCGTAAACTACTAGTGTTTGGCCTCATTTTAATCTGCTCGCGGTTACGAAATTGTCAAAAGCTCGTCTTGAAATACCGGAGATTCGCCTGCATATAGTGAGTTTTTGAACTACAGTCCGTCAAATCTAAGAAGTACCGTTTGACAGTTCTGACAATTGAATGATAGGGATGGGATGAAAAAATCGATTACTATAATATCCGAACTTTAAGAGATCGATTACTATAATATCCGAATTTTAAGAAATCAATTGTTATAATTAAATAAAAGAAATGTTTAGGATATTTTTTTATTCACTACTAGTACTAGTATCGTCGTCTTCGTCATCATCGTCATTTAAATTAATGACCAGTTGATTGTCCATTACATTATCAAAGTGTACGTCTCTTTCGAAGTCGTCCATTATTATTTTCTTTGTTTTTTGTACTACTTTACTCCAATCTTCCTGTGTAACTTGGGCACATGCTTCCTTTAATAAACCTTCCATTTTCTTGACACTGAAGGGTGGTTTTGTGTTGTGTCTTGCTGCATAACCTGTAAAACAATAATGTAACTATTTGATAGCAGACGAAAACCATTGTTTAAATTATAAATGTTAGAAGTACTCGTGTTATTATTATAATATTATAAAATATTACCTTTAACTTGGGCCCAAATCAGTTCAATGGCATTATATTGGCAATGGTACGGAGGAAGTCGTATGACTTTGTGCCCGTGCTCTTCGGCCAATTGGTCAATTACATATGTCGGTTTTGGTGGTTTATGCAATTTCACTAACTGTAATAATTCAGCTTTTAATAGTGACATGTCGGCATCCACTCCTTTTCTTTGCAGCCATGCCACCAAATCTGCTTTCTTATTGGCTGACGTAGGTGCTTTATCAATTTGCACAGAGTGGTATGGGGCATTATCCATTATAATTGTGCTGTTAGGAGGGATATTCTGTAATAAATTTAAGAACCACTCTCGGAACCTTACTGCGTCCATTTCTTCATGATACTCTTTAGTGCTTTTGGATTGGAAAGCTAATAAAGAGTTTTCCACGAAGCCTGTAGACGCTGACCCAGCATGGCATATTATGAGGCGTCCACCTTTTCCTATCGGCACCTTCGAGCACGAAGCTTCAGAATCATCAGTCCATGTTTTCGGCACAGAATGGTTGGAATTTAGCCAGGTTTCGTCCAAAAATATTACATTATCCCAGTTTATAATTTGTTTAACTTCGCGCAGGAATGTTAGTCGCTGCATAATTATGTCATGTCGCTCCATAACAATTTTTCGTTTGTCAACTTTTTTGTATCTGAAGCCAATTCCTGTTATTACCGTTCTCAACGACTCTATGCTTCCCTTATACAGCCCGGCATCTTTTAAAGTTGCACATAACTTTGCCAATGTTGGAAATTCGCCTCTTGTAAAATACCCGTATATATGGTTTCTAATAGCATGACTATCGAATTCATCGATGCCTGTCACAGGTTTATTTCTTTTTCGTTTTTTCGGTGTGTGAAGTACGTTACTGTCACTCCCCGAAGGCCCATATTTTTCACTTAATATTTTGCCAACGGTGCGGCTACCAATACCGAGAGCTTCACCGACGCGATCCCGAACTTGTGTAACTGGCAGTAGAAGTCCACCATTTTGAGATTCACGCTCAAAATACTCGTGTAATTTCACCACCAATTCACGAGCCTGGCTGTTCAAAGTACGTCCTCTTTTCGACATTATTAATAAACACTTGCTTAGTTCGGAGTCCAGTATAAATATTGCCAAGGTAAACGGATAAAGAATGATCAGTCCAGAAAAGTAATAGCCAAGTCACAAATTGTAAAACACAAACGAGAAAGCAAGTACGCGCACAGTCAGCTTCCAAGATGGCGAGAGACTGCTGACGCCGAACCGACCGAGCGGACCGCGTGCGCTTGTAGTTGGCAGTGTTGCCAGAAAAAAAAAATTATTTTATTTTTTCGCTTTCGACAACTTTTTAAAGAAGCAAATATATTTGATTTATAAATACGTATTTTTGGTGAATGGGTTTTATCTCATATTTTACGATTACATAACTATTTAGTTATGTAATCGTAATATGTGAGATAAATCCCATTCACATGAAAAAATATTTGTTTGGTTGTCAAGTGTAATTTGTAAATAATACATTCGATTTTTCGTATATGTAAACGATTTTTTTGCATACAAGTGTATCTGAAGAGTCGCAACACTACGTGCAGTGACCTAACTACGTAACTTTGTAATGAGGTCAAGAATATAACTATTAGAAATTATTTACTGTGTAAATATGTGTTATTTTGCTTTGTTTGAAAGTTTTCAATTACATTTAGATATTAAGAATTGTACATTTTTAGATACAATAATGAAATCTTTCTAAATTCATGGTTTTATGAAAAAGGTTATCGAAACTGAATAATGTACGTATGAACAAAGTTGTTTCGGTTTGAAAAATATGAAACGTCAAACGGTACCTCTTAGATTTGATGGACTGTAGGGCAACTATCCTAACCATTTGGGATAGAAGTGTTGTTAGAAATCCATCAAAAAAAATTTAAACCTATTAAAACAGCAGTTTTGGATTTTTTTTAAAACCGATAGTGTCAATATTTTTTTTATCAAATGTGTTTTAGCTAACTAGGTGAGCCCCGCGGTTTCCCGGGATAAAAAGTAGCTTATACCCTTTACCAGGACCTAATGGACTTCTACATTAATCAAAATCCGTTTAGTAGTTCTCCTGTGATTGAGTAACATACAATCCATACATCCATCCATGCTTACAAACTTTCGCTTTTATAATATTAATAGGAACTAGGATAGGACTTTATCTAACCGTTAATACTTTTTGTGTGATTGACTAACAAACATCCATCCATCCTCACAAACTTTTACATTTATAATATTAGTAGGATTTTATCCATGATATTAATAGGATTTTATCGATATTAGTAGAATTATATCGATATTATTAGTAAGATTTTATCGATATTAGTAGGATTTTGTCGATAATATTAGTAGAATTTTATCGATATTAGTAGGATTTTATCGATAATATTAGTAGGATTTTATCGTTATTGTTAGTAGGATTTTATCGATAATATTAGTAGAATTTTGTCGACATTAGTAGGATTTTATCGATTGTAGGCAGATTTGGTCGGCGCGCCTCACGCGTACTCACAGTTGCAGGATGGCGGCGAGCGGTCGCAGCGCGAGGTGCTCGTGGTCGCGGGGCGCGCGCGCGTGCGCGGCGGCGAGGCAGCGCGCCGCGCACGCGCCGCGCCCCGCCGCGCCGCACCACCGTCCCGCCGCCAGGAGGCCCACCCACGACGTTGGCTCCTGAAACAAAACAATTTGGTAGGTACTAGGCACCAGTCATTACACCACACTTCTCATCAATATAGGGCATTGATCAGACGCAGAAATAAAAATAATAACAGCGATTATGCTTTGTTTTGTTAAGACTACTACTAGACAGATAAGATCGTAACGCAAAGCGGGTCATGTTCATGAATGAGGCGATCTAGTTTTTTCTTTGAATGATGAAACGAGCAAGTCGTTTGCCTGGTGGTAAGCGCCACGCCTGCCTATAACAATTGCAGTACCACCCAGAGCTTTTAATACCATAAAAAGCACTGCGCAGCAATGCATTGCGCTTACCACCCCGAGGCATCAGACTCAAATACTGAAGTCTACCAGATTCTGAAGTCTAGTGCTTCAGATTGAAAGTCGTACAAACTAGTTTAAACACACTTGTTCAAAGCTTGCATGCTGCTTGTTCAAAGCCTACATTTTGCTTGTACAAAACCTGTATGAAACTTGCATTCTGCTCGTTCAAACCTGCATGTTGTTCGTTCAAAACTTCCATGCAGCTCGTTCAAACTTGCATGTTGTTCGTTCTTGCATGTTGTTTGTTCAAATCTTGCATGCTGCTTGTTAGCCTTGCGACTTGTACAAACTCTTCATACCACATACTAACTTAGTTTCACTTTTTCTACTTACAGTGTCAATATATTCGGCTAACTTCGCTCCTAGCAGTGCGAAGTCAAAGTGGCTATACAACGTCCCAACCTCTTGCATGAGAGCGGGCGCGGCGCCCCAGCCAGCTGTTTCTATGGCGAGAATGCGTGAGAGGAAGAAATCAGAGTCGGCGTCGAGGGGTATCCGGCATTCTGGGACCTTCTTGTTGGACGGTGTTATTGCTGTCATCTCGGTTAACATCCTATGGAATAACACATCATATTGTATCGCATATATTAAGTCAAGTCAAAAGATATTTATTAAATAAGCACAAATAAAATCACTTTTAAACATCATATACACATATAAACTTGAAAAACTGTAAAGTAAGATAACTTGAGTTTAAAAAAAAAGGTAACTAAAAAAAAGGTAGGTGGTTTTGCACGCTCGCTCTAAAACGGTGAAGGAAAGCATCGTGATAAAACCCGCTTACGCGCTTTGGAGTGGTAGGCTCTGGCCGTGGTTGTAATACCACCCACAGAACAAAGCCATGCCGTCGAGCGACCTAGTCGTGTTTCGGGATGATGTTCGGTGAACCATAGGGGAGAAGGGTCTGAGCAGCCGCTCAACTGCCGTCTCTCTCTAGATCTATGCTCCATCTTAGGCCACATCATCGCTTCACATCAGGCGAGATAGTGGCCAAACATAGATATATTAAGAGTAAAAAAAAAGCCAAAGCCAGAAAATTCCATTCAAGGTTCTCCTTTTATGGTATTAACTTTTTTTTGTATATGTAGTAGGGATACTCAATGCTTTTGGAAGAGATGGCATTGCTGTTCAAGCGCTGCAGTAGTACGTTACGATACTACTGTAAATAACATTGACAAACAAAGATGTATTGTTTGACTATAGTTTTATTGTTTGTAATAAAAATTATCTGAGTATGTAATTGGTTTTCCTTTTTTTTTTTTATTGAAAGTCCATTAAACTAAAGTACACATTTAAATAAAATTATAAATAAACTTAACTTAATCTAAACAGTAGCATATTTTTTATACAAATGGACCTGGCATGCACAAATTAACTAATTAGGATGCTATTCCTAGCAATAGCGCAGTACGTGACTTTTACAAACATACTTAATATATAATATAATAATTACATACAAACAACATTGGAAGAACGTAGATGAAAAAACAAAAAATGCAACAAATTACCACACTAACAAAACCTTAAACTAACTTACGAATAATACTTTTTTTTTTACTTATTCAACGATATTCCAAGCAACTATTAAAGGTAAGCATGAGAGGCGCATGTTGGCTTCTCTCGTTGAACTATAGCTAGAATAAACTAAAAAATCTAATGAAATCAGGTCATGCCTGATGACGTTGAGGAAATTCATCTGAATCCTAAAACGTATTGAAAATAATAGTTGTTATTCGGCGAAATTACACAAAATATTTTTTCATAACGTTTCAGATATAAGAAACTAAACTACAGTAAAACTTGGTTAAGTGGGACCTGGATAAGTGAGAAACCTCCATAACTGGAAATCATGCTGAGGTCCCTACACTTTGGCACTGAATTACCTCTGTTAATGGAACGAAGCAAACCTCTATATCTGGGATTCGTTCTTTCGATAAACAATAAAGTAGTTTTGTATAACAATAAAGTATTTCTTTTTTTAACCGACTTCAAAAAAGTAGAAGGTTCTGTCCGATTGTATTTTTTTTTTAGGTTTGTTACCTCCGAACTCCGTCATTTATGAACCGATTTGGAAAATTATTTTTGCGTTGGGTTCAGCATAGCTACGAAGTGGTCCCATATAAATTTCATCGATATTTGATCTTGGACTTCGAAGATACATTGAAGTAGGTTTTTGTTTTTTTCTAAAAATTAATTATGTAATGAAATATTAACAGAAAAGAAATGAAATACTAACTCAATTTCCGGCTCGATGAGATCCTGCTTGAAGCTGAGGATGTGTAACCAGTACTCCAACTGAAAGGCTTGGTAGTTACATTCCTCGAACTTGAGATTCAATGCCTCCGCGTTGACTGAAAGAAAATAATAAACAGTTTCTAGCTACAGGATTGCGTTAACTCAGGCAACCACCGGGGTAGCGCTGCGGGAGGGGTGACGAATAATGAAACGATCGAGCAAGATCGTTGGAAAGTGAAAAAAATTAAAAAATCAATATTATTTATTTCATCGTAATAGTCGTCGCTCTTTAACAGACAGATCGTAAGTCAATGCAATAACGTCTGTTTTGCAAGTTTTTGTGTAGTAGAGAATATTCACTGTTTTGTGATGAAGTCGTCAAAAAATTACACCACACCACATTAGTAAATTGCATCCGTGCGAAGCCGGGGCGGGTCGATAGTGGAAAATATATCTATTTTTCAACACACTTGCTCATAAAGTGGCTCTATGGTCACCGCAATTAAGCACAGAATGACACCCAAAGTCAAACTGTGACTTTTTAACCGACTTCAAAAAGGAGGAGGTTTACAATTCGACGGTATGTTTTTTTTTGTTTTTATTTTTTTTTGTGTGTTTGTTACGCGATTACTCCGCCAATTATGCATTGATTTCGATGATTCTTTTTTTGATTGGTAGGTAATTACTTCAAAGGTGGTCCCATATTTTATCGAAATTCATTCAGTAGTTTTTGAAATAAATAGCAAAAACAAAAAATATAAGTTTAATCTTCAAGTCGGTTCTTGTATTTTTCGTAACCAACTTTCTAAAGGTGGAGGTTTGTATTCGACTGCTTCACCTGCTTCACCCAGGGTTGACTTCCGGTGAGGGAACTCCTCAACGGTGAATAGTACAGACACAACATTTCGTAAATGGATTTAACCATAATAGCCTGTTCTAAATTCCATCATGACATGGCAGATACACCCTCAGTTTCTTGCCGTATCTTCTGAGTAGTGGTTCTTTTTCCGATACGGTGGTAGAGTCATTGTGATAATTTGACGTTCATAAGTGCGTCTGTGATGCCAAAATGATTAAAGAGATTTTGATTTTGATTGACCCAGGATTGACTTCCGGCGAGGGAACTCTTCAACAGAGATATAGGACAGACATGAAATTTTTTTGTACATGCATTTAATTGTGATAGCCCGTTTTAAACTTCGTCATGATGTGGCTTCTAGATCATAAAAGCTTGTCTTTAAAAACTTTTTGAATTAATTTAATTAAAACTTGTTTTTCACTAAAAAGGGTAAAATAAATTATTTTTCAAAAAAAACTAAACCGACTTCAAAACCACAAATGGCACTCAAAAGTAAAAAATAAATTAATATAATTATCATAAGCGCTACCCACTCATATATTTGAAGTCGGTGCCAGCCAAGTCTAAAAGGTAGTAGATAGATACTACCTACAAGTAGTACTTACTATATACATAGTATTTAATAATATAAGGTAGTAGATAGTTACTACCTACAAGTAGTACTTACTATATACATAGTATTTATCTGCTACCTATTACACTTTCACTCAAATATATATTTAAATAAAACTTTCACTCAAATATATTTTTTTTTTCTGTAATAAAAGAAAACTTTAAATTCCCCACTTTGTATGTGGCAGAATAGGCGCAAAACCTATGCGCGGAAAATAAAATAAAACCTCATTCCTTTAATTTGTGGCTGATGGCAATGCGCGCGCATAGGAAAACTGATTAATTTTTCCCGCCATAGCGAATCATTTTTCACAACTCGTTTTCACTGTTGAAAATGAGTTTTTATCGTTATTTTATTCACAAGTGTGCTGAAAAACGTCGTATGATACACGTGTGTATTGATGATTACCGTCCTCGGGTCTCTATGGCGCCTCAGCGGTAATCACCAACATAACACACTAGTACCATAATGTACTATTATTACTCTCTCTATCTACCTCCCTTTCGAGAACAACCTTGTTCTAATAATGAGATCGGCAGCTATCCACAAGTCACCCACACAGCCACATTTCCCGCAAGTCTTGATGACGTCAGCCTTGTTGCCCTTGTCTGGCCGGTCTACATAATGCCAATTATGTTATATACTTATATATATAACATAATGCTAATGATTATGTTAAAGTAATTAGGTATTAAAAATAACCTCTAGGTGACCTATTTCTTTCTATCTGCTCACCTCCACAGCCGCCTTTCCCGCAAGCCTTGATGACGTCAGTTAACGTCTTCACCATGAGATCGTAGCTCCTCTGGTGGCCCTGTTTGTCTCGTCGATCCATCGGCATGATGTTTGTGTCCTTGTTGAATATAATCTCGGAGGTGACCCGTCTCTTTCTCTCAATCTATCTGACTCTCTCTACTCACCTCCACAGCCGCCTTTCCCGCAAGTCTTGATGACGTCAGCTAACGTCTTCACCATGAGATCGTAACTCCTCTGGTGGCCCTGTTTGTCTCGTCGATCCATCGGCATGATGTTAATGTACTTGTTGAAGGTAGATTCGAAGGTGACTTGTCCCCGGGGTGGTGGTTTTTGGATGACGTCATCATTGAGCTCGAGCATTCGGACTAGGGTACTGCTTTCTGGGGGACAAATATAACAACTTTACCCTGAAATAGTATTTAACGTTCTTTGCCTTCACCACCGGTTTGCTAGTTATTCTAAAGCCAAGCAGTAGTGCGCAAGCAGTATCCCTTACTGTGTTCCGAAGATACTTAAGACCCTGGAATAAGGGATGGGTTAATTTTTTAACCAGGAAAATTGCCTAGACGGGTAAAACCGCGGGGCGTTGCTAGAAATATTATAAATGATTAAAAGTCTGTCTGTTTGTTTTTTTTTTATTTGTTACTGCAGTTTTAATTTTCTCCAAAATTCACCCGATATGTTTCTTTGATATGAACAAAATTCCTCACTGCAAAAAAAGGTACCCTGAAGGGCCCAAAATGTTGCCACACCCAGTATAGTACACATAGTATATCAATATCTGTGTTCCGGTTTGAAGAACATTGCCAGTTAAAATTACGACGGAACAACGGAATTTTTATTTACCTACCTTCTAATTACATTAAAGATTGCAATAATGACATAAATTTAATTACATGACATATGATATATCTCGGGGTGATGAGCGCAATGCAGTGCTACCTATTACTTTTTAAAGAATTAAAAGTTCTGGGTGGCACTGCAATTGTTATGGGCAGGCGTGACGCTTACCATCGGTCTCAATACCAAGTTCCATAAAAAACATATCGCCGCTCATATTACATACAGTGGATTGCCAACAGGCTTGGAATAAACGAACCTCTACTAGTCCCCGGGCCGCAGTGCCTGTTAGCGAGACGGCAGTTAGTGCCGTCTCGCTCGCACACCATGCTGACTCCAGGCTCTGTCTCCGCACAGAGGTCATCGCCGTCGATATCTGCTGACGTCACTGCAAAGGAAACATCGTTACAAATACCTATTACCCTCTCACTCTAACACAAACTTATGTTATGTTTTGCCTCATAAGTAAATTTTGTCATATATGTAGGATGCATGAAATATGAAGAATGGAACGTAATAGGAATGTGAGGAATGGAACGTAAATGGAGTGAAGGAGACAGCATGTGAGAGAGAGAGAAGAGACACGACGAGGATTAGGAAATAGCAAAGACGTATAAAAAAAAAGTGCAATAAAAAGTCGAAATTATTCTAGTAATTTGCCGTTTAATTAAAGCTTCCCACACACCAACCCCCACATATATATAAAATTCTCGTGTCACAACGTTAGTTACCTTACTCCTCCGAAACGGCTTTACTAATTTTTACCAAATTCTATATGCATATTCAGTAGGTCTGAGAATCGGCTACTGTCTATTTTTCATACCCCTAAGTAATAAGGGTTGTTCACCCTTAACATTTTTTTTTAATTTATATGGCAAAACGTTTGCCGGGTCAGCTAGTATTTTATATTTTGTAACATATTAGAAACTGACGTTTTCCCTTTTGTCATAAAACATTATGTATCAACTAGGAAGGAGGTTCCAAAGATACAGGTTTACCTAGTTTGGGGACCAATAGACTATGTTTTTGTAACCAATTATTTTTTCAATAAACGTTATTATTATTAATAAATACCTGGTGATCCTACTAATATCCTACTTCCTACTTATATTATAACAAATATGTATACATGTTTATAACAAAAAATAACCGACTTCAATTCTGATTATCTTCGTTATCCGAGGTCGAATATCGATGAAATGTTTATGGGACCACTTTGAAGCTAAACTGAACCTAACGCAAAAGCCAAGAATTTTCCAAATCGGTTTATAAATGAAATACTACACACAATACTACATACAATTGAGAACCTCTTCCTTTTTTTGATTTCCGTTAATAAACTCGAAAATTTGTGAGGATGAATGAAATGTTGAGTAGATAACATTTTTAATTGGATATTTACAAACATTTCCTATTCATACATACCTAAGTAATTTAAATATAAGAAACCAGTGTTTTTAGTTAAGGCTGAAAGCTATTATAATTATAGGTCCCAGTTTTACGTCTCTTGATTAAATAAAGTAGGTATTGTGGAAAAGTAGATGATGAAAGTAGATGGATGGATGTTTGTTACTCAATGACGCAAAAGTACTGAACGGATTTTAATGAAATTTGGTACGTTGGTATACTTAAGTCCTGGAAAAGATCATAAGATAATTTTATCCCGGAAAACCGCGGCCGAAACGCGGACACAGCTAGTATTATAAATGCGAATATAAGATATAATATATACCTGTATCCTTGCGGGGGGCGTTGGTGTCTGTGACACAGTTTGAATAACTACTGCAGGCACCACCGATCCGAATTAGATATTCTCAATACAGTACATATTCCCATCATGTTTTAAACGTAAGTACTTACCTAATTAGAAACCAGCAAATTGTGGAAGATGAATAAATACTTTTTATTTATTTATTTATAAGTAGGATATGATGAATTGCCATAACTTTTAGATTGATTAAGCGATTTTGAATTTCTGGGTTCTTTTTATATTGTCCTCCTTTGCATCGTAAATAGGCCTAAAGATACGTACCCCCCAGTTCCCTGAGCGTGTTGATTTGCTTGGCGATGCAGGACCAGGCGTTCAGCAAGTTCCTCGCGTACCCGCCCATGTACCATGGCTCCAGACGCAAAACCTGCTTCATGTGGAGTAACTGCGCCTTCTGATTCTTCTTCACCATGTGTATCTGGGCTAGCAGGAAGTTTGTTGGTGGCTGTGGGAAAAACAAGATTATATTCAGCGGCCTCAACATTAATGACTTAGAGTTAATAAGAATACACGCATTTAGATTTTAAAGTTTCGTGATTGTTATTCATAATTGATATAATAATTAATTTTTAGAAAAAACAAAAACCGATTTCAATGTATCTTCGAAGTCCAAGGTCAAATATCGATGAAATTTATATGGGACCACTTCGTAGCTATACTGAGCCCAACGCAAAAAGAATTTTCCAAATCGGTTCATAAATGACGGAGTTCTGAGGTTACAAACATAAAAAAAAGACAATCGAACAGAGAACCTCCTCCTTACTTGAAGAAACGGCTAAGACTCACGGTAAATTTTTGAAATTACTTCGACAATTCGACATTTTAGAAGTCTTTCTGGGAGTACTGAGATCAAGCCGAGACGTATGTCGCTAGCGTTCGCACGTAACTAGCGGCGTTTGCGCAGCTCTGCAGACGCGGCGGACGGCGTCAGTGTCATTTCGACGTTTAACCGTGAGTGTTAGCCGTTTTATACTGTTTACCTAATTTGAAGTTGTTCTTTGCTATGCAGCAGCACAAACCAATTCGAAAACTAACATTTGATGGCTCCTCTGCCCGCAGGCTAATACGCTGGCAAGCACGCTGGCGAACATTTTAGTAAGAAAATCAATGCTCTGTCCACCCGTTGACAACTCGCTCAGTTCTAGTCATTACAAGCAAATGTGCAATCGTTTAAAAAAATTACGTGCCGTAATGGACATATAAACTGTTGCAGCTGCTACAATTGCATAGCAACGGCTACAAATGCATACCAATCATCATAAGCGTTACTATGAATAAATTGTATGAGCTGCAAGTCTTTGTTGAGCCCGCAAATTGAGAGGGTTATCTCACCTCGTAAGGCTTATTTTTGTACACCTCCTCTGCCACCGCTAGCGATTGATTCGTCCCAGAAGCACATGTCAGCGGTGCGACTCGCAGTCAGCAGACAGTTGAGAGCATTATCTCACATCATAACGATTCATTATGTACGCCTTCTCTACCGCCGCGAGCAAATCATCCTAGAAGCACGTGTCAGCGGTGCGACTCGCGGTCACCAGACAGTTGAAAGCATTATCTCACCTCGTATGATGGATTCATTCTGTACGCATCCTCTGCCACCGCGAGCATGTCATCCCAGAAGCACGTGTCAGTGGTGTGGCTCGCGGTCAGCAGACAGTTGAAAGCATTATCTCACCTCGTAAGGATTTATTCTGTACGCCTCCTCTACCACCGCGAGCATGTCATCCCAGAAGCACGTGTCAGCGGTGTGGCTAGTGGTCAGCAGACAGTTGAAAGCATTATCTCACCTCGTAAGGATTCATTCTGTACGCATCCTCTGCCACCGCGAGCATGTCATCCCAGAAGCACGTGTCAGCGGAGTGGCTAGCGGTCAGCAGACAGTTGAGAGCATTATCTCACCTCGTAAGAATTTATTCTGTACGCCTCCTCTGCCGCCGCGAGCGATTCATCACAGAAGCCCATCTCGAGCAGCAAGCTGGCAAGTGAAGTCAGCACCACGTCGCGGTAGCGCGTGTCGGCGGTGCGGCTCGCGGTCAGCAGGCAGTTGAGAGCGTTTGCAGTGTTGCCGCGCACGCGCCAGTAAAGAGACGCGAGAGTGTATAGTACCCATTTGGATGCTAGTTTCTGGGAAATTAAATATGGTATTTCAATGGAAAATTAAACGGGGTTCAATATTTAGATATTATTGCCTATTATCATGGCAGTCAAAGATAGATTTGGATTTCGAAATATTTAGACCTGTAAGAGATTTCTGATGTTAATGGAAAAGTGTTTCATCTTTATATACATATCTTTATATATGTAGCCTAAATTGGGACATAGGTCTTTTTCTAAAAAATTGAATTCCAATACCAGAAGAATAATTTGACGCTTTATATAGATAGAAAACACTTTATTGCACTTAAAAAGTAATTACACTAAGTACTTTCTTATTATAAGTTTGTACAATAGGCGGTCTTATCGCATGCTTTGGCCGTTCGTTTGTCAATAATTACGCTCGTGATTATTCAAGACCTATAGAAACATTAGTTCTATTCAATGCTCTAAATGTCTAAAGTAAGTTTTTTAGATGAAAATGAAAATGAAATAAAACGCTTTATTGAAACGCACACAGATAGATAAAACTAACAATAAAAGCTTATTTGTAGTGTAACAATTGGCGGTCTTATCGCTAAAAGGGATCTTTAGCATTGATGCTAAATTCCAAAGCAAAATAAATTCAAATACCTTCTGTATAGCGGTATGAATCCTCTGTCCAATTTCGGCGTCCTGCATGTTCTTTATAACTTCATAGTTATCGTGGCTGACGTAAGTGATGAGCTTGAACCGGAGTAAGTCAGTGGCGACGGCCTCGCTTACCAATTGTACCCTGGAATCATACACTGTAAGAAAGATTTGTATTTATAAAACGGTATAAAATAATAATTATTCGCCATTTTTACAGATCATGACGTAGATATTTTTGTTGAGAAAAAGCTGTGCAGAGATGTGATGGGAAGGGAAGTAGAGTAGCGATTGATTGTAAGAGTTTTTTGCTCCATAAATTATTTATATGTTATTTGTATTGGGGAACCTATAGGGTTCATATATATGCGTGTTTGATATTGTACTTGTGCGTTTATTGGACGCTGACGCGAGACTGTTTTATTTATATCGTAGTACCACAGAGTAGTTCATAGTAAGTGCTGGATAAAGAGGCATACGTTTGTTAAGATATATACATGTATGTAGGTACGCTAGAATTGCAAATATAATGATATATTATCGTCAGCTAATGACGTTTCTATAAGCGTGTTAGTCAGAATAAAATAAATATTTAAGGGGGCTCCATACAAGAAACGTGGTTGTTTTGCCGTTAATATATAAAATGGTACGGAACCCTTCGTGCGCGAGTCCGACTCGCACTTGGCCGGTTTATTTTTATAACTGGTTTGGTAAGCATCTCACCGCAGTCTCACTTGCAAGGCGATCACGTAAGTCTGTTGCAAACGTCGCATGTTGCGGACCTACGTGCAATAGAAATTTAATTAAAACTATAAAATGCGATCACATAACTTTTTATGTCTCGATTATAATGTGCTCCTATCGATAACTTTCAAGGTGACCCGGAGTTAGCCCGAAAAATTTACAAAGCGAGATTGTGCTATGAATCGTTATGTATACGCCGCGCCTTATCAATTCTATTATACTGTGTGTCTATTGTCTCTATTGTCTATAGTTTTGATTGAAACTCAGAAAACCCGCGTTTTGAAGTATATTGTATGAGATTACAATCGTTTCTGTCATTTAGATTGAAACCAAATAAGGTAATCGCAATTTTATAGGAAATTATCATATCGATATAAAGTTTGATTGTCAAAATTTATTTTTTTCATTGACGTTTGACTGCAACGAATGGGTTACGTGACCGCAATACAATCATCGAAACTGGTTTCTTATTGAAATTGATTGAAATAAAAGATACATGATCGCCCTGCTGATGGAAAGTGACGACGCGTTTGACGGTAATCATGCATGCCTACAAAATACCGATTTACTCTATCTTGAAAATACCAAGATTATAGGAATCGGGTAACAAAGACGCTGGCAAAGTGTTCCATACCTTCGCTGTTGCATTATAAAAGTCGAAGCGAAGCGCTTTATTCGGGTAGGTGGTAAGTCAACCATAGTGTTTGAAAAATAATTATTGTAGAAGATCAAAGTGATGCTAAAGCCACATTATTTTACATCTGTGTTTGCTTACTTCATTCCTTTCCTCGACGTGTAGAGAGAAAGCTCCCTGTCATTGGGACACAGCGGCGGGTGCCACGGCAAATCATGTTCCACTAAGGCTGGTACTCCGATCCGATCAGTCAGTAGTGTTTTTAAACTGCAAGTTGTAGTAAGGGGGGTAGTTCAAGTTCAAAAGCTCTTTATTCAGTTTTCGCAACACAGACGCACTTATAAACGTCAATTAGTTCAATGACTCTACCACCGTATCGGAAATAGAACCACTACTCAGAAGATACGGCAAGAAACTGAGGGGCATAGAATAGGGAATATGCATGTATTTTTAACCCCCGACGCAAAAAGGAGGGGGAGGGGGGGTATTATACACTATGTGTCTGTCTGTGGCATGAGCTCTTAAACGGGTAAACCGATTTGGAGGCGATGTGGATGTTTTATCAAAATCGGTTCAGCCTTTTTTTTTACTTTTTATGGTTTTTTTGTGTCGGGGTATTTTAAATTTTAGTTAACTGAAATTCGCTAGTTAAAGCGAATCGATATGCGATATATGAATAGCAAATTAATCAATTTAAATTAATTTGACAAAAAAATGCAGCATAATTATGGCATAAAGTTCATTGAATTTCAATGAACATAAACAAGCCGTACGCGTGTGACGTCAAAATATACAAAACTAAAATCTTCTAGTAATCTGTCTATGACTAGCCACTTTCAATAAGTACAATTTTTTTACGATCAATAGATACTATCATGCATTATATTTTTATACATTTTTTTATTTTAATTGTTAATAACTTTTTTTCTCAGCATGACTTAATTGAACATTAAATAAAAAAGTATTTCGTAAAAAAAGCCTTGTAATAGAAATGCATAATAATCTAAGTAATTAGGTACATCTAGATAGGAGAAGCCACTGGCACCCGAAACACAGTTTCTAACTAGTACGGGAGCCTATGGATTCAAAATGTATCTGTCCACCTTTTATGCAAATAAACTCAATTAATATATCTGATCCTACCTATTGTTTAGCTCACGTTTATTTAGTTATGTTCCTAACTGTGAATAAATCCCTATATACTAACTATAATTAAAACGTTTTACGGAGGAGACTAGTGTCCCACGACACAGGAATCCTAGTGTGGGAACTAGTGGACTAAATAACTTAATTATTATTCCTACCCTATTTGTAAACCTTAGAATAAGTTTCCGAGTGCTCTAATATTAAGTTTTTTTGTACCAACATTTATAAATGAATAAATAAATTATTATTATTAACTAAATTAAACGCCCAACGATCACATACATAGATCCTGGCCCCTAGCTAGGATTCCCTGCATCTAGGGATCCAAGAGCTATGAGGACCATGGTCCCACAACACCCAGACACGAAACAAATATATGCGCTTTTGTTTCTATGCACAAACATTTGTCCCGTCGCGGGAATCGAACCCTCAACCCAATGGTGTATGAGATTTGAGCCAACCTGCCCAACCAATACACCACAGGGGCAGTCAAACATTAAATATGAAATAAAAAACATGTTTCTCTAATAACATAATTAATTTTTAGAAAAAACAAAAACCGACTTCAATGTATCTTCGAAGTCACAAGGTCACATATCGATTAAATTTATACGGGACCACTTCGTAGCTATACTGAACCCGACGCAAAAAGAATTTTTCAAATCGGTTCATAAATGACGGAGTTCTGAGGTAACAAACATAAAAAAAAATTAAAAAAAATACTATCGAACAGAGAACCTCCTCCTTTTTTGAAGTCGGTTAAAAACTGTTATATTTGTAAGCCTGAAAAAGGTCGAATTTTGTTTGGAAAAACTACAGCTATGTCACCTGGCAATATTGTAACCAACATTCTTACGAATAAATTTATTTCATTTAATTTCATAAAATATACAAAAATAATGTAAAAATGTGATTAGGCAAATATTTTTTTAGTATGGTTTCACATACCTGATGCCCTTGTGTTCAAAAGGCATGAACACTGGATAAACAGTGTCTATACTATCTGGGAAGCTAGGCTTGGCCTTCTGACAGAACATATTGGACGGCCATTCCGGATCTGTGTCAAAATCTTCCTTGTTACGGTTCACCTTCATGTTTGATGGATAACTGAAAGAAAAAAGATTTGTATAGTAAAATACAAGCATATAAAAGATATTTACAGACTAAGTAATATTTTATTCGCCAAGCAGTAGTGCGCAGGCATTGCTGTGTTCCGGTTTGAAGGGCATTGTAGCCAGCGAAATTACTGGGCATTGTGAGACTCAACAGCTAATTGTATCAGGGTGACAAGCGCAGTACAGGGCCACGCAGGATTTAGCAAAACAAAGTTCTGGGTGGTGCTGTTATTGTTATGGGCTGGCGTATTGCTTACCATCAGGCATACGACCAGCTCGTCTCGTCATTTAGTTACATAAAAAAAAATGAAAGATATTTACAGACTAAGTAATATTTTATTCGCCAAGCAGTAGTGCGCAGGCATTGCTGTGTTCCGGTTTGAAGGGCATTGGTAGCCAGCGAAATTACTGGGCATATGAGACTTAATATCTGATGTCTCGGGGTGATGAGCGCAATGCAGGGCTACGCAGTGCTTTTTATGGTATTAAAAGTTCTGGGTGGTACTGTAATTATTATGGGCAGGCGTAGCGCTTACCATCAGGCGAACGACTTGCTCATCTCATCACTCAATTCCATAAAAAAATAGTTATTTAACATTAAAACTTACAACACTTTCCCAGTTTCACTTTTCTTCAATATGGCTAATTCCAAGTGCTCGGCTATTGATATTTCCGGAAACTCAAATGGCATTTTTACTGCTGCTTTCCTTTCAGTTTTGGTTTGAGGCTTATCTGAAACTAGTATTTAAAAATAAAATAATTAATGTATGTAAATAACTAGACATAACCAAGTAGTAGTTGATACAATATAAATGTGGGGGTTGGTGTATGGGAGACTTTAATTAAACGGCAGATTAATCAAATAATTTCGACTTTTATTTATCACTTTAATATTAAACGTCTTTCCTAATCCTCGTCGTGTGTGCTTCTCCCATCTCTCTCTTTCACATCCTGTCTCTTTCACTCCACTTACGTTCCATTCCCCACATTCCTTCTTAGCATAATAGGGGATCGGACAGTAATCGAGAAAAAATCTAAATTGTAGTTGGAACGAGGAACACGTCAAACTAGAAAGATCATCCAATCAATATTTTTGTGAAATAATAATGATTTATATTTTTAAATCAATAAATAAAATCTTATCATTCTGACATTTTTAATCTGTTCTTCATCTCAAACGAAACAACAATCACAGCGCATGACGTCATTTGTAGGCAAATGCCGTGAGTCAAGCTTGTGTTTATTTTACGTTTTTGCTTTTCATAAAATGTATTTTTAACCGACTTCAAAAAGGAGGAGGTTTACAATTCGAAGGTATGTTTTTTTTTTTTTTTATTTTTTTTTTTTTTTGTGTGTTTGTTACGCGATTACTCCGCCAATTATGAATGGATTTCGATGATTCTTTTTTTGGTTGGTAGGTCATACTTCAGAGGTGGTCCCATATAAATTTTATCGAAATTCATTCAGCACTTTTTGAAAAAAATAGCGAAAACAAAAAAAAATATAAGTTTAATCTTCAAGTCGGTTCTTGTTTTTGTTGTAACCGACTTTCTAAAGGTGGAGGTTTGTATTCGACTGCTTCACATGCTTCACCCAGGGTTGACTTCCGGCGAGGGAACTCCTCAACGGTGAATAGTATAGACACAAAATTTTGTAAATGGATTTAACCATAATAGCCTGTTCTAAATTCCACCATGACATGGCTGATACACCCAGGAATGACTTCCGGCGAGGGAACTCCTCAACAGAGAATAGGAGAGTCATGAATTTTTTTTTGTACATAAATTTAATTATGATAGCCCGTTTTAAACTTCGTCATGATGTGGCTGCTAGATCATAAATGCTTGTCTTTAAAAACTTTTTAAATTAATTTAATTAAAACTTGTTTTGCACTAAAAAGGTTAAAATAAATTATTTTAAAAAAAAAACTAAACCGACTTCAAAACCACAAATAGGCACTCAAAAGTGAAAAATAAATTAATATAATTATCATAAGCGCTGCCCACTCATATATTTGAAGTCGGTGCCAGCCAAGTCTAAAAGGTAGTAGATAGATACTACCTACAAGTAGTACAATACAATACAGTACAATACAGTAGTACAATAGTTACTATATACATAGTATTTATCTGCTACCTAATAGACTTGGCTGGCACCGACTTCAAATATATGAGTGGGCAGCGCTTATGATAATTATATTAATTTATTTTTCACTTTTGAGTGCCTATTTGTGGTTTTGAAGTCGGTTTAGTTTTTTTTTAAAAATAATTGATTGCTAATGTTTTCGATCCATTACTACAATATAGTACCCAAACTTCACGAAACGTATTTAAATCTCTTTGCAATTTTTATTTCGAAGAGTTTGTCTTTTTCTACCTTCATATGACGTCACATGTTTTGAGATGACCTTTTGCGCGGCAATATTTGAAACATAATATTTAAACATAGTTTTAGGTACTTTTAGAGCGTTATTTAATTAAAATACTATTTTTCATGGCTATATATATTCATTATAGTTAATTTAAAACACTTTCTGAATAGTTGTCCGATCCCCTATTACGTTCCATTCTTCATATTTCATGCATCCTACATAAATAAAATAAATCCGCACAACAATCACAAACATAGATCCTGACCTCTAATTAGGATTCCCTGTATCTAGGGAACCAGGAATTATGAGGAACATGGTCCCATAACACCCAGACAAAAAACAAATGCTTATTATATTTTTCTGTGCACAAATATTTGTCCAGATGCAGATATACTGACACAAACATAAAATTTCATAAGGCCTTGTCCTCAAAGCAAAACAAGAATAAATACTATATTTTTCCTTATAGGTAATATTTTCTGTAAACTCACAGTGAAAGCTTGCAAATAATAGCCCACTTTTCTCCCTTCCATGTGTAACCACTAACTACCGGCAGAATAGTTATAAATATCTATCGTACGTGTAAAACCTTCAATGATATCAGCAACGACACTGACATTGATATATTTTACGCAAGCATACCTATACTGAGAAGGCAATCGAGTGACATTTTTTTCAATAAATACAAGGATTCTACATAATGACATAATTTTCGCTATCGTTTCAGTGTAATCTGAATGAGTGCAGATACAGCTAGGTATATTAAAATGAATGAGCCAAAATAAATATATTTTCAGACCAGCTTATTATAACTATCTCATTACTATCAGTGGAGACTTTTTATTATTTAATTGAGTGCCTTTATATACATAGATGTAAATAAAAAGTCGATAGTCTTCCTAAAATAGAATAAATAAATAAATAAAAATAAAAGCTTGCATTATTTTTAAAACATAAAAAAATAATTAATTCTTTCAAGTTTAATATGAATTTAAGATTACTTACATTTTATTGGTTCTGGAAACATATCAGGGAATGAAGGCATTGGTCCAATCTCTTTCAATACCCCTGATGTCTTGTTTCTGACCTTGACATCCTTGGCCAAATCCGCCAGGTTAATATTTGGAGAGCTAGATTGTTTCAGCACACGCTTCACAGCTCTGTCCAAGTCATACGCAATATCTAATACAGCCACACCTTTCTCATGTGTCCATTCTTCATTATATTGTGGGGTACTAACCAAATATTGTACTAGTGTATTTCTATCTCTGTCCTTTTGCAGTTCCTTGATTTTAAGAAGAGTGATTTCTTCTATCTTCATGCAATTTTTCTCAACGTCCTTGTAATCTAAAAATTCACAATTTGTATCTATTGAACAACAGCTTTGTTATGTTCCTATTGTCATATTTGTATATTTAGATAGTTCAATAGAAGTTCACTTGAATGTGATAATAAACAAATTTTACCTTTCATAAATGTTCATAGATATAAATAAAGGTTCTTACTGTATTCCTTTTCATGCTTCATTGTCTTCAAAAATGCTGCATGAATTTTGAACCACTGAGTTTCTAGTTCTCTAAATTCCTCTAGTTCTTTTGCTAGTTTAATCAATGTTCTAAAAGAAAAAGTGTTACTCAAAAAATGTACATACAGAAACTTGAAACATTTTTTTAATTATTGATCGATTAGTATAATTTGCAGTCATAAAATGTTTATAAGTATGATCTTAGGTTATATTTTTAAATTAACAATATGTTTATTACCTTTGGGTGTATTGTATCTTGGTTAACATATTAATGTGACACAACACGGCATTCCGATACTTCATAGCCAGTGTGAAATCCTGTCGAAGTTCCAGGGATGTATTCAAATGATTCAGTGAACTGTTAAAATCTCCCACAACTGCAAAAGCTTTTCCTAGAGCAAAATGGCTGTATGGGAATGAGTGGGCATGATCCACTGCTGCACCTAGTATTACAAGGGCATCCTCAGTTTTCTTACTTCGGTGTAGAATTGAGCCCATACAGAGAAGAGGAATGGCCTTATAATATCTGTAAACCAAGTGAAATTTTAAATTTAGAGCCCATAAATGTAAACTAATAAAAGACAGGCTGAGTTTTGATTTCTGTCTTGAATTTGTATAGGGTTAATATAATTTACAACAAGTATCTTTGTATTACCTATACTTACTAGCAAACCAAGTGTTTATTAATAACATACTTAATGAATTAAATGTATATAGTGTATAAGAAACTGTAGAGTCAGTTTTTTCATTCATAACATATCTAAGCACAGACTTTGGTTGTGGAATTGTATTAAACCATATAGGTAGCAATTTCATATTTATTTGTATTTACTATATAAATTAAACATAAGACACTTTGGTTTTTGTAATGTTTAAAAGTGCATTTTTGTGCCAATTTAGGAAATATATTTTTTTATATAAAACACACCTAGGAGCATGATGCACAGCTCGTCGACTGCACTCTAGGGCCTTGGGCACATTCCCTTTAACCCTCCAATAGATGGCAGCCAAGTTGTAATGCAACCATGAAGTTGTGTTCCTACGGAGTATTGCTGACAACCAGTGACCATACTGGTTCACCGTCCGCACAGGCGTAAATATTTCTGGTAAAGTTGTCTCTGGTGTTGCATTGAGGTGGCCTCTGTTTATCATACCCTGGAAATGGTTTATTTAGTCAAATATTAAAGAGTCATTAGCATTGTTTTTTTAAATAGTTGTACAAAGGATGAATACCTATGTAGTATAAAAAGTTAAAAAAGTAAAATCATATGTAAACACATATGATATAATTTTTTGAGCTGAATGATGCCAAGAAAAGACTGGTGAGATGATGGAGATCAGGATGTTTAGAAAGAGATGGGGGAGACCTTTGCCCAGCAGTGGGACAGTATAAGTTCATAAAAAAAGTGTTTGGGTTCCTATTTTAAACATAATGTAAATAATAAGTATACACACCTCTAAATGTTCAAATGCAGACATGCTAAATGTCAATGAAGATATTTTCTTGCAGTCTGGCACTTCCGTGTCTCCAAATTCTTCAATAGCATAGAGCAAAAAATCTCTTTCCAAGATTCCCATGTTCTTTCCATCTTCTACTACAGTTGTATACCAGTCTACATTGTCCAGGTCACCTACAGCCTTACAGTATTCATCTTCAGCAATGTGAGTGCTAATATCTGATTGTTCTTCTAACTCACTCCACAAACTGTTCATTCTCAACTGCCTCAGAACAAGATCATCATAAATATTAAAGATGTTCTCCCATCGAGTCTCCTGATTCATGAAGGACAACAGGTCAAACGGCCTAGCCATTACAAAAGGCGACCCTTCCTGGAATATTTAAATAAGAAACATAAAATGAGCAAATTTTATATATATCTCAAAACAAATAAATATTATAGGCACCAAAACAACTGGCTTTTATAACATTGTTTTGTTTTGATAGAACCATGACGCAAACTAATTTGATTGGATATAATATATAGTTAAGTTGTGTGAAACAAAGGAAACTAATATATAATGTAAAGAAGCAGGAAATTGATATCGTACCTTAGATCGGACGAGTCCGGTCTCGGTTACTACCCAATGGTTGGAACTGGAAGCTCGTATGTCGGCGGTAAACAGGCCTAACAAACACAAAAATCTTAATAACAACATTTTCAAAAGTTTACAAATAACTTTCCAGTCCAAAACATTTATTCTCCATTTAGAATTGCATTGTTTTCATCAAACGCGAACTTATTGTACACCTTCACAAATGTTCACTGAAAGAAACTGAAAATGAGAGCAGTGACAGTGACAAGTGTCTAAATCTGACAAAGCAATGCATTTTTTTTTAAGTTCGTCCGTTAGGGCTGGCTAAAATCTCTAGGACCATACCGCCATGTCTTACGTAGGTTTTATTTCATAGTTTAATATTCCATTTATTATACTTTTGTTGAGAATGAAGGTCAACAGTAACAAACCGGACCCTCGCCTTATGCCTCAATAAAGTGGTAGAACTTTATTCAAGCTTTCCATGAACTTCTTGGGAGAACATAAAAAGCAATGTAAGCTATTTTGTTTCATTTGCCTACACTAGTGCACGTTTACGAACACATAATTGTTAATATGCCACCGATGTTACACATGATCACTCGAAATAACACTTGTTTGGAAAATAAAACAAAATCAAACTGTATTACTTTTCACTTCCCGCCAAAAAGTCCACAAAGCAATGCAACTACCTCAACCTAAGATTTAGTATAGCTTTTTCTTTGACCTCAACCATTGAGGGTCATTCCTCCAAAGACGTAGTATATAAACTAAATCTTAGCATTCCTCAATGACCCGACTGACAATAACAAATTAACTGAGTTTGGCATTAGTGTTGTGAATACATGGCAAATTGTGGAGTTGGTCAAAATCAAAATATTGGGCGTTGGCGGTTCTGATTTCTGAGGCTGACCAAAGCTCATGGACGGAATGTAGGAAACTAAAGAGGTGATTAAAACAAATGACCAACTTTATGACACATTTTTTTAATATACCATCAGTACTCTATTTTACGATTTTATTTTGTGATATTAAAGTATCTACATCAATAAAATAAATAGTAATGTGATCGCATAATAACCAAATCTCGGGTGCACAAAGTCGCGGGCAGTAGCTAATATTATAAATTCGAAAGTAACTCTTGTCTTGTATGTTTGTAAACTTTTCTTGACACGACTAACAGCATAAGAATATAATAGATATAATAAAATTTATTCTCATGTCTAAGCCTGGAGAAAGACATAGCCGCAGGCAGCAGCTAGTTATTTTATCAAGGCTGAGATAGAAGGAGGTAGTCATTGAGGTCTCAGTGTCATTCCGCAATGGAGGTAGTGATTAATTTATCTATGGGCTGAGATATGGGATATCTATATCACAGAAACGGTATGTAATCGATTATATCAGCAAAATCGACTAAACATTCAATTTGTCTTTAGTCGAATGCCACATCTAAACACCTACTAAAAACAAAAATGTGCTTCTATTCCATTGAGGTCTTACACTACCTCAATGTTCTATTCCATTGAGGTCTCACACTCCTCAATGTTCTATTCGAACATTTGGCACCAATGACAATCATCTTTGGAGCGCACCAATCATAATAAAGCGGGATTTTCCAAATTTTAGAACCAAGTACAAAGCGTAGCGTGGGGCAGGGCCCCGAAAGGCACATTTTAGGGGTAATAAAATCGTGAAATATAGATGGAAAATGGGCGGCTGTATTTGATTAAAAAAATATATATTCATACCTACTCAGCGCATACTGTTTCTAAGCTACATACCTACCTAAGTGTAAAATTTTGTACGCTCGCTCCGCTCGCGTGTTTTTGATTTTCCCTTAGTTTTTCGTACCACATATATTTTTCCAGAATCCACTTTAGAACGGTTTCTAGGCTACATAAGTGTAAAATTTTTGCACTTGCTCCACCCGCGTGATTTCACTTTTGTTAATCTTATGGCTGAGGTAAACGTGTTATTTTCCAGAATAATAGTAGAATTTCGCTATCTAACGTTTTCTAAACTACGTACCTAAGTGTAAAGCTTTTGGGCTGGCTTCGCTTCTGTTTTGGATTTTTCTGCACTTCTTCGTATCCTGTATAATTTTGCAAATCACTATTCGCGTTGTTCGCTGTTCGCTATTTACCAATTCATAATTGACATAGTGAACGCGCTCGTTCCGATCTCATATCGTTGCTTTTGATTATCCTCCGAACGCGGTAAAAGTGTTATTTCCACAACGATTGTAGCACCTAAGGTACCTAAGTGTATTTATAATTTTCGCGCTCGCTCCGCTCGCGTAGATTCAGGCTGGGCCCCGGGCAGCAGAAATCCACGTTACGCCATCGCCACTAGGTAAAATTTATTTATTATATAATTAACCGAGCGAGTGAGGACATAAGAGTTCATTTAGTTATATGGTCAAAGACTGGGACAAATCGGTGTTTGTAGGTTTGGTCGACGATAACTTGGGTAGGGTACTTACCGTTGATCAAAACTTTACAAAATTTTGGAGGCTCACGTAGGTTTATACAATTTTTAAGTTCGATTATGAGTAAAATTGGTCTAGGGGTTGCAAAGATATAAAGGTCGTGAAGTCTACTTCGGGGTGAAGTACTAGTTTAGGTATACCTAGGTACTTAAACGCATGTACGGAAAATCTAAACATAGGCTATAAGTCTTCTTTGACATAGGTACCTAAGTACTACTTAATTGCTGAAATTTTTTATGATTATAGGTATATGTAAAGATGTACTTACTAGAAAATGGCTTTACTACTTACTTTAGCTACCAATTTTATTTAGCTTAATTTGCAATGTTTTACGACCCAATTGTGTTGTTTGGGTCTCAAACTCCCACAAAATTTTGCTAGATAACGACTCATCGGCATCGCGAGGTCGAATTCCTTATTATACGCATCAGTTCAGATTTTTGGGATACAGCAAACTTTAATTTGAAATTCGTGCCAATAGTAAAAAGAAATGTAAGTAATCTAGCCTACATTAATACCTACGTACAAAAGGCATCGTGCGCTGTGATGGGGTGCATTCCCTTCAGCGCCCTCGGGACATAATGCGCATGTCCAAATAACCTCATTGAATCCACGCCTCAGGTCATCCACACGCGTTGTTACATCGCTCTTTTGCATCATTAAACCAACAAAAGCACAAGGAAATCCTCAAATAACCGTACCACAGCCAAATCAGTCGCAAAAAACATCGCAAAAATAAACTCCTTCACAATCGGACTAAATGGAAGTGCATTTTCTCGTCTGCAGTTTTAGGATGTGCCAAATTTCAAAAAACACTAGATCAAAAAACGATTTGTCTAGAATAATGTGAAAATTACGTGAGCGCAATTTTCAAAGTGTAGAGTGAGAAAGAAAATGGTAATTGACGCACAAGACTTGGTACAGTCGCCGCCAAATTTGGATGTGCGTAACAACGAGAAACTTAATTGCACAAACGAATCTACTAATATAGATAAGAGTGTTAAAGTTTTAGAATATAAGGTAATTTTTAGCTATAATCCCTAATAACTTTAAATTTTCCATGTTCTTATAAGAAATTAGATCTTGCAATTCCTAAAACTTAAAAGGCTATTTGATTTTCTAGGGAGTCCTCTGGACATGTGGTCTAAGGGAGATATGTTTAACTGCCCTATGGCTTCCATTAGGTGCTTTAATATTTTGCTACGTGACAGCAAACATGTTCCAATCAGATGATATTCACGAAACGCACTGTAGGGTGAGTATTTTTTTATTCAAGTTAAGAAAACTGCAAATTTCTCATTTTTATGTACTTGTTATATTTATGCAACTCTTGCGTAACTGTATCTTCGTAACTAAGCTTACTTAGTTACGAAATCGATCAAACACTTTTATATTAATATTACTAAAGGCAAAAAGGTAGAGAATTAGTAAAAAAAAATAGATATCAGTGCCTAGCCACCAAATTAGGTGTTGAACACCTGTATCTTGGTGGCTAGAGTCGTAACAAATTGTAATTTGTACTATTATCTTTTTTTTTTTACTCTAAAGCATTTTTAATTTAATTTAATATATCTGCCGAATTATGTTTTTTTTATTGTTAATTATACCTACCGTTTGAATCTATGTAAAGCTAATGTTATATTTTTTGTAGGTTTACAACGTAGTGCCATCAATAAGTGCTATTACGGGCATAAGCCCCCAGAGATACGTGTGGAGGATATGTATCGCTTTCCATTTAGGACCAAGATTGTTAATAGGCTGTTTATATTACAACTATCACAAGGAACGCACTGCTCATATCACTGATGAAAAGGTAAGTTATACCACAGAATAGGTACCTAATAGGTTCTACGATATACTCATAGAATTTATTCTAATTCTTTGTGCATACTACAAAGCGTCTTCAAGGATCAAGAACTCTAATGCTAACTCTCAGGTGCCACCAGTTAATTAATCCCTCGCGCGTTTTTTTACGAGTAGGTACATCGATTTCATTAATAAAATGCATTTTTATTAATGGAACATTTGCGTAAAGCGCGTGATGTATTAAAACAATAAAAGAACAAATTAACGAAATGCCGGTGTGCCACACCTCCTCACCTGGCCCTGAAAGCTTAAACCCCGTAAGCCCTTTCAAGTCATTCCCAGGAACATCAAGATTCGGCCATGCCCTTGACCTTTCCATTTCACTGATAGGTAGGTAGTGAATAATGCCTATACTATGGCATATTGAATAAAATAATAGGCCTTGAAAAACTCAGTGGTTTGTGTGTAATATACCTCAACGGAACCACCGTCACAAGTGCAAAAGCTCTAGATTTATTCAACAAATAGGTAGAGCAGTAGCGTCCCTAAAAGTCCATGTAGTGATATTCCGAACTAATAGTAGGTACGCCCCTTTACTGCAAAAAAACAGTTTTTTTATGTAACTGAATGACGAGACGAGCTGGTCGTTAGCCTGATGGTAAGCAATACGCCAGCCCATAACAATAACAGCACCACCCAGAGTTTAGTTTGGTGTACCTTGATTCATGATTTCCAAATACCGTGAAAAGACATTACTTGAATAACTATTTATGCGTAGTACAAAATATTATATAAGTCGCTAACTATAGTTACCTACTTATAATTATGAATAGGTTGCGATCGAAAAAGGCACTTATTTAACCCTAACTAACTACCATTAAAACTTGCGTCGCTTTATAGAGGCTTACTCTATCTACCCTCATTATGAACGAATCTTTTTCAAATGACTAAAATTAAAATATTTAATCGATATTTTTGAAGTTATTTATGTGAGAATTCTAATGAGCTCTTGTTTCAGGCACGTACGCTAGCTACACAGTTAGGAGACGCATGCTACTGGCTGAATTTTGTAGAGCTATTCGCCCTCACTGGCGTCACATATGTTTCCAATAGGGAAAACTATTGTAAGTATGAACGCATTACGAACAACTCGACTTAAACACCCTTTAGAACCCCGAAGTTAATCAATATTGTAAGAAGTTTTTAATTAAATGCGTTTTGCCTAAGGTCCATGATGTGTCTACCTAGGGATTTGAATTCAATAACAATTAACAAACAAATTGTACTCCAAGAAATTATGTGCCAAAGAACTCTGTTCTATACCATAAAAGGTCAATATGTTATTGTAATAACCAGAATAGAGCGAGTGTGGCTCAGGGGGAGAACGTGCGACTTTCGATCCGACGTACCCGAGTTCGAATCCCGCTGGCCTCGCACCACTGACTTTCTTAAGTTATGTGCGGATTTAACACTCGTTCTGAAAACGGTGAAGGAAAACATCGTGAGGAAACCGGCATGTCCAAGAATTTATCACAAAAATTCAAGGACATGTGACATCCACCAACCCACACTGGGCCAGCGTGGTGGATTATAGCCCATACTCTCTCTATGAGAGAAGGCCCGTGTCCCAGCAGTGGGAACGTGATGAGCTGATGATGATGATGATGATGAATAACCAGAACAAGGTTTAATAAAAATCCACTCAAACGTATTCACTAAATCACTAAATTATTAAGCAATACGCCAGCCCATAACAATAACAGCTCCACCCAGAACTTGGTTTTGCGTGGTTTTGCACAATCCTGCGGTGCTGCACTGCGCTCGTCGCCCTGAGACAATTAGCTGTTGAGTCTCATAATGCCCAGTAATTTCACTGGCTACACTGCCCTTCAAACCGGAACACAGTAATGCTTGCGCACTACTGCTTGGCGGCTGAATAACTGGCAAAGCGGTGGTACCCACCCGGAAGGCCTCTCGCATACGAGAAACCTACCAACAGTATTTATCTACTTAGGTATCAGCGGTAGATAAAATTTAAATTGAAATCGACATCTTATTGACAAATTTTTTAGGCATTCGCTTTTCAGACAACTGTAGCCAAGCTAGCCTATCGAATGTCTCACAGTAATTATTAAGTATCACAACACCACACCACTAATCCTAACGAAAATCCTTTATTTCAGTTGTACACGAAAAGATATTCATAGTGTTTATGATCACATCCCTCCTGCACATGTTATGCCGTGCTCGAGTGGGATGCATAGCCAGCGATGTAGTGGAACCAGTGAGGACTAACAAATTAGTCTGGATTTTGTTCTCCGTTGCGATTGCTGCAACTCTTGGACTGGTCGTCTTCTTTCTGAGGCATCGTCTACTATGCAGACCTCTCGGTAAGTCTTCACGACTATAAACCATTATTTTCATTTACCTAAGTATTTATAGAGCTAATCGATTACTGAGTTATATTCACATGTAGTTAGGGTTTATTGTTCGGAAATGTAACCATCTAACCAACCACCAATTCAAGAGCAAATGTTGTTAATACTTTTTTCAAAGCGTTAGGCGTAATTCATTAAATTTGCAAAATGTCTGTTTAGGCACTGCTGATTAAATAGGAAAGCTAGCGCTGAGACGAGTCACTAGAATCAAAGATATTTCCTATTATATTCAAAACTTCTCGTTTAAAAGTCCTCATTTGAACATCGGACATTGCGTAAACATCCGGTAACAAACTCAACAGAAACATCTTTTTAGCATCATCCTGGAGTTTTAGATTTGGAGTCACGTCAGATAAGACATTTTGAACGTCATTGGCGTCAGCTGCCTTTAATAAATTATTGATTGTGCCTGAATGTAGATGGCGATGATTTAGGTCAGGCAATTGACTGCCTGATGGGTCAGCTTCATTTTTTATATGAGAACTAGAAGAAGGCAAAAACGCAGTCTCAAATGTGTGCACAGGCTCAGGCGATGCTTCTCGCGATATGTGTTCTGTAGATGACGAGCTCTCAAACGAAGTGAATTGTTGAGAAGCAGCATCTTCTGCCTCGTCCTCAATATTTTCTTCGAGATGCTCATCTAGCTTCTCCTTTATTATTTCCGTTGACAATGACTTGTCATTTAAATATTTAATGAATGGTAAGGAGAATCGCATAGCATTCATAAGATAGTAGGGTCGCGCTGAAATCCCTTGGCTGAGTCTTTTGATGTGCCGAATGTAAACGCACCGGAGATTTCGCCATCTATCTCTGCATAGTGAAACTGAAATAAAAATTATAAGCCATTAGCTTGGCATATTACAATTTCACTTTGGGACCATGGGAATGAATGACTTAAATTTACTTTATATATTTATTTATTTAAACAGGTCTACCAACTATTGTTGCAATATTCCTTACGCTAAATTAACATTATCGACATAATATATGTTTGTGTTGTGTGTTAACTAAATGCACAATCAATTGTAGGTAAACACCACTAATCCAAATTTGAATTAACATACTTTTTAAATATCAATTTTATTATTTCACGTTTCGATAATTTTAACTTACCTAACTAATAATTATAATAGGTAGCTAGAAAGGTTTTTACTTCTAGTACCTAGGTACTACAAGTAAGATTATATGAATTATACCTAGTAATAATTGCGTAAAGGTATAGAAGTGCTCCTAAATCTTACATAATGCCTGGCAACATAGCCACAGAACCTACCTATTATGCATTGAGGAATGACACGACCTCAATGCTATTATGTTTTATTTTGATGCATTTTTGAAGTGTTGCCGGACAATCGCATCGCAATCGCAGATAGGTACTGTAATATTGCCCGGCTGTCGCACTTTAGGGCATGAGTGCATCTTGTTTGGGGTGGGTCGTCATTATAATGGATGGCAATGATGCTATTTAATTCTCGGCGTAGGTAAACCGTAACCTCAGAATACATAACAAGCCGTAAAGTGACAATGATAACAGCATTCGTTGCTGTATCTACTCATTTGCTGATATATACCTATATATTTTGCATTATATAGGTATTTTTTCCAGACATATTTGCGTAAAACTATACTTAGTTTGTTAAGCACCTAAAAGTAATGCTACAGAAACGAAAAATACATAAGTATGTAAATATAACAACTATTTTCAAGTTTGCAATTTTTTAATTATTATGATTTAACAGCAGACTGTGACTACAATATGATTGCGTCGCGAGTAGGTCAACCTCACAAAACTACTACATTACAATCATCATTATCATCACTATCAACTATAGCTATAAACTATCTTACTAAGTTCATCTGGAAAACGATGACTTGGGAAGCATCTGTCACAGGTTTTGCAACGATTCGGCTATTATGACGATATCGTCTGCAAATCACAAGTATAAGATGTCAAGCACATTTCACCCTTGCACCGTTTAGGTTCCTTTCCTTCTCCAATGATGGCAAACAATTTGGGGGAAATAACGTCCCGTTGTCTTAACCCTCGACGCAGGATATGCAGGAGGAGGAAGAGGCATGAGTCAAAATGTTACCTTTCCATCCCATAATCTGCGCCACTTCATTCCAAGCTTTGTATTGTATATCCTTCCTATTGTAGCTAATTAGGGAAGAATTATACAAGCACGGTCGCTTTCTTATTTCTCTGATGAGTCTCATGTTAGATTCTTGCGGTGAAGGATCCATTGCGACCGCGTCCGAGGCGGGATCGAGCGACGCGGGCGGGTGACGCAGCGCGACTGCAGACTGATTACAGACGCGATCAGAACTACAGCAAACCGGACTCAACCGGTTTTAAACAGTCAAGAGCGCGACGCAATGCAAGTCGCCCAATAATTTCTATACATAGGTATATTGCCCGCGCGTAATGACCGCTGTGTTAGTTTATACTTAATATGAAATTAGCACAAACAAAAATTTTGCAATTTCATCCGACCGATATAGTGCCCGGTAATAAAATTTGATTATTATATAAAATCACCAGATTATATTATATCTTCATCAATTACCTATCACTTCACTCTGTTTTTTTACCTTCTATTTTTATAGTTTAATTTATATATAGTCAGCAAACGCAAAAAAACAAAGAGGTTTTATGAAATTCTGATAGGTACCTATATTATTGAAATTGTAAAAAGTCATCGAAAACAAGGGTTTCGTCGCAGTTGCCGAGTCGTATTGAGGTTGCGTTGCTATTGCGTTGCCGTTGCCCCAATTATCACCAATTTAAGAAAGGCCTCAATTTGTCACGAAACAAATATTATAAGGCCCTACCTCACTGGGACCTTAGACGAGTTAAGGAGCTTAAATTAATCAACGAGAGAAAGTTTCAGTTTCAATATAGTGAAACTATATAAACCGGGTTGGATGATTTGTGTTTCCTACAAAAAGTTTTGCTACCTAAGCTGCCAGTAGAGTAAGAAATATACGGGACTACCTATGCTATTTGTCTGATGATATGCTGTTTAGGAAGATAGTTAGATAAAATGTCGCAAGCTTGAACTTTGCGACCGCTTTGAAAATAGCACTGACCTTTATGTGTTTATTTCGTAGCAAATCTCTAGGAAAACCTCACGCAGTTCGTTTTAGCTTACAATGAAGTTAAACTAATGAAGAACTAATAAACCTCGGGTACCTACATATTACCTAGTTGAGGAGATTTTAGAGACGTAATCCTTAACAGGTAGGTAGGTACATAAGTAGTTATCTAAATGGGTTCAACTACTCAGTATCTTATCTTGACCAATACCACAGTATTACAATACTGTAAAACTGTGCCAATACTATGTATTCCTGCTTACTACTATAATATGCAGAGAAATAGAGTAAATAGGTACCTAAGTATGTTTAGTTCCGGTCTAAGGTGGAGCACGTTTGCCCATGAGGTGCCTATTCACTCTACAGGTTATAATTAAAAGGATATAAGTGTTCTGGTAGAGAATTCCACTCCTTAGTAGTATGTATAATGAAAGAGTCAGCGAAGCGCTTTGTGCGGACTGTTGGTATGTGCACAACGTAAGGGTGAAGTGACTCTCCTCGCCTGGTGGTCCTAAGATGGAATGGGATGAAGGAATCAGCTGATGCAGGTCTTGTGCGCACTCCCCGAAATTTAGTCTGTAGAAAATCGACAGGCTAGCCACTTGTCTCTGTGTTCAAGGCTTGATGTTTGATGTCTATATTGTTTTCTTTAAAAATTCAAGAGCTTGAAATGTAGTAAAGGTAGAAGTGGTAGGGTCGCCATGTGAAGTACGTGGAGGTTCCTAGCTGTGATGATGATGTCAATGGTGGTGAAACATGGTGAAAGGTTGGTTGACGGTTCACGTCTGTATTGTCTGGTGGCTACATCATGATGATGACTACTAGCTAGTACTGCCTATAAAGGTATGATGCTATGTCGGCGGTCCTTACGTAGGTCGGGAGTTAACTCTATTTTCCCTTCCTTCCTCACCTTTAACAAAAAATCAGTTATTATGACCATTAGGACCATAGCTCAATAATCTTTTTTTCTTATTCCAGCATTCACTTGGTTCTCTATCTGCGAGTACATCTTGGCGACAGCCAACATGTCGTTCCATGCTGTCGTAGTTCGAGACCTACCACTACACCAGCTGCAAGTCGTCAGCCCTCCTGACAAGAAGGACGCTGCCAAGAGTGACTAGTAGCCTTCTAGATTATAGAAGCTCTTCATGGCAAAATTGGTCCTTCGAAACTTAAGTAACTGTAGTCCTATCCTGCTGAAAATGATATCTTCAGAAATTAAGAGAAAAAGGTTTCTATACTATTTCGAGCCCTCAATAAGGGTGACTAGTAGCTACTGTGAAGTGTGCTATGCTAATATGATCGAAGGACCAAACACCTAACAGCTAAATTGACTCCCGCGTGTGCCTCAAGCCGTGATGGAGACAGCTTATAAGTATACCTAAGTGCTTCATCATCAACCCATAACGTTCCCGCTGCTGCGTCACACATAGAGCATGGGACATAATCAACCATTAATGCTGGCCCATTGCGGGTTGGTGGATGTCACATGGCCTTGAACTATGCTTCTTGGACTAATTCCAAATAGGTTTTTCAGTGAAGCCTACAACTTCTTACTAAATCGAATAGGACAACCTACCATCCTTGATAAGAGTGCTGTATATCCTAAGAAATCCCTATAAGCAGCACTTATATAGGACGGCAGAGTAAAGCGTGTCACACACTACGCAGATACGGTAAGATATCTGTATCTGAGCGCCTATCTGTCAATATCGCTCTCTATACTAAACTCAAGGGGCAACGCACACTAACCAGATAACACGTCAAGTATCTGTAGGCACCGACATATTATATTATATCGAAAGATGGTCAGATGTTTTCTGCGTGTACATATATATATATTTTACTTTATACATGTTGTTTTGTACTGAGGCGGCGCGGTATGCGGTGAGGCGGGCGGGGGGAAGCATTAAACGCGAACTCATTGTGTAACACACTGTATATTATATATACAATCCGCACCAAAAAACAAGTATAGTCAGTTTGAAGGATTCCGCGTGAATGTATAATTTCGTATATCATCGTATCTGCGAAGTGTGTGATACTTTCAGATAAGTTAAGTTTTTATACGCAGATTAAATATTACCGTATCTGCGTAGTGTGTGACACGCTTAAATATCATGACGATTCACGAAGACAAAGATAGTCAAAAACAAAATGTTAAAAGCCTCCGCGATCTCGGGTTCATTCGCATCTTCATGGCGTCGTATTAACGATAATATTTATAGGTAGGTAATTTGCTAGTGTAGTGTTAAGTAGGTAATTCAATTCAGAGTTGAGCTTGCAGCTTAGCTAATATACGATCACTCCATTTAGATACCATTTGAGGTGAAAATTTGGATTTCGGATATTTGAATTTGGCTTAAGAGTAATCGAAAGCTGAAGAACGAAAGTATAAGCTAACATCTCGTTAGTCCAACAATGCAAGGCAAAATGTTTTAGGTACTGTCGTACACTTGGTTCCATCAGGTTCCAACCTACACAATTTATGACATTATTTCTGATTCGGAATGAAGAATGGTGGGAACTAGTCGAAGCTGATACAGCCAAGTGACATCCTGGATTCTAAGGTAGGTTACACCTAGTACGCTGATTTTATCTGCGTACTTTGGTCATTTGTATCAGACCCCAGAGCGGCTAAACAGATGAAGGTTCGTGCACTACATTTTCCATTACCTAGTAAGCCTACTTACTGCCCAAGTTAAAAAGTAGATAGGTTTACTATTAGTATGAAGGATAATATTGCCTGGTCAAGTAGAAGATAGTAGGTAGGTAGCTGATAGAGATTTTAGCCTTTTAGGCATGTAAGTATCAGAGTCCGGCTTGTTTGTGTTTGAGCTTGTTTTGATGTTTTTTAATTTACACTGTTTTTGAATAGTCGAAGGACCAAAGTTGGAAAAACTTGTATGTATTAATTAACTAAGTAGGAATACATATCTTTGAAGAAATGTATTTAAACTTTGTACCTACCAACCTTATTGAAAGAAATCAAGTATTATGAAATTTTATGTGTTTTGCGATGTCAACCGTAACTTCATATCTTCTAATTATGCAACTATTATAAGAGCATGTTCCTAAAAGTAACTATCAAATAGGTAACTACTCTACCTACCCAACAACTTAACACTTGTACTTACTTACTATTACTTATTCTGTGCTAACACAAAGCTCCTGATTGCTCTAATGCAAAGCGGAGAAGTCGAACGCGATTAAACATACTTGCTTTACTTACTTAAACATGGTTTCTATGCCGAAAGATGTGTGGTACTTAGGTGCCTAGGTTATGTAGATATGAACCTATTTTCTAAGAACCTTAAATAATCAAAAGTTCGGAATAATTATTATCCATCGGGGTGCTAATCGACCTTCATTAATTTTAATTCGTTTGCAAGACGCGCCGTACCTACTTTCTCCTCTGACACTCCTCGACAGCCTCTGTGGTGTAGTGGTTGGACAGGTTGGCTAAAATTTCATACACCACTGAGGTTGCGGGTTCGATTCCCGCGATGGGACAAATTTTTGTGCACAGAAAAAATAAAACGCAAGCATTGGTTTCGCGTCTGGGTGTTGTGTGACCATGGTTTTCATAGTTCTTGGTTCCCTAGATACAGGGAATCCTAGTTAGGGGCCAAGATCTATGTATGGGACCGTTGGCACATTAAAAAAAAATGTGAAAAAAATGTGAACCTATGTTAAAATTATTATTGCATTCACCACAACTTTCGCTATTGCAAAATAACAGCGATGACTTTGTAAGTTTGTAAGTACTCTCCAGAGCCATTTACTTTGACAAAAAATTTTTGAGTAGGTACATAACATGTGAGTAATAAGTATGATACCTACATGGTATGCCACTGGAACCTGGAAGGATCTTCCAAGATGATTATAATTTGCTTTACTTCAGTTTAAATAGCAGTTAATTTTAACAATAGAAGATCAATAAAGCTATGTCACCATAGACACACGAGTATGACAGTTAAAACTTATTAAACTTAATTTAATTGGTTCATGATCATGATATGATTTTCTCAAAGTTGTAGTTCATAACTTCTTAATTGTGCAGGACTGAAGACTTGGCGTCAATTATATTCTTCTTTACCTACATTTTTAACCGACTTGAAAAAAGGAGGAGGTTATCTGTTCAATTGTTTTTTTTAATGTTTTTTATCTCAGAACTCCGTCATTTATGAACCGATTTTGAATATTAGATTTTATTATGATTGAATATAGATTTTAATTCTTTTTGCGTTGGGTTCAGTATAGCTACGAAGTGGTCCCATATAAATTTCATCGATATGTGACCTTGGACTTCGAAGATACATTGAAGTCGGTTTTTGTTTTTTTCTAAAAATTAATCATCATTATTTACAAAACTTGATTGATTGTTTGTTGATTTATCACGTTTTTATTTAGTCACTTTCTTGTTTGTACATATGTCTGTTGTTCCGGGTAGTACCCTTCAACTCAAATTTCGAGCACTTCCCGATTAGCTATCCGGCTAAAACTTACAGGGTAGCTCACAACTCGATGACAATGCAATCTAAATCCATAAGAACGTAGATTTAGATTATTTTTAAAATCTATTACGGATTCTTGTTCTGACTGAACATGTCATTAAATCAGTAAAAAATTTAAAAGCAGTATGCACATATATATAGGAAGCTATATGTATACTCAGGGTATACATGTTCTGTTTCAGATTTTCTTTATGGATTAAAATTACGTGATGATAAATATTGTGAAAGCTGTATTGACAGCTGAACGATATTTTTAACCGACTTCTAAAAGGAGGAGGTTTTCAAATCGACGGTATGTTTTTTAATTATTTTTATTGTTTTTGAAAACCGAGCAATTTTTTTTTCTTCTTGTGGGATTTGGCTTTGCACGTCTTGTGCAAACCGAGCAATTGTCGCTTGCAATATGTTGACGAGTTAGATCCCCTTCATAGGTAGATATTTGCATACTTGCTCAGAAAAGTTGATACCCTATTTATTGAGGACCTGTAGTTAAATCTGATGGAGTTGAAATGCGGCGGTCAAAAGATATTCGAATGTAAATCAAAAAGTTGATCAGTTAAATACTAAGAGATTTCATTATTTATTGAGCACTATTTTCAGAAAGTTGTATTCTTCTGTGTCTATTATTTTTGGCCAGTGAAAAGAGAGAACCAAAATACAATGTCTATTCTTAATTATAAGGAAAACTTTAATCACTAAAATAACTAGGTACCTACATATATATAATTAAGTATGCGGAAAAAGAAAATGTCTTCTAATATTTTCTTGTTATTTAATATTATAAAAATTGCTTATTTTAAGCTTAAGTAGAAGTTTTAGGGCACAATAGAACTTTAGTTAGAAGAGTAATTTTTATCAAATAATTTTGAGAAGTTTTATTACAAAAGTTGTTTCAATGTTATTAAATATTACTTATTGACTATTAAAAACATATTGTTACTTAATTATGTAAAAATCTTAATATTAGTATTGAAATTATTGTACCTGCAAAATCCACTTATCTAAAAAGTCAAAAACTGATTGCGTATGAGCAGATATCGGTATGTGACATTTTGTAAGTAAGTTGGTATCTTGGCAAGCTTTTGATTTCTTCGTAGACTAATAGCTTCGGGTAAGGATCTAGTAAGTATAGATACGAAAATTATAAAATATTTGAAATGAGACACTAAGTTTAGCATTTTAAGACACAGAATTAAGTTAAACTGCAAGTGAATTATGTATGTAATTATTAATATTAATAATTATATTTTAATGCGTGGTATTGCAATAACCATTCTTGTCAAGTGTCAATATGCATGTTATACGTAAATCTTGATTTAGATTGGTTAGGTACTAGGTATTATTATTATAATTCCATTATTTATTATCTTTACACATATTACAGTTTGTGTTATGAAATATAATTATTAATTTGACTTATTATAGTTATTTCTTGTATTTTACTAATAGATATCATAATAAATTAATAAATCATAGCAGTTAAAATTACCTACTTGTTACTCTGTAAAATTTTATTTTTACTAAATACAATATTTGTGCTGCAGAAATATGGGAAAGATATTTTAACTTAAGAATATATACAATTAAAGCAGATCATGAAAAACGTGTATTATTTAATCACCTTTAATACCTAATGTGAATCGTAGACACTAAAATAAATTTAAACGAGCCGCTAAATGTAGCTGGTAGATATTACTTATTTTATCTCCATCTGGTGACAGATTTGGGTTAGCATTTGAGTTAGGTAGATGGCGCCAGCTAGCGTAATGATATGAGACAGATGTATTAGCTTTTTCTCTTTCGTCAACAAAGATGGCGGCAAACGGGAGCTAGGGCAGGTATAAAAGTTTGTATGTGTGAGTGTATACGTGTACAAAATTTCACGTTTGACCACTCTGTCTACGCACACATGCATAAAAACCGGGTGAGCGCGGGGCAAGGGGAGTAACGTCCGTGAAGTTGTGTCAGCATATGCGCAAACGAGGTGCGCATTCGTCGCGTGCGTTGTCGAGATTCTTTGTGCCATTCTTTGCATACCAATAAGAGTATATTCTTTAAATTAACTCCGAAATTGACATTTAATCAAAATTCGTCCCTTCACTTCTTCTTCGAACTCCATTTTAGGTAAGTCAAAATAATTTTTCGAGTGATTTTCATACAACTAACGCAAGTTTTCGGTGATTTTTATTCGGGAATGTCAACAATGCGATCGCGATCCTGCAATATTTTACATAGTTGTCGTGTTTGCTTCGCGGCTACTTCCGGTCGTTCGGGTGTCGGCATTTCGCGATGTAAACATTATCTAGTTCTAGGATTCAGCTGCATTTAGGCGAGCTCGGGAATGAAGTGTGCTCAAGGTGCTTTTGTGTTGTTAAATTCGCCTGAGTGTGCTTACTGGGATGGCGCAATTTTCGAAAGACGCGGTATGGTATCGTTCGACCGCGATACACTTCAGTCGCGTTGGTGGCTGCATGCGATTTGACGTATTCTGCGCGGTGTGATGTCACTTGTCAGCCTATTTTATGAAATGTCAAACGTTTTACATGTAACGCGCGAGTGAATTGTAAACAAATTAACAGTGTAATTGATTTTATTTCTGTGATTTATTTTTGAATACCATGGACTGTTATTATTCGAAGTTTTATCCAAGGCGTGAGTATTTACATACATTTTTAGAAATAAACACTCGCATTCCTGGCATATTTTCATGGATTCCTGAAATACTTTACGCGTTTTTTGAACATTTGAGGATTTTACCGATTTCTGAACAATACTAATAATTTTTTTATTAAAGATTTTAATGATAATTTAAAATATCTGAATAATTTTGGCGTGTATAAAAGTGCAGTAGACATTAAAACTACATAAATAATAAAGATGATTAAGTTGTTCATAAATACAAAATGTAATTATTAAAACGAAGAAATAAATTGCTTAATTATATTAATACCTAAACTTAGGTAAGTACTAAAATATTTTAAAACAGCGGTGATTAAAAGACAAACATTGTAAAATAAATTTATTATATAATATAATAAATGACATAAGAATCACCCTTACTTTCTAATGAATTGAAATATTTAAGCTTATTAAACAAATATATGTATTAAGTAGGTATTTTAAATACGCATACCCTACATGGGTAATAAAGGAAAATTAATAATAAAAAAAATTTTTTTGTAAATGAAATAAGTTATAAATTAAGATAACATAATATAATTTTAAAGGCCAATACACAAAAAAAAAAAATTTTGATTGGTCTAGAAGTATATTTAATTATAAATTACGTATTAAATAAATATGTACAAATATATACAGTGATAAAACTAAACTAACTTACAATTGAAAACTAATTAACAGTGTAATTGATTGAAATATTGAATTGAAATAAAAAGTTGCTCAAGTTGCTCATAAATAAAAAATATAATTGTTTAATCTAATAAATAAATTGTTTAATTATCTTATTACCTAATCTTAGGTAGGTTACCTAGTTAAATATTTTATTGTATGTATTTTAAAACAGCAGTAGTTAATTACATAGATTGTTAAATACATTCATTAATAATAAAGTAATTAAAAACACCTTTACCTTAAAAAAATTTAAATATTACAACTTAGTGAAAATATTATCTAATTATTTATAAATAAACAAATCTTTGTAAGTTATCAATAGTTTTACATCAGGTTTTTAGTAATACTAATGAGAGTATATTTGATTGTTTTAAAATTTTACTATAACATAAGTCGAAAGTTAAACAGGTAATAGAAATTGTGTTTAAGTCTGCCTTTTCATGCAGGTTTAGGAAAGGATTAATGTTAAATTTTAAAGCAGGTGAGTAATACAAATAATTAAAATAAGTAGGTAAATAACTAGATAATAATGTATTTAAACGACAATATATAAACATATATAAGTTTATAAACTGTCTATAAACTAATAATAAACTGTTTATAAACTGTCTATCCTATCTTACTATTAATTAGTTCTTAATTAATTATTACGACAATGTAGTAAAAAGATATAAGGACATGGAGGTTGTCAATATATTAAGATAACACATACTACATAAAATAACACAAATACCTATGTAGTTTAAGCTCTGGACCCCTAAATTGTACAATATAAAGCAGTAATTCTTTATTAAACGCCAATATCATGTATATTTAGCGTTTAATAATGAATTACTGCTATACCTATATGACATAGGTACTATAGTCAACTTATTTAATAAACTGCTCTCAGTTGCCAACGACGGCCTTATCGCTATGAGCATTTTCTTAGAAGCACTAATTACACCCAAAACAAATATTTCTGCAGAGATTAATAATGCTTGTATTTACGATATTATCGCAAATTTTCCTATAAATATTATTTCTTCGGTTTTCAAGTATTCAAAACATTAGCTACCTAATCAAAATTCTGCTGCCGCCAACCACTTTCAATGATTGCTTTTATTTCATTAACGGTTAAGAGCAAACGTAACTTTTTACAGATCGTGAAGCTACACTTACAGTATCTCTCGGACTCTCGAATGAGTGCCAAGAGTTATTTTGGTCAATACAGTTGATGTTTTTATTGCGCGTCGCGACGCGAGCGACGACGCCGACAACTTGCGAGCTGCACGACAAGCAATAAGACGTGTAAACTGCTGACGCTTCGGGCCCTCACGCGGCGTCGCATCTAATGGCCGATTCAAACGATTTATCACGTATTCTGTCTTAGGGAAATTGAATTTAGAACCACTTCCTTCCAGGGAGAAGGTTATTACGTTACTTGATTAAACCCTTTTTATCACACTCGCTCTTTCACGAAATCTTTCTCTCGTATTTACATTGTTTAAGGCTTTACATTAACGGACTTTTTTGAAAGGACTTTACTGAGCAAATGCAATAATTCCAAAATAAAAAAGTACTTTATTTCTATACGCTACAATCTCAGCGTAAATACTGAAAAACAACCAGTCTTAATATTACTTAAGTGCCGGTTAAAGTTGCTTGCATGCAGATGATGCAGGCCAACTTAATTTGTGGTTCGGTTGAAGCGCGCTCCGGATGCTGTAATCGTAGAGACCTGCCCATTCACTTACGCGGATCATGTAACGGTCTTCAGAAAAGAGATAAACACTTAAAAATAAAACAAAAACATCATAATGGAAAATGTCATATACATGCTCTTTGTTTTAGTCTAAAAGCTTTACAGCGTTATGAAGAAAACCAGGAAATGGCGCCAAAATTATTTTTTAATTCATTAGCGCACAAAGTATACGAATAAGAACCTAATTAATTCTCAGTTATGCTCATTAAATTCGGAATTGGATAATTGCGATTGTATATTCACCTAATTAATTAGACAGGAATGTGGACGCTTATCTTTAATTTTTCTCAAGCATATTTTGCCAGGTATTTCTTCTATTCTATTTTCTCATAAAAGTACTGCTATAGAAATTAACCTGCCAGTTTGTTTGTAATAAAGATTGAATGAAAGCACTGCCGAGCGCCGAGTGTAGAGTGTGGACCGACCGGGTCGCTACCTGCTCCTTTATTGACCTGCGTAAGGTCCCTTAATCCGTAAACCTTCGGCCCAACCACGAATCAAATTCATTCAATATTAACTGTTACACCCTCACAAATCATTCGTACCTACTTACCTACTATTATTAGTTTTGTGCTTTTCCATATAATTCACCCTTTTGATCTTAACTTTTTCGCGGCTAGTATATTTAATGTTAATGACGCACTGAGTAACTCGTTAAAATAGTTTGTAAGCGTTATTATTTTAGTGGTTTGTTGTGACAAGCGCAGTTCAGACAGTTGATTTACTCTGACAGGCCCGTAGGTGGGTAGTTATTACCATTATGTAAAATATCTACATTGGCTGGTACATCAGTACTTAGTCACTCTCAATCTCTACATTTGGTTGAAACATTGCGAGAAATGTGCCAGTGACTTTTTACAAATATTTTTATACCAGGAACTAGTCAAGTTGAGTCATATAGTGAGTAAAAATCCGCATCACGACTGGAGTATACAGGAGATATGATTTCCACGAGTGTCCAGTCCAGTAGCCTCGCTCTATTCTCGGACTCCTATTTGTGGACTACTCTTGTGTGAAACTCCGACGGACTGTTAAGAAAATAAACCATAACATCGAAGGCAAAGAGCTTAGATTCGCTAGGAATAACAGCCGTCATCCGACCTTCTCATTCAGCGGGGGGATTCGAGCTATAGGACCCACTCCTTGCCTCTTATTTATCTTAATTTTGCTCTCCAAAGAAGTGACAAATGAGGATTAGGCATAAAGCATGTCTGTGAAAACGGTGTGGCTCACACTTTAGCACAACGCTTTCCAGAAGTGTTTACATGCATAATTAATGAAATAAATACGTGCCAGTAAATTGTTGATGTTTGGCTTCGTAAAAAGTGCTCTTTCTATTAGTAAAAACTGATACTACTTAGAATTACTCACAAAGTCAATAAAATTTTAAGATTAATTTTACCGAGTTCATTTCCATTGGTTACAGTTTTTTTCTTTCACGCTTTAAGTACTTAATTTATTTTGTGTTTGATTAAGGTTTATAATGGAAAGTTAGGTATACTTACCTAACATTTATGAATATATTATGCAAGAACGTTTCCACGTTTATACTTAATTACATTGAGCTCGCATTGTAGGTAAGGTAATAGTATAAGTTCGACTGATTTGCGTAGTTCTAAAACAAACAAAAAAATGCCTATGTACTCGCACTCATCATACTTGAAAATTGAAGAACCGAATATACCTAATCATAATTCACTCCACAAAAATACAATACAATGCACAAGTAACGGTAAATATTTTGATCGTATAAGATTACACATCCCTGCCAACGAATAAAATAATTTATTTATATTCTAAGAACACAGGTAATTTGCAAATAACTTGGAAAATTTTAGCCACATGTTCAAATCGCCGGCGTTTATTTTATAGTCAACAATACAAATCGATTATAAATCAGCAAACCTGAGGAACCAGTTTCAGAAGGTTTCGTGGACTGACTCATTCAATTTTGTAATGTATCTAAGTGCGCTTTTATTGTTATTGTTTGCCGATAAATTCAGAAATGATATCAAATTATCAATTGAATCTATTTCCTAACCTTTTCAAATTCAATCTTTAAACTTTGTCATGCGAGATTGTACCGAAAAATATACCTAGACGCTACTACCTACTCTAATCTAAAGGTGAGTATTTTATTAAGATTATCAGCTTCCTCCGTCTATGGTGGATTAAGGAAATGCTCCAGATAAACAAAACAACATCAAGTAAAATATAACATCTAACATCAAACTAGTAAACTATTAAAATCAAACAAAGATACTGCCGAACTCTCTCACATGAAACAAATAACCAAATGTAAAGGAATGAAAACACTGTTTGATCAAAACAACACAATATTTGAAAACAAAATTACGGCAGCAGTTTACAAATAATTTTCCCGATTGAGTGCACGCGTATTGCAGACAGAATTCGATATGAAGCTCACTTTGAGTTCACTTGTTAAACTATCGTTATAGTTGGAATTGTTCGCGAGAGCCCGCTCTGGTCCGGCCCGGTCTTGGCGATTTAATTAAACTTGTTATTTGTACGTTTTATTTCGCAATCGGTCCGTGTTCGCTTTGACTGTCCGTCGGCTTGTACACCTACCATTTCTCTAGTCTAGTCTCTACCAGTTCTCTCAGACTTATGTTAGTGCTTACTTTCGTACCGATTGGTCCGTTGTTGTAACAAAGGCAAAAGCAATCGACATGCCGACGTTATAATCTAGCGTTTGTACAAACTTGCGAACTTGGTGGTCGATTAATCTTTCTCGATACAAACTCATTAGTTTCTAGATATCTGTTTCCTGAGCAAGTTCTCAGAAGGTGCACATTCATTTAGATATTAGTCGGCTAAGCGTAACATAAACATAATGATTGCAGTTTTAGCACTCGCGTTTTATCCAATGCAGTTTCATCTTGATCATATATCTACTAACTAAAGTATATCTACTAAGTAGTATCTTTTGTCATGTTATCTGATATTAATCCTAATGTTAATATCACCTATGAAGAATATAATTTACTCTCCAAAACCCAAGTCCATGAAGTCTCGAACCACCACCATATTGAAATTAAACCATCACCGAAAGTTTCCCGCGTTTTTCCTGAAACTGTGTCACAGTCAAACTTTAGAGAAAAATGTTCGGCGGCAAATGGCGCCGGTCACTTAATGGAAACATCGTGGAGACGAGAGGACAATTAGAAGTTTTTGTATAGCTTCATTAGCTGCGACTCGAGACAACATTTGCTCACTAATGCCTCTTGGAAACACTTGACAATTTTATTTTGTCAGTGGCCGTTTTCATCGACCTTGCTGAAACTAAAAGTGACAAAGACAAAGCTTTAGGTAAATAGCTACTTAATATAGATAGGTAATACGTTTATAGGTATATAGGTAAGTTTAGCTATAATTAACATAGTATGTAGGAGAACAGCTTCCTACAGTTACAACGAGGAAAAAATTGACAATGGAGACGCAGATGAATTTATTTCAGAGGTATATTGCGTCAATAGGTATAATATTAGTAATTTTAATTTCTTAACTTATTTAAGATGTATGACAATATTCAGAGACAGAAAGTTGTGGAAAGAGATGAGGGAGGCCTACGCTAAGGAAGTGATTACTACTGAAGCATAAAAGTAGATATTAGGTAAATAGATAGATGACATAAAAATACAAATACATTTAAAATGTTGTTAAGTGAGATGAGTAGATATAGATATTAAAAGATAAAAGTAAAAATAGATATATATATTTAATTAAAACAAGATTTTTGTTAAAAATATATTTTTCAAGACAAGCTTTTAACAAATTTGTAATCGGAAACGCGAGCAGATTAAAATGAGCCCAAACTCTAGTAGTTTACAATTACCCGTCAAAGAGTTCCACTGCTCACCTTCCGTCTCCATCATCAGATCAGTTGGCTATCACCATAATATTGCATCGGACTTTGACAAGTATGCAAAATTTTAACTCCGTAGGATAAGACGAAATGTTTCTGATTCAACTTGCAAGATTTGACCCAAACAAACAAACATTGCAAGTTAAATAAAGGCTTGTAAAAAGCTTGTAACAAAAAGACCGAATTTATGTTAAGAAAATAAACTATGAGCAAAGAATACTATTACCTATAAGTCAGAAAAAAATAAAGGACAAGTATATAGTAGAAATAAAAGGTTTTATTATTATTACTTATTTCAGAGCAATTACGAGATTAAGCCACGTCATGCATCGCAAATGTTCGATGGCACGTACGTTTCAGGGTAACTTTTACATACACCTAACTGAATATCGGCCTAACAAAACTACACAGCCCTTAAACTAAGTAGATACGTTTCTGTATAGAGGACTGTAGACTCCGGTTTGTAGTTTCACAGCCTCTTGCCAATTGTAAGTTGTAATAACATTTTTAAAGAGCTATTGCGGGCATTTATAGCTGCAATTTTATAGCTCCGTTCCCTTAACATGGGTAGGCAGTATTTAGTATGTTAGTTAGTCTCTAAACTAAATGATATTACTAGGTACTTTAGCTTTCAGGTACATATAAAACAAATTTAACTAATCCCTACTGTATAATTTATTGCCTGCTATTAGCGTCCTGTTTCACAGCTTCGGCCATTTGTTTGCCTTTTCGAGAGAATTGTGAAACACCTTTCCTAAAAAAGTAATTTTTTCTATGCTATTACTTGATCTAGTAGAACAATAACTTCCAAATCAAAAGGATCTATTCCAATTTAACGACACCCCTTCATGCTAGAAGTTCCGCCTATTCGTTCCAAACTATTCGGGTCATCATTTTTAGTGTGAATATCAAAGGAATGGAATGGCTTACCGTCGTCTGTGTTTCCACATACAATCTGGGTGTATTTAAATCAAGAGTGAACAAGTATATACTGGGCAAGCGTCACTTCCCGTCGATGAGATTGTGTGACATTGTGGTCAAATTCTGAACCAGTGGCAAAAAGTTTTGTAAAAAATATATAAAAAAATGAAATGGGCAAAAAAATGCATTTTAAACGTTTTATATAAACATAGAGCACAGATTTGACATGACTTTGAAAAAGGTACCTTAGGTTTCAGAAGAGAAACGCGAAAACTGACTACCGATGCTTGGGAAATACACCCGCTAGAGCACCAAAAAAAACTCGGTGGGGATGACATCTCTTTTCTCAAATCTTTTAAATGTCTAAAAATATAATAACGAAGTATAAATTATAATTAACAAAATGTCAATCCCCAACTTTAGGCATATAAGATTCACGATGTAAGTTTTAACCGTTAAAGGTAAAGGCGGACATCTACCATAATTTGGCTTGTACCTTACTGCTAACGTCAATAACATTCTACAAACGGTCAGGCTCTATTGATTTCCACGTGCCTTTTCACGGGTGTACATGTAGGAAAAGCATAAAGTAATCAACATAATAATCAAGCTACAGCTTGTACATTGGACTTTATTTTAGACTAGCTGCGCCACGCGATTTCACCCTTGCGGGAAAGCCCTTTCAGTGGTCCTGAATAGTCCAATTTTCCAGCCATCTTTTCAAACCTAATTTGGACTATTAAGAATATCTAAAAAAATAGCCAATCGGTCCAGTTGTTCTCAAGTGATGCGCTTATCAACGAACAGCATTTAATTTTTATTTAAGTACTAGCTGACCCGGAAAACTTTGTTTTGCCATATAAATTAAAAAAAATTATAAAAAAAATAGATGTTGGCCGATTCTCATAGATACCGGATAAGCACAAAAAATTTCATCAAAATCGGTCAAGCCGTTTCGGAGGAGTATGGCAACGAAAACTGTGACACGAGAGTTTTATATATTAGATATATTAATAATAATTTTGAGTACTTACTGTAAAAAAAATAATAAATTTAATCACAATATAACTTATTGAACCATTTTTTAAATAAATAACAGTCTATTTGCCAATCTATTTGCCATAACATTCTAAAATTGCGGCTAATGAGACAACAGCTTCCGGTAGGTAGCAGTTTAAATAGAAACGGCTTATAATGTTTATATCTGATGATAATAAATAATCAGAACTATCCCAACCCAACCTAGATTAACACAGCAACTCATTGATAAAAAAAAACAGTCAAGTGCGAGTCTGAACAATGACCAGTGTTTCGCACTACATCAATTTAATTACGGGTTATGCCAACATAATCATATCACACTAATGTTATAAATGCAAAAAATTGTGTGTGTACGTGTGTTTGTTACTTCTTCACGCTTCTTCTTCACTTCTTAACGGATCCACGGATTTAAGTAAAATGTATTCTGTGGTAAAATTCAGAATGGAGATAGCTTATACCCTGGATTAACACATAGACTACTTTATATGAAATGATGAATGCATGAAAGTAGATAAGACTATTATTTACTCATTGATCACATTGGATCACATTGAAATTTTATTATATTTTATGACATTGGACAAATATTTTGGATCTATTATAAATTATGTACCTTTTGACATGGAAATATTGTTTGACATAAAATTGATTTGTATTAACGTGATTTATTCTGTATTTTATTTATTCATCAATTAAAATACAATACAGATATGAAAAACAATATCTGTATTGTATTTTAATTGATTAATTAGTGTAATTGGCTGTATAGCCGTACTAGTTATTATAAATAAATAAATATAATATCCCGGGAAACCGCGGGGCACAACTAGTTAAGCTATATTTTTAAGGGGTTTTGTATAGTGTAATGCATTGCACACAAAAAAATTGCAAAAAAATTGCGTTGGGCACAAATTTATCGGTATGTGCGTGACCTTACGCCTATAAATGGTTTTAATAATAGGTTCCTAGGCCTATGCATAGTATGTTACCTACAACGCATCGTTATATTTTGGCAGCTTTAAAACAACAAGATATTGTCATAATATCTTTATGTCAAATATAAATAAAGGAACAATATATAATATAATAATATTAAATAAAGGAACGATCGAATGAACAGGTTAACCTACCCAACACGTAACTGCCATACCATAGCCTCAGAGAGAATAATGTCATTGGGAAAACAAAAATTAAAAATCAAGTACCTAGTTAATCTTTACATAAGCATGATCATGAAAAACCCATAATCACATCTTGTCACATTCGTTTCGTAGTGTTCAGTCCGCGTTCCTATGTCATTAATAACCAATCTTACCGATCACCAACCTTATCGATCACCAAATCCAAATAGGCAATAACTCTTAATGCATATCCAAAACTGTTACCGACGGGACATCGGTCGGTCATCCTTATGATTTGTATTCTACGAAGAGCCATAGCGTTTGGTCCCGCGCCTGGCCGCGGCGCCCGCGCCTCTCAGCTCTAAGATTGATGTAGCGCTCCCGCTTTACGGAACCCTCGCGGCTGTCGCACGATAAATTAAAACCAACTCGCATTAGAAGCGGCATGATAAAACCCACTATCATCCTGCTTCTTCGTTCTCTGAGATCCTGCGCCAGAAAAAGACGCAAACATCGACCACGCAACAGGACCACTTTTTTCTTTTTCCACGAGAGACTAACCGTTAACAGTAACTTTGTTCCTATAATGACAACTAAAGACGACAGACGCTACAATGAGTCGAACTATTCAAAGTCTTTAAAACCAAGTCCTAGTTATTTCCTTATCTGCATTTGATTACCAATAAATTCGTCAATTAATAGGGTTGGCTAATTAAATCCAAGTGAGTCGAGCTCGCCTCGATCATTAAAGCACCATGAAAACGAGAATTTCTTACTTATTTGGGTTAAAAATTATGTGTAGCAACCAACTATGCGGTGAAGCGATCTGACCAGATTGCTTCGGTCGGCCATCGCGTATCTGCAATCGGTAAATGGTTACTTTAAGTCTCGATATGCGGAGTATTTCCCATGGAATGTCACCGTCGCCATGCTGCACTTATATGTGCTCGACGGACTGAATTTTTTCTTATCGGCATTGCATTTTCTGCACGTTTTCAATGCGAACGCTGGACGCGCGTTCTAGCTGTTCGACTTGTTTTACATTTTTAACTTCTTTCCAGTCTGTCGCTAATTAATATTGCGGCATTTGCGTCATAAACATTTATCATTTTTTATTTGGAGACAAAAATATTTTTTTCTCTTGCTGGCTTCTACTTCTAACCCGTTGAACATTTCAACGGCGATATCTTCATCTTCCTGAGAATCTGTCTGTAATACTTTTCGATTGCGTCTACAATCGCGTTGAGTGGATATGAGAGCGGGCGGTAATGCCCGCCGACTCCCGTCATCCATCACGCGGTGCAATCGTCCCGCTGTCAGTCTATTCCGGGATGCTCCGTTTTCGCTAATGATTCCTCGACGCCGTCGCCGACCTGAGATCACGCGACATTTACGAAGCTCGATTGCGGAGACGATTTGTAAGACAAAACACTGATCTTGCTCTTTCATCTTTTGATACGTTATTTGCTTCGTCAGATTTATGTGCAGAGAGTTAATCTCGAACCAACCGGTTTTTGTCATATCTCTTAGTTTGGCTTACTCATTCGGACTGCAGAAATCCAGACAAACGCAAAAACATAATGGGGTAAACGAATCTATAGCACAAACATAATGGCAACAAGGTAGGCGCTTACTCTGAAATTATCAACTCCGTCGTTTTTCCAGCGACTCGTTTTATCCCGTGTAAATAGTTGCAGTTTTTAACAAAGCGTTTATGCGTTCGCAAAGCGGCCCCTTTTGCCGCGCGTTCCACCGAAGTGGTGGGTTTATAATTTATTTGTGTCGCAGTTTTCTGGCGACGATTTTCCCACAGGGCTGTTGTGAGGTGGGGACAGTGGGGGGAGTAGGTCTCAAACGAGCCGCGCCCGCCCTTTATGCGGTTTTTTGTGGCGGCACAGAATGCCCCCGTGGAAAACATTCAGTGATAACTGGTAACAATCGCAGCCGGCGGATGGGCCCTCTCATTCCGCGCATACCTCGCTGCCTGTGATGCTTTTTCACCTAGCGACGAGACCACGAGAGCTGAGCGCGACTCGCTCGCGAATGCAACTGGACAATTAATTATTATTAACGTTATCCATCGTTAAATTTTATTTATTCATTGTTAATTTTAAACTTACCTGCTTAGTTGATGCGTTTCATCATCAATAGTATGTACGAAATAATAACATTAAGTACCTTAGGTACTTATTTTAGCTATTTCAGCTTTAATACAAAATTAACATCTAAAATGAAATTATGTTAATATTGCACACCATTGTTATGGTAGAATGCTAGAAATTATTTGTCATCTTTGTATACAATATTCTAGCAAAAAAGAATTTGATTTGATTTGATTTAAATATAAGAAAATCAAAATACCTTGTACCTTATATTAAAAACAAAAAATGAGCACTGAGCAGTAACAACTAGGTACCTAATTCATAATGGATGGGAGGATTACAAAGCAACCTGATTGTTATCGGCATCTAAAATGCCTTAACCAACTATTTCTCGGCAGCATACTTACCCACATACCTCAAATATAAGAAATCTTCAAATTGGGCAACTAACAACCTTAAGAAATCATAAATATTTTTGATTAAGTAAACAATCAACGTTACATTATAGTTAGAATTTAACCTGAATTTGCTACCAAATACTCCAACTTAGCATCTGTTAGTAAAGACTTCGATTTATTTGGAGTTGGATAATATGGAATAAGCTTTGGTGTTGTTTCCACAATCGAACATAAGAAACAGCGAAGTGAATTGATAAGCATCAACGTAACTAATGGTGCTCTAATAGCGCGAGCGTCGGGTGTCGGCCGCGGCGGCGCGGGTTCATTAGTACAGGCGCGCCTCACTCCAGCATATTTCATTGTTCCATTGTTTTGTTTGCCCTGTCCACTGCTTGCCGAGAGATATACAGTCTCCGCACACATCTGACACCTGTAACTAACTCTACTTAACTTTTTACCGCAAAACGACAAAAAACCCAACATTACCCATGTTAACATTACTCGCGTTCCTAGCGTGTCGTTACCGACCGAATTCATAGGAACGGAACGTTTCATGCCTCGCTCCGCTACAATTTTAATAATGTCCTATTGTTTCTTAATCGCCCGCTCCCGATTTGATATCGCGATAAGTTTCCATTAAAAGCATAAGTTAAGTAAAGCGGTAAGGTACGGCTGACGGTAGTTTTTCTCGGCCGAAAAGAGGCCGTCAGATCTGAAGTCCGATTGGTATTATCTGCCCGTTCGATCTCGGTTCGACCGCGGTCCTATAGACGTCGTGCGCCGAGAGCCAGAGATGTCGATTTTTCAAACCGTAAACCAGCTTTATTGACATACGGCTGTAAATAAAGATAAAACGCCTACTCAATTCACTTCATTAAGGTCTCCGGGACGATCTAGTTCTGTCCAAACGAAGTGAAATGTAAAGGTCTTGAAAGTTAATCTTTTAATGGTTTGTCACATCCCGCCATACTGCGAGACATAATTTGTCTCTACTTTCAATGTTTTGGGCAATGCATTCATCGTCGAGTGAGTTGGCGCACAAATCTCACGCTAGATGTATCGCCGTTCCAGTTTGCTGACAATAAATCGTATGTTTAGCGACGCGGAGACTTGTATAATTAACAATAGCGGCATTATATGCGATTTCCAAACTGAACGTCGCATGTGCTGCGACGTTCAGTCTCGTTCAGATCGTTTGTCACGACGCAAATTGCTATTTATGAGGATTATCTATACTTAAATAGCGTAAATCGTTTCGTGTGGCTTGGCTTTGGGAAGGCAATTAGTAATACTCCTTGCCGAAACCATCCTTAGCACCAAGAATAAAGCATTCAATTGGAGTTAAGCTATTTAACAGAATGAAATTCGTGCAATCACTTTCTATTCAGCGTCCTCCAAAACAAGGCGTGACGAGTTCTCTAATTAAACTTTGGATGTAACGAATACGTACAATTTTCTATCCAGGCAATGCATTGTGGCTAAAGATTCCAGCCTCTCACCTGTAGCCGTTGTTTGCTAGAAGCATGAGCTCATAAATAAGCCATTGCTATTTAGCTAACAATCGACCGATGGGCATTTGGTCAGATTCCGAGGCAGGCAGTCGTGGCAGCCACGTGTGCTCGCCTCCGCATGCCTCGGATGGAATATGCGGACCTTGCAACGTGAATTTTGGCCCCTATGCCGAATATTCGGTGCACATTGGAAGCAAATAATGTACGGAATAATGCAATACAGTGGAAATGTCGATTACCATTTCACATCGTAGCTATGCGGACAAACATCGACAGCACACAAATGCCAATAATGTATGCGGTCTTAGATAAAATCTGTAATTAATAGCAGGCGAGCATAGAGTAGGTACAGTTGGGAACTACCATACTTTCCTAATCTTGTTTAATTTCTGAAATACCTCGCCAATCTTTGTTATTAGGGCGTTACTTATCTTCGACAAGATATTTCCCTAGTCAAATATTAGGTACACTTTTCGCACTGCATTAAAATTAATAAACTGACGTTTAGTGATGAAGTTTTTACTGTCTGCGTATGTAATTTAATACTGGATTAAATTACGGAGCATTCTGCGTTTCTCCAATTTGTAATTGTTTTAATAAGCTTTATTCTGAGCTTGATATCGTAATTAATAATAACAATATGAAAAGTTGTTATATTAAAAACTTCTTAAATATGATTCTTAAGTATGATTGCTAATTTGCTACCTGTATTTTATTTATCCATAAATGTTGATTTTATTATATATATACACAGTCAGGTCATAAGTATTGTCACACATTAAAAACTTTTCTTTTAGAATGCTGGCCACAAAAAAGTTTATTGAATTCGAATTTCGAATAGTTCATGAAAATAAAAAAGTATATATTAATACTTTCTAGAATTTTACTCATTTTTTATATGGAGTGGACGCTTAAAGAAGGCCGTGTTGCAGTTATTGCGTTGCATCGTTGCGGTTACGCGCCAATTCAAATTTTTGACATACTGAAAAATTTGAATATAACCAAAAGATTCGTTTATCGTACCATCAAACGATACAATGAAGACTCTAGTGTAGATGACAGGTCAAGAAGTGGTGGCCCTCGGTCTGTTAGTACTCCAGCAGCGATAAAAGCTGTGAAGGCGCGAATTCAAAGAAATCCCAAACGTAAGCAGAAACTGTTGGCCTTTCAGATGGGGTTAAGCAGAACCACGGTGAAAAGGGTGTTAAATGAAGACTTAGGGCTTCGGGCATATCGAAGAAAAACAGGACATCGTTTAAATGCTCGTCTAATGGACCTGAGACTGAAGAGATGCCCCGCTTTGTTGAAGCGGTACGCGGGAAAAAAATATCGGGATTTTTACCGTATAAGAGAGCTACAACAAACAAAATGATAAGGTGTACGCACACAGTAGTGAAAAAGCGAGCAACCGTATTCCGCGTGTCCAACAAGGTCATTTTCCATCCTCGCTCATGGTATGGTTGGGAGTTTCTTATTGGGGCTTAACAGAGGTACATTTTTGTGAGAAAGGTGTAAAAACGAATGCAGTTGTGTATCAAAATACAGTCCTGACGAACCTTGTGGAACCTGTTTCGCATACCATGTTCAATAACAGGCACTGGGTATTCCAACAAGATTCGGCGCCAGCTCATAGAGCGAAGAGCACCCAAGACTGGCTGGCGGCGCGTGAAATCGACTTCACCCGGCACGAAGACTGGCCCTCCTCCAGTCCAGATTTGAGTCCGTTAGATTACAAGATATGGCAACACTTGGAGGAAAAGGCGTGCTCAAAGCCTCATCCTAATTTGGAGTCACTCAAGACATCCTTGATTAAAGCAGCCGCCGATATTGACATGGACCTCGTTCGTGCTGCGATAGACGACTGACCGCGCAGATTGAAGGCCTGTATTCAAAATCACGGAGGTCATTTTGAATAAACTTTATTGTCATAAGAATCTATGTTTTGTTAAGTTCATTTTGGTATATAAATGGTTACATAATGAATGAACTTGTTTCAATTATTTTACATTAAACATGTGACAAAATTTATGACCTGACTAGGTATATTTATATATATACATATATATATATCTGTTACATATTTCATAACTTTCGGTTATTGTCAAGCATGTCAGATGGTATCAACCTTTAATATTATTTCACTATTTAGTAACATTTTGTTTGTCCCTTTTACCTCTGAATTGAAACCATCGTGTCTTATATTAGTTTTATTTGGGTTGCTTTAAATTCTTTTGAATTTATTTTCACGTATTTTCTGTTCCTTATAGGTAAGTGACAAATGGATCTTGTACGGTGAACACAGCACTCATGATGCATCCAGCCGGGTACTACGCTAACCTTGGTAAGCTTCTTGCTCAAAACGATTCAAAAGGTATTGCACCAATAGATATTCAACAACTAGATACAACCGGACCCATTTCATTTCAAGTTTACACTTTAATGCAACGTGTCTCATAGTTTTCAACTTTTCATTGGACTCAAAGCACCTATCAACATTTCATTTGACGGATACCATCTACCGAAACGAAGCGGTCAGAAACTCGATAAGATCTATTAGCATACTTATCTATGAAATCAAAAGAGGTGACCCAATTACACCATTGTCAACGTGATCTCATAAAATACTAGTACAAGGCAACGACAGGAAACACACACAATCTCATTCACGAATGTGCCAGCAACGACCAAGTAACAGTTTTCCGTTCCTACTGAATACAAATGCAGCTGTAGCTTAATGATGTCCTAGACGAGGAATGACTAAGCCAAGAGTTTCAATGAATTTCAATACCTTCGTGGGCAACTAAGTAAACAGACTTAATCCTAGTGCCAAAACATTTGCAAGTGATATTCTTCAGTCTAATGATAACACAATCAGAGGTCATTGAAGAAAATATTCACGGGTAAACTTTATTTCACGCATTCTTCACAGGGAAGAAAGAAGCACTGACAGATTTGAATAACGTCCTAAACTAAGTCAGTAAGTTTGGCATATGACCACTCAAATTATTACGATGGCATGCCAGATGTAGTATAGTCAGACATAACATAATACAGATACTACGAGTATTATAGTTACTATAGGAATTATAACAGTTTCAGCGGATTAATTAGTATTGTGCATATCTATAACATGTAAGCACGTGTACTACTATGTACGTGATTCAGCAGATTGTGGAATGAGTCACAGATCTTTAATTACATTTAACACAGCACAGAAATTGGTAAACAAACATATTCTAAAAGAAAGTAAGAATATTTTTGTTGCCATTAGTGACGACATTCGCAGTTGGTCCTCTAGCCGTTTGTCTTTATGCAATGGCAATGGCTACTAATGAAGAATTTATAAGATTGTGTACCTGTCGTAGGTATATTACAGTTACATCAAATTAGATATTTATAGACTCTCTACAAATACTTAATACTTAATGCTTATAAAGTTTTACTGTTATCTACGTAATTATTACCGTCTAGTTCTTTTCAATTCATATTATATTTTCCTGAGAAGACCTTTTAACTTCTAATTCGTCAGCCTTCATTACTTTTTAGTAAAATAGAAACTGGAACACACAGTACACACAAGTAAATCAAATATTATTAGTTACCAATCTGCACAATAACTACCTACTTCATTTGAATTTAGTTTAGATTAAACGTGGCTCTAGGATCTAGTACCTACTTTATCAATAAAATATTAATATATAGGTACTTATGTTATGCTACATGTGCATGTTATATATGCCTTTATAATAATACCTAATCTATTACCTAATTAGCCATCTACCTACCTTTAAAATATTGTCTATCTTATCTTTTCTGCGAAATTGCTTGATGTTTTCTAAGTGTGACGTCACGATTACTACAATATAGGAAGTTTTTGAGCTAATTATGAAATCATTTACAAAAGTGACTGACTTTACTTCACACGCTTTTTTTTCCTGGAATAAGTGGATTAGGAGTTTTCGGAAAACTTTTAAACTTCTTTGTAAGCTCGTTCTTAACATTGTAAAGTAAACCTGATAATTTTCCATGTTTGTGTATAACACGGAAAACTGTTCTGTGAAAACAATAGCTTACCGATGTTCTCAGAATCTGGTTTTGTTACAAAAATAGATCGCTTAGTAGCATCACTATATGATGGCCACCTGTTTTATTGCCACTTGCTGATGGAAAACTATTATCTATTCTAGAATGAGATTGATCACAGCACACCTGCTTGACAAGTTCGACTGAATTGATGAGATAAAATACAATAAGTAGGTAATGAAATAACTTTGCACGCGGCTCTAGAATAATATCTAATTTATCAATATAATATTAATAACTCATTTTATTATTGCTTTTGTGAATATTGCCATAAATATGAGATACTTTTTTTTCGTAGGGTAGGTACCTAGTATTTTAGAATAGAGATAGACTGGAGACTGTGGCAATATTTTTTCTACTAGATCATGGAAATAAAGATTAATAGTTATTTAAACATAATAATTAGGCACCATTTGAAAAGGCTGAGATTCCGCAAAGGTTGAATTTTTCATGAATAGACAAAAGCCCTTTAATTTTATGACCTTTATTATAAATAGGTTCCTACCTTGATGAACCAGAATTAACTTTTTAACCCGTTTGTTAATTCAATGTTATCCCACAATTAATGACGATAGCCTGTCTGGCCTTCTAACAGTATATTATTAGGGACGTCTAGGTATTTTTACCTCGAACTAAATTGTATTAACCAATAAAAAGAAACTTCTTCGTGCGGGCAGTTATGGTATTGAAAATAGCCTTGAGAAATAGCCCTGAGAAGTAATTCAGTCTAAAACCAGAAAGGGCTCAAGTTATGACTTTTCCTTTATTGTTTAAATACATATATCACGTTCAAAATAAAGTTTTTTTTTGTGCAGTTTGGGTTAGAAACATTAGGGCCGTGGGGGCCGAGCACCCATGAAATCTACAGAGACTTTGCTAAACGCCTGGTGGAGGTGTTATGTGACCAGAACTCTGGGTCAAATTTAGGCCAAGAAATCAGCTTTGCCATTCAGCGTGGCAATGCAGCCAGCTTTCTGGACACTTTCCCCTCCGCCATAGGCCTTTTAGATTAATTTGATATCTAATATATAAAATTCTCGTGTCACAGTTTTCGTTGCCATACTCCTCCGAAACGGCTTGACCGATTTTGATGAAATTTTTTGTGCTTATCCGGTATCTATGAGAATCGGCCAACATCTATTTTTCATCCCCCTAAATGTTAGGGGTAGTCCACCCCTAAATTTTTTTTTATTTTATATGGCAAAACAACGTTTGCCGGGTCAGCTAGTAAGATATAAAATTAAGATATAAGAAGATATTAAAAGATGTCCATATTATTTTAGTCTCAATTGGAGAATGCATTTATTGCCTAATAGATGCGGATTGCAAAATGCTTTACAAGATTGGCTAATAATAGAAAACATAGCACGGTGAAGATTTTCTCACAAACTCCTAAAACGAAAATCTTCCATCCAAGATTTTAATAAATGATCGGCGATACACTACATTTGCGCTTTCCTTAATTGTAGCACTCAGGTTGTTTGTAGTGAACTGGGAGCCTCGATTGATTGGCCAATTATACACCACTAATGCCTCCTCGGTTCCCGAAACAATTTCGTTAACAGACGGCTATTAGTCTTTCTAACTTAAATAAACGTTTTAAGTTTTAAATACATTTTATTTTCTTATTTATGTAGCGGACATGTTTTCGTTTTTGCTTTTATATTCGGGTTCATAAATACGATTGCTTATTTTATTTTTTAGTTGTTAATTTTGCCTTAGTGGCCTTATTTAACTCAAAACAAATAAAAACCTAAAGTGAAAATATTTTTGTCAATCTTGAACATTGACTCTGCACATTGAAGCATATCATCAGGTAATAAGCTACCACTTTCACTATCTAATTGAGTGTAAATGAGTCAATTGCGCCTTTCGTGCTAATAAATCTAATTACCCGCGGTATTATTTGGCCAATAAGTAAACCGGTGTAGCTTGCCGGCGCGGCGGGCTATTTACATATGCATATTACCTATATTATTGACGTCATACTATTTGCAGTTGGGAAGCCTAACGTCTAAATTTTATTTCAGTTGGATTCCTTTTGTTCTCTTCTTAGTATCAATGTGCTTTTATATGAATTAATATCAAAGTATTTGTTTTGTTCCTATTGGAGAAATGCAAAGCCGCACACATGAACTGGGGTCGCCTAAAGGCGCACACGCGTTCACATCAACCTTAGAAATATCGGCTTTATCGCTGAGAATAACCATAAAAGTATGATTTATAAACGTCGCCTAACCATCGGTTACTGTAATAAAATCGACAGCATTGTGCCATGTGCGGCTGAAACGTGCGTTTCTATTCTAATCAGGTCTATTTTTGTACTAATATCTATCATTTTGGAATTAACGTTAGTAGAGCTACCTGTAATTCTGAATGCAGACACACAAAATATGACAATTTAAAGTGACTTTATGCACAATAATCATATTGTCTGATTTCCATAAAATCGGAGAACTGTTTAATATTTTTTACAACTTAATTGCGCAATGACGTTCGTAGTTTGTTTACTGTCAACCTGTCTGTCAATAGACGTACGTACATTGAAAAAGCCTAATAGCCTAGACAGACATTTTAGGTGTAGGTTTGAAGTAACCAGCGTTGACCTTTACTCATTTAACGAGCTTAATGATGAAGAGCCAGGAAGTGTGTCGGATGCAGTGAGTGCAGCGTGCTGGCCGCACTGCTCGCTTCAGACGCCTCCATAGCCCGCGTGACATAACACGGCTCGCCCCGCCCACGCGCTCTCGCTCACTCACCTTTCGTGCGAGTGAGACACAAACACTCCCTCCGCCGAAGCCTCCGCGCCGTACTGTTTCCAAGAAAAGCCAACTGTTATTATCGGCCTCGGATTATTCTCGACCTCTCGCCGCTTCATTTCGTCTCTTCTCATGAATGAATCTTTGCGCCCGCAGGTGCTCACCCCGGAGCGCCAAATTTTGACGGCGATTACCCAATCTTAAATGGGTATAGTTGCTTGCCAATTTTCAGCACGCTACATGGTAATTTACAGTGGCCGATGCTGTTACGCTTTCGGATAATTTGAGAGGCTTCACAGGAAGTTGAGATTTGGAAGCGCTTTCGCCTCGTCTGATTGCCATAGGTTTAGGTCGTTAGGTACGATTTGGCTGTCAATTCGGAGAGGTATCACGGATGGACGCGTGCCCGTCGGCGTCGGATCAGCCGTCAATCAGCCCGCTATTGGCACCAATGCACGCTATAATTTCAGCGTGTGATGGAGGATTCAGTGGTTGCTGCCAATGATTGTATAATCCTATTGCAATTATATTAATACACACAGGCAAATTAAAAAGACATTATGCTGAAAATGTTTGTCGCAATGAAAGAATAAAATAAGATTCTTCCAAACCAAAGCTACGTTTATTTTGATTGACCATTAAGGTGGAAGCATAAATACATTTTTAGACAACATCTTTCCCAGCAGCAAGCCGAACAAAATTTAGACATTTACTATTAGTTATTCTGTTTCATGAGAATAATTGTAACTATACTATACCTGTGTAGAGTTCACCTGTGTAGAATCAACATTGAAAATACATATCTATAAGACTGATTTTTTAAAAGTTTCGAATGTTTTGTTGAAACCACTTAATGTCATCAAAATAAACCTCTTTTTACGTGTATCTACTCTAATTATATGTGAAGTAGCTATAGAGAAGCTATAAAACTAAAAAACACAATGTTTTGGATGCGTGACAAATTTTTAGGGCAAATGAGACTGTGGGCCACAAGACCCCGACTCGGATTTGGCACATGCCAGGCAACAAACAATCAATGGATAACACTTACGAGTTCCAATATTATTGAAATAGCCAATTCGTTTTTGGCTTAGCCTCGTTTTCATTTGGAGCCTAATTACACTTCCAAATAGAGAAAGTGTTTTTAAAACTATTTAGTATTTTTGCGCGGTTCCGATAGATAGTTCAAGACTTCTGAGATTAATTCACTAATAACTTTTTACAACATATTTATAAACGACTTGGTTTGGTATATGATATTAGGTATACCTAATACTGATTGATTATATTGTAAGTAGTCATCAGAGGAAAAAGTAGAAAACCAGAAATCTATCGTTGTAATAATTTTCTTATCGGAAATAATGCAAGTAAAACGAATTATACATTAACATTGACTTGGTAAATATTAATGCTTCTCAATTTTAATATCTAGAAAAAGGTTTAAGAAATATGCAACACTTAGGCTTGTAGTTATTATGAATCATTCTGTGACTTAGGTAATAATTTAAAATACACATAAAGTACCTACCTACGTAGTTATATATTAGTGAGCGTTGGAAGTACGCACCTGTCAATTATTAATTCATATATCTGTTTAAATTTCACCTTCTATTAATTCACTCCTTTGGTGTCAGAATAAATAAATTAAAATAGTACATATACGACATTATAGAAATGATTACCGAATATACCTACTTATATAATAAATGAATATATAAAATCAACATTACAAACCTAAAATTAAAAATCATTAATTTGCAATTAGTCACAAATGCTTTTACAGGTGAAAAACATAGAAGATAGTAAATAATAGGAATGATTTATGTTTTTTTTTAAAGAAGGTAAGTATGTTATTCCATTTCTTTCCTATATCCAGAACGAGATCCGGAAACGTGAAAGAAATAAGAGAATTGACTCAACCGATGCTACAGAAAAACACCCGCTAGAAAAATAGCATCAAAAATCTCGTACAATTAAATTATAGTAAACCAAATGTTAGCTTAAAACCAGTAAACGTCTGGCTCACTTGTTTACATTTATTTCATGTAGTTGATAAAGTCGTAAGTATGAAGTCAAAAAATCTTATTAACCCTTGCCCTGCAGTCTTTTAGAAATCCCCACCAAGATATCTTCAGGTCTTCTTTACAGAAAGAGAGAAGAAAAAAGTGTTAGGATTAGAACAAGATCGACGTGACAGTGTCTTGGGAAGAGGCGTGTAAAATTGTAGACCCAACAGTGTCGAAACAGTTAAAGAAGAATCTTGACCAAAAGCTAAAATATATTTTTAAAATTGGCAAGCATAATATTTTGTTTCTCAAATAACTAATTTAATGACGAGACTAGCAGGTTGTTCGCCTGACGGTTAACACGCCTGCCCTCCACGGCACTACAATGCACTCGTCACCCTGAGACAATAGTTCCAATAATATCGCTTGAAACAGTGCCCTTTAAACCAGAACACAGTAATTTTTGCACACTACTGCTTGGCGGTTGAATATCTGGCACAGGATACACTTACGTACTTATCTACTTATGACATACCTACCAACTTAAATCCAAAACTAAGAACAGAAATGCAATCCCTTTTATCACATGAATATACTGATCCAGTAACTGGATGGTTGGTCATATAGCTATGATTGGCGTCGATTCGGCAGTGGGAGCGGAGAAACCGGTTACCAACGCGGCGACGGTAACAGTAGCCGTAACGATTGTTGAGCCACGATAAAACTGTAGCTCTACATGGATAATAGCTTATTATAATAAAGCTGTAACTGAATAATATGGCTCATTAATAATTCATCAATCTGGAAAAATACTTCTTGTCATGTCGAGCGTTTTATAGCATTCCTAGTTACAGGTAGATCTACGTTGCAGGGGGCGATGTACAGCTAAATTATCTATAGTTTTTACGTAACGAGCTGGATTAAAACAAGTTATTTATTTAAATTAATAAATTGTAACATACTTGCCTTTTAAAATATCAAGTTGTCAAGGTCAATAACAAAAGCTTAGTATTAAAATAATAATAAAAGTTCTCAAAGAAAACAAACACCAACGTCCACAAATGACGTTTTATGTTTTATACAGCACAAACCAAGTGTAGAAGCCGTAACGTTCATATTCATGTTACGCGTAAACAACGAGAAGGTTAGGAAAATTGGAAATGCCAATCGACTTTGATGTTTAATTTTATGAACATGTAAGAATAGCGAGTTTTCTCCTCGGGCGGCGGAGCAGCGTGCAAAAACACGTAATGATTCACCGAGACGCGATCGTTTCTACCGAGTCGGAAAATTCCTGTAATCTGCGAGAACGCAGCGAAGAGACTTTCTTCAGAGATCGCTGAGCCGTCTGAAAGTACTCGGACACGTGAAACTCGTGTCTAACATTTAAGTGTTTTGTTACACGTTGCCAGACCGATGTGTTACACCTGATTACTTTAGAAGTGTCCATTACATTGCATTTGCAGTTTTAATCATATTTTAGTGAACTTAGCGTTGACTGGCGTTTTTAAAATATGGGTTATTATTAATGTATAACTGAAATAAAACTAGTAAAAAATAGCACCTATCTCATTAATATCAATGTACAAAAATAATAATAAAAACGCAAATTTTAATGTAAATGATACCTCTATAAGGCACAAAAATAAACAAATCGTTAATAACCTAAACAAGGCTATAAAGAACGAAAACAAATACACTGCAATGAAAAATTAAGATGAATCAAGAAAGATAAAACGCAGTAGGCAGGATTCCTAGTTACATTTCATTGGCCAACCAACGACTGTAGAACATTCCTAACTAACATTTATCACCGACAAGATAAGGGAACCGAAGCACCGGTGACATCACCCACAGACCAAGTCTTGATAAAGAAAGTCTTCAATAGGCAACCTTTACGTGATAAGATAAACAACTTTGCTAAAACACAACAAATATTACGAGATTAGTTCTTGAAAAGAAGTTAATCGATGTCCATAAAAAGGGACTCCGTCATTGATGAAACAAAACAAAATGAGGTGTCGAAATAGAGACCACTCAAAAAGTAAAATAAAAAGTCGGTGCTCTACAGCTTCTTCGTGTATCGAGCTCCACTCAAGCGAAGTCGACTTGGCACAGACAGGAGAATATTGGATCGAAACTCGAAATCTCAAACCTGTTTTCTGACATTTCGTGTCCCTATCTTGTAAACGGTTGTGCATATATTCGGTCTCTGTCTGTGAGTCACCGTTTCTACGTATCACCGGCTCGCCGCTCTACGCACTTCATGGCCACTCGTTCAACTTCGTCACGCTTTGCCTGCAATGACTGGACGGTAATGCGACAATAAATTAATGTCCGAACTAATAAGTAAATAGATTTCTGACAAAAAACTAAAGCCATCCAGTTTGTTAATTTTCGAAACCAAGAAGGCACCACAGCGTCCAACTAACCGAATGTTTATTGAGGTGTTTCATTTCATTCAGTTAAAATGAGGCTACTGGACTCTCAGTGGAGTGTTTATATCACATTATTATCATAATTAGATCGGGAATATTCAATAGTTACAGGAAAAAGATGAAATGAATTAATTAAACAGACATTTCAAAAAACATCAGAAGTTGTTAAGTAGGTAAATATATACCTAAACTACATAGTAATTACATAACCTTATCATGATTTTACTGCTTTTATGAACGCATTAATTAACAAACTAAATTATACCATTGGTAATAATGACTCATAGTCATAACTCATAACAGGTAAGTAACAAGTTTAACATTGTTTTAATTTTAAAGATTTTGCTTAATTTATTTCAAGTCTTTCTTACGGTCTCCCAGGTGAAAGGACGTTTTATCTGTCATCATGACATCGAGATTAAGTGAAAAATTTAAAGCTCTTTAAATGTTTATGTGCCATTTGGCATGTTCTCGTATAAACACTCTGAATTCTCAGTACGGACCCAAATAAAAAACTTTTTGAAACTCGCTCACTGACTCAAATCTACAATCGAATTTATTGCAATTGCACCGATGTTCAGAAGCAATTTCTTTCAAGATGACTTTACGCGTTGGTAGTCTTACAAACGTGACAAACAGAAGCATTTGGCTATTTATAAAGTTGTCAATATCGATGATATAACATGAATGAAGTTTTGTTCGTGTGTTTAACCATGGTCAAAGTCAAATTAAACACATATAGCCTCAGACATACGTTGTTGTTTATCGATATGTTAAACGGATGGCGCCGAACATGGAGCACGCTCTGAGGTGTAGAAAGAGAAAGGGAACTTATTCAAAAGTAGGTAATGTTTTTGCTGTTCTCGATGTGTGTGTTGCGGCAAGCGGTGCGGCTGCGCGAGCGCATGATTCATCGAGCGTGGGTCGAACTTACTGTGTGAGCTTGTCTCTATCTATTCAAGATTACTTCGACTTTTTCTTTTACCTTGATCGTCTACTTACTGTTGCTTCGAGATGCAAATTATCTAGCATAATGCGACCTGCAGTTAGTCGTGAAATTATAACCAATTATGTAAATAATGTAGTTGCAAGCGCATTGCATTGGGAATAGAAACCAAGAGAGTAAATTCCTGCTCCTAAACAAAGCAATTGCGCAAAAGTTGACTTGGTAGAATTCGAAACAGGCAGTTCATTAAGACTTTATTGTTATATCTCATAGTCTTGTTTACCTTTCACTGCGACGATGACGCCCGCCGTTGCTCTTTCTTCAACTGCAGCCTGCGAGTCTTTTATTTTAATAACAGATTCTTTCGCTTTACCTGCTTTGTGTACAGAGTTGTTCTGAACGTTTTCAACAAGTTAACTATCCGATTGTATGGTTTTATCTCTTCTCTTTCTTGTTTTAATACTTTCTTATCAGGTTTCTGTTGTCAAAGGTAGACATTTGTATGTGCCGAGTGCCGACTGTAACAATGCGTTATTAAACAATATCCCCGCAGCTAGATTAGTCTAGAAGCTGTCGCCAATAACGGTGTCTCATCCGTTTCTTGAGACAAACTCAAATAGCTTCATGATTCATAATGTCAAAATGTTTGGTATGGAACCGGCAAGTGTTTTAAGCGCTGAAGTTGTGTCTAGTGACCTTTTATAGATCGATATACAAGCGTCGACGTTGACTGGTGTCGCAAACGTGCGCATTGTGCCGGCGGCGCCCGCGCACCCGCTCTGCACACGACCGAGCTTTCTCACCGTGGCATTGTAATAGATCCGTTCACTCGAGACCTCTATGTAAATGCTACTTATATACTTGTTTAAAAATAATTCAATGTTCGATGTTTTTAAGCCACATCTCATTCAACAAACAACGTGTAAGCTAGGAAAATCGAGCAACATGTAGGTACTATAGCTTTGGTCTTAGATTTTAAATCAAAATACAAGGAAAGTAGGGTAGGTAATAGTTCGTAGGATGTGTTTAAAATAAACCTCTGTTGCCTTGGTTTTCATTTTCACTACGTTTCTTTAACGCAGTAGAATACTACTTCTCAAGTTTTTATGTCTCATATCCGAAGGCAATCAACTTGACTGTTACGAAGTTTTTACGTCAGTTTTATTAATGTATAAATTTAAACTTTTATAAAGCTTTCAGCTCCAATTAAACATAGTTGGAAGGCGTTTTGTTAGAGAAATTCGAGTAGAAGTACAAGTTGGAGTCAAATGTGACTTTTATTAAAACTTAAGTTTTGAGGGTTAATAAATCTCAGACAAAATTTGTTCACTACAATCTTATATTTCCTTCTTGTAGTTTATGAATATTATGCTTCAGCCAATTAGCACCTCTGATGATGCTTTCAGTTGAATATGGATAACTGTGAGAGCACAATTACTACTTGCATCGTAAAGTCCTCTATGCGTTTGTATAACTTTGTTTACATCGGGTCAATATCCGAGCTCAAGAGTATGAATTAGATACTTTACTTCATCATACCTGTACATGATCTTGAACGTTCTGTTTAACCAACTTCAAAAAAGGAGAAGGTTCTATACTCGATTGTATTTTTTTTTGTTTGTGACCTCAGAACTCCGTCATTCATTAACCGATTAGGAAAATCCTTTTGCGTTGGGTTCAGTATAGCTACGAAGTGGTCCCATATAAATTTCATCGATATTTGACCTTGGACTTGAAGATACATTGATGTTGGTTTTTTGTTTGATAAAACATATACTTGTATGGTAATTTTCTGTTATTCTAAGCTACAATATCTAAACGTTTTCCTCTTCATGCATTGTATAAATAAGTACCTTGTATGAACTTAATTGTCTCACATTATATTATGGATCATTTACATTTTTTTTATAGGTACTTACATTCAGTTTGTTGTTAATTAACTCATTAACATCTATTTATAGTCACTTTACATTTCGTATAGTAGGTACTTACTGAGGAAAATATTTATCAGTAAGAAATTATAGGTGCAGCAACTAACATAATAAAGTGTAAAACACCTTTTTACCGAAATGGTAAAAAGCAGAACTTATCGAATTAATAACAAGAACTTAGAAATAAATATTGCTCTGTCTACGCCTAGCCAGTCAATATCATACATGCAACAATAGCCTGCCCTGCACAGCACACGTCAGTCTGGTAAAAATAAGCGTAAACCTTACGTAGGTACGAGTACGTAGTACCATTGTATGTGGTAGTACGTAACGTAGGAACAACAACAAGTACTTATTAATTAACTATTGATTATTATTTAATCAAAATAACGTACGTTGACGTAGAGCTTAGGTACTAAGTAATTAAATGTATAAATCTTAATTAACATTTACATATCAACAGCGTTAATTTTAGTCCACATGCAGACGAGATAAGTATCAAATGCATCATCAATGAATTGGAAGGAACGGAAGGCACAGGAAGTGAAACTGGCCTCCGGCGGCGGCTCGACCCACTGCGTAGTTAGATTTTACAAGCTCACAACCTAGGCTTTGATATTAAGCTTTTTGCATATACGATAATTTTCATTAAAATTGAGACATCGATCCTTAAGGTAGCTGTCGATGTTCATGTGACGAATGGTTTATTTATGTTTATTGTAATTATCATACCGCTAACTTTATCTATCATGTTTTACGCAACCGGCTATAAACTGTGAGTCACTTAGGTTTTGTTTACTTATCGTTTGACGTGTTATCATGGCGTGCATTATATCATTGTTCTTGTGACTATAGTAAGCAAGAGGAACTAGGTATTTCACACAGTCCACATGAGATCGGAATCGTGTGTCGCTGTTATCAGCTCGCATAACGTCGGATTTTGTTTCTATACGACTGCTTCTGATATCGCGTATGGTGTCCTAAGCACCTGTGTTGCCGGATCGTGTAGTTGCAATGTTGGTTGCAACAAATCAGTTTGTGGAGGGCAGGCGCGCGGCGGGGGACGGCACACATGCATTATTCAAGGCTCATTTCTATTCAACGGCGACAGGCCGCCCGATAAAAACTTCTCGTTTGACAACTTGGACGCCTGCACCCTTTGTACTTACGTCATGTCCCCTGCGCTAATACATACGGTGTTTAAGTACTCGAGTATTTGTCACTGTTGTATTTATGAGTTTATATTCTTGAAGCTTTTCGAGTACACGTGCGTTGTTATTGTTGCTTTATTGAAGTCTCTTTTTTTCAATTGCAAACTCGTTTTGGCACCAGTTTTTTATCAAAATCATTGTCATCTTAATTCCTCTTCTCTAAATTTATATTATTTTAGTCTAGTATTGTAGTCTATTTAGTCTATTTCATATTATTTTTGTCTAGTATCGTAGCGTATCTTTAAATTATTCAGCTGTAAATAAATTCACTAGATTTTATGATTTGCTTGTCATAAATTAACAAATAGGTATATTCATCTTGGCATCCGTTTAATCTATAGCCCGCGCCTCTCGTGAGAGGTTAAAGATCAAACAAGTAGTCTTAACGACGGACGCTCTAGAGACGGCAAAAGCTCAACGTAACGATTGAATCGTGATCGATTTGGCCTATTTAACAATAATAAATATATAAGTAGTACAATTAGAATCTATAAGTGCACTTACTTTTGATATCGACAAATAGTAATCGATATTATTACTTGCTTCCTGAACCAAGCAGTTAAATAGCCGTTAATTCTGCGTAATTTTCATTACAATTAGAACGAAGTCGTGACATCGTATAAGGTGTCTACCATCACACAAGCACAACGTAGGTAAAGTATACAACGGCTTATGATTTGTTTGTTTGTAGGAGGATTTACGTAAGAGAAATTAAAAACGTCTGTTGCAGCAATTGTAGAGTTTTGTCTCTCCAGACAAGTTTAGTAGAAAACGAGTTAGGTCATCAGGATTATTTTGTGTCTACAATAGAATTTGCTGACAAAATCATAGATATTTGCAAAGCTTTTAGTGGTTGATAAAAAGCTGTGGCCACAAGGCATCGACTTACGTCTGCGCAGCATGTTTGCGCAAACGATACGTGTAGTGTAGACTGTAAAGTTGGAAGTTCGCGATAATTTAAAATTCATTCACCTTTACGTGCACACGTTTCGCTTGCGCAAACTTATGCTGCGTACTGCGTAGACGTCAACCTGTGTTGGGGCTACACAGAAAATAAATACTAGCAAATAGTGAGTAACGATGGTGATCTAGATATGGTGCAAAATGTACAGGATCAGGGAATATATATACATATATTTACAGACGATTTTCGAAATGAACCAGAATTAAGGAGACCCATTAAACATGTCTCCAATGTGAATATGAAGGGAGATTCTTGATACAAACGAAAGATTCGAAGGACCAAATAGGAAAATAAACAAGTTTTCGATTTGTGTGCACTCTGCATTGTGAATGAAGATTGTCAAAGAGCATCTGATGGCTGTTTTGTGGTATGAATGAAAACCGAGACTCGGTAGAAAGGCCAATGATTGACCGCTATCGAAGAGACCGGCCGGTGCGGAAGCGACGTGAGCAAAGCACCGTTGCGGCTGGCACACTGCCCGTGACTGACGCCTTTACATACAAATGCGGTTCCAATGAAATTTTAATAATACAATGCAATGGGTTTATTTCAGAAGCTTAATAAGAACTAAGTACAAATTTACAATAACAGAGCAGTGTCAAAAACTACGTGGTTGTGAATTTTATAATTTTAATAAAAGAAATCTGTTCAAGTTTTTAAGTTGTCGTCATTCTAACTTGTTTTCCACTTGCAACGTCGTTTTGGTATTTCCATGATAAGTCAGATTCCAGATTTAATCTTTTTTACGAGAGTTAATTAACTTACTTAAAAACTTACATAAATGCATAATAATTTTGCTATTGGCTAAAAGAAAACACAAAGAAAACTACGCATATAAATGAATGCGTTTAGATTTTCCATAAGTGCATAATTCAAACGCACGTATTATTTGTGCTGATATCCTTTGTTATTATGGTTCGCCGAGCAATTTGCAATAATACCTTTCTGACGCGGGCTCATGTAACCACAATGAAGTTGTGACGCCATTTCCATCGTCTACCGCTCGCTTGAGCGAGAAAGCTTTTTATATCATCATTAAGAGCTTTTCATCCTATATTCGTTTTTATGTGACTCGTGATGAAATAGTAGCCACAGGTGTTTTGATTCGTCGCGGGCGAAGCTACCAACACAAATGTGAATCACTTGATGGAGTGAGAGTGGATGACTTAAATTTCGGTATTTTATTATACCAATAGATATGCAATGAAACTGAAAGGTATATAAATAGGTAGGATAAATACTGTTAAAGTGAAACATGCGGTTGTAGCAACGATAAAACAGTAGAATACTTAACAATAGTTCATGAATGCAACTGCAATAATAACCCGCATTGTGAACGCGCCAGTGATTGCCTATGTCGAAACGCCATGGATCGCAGTGTTGCCTGTCGCATTCGCTCATTCTCTAATTACTGCTATCAATTCTATTAGTAAAACAGTTTGCAACATGGCAACGGGTAATCATTAAATCAATTTGCACAATCATACTCCTCTCAACTACCACATACACCGATCGACTGTCAGCCATTTATAATTACGATTCTTGGTAAATAAAAAAGGTAAACGCATTTGCACCGACCATTATCTCACCAGGCGGTTGATGCATCACATCACACAAGGGAATAGTATCGTAAATGGCAAATCAACAGACAACTACCCTATCCACTCATTATGTACATATGTGTGTCGCGAGGGCCTTGCTTTTTTAAGCGTTCATAAATATGTTCTATTGCGGCTGAGGAATTCTGCTAATCGTTGCTGGCAACATTTTGTACATAACGCGGACGCTGTTGCAGCAGTAAATGAGTGTAATTTAACCGCAACCAGGCTCTGTTGGGACTTTTGCGCATAATAAGGTTGTTTTAAGAACCTGTCTCGCAAAAAACTGTAAAGTTTGCGAAGTGTTGTCATCACGTCATCACAGCGTATAATAGTAGTGCAGGTGATAAGTACCTACCACGTCGCCCACGTGGTGGGTTGAGTAAATCACCGAACGCGCTCGCGCCACACCGCCGTCGTCGAGCCGCTACAATCTATGCAAATCGCCGGCTCAAACTTATTGCTCTCGCCTCGACTCCTTTCCAAATGCATACTAAATAGCACACCGACCATGCCAGGCCTTTGTTCCAAGTTTTTCACTTAAGCTCTTGTGCTTGCTCGATTTTAATGGAAATAATTTGTTTAAGGTGATGTCGCTTTATGTCCTTTCAGTTTATAGGCATATAAATATATAATATTAATTTTCATATATCAGTTTTATAATTAGAACTCCAAATTGAATGGCCTTTACAATAGGAAATGACGTAGTCGTAGTACTAACTACCTCATTGGATATTCCCGTTCTTTTCCTTAACTATTTTCCTTTACATTTAACTATTTTAAAAATATTCAAAGTTCTGCCATGTTTTTATCAATAGCAACACTTGTAAAGATGTCATATTAGCTGAAGATTTCGTTTCAAAACGCCAGGCAAGCAATCACATGTATTCCCATGGTGTTCTCAGAATAAGACACAGAATGTAACGAGAGATGTTGCTCCCGTTCTTCCGCATAGAAGCCTCGCATTGCGATCCAATTATACCTGATACCGACGAGAAATATTATTGCACTGATTTATATAGTAAGTACGTACACAAGTATACTTGTGTGCCGACGTAATTACTGTGAGAATCGTAAACGGACTACAATGCTGCCCAAGTACGGCTGTATTGCATAGGCATTTGCACTTGAATTTCCTGTATTATTGAAGGTTATTTTTTATTGCGTTGTTATAGACATAATTTTTTATGTCATTAATTTCTTAGCTTGGTGTTACTTTTGAATTATAAAATTGAAAAAAAAATGTCAAATCCTGAATGGGTTATAATAATTAATTATCTATAATAGCAACTCGTGTTCGCTGCTTTCAAACATTAATTTAGGACTTCTCTGCGATAAGATCTTTTCCGTTCTAATTTCAAGACAGTCAAGATTTCCTGCTGATTACGTTGTTAATTGATTCTCAACAAAATGTAAGTGGCTCTTAGTACAGTACTTGTTGAATCATTAATTTGGCTTACAAATATGTAATTACATTTGGGTTATGAATAATTTTCAAAATGTATCCTAAGGTACACACTCCGTGAGTCCGATGCGTCAGGATGTTGAAACTTTCTAGATGATAACGATCGCGTCCGAGTGCGTCTTGCATCGTCCGAGTGGTCATTGAACCCTCGCGAATTGTCGGCAGCAATTGTCTGTCGCCATCACAACGCAGCTGCGGCTCTATGCCGTAACCGTTAGTACTGCTAATTGCATCGACTGCTATCTCTTTATGGCCCTTTGCTGCGTGTATCCGCAAAACTAACGCTCCCGCCTTTAGCAAAACAACCGACATCTAGGTACATACACAGGATCTATTGTACGCGTGAATGGCTCAATAAGGCTTAACCAATTTCAAAGCACTCAAGATGTTCGCAACAAACTTGTTGCACGCCAAGAGCGTACATAGCATAGTCATAAACTTAGTTAACCCTCTGTCGGCAACATTGCCGGCTTCGGTGCAGTTGAAATTAATTCGATTATCAGCGCACCTTGATCTCACTAAAGCTCCGAGATTCCCTTCATTAGGTACCCGCACATGGAAGCGTCTGTGGGTATAATGGAACAAACACGATCTAACGTAGTTCGGGACCAAGTAATATTTGTTAAGCTTCTCGGAGCACACATTTCGAAGTTAGAGCGTAGTTCGAAGCTAATAATATGTACCTACATTAGTGTTACTCAATATTCACATGGCGGGCGCGGGCGTACCGAACTCACGCACTCTGCGCTGGAAGTTGGTCATGAATTCATTGTTTTTGACGCCGTCGTGTGATATTGAACCACAATAGGAAAGAGTTCAGGTCACGTCTGAAGTCTACACGGCCGAAGAATAATAAGCTCTAAACAATTATATGGAAAGGTGCGAGTATTTAATTCTTAGTAACTCAAATATGTCGGTAATAACTACATACAATTACTTATTATTGAATCATGTCATGACATAACAAATGAGCTTTGTCGATTTGTATGCAAAAATAGTGTAAATGATTTAGTGAGTAATAGACTAATAGTTATGCTAGATATGCACTAAATGTAACGCTGTTGCTAATGATAACAATTGTTGTCGTTTTATTCTGCCTGCTAGCGAGCACGGTAGTAGGTTCCTATCATGTTTGCATCGATAAAGCGTAGCGTAAGACGAGAATTGGACGCGTTCGGACCTACATAGCCAGCGTAGTGTGGCCGCTCGACTATCGCTTTGATTGCGTCAGATAGTTGTGCTTGATGATTGTTGATTTACTTAAATAATAATGAGCATTTATACAAGCAAATTATTCATAATCACAAAGGTATGCCTTATCCCTTTATTTAAAATTGGTATGATTTGTATCTCTCATGAAAGTCCATGCCTAACGCACTGTGTGTAATCTTTACCTATACCTAATTGGGTTTCGCTCAATATTTTCTTTTCGGCTTATCTTATGCATCCATATTTAAATCATTTGATAAAGTTTCGTAATGTATTGGATGGATACATTCCTTTATTGCAGTTATACTTCTCTTGCCATCACACACCGCAAGTTCTTATCTCGTGTTGCGACGGCAGCGTTCCGCGCTGTCGCTTCTGTTTTACGCCATAACAAAAGTAATCTAAACGTCCGTTTTGCAAACCCTTATTATAGCAAACATGAGCACATGAAAGTTTCCATCAATTACAAGCGTGCCTTCGTAGATATCTACAAGAACTATTAGCACTCGATCAACTGCGTATAATGTCCTGTGACATATTGCTTTATATTCAAGCGAGCGGACGACGCCAACGGGCGTCAGTGTACCTACAACATTATTTACATATAAGTCGTTGTTCCTCCTCATTCAGCCGGGCTCCGCTCAAAGCTCGCTGATTTATCGCCTTAATTTCATAAGTATCTCTTTGTTGCCATGGCATCTATATCATATATGAGTAATATCACGGCTTTATTGGAGAGACGCTCTGAAAGGGTCAAATTCGGAGCACCCGAAACCGATTAGCACATACATGGTTACCGTAGATATCCATTCTATAGGTAGGGAAAGGTATCAGACGCATTGTTAGTGGAATTAATATGATCTCTCTTTATCTGTTTAATTCTGAGAGGCAAAGCGTTTGCAGGAAGACAGTCCAGTAAATTTACTTGCAAATTGCGCTATGAAATAACTTGTTGTGGGGCTAAAAACTCCCTGCTAATTCGCCCGAAGTCTTTATTTCTGTTAGTGAAGAGAAAACCAGAAAATCTTTTCCTATTAAGCACTTATAGGATGGAAATACATATACCAAGTTATTATATTTTATCCATTTTGTACTACACCAGCTTCAGTTGTGGACTTTACAGGAAGAACTTTTTAAAAATCGATTCTTCAATTTTGTTTTATTTGCACACAAGGACACTAGAGATCTGTAGCAGTGTGAAGTGGAGTGAAATAACACAAGTTTAGAAAACAAATTCAGATCCATCACTTTTCATTTCCCGCCAAATAATTGCAAGTTCTCTCAACCTGGCAGAAGGGCAAAACGCCAATATACTTTATGCTTATATATCTCTTGGTATAGCTTAACCAAGTTAAAACTACCTGCTCTCTTTCGCCGATTCCTTAATTAAATCAGTTCGATTACCAAATAAATCTAAATTCAAACGTATTCTTATAAATAAAAACGGAGAATGCAACTTTTAATGTTGTAAGTATAGAATGTAACCCAAGACGCGACATTTGCTGAGAACTTGCAATCTGAGTCTTAATTCGCAGCTGGCGATCGACGGTGATGATTCATTAACTCTACATTAAACACCTAGATACTTTACAATATGCTTTAATAGCTATAGTATAATACCGATATTGGCATGACACAAATCAAGAAGATGCTTCTTTTTGTGTTAGCAATTTAGAAGTTGGCAAGCGTATATATGTGAGTCAGAGGTGTACTCCCAACATAATTTTTTTCGGGCGCAGTATCTACTGTATCATAGAGAATAAAAATATTGGCATCACAACTGAGGGAAACTCAGATAATTATGATTGAAAATAGACTGAATTATGTATGTTCCTAATTTTAAATTGTTATGTAGCTTAAGGTCATTGGTTGTGACATATATATTCGAAACTAAAGTCAGCAAATAATATCTATAACGTCTCAATTCTCAAATTGATATTTACTTTTTCAATATTCACTAATTTCTTTGTCATATAAATCTGCATTGTGTTCATGACAGAATCTGAATCGATCACGTCTCAATCTTAAGATATTGCACACACGCAAAATCAACAATGGATTTTGTGTAGTTGCATAAAGGTATAGTTACTAATACGTATTGTGGTGATATTGCTTACCACGACTTCACAGCGGTGGCTGGCAACTGGCAACCGTCGCACGCGGCACGTAGTGGCATTTTGCGGTGGGCCTTGACTCTGAAAATCGGTAACTAGACGTCGGTCATCTCTCGACTCAATGCTATTGTAAACATCGGAAGATTTTAGCATTGAAATTGTTTTTGCGGTTATCTAACAAACATGTGGAAAATTGTAGCAATTATCTTTTGGCTGAACTATTGGAAATAAAACGTCAACCCAATATCAATTAATCGCTATCTTTGTTTGTCTAACATTAAACAGTAGTACAAAGGACTATTATCTATTCTGTGACAGTCGTAAATAACTTTACTGCACTTGATCTTTATCGCACATCTCAACACTAACGTTTGGTAAACATTTACCAGAAGATAAACATCTTTGAGAGTCGATCGCGAGTTGCGAGACCGCACGTGCAGATATCAACAAATATTATTATTAATATACAGCCCGTTAATTATCCCGCTTTAATATTCTGATGGAGAATTAATGAAAACCTATTGCCCTATTTCCTAGCAAATAAACGAGAGGCGAGTTTCGTCTGTTGAATAATTAATCGAACACGGACGACCAAATTAAAAGCGACTGCCACATGGTATTATCATTGGGCTCCATTTTATTTATGTACTTATTTGAACATTTCCATTTATCGCATGTCATTAACTGTCTACAATGTAACATTCCTTGAAAATTGAAATTGTCCATTGAGTTACTGCGTCGTGACCGACTCATGAAATGCGTAAAATTCTTTGATTAGGTACATTATTTCGTGTCGTTTATTAGTTGTTACTGTGTATGCCGATAACGCATTGTGGTCGTGAAGTTTAATGAGCGGTTACATAACTGACCTTTCGATATGGAAACAAAATACATGAAAACCGCACGGTGGGCCGATTTGAGCAAACCCATGGAGCAGTGGACGGTCCGACCGAAAATTAATTAACATACTTTGGCGCGCAACCCTCGCTCCTCACACAGGTGGCGGCTCCCACCCTCCACCAGTCATACTCCCATACACCCCTGTTGCAGGGCTGACACTGTCACGGATTGAGCACATAATTTCGTTCGCTTTGTTTTTTCGTACGGACATCGATTTTTGATGGCAGCTGCCGCGTGTTTTTTAAGTTTTTTGTACGTGTGTCAGTTATTGGACATTCATTAGCTTTGGCGCTACCTTTAGAGTTCTACTTAGTTAGCTTCGTTTTAAATGCATTGCCTTTTTAGTAACACACCGTATGCTGGTGAATCTTAACATTATGGAGGAATTCAAATTTACCTATTGCATGATTTTTATTAAAACCGACAACAATGCCAGAGACAGACCGATAAAAGCTTCAAACTTATAACACCCCTACATATGCCACTGGTTAGTAAAATACAGCTCTTACAGCAGAGGTAGCCCTAACGTTATTGAAATGGAAATGATTTCGCCAATCCACACTCTATTAATGTCATTGGATATCTCGTTTGGCAATGCAGTCTATTCATAATGGGGTGTTGGCTTTTGTGTAAAGTCAAACCACTACCTTTAAACCGGGTTAGTAAAACGAAACAACTTTACGACTTTAGCTTTTTTCTTAGTAGAGTAAGCAATATACTTAACTTAACGAGGTATTTAAAATAAACTTTATTTCTTTCTAATTATTATAATTCCTACGTATAATTCATACATATGTGAGAATCCATTTGAAGTAAGACCGCGACCGACGGTAGAGTTGTATGTTTACCTAATATTTTTAGAGCAATGTTCAGTTAGGTAGATTATTTTCACTAACGAGGATTATGAACTGAGAGATAGGGGGAACATGCCACAACACCCAACGCTTATCATTACTTGCAGATTTCTTTTTCTGTTAATGTTCTTGGAATAGACCCCGTATTCTCCGTGTCGGGTGGGATCCAAACGGCTCACTACTTCACTAAGGAATCTGATTAGAAATTACTCTCTTCATCACATCTTGAGCTTTAAGATGTTGATCTGTAGATTTGAAATAACATTTTAAAGGAAAAAGTGTCCCTAATAGATCAGCAGTTAGATTTATTCATTACTCTCTAGGATTGAACTAGGTTGCCTATTTGAAGGTTTGACTTATTAAGTTCACAAATTAGGAAGAAATTAAACTCACATATCGGCTAAACCCCGCGAAGGTAGGTACCTACTTTTATAGGTTTTACAAGGAACACGCGATATAGGGCCACACAGCATTAAATTACCGGAATTTTCCGTTGTTGATGTTAAATGCATTCCTGTTTCAGGAATCGCGTGCGAGCCACCTATGTGCACTACTTCTAAACATACCCGCCTAACTGTAACTTTTCCTACGGTTTAAGTTACACAGTTCCAATGAACTCTACCTTGAAACGTTTTGTGAAACCTTACAACTAAACTATCACATCATAAACGCATTGCTGATGACATTGCGCAACTGGATACTAAAGCAAAACGCTAACTAGATAAATATTAACGTCTTCTCATGCATCATTAATGAAATAAGCTTTTATTATCCTTGTTTGTATGCAAAGAGTAAAATTAATGTAACTGTTAAACGGTCATTTCCATTAGTTTTGCCTCTTACCTCAGTATGACTAACTGCTAACGCTTATGTTGATAGTGTACTTCATAATAGGTAGATATCATGTATAAATACAGTGAACCTATTGTGCCGCCCACTTCGATACCTACGTTTTATAAACGTTCTGCAAAGCTTACCCTACTTCTATTTTCGACTCGTGTTATGACTTTGCTAATAATATCGTAGTACTAAGTCTAAGTCCAATCTACCAATGGCTATGGTCCCTTTCGAATAAAGTATGTTACACATAAAATATCGATGTTCAAAATTACTCAATAACATGCATAAGCCTCTAAATTTATTACAAGCCGACGAACATCTAGTAATTCATCAAACAAAATTAAATAAAAGCGCCGGAGTTGCGCCGATCCAAATGGTAAAATAGTAGATAAGTTATATTTTTTCAATCAAGATTTTTAAGTAACTCGAAGAAATAGATAACTGTTTGCAAAAATCGAATTTGCATTTCTATTTTCGTTATCATAAAGCTATTGCTAAACTCATGCCAAAATTTCCCCATTACGAGCACATAAAGAGCTGACGCCGCCGGCCGGAGCAACCCCACGGAGGGTCCCACTTATTGCGAACACTTGTCATATCAGCACAATGAGTGCGGGGCATAAAGCGATGCTTTATTATTTTAATTATTGCATGGCCACGATGCGCCCTTTGTCAGCCAACCGCGGCACTGCCTGAATTAGTCTCTGCCGAATAACAATTGTCCTAATTGACGATCCTTCATATGAGAGACGCTATGATGCTTTGTTAACGTTTGTTGGAGTTGAATCAGTACAATGTTTAAACTATTAATAAAAATTGAGCAATGTAGAGTCAGGTGTGACGTTGCAGAAATTCATCTCTACTCTATCGATCAAAAGTTATATTTAAAGCCCGTCTAAGCATATAGCATATGTAACTAGTGGCTTCTCCATTTTTTTTAGATTTGCAAATATTGATTACATGCAATTATTTAGTCTCATAACTTGAATTAAACTGTTTGGTGAAAGTTATGTTTCTTTAAGTTAAAATAAATATAGACGTGGTTCAAAATAAGATTTTATAAAGTAGCGAGCGAGGCGAGGACAGGGCGTCGCGAAGGCGGGCGGCGCATACTTTACTCTCTCGACTCTCGATCCGATCTTCATAAAGAAATTCTCCGTTTTTGATATTATATTTATATTGTAAATGTTTCGTACCTGCATATTTGTAACGGTAAATATGAAAATTTCCGGAATGCTTACCAGTTCGCCTCTTGGATCTTGAGGGAATAAGAATTTTTCGGTATTATGAAAATTTTAATTCGGTAAGCTCTTGTTATCTCTTAGTTTTATATTTATTATTGAGAAATTATTTTATCGTGCTAGAATTTTAATGGTGGTGAATTTGAAACTTATAGTTTCAAATTGATGCCTCAACTCTAGTATAAAAAGTGTTACTCACAATTTGAACAGATTTAATGTTTCTAAATCAACAAGAAGTGAACCAAACGAGATGAAAAATATTAGGATTGAACTAATAGATGTTATTACTACAGTTTACAATGATGCATTATCGTTTCTGCACAATACGATTGGAAGTTTACTCCGCTCGCATCCGACATGGTAAACAAACAGACGACTGACGTCAGGCGCTCGACGCTGGCCATTTCTTCCAGCATTACAATTTAATGTCTACTGGATACATTGTGGTATCTCGTGCTTGTCGTGCTTGGTGCTTGGTAACAAGCCAGATAGAAAATAATTTGAGTATTTGACTTGTCCTCTAGCCTTATGTCACCAATTAAAGATAGAAAGATATTATGTAATATCTAAATATTTTTATTGCCATTATGATTCTAAAATAAATGTTTCTTAAAATTGAAACGTTCATACAGTGGTTTGTCTTCAACTAATATGATCATTTTAATTTGAATGTCTCAAGTTATCACGCGTCAAATAAGTGACTGGGTATTATTTTCTGGATTTAAATACGTGAATGATTCAATTATGTGCACTTCAATCCATCAATATTAATGCTTCATGGTTAGCTGCATTGTTAGATTCTGTAAAATTGATATTTTTTTTGTATAACTGGTGTGAATCATAACGTGTGTATTTTCCGTTTTGTATAATGTCTTTCTATTTGTCTGTCATTCGATTTCTAAATATTATTATTTGTTTTCTAATAATTATTAACATATTATGCACTTTAGGGGATCAATTCTCAATATCATAATGATAAAGATTATCAGGATAGGTTTAGATTTAGAGTTGTAGTTCACCCCTGAGGAGGAGTGCGACCTTTTTCCTTATTAATAGCTTAGGAATTTTATACCGACCATTAAACAAGCCATTATTAAATACCGCATTGTTCTATTCAATTTCCGTGACTTCTGTTTTACCATCATGTCAAATGTCAACCTCGATTTTTCTACTCTTTATGCACCTTTGTCTCTGAGGATCTCAGTTCATTGATTATGACATAATTTTAAGTGACGTATTGCTTTGCGAATGGATTCATCACCATTCATTCAAAACACCTAACGTTGTCGAAAGAAATGATAGTCCTGGGTAAACAATACTGTGTCTTCTGAATCTCAGATCTTAAACACCTTTTAAGTATGGTCTTTCCTCTTTTCAAAATTTTTACATCACTGTCTAACGTATTATTTATTTGTTACAGCGAGCGGCGCGCTCGCAGCCGGCACCATTGCGTCTCCGTGGAGCACGGCGGCCGGCGCGCCCGACACCAACGGCTCGGGCGGCGCCGACGCCAAGCACTTAGACGTTGGCGATGCCAGTGACGATGAAAAGGTAATCCCTGACTGAGGTACATTTCATAGGACATCATATATTAAGTAGGTAAAGGGCCTTGTCATTCCAGCGGTATCTGATAATAGTAAACAGCGAGAGTGTTTTGTGGAGGATGACCCACACCCCAATTGTCTTGGGCGTTAAGCCGAACTAACGCAGTAAATTCGGCTTAACGCCCGACAAGTATTCGAATCAAAACCTTTGAATTTCTAATAGAAGTTAAAAAAAAATACCGTAACGAAAAGATCTTTTAAAGAGTTACTTATATACATTAATACGTTATACGTTATACGTTAATTTATTTTCCACTGTCTAGCAACTACATCCTTTTGTTTTACAACTGTAAATCAGTATTTATTTTCTGCACGAGTACGAACAAACTATGTAATATTAACACTAGTGCATGTTTTGTGAGCAATTAAAGTAAATATTGACTGTAGTTTAACAAAACCAGAAACACGCATCGAGTGCTTCCAAAGAATCATGATTCACGTTGTTTTTCATACCCGCGTCCGTTGGACCGAGTAGAAGGCAACGCGTTATTTTTATTTTCTTTTGAGAATAGATGTGAGTCTATTAATTGTACTGACGCACTACTCGATTTGTATCCGAAACCGCGAATGTAATTGTCTGCGTCGCTTCGGCTGCTCAAAACGAGAACACCTGTTCAATGCTGTGTTTTCTATTAAAATTACCTTATTGTTTTGCTGCCGTCATGGAATTATTTAATACATACATCGATAAGTATAACTTTCTAGGGCCTTGTTTTGCTTGAATTTCAGTTTCTAGCTATAGGTAGGTCGTTGATCCTTTTAAATAATATAATGTTTTTATAACGAAGACGCATTTTGCAGGATTTATCGGCGGCCGATGCGGAGGGAGTATGGAGCCCCGACATCGAACAAAGTTTCCAAGAGGCGCTTGCGATCTACCCTCCCTGTGGCAGACGCAAGATCATTCTCTCCGATGAGGGCAAGATGTACGGTGAGTCCTAACATGCTAGAAGAACAGTAAGGTTACGTCACCTTTACTTTTACTCAAGAACGCAACGAAACTTCTAAAATACTCATAACGATTACTATTACTATAGGTACGCCATTGAAGTTAACAAATAAAATACAGTGTAAGTAACCGCCTCAAATTCAATTTACCAACATGTCATTATTTGTTGAATAATAAAGCGATATCAAGGCCGCATCGCCGAAATGAACAATGGTGTGGCACGAGACAAACGCCGATGTAGATAAGTATTGATGGCGGCCGACAAAAGCGGTTTGCGCAATAGGATTCCGCGGAAAGACGTGAACCGACAATTATTATCTCTCGATCACCATGTCGCCAATTCGGAGAAGGCAAGGGGAGTAGCGGCTTTGTTCGTACTCGACACATACTACGTCAGCTCGAATTTACCATGAAAGCAAAGACCTTAAGTCTGATTGCACGGGTATATATAATAATATAATAGCAATTGACTCCGTCCTTCTTATTAACACTCGTGGTCTTATCTGAACCTATCATAAGCGATCATGTAGGTTTAGACCTAATCGTTATTAATGTTTCGGGAAGCTCACTCAAGGATTATATCATTATATATATTCATCAATAATCCTTTAAACAGAGAGAATTATACGAACATTTAAGCCAATTATTAAAATAAAAGCCATTGTTTAAAGCTCCGACTACTAGGGAGTAGAGAGCGAATATTTTCACGTTACATTGTTAACTTGGGAAGCTCGTTAACGCGTACGTGACGATTGCTACTTAAAGCAACGTTTTTTTGAATTAAGTACCAACTGAAATCAGCTTCTGTGACTTAACGGTTATTAAGATTGTTGTCATTAAGACCCCGCTTTTGTTTATTTGCAAAACGTGATGTTACGAACGTTATGGAGGAGAATTGACGTGGAGGAACTATTAGAGCGGGCAATAGCCATTATACCGCTGGACACACATTAAGTTTACGTCAAGCGCCAACATTATATGTCCCGGTTTTAATTAAAGGACTGCCCGCTCGAGTCCCGTCCTGGTGCCAAATGGAATTGCTAAACAAATTTACCACAGAGGCTATGTGTCCACCTTAAGTGATTTAATAGGCGTAAAGAAATGCGATGTTTAAATTGCTTCAATCCACAATGGTCTTACCGAGAGTGGAAGCGGATATAACCGTGGAATTCCAAAAGTTTATTACCGTACTATTTTTTATTAAGGTTTAAAATTTTTAACTAATGCACGCAATTAGAAATTTTTGACTTTAGTTCTCATGAAAGGTAGTTGGGGGGAAATGGTTATTAAAATATTCAGACACCTGTTGCGTGGATTTATAATAAAGCAAATTAAATAGTGAAATTCCTGTAAAGTAATGAATATAAAAGACATCGGTTCTGCAATAATTGCGGACACGCGTCGAGCCCGGACAATATATGAGCACATTACGCGAGGACGTGTTCTCCCGCGCTTAATCTAGAGACTGAAAGTGCGTCACCCTTGTCCGTCCGTGCTTTCCTCACCCTCACCCTCGCCGACGAGCGACGGTTTTGGAACGAGCATCTTAGAGTTACTGTTCTATTTCTCAACGTCCCAGAATTCTCATTGTTGTGGTTTGTTTGATTTTAGTCACCCTTTAGGAAGGCAAGATTTAGGTAAAGGTTAATAAACAATCTTCCTTGGAATGCCGTCAGTATTGAAAGTGAATATTATTATATATGAGTATAAATATATAAAAGTTTAAATATACACTTATCTGAATTGTTTAAACTCAGACAAGTTTATATCATTTACCTACTCAAGTCAAAAATTAGAGCAAGTATTGGTAAACCTGATTAACCTATTGAGGACACGGAATGCCTTCAAACGTTATTGGATGAAGTGTGCCCTGTCATAGTTGCACGACTTGCAGTGCACGTGAGCTCCCAAGTTAGCGGAGCAAAGCTCACACGTTGCGGTGTGTAGTTGGGAACAGTTTGCCAACAAAGCTAGTGCTGTGGGTTCTGTGCACTGCTGCCGGCACGTTCGTGAGTTAAGACATTCAAAACCGCTCAATATCCTGGGAGTATGAAAGTTTCGTCGGCGCACGGCTTCACGTGGTCCGGGGGGAGGCGGGTGAGGGGTTAGCCGGGAGGGCTAAACTATGCGAAGAATGCGCAATTAGTGAGCGAGCGAGCGTGTAAGGGGCCCGGCCGCGCCGCTAGGCGGCGAACGCAGTAAGAAAATATAAAGAAGGGGCGGGCCGCCCGCGCCCGTTGTTTAGCGCCCCGCCCGCCTTCGGGCATAACTCCCGATTGTCTCCCGAGAAATCCTCCTTAGACCTGTCGCAACTCAACCCTTTCCGCGAGGATTTGCTTCGCATAGCTTCTGTTTGGGTCAGCGTGAAATTCTCCTACGATCCGAATTACAGCACAAAGTTTAATATCTTTTATCGCACCTTATGCTCTTTGACATTTCAAAGACCCTTTTGGTTTGAAAGTAATGGAAAATAAATAAATTAATTATAACTCACTGAATTTATCAGCATATAAAGCAACAGCATTTATCGAACGGATTTTCATTCTGCAGATATTTTGGAGACCCATTTCACAAAAAACAATCATGGGGTCATGGCGCAGGTAGGCGAGCGTTAATGTGTTTCTGATGGTTCTCCAATATTATATTTCCAGTTTTCGAATAAACCGACCTGAAAACATAAGAGCTTCTTTCAGAAATGACAAAACAGAATAACCTACATACAAAACCGAAGAGGTGATGTATTTATTGTTTGGAAACTAATGTGGTAATTAAAAATACAATTCAGCCATATTCGAGCGAATACTTAGTCACTTAGTCAGGAAAGAAAACAGTTAATATTCATAATGTAGCTGGAGCGCGCACGCACAATTTCATCCGCGCGAAGTGCGCGAGAGCGTGGCCGCGTCGCGCTGGCAATGGACCAAATTAGCCAACTAACGAACTAATAAATAATGATCTCTTGTTTTTCTATTCACTGTGGAATAGAAACGTTTCCAGTCGATCCTTCTCTGCAGCGCACTATTTATAGAAGGATGCACACAACGACGACGATTCGGGTGAAAGCACTCTTAATGCTCGATTCGCGGGCGTGGATGTCACAAATGGAAGTTACGCTTACAACGAATAACATACGGCGTTTATATTCTCTTCACTAATTCGTGCTAACAGCAATTTGTTAGAGTGGTCGCACTCACTAATTTTAGCTTAACACCCGCCGTGAAAAGTTTACGACAGTGCCATAATTTCGGAGTAATTTCAAGAATGTTTGACTTTCAAGAGTTTGTTTCCCAACTTCTCGGCTTCTCATCTAAATTAATATGAAAAGAACTAGTATACTTCAAACATTTTAAGATATATTTATAGAGATGAATACTACGAAATAAAAAAGATAAGAATTATAACCAAGTTATATACATGGCGGTCTTAAGGCATAGAGCCCAATATGTTATAGCCTATAGGCGACTCGATTGGACTGGATAAATGCAAAAGTGAATAGAATAATAAATAGGTATATGCATGGGGGTTGCTAAAATAGCCTGCATTAAATGGACTTTAATAACTACGGACTTGATAAGTAAAACAAAATAGAACATTTCAGCGAACACTTCGTAGCTATCGAACGAAATTGTGCCATCACTCCAATCTATGTATGAATTAATAGTTCGGTCGGAACATATATGCGTACGCCTCAACGAGCAAGCAAGGGGTTAATTAAATTCGCACAAGCCAGCTCTCGTCGCCATCGCATTCCCCGAATTCAATGAGATTTCAATTTACTTTGCTCTGACCGAGCCCTGTTCTGCTCTTCACAAATTAATACACCATTGCGTACTGTTACCTACTTAAATTAAACTTCGACACAAGGCCAATTAGATCCCATTTCGGGAGTATGCGTCATTAAACTTAACTACAATAAGTATTAGTAGGTAGGTATTAATAGATGTTATTATTGCAAAGTTTGCATTTCGCATTGTTTGAAATTTATTTATAAATAAAGTAATTTGGTTATTATTAATTTAGGCTGTGAATTTGTACTTCAAATTGAAAATAATTTCACAACGGCAGACTGTATTTACTTCGCTCGATCCACCCCACATTCCAGACCGACTGCAGTTTCAATGATTGAAAATAGCTATTCAAAATATTTTGAAAATTGTTTCATAACAGCATCGGCAGCGAATCTGTGCCGGCATTGCATTGTAAAGCGCGCGTTTGTCTGTATCAACAATGCCAAATATTCGCGGGTTATGTCAATTGGCTCACAGATTTACGTATTTTAATTACCGTACATGAGTGTTGGGTAAAATTAATTGACGACAAAATGTTTACATTTCAGGAAGGAACGAGTTGATAGCGAGGTATATAAAGCTTAGGACAGGCAAGACAAGGACGAGAAAGCAAGTTTCATCACATATACAGGTGCTAGCTAGACGAAAACTACGTGAAATACAGGCCAAACTCAAAGTGGTAAGTGTCCCCATTACAAAATCATGATACATCCGGAAACTATAGAATTTTTAATGAAATAAATAAAATATATGACGTTTAGGATGGTGGGGTGATGAAAGAAAAGGCGATGCAGTCAATGAGCACACTATCTAGCGCACAGATCGTTGCAGGTTTACCGCACCCAGCGTACCATCATACGGTACTCAACTTGCAAAAGGCATGCCTTTGTGTTACTTGTCGAAAAAACTAAATCGCCTTTGAATCATGTTGCTTCTCTATAGGCATGTTGCCAAATGCACGTAACATAAGAATAGACGAGAAAATAATACTAATCGATGACTGAATTTGCTTTACTCACATTTAAATCGATGTTGTTCTTAAATTCAGCAAGTAGTTTTTTGGACAAATCTACTTACAAAAGGCAAACTATAGGCAAAGCTTACTGTAGCTCAATAAAAAATCTATGTTAATAGGACGCCAATCTAAACCTACTGGGCATACATTGTTTTACACTAAAATCAAAGATAATAAGCTTCATCGTAATCCACTTGAGTGTGTAGAATCTGTGAGCATATAACAACTTGAAAGCTTAAAATTATAACGCATACTAAAACGATCTTCCTTATACTAATATTTACTTTTATAATTACAGCAATTTTGGCAACCAGGACTACAAGCGGGCACTTCACAAGAGTAAGTACAACAATAAATAAAATCACTGAATTTAAAATTGAAATAAAAAGCCATTGGAATGCCATGCTTTTAAAGAAATTAAATATCCAGCGGAGGACTACTTATAAAAACTTGAAATGAACCGTGTATTGGTTGTAACTATTTCTACAGTGGAAGAAAAAAAGAAAAACATCATTAATATTAGAAATGTTTACAGCGTAAAACCCTTCCCCGGCGCGGGCTACAAAGGCGTACCTGGTGTTGGAGTACCGACTGGCACAGACGTAGCGCCACCTCCACCTTGGGAAGGCCGAGCCATTGCCACACACAAACTCAGGCTCGTCGAGTTCTCAGCCTTCGTCGAACATCCCCGCGACCCTGAAACGGTAACCAGCAAAATATTTAAAGCATAGCAAATCGACATTTAATATCAACATCCAACAGCAATAACGAGAATAATTGAAAGTAACGTACCTTGAACTTTGAATACGTTGACTTGGAAATCGGTCGTCGATCGACTCGAAGGACCAAAATGTTTGTAATCTATTTTATGAGACCCAATTCATTGAATTGTACTTGAAACTTGATCCAAATAATAGTGTAAAAAATTTGAGCTTGAGTGCCGTACTATTTGCTACTACTGTACACTATAATGACTGACTGACTTAAGTATTTAATTCCATATTGAGAATGATTATTACTTGTTTCAGTATCCACCGAGTACAACACCAGCGCAGCATCTATTCGTTCATATAGGTGGTACAGTAACATACGCAGATCCTTTATTAGAGGTAACTTTCTTGATATTTTCATCTGATTTTTAGATAATATCTAATGTATAATTATTAATGCCTACAATTGTGTATACGTGTAGAGACACTCTGTTGGCCTCTGTTAGCACAAGCTTTTTTTTAGATCTATCTCAGGTACCACAAACTCTTACAAAGCGTGTTGCAATGTCAGTATTAATTAGTATGTTAAGTTTAATAATCTCATTAGAACCAATTTGTGGAGGGAAAATAAAGGAATATTATTATTGTTAACGCAAATGTTTCTCTAATTTTCAGTCCGTAGATGTGCAACAAATAAACGACAAATTCCCAGAGAAGAAAGGCGGCCTTAAAGAGTTATACGAGAAAGGACCCAGAAACGCGTTCTTCCTCGTAAAATTCTGGGCAGACCTCAACACAAATAACCTCGACGATCCTGGCGCCTTTTACGGGGTTACCAGTGTGTAAGTAGATATTTTTCAAAATCTGAACACAATGATGGCACAATTTGCAATAGCGTTTGTACCAATTCGAGGACAATTAATCTTATATACAACGCTTTCACGGACCACCGCGATGTCCCCCCAGCTGATACCTCACCGATCTAACGTTTATTTCCATACTTTCATTTAGTTTACATTTTGGTTTAAACTTTATGATATCGCATGACCATCAATGGACCAATGGCAATGCAGTTTTTCCCTATCCCTTACATCTGGGAATTAAGATAAACAAGATTTTTGTTGAAAAATATATTTCAAGACAAGCTTTTAACAAATTCGTAATCGGAACCGCGAGCAGTATTTAGAGCCCAAACACTAGTAGTTTACGATTACCATCAAGGCATTCCATTGCCCACCTTCCATCTCCATCATCAGATCAGCTGGTTGTCAGAATATTGTATTGTGATCGGACTTTGAAAGTATGCAAAATTTCAACTCCGTAGGATAAGAGGAAGTAGTTCTGATTCAACTTGCAAGATATGACCCAAACATTGCAAGCAAATAAAAGCTTGCAAAAAGAGTTTTACAGATATTGTGTTTGAATAAAGAGTACCTACATTTTAATTTTTACCCATTCCAGATACGAGAGCAATGAGAACATGACGATAACGTGCAGCACGAAAGTCTGTTCGTTCGGCAAACAAGTCGTGGAGAAGGTGGAAACAGAGTACGCGCGCTTTGAAGGCGGCCGGTTCGTCTACCGCATCCACCGGTCCCCGATGTGCGAGTACATGGTCAACTTCATACACAAGCTCAAACACCTGCCCGAGAAGTATATGATGAACAGTGTGTTAGAAAACTTCACTATACTACAGGTTTGTTTCATATTTTTTTACATCTGACTACGCTTGACCACGATCTCACCAGGCCCCTAATTCACTATGACAACTTGGCGATTCCTTGATTCTAGGAAACGTCGATTCCTTCATTAATAAACGACATCTGCAAAATTTGTATTCTCTATGACTCGTCATATGAATATATGAATGCGTCATAGAGATGTCGTTTATTAATGAAGGAATCGACATGATTTCGAAGCAAGGAATCGCCAAGTTGTCATAGTGAATTGGGGCCCTGATGCGAAGTGACGATGTGGTCGAAGAGGAAGCACGCTTGCCTAGTAAGTATCTATTCACTCTTGATTAGAACAAACACGGGTTGTATTTAACAGAAAACACAGCCGATGGCAGGGCGTTCCACTCCTTCGCCATACGTATTAAAAAGGATCAGTAAAATCGCGTCGTACGTAGGTGGGACTTTTACTATGTAGGGGTGGCGTTGTGCCGATCTTCTATTTGTCCGTTGGTGGAATGGCGATGGGGGATTTAATTAAAGATGAAGGATACAAATTAAATTTCTTAGTTAATGACCTATCACTTAATCCAATACATTCCCTTAGTTAGAACACTGCCCCTCTTTCGGACAGAAAGTAGAGACAAGTGCGAATCTGGGATTTTTTAGTTTTTGTCGTACAAATACCCAAGGTTAAGTTTATTACAAGAATAACAGTTATGATATTATTCCTGGGATGTCTGATGATTGGGACCCAAAACATAAAGATTCAGAAGTTACCGCCATAAGTTAGGACATTTAAAGTACTCAAACATATTATAACTTCAGCAATCTCTAATACCCTCTTGAACCATGCTATACAAATTTTGTACAGCATGGTTCTAGAGGATATTAGAGATTGTTGCTAAATACAATAGTCAAAGTCAAATATCATGTCACGTATTGTGTTTACACAATACAAATAAAATTAAAAATATGTTAAAAATATACATAATTACGATTGCAAATACGCAGATATTACGCTTAAATTTATTCGGAATGACCATGATTAGTGGAACTCCCTGCCAGAGTCAATCTTTCCCGATAGCTACAATATAGGAATCTTCAAATCTCGAGTGAACAAGTAGGTACTACTTTGGCAAGCGTGCTAGATAGTCGACCGCATTGTCGCTTACCATCAGGTGACATAGTGGTCAATCGCACCCAATTAGCAATAAAAAATAAAAGATTAATCCTACAATCATGATTATCTTAGTACCTAAGAGTATTTTTATTAAAACAACTAATAAAAGATTCCTTCCACAGGTGGTGTCAAACAGAGATACTCAAGAGACGTTATTGTGTGCGGCATTCGTGTTTGAAGTGTCGAACAGTGAGCACGGCGCGCAGCACCACATTTACAGGCTAGTTAAAGACTGAACGCGTCCCGAAGCCTCTTCGAACTACCATTCCTCTACTTCAGAACAGTGTCGATCGAAATAAGCATGGCAGGAAGATCTAAAGCTGGACCTACGAATAGGTCTAGCTTTGCACTTATATGGGACGGAACGTTAGCTTCAACATAACTTGGATCTGATGTGATTTCGACTGTTTCGACGGAATACTCAGCGGCGTTTGTTTTTGGAAGCCTTCACATTTTTGTAGGATGAAAATTGATTTGGAAGTTATCATTGAGAGCTTTATATCAGTGATGGACTACTTTAGCATCTACAACCGTTAGGTCTTCCGAAAGTTTAACAAATGCCGTCCTTATTTGTATCTGGAAAGTACTTTTCTTCATCGGTTTAGAAACACAACAAGAAATGTTATTTATGGTGGCGTGACATCAAAATGTGATCTGAAATTTGCGCTGCTAGTATTTTTGTAAATGAGTGTTTTTGTATAGCTCAATTATCAATATTTCTATAGTATTCCAACACCTTTTATTACGTTGTTTCACCTGTGTTAACTTACATTTCTTGTGACTAATGTCTTTTCTTACCCTCGACTACTTTTATAAACTACGTTGATTCGTACAGAATAAATCAAACACTTTAGTGACATTAACTTCAATGTTAAAATCTAATAAAACAAAATAAGGAATATTGTTCAATATAGATACATGTTTGCATGTATCCAAATAATAAATTAATATCAAATAAGAAATTATAGAATTGAATACACACAGTGCCTCTATAATTATGTTACATTAACATAAATTACTTGAGCATGTTTAGTCATTTCACTGATTTGAAATGTTAGCGTGCCAGTGAAAAGATTAAATTAGTATAGTACCGTGAAATATAAGATTAAAATAAGCATAGAAATTATAAGGAGAGTCTAATACTTATCTTTACAAGTTGTTAAGTCCTCGAGGTACAATTTTATTCATCGTTTTGTTACATCTTATAAACCAGTCTAATCTTTTTATATTTCAATTTATGTGGCATCTATGTTTACTTTTTTACTTGCTTTGTTTTTCTTTTTAGTCGTGTTTTAGGTCTTTTTGAGACGTAGCATTTCGCCTTAATTTAGGTAGTTTTATGTATCTTTTGCCAGGTAATTATTATTGCGGTCTTTGCCACTTCACAATACGGTTAAGTAAGAAGTATTTGTACAGTAAAGTGTACATAATTTTAATGTTACGTAATTGTAAAATAAAAGCGTTCATGTGTTCACATGGTTTGCCAGGTTTAAGGATTAAAGAGGATACCATTGTATCATTATGGAAGGAAATCTATATAAGCATCTAAACCTATTTCTGTACATATCTATTTTGAAATACCCGCTTGAAGAGACACGGTACCTGCAACGCGCAATGTACATTAAGAGGCAGCTTTCGTCACATAACTTTTCAGACTTCGGTATTCCTTTCTCAATATCTGGAAGTTAATTTTGTTTTTGCACCGTGACCGCTTTCGCTTCAATTTCAAAGTACAAATGAGTATCCGTATACTCAAACGGCCTGCCTTTTATTACAATAAGTGTTTATGTGGCAATGATTTGATCTCTCTTTTAGTCAAATATTTTTAGGGTCCTCCCGTCGTCGTAGCGTGCTCCCGTGCACACAGTTTAGTTAACGCAGTTAAGTTTTATGTGCATTAAAATAGTGCTTAGTTTCAAGACATGAGATAGGAAAATATTATCTTAGATAATAATAATTTTAAGAGATTTTTTTTTGTATTTATTTGATAGAGTTATATTAGATAAATTGTAAAATGAATAGCTTTAAGGTTTTCTTTTTCAAATATGGCAATGGTCGTTCGTTAAATAGGTAAAGTTGTCGTAGTACTTAAGTGAGAGAACTTAATTTTTGTTGCGATTGCTGTTTTGTGAAGCAATTTTAGTGTCGAATTTTATAGTAATAAAACTTATATATCATGGTCCAATAATAAATGGGGCACTATCGATTGGCAATAAGACTTTAAAGTCCATGATTTGTAAAAGCAAAAGAGATCTGTTCCTGTTGTGATTTTTTATTATAATTTTATAATTCTTATGTACTCAAATGAGATTAACTCAATTTTTACTCTTTTGCTAGTAAGTTAACGTAAACAACAAAATTATTTGGAGTATGTGGCAATAATCAGTGACGTCATTACAATGTGTCGTGTAAATAGAAAATGTAACTATTAGTGCATTTCTTTAATTTAGATATCTTAACGTTTGCTTCTGTTACATGTCTTTCATATCGACAATCTGCCATATCAATATGAAAATCAAGAGAAATTAGTCGGCCAGTTTGTAAGATCATCATTTGTTTAGGATTCAAGTATAATTTCTATCCTTGTTATTACAGAGCAATATGATTTATTTACGTTCGAGAATATAGCAAATGATATCTTGCAGGACGAGTCGACGTGTGTACAGTATTTTAATTATAATATACGTTAAAGATTTGTATGAAAATTTAATTATATTGTCTTCATAATATCACGTGCATTATTATTTAATCCTAGTTGGTAAGCCAATGATATTATCGTTAATCCACCCCTGCGAAGATAATTAGGATTTAACAAAATGCAATCTCTGATTATTTTAACAGATTTTTTTTATTGTACCGACTGATGAGACGAGCAAGTCGTTCGCCTGGTAAACGCCACGCCTGACCATAACAATTGCAATGATACCCAGAACTTTTAATACAATAAAAAGCACTGCGTAGCACTGAATTGCACTCATCACCCCGAGACATCAGATATTAATTCTCATATGCCCAGTAATTTCGCTGTCTACAATGCGCTTCATATAGCATCTTCATATGCATAGTTATAAACAAGCTACGCTCGCGATTTGGCCGCGTGGTGGACGTTTATTCTGGCTAAACATCTAGATAAGCATCTGCTTACCTTCAATTTACTATTAGAATTTGTCTGTCTGTATAGATATACAGACAGACAAATTCTAATAGTAAATTGAAGGTAGCAATACTTAGAGCCATAAAAAGCATAAGTAAGTAGTAGAATTGCCACGAAAAGAAAAGACTATAACAAGTAGTCAGACAGTTAAGTTGTAAAAGATTTGCGTCAGCATTACCATCACCGACTATTAAAACAATAGATAATCACAAAACTATTTACCTATGAAACCTTACACTAGTTTCAAATAATAGCATATAGGGGCACTTAGCATAGTCATTTTCCATTCCAGCATTAGCTTATCAATAGCCACAAAGAATAGTTTTTACGTGCAATGTGTTTATCCGTTAGTTAATTTATTTAAAGTAAATAAGTTTTATAGTTGTCATTTATCGACTTTGAAAACAAATAAGTGTTAAAGAAAATGTATACTTGGCACAACCTCTAAGAAGCACATGGAATATTAAAACCATTATTTACGTAGTAACTATTTAGTAATCTGTGCCATCATACAATCACATAGAACAATCCATTACTGTAACTTATGTATATTCCTATATCAGCCAATGCGATGTAGGTGATGTTCGATTCCCGTTGTTCATTAAACGGAAGAAAAAGGAAGTGACTCGTACCTACTCGTGACTCCCACATCTCAATTGATTTAGCAAAACTGAACGAAGACAAAAGAACTGAAGTATGAAGGTAGAAAGCTGTGGCTGTGGTTATCATCACAGTAAGAAATAGGGATAAAGATAGAGAATCTAAAGTAAGTCAAAATTCAGGTCAGATCATAAGAGAAGAGCAATAAACAGGTCAATACAATAACAATTCAAATTACCCTTCGTTAATCAGTACTAATTGGCACGATAACTTGATAACATTCTTGCACTAGCACACGTAATAGATAATAACTTTATCCATCGATCAATCAACTAGGTATCGGCGAATTAAATAGATAACATTGCATTAAATAATTAAAAAAATCACAGAACACAAACTCCTAATGTATTTCCTAGGCTTAACGTAACCTTAAAAATATTAATATGGTGAAGCCGGTGAAATTCGCAGTATTAGTGTTACTTTCGTTTGTTTCATTGGGAAATTCTGGTAAGTGAATTATTTTAAAATATTAAAGGTAAAGATAATTAGTAAGTTATGATGATTACGAAACCCAGGACCGATCTTTGAACTATTGGCAATAATAATGTAGGTACCTAGGTATATTATGAAGTAATGCATGCATCATCCAGTATGAAAACAGCGTCGCTAATGTGACAGTTATTATGTATTATTAATATTGACATGTATATCATAAACAATTGATCACGCAAGACCACGTTGTTAAAGGACCGTTTGACATTACAGAGGAAGATCTACCCTGCCGTGCTAGAGACGTCGGAATCCCAGGAAGATCTATAGTTTGCGTGTGCGATGCCAACTACTGCGATACCATTACTAGAGAAGCGCCAGCGCCGGGTACTTTCGTCGCTTATACGAGCAGTTCGGTAAGATTTGCATACTTCGAGTACTAGGTAGTTTGCGGAAAGAATATCTTAAACGAGAGGTGCCCCAAAATTAGCATTCGCATCACTCAAATCAATTTGATAAACAAATTCACAAAAGATACTCGGACTGTTCTGATACTTTTCATACGATAGAGCCATATTCGTAATACGTACTAATTTCCAGGCAGGAAAACGATTCGAGAAAAGCTACGGAGTAATACAAACAACATCGATTATCGATACCGAAGATTCGGAGGAATCAGACGAAATAGAAGTTCCTCCTGGTGGAGGAGGAGTCGTAACTAGCATACCTGGCGGCAACCAATCCGACAAAGATGGGAGCGTTGAAGTGGAACCAGAGGAAGAAGAATTTGAGGAAGTAGATCTGCCCGATGAAGCGTATGAAGACGAAGACATCTCGGAAACAGTAAATGGTAAGTTTTATTGGACCGTAGCAATATTAGAACGATAAATATTAAGTCTAATAAACTATACATTTACTCTGACTTTGAGATTAAGAACAGTAGAGCAACTACTGAAAATCAAAAGTGGATACCGAGATAAAATTCCGCGGCCGGCCGTCGCCAATTTATTGTAAAAAGGTACTAGAATCCTATGTTATTATGGTGAACTAAATAACTGTAAAAAACTCAATACTAAATATACTAACGACGAAGTGTTATATTTTAAGTTGAATTTTTCAGATACCAGATTGTACGAAGTAGTGTTGAGAGTATTCAGCAACGTACGCCACCAGTACATTGAAGGGTTCGGAGGTTCCGTCACTGACGCAGCTTCCATTAACTGGCGCAAACTGTCTGATGCAGCTCAGACAAATTTCATCAGGTAATTTACTTAAAACTTCGGCAGTGGTTTTTTTATCGCTTATGCTTATATATTTGACCACTATTTTGCCTGATCCTAAGTGACGACGTATCTAAATATGGAGCACATAGATATTTTAGATTCTAGAGAAAGACGGCAGAATACATGAGCCACTGCTAAGACCAAACAAAGAGCGAGTGTGGCTCAGTGGGAGCTCGTGCGGCTTTCGATCCGACGCACCCGAGTTCGAATCCCGCTGGCCCCGCACCACTGACTTTCTTAAGTTATGTGCGGATTTAACACTCGCTCCAAAAACGGTGAAGGAAAACATCGTGAGGAAACCGGCATGTCCACGAATTGATCACAAAAATTCAAGGACATGTGTTATCCACCAACCCGCACTGGGCCAGCGTGGTGGATTATGGCCCATTCTCTCTCTATGAGAGAAGACCCGTGTTCCAGCAGTGGGAACGTGATGGGCTGATGATGATGATGACTGCTAAGACCCCAGAATTAAAAAGTGTTTAAAGATGGTAAGAACATTTTATGGAGACACAGGTAGGTACGTATCTACGAAACCGTAGGTATCCATGAACCACACGTATTTACAACTTTTACAAGTCAATCGGATTTTACGTTTCGATGAACCTTCTTTAATAATAACGTTTTTTTTCAGCACCTACTTTGGGCCCAAAGGCATTGAGTACAATTTGATAAGAGTTCCGATTGGCGGTTGCGACTTCTCCACCCACCCCTACACTTACAATGAATACCCTCTGCATGATGCTAAGCTGACCAACTATTCGTTAACTGAAGAGGATCTATTTTTCAAGGTATGTTGATTGATGAGATGAAAGATGATTTTGTCGGAATAACTGGAGTACTGCGAGATGGATGTATTATAGTTGCGTCTTTTAATAATATTATGTCTGATGATTTTAAATGTTTTAAGATATATTTTATTGAAATACATTTATTGATTTTCTAATGTATTGTAATTATTATTGTTTTTGTTAATTAGTGTAATTGGCATCAGCCAGACTAATTGAATAAATAAATTAAATGTTTTACAATCAACAAGGGCAATTAAATTTAAAACCTGATGAGATGTGGTCACGACCGGAAAGCAAATGCTGCATAGTGCATGTTGTGATTCAAGTGGCACTGCAGTTGAAATGGGGAATATTGGAGCTTCTATAATTAATTTTACTCAATTGCTCATTTTCATGAAACCAAATATATAATTAAAAAACATTTGTTTTCAGTTACCAATGATCAAAATGAGCCAAATGTTCTCGACGGATGAGATCAAGATTACGGCCAGTACCTGGTCACCGCCAGTGTGGATGAAGACCAACGAGAAAATCACTGGTTTTGGACAGTTGAGACCAGAATACTATCAGGCTTACGCGGACTATCACATCAAGTACGTAAGGATCCAAATCAAATGCATAATTTAAGGCTATTTGTTCCACAATATAAACAACTTCTTCATCTACACAGATTCATGGAAGAGTACTTGAAAGCCGAAGTCAAAATTTGGGCTATCACGACCACTAATGAACCTATTAACGGAATTGTTCCTCTTGTAAATTTCAACTCACTTGGATGGAGTCCGGCGCAATTGGTATGGAAAATGTTCCAAGATGTAAACAACGTTCTGCTACACTAAATAATCTTAAAAGTAACCAAATCGTTTGCCTTTCAGGGTCGTTGGGTAGCCAATAACCTCGGACCTACAGTGAGAAACTCTCCTTTCAATGACACCCTCATCCTTGCTGTCGACGACCAACGTTACATTTTGCCTGTTTGGCTACTTGGCGTAAGTATGAAATTAAGCAAATCAAAGTCACAAATCAACAACAGTGTCTGAAGTAAGAAGGTCAACATCTTTTTTCACAGATGGAAGAGGAAGATCCGAAATCTATAGAGTACATTGACGGAATCGCCATTCATTACTATGGAAACTTCTTCCCTCCTCAAATTCTCTCAACTTTACAAAACCGATACCCGGATAAAATTCTTCTGTCGACTGAAGCTTGCGAAGGACCAATGCCTTGGGATTTGCTTCAGGTGGAAATTGGATCGTGGAGAAGAGCACGCAGATACGCAACCAGTATTATGCAGGTAAGAACAAACAACAAGTATACCTAGAAGCTCAGGAAGAGGTTCTTTGATACTTATAGGACTGTATGAGGATGACGCACTGTCAAGGTCAAAAAGGAAATCATAACTTTAGTCCAGTAAATATTTTTTTCATTCATGCCAACTTTATTTATTAAACTCCAGTTAAGGGTACCTACATGTAATTTACTCGATCTGTTCAATACTAAAAAACCTAATACAACTGTAGGTACTACAAAAAATTCAAGGACATGTGATATCCACTAACCCACACTGGGTCAGAGTGGTGGATTATGGCCCATACTCACTCTATGAGAGAAGGCCCGTGTCCCAGCAGTGGGAACGAATTGGGCTGATGATGATGAACTGTATTTACTCATTTCCAGGATCTAAACCACTACGTGGTTGGCTGGATCGACTGGAATCTTTGCTTAGATCCCGAAGGTGGTCCTAACTGGGCCGACAACTTCGTTGACTCACCCATCTTAGTATATGGAGACCAGGACGAGTTCATCAAGCAACCTATGTACTATGCAATGGGACACTTTTCCAAGTTCATACCGAGAGGCTCTCGAAGAATCAGAGTGTCCAGAAGGAGTCCTGTAAGCGTCGAGAACGTTGCGTTCTTAAAGCCAGACAGAAATTACGTGATGGTTCTTCAAAACAGGTACACACTAACTATTAACAGACATACTTATGTACCTAGGTATCGTCTTTGCGCGATATGCGATAGACTTGCCTTTCCCGCAAAGCTTACGCGCTACACGCCGTATACATAGCTGGAGTATCCCGATAGAAGTCAGATTACGATAATTACTTATTAGTAATACGGAAAAGATCTACTTAACATTGAGTCGATTAAATGAATTTGTGCGACTTACCTACCCACACACCGAATGTTGATATCCCTGAACTATATGTTTATAAGGTAGGTATGTATGTCGGACGAGCTGTGGGCCGAACTCACCACAGAGTGGACCCCACGCAACGTTAAACGACGCTGCGGCAGGCCCAGACGTAGATGGCGAGACGAACTAGACGCATACTGGAAGGACTGGACACAAAAAGCCTTAAACCGTGAGGAGTGGAAGGAGGGTAGGGAGGCCTTTGCCCTGCAGTGGGACACACCAGGCTAATAACAATAATATGTATTGACGCATAATGTTGCGAAGATGCGACGTATGTACTTATGTCTTGAAGTACATTAGAATAAAAATGATCCTAAATCATTATATTATAATAATTTCAATAGGTAAACCCAGGAAAAATATTTGCAATGCCAGGCAACTTTGCGAAGTTATAATAAAAAGCAAACTATGTATTATTAACATATCGGCAAATAACATATCTATAACAAATAATATTCATATCAGTGGACACATACTTAGTTGATTGTCAGTAGGTAATTAACGGATTGAATTAAGAAATCAGTATCCGCTGTTAGCTGGTCATTACAATTTATATTAGGTAGGTACTGAAACGCAATAAAAATATATAGTGTAATCCCGCTGAATATTATTGTTGTTAGTTCCTAACGACACTCTTTGTACGACAGTGTTTCGCCGTCTGCACGAGGCATCATGAGGTGTCGACTCGCCGAACGCTGGAACGAAATCTAACAACAACCTACATAATATTCAGCGGGATTACACTATATATTTTCATTGCGTTTCAGTTTTGAGATGAATTTCCGCAACGTCACGCCTGATTCCATTAAATTCATTAGGTAGGTACTTACCAACATTTTACCGACCGCCTCGGTGGTGTAATGGTTGGGCAGGGTGGCTCAAATTACATTCACTATTGAGGTTACGGGTTTGATTCCCGCGACGGGACAAATGTTTGCGCACAAAAAAAAATCGAAAGCATTGTTTCGTGTCTGGGTTTTGTGGGTTGATCCTCGTAGTTCCTGGTTCCTTGGATACAGGTAATCCTAGTTAGGGGTCAGGATCTATGTTTCTTGAGATAAGTTACTAAGAAAAAACTAAGAATTACCAACCTACAGGTACTAAAGTACTTATCTATCATTTTCAATTAAGTAAGAGGTCTACCACTTTAACCTAGATCGACTCCTTTTCTTAAATTCCAGGACATACCAAAATTCGTTCGATCTTTATGGGTTTAAGTGCTAACAAACACATGCACGCGCACAGAAACTTTCGCATTTATGATATTAATACATATATATACTACTATCCTTAATAGGATAATCCTTTATTACTTCATTTGCAGGAGATCGCGCGAGCTGGACGTGAGAATACGCTTCACAACCAGAACATTCATTGAGATTAAGTTGGAGCCTCATTCAATAAAAACCATCGAAATTAACCCTAATTAAATAAAATTAATTATTTACTATAACATTTGATTTATTTACAATTACAAGTATATCACAAACTTTATAAGCTGTCATTGTCTTGAGGCAAAATTCACAGGCGCCACCTCAACAAGCGTAATTATCGCCATGATGTATCCACTACTCAACTAAATTCAAGGTATATACAGCACTTTTTTATTGCAGCATTCATTCATAGTAATTATGTGAGAATCACTTGCGGTGGTGGCGTCCACACGTAATCAGATATTACCATTATTGTTATTGTATACATAAATATATCTATGTACATAAAAGTGGAGAGCCCAAACTAATTACAGTATAAATCAACCGTTTGGCATGTACTAATACTCATCACACAATGACGAGATTTTATCAAATGGCCACACTCTGCAAACAACTCTACTTCTGATTAAGCCTGCTGGCACTGGACCATAGATCCGAGAATCAGCTGAATTACTAGAATTATCACCCTCTAACCATACATGGCCTCTAGGTACTACTTGGCTACGACTAGGGAAGTACCCTTTGACCTTGTCGCCGGGCAAACCTTTTATTCTTTTGCATATATTTTGCTTGGGATTGGATGGACTCTTTGCTATGACGATGTCACCTCGACGTAGCCTGTGCATGCGCGGTGTAATGTGCTCTGTTAGCAGTATATTGTTGGACTCCAGTGTAGGTTCCATTGAGGGGCCGGAACACTGTAAAGCCAAAATGTACAAACTGTTAATATGTTAATGATAATGGAATACAGTTTATTTTTATAAGTTATTAGACTATCATGGTCACTAACTTCAGAATTAAGTTTAAAAATGGGGGGATATTTTTCATGTTTTAAATTTATTTTGCAAACACGATATTTCGCTACTATTGCAAGTGACATTATCATGAAGAACTGAGGATTTCACTGGTGGGTAGTTTTTAAGAGTAAACAAAAGTATCTACTTGCATTTTTAACATTTGTTGCCAGTACAATAGTCTTTTGTGTCACTTACAACTCAATTAAGCTCACGACACAGAAAACTCACTGTATCTGCTTGCAAACTTTAATGGGCACTTCTAAGGGTTTTATGTACTCGAAAGTTAAACAGTTAAATAAATCAAAAAATGGTATGCATATCCTGTTTCTAAATTTCATTCTGAAATGACAGTTTATTTATGTTGCACAAAGTTTAAGAGGACTTTTATTTATGACATAGTAACTGGTAGTTGGTTTTCCGGCTACCTTTGACCTTAATGATATAACTGGATTTGAGTAATATAACTCGCAAAACAGCAGACTTCAATTTCAAATATTGATTAAGATTTGTATTCTTTCAATTATATATAAAAGAGTGTAGTTTATTAAGCTTAACTTTACACAGATGTCTAGACTGATGTAGAGGAGGATAATGATGAACTTGTTGAATGAGACCATACTAAAAAAGTCAGTTATTATTGGTGGCCAGGTGACCATACAATAGGCAACGTAAATTAAAAATGTAATTAAATTGAGAAATCGAAACAATAGGTTATTATATTTACCATAACAAAATCCCCAACATACTCAAATGTACAGTGGGTAACACACGCATATTGCAGAGCGTAACCGAAAAAACCAGTAGTTTTCCCGATGATCTTGAAGAAGGTCATTTTCCGTAGGGGTTTGCAATAATTGCTGATATTACAAAAGCGAATGGACAGTAAAGACACTGCTCAAAACTACTGAATTCATGTAATTTTTGATCATCGCTAATACTTGGGAGTCCTCGAAAGTGTTTTAAAGGAGCAAACCGTCAGCTTTGCAGTAAGCCCTTTAAATTTCTTTATTATTCATGTATGTAAACGACAAATAAAACCAAAAAAATTATACATTTTTAAAACCTTTTCTTTAAGATTTACAATTCACATGAATTCAAATTATTATAAGTCAATTATACATCTTTACGTCAAGCGTCGATGAAAACTCAATTTCAACTTCAACTAGACGTCAAACTCAAATGCGCACTCAAAAGCTGTCAGTCATGACAAGTGTCAAAGTCAAGTTTAAAAATATCCTTCGCAATAATCGACTAAAATAAGTTTGTAAAATCAATCGATTCCTTAGAAACGATAGGATATAAATATTAAGGTACCAAATTACTCGATATTGAAAGTCGTTTGATCAAACATTAATTGCTCAAAAATGGATACTCGATTAGTCAATACTTTACTTTATTTTGTTACACTTTTATAGCATTTTGTATATATAGCATTATATAACAGGTCAGGTCCTGTCCACCGTCTTCAGCCGTTCTCCGTCTTTTTCTCAATATGTTTCGTCCATATATCAAAGTCAAATAGTCAACCGGCCTGCTCTACCTCTGTAAAGCAGGTCGTCGTCGTCATCCGTCATAACTATCTCAAATAACATCTATTGATCGCACATAGAAAATAAACATTTGAATCTCACTCATTAGTCATTCGCAGCGAGCGGTGACAACCGAGTGTCGCAAGCACGGCATAACCCATTTTTTTACCGATTTATTGCGGGTGACGACAAATTGACGGGGGCGGGGGTGGTAGTGTCGCATCTTTACATAGTAATATTTAGTTTTCTTTGATACTAGGCTGGATAGTCTGGATACCTTATCTGAGGCTGAACACCTCCAAAATGCTATCAAACATTAGTAACTCGATACCATCTCTTCGAAAGAATCGATTAAATTAACAAACTAATTTTAGTAGACTATTGGGAAGGACATCCTTAATCTTGACTTTGACACTTGTCATGAATGACAGATTTTGTGTGCTGTGCTGCGGATTTGTGGAACAGAGTTCACCTCGTCTCGAGCAGATCGAAATCACTAAATTCGTCACAATTTCATTTCATTTAACGCTTTATCAAATCGTATTCGGTGCGCTAAACAATCGGTGACTTCCTTTGTTCCCGCTTGCCTAAATAAAGTTTTAGTAAAAATAAATACAACAAAAAATATAACGTCAGCTCTCATTCCGCACGAGAATTTCTAATCATTGCGTTGTTTTAGTAAATTCTTATTAAAGATTTGTTTTCAAATCGCTCTAGTGTTAGATGTTTACCTTCTCAAGTATTGGTGTTGTGTTTGTGCATGGTTCATTCTGAATCGATAGTCTGTAGAACATTGTCTTAAAGTGTAATGATTGTGCATTATTCTCGTGGCTGCTGACACGCGGGTCCCTAATGGGTAACAGTTGCTGATAAAAGCATTCAACCAAAACGGAAATTTAATACCAAGTGAGTATTTGCATTGTTCTATTGCCGATAACTTGGAAAGACTTGCAACCTATGAGTCATGTATAAAAAATGTACTTATTTATTCAGGCAAAACTAGCATAGTTTTCTTACATTTATTAATTGTCATAAGAAGAATATCACGATAAGATAGCTTATCTAATTGAATCTATTAAAGCATAATTGCTACTATTTAAACTAAAATCTATGAAGTGCACTTACCAATAATGATTTAGGCCAGTAGTGTCATTCATATGAGTTATACCAGCCTGTTTAAGCTACTAGTTGTATTGCTTATTGACCATGTTGAGTGTGCGATTATTTAGAAGAATATTAATGAATATGTACTGAACAGTCTGATTTATGGTAAAAGAATCTGAGATGGCAATGACTGCTTGCTTTCAAACTTTTGATTTCAAGTTGTGCTTTCTATTTTATACCATTGAATAAGTCATGTGCCCACCGATAACAATTTTCTAGATGATCTTGCACTTTTGTATGTTGAATATGTTTTCTTGCTTTAAAAAAATCTTTGTAGGCAATTAATGTTGAGTTTAATGACATACTTCTGTTAATACCTTGGTAATGATTATCATTAGTGATTGATTATTTTATTATTCCTTTTATTTATATCGAATAATATTTCCATACAGGGCATTGTTAAATCATAATTGTTACCTCCCTATATGTGCAATAGACCTATTGATCTTTGTTTAATAATAATAAAATGTAATATACCTTCTATAATTGTTTGAATTTAATCTATGCCTTTCTATTGCCAACAGAAACAATGGGGCGTTGGACAGGGAAGAAATGCAGACTACTGTCAATGTTATGGCTGACAGGCGGCTTCTTCTTTGTGGAGCTGATTGTCGGATACTTCACAAACTCCATGGCCCTTATAGCAGACTCATTTCATATGCTGAGTGATGTAGCTGCGCTTATTATTGCATTTTTATCAGTTAAAGTAAGTACACATTGTGAATAATTGTTTATTGGACTGTATTCTAGTGAAATTTGTATATGAGAAATGAAGGGAAATATTCGAAGAGGTTTCACATTTTATTAAGATAACCTATCCTATTAAAATGTGTTTGCCAAAAATTAACTCATTGCCAATGAGTTCATTTTTAAACCAATGAGTCATGGGTCATTCATTTCTCTTTGCTTAAAATTACATTACAGTAGATAATAAAAAAATTACAAAGTATTTGTAATAAAAGTCAAGTACATTTTTGCATTTGCCTTGCAGCCCATTGATGTAGTTGTGATTCCAACAAATTCCTGCCAAAGAATATATAGACTAGCTTTCTTTATTTTTCTTTTATACTATTATAACTTTGAATGTTTGTTATCTATAGACTCAAACACTGCTTAACATTTTAATTCAGTTTTCAGAGTTTTGTAGTCCCAACTTAGATTTTAGGGTATGTCACATGAAAATCGGTTTAGTGACTATGAAGTTACAACTTGACCTCTTCATAGTATGCGCTCTCATATACTGGGAAGGTCTTGCTAAAATGGTCTTGGAAAAAAGGGCTTTCTCTGTCGTCTACGCAGACAGTCTTGAGAAAAAGCTAGTTTCTCATAAGAATAATACATTGCTATATATATAAGAATACACATAAAACAGGTAAACATATCTGACTCACAGAACATGTTGCATAACATAAAATCATGTAGTTTCCACAAAATACCTAGTTTTGATGATTAATTCAAACTACAGGAAGTTGAAGACTGGGATATCCTTGTAATGATGTTCTCAGAATCATAGATCACGAATTTTATTACAGAACAGGTATCTCAAAAACCCCTAAAGTATTTACATGTGAATGATTCAATTATGCAAATCTGTTTAAGTACTCAGAAGAATCAATGTTATTGAATCTGTAGGTATTTTACTATGAACAATGTGTATTCATTGAATTAATGTAGTATAGTTACATTCACCTCTATGATTGCATTCATACGTCGAAGGGAAAGACTTACGGTTGACTTTTGTTTGTATTAGTATGACACATGCAAATCAATTCTTTCACCGATAATTAAATAATTAATTTTTAGAAAAAACGAAAACCGACTTTAATGTATCTTCGAAGTCCAAGGTCAAATATTGATGAAATTTATATGGGTCCACTTCGTAGCTATACTGAAACCTATGCAAAAAGAATTTTTCAAATTGGTTCATAAATTACGGAGTTCTGAGGTAACAAACATAAAAAATAAAATAAAAAAAAGATAAAACAAAAGATAAAAAAAATACAATCGAACAGAGAACCTCCTCCTTTTTCAAGTCGGTTAAAAAAGGATGCCTTTCTTGATTTGTTGTATTATTATGTACACTGATTATTCTAAATCTACAACTACATTCTTTTATTGGTTGAAAGAGTATACCCAAATTTTCAGAACAAACAGACAGCCTCTATTGTGTAGTGTTTAGATGAGTAAGCTGGAAGGTTGCGGGTTGGATTCCCGCTACCAACACATTTATGCACAGAAAAAAGCACTAGTATTTGTTTGGTGTCTAGGTGTTGTGGGACCATCATACTCGTAGTTTCTGGTTTTCTAGATACAGGGAATCTTAAGGGCAAAGGAATAAATTGTTATTATTTATTCTTATATATTAGGCAACAGAATAATTTATGGTACAGTTAGGTCAGGATCCTTTATGTACGTTTAGATATTGACTGATTTGTATCAGAACTAGTTTGCCATGAAAGTTTTTTGCAATACTTATTACCTATGCTATTTTAATTAACAAGTATACATTTTATATAAAAATAATAAACCGCGAATCGTACTCGCGCACGAAGTTTTCCGTACCATTATCTATAAAAACGGCAAAAAAAATCACGTTTGTTATATGGTTGTCTGTTTGTTATATATCCTTAAATATTTATTTTATTCTGTTTTTTAGTATTTGTTGTTTTAGCGGCAACAGAAATACCTACATCATGTGTGAAAATTTTAACTGTTTTAAATATCACGGTTCATGAGATACATACAGCCTGGTGACGGACGGACAGACAGACAGACGGACGGATGGACAGCGGAGTCTTAGTAATAGGGTCCCGTTTTACCCTTTGGGTACGGAACCCTAAAAACCGTCTTCAATGTATCTTCGGAGTCCAAGGTCATATCGATGAAATTTATATAATACCTTTTCGTAGCTATACTTACTAAACCCAACGCATAAAGAATTATCTAGAGGTATAAATTATAGGTACTGGATATACGCACGCGCAAGTAAATGAGTTCTTGGAATCGGCTCATACGATTTCAAAACATGATTAACTCAATGGTCTAATCTTCGGGGAAACTTGTAATGATCACATGCGGGGATTGGTCAACAAGAAGTAATAATCTGGGAGGCTAGGGTTTCCACTTTCTAGAACATAGTCTTGAAGCAGCAGTCCAGCAGTCTGGACTTCAAAAAGGAATTTAAAAAATGTAACTAAGTTTCTGTTGAATGGACAGGAGAAAAGTTCGCGATATTAAAACTGTATTAAATCGTGAAAAGCATTTATTTTGCGCCCTACGATCACATACATAGATCCTAGCCCCTAACTAGGGCAATATCTCACAACACGCAGACACGAAACAAATATTTACGCTTTTTTTCTATGCACAAAGATTTGTTGCTTCGCGGGAATCGAACCCGCATTCTACATGGTGTATGAGTTATGAGGCGACCAACCCACCCACAACACCATAGAGGCTACTAGTTTTTGTTTATGTTGGCGTTTGAGCCAAGTTGCATCGGTCACAGGAACATTGTTCAGACACGATACAAATATTGAAAAGACTCCTTCATCCGCAATCTAACATTACGTTTTAAATCACAACATTGTCTAAAAAACAATTCTCCACAGATGTCACCAAAGAAATGGTCGAAGAACACATTCGGATGGGCGCGTGCGGAAGTACTAGGCGCTCTTGTAAACGCCGTATTCCTCGTGGCCCTCTGCTTTAGCATCACAGTAGAGGCTGTCAAGAGGTTCATCGACGTCGAGAAGATACACGACGCCAGGTTGCTGGTAGCAGTGGGAACTCTCGGACTGTTGCTCAATATTGTGGGCCTGTTTCTGTTCCATGGTAAGTCTCATGATGTAGATCTCGTCTCCGCGGCTGCGCTTGCGTTTTATCGCGATTTTTTGTGGTCTCCGGGTTAGAACTGCTAATTTCTGAACTGTTAATCTTGCTCAATGGTGTGTACTTTGTCTGGCAGTGGACTGCGATAGGGTGTTGATTAATCTAATATATAATCGCCATGTGTGATAAAACTTCGGTTTAGCAGCTTAGGGCTCCCGACGTGACGAAAAAATCCACTTACAAACCTTCGCATATAAAATTCTATTAGAATTCACCTATTTTAACACATTCAATTGAAAGAACTCGCACTCAGCTGCGTAAGCCTAACAGCTCACGCAAGGCTGATTTTCAGCATTTCCCTTTCTTCAAGAGATATTCGTTGATATTGAGTCATGCGGGTACCAACATAATTAAATGAATGCATTAAACACATTACAAAAACAGCAGTAACAGAAAAACAATACAATTCAATGCCCTACTTTAGATTCCGCTTGCCTTACCTGTATTCTGTGCTATAGCACAAAATATTATAATACTCCGAGCGGTCAGAGCGGTTGTGCCTCACCTAGGTATAAGTACTTTTCTATATGCCGAGTCGACTAATTGGGTCCGAATTCGAATAAATATAGCCCGACTATTTTAAGGTCCAATAGTCGAGTCATGACGTTTAGCTATTACATAAATCAGGTAATAAATGTGTTCAGTCGGAAATTCACATTTCTTTCAATGTGTTTTAATGAAACAATGAAGAGATAGATAAAGCAATTGAAATTTCCGTCCGGTAGAGCAAAATTAATAACAAAAAGTTACGATTATCGCCAATACGTTTATCCTTTGTTTACTGATATTAATGAATGGATTAATCAGTTTATTATTTCTAATCTATTCGTATTGGACTAGTAACATATTTCGCTAATCACTAGACTACTATAGGTTACGCAGACATTTGAGGTGCATAAACAAATGCTAAACGAAACTATTCGCTAGAAAAGGTATGTTTAGACTATAACTTGTACAGGAGTCATCATCGTCAGCCCATCACGTTCCCAATGCTGGGTGGGACACGGGCCGCGGGCCTTCTCTCATAGAGAGAGTTTGGGCCATAATCCACCCCGCTGACCCAGTGCGGGTTGGTGGATGTCACATGTTTTGTGATTAATTCTTGGACATGCCGGTTATCTCACGATGTTTTCCTTCCCCGTTTTGAGAACGAGTGTTAAATCCACACATAACTTAAAAACGTCAGTGGTGCAGGGCCAGCGAGATTTGAACTCGTGTGCGTCGAGACGAAAGTCGCACATGCTCCCACTGAGCCACACTGGCTCTCGTACAGGATTATTTCTTATTTAATAAGCCAAAACTCACTCACTGTAGTAAACACTCAATAAACAAAAAAAACCGGCCAAGTGCGAGTCAGACTCGCGCACAGAGGGTTCCGTATTATTATCTATAAAAACGGCAAAAAAAAATTACGTTTGTTGTATGGGATCCCCCTTAAATATTTATTTTATTCTGTTTTTAAGCTATTGCATAGCTTCTATCGCGGGCCTTGAGTGTGGAGACCGAATCCAGAAATTCCGTATCGAAAATAACCTAACACCCCCCACTCCGAATGCTAAGCAATAGCTTTACCGCGGCAGTCTCCGAGTGCCACACGTCTTTTTTAGTATTTGTTGTTATAACGGCAACAGAAATTCATCGTCTGTGAACATTTCAACTGTCTAACTATCACGGTTCATGAGATACAACCTGATGACAGACGGACGGACAGACAGACAGACAGACAGACGGACGGACGGACGGACAGCGGAGTCTTAGTAATAAGGTCCCGTTTTAACCTTTTGGTACGGAACCCTAACAACGTTACGTCTTACTTTATCATGCACATCTCCAGCAGAACCGTAAACTGATAGAAGGTTATACATATATGCAAGGCTCTACTGTTTAGACAATTTATTAGCGAAATACTTAGAATATCAATAAATATAATAATAGTTTGGACAAGAGAAAATATGTGATATAAAGGCGCAGCTACTAAATAATATTGTTACACTCACTGGTGCTGTGGTGCTGATCTTGCCCATTTGGTACGTCTCGGATGTTTGGGCGAGTTGCTGAATTAGTCATAGAATCGGACGAGTAGATCATAATAAACATTTCGAGATGGTTTTGACTACATAAAAAACCTTTACCATCTAATTTTCTCTTTTATTAGGGTTCCGTACCCAAAAGGTAAAACGGGACCCTATTACTAAGACTCCGCTGACCGTCGGTCTGTCTGTCTGTCCGTCTGTCACCACACCAGGCTGTATCTCATGAACCGTGATGGTTAGACAGTTGAAATTTTCACAGATGAAATATTTCTGTTGCTGCTTTAAAAACAAATACTAAAAAACAGAACAAATTAAATATTTAAGGGGGCTCCCATACAACAGACATGATTTTTTTTGCCGTTTTTATAGATTATGGTACGGAACCCTTCGTGCGCGAGTCCGACTCGCACTTGGTCGGTTTTTTCTTTTTACATTCATATTATAAGCCATATTATAAGCACTAGAATCCTTGCACCAGAAGCTATAATTACTAATTAGACTGCGCGGCCTAGATACCTAGCAATATGTGAAACCCAGTTTTCAGTTCAATCAAGCGAGTTAGCCCTGAAAATATCAACAACTGCTTGTACTTGAGAAATTACGGACAAATAAAAACGTAGCCATGTTTAAACATGTATACAAGCTGCACAATTGTGGTTAGCATCTAACATATCACAAGTAATTATGTGGAATGCGGTATTTTATAATTGTTTATTTCACGGTTCACATATCATGATAAGAGTAATGTATAATAAATGATGGATGTCGCATTAGGGTTTATCAATTTTTCCTTTTTTTTAACCGACTTAAAAAGAGGAGGAGGTTCTCTGTTCGATTGTATTTTTATTTTTTTATTTTATGTTTTTTACCTCAGAACTCCGTCATTTATGAACCGATTTGGAAAATTCTTGATTTTGCGTTGGGTTCAGTAAAGCTACGAAGTGGTCCCATATAAATTTCATCGATATGTGACCTTGGACTTCGAAGATACATTGAAGTCGGTTTTTGTTTTTTTCAAAAATTAATTATAGAGCACTGCGATTACATACATAGTTTTTGGCCCGTGACTAAGATTCCATGTATCTAGGGTACCAGGAACTACGATGGCCATGATCCCACAACACCCAAACACGAAACAAATGGTTCCGCTTTTTACCTCGATTTTACTAAGTCACTTTCTTGTTTGTCTGTCTGTCGTTCCGGGTCGTGCAACTCAAATTTAGATTAACTATCCGGCTGAAACTTTCAGGGTAGCTCACAACTCGATGACAATGCATTCTAAGTCCATAAAAACGTCGTTTTTAGATATTTTTTTTTATTTATTACGGATTCTTGTTTATTTCTTACTAAACGGGCGGGTGCCCGTCGCTGGATACTTTTAAACACCAAGTAAAAGTCTTTTACCATTCGCTATAGCTACAATCATCTTTAACCTGTTATTGTAATGTATTTAATATATATTTATTTTAATGTTTGTGTATGTTTATTATATTTTAATTGTATTGTATGTATTAAGATTATTTACTATTTTATTAGTGTGTATTTTATGTAATTGGTTTATGTAAGTGTGTTGAGATATTGAAAACCACCGTCCATTATTTTTTCGTAATTCCTCTCCCTGCATGGTTGTCTGGAAGAGATCGCTTTAAGCGATAAGACCGCCAATTGTTACACTTTTGTTACGTAGTTTTTATTATTCATAATTTTATGTGTGTGTTTCATAGATATTTCATTTTTTTCATTTTTTCATTTCATTTCTGAGCACATACATTTGTCCTGTCGCTGGAATCGAAACCAACCCCTGTGGTGTATGAGATTTGAGCCTACCTGCCCAACACCAACCTGTCTACATCACAGAGGCTATCCTGAGCTGTGAGAGAGCTTTTCCTCAGCCTTTGCATGCCGTTGGCATTTGCGTACCCCTGAAGTATGATCTACCCAACAATTCATAATTACCAAAACATTAAAATCAATTCATAATTACAAAAACATTTACAAAAAAAATACCGTCGATTTGAGAACCTCCTCTTTTTGAAGTCGGTTAAGTAGTAAAAGCATGCAAAAAAAATATTATATAGGAGCTAACATAGTTAAAGTAGATTAATTTTAATCGGAAAGGTACTTCACATAATTTCCGTTACTAGAAAATTGGTGCTAAAATTCCTGTTAGCCTGTTTAATGCCTACTTTTCAACCAAATATACGGGACGGGTCTGAGCAGCCGCTCAACTGCCGTCTCTCTCTAGATCTATGTGCTCCATCTTAGGCCACATCATCGCTTCACATCAGGCGAGATAGTGGCCAAATATGATCTATTAAGCGTAAAAAAATAAAATAAAAAAAATAATATTCCATTTACAAACTCCACAACTATTTATATAATTCAAAGCATATTTTTACACGTTTCTCTTGTTTCAAAGATAAAAATACCCTCGCATTCTTGTTTTCACGTTTACCTACAATCCTACAAATAATACTGAAAGCTTGAAGTTGTGCTGTCTGTGTAATACGTATATATATATATTATACTCGTAGAACCATGTCGCTATAAAGTATTCAGTAACTAGGCGTTCGAACGAAGCAAAATGTCAAACTAGTAAATTTTACATGGTACCTACTAGATTATTATCGCTGGATTGCGTACATTTACTGTTATTATTCTCGTAAGTTAATTGATCTTTAGGTATTGGAATTACGGGGTAAGGTCAGACTGTATCCACGCTGTAGGCATGAATAAAGTTCAATAACTTTAGTATATTTGTTCACTTTGAACTACGTTTATGTATATTTACATAAGTGATATTTATTATATTACATGAGTACGTAGTATATGCATGATGTAGAAGTAAGAGAGGTGGTTTGCAAAGCGCATTGCAAAAGTGAGTTGTTTGTCAGCCTCTGTGGTGTAGTGGTTGGGCAGGTTGGCTCAAATCATACATCACTGAGGGTGTGGGTTCGATTCCTGCGAGGGAACAAATTTTGTGCAAAGAAAAAAAGCGCAAGCATTTGTGTTGTGGGACCATGGTCGTCGTAGTTCCTGGCTCCCTATATACCTACAGAGAATATTAGTTAGCGGCCAGGATATATGTTTGTGATCGTTGGGCGTATTTATTTATTAATTAATATTTATTTATTTTTCACGTCTAAAAGGAGAGATATTTTTTTAAGATAAATATATACAGGGAATAACATTAATGTGTAGTAATACTGAAAGGTGTGTATGGGTATCTAGTCATGAATCATCGGGCAGAATATACAACCAAAAAAACACTATTATATTTTCCATACAAAGTTTAAAAATTATTTATTTGAATTATTTTGGACAATCCTAACAAGCTGTGGCCTAGTCGCGGTAGTACGGGTCATTGACCGAGCTACTTTGTGCCTAGGCACAAAACAGATTAGTACAGAAATCTACGTACATACAAAGTGCGCTCGAGCAACGCACACATAGACACCGCTCACAGACACGATATCTGGGCACAGTTGGGATGAGAGCGCGAGTGCCATCCGCTTGAGACACGCGTCTGTGAACTTTTTTGTTGCAAAAATGGAGCAACGAAAAATAGGTTATTATAACTGTTTGGTGGACGGTTGTTTAAATTCAACATTAAACGGTGAATTGTCGTTTTTTAAGGTACCAGTTGTTTCAGAGAGGTAAGTAGGTATTTGCTTGTATTTTGATGGTTCGTTTTCACGTAACACAAAATAGTTAGGTAGGTAGGTAAGCGCCCCAGCCCCCGGCCCTGCGCCGAACAAGCGAACATGACTTTGTGGCCTTGTCATATTTTTACAATTTAAAATTAGATATTTATTGTAGTATAAGCTGTGTTAGCCTTGTGTTCAATAATCTAATGAGGAAGATGTTAATGTAAACTAATCGCATTTGTTTTGTCTTCAAAAAAACTTTATTCAGTTATAATAGTAACTGCGAAAAAATTATGTCGATATCGTGTACAGTTATTTTTTTTAAATCAATCAATTTTCCTCCCAAAAACTTCCTGCGCCGTCCAGTATGAAATGTATGAAAAGTACATACATGAGATTAACTTCTGTATTTATCTGTTTTGTGGCCTAGGCGCTGTCTTTGAAAACGCCGAACATTTTACAAGGGCTTGATTTCGAGTCTCAAATACCGGAATTTCATACTGAACGGATCTTCGGACTCGGTCGGTTCCATTCCGGAACCCACTCGTAAAAAAGGGTATTTCCACATTTTTACACGACTGTCCAAAAAGGAGTATTTCAGGGTTTACGTATGTATGTATTTATTTATTCCACCATTACTTCTTATTGCCTGGACAGATTTGAATGCATTAAAACCATAATAAAAACATAGGTTTAAGTTTTTTTTACCATAGTTTTTTTGCATTTTCCGGAACCGGTATACAAAAAAATCTCCGCGAACGTACCCGACTTAGCCTTGCCTTGATTAGTTTTAAATTTTTATCCAACTTGACGTCTTAGAATTCATATTCAGAAATAACCTGAAAAGAATTTCCGAAACGAAAACGGTCCTTTTCGGTGGAGTTTTATGGGGCGGCGTTAGAAGGTAACTTTGTTTGTGCCGCTCGACCAATGAGGAGCAGCGGCTATTATTTATTAGGATTACATCTTTATGATTGGTGCAATACGAAACAAGGCTAGCGAATCATGAAGCGGCGGCGAATGTTTGATAGCTTTAGTGTTTGCCGCGTTTTGTCAAAGATTAAACAGGTTTATTTCTGAAAACTGACTAAGTAAAGACGCTTTATTGATTACTGACTTACGAACACTCTTTTACTATGCAATGAAATCAAATGTTGGAAATGTCTTAATCATCATTATCAGCCTATTACATTCCTACTGTTGAAATTCATGCATGATGTTTTTTACATCCTATTCCTACGGTGGTTGGTGACCTCACGTATTTTTTAAGAACATCAGCCATGCTCGCTCTTATTAGGCGTTTACACTGATTAGATCCTTATTCCTGAATGTTAATTGGAGCGATGATGTTTAATGCTGTAATTAATAAGTAAGCATTAATAAAAATAAAAAAATACCCTGCCAAAAACATTATCACTTGGGATGATTTAAGGATTCCGAGGATACCCCATACATCCAAATCTGTTGAGGCATTTTGTAATAAAAAAACGCACATACATTAACCCCGAAAACATTATATTCCTTTTTTGGGGAGTCGCGTAAAAAGCAGTTTGCTTGAAAGTTAGTTGTAAAGTAAGGTTGGTAGGACAGCTGGCTTTGCTAACTGAAGATAAAATTTGTTTGTCAGATCTGTACACGCGGCGCACTAATATTCTTTGTCACAAGTTCATTGCTCTTTATCAGCTGATTGTTAGGGTTGAAATGAACTTGATTACCAGAAATGTTTAAATTATCATATCTTGTGATTTTAAAAAGTTTCTGGTGATTTGCACTTGGACTTGAATTATTAATAAGCTTCTATATGCGTGGTTTAATTATTACTACACATTTATGTTACACGTTGTATAATATATTCTATAGATAGCCGATACGCACATCAAAACATTATTATTTATATAACATTTTTATATTAAAACATTGAAATCACTAACTAATCTTGTTCCAACCGCGAAAAAAAATCATAAAATTTAAATCATTTTATCATGAATAAACTTAAATACCACTTAACAAATAAACAATAATGATGTATATATAGGTTCCTTATGTTTCGATGGAAACTTAAACTGCGCAGTTCGGTTTCCCTATTGAACTATACTTAAGTACATAATTATGTTATGTTGGTTAACACTACACATGTAGATTCAATTGTTTACAACTGTACAGTATGCAACTGGAACATAATATTTTGTTACTCCGATAAATAGATACTCTTCATTAACCTCAACATTCCAAAAGTAAACTAAAACAAGAAAGTGACAAAAAAATGAGTCTAAAAACCACGTCCTTTGCGTCTTTTGAGGTTTGTTATTGCATGCTAATAAATTGATTTAGATTTCATTTTCATTGAGTTGTAAGCCTGAAAGTTTCAGCCGGATAGCTAATCGGGAAGTGCTCGAAATTTGAGTTGCAAGATACCACCCTGAACGACAGACAGATAGACAAACAAGAAAGTGACTTAATAAAGCGTGGTAAAATACAATCAGTTATTAGCCTTGAGCCATGATGACGGAACGGTTAAGGTATCTGCGTTTAGGGTTAGAGCTAGCTTGTGTGTTTGTGCACATTTCTATGTTTCCATCAATCTACGAAATAGCCGAAGCAATTTCAAATGCGGTTTTCGGTAGTTCCTTTGAAATAATTCTGGTATAGTGTTTAGATGGGTTATATTTTGCCTATTTACAATGTTCCCACGAAAACAAAAGTTGTTGGGCTTTTCCAAATTTTCAATTTTGTTAAGTAATGTCGATAACATTCGTAAAATGCATAAATAATATGATCCCGAACTCTTTTTTTACAAATTTCTAAAGAAATGCCTCTTATTTTCTTGCCGTATCTTCTGGGTAGTGGTTCTTTTTCTGATACGCTAGTAGTCATTTTTGAAGTTCATATGTGCGTCTGTGATGCCGAAATTGAATAACTTTTTGAACATTGCACCTTTCACTATAGTCTTAACTGTGTAGGAGCCAGTGGCTTCCAACATTTTTATGAATGATTCACTTCTAAGATTTGACAGTTTTACTCTCTAACAAGGAAAATTGTTGCAGACCACGGCCACGGCCATTCACACGGCGGCGTCCCGCCACCTGCCAACGTGAGGCATCTCACAGAGATCGTCAACAGCAACGCAGAAATGGCCCTAGGTCACAACGCGACGGACACAGAAGAGACCGACGAAATGATGGTGCCGCCAAAAACTGACAAAACACCGAATAACAACAAGCAGCCGTGCAGGTCAGCGAACGATCCCGGACATATGAACATGAAAGGAGTTTTTCTGCATGTTTTGTCTGATGCTTTAGGTGAGTTATACCAACAATCACCTATATCCTGGCTTCTTACTAAGTATTTATATATGTTTATCTAGGACCAGTGAGATATTGAAAATGAAATGCGTATCATGTAAGGATTTGTAACACCAGCTTCTCACGTCTAGCGCCTTGCAGAAATAGTCAACAGCATTGGCACCTAGACGACGCAGCTGTGTAGTTGTGTACTCGTGCTATGTGGTCTAGTTAAGATTTGTGACATTAAAACATTTCCTGTGATAGGTATTGAGGAGAAAGCGCTCAAGACTTGTAATTAATTACTTAAAAGACCATCCTATTGAATGGCAGTCAATTGTTTGCGAAGCTATTTTCGACTAGCATTGCGAGTCCCTATATTATGTTCTTATCTTTAGTTTACCCTAGTTAGATAACTGCGTACCACCTTATCACGGTGTTATTTTGCCGTAAATACCTATACGTAGGCAGGCGTGAGAACAATCAAAACACTCCTAAAATCTCCCTAAAACTCTAAAATAGCCTGTTTATGTGATTTGGTAGTTTAGCCAGAACTGCATTTGGTTTTTCCACCATGAAAATACCAACGTAGTACGTCATTTACCCGTTATGAGCTTAATGGTTGTTAGCCTGAAAATCAATAAACTGTCTCATTAGTGGCGCCAAAATGGAAATAGCAAATGATTTATAGCACATGTGAATCGCGTTCGCGAAAATCTTACCTTTAAAGTTATTACAAAAAAGTCTATGTAGCTCGAATGTCGAAGGTACAGGGTACTCCGCAAATGAGCCGCCCAAAGAAATTTCATGTACCACTTTTCCAATCTTTACCACACTCAAAAATAAGTCCCGTCATTCTCCCTAATAAATGGTACATCAAAAACCCACGGCCGTAGCTCGGCCAAGTCGACGAATGCATCATATTTCTTAGAGTAGTTTGGCTATGTGTAAAAGCACACCACACCGAGAGCGAAGCTAACTTAGCTTACATTGCCACGGTCTTCTTTCATATGCCGTTGGTTCACAATGACACCGCGAACTCTTCAGGTAGCTGGTTGCGCGCTAAGCTTTGTTAGGTTTGCTCTCAACATTGCTTGCTTTTTACGCGTAATACATGGTTTTGATGTATGGTCCTCAAGAAAACTACGGCCTCTACACATTAACCTCAAGCATTAACTATGAGGTATTTTGTAATACATACTATAAATTATTCTGTACCAATTATTCTGTACCATATATACCAGGTGTGACAGTCGGCGCGTGAATTCATCGAGTTCGCTGGTTAATTTTTAAATGTAAATAAAATCAACCTCGGATGACCTCGTTCGGTGTAATTGAGTCACTCACCTTGACATTGAGTTTACTTTCCACGAGGAAGCCGACTGCACATTTGATAGGGTTAAGAAAAAGAATAATTAATTATTTTGATAATGTGAAGTGCGATAGAGACAGGTTTTCCCTCTTGATGAAGATCGTGATTCGTAGAAAATTACTTCCTCAAACTATGATCAAGTCTATGAACTATGTCAAGTAAAAAGCAGTTTTGTTGGCCTTCGTTTAACAAGGCTCAATGTAGAATTATTAATTATTCTGTGGCTCAATCTATGATAATGATCACATAGATTACATACCACAGAAAGTGGACATGAAGTCATCCACAAATGTCAGCCTGGACAAATCATACGACAATTCCTGTTAAACCGGAAATGGACTTATAATGAAGTCGTCCAACAAGTGTCAGTCAGGAAAACCATACATCATCATCATCAGCCCATCACGTTCCCACTGCTGGGATATGAGCCTTCTCTCATAGAGAGAGAATGGGCCATAATCCACCACGCTGGCCCAGTGCGGGTTGATGGATGTCACATGTCCTTGACTTTTTGTGAAAAATTCTTGGACATGCCGGTTTCCTCACGATGTTTTCCTTTACCGTTTTTAGAGCGGGTGTTAAATCCGCACATAACTTAAGAAAGTCAGTTGTAAACAGTGGCACCAGATGGGGTTTCATCGTGAAAGGCCAATCGTAGTCTATCATAACTTTCTTGTTGACTTAAATGTAATCAAAAGTCATAAAAAATAATAGCGCGAAAATTTTCTTGCGTTAAATTCATGCTGACGTGACACAGACAATTTTAAATTTGCCGCCAAATCGTAAAACAAATGATAATTGAATGAAATTCACACTCAATAATATTGACAAAAAGTTCCATTTTCAAAATTTAAATTATTTATTTATTTATTTTGTTTACAAGTAGCTAGTTCTAAAAACTTTCAGTTTGACCCTCGTAACTCCAACACCAGGGTTTGCCACACATCTACATGAAGAATCGTCTCCATTCAAATTAGTGGTTAGGTTTCACAAGTCTCCTCACACTCTTGATCTTGACGGTGCCGCCTTTATCCTATTCCTACTTAATATTATGAATGCGAACGTTTGTAAGGATGGATGGATGTTTGTTACTCAATCACACAAAAACTACAGAACGGATTTTGTTAAACCCACCCGAACCTTGTCGCACTAAACAATCGATGCAATGTTGTTTTTAGCACAGTATTTTGTGTCCAGAATACATCCAAATAATCAGGACTGTTCGATACTGCATTTCAACCTGATAAATTAAAACTAACATCGTTCACCCTTGAAAGACATAAATTCCCACTTTAACCTTTTGCGAGCGAATAATTTGATTCGTTAACTATTCAATGAAATTGACCTCCTTTGTTAAATTACCTTCGCAAACAAATTGTTATCAAGAACTTGTTGACGGTCTTCGTGACTTTAACAACTTACAATGCTACTGGTGCATATTTGAGAAGGTGGACAAAGAAACTGGAACGCTTTGTAAATTGAGTTCAACTTCAAATGTAGCGAAATAGCCCTATCATAACGCTGTTGGGGTAACAATAGCGGCTCTTACATTATTAAGATTTACTAGCTTGTGATTTGCGATGTTGCGTGGACTAGTTGAACAATTTATTTTTAACTGAACTTCTAAAAAGTAGTAGGTTATGTAATCGACGTATTTTTTATTTTTGTTATGTACTAGCAACCCGCCTCGCACGGAAGAAGAGGAAGGTTTATATGCACACATATAAACCTTCATCTTGAATCACTCTACACTGATTACTCTAGAAGAACTACTGAACCAATTTCTGTGATTCTTTCCATTATAAATATCATGGTGCACTTAGGAGATAAGGATAAAAATTTCTGCATAAAGCTGGTTTCGTACAAAGATGATAGACTATAAAAAATGTACTTAAAATTTAGTTTGGTTAAACATTTATTGATTATTTTACGGCACGAAAAACATTTATTTGTTATTCGTAACATATTCAAGGCTCCTTCAATACCAAATAAAATTAATTATCTTTATTATTCTTTTTGTGGTTACAAAAGTTCTTTGTCGCAACTTAAACAATGAAAGAATATCAAATTTTATCTGGACTATTCATTTTCTTCCATTTTCCACTCGGGCATTGCTAATTTGTCCGATACACGTTTCTGTAACACCGTCATTAACTGTCATTGACATTATTTTCGTGTTCACAAACAGACGGGACCTTGTGCCACATTCTGAAAGGAATCTTATCATAATATCATTCAAATAAGTTTTGATCAATTGCATCGCGTTTTGGTATTTATTTGTCGATTAGCTGTCACCGTCTATTGATAAATTTTAAGCAGCAGATAACTTATCAGGAACTAAACGAAACGTGAAATCTAACAATGAATAAATATAATTTTATTAGAACTGAACTAAACCTTAGAGTAAGGGACCCTACCCTTGAATACGCGAGATAAATAACCGTTTTTTTTCACAACTTTTCTTATATTACTAACACCTTATAAACCCTAAACAGGTGGTGGTTAGGTGTGGTATTCCTTTTCTATTACTAACTTATAATAACATTTAGTATTATTATTTATACATATTTAGTTATTATTATTTTTTTTATTTGTGATAAATCTACGTTTGACCACCATCTCGCCTGATGATAAGCGACGATGTGGCCGAAGATGGAGCACGTAGATTTAGAAGATACCTATTCACTATTAAATAACATTTGGCCAACAATCTCCACGTGTTTAAACTCTACACGAGCGGCTATGTAAATAAATAAGTACGTAACTGAGAGCACTGATTCAGACCTTTAATTAGCTTACAAAGCGATGAATTCTCTTCATAATTACCTGTTCCAATGATCCTATTGCAATAAAAAAGACATACAAGTATTTTTTATTGCTAATTGGCTTACGTTTGACCACTATGTCAACTGATACGAGTAAGCGACGATGCGGTGGACGATCGAGCACGCTTACCAAGATAGTACCTGTTTACTCGAGACTTGAAGATTCTTTGAGATGTCTTTCGTTATATGTATTTGTATTTAGTTGTAAAACCTTCCTTTTTTTGGAAATAAACTTCTTAACTATTATGGTTAACAGTTATATGCCAGTCTTAATATATCTTTTAGATAGTCCTTATCCGTAGATGGTGGAGCAATTCGTAAAAACTAACAATCAAGGTTAAATAACTTCATTGTGGATTATATATCAGCGCCATCGCCTACTTATTGCAAAACTTGTGTGATTAATGATTTAATCGATAACATATCTAAATCCCTTGAAAATAACATAAAAAACCTTGTGCGACCTTGCGATGCTAGATAAACATAGCCTTGACATATAGACCGACAGACAAACAACGAAGTTTACCTTAAGGATTTATTTAATTTATTTCAAGGAACGGATCCATATCATCCATAGAACAGCCTCGACATAGAGATAGGAAAAGAAATACTTCTGTTACAAATGGCAACGTATGAAACAAAAGATGCTAGCTTCCGTTTAGGATCTAAATATATTTCATCTGTGGTATCATAGTTTCAGAACGCGCGGGCCGATTTCGATGCGGTTTTCATTGTTGCTTTTACGGTCTCATTCCTTTGTATTTAATAGCATTCTAAAGCTTAATGGTACAAGTGAAGATTTTTTATTGAACTAAGTAATGAGACGAGCTTGTCTTTTGCCTGATGGTAAGCGCCACGCCTGCTCATAACAATTGCAGTGCCACCCAGAACCTGTAACATCACAAAAAGTACTACGTAGCACTGCATCGCGCTCATCACCCCGAGACATCAGATATTAAGAGCACAGTAATGCTTGCGCACTACTGCTTAGCGGCAGAATATCTGGCAAAGCTGTGGTACCTACCTAGACGGCCCCCGAGAGATCTATCACGAGTACATAGTTAAGTCGGCATAGTTTTATGAATCAATAACAATTAAACGATGGCATACCCGTATGCCACCCTTCACCCAGCTCCAGGCCATAAATCAAACGTTTTTGTACCACACTTGTTATTATCTGAACGGCTTTCAATTCTAAGAACGCCGTTCATGACTCACGCAGGGCATTAAATTAAAATTGCTGCCACATTGTTTTGGACGTCATTTTTGTGCTGATAAATAACAACATACGTCACTATGTAAAAACCTAAGGCCCTGTAGACTAAAAAAATGCCCCTCAGTTTCTGATCTTCTGAGTAGTGGTTCTTTTTTCGATACCGTGGTTAAAGTCATTGTGATAATTTGACGTTCATAAGTGCGTCTGTGATGCCAAAATGATTAAGAGATTTTGACTTTGACTTTGTACTGGTAGGCACGAATACGCGTTTATAAAATTTAAAAAACTACATACTAATATAAAAGTTTTATAAACAAAATTACGACTATCGAAGAAAATTCGAATCCTTATCTCAAAATTCCCTCGAAATGGCATTTACCAATTAATAAGAAAGGCGACATGTGACCAGAATGCTGGCTCATATTTGGGTCAGAAAATCAGCATTGCCATTCAGCGTGGCAATGCGGCCAGCGTTCTGGGCACTTTCCCTTCCACCATAGGCCTTTTAGAATAATTGTATTATATTTTGTATATATATTTAAGTTATTTTAGTTCAGATTTAGATATTTCTTTGTTATAGATTAATACATATATCTTTCTATTTTAAATACTATTTGGTACTTAAATATTATAAGAAATAAAAAATACGCCCAACGATCACATACATAGATCCTAGCCCCTAACTAGGATTCCCTGTAACTAAGGAACCAGGAACTACGAGGACCATGGTCTCACAACACCCAGATACGAAACAAATGCTTGCGCTTATTTTTTTCTGTAAACAAACATTTGTCCCGACGCGAAAATCGAACCCGCAACCTCAGTGGTGTATGGGATTTAAGCCAACTTGCCTAACCACTACACCACAGAGGATGACATTAGTTACATGAATCAGGGATGCCCCGGTAAAGTTTGTCTTTTCCATTGATGCACATCTGTGACATGACAGAATAATTAATAGTACAACTCATGTGGAGAATGTTCACGATGAGCGCATCTGAAGGAAACGCAAACAAACACGTTTGAGTTAGCGTCAAACAATCTCCACGTGTTTAGCCTCTACAGGAGCGATTTTGTAAATAAATAAGTACGTAACCGAGAGCTTTGAACAAGTATCGACTAACTAGAGACTTTCAATATCCAAACTAGCGTAACGTATTCTTTACTTTTATTTCTTATTAGCTGCGCCCCGCGGGTTCACCCGCCTAGCCTATGTCGTGACGGCATTTAACCGTCTAGCGTAGTAGTGTACAAAACTACCGGTTTGAGGGGCACTATTTCAAGCGAAATTACTGGGCATTATGTCACTTTAGAGAGTCTCATGTCATTGGTGGTCACGCTGCAACTGTTACTGGCAGCGTGTTGTTTACCATCAGGTGAACAACCGGCTTGCCTCGCAAACTAGTTACATAACAAACTACAATTTTAAAACCCCCGACACAAAAACCTATAAAATGTAATAAACCGGCCAAGTGTGAGTCGGACTCGCGCACGAAGGGTTCCGTACCATCTATAAAAACGGCAAAAAATCACGTTTGTTGTATGGGAGCCCCCTTAAATATTTATTTTATTCTGTTTTTTTAGTATTCGTTGTTATAGCGGCAACAAAAATACATCTTCTGTGAAAATTTCAACTGTCTAACTATCACGGTTCATGAGATACAGCCTGGTGACAGACGGACGGACAGCGGAGTCTTAGAAATAGGGTCCCGTTTTACCCTTTGCGTACGGAACCCTTAAAACGCTTAAACCATTTTTGACAAAACATATCTAAGAACCACCGCTAGAAAAACTGCTTTCAAATAAACAAAACCGCATTCAAATCGGTTCACCTGTTTAAGAGCTACGATGCCACAGACAGACACACATAGTGGCCAAACTTATAATACCTATCCTTCTGTGTCGGGGGTTAAAAAAAATGAACTTTAACAAGTAGAATAATCCTTTCGTTTGTCCCAGGTTCACTAATAGTCGTTGGTTCAGCGCTCGTCGTCTGGCTGACAGACTGGCAGTACAAATACTACATCGACCCTGCCCTTAGTATAGTGCTGGTCATCCTAATCCTGGCTTCAGTGTGGCCCTTACTGAGGGAATCGTCGCTCATTCTACTGCAGACTGTTCCTACGCATATACAGGTGAGTGATACTACACGAATAATATCATCGTCATCATCATCATTCATCATCACCAGCAGTTCATTTCCACCCACTGCAGGTTATAAGCGTCCCTGGAATGACATTCTTCACTGCTCTGTGTCAATCTTGACCAGGGAAGGGTTTCGAATACGAAAATTTGATGATGTGATGTGGTTTTGGAAGAATGTAAAAATAAGTTGATTATTAACCGAGGGGTAAAAATGATTAAGATTGTTGATAGTTTTCATCCTAAAAATCAACTATTGAAGTCCGACACTGACCAAATTTTGCTAACGCCATAATTTCAAGTCGATTCATAACGGTCGGAGTTCTATTGACAATTACTCTAAATTAATATAATAATAAATGATGTATTACCTAAAAGACTTACATTATTTAAAAGTACACAGTTAACATAGGTATTTAATTTCATAAGGCATTTCACTGAGTCCCAAAATAAGTCGGGGCCTGCCTGTGTCTTGGGGCTCTGAGATACGATGTGCAGAAAATATTATTATCGGACCACTAGTAGGTGCAATAAGCATGCATAATAAATTACAAGACATTGTAAAGTTTTACTTGTGGTAGGATTGTGGTATGCGAGAGGCCGTCTGGGTGGGTACCACCGCTTTTCCAGTTATTCAGCCGCCAAGCAGTAGTGCGCAAGCATTACTGTGTTCCGGTTTGAAGGGCATTGTAGCCAGCGAAATTACTAGGCATTATGAGATTCACCAGCTAATTGTCTCAGGGTGACGAACGCAGTACAGCGCCGTGCAGGATTTTACAAAACAAAGTTATGGGTGGTGCTGTTATTGTTATGAGCTGGCGTATTGCTTACCATCAGGCATACGACCAGCTCGTCTCGTCATTTAGCTACATAAAAAAAAAACGTAAATATTCTGACTTGTAGGAATAATTTTCTCACAAACAAATTCCGCACCGCACAGTAATTCCATCACTATCTTTTGCTATGCAAAGTTTGTTTTGAAGTCATTACATATATTACTTGCGCGTCAATGCGTATTTGTATAGAACTACGAAAGTTATTTACATAATTACAGTAAACAGCAGGTGTAGCTGAAAGTTCAGTCACATTTCCCTTATCGCGCACTTGCCAATAAAAACGCACTTTTTGTCAATGACTTTTTGCAAACTAGAACGATACAATCGGTCAAAAAAGTGAACATACTCGTGAACGTCGTGTTTGAAGCTGAAATTTGTAAGAAAGAATCTAAAGTCAATGCAGGAACAAACGCGCTAATCATGCGCGTTCTCATCATTGCAAACGCTACAGTGGTATGTCAAAGTCAAAGTCAAAGTCAAATATCATTTATTAAATAGGCACAAAAGTGCACTTTTAAAGGTCATAAACACATGATACAAATAAAAAATGTTAAAAATTGTAACTTATGTTAACATGACTTTGAAAAAAAGGTAAGTATGTTTACCCATTTCTTTCCTATACTCAAATTGAAGTCTGAGTGCTGAAAAGAAATGCGAAAACTGACTCTACCAGTGCTTCGGAAATACGCCCGCTAGAGAAGATAGCACCAAGAAACTCTGCGGGGATGTCTTTTTTCAGCACAATTACGTATAAATTAGAATTAGCAGAATGTAAAACAAGAAATGCGAGTGAGATGTCCCATTGTCATAGTATCAGTAACAGAAAAGTGTAAATAAAATATAAGTAGGTATGACAGTAGCAGTAGGAGTGACTAGAACAGACCAGTCCCCGCAAGCAGCACCCGTTCACGAGTATGACTTGTGGACCAGCCATCACCCCCCTCAACCATATTGGAGGGAAGGGAGTGACCCGACACACAGAGCCGCCGCAAGCAAAGACATTTGAGTGAGCATGACTGTAAAACCTAGTCACTTCCAACTCAAATACAATTTTTATAGCTTTATTTGAATGACTAACTACATTAGACATCTCACATAGCATTGTACAATCCAAGAAGAAATGAAATATAAACATCATGCACACACTGATGTGTTAATCTTCATCATCATGGGGCTTAGGGCATACAGGCCATGCATTTTTGTCATTAACATATTCATTTATTGAGTAGTATGCTTTTTTCATAAGGTTTATTTTGATAAATGATTTAAATCTACGCATTGGTAATTTGTCAATGCCCTATGTGTGTACTGGTAGAGTCAGTTTTCGCATTTCTTTTCTGCGCCCGGACTTCAATCCGAGTATGGGAAAAAACGGGTAGACATCGTCAAGTCATTACAGTTCTTTAACGTGTGAATTTTTGGTGCCTATTTAATAAATATCTTTTGATTTTTTCTGTGCTGCGCTTCCGGCACTCATTTTTGAAACGCTGTTAAAAGGTATTGTATGTAATCTTATCATAAAATATTCGTCCTATAGCTTCTTACATTTCGGCAGAAATCTCCACAAGGAGAAAGCCAACAAAACTTAACAGTTTCAAATGAATTTCATTCATCAAAGTTGTTTGAAAAAGGCAGGCCTACGTACAGTATTTCCACAAAACTACCAAATACAGAAGGGCGTAAAATGGGCCTTAAAGGGTCGGCAAGACATCAATATCATGGGTGTCAATAGACAACGAAGATACAGGTTTACCTCGTCTGCACTCTTATATACCGGAGAGATTTTGCTAAATTTGACGTATAAACGCAACGATGGGCTTCTATTGTCTACGGTCATATAACAAGAATCCGTAATAAATTAAAAAAATAATCTGAAAACCACGTTTTTATGGATTAAGAATGCATTGTCATCGAGTTGTGAGCTATCCTGAAAGTTTCAGCCGGATAGCTAATCGGGAACTGCTCGAAATTTGAGTTGCTAGATTCCACCTGGAAGGACAGACAGGCAGTCAAACAAGAAAGTGACTTAATAAAAACGTGGTAAAAATAAAGTCCTCCCTTTACGCACACCCATTGACATATGAATATTTGTTCAGGTCGACGCCATACAGCGGCGTTTGTTGGAGAAGGTGGACGGGGTCCTCGCAGTCCACGAGTTCCACGTCTGGCAGCTGGCGGGAGATAGAATCATTGCCAGTGCGCATATTAGGTAAGGAACTTGACTCTTATGCACTTGCAATAAAGTTGCCTTTAGAAGAAACAGTTATTGGTGGAAGGGCTCCTCTGGCATCGGCAGTTTGAATATTTGGTAAGGAAGAAGCTTGAGCTCTACACTCTTGCAATAAGGTTGGTGTTAGAAAATGTTTTAGAATTTTAGGATGACACTGCATAGTTTTAAGGAAGTTTAAACCTTACCCTATTAGAGTAAGGTCTTATTGGAGAGAAGGTCGACGGGTTCCTGGCAATCAATGCACGAACTTTAGCAGATGGCGGAAGATGGATCACTGCCAGTGCGGTATTGTAAGGAAGTTTGAGCCTTACCCTATAACTAATCCCTAGGTTTGGCAGTTAACTAAAATGAAATATCGGAACGATGACATACCCGTGCGCCACCGGCCATGAGTAGGAAATAAACTCTAGCGTATAACAAACGACCTCAACACATCAATATGCCGGCATTGACACCATATAGTTGTCAGTGTTGACACAGTTCCGACCTTAGCTAATATGAATTCTATTGCCGGAAGACGGCCGAATATCTCGGATGCCGCCATGAAGCACAATGTTCACCGTGAACTAAGCTAAGCTACGAGTACAGATATAGTAAAACTAGATCATGAAAAGATAAGATATTTATGGAGTAGTAGACCTAGGTTGTAATACCACCTACCTAGCAAAGCCATCAAAGTTTCGGTGTTCAGTGGACCATCAGGGAGACCTAATGGTTAATTTTTGGATCAGCAAAAAATCTGTTATGAACTAGTCTGCCTAGTAACTGTCAAATATGTATATATTGTACCTACTTCTTGCTCTATCGAATCAGATTTTTTGTCAAAATAAACGAGTCAATCTGGGTAAGATGTTAAACCCACGAACTTCTCTTTCGCTTTGCATATCTTTAAAATCATTTTTTCATCAATTTAAAAACAATAACAGGACATTTCGCAATATTTTCTCTAGTCTAGATATATTTTACTATACTATAGTCGACCTTAACTAATCTAAATTCAATCACCGGAAGACACGGTCGTATATCTAGATAACCGTGTCTGAAGTACGTAACAATGTAACCTATAGACACGTAGTTGTCAGCAATATGCAATTGTTTTTATCTGTCATCTGAATGACGTTGCCGCGCCGCCCGTTGCTTGGAAAAAATACGCTACCAACAAACATCTGTGTCTACCTACAGTATACATACTAAAGTTATGTTGATCACACTAATGATGTATTTGCGAAAATTTGTATGTAAGTGTTTGTATCTTCATGCCATAATGGCTAAACAGTTTTGAGTGAAATTCGAAATGCCGATAGTTTGTAGCCTGGATTCACTCAAAGCTACTTTTTAAACCGCGGGTCGCAAGTAGTATATAATAAGCTAATTATTTATGAACATACTAGCTGCGCCCCGGGGTTTCACCCGTGATTTCACTTAATTTCTTTTTAATCACTTCAGCCGTTACAGCATGAAGAAGTAACAAACACATTTACTCTAACACACTTACATACAAACTTTCGCATTTATAATATTAGTGTGAAAACAAATCTATTTTCAAATGAAATAGGCACTTAACATAAAATGCTTTAGGTACTGTATGCTTTGTATAAATTGAGCTGATACGACGATAGGTAATTGATAAGGATTCAATTTAAAACGTAATCGTCTTAGAAATTATATCGTAATTGTCAATACGTTTCTTACCTCTCTTACTTGTTTTGCAATTATTACAATTCTGTAATAAACCGTTGCTTTATGCAAAATACAAATGTATTTGAAAATGATAAATTAGCTCAGTGTAGAGAGATGCAAATACACTAAACATACAAAAATCATCATCATCAACCCACTACGTTCCCACTGCTGGGACTCGAGCCTTCCCTCTAGAGAGAGTATGGGCCATAATCCACCACGCTGGCCCAGTGAGGGTTGGTGGATGTCACATGTCCTTGACTTTTTGTGATAAATTCTTGAACATACTGGTTTTCTATCGAGGTTTTCCTTCACCGTTTTTAGAGCGAGTGTTAAATCCGCACATAACTTAAGAAAGTCAGTGGTGCGAGGCCAGCGGGATTCGAACTCGGGAGCTTCAGATCGAAAATCGCACGTACGCGCCCACTGAGCCACAATCGCTCACATACAAAAAAATATATTTGAAAATTAAACAGTGACAAAGTCATGAAAGAAGGTGATAACCTATTTTCGTTGAATTGTGAAACGATAGTTTCACATACCGATTTGCTGTCGTCAAAGAGTATCAAATTTATTAAACATGTATTTCCTAAAAATACTTTTATCTTTGCAAAAAGCAGATGTTGACGCAATAACCTGAGTGTGCAATTATTTGTCTAAACTATCTTTATAAAAAATGCATTCAATGTTCCATAATATGTATTTTTACCACGTTTTCAATGATTACATAAATCCGTTGCGTGTATATATAAATATATATATAATAAGGACGCAGATAGCGACTATTTTTTTTTCATGAATTAAAATAGTTTTCTATTGTGCGGATTTATATAATTGTGCTCTGTTTAAATGTACCTTATTTGTTTAGCCTGAGTCATTCATATTGCTCTCGTACGATAAGCAAAGCCTCTTAATGTTTCTTGATAACAAGTCTGGTCGCTAAATTTAAAATAAATCCTATTTTATTATTAAAAAATTTGGCGTGGCTTACATTTTTCCATAATAATTTCAGTGGCACCCAGAACTTTGTATTCAAACTTCTGGATACTGCTTCAAGCGAAATAATTGGGCATTATGAGATTGATCTATTGTTATAAATGACGATCGCAGTGCAGAACAAGATTTTGCAAAACAAAGTTCTTGGTGGTGCTGCAACTGTTACCGCCATGTGAAAGATCTGCTTATGTCGTAGTTATATAAGAAAAAAGCTCTGTAATACGCTTCCCTCCCTGAGATCGCGCCGGCGCATTTTAATAACGAATTATTTTTACCCAACATTTTCCACATGCGCACCTTTCTTGTAATTTATTATTAAAAAAATATTTATCTCTCTCCTAAAATATGTTTTAGCACAAAATTATTGTTACGCTGTTTTCGAAACGTTTCGTGAATATATCGCCTTGGCACGTTCCCAATTATTTCAGTCTTTGTCCCAGACTCAATGTCAATGAACCAATGAGAGGACGCCTGTACATTTTTGTGGCAACGTTTTATTTTTTGTAAACAATCTAATCTAAGGTGTGCTAGATTTGCTGGTAAATATTGCATTCCAAAAACAGATGAATGTACAACTATCATCACTGCAAGCATTCAGTTCTCAGGCCTTATCAGCTTGGGGAAATAGTTTTATAAATAGTTTTCTTTAGGTTGTCTTGCAAGGCTTATGTATAGTCCGTTGGTGGAAGGAAGGTACGAAATATTATGGATCTGCCTCATTGTCTAATAATTATGTTCCTCTTACATTACGGGTGCTCATAAACAAACTTGAAGCCGGAAGTGTTGGTTTATTTCTGTATCTCTTGTCTCTAGGCAAACAAAGACATACCGTTTATTCCAAATAACTAAAAATAACAAACAACAAAGTGATATCAGGTCAGGCAGTACTACACAACACAAGTGATGTGCATATCATCAAGCTGAAACTAAAAGTCATGTTTTCTCTTAATTTTTGATAGCCATCACCATCCGCTCTTATAAACTTCATATTTTCACAATGATTCTATCACCATTTGGAAATAACCTCTATCAAGCTTTAGTTACAGCGGCGCATTACTTAATATTTTCACAATGATTCTATCACCGTTTGGAAATAACCTCTATCAAGCTTTAGTTACAGCGGCGCATTACTTAATATTTTCACAATGATTCTATCACCGTTTGGAAATAACCTCTATCAAGCTTTAGTTACAGCGGCGCATTACTTAATTTTACGAACTGCAGCAGAATTAAGTGTCCCAAATAGACCATCAATTTGAGGACCCCATATCAACTTAGAGCCTAATGTCTTTTTGTAACAGTATTACCAGGAATACCGTCATCACTGCTCTCTAAATACTCTCATTTTTTACCAGTATATCTTGAAACTGGGGACCACCTCTCAGCTTGACTAATCTTCCTAGTAACGGTATAATCTTCTGACAAAGACAATGTGACCAAGAACTGTAACGCTTTCGCTTAACTAACATGACAAAAATGGAATTGACGATTCATCGCTGCTGGTGCGTACTTTATGGAATGTCGGGCGAGTGTTCCACGAATTGCGTTCCAAAAACAAAAGAGTTATCACGTCATCCTTATATAGTGGATATTCCTCCATGGCGTATAATCCCATATACACATGAATGAAGCGCTTTGTGTTCATGCTTGTTTTGCATACAACGAAGGATCCCTCCTGCGTTGCTTACATTCCTGATATTACCGCCAGCGCCTTTGTTTTCATGATATGAACAGAGCTTTGTTTCCGAGTCTACACAATTAGGAAATGTTTTACCGCTTGAATGACTGATATAAGTTTAGCCGTTACTTAGAATAATACTGTCATAATATATTAGATAAGAATGCCTCATAGTCTTTAAGATTATGTTGGATATGCGGCACCCTTATCAAAGACGGCAGATAGGGTTTACGCTTGAAAAATTGCGCTGCAAACATATATTATACAAGTAGTGTAACATAAAAAAACAAAACCTGGTGTCCCAACACAAATAATTTCAAATTACATAAGATATGATGAAGAACAAAACATTAATTCATGTTTATTTCCGTACACTACATCGTAGGACGTAGCTATGCACGCATCAGGCAAGAAATACACAAAATACCTTCACCTGTACGATATTCTGTCTGGTACGGACCGCTTATGAAACGGAGTATAGTGGGAGTTGTTCTTTAGAACCGGTAGTCTTTTTTGCCTGTGACTGTTTGAACGTATCTTACGTTTACGGTCATGGCTCGGTCATAGTTCGCTACGGCGTAGTGCGCGGAGTCCTTAGTTCAACAACTTCCGACCATTACACGAGATGACGCTGGCATTGCGGAGAGAAAGTTGATTTTGTACAAAATTAAAAACAATTCGTAACCGATTGCATTTGATTAGCGGTGGGATTCCATTAATAAGGAACTATACACATTGTGATTTATCTCCATCCATTGTATAATTTAAACGCTGTCAGTTGTTGTAATAACAATCGAAGATAAACGAACCTTTGTTTGGCGAATGCTATACATGTGAGAGTATTGTCCAACAGTATCATAATATTGTATATTAATATGAACAACAGACCGTCGTCGTAGCCTTCGGAGAGGTTACGTTAAGATAGGTTTGTCATCGTTGTTTTTTTTCTGAATGTTGCGGTTTTGTTTAAAATGAAGATCAACGCCAGTAGCGTATGAAAGGAACTTGCGTGTAATTTAATTTCAGCGAATCCGAATCGAATCGTAAGTCGAATGAATGACTTGACTTGTATAGAACTTACCAAATCATTTTCATAAAGAACCAGACCTGAGTAGCGACTGATCTTAGGCGCTACGCCTCCATAACAAGGGTACTCTCTCGTGTGGAAGTGTTGGCAACCCTGGTGTCGCAGTTATAGACCACCCGAAGGCCTCTGACATGGCCTAACGACTGTGACCTAACACAACATACGGCTGGTGGCACATACGGCTTAATGTACCCCCGAAGCACGGTAGCGCTAATATGTTAATACCACACAAAAGCTCACCCATCCATGCAGTGACCGCGACAAACGTTGTTAACCCTGCCAGACCTGTTACGAACGGTAATGGTGGTAGTAGGAATCGCTCGTAGCGACTAGACGGTTACTGCGGACGTCATCGACCCGCCTTTCCACGATACGTACCCAACTACATTTAATCTTGAAAATTTGTGACCAAAGTTTTCTAACTCTCGTTTTGCGGCAAATCTCTACATTTGGCGTACATACCCTAGCGCGCACTTTAAAGTTTCTCTAGGAATTACTTTCTTCTCTGGGAGCCTCTCGAACTAATGAAGGTTGGCAGTCAGCTCTGCATATATATATCCGTCTCCTCGAAATGGTTCAGTGCATCTCGCTTTAGCAATCACGCTCAAACTAAAATTGTCCATTGTTGTTACAGATGTAGAAACTTATCGGAGTACATGAAGATTGCTGAGAAAGTGAAAGAATTCTTCCACAACGAAGGAATCCACTCCACGACGATACAGCCCGAGTTCGTCGAATTGCCGCTAGGTGGCAACGAGGTGCGTATAATCTAGAATTTGTAATGTCCCACTGTTCCTCATAATGCAGAAGTCGAGAACTAATATCACCGAGCGGGGGCTTGTGCTACTTCCGATCCGATGAACCGATCTTGAAATCCAAACTCGGTCCGAACTTGTTAATGATATCAATTCGTATAATTCTGTACCTTTCTTTCATATTGAGAATGGATTGCAAAGAAAGAGACAAAAGTAAATGGTTCACACACAAGTACATTCACACAGTGACACCTTGTCTTATCAAACTTCAACAAACCTATTGTAATATAATAATATTTTACAGTCTTAAATCTATCGTAAAATCATTTAGATACCGCATTATCTATTGGGTTGATCTATTCCACTTCATCGGCAAATAGTCGGTTCGCCAACCACTTTCGTTTGGTATAGCATAGTACTCGACTTTGAGTACTAGTTTCTGTATAAACTAGATCAATGTTAATCGTTGATTAAAAGTATGCCTGTCTTTACTCATAACATAACATTCAAAGAGATAAGGATGGCAATAGATTTAAAGAAAATCGCAGTAAATTTTCGATACCTAATGTAAAATCCTGTTGCTATAATAATCTTTACGTCAAATCCCTCATTGGGATTGGCAGAGAGGTACTTATGTAATAATACTACGATAAAGAGATTCTAATTGATTTCGTTACACGTGTAGGCACCTACAGAGATAGCTCAAGGAAACCTAGGCAAGACACGTGTTTTTCCACACGAGGCACAATCAGCTCTTGACTCACAAATGATCGTGCTCAAATCATGATCGTCACATATTCCTTCCAAAGTTCGTCGAAGTGACCACCTCTTAACATTTAGTAACCTGGACAGTAAGCTCGGCCGTGGCACACTGAATATTCTAGATGGCTCTTAAAAACTGGATTGAACCGAAAGATTCTATCATGACCATAGTAAAGGGAAATGTGCACAGAAATTAAGTCACGTGCTTTCAGAAAGTACAAATATCTCAAAACTCCAAGCAAGTACTGTGAGACGTCTTCCGCGTTCTCATTATGAGCAAAGTTGTTATTCTTCTCCGATCTCTCTCACTCTTTCTTTTTATATATCGAATGAACGTATTCTCAGGCATTCTTCAGGGAGGTCCACGCATTTCTCAGAACGTTTGCCTTCGCCGTTTTAGAGTGAACCCTGATATACACAAGTGTCTCAAACGGACAAATCACCACTCCCAAAAAGTTTATAGGAAGTTCAAGTGCCACCACGTTACGGAAGCGCTTGAGGTCTGGAGGGTCCGGCATAGCCGATGAACCTCAACGCTACTTGAAGCTATATAATAATGAAATAGTAGTTTTAAATATGAAAGTATTACTTCATTATTTGACAATGGCTAAATACACAAACCATGCGAAGTCTTGATCAATGTGAACATTGACGACAGATGACGTAGAATCGTCCTCGTAAGACGATATAAGAAGGATAGAAGAAATTTGGTTGCTCGAGCATTAGGCTCGGCGGAACAACGGTTAAGGCGTCGGGATAGTATTCTGTCTTCGGAATACTATCCCGACGCCTTAACCTTAGCAGGTTCGATCCCTGCTTAAGCAATAAAAATTTTCTTTCTGTTTATTTAAAATCTTAGGATTTTCGCTTAATATCAAAACAGCGAAGCCTTATATTAAAAAGGCATTAGGCATATAATCTCGCCTGTTCGCTTTCTAGAAACTCTCTTTGTGTATAGGAAGCCGGTAAATTCGTTCAATAAGTAATTGTATCGCGTCGGCGTCATATCAAAGACAATCAACCGTCCCGTCTATTAAACTCTAATACCATATATCTTTGAAATAATTTTCCAATATATCATTGATATCGATTTATGCAGGTGATAAGCGCATCGGCAGAGGCCCCGTGCGCGCTGCACTGCCCGCCAAACGATCTATGTCACAACGCTACGTGCTGCGGGCTTAACCAGCAGGTTAGTACCGAGGATATGTGTCTCCCAGGCCTCCTAGGGGGGTGTCCCTCTGAACTTCGACAGTTCTTTATTTCGACACGACACTTCGAAAAAATATAGTTTTCCTTCACCGTTTTTAGAGCGAGCGTGCAAAATCTGAACTTAACTATAAGTCATTGATGCAGGATTCGAACCCAGGTGCGTCTGATCGAAAGGCGCATGAGTTCCCGCTGAGCCACACTCGCTCTTGTGTTGTCATTTTTGTGTTGTCGAAGTATTTTTGCCGAACTAACACTTGTCAAATTATATTCAGTCGAAACAATGACTTGTCGAACTATATTTTTTCGAAGTAAGTGTCGCGTTTAACAGTTTAGAGTTGTACCGGTCAAGTTAAAAAGCCATGTTTACACTAAAGCCTTAAAAATTATCCGTATTGCCAACTTTCTAATATTGTAGTGTAAGTAAAGGCCATGCAAAAATGTCTAATAAGTCGATTACTTAAATTTTAATTATTGTTTCGTTTATTATTTTATTTTGCATTTTTAATTGAAGCTTATTATTTATTACGACTTATTAGATGCGTTTAATCATTACTATCGCTTATAAATGTGTTTATTTAAGCTTGTTTTTTGTATTTTCTTTGTATCATAAGCATCATTATTATTACAATAATTAAACTTAGTCTCAATATTCTTGAAGTGAACTATATTCTCATTTGCGGTATGTGCTGTTTTTTTATTGAATTCTTAAAAAAATGTGCAAGGCTTGCAGCAATCATGCGCTAAAAATCATCAAAATCACTGTAGCTTTTTCTTGTTTTTTTTTTATATCTTTGCAGTGTTCTCTTTTGTTTTCAATTACAGTTTTACAGTTTAGAGTCGATAAGGGTTCGATAACTCTTTTTTAAGGCGCACCGATTGATAAGTGCTGACGATATCCTCCCACCGAGCTCAGAGAAAATCAGCGTTTTGAAGATATATAGCGAAACTAATCAAAATTAAGTCAATATACCTACTGTATACATAATAATATCTACATTGTTAATAGTATTTATTTAGTATATTATTGTTTAACAGTTTGTGCCAATTTTTATATTATCAGAGGCTGTGTAAACTTATGTAAAAAGTTTATAAAAATAGTAAATATTTTTTTAGAATCTATCTGTCTTGTATTTATTTCTAACCTCAATTTCACAGACAATGACACAATAAGAACACACACGTAAACACATAATATTAATACTTTTTTAGTACAACACTAATAAAACAAAAAACGGTGAAGGAAAACATCGTGAGGAAACCGGCATGTCCAAGAAATTATCACAAAAATTCAAAGATATGTGACATCCACCAACCCGCACTGCGCCAGCGTGGTGGATTAAGGCCCATACTCTCTCTAGGAGGGAAGGCCCGTGTCCCAGCTGTGGGAACGTGATGGGATGATGATGATGATTAAGTACAACAAAAATAAAATTAACATATATCCAACAATACTTAGAAATAGGGGATTTACAATGATTCATTACACAAGTTATTTCAGTATTAGGTATAAGCGACCTCTAATAAAACTTCGCCGCAAATGAAATATTCATAAACAATTCACTAACAAGTGCTAGCAATGCCTTTATTTCTACGTCTGTATAATCCATTGTTAACACGTTAGTAAAGCAGCATAACAGCCACCACGTATAAATACCTGGTATTATTTTACTGAGTATATTTTCAATAGGGGATCGGACAGTAATCGAGAAAAAATCTAAAATGTAGTTAGAATGAATGTTCGTCGAACCAGAAAGATCAGTCAATCAATATTTTTGTTAAATAATAATGATTTATATTTATAAATAAATGAATAATTCTGACATTTTTAATCTGTTCTTCATCTCAAACAAAACTACAATCACAGCGCATGACGTCATTTGTAGGCAAATGCCGTGAGTCAAGCTTGTGTTTATTTTACGGTTTTGCTTTTCATAAAATGTATTTTTGCTAATTTTTTCGTTCCATTACTACGATATAGTCCCTAAACTTCACAAAACGTATTAGAATCTCTTTGCAAGTTTTATTTCGAAGAGTTAGTCGTTTTCTACCTACACATGACATCACAAGTTTTGAGGCGACCTTTTGCGCGGCAATATTTGAAACATAATATTTAAACATAGTTTTTGCTACTTTAAGAGCGTTATTAAATTAAAATAGTATTTTTCAGGGCTATATATATTCATTGTAGTTAATTTAAAACACTTTCTGAAAAGTTGTCCGATCCCCTATTACTCGACACTATTCGCTCTAATAACAACTCAGGTAAAAGTGTTAGAAACTTGTTATCTGAACACATAATAATTGCAACAGTACAAAACTTAGTGATATTACCTATTTTCTATTCCTGTACTTGATTAAATCTTCAACAATGTGCTCGTAAATGCTTATTCATTGTTTGCACCTGTTCTCAAGTACTCATACCGTTTTAATATGCAATACTCTTTTACAATTCCCTTTGACATTTCCAAACCAATACTGTATTCAACGACCAGTATCAATTTTCACAAATAGTACGAAATTGATGGCCTTTTACATGATTGCCAATATCAAAGGAATAGACGATTTGCTAGCAAATGTCAACACTGATCAGGTAAACATTGGCTGTGTTCCAATTCTTTGATGTAATTTTATTCAATTCTAAAGATGTAGAATATTTAATACCTATTCCTTAGATGCTTAGGTAAACAGCAAATAAGTACAGTTTCGAGGTAGTTTTCCTTTCTCCTTAGTTTTCCGTAACTGAATTAATTTGTTTATCCTGTTGTGTACTTTAATATAGGTATGAATAATGAAGTGCTGAGTAATGCCAGTATACATAATCTTATTTTTTAGGTAGTTTAAAGAACACTTCATAATTGAGTATTTTATATAAATCTTAACAATACAGTGATGTAATACTTTAATTTGGTATCTTGTTTATAAGAGTATACAGTTTTATGATACAGTGTAAAAATAATATCTTAAAACATGCTTATGTAAACAAAGTACATCATTAGAAGTTGTTAAATATACAGATTAATACAAAATATCAAATTACCACGATTGAACTTGAATGCTTGGGCAACAACATTCCCCAATGTAATACTTTACATATTCAGTTTTTAATTTAATGACAAAATTTATTTGTCAAAAATCTGCTGATTGTTCATGCTTATTTAATTGACCGTGTAAAAAACGAAAGTTAATATATATGTTTATATTTTTGCATTTTTATGCATTATTTATCTTATGCTGTTGATTAACACTCAACGGACTTGAAAGATCAAAATATTCTGATAAAGCTATTGCTACTTCTGCCAAGCACTTAAGTCCAAGTATGGTAAGACAAAGTTTCACTACGCAGCTGCTCTTATACAATCCATTTACGTTTCAGGAGCACAGCACGCCTTCACCAGCCGTCACGCCGTACCTTTGCCGTCAGCGCAACATGGGATCTAGGTCAGAGTCGTTGTGTTCTAATCCTGGCACCCAGAGACCCGTCGGGTGGAATCTGGAGGCCTTAGAGTGCGGGTTAGTAGAGTAGACTAGCCAAGCACGAGTAGATAAACGAACAGGCCTTATCACTGCCGTCTTAACATCTGACTGCCGATTCATCATGGGATGTAGGCTAACGGTCTTGTTCTAATCCTGGCACCTAGACCCGTCGGGTGGAATCTGGAGGCCTTAGAGTGCGGGTTAGGTTAGCCGGTACAACGTAGTAACTAAGTTTTTGAGTCTTTGCGTCCATCCTGAAATCTAGAGACCCGTCGGGAGTATGTAATGAATGTGGAGGTCTTAGAGTACTGTTTAGTAGACTAGCCGAGAACGAGTAAACATACCACCAGGCCCCTAATTCATTATGACTACTTAGCGATTCCTTGCTTCGAAATCACGTTGATTCCTTAATTAATAAACGACATCTTCGAAATTTGTATTCTCTATGACGCGTCATAGAGGATCATATATATGAATATATGAATGCGTCATAGAGATGTCGTTTATGAATGAAGGAATCGACGTGATTTCGAAGCAACGAATCGGCAAGTGGTCATAGTGAATTAGGGCCCTGGCCTAATTATTGCTGTCTTTTTAACAATCTGAGTACAAGGAGACCAAAATCTAAGGTATTATATTTATTAGACGTCTTAAATTACAACACAAGCAAAAGATCTCTTATGTTAGGTACTTGAATACTTCGTGCAAATCGTGAAATGATAAACAATGCCTCTAAATCACGAGTAGGTGTTGAGGTTCCGCGACCAACTTGTTAGGAACCGGATGGCACGCTGATTCGTAGATTATTAATGACTAGATGTGACACGTGTCCTAATGAAGAATTTTGAATATTTATATAAAATAACAAGTTATAAAACTCAAGGGCAGCTACAAATTTTATATTTATAAAATAAGGCACATGGACATAACTGAAGGTCTACTCTGAAATCGGCCCCCAAAAGCACATGTCAAGGGTACAAATACATATAATTTGTTTCGACTTACGTTATTTTCTAATAACCTCTCTTGTCGTACAATATCGTTGACACTATGTTGGTAGGTATTAAATTAGACTTGGCGCTCAACCAGACAACAAACCTAACCTTCACGTATTTATCGATATTGATAAGACCGTTTTGTTATCGAATTTTGTCATCGATTAGTTCGACTAAAAATTACAAAATCAATTGTAATTAAAAAATAATAGTTGCTCTTCAATGAATAATATAAATAATGTTAATAAAAATCCTGGTTAGTTGGTTTGTTTTAATTCATAAGTTATAATCCATAAACTGACGTTTTTAAATTAACTCGGCTAAGCCAATTTAGTGACGTTCCTAGTAAATCGATACAAAACTAATCGACTAAAACATACAGGGGTAATGATTTGTAATCTTTTTATAGTTCGCTGCTCCCATCGCCAATGCAAGACGGCCATCTGGCCGTTTGACAGCTGTCGGTGGTGGAATGGACTTACCAACACGCTCTCACAACTAATTAGCTGTGAAAAGTATGTTTTGAACTGTTGAGTAGTAATATCGTGTTCATCTAGGTAGCTAGACAAAAAGTGGACAGTGGCCGTTCTATGGTGACAACTTTCTATGGTATTCTACCTCGAAACTTTATAGTTAAAAGTTGTCTTAACTACTTCTAAAGCATTCATCATAAAAAATAATGTAATAAATAAATCATTACACCACATATCTAAATTTAAAATCACCATTAGTCGTCCAAATTCGCATAGTAATAATTAGGTAATCTAAATTATGAATCTTAGGCTACTCAATCTGGGTACTTATATAAATTGTTGAGGGCTAAGCGAATAGTTTGTTATAAGTTGTCCGTTAGTAAGGATTTTATAACGAAAAGATTTGGTTTAATGTTTCTGACTTTCGTCCTCTTTTTGACCGCTTACATTTTGGCTTGGCACGATGTGTCCGTTCAGCCAAGGCCCTAATTCACTATGACAACTTGGCGATTCCTTTCTTCAAGGAAACGTCGAATCCTTCATTAATCAACGACATATGCGAAATTTCTATTCTCTATGATGCGTCATATATATATGAATGCGTTATAGAGATGTCGTTTATTAATGAAGGAATCGACGTGATTTCGAAGCAAGGAATCGACGTGATTTCGCCAAGTTGTCATAGTGAATTGGTGTGAAATAATTATTTATTTAAATTAAGCTTTATATGCATTGGGCCTAGCTAAAAGCCTGGCTCGATATATCATGAATTGTGTAATTTCCTCGCATTTAGGTTTTCTTTCAATAGTTTATTTCTGGGATATGATAACTACGTTCAATACTGAAGCGTTGATGGGACAGAGGTCAGAACATTAAACGCAGAACAGAATCCATTGTTATTGTATGGAGCTATTGGAAATTATATAACTAATATGTATGTGTGAGTTGGTCTATACCAAAAGTTGTTGAATGCTTCGTAGTAATAAATTTATAGGCTAAATTAACTGAAACTTCATTATACGAGAAAATTAACGTGAATTTTTGATTTCGATCTGCTCCATTTTCACGAGATTATAAAATATGTGACGCACTTTAATTTTCTCTTGTAATATAAGAAGAAAAATATATTTAACATTGTAAAAAATATTTAAGAATGTATTATTATATAATTATTTAAGATTTCGTCTTGAAGACATAAGCAATACTTGTGCATTTGTTGTGTCAGTCACACATCTATTGTAAATTTGACATAACTTGAAAAACGCTATGAATACAATCTGAGGCATAATAAATAACTATAAACATTTATAATAAGTATGTTTTTATAACTTCAAAATTAATTAACAAAACAGCCCTCCTACCCATATGTCCCTCAAGCGCCAATCGCATATCGTGTTGAACTCGAATTAAGGTATAGCTTCACTGTGACTAAATCAAATCAAATCATTTATTTGCCATACATGTTGGTACATACATTAAAGATGTTAATTTAAATATGGTCAGATCCGAAACACGTAGTCAATTATAAGTGACATGCAAAATATTCAATACATAAAATAACAGTTTAATAACATTTAATTTAATTAATTACATTATTATTATATTTAAATTACAATGTCACACATAGAGTTATACATAATTGAATTAATTTACATAATATGGATTTGATTGCAATAATATGTCAATAGTATATAATAAAAAAAATATTAAGTAAAATCATTCAAATCATATCAGTCTGGGTATAACTTATAATTATGTTGGTGTGCGAATTTTTAAAAAGTCTGTCACGGAGTATAGGTTCATTTCCAAAAGCCATTTTTTAAGTTCTCTTAAAAATTGATTTGTTGGCGAGTCTTTAATGGCATCTGGTAAGGCTAATAAGATACGGTCTAATTATTGTCGGTTTAGGCAAGGAATCGAATTAATCTCATTCATTTATACCAAAATACGATGACTACAAGTAGAGATAAACTTAATTATACAATATATGGCAACATACGAAATTGTCGCAGTGAATCTACACCTTAATCCGAGCTCAACACGATGTACGATTGGCGCTTGAGGGACATATGGGTAGGGGGCAGGTCTGACACAAGAAACCACATACTAGGTTAAAGAAACTGTTAACACCAAAATATCTCTACAATTTTATAAACTGCACTTTTAAATAATAAAAAAAAACTTCCATAATCAATTTATATTCTAGCAATATATGACTAGCTTTATGTCGTTGCATTTTATTGTTATTAAGTACAATACCTTTATTTTTATTCAAAGAACGGTTCGCAATATGATAGATTTTAGTTTTTAATTACATGCTAAACACTTAGGAAAATTACCTATTCGATCGAGGTCAATGACCTGATAAATCGGCACAATCGACAGTACGGATAAGCACCTATAATGCTTCGTTTTCACCTAATGTTCATAAGAAACTTTGTCGGCGCGATATCAGTTATCGCTCCATGAAGATGGATGAACCATGACTCGTTTTTACGATCTTCGTTCCATCGGATGAATGGGACAGTGCTTATGCAACAGGCATAGATATGATAACACGAACATGACTATACCTGGGTATAGTTTTCATAAATGAAAGAGGCAACATAATGAAGTGAAGTGAAAAACTTTATTTAAAACATTACAGATATAGAAACTAACAGTTACAAGTAACTGTGAAACAATTGACGATCGCTCAAAGCAATCTCTTCCAAACTACACTGTGCAGGGTAGTTTGTTCTGAACTTAGGTGAAAACGCGGCTTCATGTTATCTTATCAATACTTTACCGATAATTTATGTTAGTACGCTGACTAAAGCGCACTGTAAGAATACTTGATGATGACCCCATTAGAGACATACCTGGATACTTCAAGGTATATCAAAATAATCGGTATGCTGTGTATTTGGGCCCGTCGAATATCGATATTAAAGGGTATTATGAATTTAAATACGAAAAGTAGTAGTGACGAAAAATGAAATGATTTAATGACCTGACTATAGTCTCCTAAAATCTGCGTTTTTAAAAGTAATACACACCTTGAAGGTACGCATCCACTGAACGGCACGAATCGGGTGGAACGGAAGTGCCAGGCGGTATTGAAAATGAACGCAGTGAAATTCAGAACTACAGAAATTCGTACACTGTCTAGACCCTGAAAAGCTGCTCTAACTGCTGTGCGGCCAGGGGACACGTACCTTTCTTGATAACTTATTCGTAAAGTTTTGGAATCATTATAAAGAGCATAATATGTATATGAAATATATAACATGTTTTGTTTCCGTTGGTCATTCATTTTCTAAATGTAAATTTGAAAATTCGAATATTAACTGGCTGTAAAAAGGACTAAAGTAACAAAACGTAGTGATGACGGCAGATATAAATATATTATAGATAAATTGTGATTATACGTAGAGTAAGTAGTGAAATGGCACGCTAGCATTTTATAGTTAGAGTTCTTTTGTGCGGGTTACTTGTTGCTATAACTTTTTAGGTAGTTCAATCACATTTATATCACATTTATTTCTATCTATAAAACGCTTTTCACATCTGGTGGGAATTATAAAATAGTACCTACATTATGATACAAGTTGGTCATTACACTCAAGGCGGGATTACAGGCCGAGCCGAAGGCGAGGGCGTAATGGAGCCGAGAGTGTAATGGAGAGCTCACTCGTTTCATACGATATTTTTCAACATAATTGCGAGAAAAAATGAAATAAAAGTTCATAAAAATACAACTACGCTTAAAAAAATATTTGTGACGTGCGTCCTTTTCGATTGGCATTGACAAAACCGTCAAACAGCCGGATATAAAAGATTAACTATATGTATTTAAAAACAAATTAATGTTAGTTTTTTTTAAATAATTTGCTAAAATGAAATGTTTATCATCATATTTCGTATATCACGGTTTATTCATTCACAAAAATGTTTTCATATTTTAGACAAAAACTTTGCTGGAGATTAAAAATAAATTTAAAAATCAAAAAGAAGCTATAATGCGGCAATGCACGCAAAACATTATTAACCTAAAAACGGTGCAATAAGATCCACATTACGAGCAAGTGTGTTGAAAAAAATCCTTTTACAATTAACTTATAAATATTACTTACAAATGTTTCATCACGCTTTTTTGTGTGCGACGAGCAAACCGTGTCGCGTTTCAAGTATGCGACAGCATACCACCTGACAGTATTTATATACCTCGCGCCAAACTTAATGGGCGCTGCCCAGCGCACCACGTGACTTGCGCTGTATACCATTTAGTCATGTTTGCTACTGCGCAGGTCACGTGGTGCGCCGATCTTCGGCCATAAAGTTTGACGCGAGTTATACATACTGTCTCTATGAGAGAAGAGCCGTGTCAAAGCAGCGTGATCGTAATGGGCTGATGATGAGGCCATTTTCTTACTACAGACATTAAAACGAACTATAAACCTTCCGCGTTTTAAAGTTCAAAATAATTTGTCCAGGAATTTGTCTTAAGTTTTGTATATAAAGTTTAAAAGTGTTATAGGGGTAACAAATCAATTAATTTATTTTTATTTATTTATTTACTTCAATTCATACGGTTTACACCAATTAAATTATATAAGACATTATACACAAAAATAGAAAATCTTAAATTCAATTCAATGTTATTCTTTTTTCGATATAGAATCTTGTGCAATTGTGCATACTAATTTTATCAGCAATAAAAACCTCGGGTGGTTATTTTTTTAACATTTAGACTTGAAAAAGCAATATATTAACACAAATAACTAAATAAGCAATCAATTAGTTAACACAAATAAAACTTCAAACTTAGCATAACGTTTTCAGATATTACATGTAATAGAAAATTGACGTTCAGCTATTTTTACAAGTAATCTTACTATTCAATAAAACAGTGGCTTATAAGCTTCAAAGATTTATTGTTAGATAGTTAAATGAAATTACGTCTTATGAGCTAAGGAGTAATTCTATTTAAAGTTAGCGTAAGTGTAGATTCACATTTATAAAACTCGAAACAATACACCTTCAATAATTATTGCACTTACCTACAAACATTTTATTATTAGCTTCTTTTATATAACTCTTCTATTTCTTTTCACTAAACGATGTTTTCCTTGAGAAATGCACTGGTAATCGTAGTAAACGATCACCCCATCTTGTTTTTAAATTCCTGTTTCTAAACCTCCGTTATTGTAGTATAAGTCGCGCCAAACTTGATGGCGGCTGACTAGCGCATCACGTGATCTGCGCAGATGAAATTTTATATGCGTATTTGTTCCTGCGCAGGTCACGTGGTGCGTCTGTCAGCTGCCATTAAGTTTGACGCGATGATACTATTATGTATATTGCGCCACTGTGACTGTGATATTGTGGTTGACAGGTCGGTTCACAGCACAATTGCGGATTCGATTCCCGCTACGGAACTATTATTTGTTTCGCGTCTGAGTGTTGTATGATCACGGTTCTGTTAGTTCCTGATACCTTGAATACAGGGAATTCTAGTTAGGGGTCGGGATCTATGTGATCATTGGGCGTTTTATTTTTAACCTTCAAATGAAATGTCATTAGCCGGGTCCACACCGACCGAACCACGTTCCGATCCACGATCGAACATTGGCTTCGTTTGGTTCATCGACACAGATTACTTTCGAATTCTTAACCTTCAATTGAAATGTCATTAGCCGGGTCTACACCGACCGAACCACGTTCCTCTTCACGTTTGAAAATTTGCTTCGTTTGGTTCGTAGACACAGATTACTTACGAGTTATTACGTAACTTTTCTTTCTTTTGTCGTATAGTCCACACAGACCGCGCGTTTATCGACATCGATCGGCCAGTGTAGACCCGGCTATATAGAATAGAAATACTAATATTGATTCCACATACATAAATACATAAAGAAATAAAACTTACCTGGGGCCATAGAATATGACGTATTTCTAATAAGGTTCCGTACACGGCCATAAAAGTTGCATGTAGGCAATCTTGCTAAGAATTGTAGAAGGATTGTAAACGGGCTAAAATAATTTCCGCAATAGTTGCCACAAAACTATTTATGAAAACTGCTTCATAATATTAGAAAATACTTATAACTAATGCATAACTTTCCTAACTAAAAACTTTCCTTCCATACTTGCCAGAACTGTTCAGTCAAAGCCAGTCATCGACAGTGTTGCCAGTGCAATTTTCATTTGCAAAATAATTTTAACCACATACGTGCATATTTCATTATATTTTTAAATTGTCTATTAGTCTTTTTACTATCATTCTTATTAAAATTATTATTATTTATCCAAGTATTTTACTCAAAAGGTTACGACTGATGAACTGCGTGGTTCGTTCCACGGCTCAAAATAAAAATGTACCTATATTGTATTTATTTGTACAGAAATAAATTATGTAATTATACATACTTCGGGCTGTATTCTGCATTTATAGCTACAAGTAGAAATTAATAGAAAGAATTTCCATTTATCCCTACCAGTGGGGATACTCTGGTGGGGATAGGTGGAACAGCCGTTTTATTTTTGATTGTATTAAAGAACTTTGTGACGCAATCTTTAGGCCCGCGTAGTTTATTTGTAAAAATGTTCTTAGATGTTTTTGTAAATTAATTTTAATAAGCAATAAATTGTTGGATGTTTGAATGTTAGATCAATAAAGTTGTGAAAATACGTTTTTTCACGATAAATAAAAATATGTATTGAAACGACTTGTTTTATTTTAAAAGTAATTTATTTTGTTCTGCCCCTTTTATTCTACAGTGCACTGTGTTCAGTGTTAGTAATAAAATAACACAATCTTAAATACTAGATCTTATCACCCTAGGACTATAATATATTTTTAACTAGCGACCCGCCCCGGCTTCGCACGGTTATAATACATATAAACCTTCCTCTTCAATCACTCTATCTATTGAAAACCGCATCAAAATCCGTTGCGTAGTTTTAAAGATTTAAGCATACATAGGGATATAGGACAGAAGATAGCGACTTTGTTTTATACTACGTAGTGAGTGATGTAAGTATAATTCTTAATATGAGTTAAAGTAAATTATAGACAAACGTGGCGCTTACCATCAGCCGAACGACTTGCTTGTCTCCTTGCTCAGTTGCATAAAACTAAAACATTGTAAAACTGTCCGCTATTCGTATTGTTACAAAGAATTTCGATAGAACCTAGATGCAGAATTTATGTAAAGTACTTTATAAAAAAACAATAAATTTTTAGAAAAAAACAAAAACCGACTTCAATGTATCTTCGAAGTCCAAGGTCACATATCGATGAAATTTATATGGGACCACTTCGTAGCTATACTGAACCCGCCGCAAAAAGAATTTTTCAAATCGGTTCATAAATGACGGAGTTCTGAGGTAACAAACATAAAAAAAAATACAATCGAACAGAGAACCTCCTCCTTTTTTGAAGTCGGTTAAAAAAATCCTTACTAATATTGTAAACGCAAAAGTTTGTATGTATGGATGTTTGTTACTCTTTCACGCAAAAACTACCGAACCGATTTTGATGAAATTTAGTATGTAGGTACTTTAGGACTTGGAATAGCATATAAGCTACTTTTATTCCGGGAAACCGCGGGGCGCTGCTAGTAATTAATAATTGACGGGTGACACTCACGTTTAAGTTGGAGTAGTCCAACTATAGTTTTAAACACATCCCGTGGTCTTTTTCAAGGCGAGTGCGGAACGCTCGCGAACGCGTCTCGCCTCGCACTCAAGTGGGTGTCACTCGTAAATTATTATTAACAATGTATCCAAACCACATTAATATCCATAATGTTTACATAAGGAATTTTTCATGACATTTATTTTTATTTTGCAGTAGTTCACCTTCTACTTCTTGCTTCAAATTGCAACAAACAACAATGGATACTGTCCTTGCAATATCTACTTACATTTCCTTAACGATATAAGAAAGCGGACGGCGTTCTAACAGGTATAAGTCGAATATCTCCCGTACTAGACTTGTATTCATAGTACTCTCTGCCATTGACAATCTTTTTCTTAGAGTTCTCGTTCAAATTATACTTTGAGTTGCCAAAGAGAGACTCGTAAGGTGGTGGGCGACTGTCATCACCGCGTTCCCTTACTTGCTTCTTGTTACGTTTTACTTTGGGCTTAGTTGTGTCCACTTTAAGGTGTTTATTGTGAAGGTACCTCCTTATAAGCACCTGGAATTCAGAGACATGAGACAGCATAAGTATATTATAGGCAGCTATAGCTACAGGTACGTGTTGCCTAGAACATTCTAAACATTTCAAAGAAGTACCTACGTTACATTTAGTAACTCCTAACTACTCTGACAACTATTTACTCTTGGTAGGTCTCTCGTATGCGGGAGGCCGTCTGGGTAGGTACCACCGCTTTGCCGGTTATTCTGCCGCCAAGCAATAGTACGCAAGCATTACTGTGTTCCGGTTTGAAGGGCATTAATTGTAGCCAGCGAAATTACTGGGCATATGTAACGTAATATCTGATGTCTCGGGGTGATGAGCGCAATGCAGTGCTAGGCATTGCTATTTATGGTATTAAAAGTTCTGGGTGGCACTGCAATTGTTATGGGCAGGCCTAGCGCTTACCATCAGGCGAACGACTGGCTCGTCTCATCACTCGGTTAGATAAAAAACTACCTATTTTATCTGCGCTTGTTAGCTTGTAACTTCTTGGAAGGAGTTTCGAAATAGTAAGGAAATAAAGTAATCACGAACTACCTTCATTCCCAAGTGGGAATCTGGGGGCCTACTAGACTAGGAATAGCTTTCGTTCCTTCGTTAGTGCTGACTAAAAGAGACACTCTTATGCCTGTTGAATAGTGCTCTCCCTTTCACCCGGTGGAGCGAAGATCGTAATTTATGAGTCGAGTAAGGTCTCTATACCTTGTCTTTGTGGTCTCTGACCCGATCTCTCCTGATCTTCGTGGAAGACACTTTGATGCGGCTTCAAACTTTAATGTCTACTTGACCTTAAGAAAGAGTTGATGGAAAAATCTAGATGTCTAACCTACTTATACACATACCTCTCCAACGAACACAGCAGTAGCAGCACAAAGGCCAGCACCCATAATCAAGTATGTCATGAGCAGATCGCTGTTTCTTAGCTGGCGGTCTTTAGACTGCAAGTCGAGGGGGCAAATCTTTGTACTGGGCAGGTCCCTGGTTTCGAGGAAATCAATGATACCGGATTGCAAGATGTAAACCAGGCTGTAATGTTTTGAAGATTCGTTAGCTTCTTACAAGATATTCAGGCAGCTAATTGATTGGATAAGCACAGCAGAAAAGTGCAGTAAAGCACATAACTATATAGGTATTAGGTACCTAAAAAGGATGTTTTTTGAGGAAGTATTTGAGTAAAAGGCTTGCGGTAGCTATACCTTGAGGTAGTTAAAGGTTTGACTAACCATTTTACTTACACTGTATCAAACAGCCTTTGCAACGGACTGCCAAGAGGATACGCAAACGCCCTCTGTTTCTTCATGAACGCTTTAGGCGCCACCACGTAAGTGCACCTATCAGCTTCGTTTACCCCTTCTCTCGCCTTTCTTAGATAGTCTCCGTACATAAGATGGTCTATCGCAGTGGTATCCTCAACGAGAACTACCCCTTTATCAATTAGATCAAGGAATCCGTTGTCGGTAGGAAAGCTGCGAAATTCAGCGCGGCCGTTCGTAATCATCTTGTTTAGGAAGTAGAGCTCTTCATTTGGCTGGAAAGCGTATGAAATATTGAAAAGTTTTCGCAATACCTCTATTTAGGCAAGTTATTCTGCCGCTGCGACCTGTATTGATTTATTCTAGCTTCAGAATATTGAGACCTAAGAGCCGTGCAGTCAGATACTGCCCTGCTACTGATTGAACTGATTGTGATTATGCAGCAGTACCAACATTGTATGTTTTTTGTTCCCTTCGAGTCAGAGGTTATATTGGAGAAGGTACAGTTCAGGGAACGATGAAGATGGTCCCTCACTCTTCGTCCTAAGTGGAACTCGTTTAGTTAAATGTGTTAACGACATGGGCCATACAACTAAAACTGGAGGACACTAAAGCTAAGATAAAGTTTGGCCATATTACAGCAGTAAATACAAGCAAGTTTGTACTCACACTTTTAACCGTATACTGCACTGAACCTCCCTCCACCGACACCCATCGATAGTTCTTCTTGTACAGATCCTCAGGAGTTTCAATATCCAGCGTGAACTTGGATAGAGTGAGGAAAGCAGTAAGGTTGGCTGTGTAGAACGCAGATAGGAGTATTATAAACATCCACCAGGTTGCGAACAGGATTCTCGTTGTATCTGTTGAAGAAAACCTTAACCTTTACTTTAGGGAAGATTGGGTTGCAAGTTTAAGTCCCAGCCGGTCGTCGTATTTTTTTCTTTCCGAAAAACCTTGTTTGATTTTTTCGCTTGGCATTCGTTAATGCTTCAAATAAATATAATATAAATTAAAAACCTTAACCGTTAGGTGATAGATTTCTGTGGACAGGAAATAAACATGGGTACCAAGGATTTATAAAAAAAATCTAAGGAGCTGAATGTCAAAGCTGGTGAGTTCAGGGTTCCATTTTATGGATTGTTGATTATGAATTATAAGGTAGGCAGATAGATAATCAGTCTTTGTGGTGTAGTGGTAGGGCAAGTTGGCTTAAATCTCATACACCACTAAGACTGCAGGTTCGATTCCCGCGACGGGACAAATATTTATGCCCAGAAAAAAAACGCAAGCATTTGTTTCGTGTCTGGGTATTGTGGGACCATGGTCATCGTAGTTCCTAGTTCCCTCGATACAAGGAATCCTAATTAGGGGCCATAAGGATCTATATATATGTGATCGTTGGGCATATTAAAAAATAATAACAATGTTACAGTAATATAAAAAAATTATAACAATGTTACACAGTCTACGATAACCCAATTAGATAACTATGTAGTAAGTAACTATGAAGGTAGGTAGGTACCTAGTTAGTAATTAGTAAAGGTATTATTTATTTATTTATTTATTTAATAGTTTTGCACAAAATGGTACAAGGAATGACTTAATGCTATTTAGCATTATCTACCAGTCTTCCAGGTCGTGGAAGAAATATAGTGGGTGTGCAGCTACGTTTTGAGCAAAAGTACGTATAGGTGGGGGGGGGGGGTATAACTACTTTGGTATAACTACTGGGTATACCTAGGTGTGTACCGGTTCGACATGATTTATATTTTACTCTAATTCACTAATGCCCAACCTTTATACCATGACATTTGATAAGAAATCACATCGAACCGAAATTAATAACACGTTCTACGTTAATTTATCAAAATATGATTTGTGTACACATTGATTATGGAAAGTTGATGGTACGATGCGACAAGTACGTATAAAGCCGTGTGGTTATAAGAACCAGTAGGTAAACGCCACAGAATGAGCAGCAGTATGTATGTAAAACATTACAGGTGATAGATGACGCAAGCCATTAGCGCTGATACCATCGCGATTGGATTGACCCGGTGACGGCTTGTCGGGTGTGATTACAGTGTCTGCTTATCGCGATCATATTTGGTGCACAATTACTGGGTAATGGAAGCACTAGGGTGAAAATGGGCTGTGATTGTTGTGATGGTTTACTCGTATTCTGCATGAGGCTTTTGAAATGATGAAGACCTCCTGCAAATATCCTCTATAGAGGACCGAGGGGTATAAAACAAAACGGAGCTTGTATTTTTTTTTTAATAATTGAATTGAGAACACTCCTCATAGTCCAGTCATTTGGTACTTTTACCTGGAAAGTTTTCCGGGACTTTTGAAAAATGGTAATTTTATAGATTTTTATGTGCCCTTTCCGAATTTCAACTTTGCCACCTCGTATCTTTGCTGCTCGCGCCGCCATATTGGAAAAATGGCGCCTAAAAGCAGTTTTTTGACAATACTTCCTTTCCGACTTATTTTACGATAAAAAGTTATACACAAAAAGAAACTAGAGACAATTACCTACAATTTACATTACAACTCCCGGAAAACTTTCCAGGTAACCACAAATTTTTGAACCAAATGACTGTACTATTAGGTACCTATCTCTACTTAAATTTCATTTTAAACTATATAGGTCTTATACACCTAACGAGGTATATAAAATAGGTAGCTAAACGTATAGGAAAACGTAATGCTCTACCGTTCAAGACTTTTTTTTTTTTTTTTGTAATTTAGAATGTTCATTTATATAAACTAACTTACATACCTAAAGAAGTACAAATATCTATATACAAACATGAATAATTTAATAATAATAATAGAATAATTTATTTTCAAAATGCTTATAAATAAATAAATGGCAGGATTACATTTTGATTTTTAGCGAGGAGATGTACACAGTTATTATAATTATTTACATGCAAGACCTAAATCAAAAGTTACTTCATACGTACGAGACACACAGACTCTACCTTTACTGGCTCTACCAGAAATAACAATGATTCTATCCAATAAGTAGGTGACAGGCGCAAATGAATTAAGTAAGCTTTAATGCCAGTTAAGTTGCGCCTTTTGAACGTATCATCGTCATCAGCCCACATCAGTCCACTGCTGGACATAGGCCTCTCCCATAGCACGCCACTGAGCCCGGTCTTCGGTTTAAACGTATAGGTGCCTACTTATTTAAGAAGGAACCAGAAACGGAGGTAATAAGTAAAGCTCTTTACACAACTTCGACCAGGTTTCGTACACTAGAAAACTACAAGATCACAACAGAGACTACTAACAGCCAAGGATGTTCTAGAGAGGTCCAATATGACTTACTAGCATCCGGCGCTAAGTTGGTTCCCTGCTTGATGAAGGCGCTGTACACGAACCAAAAGCTGGGAGACAGGGGTAAGTGCCGCTCGTAGTCTCGGAGCAATTTGGAGCGAAGCCGAGTGAGGAAGGTGATGCAAGGTCCGTAGGCTAACACTGCAGCTAAAGTCAGGTACCTGGAAAGACGAGATTCCTATATGGGATTGCTCAGTATAGGCAAAGAAAACTTGGTATAGGTATCATCGACGCGTCTCTGGCTAGACATACCTACTTCCCTATTTTGTTGGCTTTTCTTATAGCATAAAAATAGCATATAGTAACTCCACAAAAAAATGTCATAGAAGATTACAATAGTATATATTTCAAAATGAACTTGGGGACGTTTATACCAAGTTAACGAGACGTTTTGAAAAAATGCTTAAATAAGTAATAATATGTCTGTCCTTATATTTGGTCAGTATTTTGAATCGAATAAGTTAGAATGATATCTAAGCTTACTGATATGTAACTCACCACACAAGGCTGTTAAAAGGTGCCATCAGACCAGAGCCAGCAGCTGACGCCTTTGGTCGCTTGAGCAACATCATCCACGTGCCCTCGTCTAGATCCGTAGAAAAAGTCACCATTTTTTGTAACCTGATCAGTTTGGGTAGGAAGGCTGCTGCCATATCCGCCTGCTGTCAGAAACAATTGAAAGAAGTGTGAAGACTCGGGCAAGCCACGGTGTCATATTACCTAATAGGTATATTATAAACTCTCATCATCCCACCAGACGTTCCCACCGCTGGGACACAGGCCTTCTCTCATAAATAAATAATATAGAGTATGGGCCATTATCCACCACGCTGGCCCAGTGCGGGTTGGTGGATGTCACATGTCCTTGAATTTTTGTGATTAATTCTTGGACACGCCAGTTTCCTCACGATGTTTTCCTTCAGCGTTTTTAGAGCGAGTGTTTAATCATATTAGTTAGAATGTTTAATCATATTAGAGTGTTTTTTTAGCACATAACTTAAGAAAGCCAGTCGTGCGAGGCGAGCGGGATTCGAGCTCGGGTGCGTCGGATCGAAAATCGCACGTGCTCCCACTGAGCCACACCCGCTCCATTATAAACTCTATTTATTGTATATTTAACTGTGAACTTACGCTAGAATTGAGAAGTCCGATCATTGATTGACTAGGGGAAGTGCCTCCAATGACGTAATTTTGTTCGGGCACCACGATTTCATAAGTGAAATTGAACTTTTCCTGGAGAATGTCGACGATCAAGAAGGACACGCCTTTCCCAACGAGGGTCCCATTTTTGTCAGTTTGTACCCAGCTGAGGGGATAGTTCTAGAAGTATGGAATTTGGAATATTGTTAGAAGCTTTTATAAGCAAAGAAGCAAATAAGCATGCAGACGGATAGCGTGGAATAAGCGATCACTGTCGCCTATAGATATTTGAAATTACTTGGTATTTCATCAACCTACACTGCTGGACGGTGGTTAAGTCTTTCCCAGAGCACGCAACTGAGTCTGATCTTCGGATTCTTCAGGACTCCTCCAGACTGCGTAGTGCTTAGGTAAGTAAATATATCGTCGCTCCATCTAGTCGTAGGTCGTTCTACACTATAGACATTATTAAAATTTAATATTTATTTATTATTATTATAAAAGTATACTCACGTTATAAGTCGCTATTTTGAGATGTTTGCCGTTGACTTCATTGCTCAATTTTAGGAGCTCTGTCTGTTTTTTCGTTAGTAGCAAATCTGTGTCACACAAGAAAAAAAAATACCTCATGAAATCAAAAAAGAAGGATTTCAAAGACGAGATTTCATTAAGAAAATCATGATACAACTCTAAAAGTTAAAACAATTTCATAGATTGGGTAGGTACCTACTTCGTCATATTCATCAACCTACATCAGTTCACTGCTGGACGCTGGTTAAGTCTCTCCCAAAGCATGCAACTGAGTCTGATCTTCGGCTCTCTTCCAGACTGCTAGTGCTTAGGTAAGTAGATACCTATATCGTCGACCCATCTAGTCGCAGGTCGTTCTACACTACATACGTTTCCACTCTAGAGTAGAACTCGTAAAATAACTTTCTACTTCTAGGATAATTTTAGGTTTAATCGAGAAACAATAGAGATTCTTTGGTAAGCACGCATCAGTCTTAATAAAATTATAAAGACAACCTCTATCGATAAAGTAAAGAAACTCGATCCCAACCTGTAATCGGGTTGTCGTAAACTGGCTCGCAGAACGTAGCGTTGCATATCGTCGATATTATCAGCTCTACTCCGGCCATCTCATCACGCACAGAACTGAAGGTCTATGCCTTAGACACTCACCAATTCAGTGGTTCTACGCACAAACTTATGAGTATACGAAGGTATGCTGGTTTTGGCATTGTAAAGGCCGAGACTCGCGGCGGTCGGAGGTGGTTTGCCGACTGTGTCACCGTGAGGATGCGCCAAGCAAAAGCGCGGGCGCGGTGCCCACACGCTAGGGTTAATGCACGTTGGTAATAGCATAGATGAGCCGTATTGAAGGACAAAAAGGCAAATAAATTAAATAAATTACGGCACTTTCAGCCAGCAATTGGCCGTTATTGATTTCTGTTATTATTTTTTTAAGATGTAGTACTGTATTATGAATAAAATGACTCGGCTGTTGCTCTGCAAGTTAGCTATACTAGCGGTGTGCGATGATATCGAAAATTTAATTTAATTAATATAAGAAAGGCATTTGACTACCAAAATCGAGCTATATCCTCATCCAGCAATAAAAACGAGTGAAGTATTAAATTCACTAGTTTTTTCTCGACAGATTTAGGCAGGTATATGGTGCACATTCATTTTCTTAGAATGTTCAAAGCTCCATAGCACCGATGATATTTTATATTTCAATTTGGTTAATAATTAAATATTAATAATAATAGTTAATTAAAGGATCGTATTTAACTGTACCTCAATTTACTTCCGTTTTTCCGCCAAACATACTGATTGTGCACCCAAATATGTTGATTAAAATATTTCATAATGAGCACCTATTTTATGAATATAACATGTTCGCAGCGTTGGGGTGGCCCAAGGGCCACCCCCGCCGCACCCTAACCTACCGAGCTGCCCTAAGGGCCAGCCCGCCCTTGGCCCTTGGGCCACCCCTACACTATAAGTACCGTTGGGGTGGCCCAAGGGCTGCCCCTTATACGTTTAAGTCCCAAAAACAGACCAAATTGGGTGCACAATCAGTATTTTTGGTGAACGGTTAAAAACTATCCTTGATTAAATAGGTAAACGTAGATATTGACGCGTGTCTGGTAGGGAAGATCGAAGGACTCTAGAACTCGCTAACCTGACCACTGAACCGACCACTCGCTGTTAGTCACTGACCGCGAAACTCTGAAGGATCGGCGCCGGGGCGCCTTAATTAGTTTGAAATTCCACTGTGTGATTACTACGCTACGTCCATCTGTTTTTTAATCGAAATGAATTTACTATAGATAATAATCCTCATCTTCCCTAGTAATACAATATATTATGTGTTACAATATGTGTTATGTATTTTATGTAATGACTTTGGTTTATGTAGGTATATTATATGTATAACAAAATTATCTTAAAGTAACACCGGCCATAATATGTATGTATATTTCTGTCTACGTTCCTTCACTTGTGGGTTGTCTGGAAGAGATCGCTTTGAGCGATAAGACCGCCCATTGTGACATTATTATTAAGTTAGTTGTTATTTTAGTTTTTAATTATTTCTGTATTTTGGTGTTACAATAAAGAGTTATTCTATTCTATTCTATTCTACAAGAGATCCAAGTAGAATTGTCCTACCAAAGGTCCCGAAAACAACAATGTATCAAAAAACTGTTATGCAATGTGTGGGCGCATATACAATGCTATTCCGACTGAAGTTAAAAAAACTACCCACCAGATTCCGTAGGAAATTAAAATTGTGGTTATTAGAAAAAATGTTCCATTATCTAATTGATTGATCTCATTAATGCATAAAAGCGTAGTTAGTTTAAACATCTACACATATTGACTTCCAAATGATATCATTACCATTTAAAAAAATAAATACCTAATGTTATGAATCTTATCCATACAAATCGAACACGTGATGGCCAGTAATATTTACTACCCAGTGACAGTGTACCTAAAGTCACAGAATACCAAATAGTACTACTATAGTAGGTATAGTAGCAAACGGTTGGTACTAACTACGCTTGGCTCGATAAACACATGTTATTACACTAAAATCTAAAATACGAATGTAGTAGTTAATCATCTGTTTTATTTCGATGTACTACGGTGCATTTATGTTAGGTATAGGTACTGACTACTAAGTCCTAAGCAGCTGTTTTGTATATAGTTTTTATATACTATTGTATGCGTGCTGTTTTTAAATGATGTCTATAAGCATCACTAACATAATTTTATTATTAGTCTAATGCAATACATTTAGGAATAAGTATTAAGTACAGTCATACAGGACATAAATGATAGCCTGTGGTGTAGTGGTAGGGTTAGGTTAGCTCAAATCTCTAAGGTTGCGGGACTGATTCCTGCGACGGGACAATGGTTGTGCAAAGAAAAAAAAAGCGCAAACATTTGTTTTTTGTCTGGGTGTTATGGGACCATGGTCCTCGTAGTTCCTGGTTCTCACGATACAGGGAATCCTAATTAGAGACCAGGATCTATGTATGTGACCGTTGGGCGTATTTATTTATTGTTATTTATAAATAAATACAAAGGTACAAAAAAAATTGCCCTACGCGTATATAAATAAAGGAGTTCGAAACGGAACCTTTTTACGCCTTTACGCCCTTAGTACACCGAGACGCGACGCGTTCGTATGCGGCAGAGAATCTCTGAGAAACCTACCTACATTACGTACCGAAACATCTGCGGAACGATAGTACACTGCAGTTTTTTCGCAAATTTTTTTATACCTGTGTACCTATAACGCTTTTGCGTACTGTGGTTGTGGACATCATTTGGGTTTAGGATGCCTTCCCTTCCCAGTCATCGCTTTCATCCCAGCCGTCTACGTATCCAACAACATATAATTCGGGATAATTTCGAATTAAGTAATATATTCAGAAATGTTTCTATGTAGAGATATTTTTGAATATAATTCATGTAATTGAAGTTCTAAGCAAAATTATTTTTCTTCAGGTTTCCTTCGTTTTTGGTTTATTTCATGCACCCAGATTCTACGCTTTCTCTTTAAAATCGAAGCCAGCAACAGCAATTCTTCCCCTTTAGAATCTGAAAGTGATGACTGGGAAGACATTCTGAACCCGAATGATGTCCAAACCCACAATCCACGAAAGCGTCATACACAATGAAATTTCTTTACGAAAAAACTGCAGTACCTATATACTATACTATCTTTCCGCTACCGCAATGGCTTCGCAGTTCACAGGGATTCTCTGACGCATACAAACGCGTTGGTGCCCTAAGGGCGTATTTTTTTCGTCTCTCTGAGGAATTTATTCCTGTAAAAATCTTTTGTCATGTTTAAATTTCCCGGCATAATGCCCTTAAAAGTAAAAAGAAACAGTTCCGCTTCCGTATCGTTAGTGATGGATATGAAATCGACTAATTTTATGCTTCCGGCGACCTAAAATAACTGTCACTATTTGTCACTGTCAAAACTGTTTGACATTTGAAAACGCAAATATAAAATAAATATAACCTCAACATACCTCTGCAATAAAATACTTGATTTTAAAAATATAATTTAATAAATAATTAGTTTAAGATTTAAATATGAGAGACGTTGTAATAACAAACTGTGAGAAAACCTTTTTACAAAAACTCGTCTCCGAGGGCCATGTAAGATCTATATCGACCTTTATTCATGCTTTTTAAACAATTGTAAATTTCAACAAAAACTTCTATTACAGCGGCTTGATGGGAGAAATTACAATGAAAGTAGAAAACTGGATATTTCGTTCGGCTCTGAGTATGGAAGCTGTATTGTTACATTGGGAGAAACAAAGTAAGTTTCCAAATACCAACTTATAAAACTTCGCATAGAAAATGCCCAGCATAAATAAATGGTTATGCTGTCTAATTAGTTATCTAAACCAAACTGTTTCCATTTCCCATTTCCCAGAGTATTAGCACAAGTGTCATGTGAAGTCACACAACCAAAACTTATTCGACCCAATGAAGGTGTCCTATACATCAATGTTGAGGTCAGTCCAATGGCAGGTCCACAGTTCGAGGCTAAGTTTCAATCAGACTTACCGGTATATCTGAATAGATTGCTGGAGAAGTGTTATAAGGACTCCAAGTGCCTCGATCTGGAGTCATTATGTATTGTTGTAGAGGAAAAGGTAACTTTATTTATTAACACATATAAGATATCAAATAAAAATAACTGTTTCAATCACTTTTTGGGATTTTTATACCTAACTTTCCTTTGTAACAACGACAAGGAGATTGATCTGCCTATCTTCATTTGGAACTGTTATATGATTAAATATGCTATTTAACAAAGATACCCTTGCCTTCATTCATCTGCTCTTAAGATTTGCATCAATTTAATTTGAAAGATTTTGATTTCCACTCGTCTAGATGCTATTGTTAAAACATTGTTCCTTGACATATTTCCAGGTATGGTCAATTCGAGTAGACATCAAAGTCCTCAACCATGATGGGAACCTTATAGAATGTGCCAGCATCGCCACCCTCACATCTCTGGCTCACTTCAAAAGGCCTGACATAACGCGCAGTGGTGATAGAATCACAATACACACCATGGCAGAAAAAGATCCCATTCCAACTGTGCTTTATCACTACCCAGTGTGTTGCACATTTGCTATCATTGGCAATGAGTAAGTATTAAAATATACATAATTTAAAACTTATTGCTTGTTTAAAACTTGTCTGAATGGTTGTTCTCTTTTCCTTGTCAGGTTATAATGCTAAACTCATACAAGTTCTTACTTCAGATTGAAGGTCACACAAATTCCTGCTGAGCCACACTCAAGAAATTTATCAATCTAATCTTGCTTACTTATATACAAATATTATAGGGTTGTCTTTTATCTGTTTCAGCATTGTAGTATCCGACCCTGGTTTCCTGGAGGAGTCAGTTTGCATGAGCAGCACAGAAGAAGGAATAAACACAGGTGGTGGTATAATGGTCATCGGTATGAACCAATACAAAGAGCTTTGCTTGCTTAATCTCACTGGTGCTGCAATATACAGCTCAAATATTGTACACAAGGCTATATTGAGTGCAGCTGAGAAGTCAAAGGAAATTGTAGAATTCGTCAAAAAAGCCATTGCAAATGATGACACATTAAGGTATGCTTATAATATTGATAATATCAAAATGAAATTGGAATTTCATCATGGTAATGCAGTTGTCCACTAAAGATTAAAATAATTGATTTACTACACTTAATTTTGTGGAACAGTGTTTGTTGAAATATTGTTGCATAATTAAATTAGTTTTTCAAGCTATTATTACTTGATAAGGCATTGCCTTGATTGTTACCACATGTTAGTTTGGTTACTGTGAGAAATAGGTATTATTTAGTTCACATAATGTTTACTTTTTAGTTATAGCAACAACAGAAAGCAGTTTACGTTTCACCACAAACAATTTTGTTTTTGATTTTTGGATTTCTGAAATATGATTTCAACTGGATATTTCTATAATTTCCTAAATAAAGTCCTGTATATCTTGGGGATTAATTTTTGTTTAAAAAATTTACAGACAGAAACGCACGAAAGTGAACTTTGGCGATATCATAACTGAAAACCATCTGTTGTCCTTGAGTCAAAAGAATCTGAGCATCCGTCTTAAGAAATATGTTGTGGAAGACCTGACAAATGATGACTCCGATAAAGAAGTCATGTCAGAAAGTGAAGATGACGTCATGGTAGTGGAACCCAGTAAATATGACGGTAGGTGTCAATATCATGGTTTTATAAATTATTGTCTTTTTCTTCATAAAACCTTTGTATCTTTTTATTCTCTTGCCCATTTACATTACCACTTCTCTCAGAGAAATAAACTGTTCTCTACCATGTATCAAAATTACTTGTATTATTACTATTACCACAGAATACTAAGGCACAGAAGCATCACTCCGCAAAGAAATTTAAACAAATAGCGACTCTTGCTATGATGCAATAAAATTCAATTCAGCTCGCGTAGCGCTGCATACCTACCAGTCATATTAACCTACAGAGCGCCTCTCTTTCTATCACATAGCTCTTATCTCTTCTGACGCGGCACGTGTAACGACGCGCAATCCGCCGCCGGTGTATGGCTATGTACTTGTAGCTTCGTACCTACAGTGCGGAGTGCGCTAGGCCTGCTATTACTTAATCGAATGAATAAGATAATAAGAGGGGTTATGTGACTTACTTAATGTCAGGGCTTCAAATCATTCACAACAAAAATTTCACAGTTTGGACTGCAGTTTATTTTTGTCCTGTGCTACTTTCTTATTTTTATCATCATATTTTCAGTTGTGTCGTCAGCTCCACAAACAGTTGAAGTCACTACAAAGAAAGGGTCATCTAAATGGATAGAAGTGTCATCAGAATCAGAAGAAGACTGACATTGATAAGTTTTATATTTTAATAAATAAATGTAATTCGCTTACATTTACAATTTGATGTTATTTATAATCTCTTCATTATATATTAGAAATTGCATTTCCCACAGGAAGAAAATCAACATCTTGTCAGCACATATTTAGACATCATACAACAAGTAATAACTAAAATAAAACTAATAATAAATACTACATTTTGATCTGCACAGTAATATTTGAAATACTATATAGAATGAGAATAGGTACATACATTCCATTTTCATACACAAAATAAATTCATCATAGCATCAGTTAATGTAACATTAAATTTGGCCTGAAGTAATATACTCCTAAAACAGTTTTTCCGTCTATATTTCTACAATTTTGATTGAAAATTTCAGAGAAACAGCTGTAGATCTATAAACCACTTAATCTATTATTACAACTACACTTCATTAATAAATAACAGTCACAATACACTACACTGAGTCTGAATTCATTCCATTTTTCTGGTCTAACTTGTTGCCGTTTGTTTTCACCATGTAAATGAAGTATGTCATTATTTCCTTCTCATTTACGGGTAGAGACTTGAAGTGTTTTTGAATGGTCTGAAATGAAACAAAGAAATTTTTAGTAACAGAACAAATGATTAGTTTTTGCTTTTAAAACTGCTTAGGTTTAGCTAAAAATTAGAAGAGGTGGAATATTTGTGTGGTTTTGCTAGACTAAAAACAAAATTAATTCATAATGAAAAATTGTAAAGTACATACTACTTTATGAAACCACTAGGAAATTCTTTGTAGGTTAAATAAAATGACATGACACATTTAGAATGAAACTAAGTAAAGAAGTACTGCAAATATATATATTATTAATGGAATAAGTGTTGTAATAAATTATTAACTTCATAAAATAAATGGCTATTCTAAGGCAGTACAATTTTGTTATAATTATTAGTGCAAATATTTTGTTCCATCTAGGTGTTATGGGCCTGTAGACCTCAAAGTGCCTGGATCTTTTGTTTATATAATAGGTTTAATTTTATAGTAACCCAAGTATTATCTAACAATTTAACCTAACTACATAAATAATAATTTGATGTTATTTATTTAGTATCTCTTAATGTATCTTTTACTGAAAACTTAGCCGCACACTTACTATATTTCTTTCATGACTTGGAAGACTGGTAGTTAATGCTAAATAGCATTAAGTCATTCCTTGTGCCATTTTTGTGCAATACTACTCAATGTACCTATTCTGATACCTACCTACATGAAGAAATGGATCTCACAAATTAAAAAGTAAAGCTCATTATGGAAAGTGAGAGTAGCATGTATTACTGTTACAATGGGTTTAACAGCTGCCTTACTAGTTCTATAGCTTCTAATGATATGCAAGAACTTCAATAGGTGAATATTAGTCTACTTTTGGTAAGGCAGCCATTTGTAGTACTTTTGATGATGTGTCAAGGTTTTGTCCAATGCATGGTAAGACGCATGTGTACATATTATATATTACGATTAAAAATTTGATTGCTGTTTACACTATTTTACAATAATATTTGGTAAATAATTTGATGTTAGACAATACATGGTGTAAGATTAAACTAGATGATTTATGTAAACATGCCATTTTTATGTGTAGATTCCAAGATAGTACTTACATCAGCTAATTGAGCTTTAGATAACCCTGGCTTAGTTTGGACCTTGTAATGCCTCTTGTACCTTCTTAGAGTGTTCAATTGAACCTGGAACCAGTCAACTTCAGGAACATCCATCTCAGCTTCATTGCTGTCATTATCAGAGTCCTTGGGCCTCCTCTGCTTTGTCCTAGCGCACTGAATCATTGTTTTATGGTGATCGCAAATGTACGTATGCCTCGCCTGGAACAAATCATACACTCAAGTGAGTAACTAGTCATCCTTTTCCATGTAAGAAAAAGGGAAATTTATGAATGTCATTTATGTAGTAACGCGCGGTAATAAATACCTGAGCGTCGATGTTCAGTTTGAGCCTCCTCAGTGCAACGGTCTTCTGAATGCGTTTGCTGTAAGACGCGTTGCCAGCAGGCCGTCTGCAGCGATCGCCGTCATCCACAAGGCAACATATTTGATCCGAATTACCTCGAGAATCTTCTTCTCCTGTACTAAACCCGTTGTTCATTTGATACTCCCGTTGAATCATATATAACAAATGAATTTAACTCGCGTACCAGCCGTCGCACCGGTTTACAGAAAATAGTTCGACGTATTCACAAAGACGCAGGATTGAGGTTATGATTTGTAACAACACAGTTCGCCTTCAATAAATAAGTTAGAACCATGACACCGAGCACACTTCAGTTTAAGTTTTTTTCACCACTATAGTCCTGAGCGGATTGTAATTCTTCACACCACATACGCGAGAATTTTGTCCATTGCTAATTCATAACAATGAAGTAACTCTATTTTACAATCTATTTTATCTAATAGGTTAAAACAGTGATTCAAAACTTCAAGATAAAATACTCGTTTTATAATAAGTATTAAAATACCGAATAAATGATGCCAAATAAAAGGACTTTCGTTTCGCACTCGTACCGACCGACCGAACGCAACGCCATTACAAAATAGAAATTGTTATGTCGATGTCGATGTCGGTGTATGTCATTCACTCACTCACTCAAGTTCCCAGACAGGTTCTCATGTTTTTCTCAAACAAGGCACTATGCACATCAGGAATAGTGTACACTTTTGTACAACACAAACAAGGATGTTGTGAAATGAAAACAGTTCTTTTGTGAATGTGTGCATAGATGCAATACGAAGACGTAGCATAAACAAAAAAATAAAGCTAAGTAAAGACCTGTGATTGGCTGGAAAAAGGCGGGTCATTTAATTTCAACCAATCACACTGTCTTACCGCTGATATTGCCTGCTGGTGTATTCATTCAGTGCGACGGGCGCGAAGTTCCCTACGTAATAAGCGCTGAAATCGTGTGCTCGTTGGTTAATAACAACTCGGTGAGTTTCATTTTCCATTTAATAATATTTTTTACTACTTATTGAGGGGTTTTAAATAGGATTTTTTATTTATCTGATGCGTACGGTTTTGCTGCTAAGTCTGTTGTGTTATTTATAGTTTTACATTCTAATTTTGTTGGCAAATGGCTGCCGAGTGCCGCTGCCTGCCATACCTAAGGTGACAGATAGGCTACCTATACATTCATAGGTGTGTGTACCTACATCTACTCATTATGAAAATACATCTTCACTCTACAAACAAACATACCTTGCTGTTATGTATATAACTTCTAATATCTTATGCGTAGATATGCTTATTAATAGAAATAAAAACAAAATAAATATCTAAATAACGGAAAATAAATAGTAGTTTTATTAACTTAACAAATATTATTCGAAATGTGTTACAAGCAATCGCTATTTTTAGTCTGAAAAAAGAAGAAAGTCTTAGTTTGACTACCTCGATAGTTGTATTTAGAAATACCTATATTTACCCACATAAGGTGTTTTCATGCACTTATGTAAGTACTCAGAAATGTGTAACAAACGCAATACTTGATTTCCTTTTGTAGGTACGAAATACGAATACCTACTTCGGAGTCGCTGCAATAATAATTATTATGTGTTCGCTGTGAATATATTATATTATTTACTAGTAATTTATGGCTTCATACGAAATTAATAAAATCTAGAATTTGCTCCTCAGCAGCAAAGTCAAAAATAATGTTATCTTATAAGTACTTATTATTATATCGCAGATTGGCTTCGTGTTTGAAGCCAAAAAAAGCCCTGAATCGCATCTTCGCATGAAGAAGTCAATCCGTTGTCGCGTCAATCAGATTTACGCGATTTTGGTTACGTTTTATTAAGTTTTTGAACGATGCAAGTAGTTTATGACGGCGGCAGTGCTAAAGTCTGTAGGCTCAAACAGTGTTATTTTATACAAGTAGTTATTGTAAAGTTTCAAATGCTTACAGCTTGAGAGAGACTGCAGGGGTTGAATAAAATTATGATATGCATGAAATTATGATCACTATGAAGTCTAGGAACACACAAAAAAATGTGCAATTAAAGGAGAAGGAGGCAGCTCTGAAATTTTAGTTTCACGAGCAAAGTCATTATTATGCAAATTTAGTAGGAAATATTTAAACATTATGATAACTAAGCCCCCCCTTTCTGTCATCTTATTACCAACTATTGTTGGCACTTTGAATTTTAGATTTACGAGCGGAAGCATACCTACAGTAATTATGAACATTTAGTAGGTTTTATTTTCAAATTCTAATTCAAAATTCTTTATTTATACAACATATATTATGCAGTTCAAATCTAAAGTTTAAACTATTTATAGGTACAATATAATACTAGGTCCATGTACAGTATATAATATATCCCCCAAATCTGTCATTGGTGGTGTATGAGCATAAATATTTGAGTAAAAAGCCGTTTTAAATTTGGCAATGCAAAATAGCTTCGTTGTTTGGATTATTTCATTGTAAAGAAAATAAAAGTTGTGTTTAGAGCCGTCTTGGTCTTGTAAAGTGGAGAAAATGCCTATTATTATTTAGAATACCCGTTAAAGCAGCTTAGAATGTAACAAAGGCAACTTTTTTTACCTTTTTAGTTTATAATTAAGTCTGAGAGTAATTTTGCTATCGTTTCCTTAGATAAGGATTCAATGAATAATAATATATATGACAGACGCGTTTGATATTTTTCTCGTACGTAGAATCCTCATTTTAAAAGGAGTATATTTTTACTTTATAATTGATTAGTAAATTTATAGATATTTATCTTAATAAAAATATTTCTTCTAAAATAAGCATCCAAGTAATTTTACTTTGTGTTCATGCATTCAAAGGTAAAGAATCGGCGTAGTTTCGAAGCAAGGAATCACTAACTGGTTTTAGTAGTAGAATTAGGGACAGCTGAGTTCAAAGTTGCCTCGGGTGCCGGGCAGATTGAGATTGAGTTCCTTGATAAAATGTGCAATACCGATTACCTAAACTTATTTATCGTGACTAATATTATTGTAGGCAAACAGGGTAAGTCTAACGACGGCAGGTAAATAATATATATTTTATTTTATTTTCTAGACATGCATTTTTTTAATAACTTGGTAGGGAAGCATTTGACCGCAGTCTCATCTGATGGAAAGTAGCCACGCGGTCGACGTTGGATCATGCTTGCTTAGAAGATACCGATTTATTCCGGTCTTGAAGACACCTAGACTATAAGAATCGGGAAACAGTGCCATTCATTATCTGGTGTTTGCATTATGTAGACTGGAGTTCGCAAGTCGAAACGAGAAGAAATGTGAAAAATGTTCATAGGTGCCTCCTTCTCCTCTACGGATAAGTGATGTACGTGTATCTTAAATCTAAGCCGATCACTCGCCTTCATTATCCACATCATGTACACCGAACTCAAAATGATACCGGATCTGCCATGTATGGACCTTGTGATGATTGAAATCGGCAAGAAATAAAAAGTACAATAGCGGTGGTCGCGTCACATCGGTGATATTGGCTGTCTTCTTTCTCTTAATTCCTTTATTAAAACGAATCTACATTAAATATAATGCATGATGAACGGTGACTTATTTTATCATTTACATGTGCTAGCTTGACATTTTATTTAGTCCCTTTATTAAGAATATTCCAGCGAAATAATATTGTGACCATTGCGCCACAACCATTGTCGTTAAAAATATTGTAGTCAGCAGATTTGCAGGCGTCGTCTTTAGTTTCCTTTTCAGTGACGATCATTACAATCGCACTTTAATTTATGCATTTAAGTAATCTAGCTAGCTAGTAGGAGCCTTTAGGCCGAACGAAATACTTAAGTTGGTGCTTAAAAATATTTTATTTAAAGTTTTTTTGTGACGTGATGAATTAAATCGGAATTTGAATTAGTAACACTTTTTGGTCTAAAATTAAGATTAAAGAGTGATGGAAAAAAAAACCTTGTTTTGGAGTCATTTTTTGTTTAGTTTATCATGACGTCCAGCAATATCCTTATGATGATGAGGCTATTTTATGGTAAGGGTTAATTCATAAGAGTCTTATCATGTCATACGGAAAAGAGTGTCTAATGATTAGACACTCCTTCCGTCAATGGCTTTCATGTCTTTTAATTTTAAATTAATAAATTAAAGTGTATGTGCATTAACTGTCTCAATCATCGCAACGCGAATTAATAAATTAAATACTTTTATGAGCCCATTGCGCTCTCACTGCTGGGATACGGGCCTCTCAGGTTAAACAAAAACAACAGGAACGTATCAATGCCCATGATCCACCACGAGCCCAGTACGGTTTGGTGAATATCACATGTCCTTGAATGTGTTGTTATTGGACTTTTTTATGTAATTGAATGGTGAGACGAGCACATCGTTTGCTTCATGGTTAGCAACACGCCTGAACATAACAGTTGCAGCTCCACTCGCAGAACTTTGTTTTGCAAAATCCTGCAAAACCCTCGGCACTGCACTGCGTTGTCACCCTGAAACAATTAGCTCTTAAGTCTCACAATGCCTAATAATTTGGCTGGCTACAATGCCCTTCAAACTGGAACGAAGTAATGGTTGCGCACTACTGTGTTTATGTACTGTAATACGAGCTAGTTTCCAAACGATAATAAGTATGTTCTATGATTCCATTACAGTTTTTAAAGTGGTAATGTGGAAACTCCGCACATAACTTGAAAGAACTGTTTGAAAATTCGAACCTGTCTGACTATCGAAAGTCCCAAGTAAAATAATTATTTATAAAAAGATCTCAAAGATCTTGATGATAAAATAACAGCTACTTTTCTATACACATAAAAAGTAAAGCAAAGGCATAAAGCAAAAATAAGTCATGCTTAGTAATAATTTTCATGTTGCGTCGGGCCTTACACGAATATTACTAACATGTAATTCACAATAGGTATCTAACTAGCCTAATCCATAACAATCTCTCTTCATTTACTGGGCTCAATTTTAACTCCTTCACTTAAATCTTATCTATCGCATATCTATTGTAGAATAAGGATTCATAATTTAATAAGCCCTTTCAAAAGTTATTTTATAAAATGGCCGTTTCTTGGCTTAATAAGATTATTGTGGTCAATAGTAGTGCTCAACATAATTATTAAAAAAACGCGTCAGCTGTCAAAATATTAACAAAAGTAGGTACATGAGCAAGTCGATATGGATTAAACATAATAAGGGTTCCAAAAATAACAATTGACAATAACTTCAAACAAAAGAATTTCTGTATGAAGGCGAAGCAAGCCATGGCTGCGCTAATCATCTTATTGACCGGTTACTGGACGAGGTTGTTGCCAGCTCGTGCACAATCGGTGTCTATTCGTATAAGTTCGGAAGTTTTCGTATTGGCCGCTGCGCGTTGAGGGCGCCTGTGTGCACTTGTTTAGCGTCTGGTTATGCGACGTTGCCAACTTTATTGACTGAAGTACAAACGAACGAAGACAAAACGTACGCGTGTGGATTGGAACTTACGGCCGGTAGCTTTTTAGTCTAACAACACGCCTGGCTTTGTGCTTTTTCGTGATTTTGGAAAAAAGAGTGATTAGAAAACAATGTGGCTACTGTTAATACATTGAGTTTTTGTGATGAATACCTGTTAGTATTACATGTAATAGCAAATCCAGTGAAAACATAAATCAATAAGTGGTGTTAACTTATTATTGTTATTGGAGATAAATAATGATTATGTTAATATCTGAATCTCAGAAAATATTCTAAAGCAACCAAGAAGCTAATAAAGAAACTGGTTGACCGCAAGCGCCAATTGTAAGATGGGGGACAGAGGCGCGACGGGGGGCGCTTGGGGTGCGCGCGACGATGCCTCGTGGTGGCCGGGTGGCGCAGGTGAACTGCAGCACCAACAACAATTGAATGAGGAGATTGCCAGAAGTACAGCAGCTTCTACGCATCAGCTGTATTCATATAAAATGACGACTGGAGGATTTTCAAGCAATACTGGAGATTCGCCTAGCACTGGTTATGATTATCGTTTGATGACTAGTTCAAACACAAGAGACGATTCTCCTCAGCAACCATGGTGGTTTGCATCGGGCTCAGTTGAGTCACAACAGACATCGTCTCCTACGGTATGATGTCAAAGTCCTTTTTTATCTCAAAATTCAAACAATCATCAATACTTGTGAGATATACGCTATGTAAATTTAGCATAATATGTTATTAGGTAACTGAATCATTTGAAACGTAACACTCCAATAGTAACTTCCAGACTAAACAAAATATAATCGGCTAGCAATACGATAAAATTTTAAATAAAGAATTAAATTTAGTCTATGTATAAGTAATTGAATATCTATAAAGAACACGAAAAAACCTGTAACTTACCAATTTCTTGTGATTTCTGATATTTCCAATATAACATTTTGTAGTATCATAAAATAGAAAAGAAGTGGTTTGAGTTTTGTTTTGACCTTAAACATGAGACAGAATTTTCGTCATTGTATTCCCTGCCTATCATGAGCCTATCAAATTGGTAGTTGTGTGCGTGAGAATGAATGAGACATTTCTGAGTGAATGATTTCTCGTTGATTAATTTTTAAATCAATATTTACTAACTTAGTAGCTCTTAGCATTATTTCCTTTATAGAAAATAAACTACTGATTAAATATAATTCATAATAATGTCATATAAATAACGGAAAAAGACCGGTTTTATTAATTATAATATTGTTTTGACTTATGTTTACGGTTTTCCGTTTCCATGTCCCAACATTATAAGCTAGCCTAGCATTGATCCAGTCAATCCTAGAAGGTAGAAGGCCAGTAAGGCACACAGGTAAAGACAGTTGAAAATCCAGTGTAGTGAACAGCTTTGAAAAAATCTATTATTTTCACGTTTTTATCTATTCTCGGTTAGTATAGTGTTCATGTTGAAATCCCAATTCAGTCGGCTCCTCGATACCTATTCCGCTTGCATGAATAATAGAAATATTTTTATCAAAAATAATGTTACTTTGCTTGGTTACATTCTCTTAACTTTGCACAATGGATCCAAACCATAGAACCATTAACTGGACCCTAGACCATTACCAAATACAATCGACACAAATTTTCACAAGTCTGATTTTTCAAAATATTCTATAGATAAAGAAAATATTTTAATTCAATGTCAAAGTCAAACATTTTTAAAATGTCAATGTCAGTGTAAGTGAAGGGGGAAAACCGAAACAAAATCACTCAGAATCAGCTGATTGATTATTATTGTATTTATTGTTTATTGACCCTGCTCTGTTTTGATTTTTAGATTACCTAGTCTTGATACTTAAAAGTTACCACATAAGTAAGTGAGAATTGAAATACTTTAGATTTAGTGCAGGCAAATACTCGCTGTAAAATAGTTATCTTAATGATAGTATAGGTAGGTATGTTCCCGTGGATCTTGATGATTGATAAATTTTTAACTTACCTACATTTTCTGATTTATTGTCTAAATTTTGGACATTTAGTACCCGCCTATCGAAGATTAAGTTAATTATATCTTAGAGGCCAACCATCTCTTGTGGACGCTCCATCTAGTTAAATAGGTAACTCAGTGCTAGTTCATGCTAAATATTGCAGATCTAAGTCCTGGGAGCTAATAATACTTAGTGTCTGATGCCTTGTCACTGCCTAACCCACATTTTTCACTGTCAATCATCATTATCAGCCTGTCGCAGTCCACTGCTGGACATAGGCCTCTCCAACTGCACTCTGTACTGCTACCAGCCACCCTGCTGTAACTAAAAGTCAATCTTAGTGTCATGAGTTTAGAAAAATAAGAGTGAATAACTAAGTTGACAGATGTTGACATACAGCTTTTCTAGATTTCTCAAGCTACTAGGGCTGTGAGACGGTCAATGGTACAGGTGGCAAGAGAGGCACAATAGCAGATGTCAGCAGTAAATAATAATCTAAATATGACAGCCTCTGTGGTGTAGTGGATGGGCAATTCTGCTCAAATCTTATATACAGTGGAGGTTGCAGATTGATTCCCATTACAGACAATGTATGTAAGAATTTATGTATGGAATAAAGTGTATACATTTGTTTTATCTCTGAGTGTTGAAGGACCATGGTCATTGGAGTTCCTGGTTGTCTAGATAAAGTAGGGAATCCTAAAAAAGGGCCATGAATTATGTATGTCATTGTTGGGTGTTTTTTATTTACCAATACCCTTTATTTGTTACAGTCTCAGAATCAGGCAAGCCCTGACTCTGAGCAAAGCAATCAGCAATCGAACGGACAGATCCAGCAAAACCATCAGTCCATTCAGCAGCAGCAACAAGATCAACAGAGCCAACTGCAACAGCAGTTGCAACAGCAGCAGCAAAACTTACAACAGGCATTGCAACAACAGCAGCAGCAATCTATGCAGCAACAAGTATGTATATTAAGTACATTAATTACCCTATGACAAAAAAATGTTTTTACACTATAAAAAGAAATTGTAAACATGCAGTCAAAATGTTGGTTACTTCACGATGATAAAGCTTTTCATGGTAATTAAATATTGTTTTGGCAATAGATTATAGTGAAACAAAAAGTGGAAACACATCTGTTAATGGATTTGTGCAATGTATTATAGTAGAATAGACCTATATTTTAATTATAGGGCTACTTATCCCCGCACTGAGATACCCTTGTGTTGTGGTTTATTAGTATCGTCCTACATGTGTATGGTACAGCAGCTTACAGCAGGTTTGAAATCTATCTTATTGTAATTTTTTTATCACAGCAGCAGCAGAATCAACACCAGACGCTGCAGCAGATGCTGCAGCAGCACCAACAACAGCAGCAGCAACAGCAACAACAGCAACAGCAGCAACAACAGCAACAGCAGCAACAACAACAACAGCAGCAGCAGCAACAACAGCAACAAGCATTGCAACAGAGCTTGCAACAGACACTGCAAGTTAGCCAAGCTCAAGCACAGGCGATTGTGCAGGCTCAGGCTGCATTACAGCAACAAGTTGCACAGTCGTTGCAGCAACAGCATCAAACATTGCATGCTAGTCTGCAAGCTGTCCAGCAACAACAGATCCAAGCTGCTTTGCAACGTCAATCTGCTACTTTACAAGTTAGTATAATTTTATTATTTGTATACTACATGCCTTTTAAAAGTTAAGAGTTAAACTATTTATCAACGATCTTAACATTTTTAAAAACGATTTTTTTTTCAATATCTTTTTTATAAACTTTTGCATGTACCCTTTGCCTGCACCACCTACCAGAGGAACTCTTATGTCTTACGTTTTTCCGTACATTTAATAAGCTTGCGAAGTCAGCATTCTAATATCGATCTATTCACAAGCAGTCTGGCTGCGGTGAATACAGCCCTAACATCATCACTATCTAATCATTGCAATTTGTTAATGGCATTACACTGTGCCATCTCGCATTTCTTTTTTCTTTGTTCACTTCGTTGTAAAAATCCCTAATTTTCTAGTTAACTGCTATTTGTGGAGGCTTATATTTGGCTTTTTTACAAGCTTTTATTGAACTTGCAATGTAGTTATGTATGTATGCATGTATGTAACTATGTTTGTTCGGTTGGAATCTTGCAAGCTGAATCAGAATCACTTCCTCTTGTCCTACGAAGTTGAAATTTTGCATACTTGCCAAAGTCCGATGACAATGCAATATTATGGTGACAGCCAGCTGATCTGATGATGACGACGGAAGGTGGGCAATGGAACTCCGTGACGAATAATCGTAAACTACTAGTGTTTGGGCTCATTTTAATCTGTTCGCGGTTCTGATTACGAATTTATTAAAAGCTTGTCTTGAAAAATATATTTTTCAACAAAAATTGTATTTTATTGAAACGTTTAATAATATAAATAAATTCTTAATGTATGCTTGTCTTCTAGGAGCTTCAACAACAAGCTCAGCAACAAGCCCTGATCGCTCAAGCCAACAAGGGCAGGATGCCGCGCGCTCGCCCCTGCAACAAGCCGCGCGGTCGGATCACGGCCTACGCGTACTTTATACAGACTTGCCGCGAGGAGCATAAGAAAAAACACCCCGATGAGAACGTCGTCTTCGCTACCTTCTCAAAGAAATGCGCCGAGAGGTGGAATGTAAGTTTATTTTGGAATTTATAGAAAAAGGCGAAGTGTGAAATCCTGTAACAAAGACTTAATACTAAACACGTTTGCTATTTTTGGGTGGGACTTTGAAACCTCATCGTGATTTTTGAGCTGCAGCATAATTACTCAGGAATCACGTACAGTCAGTTGCGCTGGTATGTATACACTCCCAAGATTTCAAATTTATATATACTCATAACTTTCAAAGACAAGTGCATGCCAACATTTTGCAAATATATGTAGTCATCTTATTTGTCAGAATACTGTGCGGAATTTATCAAAATTATGTATAAAGTCCCGACCTCAACCCCATCAAAACTTGAGAGTATACATATCAGCGCAGCTGACTGTACATTATAGCTGATTTTTCCGTTTTTATATGATTTTGAACGGAAGAAAAAATACCTATTTGTTCCGTGTCGGTTCTCGTTGTGCCTTGTTTCCTACATACAAGGGATCCTAGTATGTAATCGTTGGGCGTCTTAATTTATTTATGTTTTTGACCGACTTCAACAGAGGAGGTTCTCAATTTTTTTTCTTATTTTTGTACATTTGTTACGTGATTACCTCGCCAATAACATTACGAATTGATTTTGACGGTTCTTTTTTTGTTTGAATCTTGAAGTAAAATATAGTCATGAAGTCGATTATTGTTTTTATTTCTAAAAAAAAAATTATTTCTCAGACAATGACAGAAGAGGAAAAGTCCCGTTTCCACGAGATGGCTGAACAGGACAAGCGTCGTTTTGATCTCGAGATGCAGAACTACGTGCCGCCTAAAGACGTGAAGGTGCGCGGCCGGAAACGGAATCAGATGAAAGATCCGAACGCGCCGAAGCGATCGCTGTGAGTTACGGTCATGACTTTTCACATCATGCTAGTTTTTTTTATTGCCAATTCTACCAACAAACGGAAGCACATGAAAGATCCGAACGCGCCGAAGCGATCGCTGTGAGTTACGGTCATGAGTTTTCACACCATTCTAGTTTTGTTATTGTCAATTTCACAAACAAACGGAAGCACATGAAAGATCCGAACGCGCCGAAGCGATCGCTGTGAGTTACGGTCATGAGTTTTCACACCATTCTAGTTTTGTTATTGTCAATTCCACCAACAAACGGAAGCACATGAAAGATCCGAACGCGCCGAAGCGATCGCTGTGAGTTACGATCATGAGTTTTCACACCATTCTAGTTTTGTTATTGTCAATTTCACCAACAAACGGAAGCACATGAGAGATCCGAACGCGCCGAAGTGATCGCTGTGAGTTACGGTCATGACTCCACATTATGCTAGTTTTTTTTATTGCCAATTCCACCAACAAACGGAAGCATAATATGAAAGAGCCGAACGCGCCGAAGGGATCGCTGTGAGTTACGGTCATGACTTTTCACACCATTCTAGTTTTGTTATTGTCAATTCCACCATCAAAAGAAACAAGGTGAAAGATCCGAACACACCGAAGCGATGGCTGTGAGTTACGGTCATGACTCCACATCATGCTAGTTTTTAAAATTTCCAATTCCACCAATAAACGGAAGCATATGAAAGATCCGAACGCGCCGAAGCGATCGCTGTGAGTTACGGTCATAACTTGGGGGGGGCGCATCAGGCGAACGACTTACTCGTCCCATTGCATATAAAACTTATGAACGTCAAATATTAACCTACTTCCATATCTGTTTACAGGTCGGCGTTCTTCTTATTCTGCAACGATGAGCGCTCCAAAGTCAAGGGGGAAAACCCTGAGTACACTATGGGAGATATCGCTAAGGAACTTGGAAGACGCTGGGCCGCCGCCGAACCAGAAACCAAGTCCAAGTATGAGTCGCTTTCAGAGCAAGACAAGGCGAGATATGACAGAGTAAGTTTAGTACTGTTTTATTGTTGGATTCAGGATTTCGATAGTCATACTCGGGAACTTGATAGTAATAATTGGGAATTTGATAGTCATACTCGGGAACTTGATGAAGGAATTGAATACTTATAGAAGACTTTTATTATTATACCTGCGGAAGAGTCGTGACTTCTGACGGGTTTCGAGCCTAATGTGGGTTTCAATTGCTCCACACCTTTCAAAGTTTACCTTTGTTTTTTTACCCTCATTTTTATCTTTACCTTCATTACCTTTGCCTCTTTACTCTTATTTAATTTTTTTTTAGTTTTTTTCATTATCTGTTATGGTATACTCATAATTGTGATAGTAGGGTATATAATAAATAAAGTATGACTCGCTTTCGGAGCAGGACAAGGTGATATATGACACAGGTGGTACTAGCAACCGCCCGCGACTTCGTTCACGTCTATATCATAAAATATAGCCTATGTTACTCAAGGATAGTCAGTGAAAGAATTTTCAAAATCAGATCAGTAGTTTTAGAAATTACCTCCTACAAACACTTACAATTTTACCTCTTTATAATATTAAGTATAGATAGATTGACATACTCCTGAACTTGATAGTCATACTCAGAAATTTGAGAGTTGTACTCGACGATTTGATAGTCATGTTCAAAAATATGGTAGTCATAGGTACTCGGGAATCATGCTTTCCCAAGCATTTGATAGTCATATGTAGAAATTTGATAGTCATACTCGACAATTTGATAGTCATACTCGGGAATTCGATAGTCATACTCATGTTTGGACTTAAGAGGGAACGGCACGCTGAAATTTTCATACAAAAAGAGAAAACGTTTTTCTACCCCTAAACATTAACCAAATTCGATGAAATTTGGACATGTAAGAGATGTTACCATTATTGAGGTTTGTAGGTTTTGATTTTTTAGATAATTCCTATAGAATTTGAATAAATGGACCCAAAAAACTCGATATTTACTCGAAATTATTTTTTGAAGTTTGGAAGCTTTTAACTTTAAAAATAAACATAAACTAAGAAAAAGGAAAACCTACAAACCTAGATTATTCTCCGTTTAAGAAATTGAGACCAAAATTACCAAATTTGGTTGAGATTTAGTGTGGTAGAAACGTTTTCTCCCGAAACGGTAATTTTAACAAAAATTTTAAATTGATACGAATTTAGTTAAATTATTATTATTTAGTTAATTTATTTAATTTAATTTACGCATTTTCTGCGAGGCCGTTAACCATCATTTAAATACCTAGTGCTCACTGGCCGCGGCTGTGCCATATCCTCTTAATTTGCTAAGCTAAGCTTATAAGCTAAAAGCTTATGACTTCTTCAGCAACAGAATGTACTATCCTACATTACAGTGCATCATTTTCTTTTCAGGAAATGACGGCATACAAGAAGGGCCCCTTGGCTCTAACGAAACCACCCACCCTGAACCCTGATTTAGACGAAGACGTAGGTGAATTTGAAGCCGATGACGACTTCAAATGAATAACACCCTATGGATCAACCCGCGGCTCGCCTAAGCCATTTGTGAACAAACTTTTGCCTATAAATAATGTGATGTGAAATTCCGAAGTCCGTTTTACCGTTGCCGGGTTCGATACCGATTTTGATAGTGTTTTTAAGTGTTTATCAGGATCTGTGTAGTTGGCAGCTTTATACAATTTTCAGGATATATAATTTGTTTTATGGAATATGTATGGAAAGCAATAAATACTTATGTATGTTGTTTGAAATTTGTGTCGCAGTTAGGAGGTGTTAACGCCCTATTTTGTGAAAGAAACTTGCTTTTTTAAACCTTATTTTACCAAATGGGTGTACTGTACATATATGTACATAATTACTTTCTTTCATATAAAATTGGAAGTTGAGTCGAAATACGTTTGAGGAAATTACAAGCGCTTTGCTCATGTTCTGACCTTTATGCAATTTTTTTTTGTCAAGTAATTTTACTTGTGGCTTATTTTTTGTGTCAAATCACAATATTTTATGTTTTATATAGTATTATAAAAAAGATCTTCTAACTGTGACAACTTTTATTACTTCTATGGTACCTTACTATTTCGTCTTTAAATTACATTAAAAAATTGATTTGTTATGTTGTACTTCGTCGCTTCAACACTTAAAAGACTTCTGTCCTATTCCACCAACTGCGCTTAAAATGTAAAGGAACAATAAAGGCCCATTTAAGTGTCAGATAAATCAAAATTTGACTTCACATTTTGATGAAACAGTTACTTTTAAAGCTATGACGGTGATATTACATTTCAAATTTCGTTGGTGGAATTGGACACAAGTCAACATTATTATGTTTCGGTTGTTAAAAGTAATTATTTTTGGAGTTACACTCTTTTTAGAAGAGAATTTTAGCTTTATACATATTGTGGACACACAATTTTATCTGTTTTCTAGACAACAAAAACGAGTAATAAGTACTATCAATATAAGTCCAGTTTCACAGTTTTAATCGAGTAAATAAATATGAAGCATCTTTAAAACAAAATATTGTCTAATTCTGATATAATAGTTATAATGTTGTGATAAGGGCCATTCATAATACATTCTATATTTGAATATTTTATCTTATTTCATTAACTACGAATAATACGCCTAATGTGGCTCCGAGGCCTGCCGATAAAGTTTCAGTTATTTATCAGTGACATAATCAAGCGTTGTGAAACTGGACCTTTTACTATAAGTATGTAATTTTGGCACGTAGCCATAAATCTGAATTCATTCGAATATATTTTTATACACTTACTCAATAATCTGACATAATTAAATAAAAATTAATTGATAGTTTTGCCTCTGTTTAATTGTTTAATAGAAGTATATGTTATAAAAGTTTCGTTTAAAATAAGAAAATTGATGATTATTTTATTGTTTGTGTAGTTTCGCTATTGAGTTGGCCATTGTTTATGTTGTGGGGTTTTAGATAGTCTTCAGTAGTTTAAAAGTGTGTGAGAAGGTTCGGTATAAAATGTTGGTAGTGAAATTCCATCAAAATGTGACCACGAATAAGTGCTATAGTATAAGCAATAAGAAATTACTCATGGAATCTCAATGGGATCGCCGGGCTTATGTCCAATTTGACAAGTATAAAAAAATTAAAAGCCTTTCAATGACAGATAGACTCATTTTTTTTTACCTAAATAAATAAAATAAAATACTGGACAAATATGAAAACAATCAAAATGTGTTAAAAAATAAAATAGAAACTACCCATTTCAAATTCAGGAGTTAGAAAGAAATTGCAGTAGCTTAAGGTGGTACGCTTTTCATACAAAGTTCGACCATTATTAACTTGTTCACTGAATAATAGAAATGCCTGAATTTATTCTTGGTGAACTATTTACGGGTGGTTATTTAAGCAAAATTAATAAAAGTACAATTTATATCAGGTTTCTGATATTAATTTTGCGAAAATAACCACCTGGTCCCGCTGGCACCGCATTGACTTTATTAAGTTATGTGCGGATTTAACACTCGCTCCAAAAACGGTGAAGGAAAACATCGTGAGAGAATTAATAACAAAAATTCAAGGACATGTGACATGCACCAGCCCGCACTGGGCCAGCGTGGTGGATTATGGCCCATACTCTCTCTATGAGCGAAGGCCCGTGTCCCAGCTGTGGGAACGTGATGGACTGATGATGATGAACCACCCGTAAATAGTTCACCAAGCATACATTTAGGAATTTCTACTATTCAGTGAACAAGTAAATAATTTAACTTTATGTAATAATTTCTGTTTCCGAAGATACAGGCTTTTCAAGTCTAGTTTCGGGAACAACAGACCTCACATACCTCATCATTTTTTTAGACTCAGCCTCACATAGTTTATATTTTATATTGTTCCACCTGCTTATTGTGTTGACGTTTGACTTCCTGTGTATTATTATTGGTAAATAAACTAAACTGTAATGGTTGAATTTTGTAAGAAAAACGTACCTTTTGAAATGTGACGTCACAATCTGGTAGCGGTACACACCGTGACACAGGCTACGTACAAAAGAAGTCGCTCGAAAGGGACGAACTCCCCCTACCAACTTTACCATTAAATGTCTTTGGTATTAGTTGAGATATCAAAAACGAATTTCAGTTCAATTTTCAGCATGTTTATGTAAGTTTCTTGATACAATAAAATCTGTTTGTCAAATAGGATTTGGTATGAAGCACTGGTTGAATTGGACATTGACAAACCTTGCTGACTATATCGTTCTGTGGCAATAAAGTTGGGCTTGTTAATTTGATCGAATTTTTGTCTTTGATCAGAGAGGCTATAACGGAACCAGTGACAAAATCGTAGTCAAATAAGCGAAATCAAATTTTTTAGGTAAAAATGTGGCCTTATCATTTCGGAACATTTTGATGAAGCAATAGTCACGCCTGATACTTTTCGAATATAAAAAATTAAGTCGACTAGTATTTTCGAATTAGAAAAATTTAGATGTAAGTTTGGAGAGTGAGTGAGATTTTGTTTTTATCGAAAATTGTATAGTTAAATTATATTCCTTTATTTTGTCTAGATATATTTTTTATGTTGTAAGTTTAAATGTCTAAAAGAACATTGTTCCGCGGCCACTCGCGGCTGCCGGTGAAAAAAGAATTACAGTTTTGTTGCCCGATAGTCAAAAAGTATTCCTTTGTGTTGTGATCATACTATTACTGTAAATATGACTGGAAATCGTGATAGTACTTAATTTGTAAGTTTGCAATCGTTGTGAAACTACCTTTTTAGAATCTGCTAGATTCTTTGCTTGTTCGTCACCGATGTGCTGTGATGCGTGAAACAATTAGGGCTTGTGGCGAAGTCGAGCAAACCTTTTGTCCTTTTTGTTTTGTAAATTCAGTTCAATCTTGTGGTAGAATTGGTCATTGAAGATGGCGGAATTACTCACTGTGAGGAGTACGCCAAGTCCTTCAAAGATCAAATACACCTTTATTGAATAAAATATAGAGAACCATTTCAGACCGCCATAGTACATAGATGTCTATTTGTGGCTTGTCCTAAACAAAATGTCAAAAACGAAAGTTTCATTACTATTCTACTCTTGAAGATTATATTTTTATGCTGTTTATAATAAATACTATTTTTTACAATTTCAATACAAACTACACGAAAAGTTTGTTTTGCTTCGCTTTTAGCAGTTAGGTCGTTCACAAACCAAGCATAGAGGTTTTCTTTATGCGCTAAACATAAGTAATTGCTGTTTGGTAAATTCGAGATGCAACAAAACGAGCGTTTTAACCGTCGCTGTCGATCAAACTGGTTTTGTCACATTGTTAGTGCGCACTGACGGCAACGTCTTAACGCTGCGAGTCTACGCTTAGTTTATAAACGCCCTTAACTTACTTTTTAACCTTTTGACCGCCAAGGTATACGAAAAAGTTCTCTCTACGCCAAGGTTGGCTTGAGCCTAATAAAACGTATGAACAAGGCTATAATGTAGATAAAAAAATTAATCTAAAAACCACGTTTTTATGCGCCTAAAGATAATAAATGGATTTAGAATGCATCTCACCCTGAAAGTTTTAGTCGGATAGCTAATTCCAAATCCGGAAATTTGAGGAATCTCGAAATTTGAGTTGCAAGGTTCCACCCGGAACGACAGACAAGCAAGAAAGTGATTTAATAAAAACGTGGTAAAATAAATTTGCGTAGCTCTGGATGCTTGGCTTCTTTAGCTTGGCGCTCAAAAGGTTAAATAAACGAGTTTTTAGTTTTACACAACTGGCGAATTCCAAATGACATTATTAACTTCCATACTTTTACATAAAAAGGTATTGTTTTTGTTGTATAAAAACCAATATTGTAATGAACATACAATCTGTACCGTGTGATAAGATAATGATAGAGAAAAAGACGGGAAAATCAGATGGAAGTGTAATCGGGCGATATTGTTTTGAAATTAAGTGATGTGCAAAACAATATAGTGAATCTTTTACACAAAAACGGTTTTTTATTTTTGTGTGATCCTCAGCACTCTAGAACTATAACGAATTCACCAGAAGCTGGCGTAGCTTACAGTGAGGCGTCGCGTTTTAAATGCTATCACAGTAATATTATAAATGCGAAATTTTGTATGTATGTGTTTTTATTACCTCTTCACGCCGCAACAGCTGAACGGATGAGGAACAGCTTATACGCTGGATTAACACAAGATATTGTTTCCCGGGAAACCGTGGGTGAAACCGCGAGGCAGAGCAACTGTTGATATAATGCCATTGTTATAAAGCTGGTAAAAATAATACCTACTATATGATGGCCTCTGTAGTGTAGTGGTTGGGCAGGTTGGCTCAATTCACATACACCATTGAGGTTGCGGGTTCGATTCCCGCGATGGGACAAATGTTAGTGCACAGAAAAAAATAAGCGTAATCTGTTTCGTGTCTGGGTGTTGTGGGATATACTTCCTGGTTCCTTAAATACAGAAAATCCTAGGGCCACAATCTGATTCCTATAGTTAGGCAACAAATTAAATAAAAAAAACAGCTAACGAAATAATGCTCCTTGTCTATATTATGGTAGGTACTATGATGGTTGGTAACTAGATAAACTGATAAAATATCGATATCTTCGCCAAGTAAAACCACACAATCATTTCAAACATCATTTTATTTTATAAAAATAAACGTTTTGACGACAAATAGTTATAATATTTCGGGGTCCTTACGAATCATCGACACGTCAGAGTCACCGTCAGAAAATTTTCGAGACTTGTAAAAAATTCAGTTTTTACAAAAGTTACTTCTTTACCTTATAACGTTAACAACATTACACTTTTCACATCTAAATCTATTAACGGTCAATCACATGTTTACATCGCGTTTACGAAAATAATGCTTTTTACATTGTTGACTTGGGTCTTAAGCTGGATTCTATTTACATACATCACTTACATTATTTTAACATAAAGTGCTATTTAATAACTGCTTGAATTTCCAACATGTGCTAAACTTAAGTTCAAGTTGACATCCGAAACGAAAAGCAAGGATCTGTATACGTAATATTTTTTTCCTTTTCCATTTTCTATTCAAAGTTGATCAAAATATTTGCGTCGTCTTGGGTGTTATTGACCCATTATGGCCCTGTGACACCGTACGTACAGTCAGCTGCGCTGATATGTATACACTCCCAAGTTTTGATGGGGTCGAGGTCGGGACTTTATACATAATTTTGATATATTTTATACTTTTGACAAATGAGATGACTACATATATTTGAAAAATGTTTGCGTCTTGTCTTTGAAAGTTATGAGTACATATAAATTTCAAAACTTGGAGTGTATACATATCAGCGCAGCTGACTGTACATAAATTTTAAGGTATAAACTCATAAGTACGTTTCATGAATTTAGGCACTCACGACTTTAACGTCAAACCAGAAAAAAAACAAATTTAAGAGCGTTTTGCTATTGAGTACAAGGAGTCTAGTTATTAGGGGGACAAGTTACGCGGTAGTACTCAATTTTATCAAAGCTTGGGGTTGTAGGTAGGTTACTTACAATGCAACGTTCTTTTAATATCACTAAAGACTTAAAAACAATTTTATACAACTCAACATTGCATTGTGACTAGAGTTTAAACAGTTTTATGTCGCATCTAGTACGCTATTTCCGTATATTACCAATAATTGTCAATACAATCCGTATACCAGGCTAATGACGAAAGCTCATTCGAATATATGCTACTCGATTACTATTTAATATGGCATACACAATAATTACAAACGATATCACGAATAAAATGCGTTTAAGAGATCAAAACTGTCCTATCACAATTAAAAACAGGCGAGAATTGAAACTCAATTTTATACCCTGATTGTTGGTAAAAATAATCGATAGGAATTTCAAACTGGCCGTTTCGATTTGGTGTTCGAGGAATGTTATATTTGAACAAGTATTTACAGTCCTAGTTAGTCGAGGTCATGCCGCTATGAGGGGTCTGTTTCGTTGGGGTCGGGGGGTTGCTGAGGGATGTAGTTCCATCTCGCTCGCACCTCGGTTGTGGCTGTGGGGGCTGATGACGCGGGAGGGGGCGTAGTAGTCGTTGAGGTGGCGGCTGCAATCCTCGCGCGCACCACCGCTAGGTGTCGCTGTATGTAATGCTCGTGCGGCGCTAGCTGGGCGGCTCTTGCGAGGCACTCTTCCGCAATGATGAGTTTCCCGCGCTCAACTGCCACGACGCAGAGGTTATGGAGCGCTTGCACGTTGTCGGGCTCCAGTTCTAAAATGCGGCGGTAGCACTGAAAGAAGAGGAAATAATCAGCAAACTTTTTTGGGGACGCTCGGATCCTTTAACGTGACATTCTATGACGTGTGTCACGGAATTCACGGCATATCCCGCGAGAAAAACTTGACTAGCTGCTTCAACAACTAAGCGATGTTAGAAACTACCTGGAGCCTATACGACCTGATAGAAAATACGAAGTTACCTAATACGTACTGTCTCAGCAGCAACCAAATCTAGATAGGTAGATAACTTCCAGAATAACAGGTGAGATGGTGGTCAAAATACTTTTACTTGATCCGGGTTCTTGAACGGCTGCTCTTAGAAAGTCACAGCTACAATGAGTGCCTTGCGATTAGGAGTAGAAGATCAGAAGGCGCTCTCAGCAGCATCCAAGTCTTTCGCTGAATTGATGTAGGTGGATGGATATTAATATATTCTCCTTAAACGACCAGCGACTTTCTATGGCCCAGGTGATACCTACATGGCCATTTGCCTCAAGAAATGGACAATTATAAAAAACCCCACTTAACTAGGATAACGATCCCAGTAGAAGATACTTACACTTTCAGCAGCATCCAAGTCTTTCACCGAATTGATGTAGATGTCTCCCAATAGGACCAGCGCTTTCACATGGTCCGGGTGATGCCTCACGAGTTGCTTCAAGAAAGGCGCGGCTTCAAGAGGCCTCCTCCTGTCGGCCAGGAGTAAAGCCAGGTTGAAGAGAGCCGATCGGAAGTCTGGCTTGAGGTGGACGGCAGCGCGGAACCAGCGCTCGGCGCATTCAGCATCACCTTCGTCCATGCAGACCATGCCTAGGTTAAAGTGAACACGCTCGTTTGTTGCTGGAAAGAGAAAGCGTGGTGTTAAGGCCGACCATAAAAGTGAAGTAAGGAGTAAATTCCTGCTTCATTTAGGCTGATGCTCTACGACGCTGGAAGTAACAGTGTTTGCTGATCGTATACATAAGGTAATAAGGCATGCTCTTTAGCTAGTTACGTAATCGTGGGTAGGTAAAAACTTTTGTCAAAACTTGAAAACCAAGTTTACAGTTTCCGTCAAATCTAGACCACTGCTATCTAATATAAAAAAATACTGATATTATAGAAATACTAAATGAAGTCTTTCTTGGGAGAAAGCAGAAAACGCCAATTTTCTTGGACGTTCTAAATAACTAACTTTATAAAATCTTTACAACATTTTTACACCTCAGTGGCATGCAGTTGGAGAGGCTAATGTCCAGCAGTGGATTGCTAAAGCCTGATAATGATGAATACCTTAACAATGCGTAGTCGTATTTATATACTTACAATCCTTATCCAGCAGTTTTAATAGCCGCTGCCGCGCCAGATGCCTCAGGTCAGCGGCGCCCAGTTCTTGTAGAAGTATGGCGGAGTTCAGCAGCGCTTGTTCGTGTTCGGGCTCCAGTTCTAACGCCTTGTCCAGGTAGGCCAGGGCTTGGGACGCCTTGCCTTGTTCTAGGAGGACTACGCCGAGCTGTGAAAAGATAAAAATATAATTATAATTAATAATTTTTTTTTTAATTTTTAGAAAAAAACAATAACCGACATCAATGTATCTTCGAAGTTCAAGGTCACATATCGATGAAATTTATATTGGACCACTTCGTAGCTATACTGATTTTTTTAAAATTGGTTCATAAATGACGGAGTTCTGAGGTAACAAACATAAAAAAAATTAAGAAAATAAAATACAATCGAACAGAGAACCTCCTCCTGTTTGAAGTCGGTTAAAAATGTTGTACTGCTAATGCAATGTTTACCTATATATGCTTATTTATCGTATGTCTATTATCATCTCCGTCAACGTCAGTCTTATAGAAAAACGATCTAAGCAACGTCTTTTATGTTGGTGGTGTTTGCACCCATTTCTAAGTGCCCAACCAAGTTTATTATATCGCTTGCAGATGCACGTCTATATTTGCCCTATCTTGCCTGATGTTAAGCGAGGATATATCTTTAGAAGAACTAAACTATAATAATGAAATTACTTACTTACTTACTAATTACTTACATTGTAATAGATATCCGGATTCCCACTGTCATAAAGTAAGGCCCTCTCGTAGACCTCCTGCGCTTCCTTCGTCCTATTCAGCTTGATCAGAATGTCTCCTCTATTGATATACGCTTGAGTATAATCTGCTCTCATGCTGATTGCTTGTCTGTACAGCATATCTGCTTCTTCCAGTCTTGTCGCGTTCTTTGATATTAAGTTTGCTAAATTCAAGAATACATTGAGATGGTTAGGCGCTATCCTAGCTTGGTATGACTCTCCAGGTTTCGCTTTGGGAAGTAGCGACTTCGCTTTGACGTAAGCGTCTTCTGCTTCTTGGAATCTTCCGAGGTGATTATAAGTTCTGCCGACGTTGATGTGAGCGCCGACGTCGTCTGGTTGGACGCTGACGGCTGTGTTGAAGAATTCCAGCGCTTCAGCGTAGTTGCCATCAGCTTCTAGTGCATGACCTACGTTGTTGTATAACTTGGCGTTGTTTCGGTTTACCTGAATGCATACAATTGGGTTACTGGGACGCTGAGACTAGAAATATATTAAGCTTGAGCCTTTTTGGTTTTCTATCTGTAAGAGTACTCGCTATATAAAAAACCATGCAACGTTATTTTAGATGTTCTTTACAACTAAGCAAATTCCTCGCATAATAAAATAAAAATAACAGAAAGTTATCTTCCGCAAAAAGGAAATAAATATACAAGGAAAAGGAAGGAAAGGAAGGTCTCTAACCGTAGAAGGCAGGAAATTTAATCAAAAAATTACCTTCAGCCCCGAAGCGAAGATGGTGTACTCAGTCTTCCAATCCCAGTTCCTAACATACGTCTTTGCACTGAAGGCCAGCAGAAGAAACGCCAACGCAAACGCAGCTAACTTGGCTCTCTTCTTGGAAAGCAGTCTCCAGCCGTGGGCAACGAGCAGACACCAGCCCATTGAGGGCATGTAGAGTACGCGCTCTGCGACCACGAAACCCACGGGGAAGAAGAGGTTGGATGCCGGGAGAAAAGGCAGGACCAATAATGCGAGGCCCTGAAAGAAATTCCAAATATAGCATTAGGTTTTGTTTGGGATAACACTTATTAAGATGCGATTGATGTTGCAAGAATTTAACCCTGAAGTTGATTTTATGTCCCTCAACTATTGAACTATTGATACAGCCCAAGATATTCAGAAATGATACCAGAATACTAACATTACGTTTTGTCAAATATTTATGTATATTTATCTGGTACGTCTCATCAAGGCTTTCCATCTCCAATAAGCTTAGAACATTACCATTGTCAGAGCTGAAGATCGTGTCCTCAAAGCATGGACAGCGGCAGCAATCAAAATCGTAGCCAGAGCGAGGGTTGCCATATTCCGAGGATCCTTCCATGACCTGAGGAGAGCCACGGTGCCCATGGTCCAGTCGCAGCATAGTGCCTCTGGCAAAGTTAGCAGCCAGGCGTTGAGAGCTGGCAGGTACGCGAAGGTTAGATGTCTGTAAAAGAAAGGAAAAATATCGTACAGGTTATTAAATTGTCTGTTAAACAATTTAATTTTAGAAACAGTAATGAAAATAGTTTGTAAAATGTTTGAAGGTTCTAAAATTAAAACACCTAAACACAGTCGGAAAATTTTGTTAATAACTCTATTATGGATGATGTGGATATAAAAAGAAAGTAAATAAAGTAAAGTAGGTGAAATATCCATTGTAACAAGATATTTTTGAAACCTTATATGCCAATTTTGCGTTTGAACCCACGCAAATCGCTAATAATAATGGGAAACGTCAGAAGGCAGGTACATATTTTGGTGGATCAGTATATATAGGTATATAGTAAGTACCAAATTAGAACTCAAAGAACAACATCTCAGAAATGTGATTTATGCGTATTGGTATATCATTACCTAGTGGTAAACCTATATTACACTTATATTTAATTATATATTATTATGATTATGTAGTCTGTATATAATATTATGATTTTATACTGGTCAGTTTTTTTTATATACGCAACACCACCGTCCCTTACAGTTTTTTTGAGTCCTCTCCATCCAAAGGTTGTCTGGAAGAGACCGCCCATTGTAACACTTTAGCTTTAAGTATTGTTTTGTAATTATTTCATGTTGTTGTGTGACAATAAAGCGTTATCTAATTTAATCTAACAATATACGTAGGCACATATATACAGGCGGTATACAAGTCCTGAGTGAACAGGTTCAGAACATAGATCACAGAGATTGCAGCGTGCTTTTCTATAGCATAAATACATTATTCATAGTTACAAAAAAAAACCAATTATATTTCTAGATTCTAATAGGCATTTACTACTTATTAAATCACTAAGTCCAACGATAACATTATCAAGTATTACTTCCGCCTTCCTTAATTTCATAATAAATACCAATTCTAACATATTATGTCTTCACTATGAAAATTAACGTGGTTTGGACACATTATTAATAATAACTTACGGGTGACACGTTTAAATTGGAGTAATCCAACTATAGTTTCAACCACATCCGGTAGTCTTTTTCAAGATCTCAGTACTCCAATTTAAACGTGAGTGTCACCCGTAAATTATTATTAATAATGTTATGTCTTCCGTCACACCCTACACATTCTGAATCGCTTTTCCTACATAAATCATGAATGAAACTCATGCTTTAATTTGTTTTGTACTATTTCATTGAGAACCCGTCATTCACTACGCACTTCAGGCATCCATCTGTCAACAATAAGACACGAGTGACGTCGTTAAATTAATGCGGCTTGCCGGTCCACCTTGTTAAAGCCAGACGTTATCCTTACCCTCATTAGGCAAGTAGTAAAGGAAACGTTGTCATCCCATCTCGAAAATACAAGAACTATATTACTCGTAGTATAATCTGGTAGACAGCTCGAGCTGACAGTAATGTTTCGGGCTAATGATCCGGTCTGAAGGCTAGATTTATAGCCCAAGAACAGACGTCTTTCATTAAGTCCGTTTATACTTTGTCTTGTGGAAAGAAAATCTTGTAACAACTGTATTTAACTACTTTTGTTGAATATATTAAGATTTCAAGGTAAAGGGTGGTTTTAAAGTACAAAAATGTGAGTCAAGAATTTAGTAGAAATTATTGTTGTGTAGGCATAAAACTTAAATCTAAATATTAATGGATGGACACATTCTTGCATCTTTGATAGTATGCTACTTTTTTTTTTTATTAGCTAGTGTAAATGTAGTAAATAACCATTTCAGGTGCACTGTGAAAAAAATTTTCCACAAATAACACCTATCATTTATAAATCATTTATAAATAACGAAGAAATTGTAGAAATATCAACATGTATTTTGTGTATAAAAAAATCTAAAGTTCATATAAATTATTTCATTTCTTTACTAATTACTAAGACAGCTGAAGTTTTAATTTATAGACTAAGAAGAGGCTATTTCATTAACGAGGAATTTTAGTTAAAGGGCAAGGATTCTTCGAGAACTAAATCAGAAGATTAATGGTTTGTAGTTGAATACTAAATTTATTTTCGCATCTTAATTTGTCAGCCATCTTAGTACTGTAAATTACGGCCGTCAGTGAAATAACTGGGTATTTTAGACTTGAAGTATATAGTCTTACTAAGGCTGATCTAAGTCGGGCTAAAGGTGACGAACGCAGTATCACAAGTGCCAAAATTAGCCAAATCTAGCATTGGAAGACATTGCAACTTGCATGGGCAACTGCAGCACTTACCAAGTGCCAAAATTAGCCAAATCTAGCATTGGAAGACATTGCAACTTGCATGGGCAACTGCAGCACTTACTAAGTGCCAAAATTAGCCAAATCTAGCATTGGAAGACATTGCAACTTGCATGGGCAACTGCAGCACTTACTAAGTGCCAAAATTAGCCAAATCTAGCATTGGAAGACATTGCAACTTGCATGGGCAACTGCAGCACTTACCAAGTGCCAAAATTAGCCAAATCTAGCATTGGAAGACATTGCAACTTGCATGGGCAACTGCAGCACTTACCAAGTGCCAAAATTAGCCAAATCTAGCATTGGAAGACATTGCAACTTGCATGGGCAACTGCAGCACTTACCATGAGACACAAGTCCAGTGCATGTCTCGTTTTAAACTGTACCTTCTAAAAAATCCTTTTATAAGTAACAGACACTCACCTAGCAGGAGGAGGCGCTGCTCCAGCTGGGTTATCAAATCTGGTAAACACAGGCAGCTGCGCACCCATCACATGCAGTCTCGCAGCCAGCAGGGCCAGGGTCGCGCAGCACACGGTGGCCACTCTCCTGGCCGCCTCGCCGCAAGCGCAGCCCCACCCGGAGCCTTTGCCCCATGCGTCCACCCATGACCACCGGCTGGTGCCACCTGAACTGCGCCGCTGGGGGTTAAAGGAATGGTGTTAAAAAAATCTTTAGACGCAAAATAATAAACTATAAAGGAAAATAATGCTGGTGGAGCAAGTGGCCCGGAACTCGTGTGATCCGACGCGCTGGAGTTCGATTCGAGCTAGCTCCTGGCTATCAATGACTTTCTTAAGTTTGTTCCTAAATCGGCGAAGGAAAACCTTGTGGACATGTCCAAGAATCTTAAAAGTTCAAGGACATATGTCATCACAAATCTCAGCAGTCGTATCCCAGTAGACTGAACGTAATGGACTGATGATGATATTGACTATTAGGGGGCGTCCATAAATTACGTGAGGTGTTTAAGGGGGGGAGGGGGTCGAGTCAAATCTCATCTAATCTTACGTTGGAGAGAGGGGGGGTCTCGGCAAATATCTATATCACGACACATTTGCCGCATGCCGAACGAACTTTGGGCCAAAATAACAACTGAGAGGAATCCTAACAACGGCCGACGGCCCCGCGGCAGACCTCGACGGAGATGGCGGGACGACTTGGACTCGTAATAAAGAAGACTGGACTACAATGGCGATCAATCGCGAAATGTGGAAAAATAGAAGGGAGGCCTTTGCCCTGCAGTGGGACGAGTCAGGCTCCATTTACCTAATAATAATTTTAAGTATGTAGATAGGTGACTACTGAACTTATTTCTATAATTTTGCACTGGGCATCGGCCCGTGGCTCATTTATCTCCTGTTGTGGGAGAGAAACGTAATTCGTAAAAACAAATAATAATAATAACAACTTTAAGAAAGGAGGAGGATTTTATTTATGTAATTGTATATTTTTAAGTGTGTTTCGGCGTAACCATGAATATCTAAACTTGTTTATAATCTGCAAGTGACGTGTCACTGAGCAGGCTTTTCGCGCACACCAAATTCCCACAGCCTACTTAGGTAAGTAAGTTCATAACAAACTTGTGTCGATCCAAGTTTCTGACAAAACAACGCCTACACATCTGAAAATAATATACTTCTAAAGTGAGAAAGTAGGTAAAGCGCACCCGTATACGTTTAACAAAACGTTTATAAGTACCTTTAGCTTTCTATGGACGTACTAAATATACATACTGAATGTTAAACGAGACAAGTATGCAGTAGTAATTTCGTTGGTTGTTGTAAAAATGATAAAAATTGAGCACGTACAAAAAGCATCCCTCTTTTGTACACCTCCAAAAATCAAGGGCCAAATAACAAAGTGAAACAAAAAAATTCGGAATATTCTTTGATGTAGATATTCTTTTGGCGTCGGCGTCGGCTTGCTTCCTTGTCGTTACGCCAGCGGAAGGGGCGAACAGGGACGAATGGGGCACAATAGACCTGTGAAACAGTTGCATTGATTCAACCCACACGCTTACAACGGGATTAAGGACACGAAAAATAAAATATTAAGAAAATGTGGGACGATTTATATTCCTTTGATTCATATTCGCAGGAAGGTTTAGTATAAACTTTAGTATAAACACACAAAATACTCGACAATTTCTTTTACTTAGATTTTGAAAAGTCTCGTGAGTGTTATTACCTATTCATAATTGAGTAATGGTATTGGTCAGAGTAATTTCGACGTTTGCAGTGAGTCTTAGCCGTTTTATATCAATTATGAATTTCTTTTACGTTCGCACTAAAAAAGGATGATCCGAAACGTTTAGTACGATTAGGCGGAACTTTTATTATGTTGGGTTGCAGTTGGTCGTTTGGTGACTATAGATTAGACTCTAGTTATTGGATGGCGGCGCTTGAGTTTCGTTACTGCTTACCCAAGTTTGTATGCTGCAAGCTGGGAAAACAACGGCGTTACATAATTAGGGTATTCTTCTGTGTTTTATTTCGCATCCTTATTCGTCTTACCTCCGCGACTTAAAACGAAATTAATTGGGTAGGGGGTAGCATGGTGATATCCATGCGCTGATACCCCAAGTGTCATAGATACCCCAAATACCTCTTATCTGATACCTCAAGTGCCTCTTGTAAGTATTATTTCTACGAATACGTTCGAGCACGGCTACTGCTATTATTCAGTACTGTGGGTTTCAGTTGTACTACATTATTATAGGCAGATATTAGGGTACGTGTTCTTCCGTGTTTTATATAATTATCTGGTTTCACCCCTGCGACTTGAAGCGCAATTAATTAGGCATGGGAAAGCATGGGGTATATGGGATAGCATGACGTACATGGGGTGGGTAGGGGTACATGGGGTATTAGTATAAAGGTCGAGTGGTTGCTTTTGTATCGAGGCCGGATTATTGTTTAAAGGAACATTGTTCTAGAATGTGTTTTGTTTCATCACTTTGTAAACTTGCCAGTCTTTGTTTGTTTCACGGAAAAATGTTTCAGATGTCGGCGTGCAATCGTTTTCGAAACCTTACAAGGATTTTATTGAAATACTTTCAGTATTACATTGCTACAAACGAAGGCAAACATATTTTGCGAAATATTCACGAACAATAAAAATAATATCTATGAAATTCGTACCAATAAAAGTTAGCGGCATTGTCTGCTTCAAATCATAATAGTAGGTACATATTTGGTCTTCAACTAGATGGGTCCAATTCAGTTATAAAGGCAACTAGACAAGCGTATGCATTTGAATACTGTAGTACCTACTATTCATAGATAGATAGATAGATAGATAACACTTTATTGCACTTTAAAAAAAACAGAATTACAGTTGGTAACACATAATTAATAAGTACAATAGGCGGTTTTATCGCTAAGCAGCGATCTCTTCCAGACATCCATAGGGTAAGGAAAACAACATTTTAAAGAGGATAGTGTGCAGTAGATAATAAGTAGGACGAATGAAATGATTTTAAACTTAAATTAAATTAAATTACTTGCACCATCTTAGGCCACATCATCGCTTCACATCAGGCGAGATAGTGGCCAAACATAGATCTATTAAGTGTAAAAAAAAAAATGATACCATGTACAATGTCCATCACTATCGTCCGATGCTGGGATACGTGCTTTCTTTCAGAGAGTGACTAATGACCGTAATCAACTTTGCGGACCCAGCTCGGTGGAAAAGTGTCAAGGCCCGTGAATTGTGACCTTAACCAACTAAGTATGTAAGAGCGAGCTCAGTGGAAATTAGAACGCCTTTCGATCCGACGCACCGGAGTTCCCGTTGGCCCTGCACCAATGTCTTTCGTCATCTGCAGATTTGACACTCGCTCTACAAACGGTGAAGGAAATATCGTGAGGAAACCGACATGTCCAAGGATCTCAAAGTTCAAGAGCATTGTGACATCCACCAACCTCCACCACCCTTGTCCCAGTAGTGAGAATGCAGTGGGCTGCTGAAGATGATGAAGATTTATTTACCTTCTGCGCGATGAAGAGTTCATACACCACGCACACTCCGGTGACGGTGATGCCTTGTTCCTTACACAGCATAGCTATTCCCACGCAGGCAGTACACGCCGCCACATATCGCCAGTCTGAAAGACACATTTTTATGAGCACTGAAGTTTAAAGTGGCACTGTGTTTAAGTTTAGAGATCGACTAGTGAGTAAAGGTTTTCTAGTGTTTGCTATATAAGCAAGTACTAAGTATAGTACAGGTGTGGCAAAATTTTGGGACCTCCAGGATAGGTACCTTTTCCCATGCAGTGAGGAAGTTTTGTTCTTATGAAACATTGGTTGAATTATGGAGAAATGTATGGAAATCAAAATCTTAAGATCTGATTAGATGGATTACTTTGGGGGAAACATTCTTGATGGGATATAGGCTCTATTAAGTCTATGTGTAAATCCAAAAATGCACTTCTTATTTTCTCCGAAATCCAACCAATGTTTCCTAAGAACAAAACTTCCTCACAGCAAGAAAAAAGGTACCTGAAAGTCTCAAAATTGTGCCACACCCTGTATCTATACTACTCGTGCATAGAACTTACTTAGATCCACTAGTTTTGTAAGAAGACGGACTACTATAAGTCAGCGACTTTGAAAAGCTCAAAAATATATATCAGTTACGTCACAAGCTAACCTTGAATTAAGTGATCATATGTAGATTCGTCTTAAATGCAGATAAAACTTTTTATATTTCATACTATTATATTGTATTGTATTTATTATATTTATATACCTACCTTGAAAATATCTATTGAGACTTTAGAATATTTATATTCAGCAAATTTTAATTTCTTTCCTTATATTTTCTAAATAATTTGATTACAACTTTTGCGTAGGCGTACTATAATCAAGATATTATGTACCTAAGCCATTATTATTCTTACTAAATATAATAAGTTATTTCGAAATTATTCTCCCAATTAGATTAATGCAAACTAAAATAGAAATTGAATTCATAAAATCAAACTCATACAAATAAGATACCTACCTATTGTCAAGGTTTCCTGACAAAGCAAGCAGATAAGCATTTGCAAATTAACTGTTTCTCTAATTAGAGAGAGAGCTTAGCACACCGAAATTGGCTTGGTTTGCCTTGATTTATAGAGATGGCTAAATCAAAATCACTGTTTGCCGGCTGACAGGAATAATTTGGCTCCAGGTCTATAATTATCATTGGTTTAGGGGCCAATTTCAATAATCATTAACGTAGGGCATACATAGGGTTCAGGTTCCAAAGAGTCACTGAAAATACTTCTGTTAGCAACCACGCCATTTTTTAATAGTAGAAAGGGATAGCCATATAATCATTGATTGAGTGCAGTATACGTCAAGTATTTTTTCTAAAAACTGCTGTTATTAAATCTAAAGGAATCAGGCTCGTATATATCTTTTAAGATACTATGTTACTTAAGAATAATTATTATTTTTTGTTCATTCTTTCGATTGGCATTATAAAAATACGGGTGATTTTTTTCACATTTAAGTCGGTTTGAAGCAAATCATTTTTAGAATATCTTTGAATGCAGTATTACTAACTTTTAAAAATAACATAAAGTCTTCTTTCAGTAAAATATCCTATCTACGATATTTAAGGTACTTTCCCTTCATGTCCCATAGTCTTGGGTCGCTCTGTATACTTAATATCTCTAGGTACATAATCTGGGTGTCTGAGACAAGAGTGAACAGGTTTCTTCTAGGCGAACGTGCTACATCTTTGACCGCATCGTCACTTAACAACAGGTTATAGCAGTCAAACGCAAGCCTATATATAATAAAAAAACCTATAAGTTTAGTTCTTAGTAGAAAATATTTATTTAGTACCACATATTTGAAATCTCTTCCATTTAAAATGTGCATGCTGTTACGGCAAAATCATTATTTTTCTTTATTTATTAAAAATACTAAGAGCTGTATAATTATACTTATGTAACCATGTTTTTTTGTAAATAAATTATTATTATTATTATAAAAAAATGATATTAAGAATACCTGTATATCTCCTCCTACTAGATGCCCGGGCATAGCAGAGCAGTGCTCCTAGGAAGAACAGTGACGACAGCATCTCGGCCCGGCCCACCACTCCGGTTACCTGAAATAGAACGATAATATTATTTTTCTTATTATGGGTCTTGAAAGAGGGAAGGTGTTTGGACGTCTAGAGGAAAGTGCCCATGCTGTCAAAGACTGCAGTCTGGGAGAGATGCCTCTGATGACCACCATCTGATTTTTGTATCGTAATAGAAGGCTTAAAAACAATACCAGTTTAGTTGTGTTGGAACGTAAATCAACGATATATATATATATATATATATACGCACTGTTCACAAGTATTTATACTTAGTTTAGAGGAAGGTTTTCAAACAGCCAAAACACACAGGTTTTTAAATAAGTGCAAACACATTCTAAAAAATTGTATATTGTAATTTGTTTTGTATTGCATCTGTAAATCTTTATTGCAAATAAACCTTTATTATAATGAAAAAATAAAATCTTGCTCCATGTGAAACACCCTTATCACAACGTATTTAGGTATCTGAATTATCAACAAAGACGTTAAAGGGTTTCTAAAAAGTTTCCAGTCTTAACTTTTTTACGTATCCGTATATCTTTTATAAACAAGTTTCAGCAAAACTTAGAACTGCTGCATAATCCAAGTAGCGGAAAAGTTACTTCAGTTTTCCGTAAACAATGTTTGCCGAGTCATAGTGACTGTTACACAATCTGTGTGTCTAGTGGAGTCCGTAGGTAAACATTGCCTCCTCAGTAGAGGGCTTTGAGGATCTACAAACGGAGATGGCAACATGATACCCAATACCCAAATATCACTCTAACACTAGCGAGGTAAACACGCCTCACACTCATTTTCAGGTAAACAAAATAAAATCCTTAACGCACAATAGAAAAAAGTAACACAAACAAACAAAAAGTAATGATAAAGAAAAACAAAAGACGCACACAGTGACCAAGTTTTATTCAGTTAAACTGACGCTCATATGGTCAAAGTGACCATAAGCCTTGACAAAGAGATAAATGTCTGCCTGCCGCATCCTTTATTTTATCCTAATAGGTAGACAGTCCTAGCCTGGTGTGGCTATAAAATGGCAAACAGTGTGATACCTACTTACTTCGGAAGACAACACGGGAATTCCTGTTGGTTCCTTACGACTTCATTACGAACATGTCAAGAGGTCTTTTGTGGGGGGTTTCCTTTAAAATACTTTTAGGCTTGCTTTGAAAAACATAGTCCTAAAAACTATTCTGTGGTTGGTTGGTGGGTAAATGGTTTCAAACGAGCAAGTATAGAGATTGGTACATTTCAGATGGGCTTTCTATTATCAGCATCAGCCCATTACGTTCCCACTGCTGGGACACGGACCTTCTCTCATAGGGCTTTCTAAATGTCTATAATATTATTTTCTACATAAAGAGGTTCTATAAAAATGACACACGTGGGTCGTGGTTTTATTATAAGTATGGTACGTTCCCTATTCTGTAAAAATAAATATAATATATTAGACATTTTGTGCCGAGCAATAATCCTCTTTGGCACCACAAACTTCGTCATATGTTTCGTATTGTTTTGTTTATTCTTTCTGTCGGTCTTTGTATTTTATCTTACATGTTCTTTCTCTTTTATTTCTTTGTGGTTGTCAATCTTTTCTTACAAAACTCGACAAATGAAATTAGCAGGGCGATCACGTAAGTCTGTTGCGAACGTCACATGTTGCAAGCCTACGTGCAATAGAAATTTAATTCAATCGATAAAATGGTAAAATGTGCTCCTATTGATAACTTCCAAGGTGAACCGGAGTTAACCCGAAAATTTACAAAGCGAGATTGTGCTATAAAACCTTATGTATACGCTCTATTAATTCAATTTTACTGTGTAAAACGGCTCTTTGTCTATAGTTTATATATCGATATAAACTTTGTTTGTCAAAACTTATTTTTATTTCAATGGAGCTTTCTTTGACGTTTTCGTTGTTGATTGCAACGAACGGGTTACGTGATCGCAAAACCATCATCGAAACTGGTTTCTTATTGAAATTTATTGAAATAAAATACACATGATCGCCCTGCAGGGCTCATTATAGTTTTTTCGATCTAATTTTGAAGTTGCGAAACTGATTGTACAAGCCAAAATTGTCATAATATTATACCTAATGGCCTAAAAGGCTCGTTAGCAGGCCGAATGTTGTACCTACTTAAATGGTTTTTGATGGTTATAAAATTAAATTCTCTTTTTTTAACAGATTGTTTATTTCAAATTAATAATGGAGAGGCTGCGAGTACATTCGCGTTACAATTCACCTACATCAGCATTGCATTTACGTAAGAGAAGTATGTAGGTGCCTCCTCCGTGCCGTACGTTTTACGAGGCCAATTCCTTTCGGCGACAAGTGCTCCCGGATTGCTCTCCTGAGTTACAGACACTAAAATTGAATCATTTCATTCACGTCCTCGCAGGGCATTATGAATTTACCTACTGCTTTAAATTGTAATCGTAGATTGCTTGGGAGTTCGCAATCGTTCTTTGTGAAAAAAGTCGCTTCAGATAATGTTTTATTCTGTCCTTTGATATTGTTACTATATACAAGGTCACTCGTATGTGGAAGACCATCTGGGTAGATACCACCGCTTTGCCAGTTATTCAGCCGCCAAGCAGTAGTGCGCAAACATTACTGTATTTAGACAGGCCTAGCGCACTCCGCACTGTAGGTACGAAGCTACAAGTACATAGCCTGACACCGACAGCGGGTCACGCGTCGTTACACGTGCCGCGTCAGAAGAGATAAGAGCTATGCGATAGAAAGAGAGGCGCTCTGTAGGTCAATATTACTGGTAGGTACTGTATACCTACCGCTACGCGAGCTGAATTGAATTTTATTGCGTCATTGCAAGAGTCGCTATTTGTTAAAATTTATTTACAGAGTGATGATTCTGTCCCTTAGTATTCTGTGGTTTAGATTTGAAAGGCGTTCTAACGAACGAAATATCTCGGGGTAACGAGTGCAATGCAGTGCTTAGCAGTTCATTGTATTAAAGGTTCTGTGTAGCACTGTAATGGGTAAAGCGTGACGCTTATTATCATCAGGCGAACGACTCGCTCGTTTCGTTCCTCAGTTTCATAAAAAAAACTCATGGTGTAGTGGGATTTTGAACTGGCTCATTAGTGTAAACATTTTTGTATCGTATCCAAAGCATCGAAACAATATATTTGAAACTGATACATTTATATTTGAATCAGTAAAACATACTCGTGGTAGGTCTCTCGTATGCGAAAGGCCGTTTGGGTAGGTGTGCCAGTTATTTTGCCGCCAAGCAAAAGTGCGCAAGCTTTACTGTGTTCCGGTTTGAAGGGCATTGTAGCCAGCAAAATTTCTGATGGGCATATGAGACTTAATATCTGATGTCTCGGGGTGATGAGAACATGCAGCGCTTTTTATGGTATTAAAAGTTCTGTGGGTGGCACTGCAATTGTTATAGGCAGGCGTGGCGCTTACCATCAGGCGAACAACTTGCTCGTCTCATCACTCACTTCCATACATACAAAAGTTGTTATAAAAGTCACTATAAAAGCATTAAACAGTTCAGTAGCTGAAAACTACACTTACCTGCCAGTAGCAATTTTATTGGATCGATCGCTTTCGTTGCAATAACTAGCGAAGCACCTATGTCCATCACATGGAAACACCGAAAATAGCTTTTAAAACAACACGCCCGCTTTAAATCGCTTAAATAAAACCGTGTCCTATACGAAAAGGGTAGATTTAACAATGAAAATGTTAATGACTATGTCGAACAAAACAGTAGATCGGAGAAAAACGCCCGGCACTTTTGTGTTGAACGCGGGGCACTTTTGTTCGAATCCCCGGTTGTTATTTGCGAAATAAAACGTTTAATTTCCCGGACGAATATTAACTTAACTATATATGCGAACATATATGGCTGGGCCACGTTTGGAATGCCGTATATATACTGACATATATGGCTAGGACACATTTGACCGGATCATACTTAAAGCCTTCAATCCATGGCGGAAATGAAAACGAGACTGGGCCAATGGTCCATCTAACCGTTTCGCATAAAATCCGGTTTTTACTGGTATTCATTTTTGGACAGAACAAAAGAGGGTTATACGTTTAGGCCGTTTGTCTCGCATGCGTTGGTGTGGTTTTGGTAATTGGATTTCGGGTTTTTAGGGCCGTTGGGTTTTAAATGTTATCTTAAATTCTCGTACCCACCTACGCAATACTAAAGTTCCTAAGCGCCGGCATTGGTCATATATATTGAACCTGTACCTACCTACCTTAGATACTGTAACATCTACAGTATTTTTAGTTGCTTATACTCATATGTAATATATATGTGTAGGTATTTAACTAATTAGATACCATTCCATTCCCTGATTCCATTGCATTACTAATTAGATAATTAACAAAAGGATTCAATCAACCGGTTTTACTGGTGGTAGGTTTCTCGTATGCGAGAGGCAGTCTGGGTGGGTACCATCGCTTTGCCAGCTATTCAACCGCCAAGCAGTAGTGCGCAAGCATTACTGTGTTCCGGTTTGAAGGGCATTGTAGCCAGCGAAATTACTGGGCATTATGAGAGTCAACAGCTAATTGTCTTAGGGTGACGAGTGTAGTGCAGCGCCGCGCAGGATTTTGCAAAACAAAGTTCTGGGTGGTGCTGCTATTGTTATGGGCTGGCGTATTGCTTACCAACAGGCAAACGACCAGCTCGTCTCGTCATTCAGTTACATAAAAAAAAAAAACTTGACAGTTTGAAGCCAAGCTGTATTATATACCTGTAGAGATGTTTACAAAGAATACACTGACCCTTTTGATATTTTATACCTTTATAATAGATATCATTGTATCGATATTATGTAATATAATCATAGGTACAACAATGCGAGTGCCACTTGCGCCAACTTGAAATGACGTGTTAAAGTAGTAAAGTGAAAATTTTCATACAAAAAACAAGTTAACCCGAGGCTTAAACGCGAGTTTACGTTGGCACAAGTGAGCCTTTAATTAATATGTACCACTTACCGCTTCAGTGTGTATCGGATGTACCGCAAACAAAATGGCGGCAACAAAACTTGCGAACTCTGGCAGGAACATCGCGCACACCCTGTAACAAACGATGTCATTAATGCACGAAGAAAAGTTAACCACCTAGTATATTACGTTTGAGAAACCAGTTTTGGCCTGGGATGGTTGGCATAAGTCCAAAAGAAGGCACAATACACGAGCGATTCATGAAAAATCGCAGCGTTCAGAACGCTGAGTTTTAAATACGTCCAATCCTGAACTGCGACTTCTAATATACGATCACCCTTAGAGTTTGTAAACTATGTACTCAGAACTATAACCATGACCGTCATTCATAATTATTGATCTATGATCTATGATTATGAATGTTTCCTAAAATTTAAATTAGAAACCTGTCTTTATTTTGTCACTTTATATATTAATTTATGTTTGTCACTCAATCACGCAAAAACTACTGAACAGATTTTGATAAAATATTGTAACATTTTCCACGTGGGTGAAACCATGGAGTGAAGGAAGTCATTGATAATGTCTACAAATTTACAGGTAGGGGTCAAAAACACTCCAACAAGGTTTCTGACATTTTAGAATTCTTTCTGGGAATTATGACTTATGCACGGTAGTTCAAAAATGTTCATAGGTATTTATATTTAAATTTTGTGGAACCTTGTAGTTACTACGAGTACTAAAGTTTTCTGAGGTGGAACGGCGAATTAAATATCATCGGGTCGTAATTTGCTATAAAAGATGATATAAATAAGTCTACCTGAACGGAAATACCTGAACCTGCTTACACAACATATTGTAGATAACAGAATTAACTGAACAACTGCTCAGGGATTCTAGGAATTAAGGGCTCAAGTCTGAATTTCACCGGCTAGGGATCCTTTATCCTAATTTGGGCAACAAATATCTCACACAACCAAGATACATAGAAGTGAAACGATTTATTGACGCTAGAATCTAGACTCCTATATTTCCTAGTCTGCCCTTTCCGAATTTCATGGGGCAGTAGTTTATGTGGCATCTCATGAGCGAGTCCTATAAATTACATCCCGACAAATAGTCCAGAACATTCCGGTTCAAATTCAACGCTGGTCCAAATTCAGAGCTGGTCCAACATACTCGTAACTCAGCGGGAATAAGTGGGTCATTCACTGAATGTGACTCCAAAGTTTTATACGAAGCCTTTGTTTAATTTAACTTAGGTAGGTTGATAGCTAGGACTGTATAACCTAAAAATAGTTTTGATTGATAAATAATATTGGACTATCTTACCTACATGGATTTCGGCCAATAATTAGGATTTGCTGTACCCTTTTAATAAAATTATTCTGTACCTGTACCTGGGAAACTAGAAACTACGAGAATCATGGTCCCATGGCAAGCACAGAACAAATTGTAATTTAGAATAGAAATATTGCGGTCAGTGGTGTGCATAGTAAAGTTCAATTACTTACATGTTAATTATTATATTATACTATAACTGTACTTGCAACTTAATTACTATGAGCCAACTTGTCTAAAAACTAGGTACACTATATACATATATTATAGGCTGTTAATATCAAAAGAATTACGTTGTGCAACTGAACTAACCATTATACCTTCGATGGCATTTTAATGTAACTCTTTTATATTTAATTCCGTTATCTTCAGAGTCATTAGTCTCCCCATTTTTGCAATACAGATTTCAATACATTTTATACATAAAGCGCTGTATTTCAAAGGGTTGTCATACCAATGCCGGTATTTTGTACCAGTTTAATACCGCTAAATTGATACCATTTCAGTCTTTACCTATTCTTGCAGTCGCAGTCGCTACTAAGTTCCGCGGGTCGATACATCTGTTTCTGCTGTTGGCACTTGGAGATTCTTCAATAACTTTCGTAAGAGCGCTCGGGTTGAGTTCTCGAGAACACTTCGCTCTTGTAGCGCTTTTGTATTTTTAATGGTGGGATAGAGCGGCCGTGTGTTGATTTCATTATAAAATGGTTCTTCGATCAATCAGACTATGTTAAACTTATTAAACTACTAAACTAAAAAGTTATGGCCTCACCAATTATATAGGATTCGTAACGCATATAGAAATTCAATTGTAAGGTAAGTACGAAAAGTTATTTCATTTTCAAATAAATATGTAACTACCTAAGCAGGTCCGTGCATGATATGCCAATCTATTTAAATATTGAAGGGGCGGATTAAAATCAGGCAACGGTACTTTCACACTATTTATCATCATCATCATCATCAGCCCGTTCCCACTGCTGGGACACGGGCCTTCTCTCATAGAGTGAGAATGGGCCATAATCCACCACGCTGGCCCAGTGCGGGTTGGTGGATGTCACATGTCCTTGACTTTTTGCAGAAAATTCTTGGACATGCTGGTTTCCTCACGATGTTTTCCTTCACCGTTTTTAGAGCGAGTGTTAAATCCGCACATAACTTAAGAAAGTCAGTGGTGCGGGGCCAGCGGGATTCGAACTCGGGTGCGTCGGATCGAAAGTCGCACGAGCTCCCACTGAGCCACACTCGCTATACACTATTATTATCACTTATTGTGGCTTATGGCCAAAAAACAATTTATCCGTGTTTCCTATAAAATCAGCAGAGCATTTTTATGAATAGGTATACAGTTATTAGAAAAATCTGAAATAAAAATGTATGTGAAAAATAGTTATTTAACTAAGCCGTTCGATTTCCTAACTACTGTTTGCGGTGGGTTCACTGGCTGAAAACTTCAGCGATTTCATTTCACACGCATGTTCGCGGATGAGCGGGCGCGAGCGCTTATTTTCCAAATACCTATTACGGGTCAGTGAGCAGAAACAGGGCGTTTTATTTCCTAGTGAGTAGAGGGTGTTTCATTTCCGAGGTGTTCATTCGTGCTTCGATTTTAATTATGAACTTGTTTTAATTTGGAATCGGAGAGTTAAATTACCTCTGTTATAATTAAAATGCGGCACTTCAATAATAATTGGACGCGGAAGGACTTTCGAGAAGTGTTTTCTCAGAAAATCGGTTACACCTTGAAGTATAGTCCTTAACAAAACGTAGAATAATCATTGCTAGAATTTCTGCCAAACCTAGAAGATTTTCTGATATATTTTTAGAATCAAAATATCAGTTCAGAAAATATCATCATCAGTTCTTATTTTTGATATGTTTTAATTAATTTAGTTAGTGTTAGGCATTGAATATAATATGTCTATGGTGTCAGGTCAATGTAATAAAAATCTTACTTTCTTTCATTAACAGAACCGAGATCAAAGGGCTTAAAATTTATAAAACGTTCTATCATCAAAAAAAAAGAGCCAGCCCTACAATTGAAAATCCGAACTCGCTACCAATATCCCGCATTAACATGAAGTTATACCCTTGCGCTGCAGCCTCTAAAGACAATAATTGGAAGAGTTTTTCCACAGGTGGGGTTGGTGAGTGAAAGGATGTCAGGAAACAGAACCTAGGACGCAGCTTTTTAATTCTTACTCTATTTTCAGGCGCATAATTAGTTACTTGTCTAGTTCATTCACGGGTATATAGGACATCTCTTATTTAGTTATTAGCAGTCTACAATGAGCAATTTGATTTGATAAATAATTTATATTGTTATGAGTTGAACCTGCCACGATAGACTCAATCAAGTAATTTGAATATTTGTTTGCAAAGGGCTACAGACCAATGTTTTAAGGAACTATACCTATCAAAGTTTACGTTCCAAAGGCCGTCTTACAAACTTTTATATACTTAAACGTCACTCAACACTCAACTAGCATCGTAACACAGGTCTATCCTAGTACGAATGCTGGTGATTATCTTATATTTATTTTGTGTCAGAATTATTAATAAAAAAAAAACGTGTTTAAATCGCCATTGAAATAAACGGTCGATTTGATGTTAATAAAAAAGTACCTACATAAAATAAAATCACTTATCTGTTCACTGCTACCAGATAAAAGTCTTCAAAGTCTCTTCATAAAAAGTACAACACAAAACCCTTGTGTTAAAATGCCAACCCTCAATTTTCGAATTCAAACTCCGCCAATATCCCGGATCAACACCAAGTTTTTCCCTGGCGCTGCAGCGTCGAATGACAATAATTGAGCAAGTTTGTTCACAGGTGGGGTGTGGGGACACTGCAGGGCCGGGGACAGAAGGTAGAACACAGTACCTTAACTCTGACTACTCTTGGTTTACCACTAAATTAGATCGTTGCTTTGGTTATTCACCAGGTTGGTATTGGACCTGAAGACCAAGTAGTAGGTCACGCACGCATATGAGACAGAAGAATAAAAGCTGTAACTGATGATGGTGATATGACTTAAATATAATATTAATAAAGGCTTTTCAGATAGAAGAATTATCGTTATTAAGTATTTTTGGAATCTTGTAACCATCGCAGCGACAGTAACTGAAGCCAAGTCTCAAGCTGTTAATAAACTGTAAATCTTTAAGATACCACAATTCAGTGCAGGCAAGGCTCGCAACGCTATTCTGTTCGAAAGCTGTACAAATGCATAATGTGTGGACATTAAGTCCAGCTTTACCAATGCAACTAAAACACTATCTCGACCCCTGCAGCCAGGGAAGAACGACTAATTGAGACTAACGCCGCGAAGGTGCTCCCAACTTCGCCCGGCCAGGATTAAAGCACTCGTTACTAACTTTTTGCGGAAACGACGAAATCTCCAGCGAACTTCGGGAAAAAACATTTATAGGTAGTTGGGACGTAATGAGCCCCTCAAGTGACTTGATAGTTGGTAAGTTCTTGCTGGCTTACTTTGTTTGCTCTATTATGCGCTGGCTGGGTGTTTATGCAATTTGCTCAAATTGGGGAACTGATTTTAATACCAATCCTGTGCGATATTATGTACTTGGAATGCAAAATACTATTTTAAATGATTTATTATTAGGACATAATATTTATGATATGTCTTTAATCATTACAGGGCGCAGGGTACCTCAGAACCATAACTATTATTTAGGTGTGAGAGACGTTTAACATTCAGTATTATGTTAGTTATATTAATTAGCAGTAGGTATGATTATGTATGAAAGCTGCGCTCTGCGGTTTTGTCCACGGTTTTCCGGGATAAAGGGTGTCTTTTTCGAGTACCTTCCAGTAGCTATAGTATCTACATACCAAATTTCATCAAAACCCTTTCAGTAGTTGTTGCATGATTGAGTAACAAACATCCATCCATCCTCACATTTACAATATTAGTAGGATACTTACAACACGTCATGTGACACAACTTTAGGTAAAAATATTTTGTAATTTTGCCGTCGACACTGTTCGCAATAAGCCTGTGGTATTGTAGGCAGGGGTGGAAGGCAAAAAGCCAATTTCAATAATGTAAAAAGGCTGTAAATCCCGCCAATGCCCGCCATATTTTATGAAAGTTAAAAATGTATCCGTCGTCACTGCCTGTTTGTTGAACAACTCGCCATACATTTTTTATCATGTTGTTTTGTAAAATCATGTCACTGTAGTTACCCGTGTGTCGGAATATGTACCGAGTTGAGGACTGGAACTGGTGACCATGCGTTTTGCGGGACTGAGTTCGAAATTGTCACATGTTTTTTAGTTTTTGATAGGACAGGACATTTCAGGATGGGAATTTAGGCCTATGACATAACAACGATTTGATTCTTTTCATTTTTATTTTATTTTATTTTATTAGGGATAACAAACAGCAGAACACTTACATATTAACTAAGACTAATTTACATAAAAAGTGTATATTAGTGAACCACCAACTACGCTATCCACGAGTTACAAAAAAGAAACAATAAAATGGTTAACGAGATCAAGTTTTTAAGTACCTACTTGTGCCTCTAATTTTTTTTTTCTTTAATTTTTAAAATTTTCATATTATGTTTTCATTCTCATGGATAACAGAAAGTTTTTTTTTAATTGGGCATACGTTTGTCGACGATCTCGCCTGATGGAAAGCGAAGATGCGGCCTAAGTTGGAGCACGCTTGCCCATGAGATGCCTATTCACTCTAGACTTAAAGAGACACACGTAGAGTATTTATGATCCTACTCCTTTCCTCGTCCTCTTTTAGTCACTTCAATGCTAAATGTAGAACCAAGCCCATCTTATTTTCATCTAAGCCACGTACAGACTATTTGCAACATACAGTACGACGCAAACTTCATGGACGGTCCGCGCGCGCTTCAACTGCGAATTCTCGCGTTCGCAGTTGAAGCGCGTAGTGTGTGCGTAGTGTTAGTGTATGGTTGAAGTGCTTCAAGTCAGAATGCGAGAATTCGCAGTTGAAGCGTGTAGCGTGCGCGCGGATCGTCCATGAAGTTCGCGTTGCATTGCATCTTGCAAATAGTCTGTACGCGGCTCTAGAGAGAAGAATTATGTTCTATGTCTAAGCATTTTATTGCGATTTTCTTTTAGACATAACAGTATGTCGAAAGCTTCTGGTAACTAACTCCACAGTCAGGTGTCAAACGTTAGGAAACTGCATCGCTACATTCAGAAGTTGGACATCGAAAGTCGAGTAACGAACTGTTAACTTGCTTCATAATGTTTAACAAGCGAGTTTGAAGGAAGTTTTGCAAAGACGGTGCTTACTATAGTCCCTTGTGGAGAAAATGATTCGCAGTTTACGTGTTACTCCATATTTATACAGGGGTGGCAAAATTTTGGGACCTTCACTGCAACGGAAAACGGTACCCTTTTCCGTTGCAGTGAAAAGGTTTTGTTCCGAAGAAATATTGAACTGCAAAAATTAAAAAAAAGAATGCACCCGCATTTTTAGGAAAACAAAATCTGCTTATAGGGGTTTTTTTAAAAAGAGTTGTATTTTTTTATTTTCTCATGAGCGATTTGATGTGATGAGTTACTTTGGGGAAAACATTTCTAGTAGGAAATAAAGTCAAGTAAGACCATGTTGTTTTTTGAGATATGACATTCTTTGCTTGACTGTACTACTATTTTAAAAAATCCCAATATGCAGATGATTGTCATGTGGCATAATTACTAATTATGTCACTTGTTGGATTGTTTATTATTATTATTAAGAGCCTGTTTAGTCCCACTGCAGGGCAAAGGCCTCACTACCCTCCCTCCACTTATCTCTATCCATTGCCACAATAGACCAATCTTTAAGGTGAGAGTCTAGCTCGTCCCGCCATCTCCTTCTTGGTCTGCCGCGAAGTCGTTTGCAATCGTGTGGGGCCCACTGGGTAGTGGTTTGGATTATTTAATTAAAAAAAAACTGGAGTACATATTATTATTATTATTATTATTATTATTCAGCCTGGTTTGTCACACTGCTGGGCAAAGACCTCTGATGTACATAGGTATAGCTAAATTAGATCTACTAATTAAATAAAGTCCAAGTTTACCCTAGTGATAAACTTCGCAAAACAAGAATTAGGAGATTACTGAAGTGGATAACTTTTCATAACTTTTCAAGATTTCTAGAGCACACTTCAACATTATCGGATCCAATTTTCTCCTACTCTCGGCTCTTGAGTCAAGTAATCTGGTTATGCCGCTCAGGTACCAAGTTATTATAAATAAGAAGCCGACTAATTAAGATGGAACAAAGCACGCCTGAACTATCAAAGTCTGATAAGTTTTATCTCAGACAAATTGGTTAGTTTAGCGAAGTTATCTTTAGGTTTATCGTAGGCTGGAACAGTTTGACCTAACATAACAACTAAAGCTAAGTAATATTAATTATGACTTAGAACATGAATTACGTTAACTACCTATGTTAATTAACTTTAAGTCGTGTTTTAGGAAATAATGTTTTATATTGGCTTCTTTGTTATCTTTAATTAGATGACTGCTCCAAAAGTCATAACTAAGATGAAGCAGAGTGGTGACGAAGACTCTACTTCATTTTTTAATTCAGTTAATATACAACTTGTGGCAAAATTTTGGGACCTCCAGGGTAGACCTTTTTTCCCTTATAGTTAGGAAGTTTTGATCTTAGGAAATATCGGCAGCATTTTTGAAACTATAAAAACAAGACGGATTCGGAAAGATCAAGATCAAGATCGGATTTTTGAAAAAAAAACTGTCAAAGTAACAATTGTGATTTCTAAAAAAACTACCTATTTCCCATCAGGATTTTTTCTGAATCCCATATTCCATCAATTTGAAACCCATCGAACCAAACCGTAAGTTTTAGAGATTTTTTCAAAATTTGTTATGGTACATACCATAGACATTCTTAGACATCTAAGAAGGTGTGTATCTTCTGATTTGTGACGGTTGCTCATTCCTTGTGGTTTAGTAGGAGTGAGTGTACCTAAATTTATTCGTGCTTTTTTTTATTTACGCTTAATAAATCTATGTTTGGCCACTATCTCACCTGATGTGAAGCGATGATATGGCCTAGGATGGAGCACATAGATCTAGAGAGAGACGGCAGTTGAGCGGCTGCTCAGACCCGTCTCCACTTGTAGATTAATAAAGAAACCACAACTATATACCACAATAACCTAGTTCCAAAATCCAACCCAACACCTTTCTATAGAGAAGTAGTACAAGTTATATATGTATACGTACATGACTTATAGTTATCATACTGTGTGTATAGTGATAGACAGAGGCCTGGATTCGGCAAACTCTCGCAGGCCACAACACAATCAATCAAATCAGGACAATGTGCGTATTCATTACTCATCTGTTTTTGAGTTTCCATATAGATATGACTATCTATCGATAGACCCATAATAGGCACGTACTGTATGCATACGTCAAAAGTGGCTATAGGTCATATAAATCAGAAGTACAGTCTAGAAAATGGTGCTATAGGCATTACGTGACATACATGAGGGAATGGATTTGTTTTTTTCCGAAATGTACGTACACAATCTATGCTTTAGAATAAATATATAGCGTTAATATTAATACTCGCACTTACGTTGGCGTAAGTGCAAGTCGGACTCGCGCACGAAGGGTTCCTTACCATTATTTATAAAAACGGCAAAAATATCACGCTTTGGGTACGAAACCCTAAAAATGACCTTTAAATAATTGATAATTAGCTGAAATGTCTATTTCACTAAACAGGTTATAATACGCGTGGGCGACGCGGCGAAACACAGGTGCACGGTACTGTGTCTACTAGCTTCGCCGCGTCGCGTTATTTTTACAAGCTTTTATTTAACTTGCTATGTATGTATGTAACTATGTTTGTTCGGGTGGAATCTTGCAAGCTAAATTAAGACCTATTCCTCTTGTGCTACGAAGTTGAAATTTTGCTTATTTACTCGTCAAAGTCCGATGACAATGCGATATTATGGTGACAACCAGCTGATCTGATGATGGAACCGGAAGGTGGGCAATGGAACTCCTTGACGGATAATCTTCAACTACTCGTGTTTGGGCTCATTTTAATCTGCTCTCAGTTCCGACTACGAATTTGTTAAAAGCTTGTCTTGAAAAACATATAAAAAAAAACAAAACCTTATTGCTTTTTTAATATAACGCTATAACCTTTATTCTAAAGCATGGAATAGGTAACTATAATATTAGTAGAATCATATTCAGACACAGAATAATAATTCATCTGCTTGTTTTTCTTGAAGAAGAATAATTAATAGTACAGGTAGATAAGGATAAGGTCTCGATTTATGTACACAGCTACATTTTATTGGAAATTTCATGCTTCTGTTACTACCTACCTTACAACCAACTTGAAAGTCTAGTCGAATACACCGGGCCCCTAGGAGGGGTGCTACTGCCCCTATTAGGGCTGCGGGGATAGCATAGGGGTCACTTACTACTCTCCTATGTTTCAGTAAAATATGTAAGGCAATTGTATACATACTCGAGTGTTATTATTCGGTTTTTTTTAAGTTAAATCTACTAGGTAATTGTAAGTTTGAACAATAAAGATTTATTTATTTTCTCTGACAGCCTCTGTGGCAGACCAGCTCATATAAGATACTCCACGTGGGTTGTGGTATTGATCCTCGCTACCTGAAGTAGATAAATACCAAATTTCATCAAAATCTGTTCTATAGTTTTTAATAAACATCCATCCCACCCTCCTCACAAACTTTCGCATTTATAATAATATGTAGTAGGATGGAGAGCAATATAGTCAGCATTGTTTTTAGTAAATTTTTAACGTTTGTATTACTTTCTTATATTCCTTATTGTATACTGTCAAAACATTTACATCTTGGACTATCAAGTACATGTACAAAGCTTAACCATAAGAAGAGTTTTCTTCCAGCAAACCCTTGAGGAAAGAGTACTGTTGCTTGAGCAAATAGGTTTCAGTGTACGGTTACGGTTTGAATAAAAATTAGCAACTATAATCATAAATATACCATACTCTAAAATAAATATTTCTATAAGATACATAACTATAAGGAATAATACATACATAGAATAGAATAGAAAACACTTTATTGCACTTAAGAAGGAATTACATTTTGAACATACATAAGTACTTAAAAAACAAAGTTATAAGTAAGTGCTTTTCAACTCTTGCTTTGAAAATATCAAGAGGGATTGGCGCGAATAGAGTGAGTTAAAAAAAATAAGTATTACAAATCTTGAATGGATTTTTGCTTAATTTTCCTCACATCCACTATTCTTTATATCATTGCGCTTCCCAAATTACAAGCGGGACCCCCTACGCTTCCGAATTATGAAGAACCTCATAACCATTACAGGCTTGATCATTAACTGTCGATGTGCCGATTTAAGAGTTAATATTTAGGTAAAAAAATTGCGCAGCTAAAGAGTACCTTTCTAGTCAAAGAATACGCAATAGATTTAATACACACATACACCTCTCACACTGAAAACTGAAACGACAGCATTTCTGCAAACAAGAGTTATGAGAAGTGTGCCCTTAACTTTATTGTTTGCAAATTACGAAGGCATTAAAAGTTCCCCTCCATGGCACACATAAATCAAAACCCTTTGAAAGTATCTGCGAAAATTATTAGAATGTCAAACTCATTCTCCACAAGTTCCACAACCGGAACGAGATTTGTAACAGAAGAAGCAACGAGTTCGCGGAACGCCGACCTGAAGAGAGTTTAGGGACTGGAAACAGTAGATTTACCGGTAGGTATTTAGTTACTATATGAAAAACGCTACCATAATATCTCACAGTTTCAATAATATGTGTTTTATAGTTGTTTTTTAAAAAGCTAAGATTTTGTGAATTATTTTATTTTATCCATACCGAAATGTAATTTGTTGCTAAGTACTTTAAAATAAAGATAAAAATTCTTGATCTCACCGCATTCTATTCCTGTGTGGCTACCAACAATTTTCGGTTATTCATTCTTCAGAAACAACTATAAGAAATATGTTTTTGCCCATTCATAAAGTAATGAAGCAAGGCTCGACGAGGAATCCTCGCAACTTTTTGCCGTATAGTTAAATTAGTTTTTCCTAGCCCACGTGTCACCCACGACGTGCGCGTCATAAACGCATAACCCACACTTAATTACGTCGGCCCTTTGTCTTATCTTCGCATGCGAGTAATTAATTACATCTCGTAATAAATTTACTCATAACGGTGGAGTATCGCTGTCGAAATAATTAAGCCATTTGTTAATTAAAACTGCGTAGTTACTTCGCCGGAGATGTCCTGATTTTGTTCAATCGAGACTGTTACATAATTGGACGGTAAATTATTAAACAGACACAAGTGGAGATGGTACTACTCTTCGTACCATTTCCACTTGTGTCTCTACACAAGTGGATAATGTATTGAATCAATTAGTGTAAGCATAATATTCTATAGTGTATACTAACTTGACAGTTATCTATATAGTATAGACATTACTGTGTATTGGTTTGAAAGACACTAATGCTAATAATATAGCCGGACATGACTTGAAAGCTGATGCGTTGGTGTGTCAACCACAAGTAATGATAAAACGATGCATCACCCCCAAATGAGGACATCCGCGTGCAAACTGAGGCCAGCCGGCAAGCATGAATTTGAAAGTAATTCCATTATAAGTTTCCGAGTTGAAAATTTTACGAGTTAAAAATAATGTGCGGGCCTAAAAGTTCCTCTGAAAGTTGGCCTTAAAGTTGTCATACACTAATGTGATTGGGCACTAAGCACATTTACAACTTTTGAGTGGCGTAAACAACTTGTTTGTTAACTGTAATTTGAATGGATTGGCTATTGAAACATTATCGGATTTTACTCTCGGTTGAAAAGTTGTTGGGTGTATTCTAACACTATTTATTATTCTGTGGTGTAGCGTAGGCGATGTTGTGGAAAATAAGTTAAATTAATAGTTAATTATTTGGTTGATGTTGTGATTGAATTTCAGCTCTGTTAATTAGCAAAGTTATTTTATTTGGCAAAACAGAACCTATATAATTTTGAATGTATTTACTCTATGTATTTCTCGATACATTCAAATCGAATGGTTCGATGAAACATCTCTCAGGTTTCTTCTAGGCGAGCGTGCTACATCTTCGACCGCATCGTCACTTAACAACAGGTGAGATAGCGGTCAAAACGCAAGCCTATAAATAATAAAAAAAAACATTTTGATTGTATCCTTAAATGGGTATAATAATTAATGCTGGGCCAAACATGTGAAAAGGTATAACTAATTACGACAGGATAAATATAGTGTTCATTCACCAGTTTAAAATAAATATATCAAAAACATGTTAACAAAATATATTTTGAAATTTCTTAGCAACTTTAAGATAAGTGGATGTTAATAGGGGTATTAAGCCTATGTGAATTTAGGATAGAAATTAATCGTGAGGGAGGATAAATGAATTCAAGGAAGTTTGCACGTCGTAAAATAGATTATATAGTCGGCCTTTAATTGCTTAAATGGGAACAAGCGAGCCGGCAATTTTAGCACCTATTAATGGGCCACCTTCAGCGGTAACAACTTAGGAGACGATCTCAGAGTTTAAGATAGGACTATGTACTCCATCATTTTATAATGAACTGTAGTCCCTTACTTACTGTTTTAATTACTGCAAAAGTGGTGTCGCTCCTTCAGTTCACGCCGTATTAGCAGTACCTATCTTACGAATGGAGGTAACTAATAGGGGATCGGACAACTTTTCAGAAAGTATTTTAAATTAACTACAATGAATATATATAGCCATGAAAAATACTATTTTAATTAAATAACACTCTAAAAGTACCTAAAACTATGTTTAAATATTATGTTTCAAATATTGCCGCGCAAAAGGTAACCTCAAAACTTGTGACGTCATATGTAGGTAGAAAACGACAAACTCTTCGAAATAAAACTTGCAAAGATATTTAAATACGTTGAAGTTTGAATGAAGTTAGGGGACGATATTGTAGTAATGGAACGAAAAAATTACCAAAAATACATTTTATGAAAAGCAAAAACGTAAAATAAACACAAGCTTGACTCACGGCATTTACCTACAAATGACGTCTTGCGCTGTGATTGTTGTTTCGTTTGAGATGAAGAACAGATTAAAAATGTCAGAATTATTTATTGATTTAAAAATATAAATGATAATTACTTCACAAAAATATTGATTGACTGATCTTTTTGGTTCGACGAACATTCGTTCTATTTACATTTTAGATTTTTTCTCGATTACTGTCCGATCCCCTATTGTAGGGCTTTTTCCATATAACGTACGATTGTAGTAGATTCATGGAGGATTCATGGAGATTCATGATTGCAGTAGATCAAGAAAAAGTCATGGAACGTATGTTAAATATGATATTTATAAATAACAAAACTGATACTACATGTAACATAAAATATTTAAGACTGTTAATGTTTAGCGCAACTTCATTAATGAGTATTTCAGAGTATGAAAATTTTAATGGGAATACTGTTAATGGGATTACGCCGCCAAATTGTATATCGGCAAAGACGGAGGCATCATAATCAGGCTGAATAAAATCGGATTAGGCCTTTTGCACCGGGTGCTACAATACTTTGGTCATATAGCCCGCAAGAATACCGACAACCTGGAAAGGCTAATCGTGACGGGCAAGATCGAGGTCAAAAGACTAAGAGGCCGGAGTGCTGCAACACCTGGTGGGACCACCCACCAGGTGTTGCAGCTGGAAATGCCAATCAACAAGGCACTCCATGAAGTCGAAGATCGGAGTAGGTAGAAAAAAACTATATGTACCCTACATGGAAAGAGTTACGATCCTCAACAATGAAGGAACGACGGCGACGAGGCCTTTTCTACCTAAGGATATTCGACACAGCATCAGAGGTAGGTGTTCATTGAACAGTGTTAAGCTTAATGTCGCATTGCAAAACACTTCATACAAATTACTATTCGATAAACGAAACGATCCACACGCAATTTAAATATTTAAAACCTAGTTAAATAGTAACATGTTTAGCGCGACTACATTAATGTGTATTTACCGGAATGGAAATGTTAATGGGGGCACGAATACTGTTAATGGGATTATGCCGCCAAATTGGATATCGGGCAAAGCCGGACTAAGTTCGCGGTGGACAGCAAGTATACGTAATTAGCAGGAACCGGCAGGCTGATTAAAATGGGCTTAACTGGAGCCTATTACACGATTTGTACAAGTTTACAAGTTACCTTATTTAGTTAGGACCTGAGAAGATGGAAAATCAGGTCCAGTCATTTTGTTAAGACATTTAAAAATAATTATCGGCCCATTACGTTCCTACTGCTGGGACACGCGTCTTCTTTCGCAGAGAGAGTATGGGTCATGATCCACCATGCTTGCCCAGTGCAGGTTTGTGGATGTCACATGTCCTAGAGTTTTTGTTATAAATTCTTGGACACTTCCTCACGATATTTTTTTTTACCTACCTATATATGTGAGATAAATAAATGATATTGTTATTATTATTTTACCGTTTTTAGAGCGAGTGGTATATATTCGCACATAACTTAAGAAAGTCAGTGGTGCGGGGCTAGCGGGATTTGAACTCGTGTGCGTCAGATTGAAAGTTGCCCGTGCTCCCACTGAGCCACACTTTTTTTTTACGCTTACGCTTAATAGATCTATGTTTGGCCACTATCTCGCCTGATGTGAAGCGATGATGTGGCCTAAGATGGAGCACATAGATCTAGAGAGAGACGGCAGTTGAGCGGCTGCTCAGACCCGTCTCCCCGATGGTTCACCGAACGTCATCCCGAAACACGACTAGGTCGCTTGACATGCCGGCTTTGTTCGGTGGGTGGTATTACAACCACGGCCAGGGCTTACCACTCCAAAAAACACTCGCTCTAATTAAAAGTATCTCATTTAAAAATATATTCAATAAAATTCTACACGTAATTTACCTGATAACGCAAATAACGCAGCTTGTGTGACCGCTCGGTGTTATCTTTTTCTCTCTTAAGAGGGAACGGCACGCTAAAATTTTCATACAAAAAGAGAAAACGTTTTTCTACCCCTAAACACTAACCAAATTCGATGAAATTTGGACATGTAAGAGATGTTATCATTATTGAGGTTTGTAGGTTTTTATTTTTTCGATAATTCCTATAGCATTTAAATAAATGGACCCAAAAAACTTGATATGTACTCGAAAATTTTTTTTGAAGTTTGCGAACTGTTAACTTTAGAAATAGACATAAACTTAGAAAAAGGAAAACCTACAAACCTAGTCTATTCTCCATTTAAGAAATTGAGACCAAAATTACGAAATTTGGTTGAGATTTAGTGTGGTAAAAACGTTTTCTTCCGAAACGCTAGTTTTAACCAAAAATCTGAAGTTGATACGAATTGAGTTATATTATTATTATCATTTAGTTAATTTAATTAATTTAATTTACGCATTTTCTGCGAGACCGTAAACCATTATTCAAATACCTAGTGCTCGCTGGCCGTAGCTGTGCCATATCCTCTTAGGAGAGTTTACTCTTTCTTTTGTCTTTTCTCTTCTTTTTTTTTTCTCTTTTGTTTTGTTTCTTTATTAGTTAGGTACTTATGTTGTATTCCTTAAAGATGTTCATTTTTATTATACTAGCATTGCGCCAACTTGTGGACTTGTAATCCTAAAAATGTGGTTCGGGCTAAGTACCGCGGTTTGCCTGCAAGCCGGCGCCGGCAACGGTTGCGGATGACCCAAATTCTAACTACTTATTAACGCTAACATCTCCGGTTATTGCAGTTCTAACTCGAAAGCAATTTAGAGGGTATAATTGCGTTTTGTTAAATTAAACCGGGCGGCCCGCCCGCGTTTTAATTCGAAATCGATCAGCTATTTTAGATTAAGAGTTGGATAGTTTCCAAAGGGGTATCGCGTAGGATCTTAGTTTATTGTCATAAGGGTTTTAAGGGTTAAATTGTTACTAACTGTGTAGATAACGTTAATTCTAATATTGCTTCCAAATTCGGTTGTGTTCCGAACGCGTGCCGTCTTATTTCTCAGAAAATGATATATCTTTTTTTTATGGAACTGAATGATGAACGAGCAAGTCCTTCACCTGATGGTAAGCGCCACCCCTGCCCATACTTTTAATAGCATAAAAAGCACTGCGTACCACTGCATTGCGCTCATTACCCTTAGACATCAGATATAAAGTCTGATATGCCCAGTAGTTTTGCTGGCCACAATGCCCTTCAAACCGGAACACAGTAATGCTTGCGCACTACTGCGTGGCGGCAGAATAACTGGCAAACTGTCGTACCTACCCAGATGGCCTGCCGCATATGAGAGACCTAACTCGGTTTAAATCCTAATCCTTATCTTAATCCTAATATAATATATAATGTACTATATAATACGTCTCTTACAGTTTCTTTAAGTCCTCTCCATCCAAAGGTTGTCTGGAAGAGATCGCTTTGAGCGATAAGACCGCCCATTGTAACACTTTAGTTTTTTAATTTGTTATTTTTCTGTTTGTTTTATGTTTTCTGGTGGTGAAACAATAAAGAGTTATCTAATCTAATCTTTGCGGCAGAATAACTGGCAAAGCTGTGGTACCTACCCAGACGGTACTAGCGCATATGAGACCTACCACGAGTGATGAATAACTGATTGTAATATACGAGTAGGTACCTACTTATTATTTTGTCTGAATCGAAATCAACTATTCATGATTTGATTGCTACGAATCAAATATATATTCTGAAGAATAAGTAAGCTAATCAATCAAATGTGATTAAATATGTATCGAAGGAACAAACCAGGCTAACAAGAAGTCAGTGTTTGTTCCTTTAATATAAGAACTTTACAAGTGAAGGGCAACTCAAAGCTTTCTATATTTAAACTCTTCAAGGAATTGCTTTCTACGAAATAAGAATTAATTGGAACCAAGCGTCGTTGAAAGTTTAAAAGTTGCTTCTTTATTTCTCGAACTGTCTCTCTCTGGTAATAAATAGTTGATAAGTAACTACTTCATAAACAACGAAATAATTTATCAAGATACCAAGCATTCTGAGTGTTGTGGGAGCATGGTCCTCATAGTTCCTGCTTTCTTAGATACAGGGAATCCTAGTTGGGGCCAGGATCTACGTATTTGTTTATTAATTTATTGTAGTTCACAGTAACATTTAGTAAATCTATATTCGTGCGAAGTATACCAAATTTAACTTCTCATTATACCCCTATCTCTTCATACTGTTTATATATATTCTTTCTGTTGTAATTTCTAGGAAATATACGACTTAAAGTTGTGAAAATTTTATTGAGAGATATATGTCAAAAAACAGATAGAATGTATCAATACATAATTTAAACTAGTGTTTTCTTCTTTAGCTTACAAGAGAGGTTTAATAGGTATAAAATAGTATACATTTACAACATCCGCCCTCAATTAAAACTCTCCAAAAAAAAAACACATTATTAAAATCTATGCTAAATCTAAACCAGCTACACATCTCTTATGTGCAATACGCCCTAACGGTTTTGTTAGCATATCAGCAAAATTCAAATCTGATCTGACGAATTTAATATCTATAACACCGTCAGATACCTTCTCCCGTATAAAGTGATATCTTGTATCTATATGTTTCGTTCGCTCGTGATGGACAGGGTTGTGCACTAAACTTTGTGCACTCTGACTGTCGTTAAACAAAGTAACAGTATCAGACTTACCGGTTATTTCAGATACAAATCGTCTTAAATAACACGCCTCTTTAGCCGCCGCGGTTAGTGCCATATATTCCGCCTCAGTAGATGACAGAGCAGTCGTCTGCTGCTTTTTAGCCTGCCACATTACAGGACCTCCAGCCAGCGTAAAATAGTAGCCAGTATACGACTTTCGGTCCACGCTACAGTTAGCCCAATCTGCGTCCGTGTATCCCTTTAGGTACTCTCCAGTCTTTCTGTAAGTAAGAGCATAATCTATTGTACCTCTTAAATATTGCAACACTCTCTTTACTGCAAGCCAATGTTCTTTATTGAACTTTGTGTTGAACTGACTGAGATAGCTCGTCACAAATGCTATGTCAGGGCGAGTATTTACTGCCAAAAACATTAGGGATCCAATTAAACTTTGAAATGGATACTCTTCTTCTCCATTTCCAGTACTCAGCTTCTTCAGGCTTGATGGAGTCTCAACTGTCTTGCACATATCCATACCAAATTTTTTCAACAAACTTGAAATAAATGTTTTTTGACTAACCTTTACTTCACCATCGTCGCTTCTATGGATATTTAATCCGAGATAATATTTTAATTCACCCAGATCTTTTATTGAAAAAATATTTGTCAGGTCATGTTTGACAATGTCAAATGTCCTTTCATTTTGGTAAAAAACAATTATGTCATCGACATAAACTGCCAATAAGATTAACTCTTTACCAAAAAGTTTCTTATAAACGCATGGTTCCGAAGGAGTTTTTGCAAAACCTAATTTCAACAGTGTTTTATCCAACATCCTGTTCCATGCTCGTGATGCTTGTTTGAGCCCGTATAAGGATTTCTGCAGCAGACAAACTTGAGCTTCTTGTCCTTTCTTGACGAAACCTTGAGGTTGTTCCATATAAACTTCCTCTTCAAGATCTCCATTTAGAAAAGCTGTATCAACATCCAAGTGTCTCATTTTTAGGTCCATTTCTACAGCTAAAGCAAACAATGTACGGAGTGAAGAATGACGAACTACAGGGGCAAACGTTTCATTGTAGTCAACACCTTCTACTTGTCTGAAACCTTTAACCACTAGTCTTGCCTTATACTTCATAATATTTCCGTCAGCATCCATCTTTAACTTATAGATCCATTTCGAAGGTATGATCTTCTTATTTCCATTGGGTCGGTCAACAAGCTTCCAGGTTTTTAATTTTAATAAAGAATTGAGCTAATCAGTCATTGCCAAATGCCATCTATCAGCATCATTTGCATTCACTGCCTCGAGATAATTCTTCGGTGCAATAATCTCTTCAGCAAATACCTTAGAGGTAAAGAAATCCGGTTGTTTACGAATCCTAGTAGGATATCTACTTACTTGCTGATCCACAACTGGTTCTATCCGTTCAGGACTTGCAGGATCCTCTGATTCTGCTGAATTATAATCATTTTCATCATCACTACATACAGAATTATTTTCTTGACGAACTTCATTCTCATCCTGATGCTGCTGTTCATCAATCAAATTTTGATTTTGATTTTGAACGATTGGTCCTTTCTGCTACTCCATTTGATTGAGGGCTATACCCTACTGTAGTCTCATGCGTCACTCCTCTTGTAGCTACGTAATCCGCAAGCTCTTTATTGACATATTCCTTTCCGCAGTCAGTTCTCAATCTCTTGATTTTAGCGCCGGTTTGTCTTTCCACTAATGCTTGGAAAATACAAAACTTTTCCTTAACTTGTGCTTTAGAAGCAATAAAATAAGGATAGATCATCCGCGAAAAATCATCTATGAAAGTAAGAACATACTTATTACCTTGGAATGATGTCTCAGACATTGGTCCACATAAATCTGAGTGAATCAATTCTAGCTTTGAGGTAGCTTTCTTGTACGCAATCGTCTTGAAAGATTTTCTCGCCTGCTTGCCTTCAACACAGGCAACGCAACTCGATTTATCTATTTCAGTATAGTCTATACCTACGTGAGAATTCTTTAATTGGTTCATACCAATGCGACATAAGTGACCTAACCGTTTGTGCCATAACAGGTACCTGCTCAACGAGTCAGAGTGCACCTCGTACGCCACATTTTGGAGGGCATTAGTTGTACAATCGAGAGTGTACAGTCCACCACTAGCCGAACCATGTAGAATCGCCTCACCTTTAAAAGAAAAATCATTATCCCTATAAAAATTACAACCATTCTTATCAAAAAGTACTACAAAACCTTTTTCTACGACTTTCTTGACAGAAATCAAATTATTAGTAAGTTTAGGTACATACGCTACATCTTTGATGCTATTTACCACATTACACACAGTGTTAATAGATATGTCACCAATACCACCACAGTCGATCTTCTCACCATTGGCAACAGTAACAGTGCTACCTTCTAACGGTTTGATGTCCTTGAACCAATCCCGTCTAGGAGTCATGTGTTTTGATGCCCCAGAATCAATAAACCACTTATTGATCTCCAAACACGAAGAACCAAGAGCACTAAAAGAAGTAGTCTCCCTGTCTGATGAACTAACGCCTTTCTTTACCTTATTGCGTAGAGGGCAGTCAGGCCGTTTGTGTCCAGGCTTGTTACATTCATAGCATACAATTGGTTTCTTCTTCCTTGTTTTATGAACATCAATGTCAGATCGATTTTTCAGTTGAAAAGCTGCATCACTTTCTGTGGAGTCAATCTTTGACATTTCATTCAGTAGCTTCCTTTTAACTAGCTCGGTACTTACTTCTACATTGCTATTCTCCAATGCCATTATTAGAGGCTCATATTTCGAAGAGAGACCTCCTAATAAGATCGCAGCAATCGAAGTATCTTCAATTACCTTGCCGATGTCAGCTAAATCTTGTGCAGTACTCAAAACAGCGTTAATGTACATTTCAATATTTTGAAATTCATTTAGCGAGAGCCTATATAACTTTCTCTCTAAAGCCAACCTTCTGCCCATGCCTTTATCTTCATAAGCATCTTGCAATGCCTTCCAGGCTTCTAGAGCAGACTTTGCACTCCTAATATGCGTTATTGCAGAGCCATCTACTGTTAAGCAAATTTTTGCTAGTGCTCTCTTATCATTTCGAGATTTTACCTGTTCAGAGGTGGCATCTCCTTCATCGTACCCATCAATTGTGCACCACAAATCTTCATGAATTAAGTAGTTCCTCATTTTGAACTTCCACGAAGGATACCCTTCTCTATTAGATAGGAGAAGCGAGGGTAATGACGATGAAGACCATCTGATTGCTGCTGAATCACCACTGGACATCTCGGAAAATGATTTTTATTTTCGAAAAAATTCAATTTCACAATAATAACATTTTACACACTATTTGTAATAAGATTAACTGTATTTCCTATAAAAAATTCGTGCTGATAACGTGTTGTAATTTCTAGGAAATATACGACTTAAAGTTGTGAAAATTTTATTGAGAGATATATGTCAAAAAACAGATAGAATGTATCAATACATAATTTAAACTAGTGTTTTCTTCTTTAGCTTACAAGAGAGGTTTAATAGGTATAAAATAGTATACATTTACAACACTTTCTTTTTGTAATTATGTTTTATTTTCTTTCTTTATTTTGTTAGTGTATGACTGAGGTCGTCAAATGATTTTTCTTTCTTTCTTTTTTTCTTTCTATCCTAGAATGAAAGTCCGGTGTTAACTTTACTTAAGAAAGTCAGTGATGCGGGCCAGCGGGATTCGAACTCGGGAGCGTCGGATCGAAACTCGCACGTGCCCCCACTGAGCCACACTCGCTCTCATAGTTAAATTAGAATTAGTATGTTTATTATGCCGAATTAGATATAGGTCTGCACGTGGTCAAAGATGAAAGCGTCCAATGATTAAAGTTTACTCTCCAAATTACGCTTCCAATCTAAAATTACCTGTCCCGTGGGGCTTCGTTCGTTCAATAGTTCAGTCGTTCGGTCTCACTGCGGAGTGAAAGCGAAGCACCGCTCAATTTGGAATCAACTAGGAGTCGTACGCAAACTCTCATAAATAGACTTTAGGGTGGCAATTTAAATTGTAAGTGGAGAGTATAGCGGAGCGTGGCAAACACGTGGCGTTAAGCATTCTTTTACAAAGCTCAAGTTATGGGACAATATTAAAAATCTGTAATGCTGAAAACACCACAATGGCTTTGAGCATTTAATATGGCATGTTTTAAATGTTTAATTTGAAGAGCAATCGTCTTTCCATTGATTCTATTCCATTCATTCTGGCATTCTCTCGTTTTGTTTATAAAGAAGACCTTTGGCAATATAGCGCGCACACTGGTTCCTAAGTCCAAAATAATCATAAACTTTCGATATACATCATTTTAAAGATAAAATTAATTTGATTCCTCCAATGCAATTCACCTGCGCAGCTATTCATTTGTTTTCAATACGAAATGAAAGCAAAGCAACTCTCAATTTGGAATGAGCCACCCAGACCCAGCTCTTATGACAGCCTGGCTACAGTGTGAGCGGCAAACGGGATCATTCGCATTTAGGTAAAATAGCAATTAACAGTTCTAGAGTCCGTGTTCAAGACAAGTAAACGTTTTATCAAACAAAAAAACCGACTTCAATGTATCTTCGAAATCCAAGGTCAAATATCGATGAAATTTATATGGGACCACTTCGTAGCTATACTGAACCCAACGCAAAAAGAATTTTCCAAATCGGTTTATGAATGGCGGAGTTCTGAGGTAACAAACATTAAAAATATATATATATAAAAATAAAAAAATACAATCGAATAGAGAACGTAAACCTAACCTATAGAATAGAATTTGTTCTAGGCGAGCGTGCTACAACTTCGACCGCATCGTCACTTAACAACAGGTGAGATAGCGGTCAAACGCAAGCCTATAATAATAAAAAAAACCTTCTCCTGTTTTGAAGTCGGTTAAAAATATCAATTAACAATTATATTTGCTTCAGAGTCCGTGTTCAAAAAAACAAACCTCAATTGATATTTTTTATAACGTAGTCCATTATGCATTTCGTTATTTATTGTGTATATATAGTCCTCCTCATCGATTTCGATGACGGCGACCCTAAAAAACTATAATTTTCGAGCATGAGCCCTAATGTGGCTCGCTGAACCGACTTTCGTTTTAAATACCCGTTCACATGTAGAGCAGTCAAGTTGGCCTTCAGTATTGTAGTTGTTTGTGTAGGAAGGCAAAGAAAACCAAATATTAGGCTTAGGTCTCTCTTTTCGTGTTTGACTTCGTTATTTATTGCGCTACCAAGTTTGTACTATTAAGTACTAATGTGTCCAAGTAAATTTGATTCTAACTTTTACTGCCTTTTACCTTGTTAACAATGTTAACATTTTGAATAAAAAATATGTTTACTAGGACGTACCACTTGGTTCCAACACTCTCACCACACCCTTCCTCGTTTCATATAACATCCGCTAAAAGCATCACCGCAGCGCCGCGCGGCGCTCCGCGGGCTCCATTTTACAGGGTGTAAAAATAAATTAAAATATTACCGCTTACTTGATGACGACGTAAACAACCTGAAGCAGGTGATTGGGCCGCCATTGTTCCGAATAATTAAACGCTGCGCTGGATCATTCAGACCTTATTAAAAGTTTCCGTATTCAATTAACGATTGGAGTGAACACCTAAGCGATTGCGGAGCGCAGATACCAAGACTAACAAGACTACCAAGGTTACCAAGGCTACCAAGGCTACCAAGGCAACCAAGACTATCAAAGCTACCAAGGCTACCAAGACTATCAAGACTACCAAGACTACCAAGACTACCAAGGCTACCAAGGCTACCAAGACTACCAAGACTACCAAGGCTACCAAGACTATCAAAGCTACCAAGGCTACCAAGACTACCAAGACTACCAAGGCTACCAAGATTATCAAGACTACCAAGACTACCAAGGCTACCAAATCTACCAAGTGAAGAGCTATTGCATAGCGAATGCTTGCAGCGACAATCACAAAAAACAAACCGCGCATACCGCCTCGACTGTAGCCCTATCATGTCGTCTGCAGCGCAACCACGCCACAATTATGGGTTTCTCGAGCTCTAGCTGACATAGCATTGTTGCAAATTAAAGCATAACTATGATAATATAACTACAAAAGCGGAAACAGTATTCAATACGTTCACAGTGGTCGTGCTTTGCGCGACTTTTTAATAACATCTACATCTATCGTCGCGATATATTCCACCGCACGGTTAGCGCGTGGCACTAATTAATTAGCTTCCGCTTCGCAGTCGCGCAGTTGTGTCCGAAGCTTAAGGGTTATCGAATACGCCAGCTTCGGATTGGACTTCGCTTTAACTGATTCGGACTATGCAAATGCTCAGGCAATAATAATTACGAGGCCACTTGCTGTGCGCTGTGGTTAATTTGTTAACCGACTTCAAGATAAGGAAGATGTTCTCAATTAGATTGTTTATTTTTCATTTTTATGTGTGTTACCTCAGAACTCCGTTATTTATGAGCCGAATTGGAAAATTCTTTTTGCGTTGTTTCAGTATAGCTACGAAGTGGTCCCATATAAATTTCATCGATATTCGACCTTGGACTTAAAAGATACATGAAAATTGAAGCGGTTTTTTTATAAAATGTATGCTTGTTTTGTTATTGGTAGCCTCGTCAAGTTCGTTGAAGGTAACGATATTAATCAGGGGTCAAATAACTTTGAACACTCAAATACTGATATACTCATGTATTCATAAACTTTGTTTATAAGTCAAGCATGTGTAATGTCTAGGAAGTAATTTGAATGGTAAGTACGTCGGTTATACCATGTATACAAAGGACACTATAAAATGTAAATTAATAAATAAATTAACAAAAATTCTAAATTAAAAACAACAAATTATTTTTGGAATTGTCTTTCACTTGCATCTCTTACTGCATGGAAAGCAACCGCTTGCGCCATAATCACGATAGGTACAGGACAGAACTTCGCCAAAACCATTCGAGCAATGTATACCTACTAGATTATAGCTATTTTGTTGTAGGACGTTCTTCTTAGGTAAACAATTACCGACCAACAATACATTACTTCATTGTTTTCAAATGAATCCCTTGAATGTTTGTCTTATAAAGCCGTAGAATCCTCGAGCTCAGTCTAATCGGTGAAGGAGATATGAAGATCAAGAAGCGGGAGCAAATCTAATCTACCTAAGTCTATACCTATCTACGCACGATTCTCATCCAATTAATACGCAGCTATACTCCCATCCTTATTCAATCCCATTTGATTAGAGTCGTCGACCTCTCCCCTTCGATTAGAACCTTATCTCTTTATGACTCGTATTAAAATAAGGAAAAGTTCACTACATCTATATGCAAAGTTCACGCCACTATTTACGCAGGCGTTTACGGCTTCTGCCTTCTGCAGAGGCAGAATTTGCTTAAGATTTTATTGATTGAGAATCATTCCGATTTTACGCTTGAGAGGAAGTGTTTGCGAACGAATTCAGAAGAGGGAAGTAAGGAGGGCTTTCTCCATAAAAGCTTTGCCTGCAAAAGTGCAGATAGCTTTGCAGTCTATAATGAACTTATGGATACATATATTTGAGTGGTTCAATTGCGCAAACGAACGAATCAAGTGTTATACGGCTCTAAGTTATTCCCAACAACATTTCCAAGTATATCTTTAAGTATTATCCAAGTATATCTTCCTTTTTAAAAGATACTAATGAATTTGTTCATTTCTTCTTTGTTTCTGTAAGTACTATATTTAAGTTTTATTGATTGTGCAGTTGTTTGTTTACTTTGCACTAAAACACAATTATTTCCAAAGCATTTTTTGAATTGATCAGAACAGAGAATTTTTTGTTATTTTATTCAATACCACGTTGTAAAGTATTTAGTCACTAACTACATAGCTAATATTATTTTTAGCACGTGATATTGGCACTGCGAGCAATATTTGTGCATAGCGCATTCCTGCAGAATATTGTACAGTTTATTGCGCAGTGTATTATACAACTGCACAAAGTTTAGCGAAACAGTAAGTTGTTAAATAAGTTACCCACCCGTGTGTGATGTGAGAAAACTTTAAACATGCTCGTAAAGTGGTTCATATTATTCCGTCGGGAGGCTTTTCACACCTTGCTCAAAGTTTCGTACCTGGATGGTGTGGTATAGAGACTAACCACGAATGAAAATATACATACAAGTATTTGACGATAAGAAAGTTTAGCGTGGTCGTCACAGCATCCACTATCCGGCTTATAACAATATACATCTTCAATGAATCTGCTAAGGTGACTGCGCGTGCTAGACATCTGATTTTAAATTGACTATTTTCTATAACGCTTCGTGCTGCAGCCAGGACGGCGATATACCTCTCCCGATTTCACCAGAGCACGTTGGGAGATGATGTCGTTCGGTATGTCAAGGAGAGGTGCGGCGGACGGATCCAGGAGCTGAACCAGTTGTCGCTGTCGAGGTTGGAGTCAACGAGGAAGACGAGTTTCAAGTCCTTCGTGCTCTGGCTTCCAGCGAAGTATAAGGAGACTTTCCTGGCTCTGAGTTTTGGCCCGAAGGCATAGTATTTCGGCGCTACAGGGAGGCGAAGCCGAAGTTAATTCCCTAATCGTAGCTTTAGTGTTTATAAATTGTATATATGCTAGTCTGTAACTTATATATTTTATGGGCCTCTGGTACTTGTAATTTGTTAACTGTATTATTGCCTGAAATAAATGAATTTATTTATTATTTATTTATTTATTATTATTATTATAACATTTTATATTTAATCTATTCTATCTAATCTATTCTGTGGTTTAAGTAGGTACTTCTAAAACCAATATAATATTATGTTTCTACATTTAAAAGGACTAAAATAATAAATTCAATTGTTTAATTTAAGTTACTATTAATATATCCTGTCTTTGAATTTTTTGTTTCTCTATAGCCTGCAGTCTGGAAGAAATCGTTGCTTAGCGATTAGACTTATTGTACTTGCCCTTCTGTCTCATTATCAGTCAGATCTTAACTCTACACTTACCTATAGTAAAGTAGAGAAACGAGAGCGTGCAGTAGCAGATTGACGAGGTGGTACCCCGCCGGCTGCAGCCCGTGGACAGCATAGTTCCACCGGAAGGTGAGCACCGTCAGGGGACGGTACGATTTGTGTGACTGTTCCTGTGGACAAAAGATGGTAAGATAAGTCATAGTCATAAGATTTTAAATAATTAGGTGGAAGAAAAATGGTTTTGCACGGGCAGGGATCTTCTGGAGGAACCTGCATATTCGGAATACCATCCCGCCCTAACCACTGGGCCACCGAGCTAACTGCTCAAGCAACCAATTTTTTATATCGTCTTACGGGGACAATTCTACGTCTTCTGTCGTCAATGTTCACAATCGTCATCAATCAATTGATTGATCCTTCCCGGAGCAATACAATTTTTAATAAAGGTGAAATTCTACGTGAATGTGTGCACTGAAACTGCTCGCTGCTTTGGATGAGTAGCTATACTCATATAACTTGAAAACAATCTAAACCAACTATAATAACATCACTGTTCTCTCACAAGTTTATAAATAAGCTCACCACAAATGTTCGTGTTCAGAAAGTTATACCGATTCTACTGCTACCGGTTGTAGCCATAAGACTGCTTAGTCTTACGAAAATATGGCTGTAGTACAACATAACTAGAGCGTGACTGCTCTACCGATTAAAGGTTTACTTCAAAAAAGAAAACAAGCGTCCAACCAAAAATAAAAAATAACCAAGTTAGCAAAAAGTGTCGCCATAAATTGCCAACACAGGTAACCGCCAATCTATTCGCTTAGGTAAATGATAAATATATAAATCATTTTTATAGAGCGCGAAGCTACACGCACAAAAATGTGGCTGTCTCATAAACATGATTCATATTCCGCCAAAATTAGCAAGTGGCACGGCGATGTGGGCCGCTCCTTCTTTAAATGAAATTCCATGTCAGGTGGCGGGCCATAGCGGGCCATAGCGGGCTAGTGTCGTAATGGGGCCGCATATATCACTAACAACAATATGGCAGCGCTAATAAATATCAGTTGTCGTAACTTCCCGAATCCTATTAAAAGGTCTCCCCTTTCCTCTCCCCTCTGCGGTGACGGCGGGTGGAGGTGATTTTTCAAATGTTTAGTTTCTGGCGTTTCGGGTTGGGAAAGGATTGGCGGCCGTATGTTATATACCGGGAACAGGTTTGTGGTACATGGTTGTGCAATCGTGACACTAAAATAAATTAGCGATCCGATCACGACCGTGCTAAACTAGATTTTTAACTCTACAACTTTTTAAAGGTTCTTGATTTAAACAACTTTTATATGATTGGACGTCTCCTTGAGTAGAGACCGCGAATCGGTAAGCGTAGTGTAAGATGCCCACCGGCTAGATGGAGCGATGGCCTACGAAAAGCGGCCGGAAAAAATTGGATGAGAAAAGCCGAAGACCGGGCTCGGTGGAGTTCATTAGGAGAGGCCTATGTCCAGCAGTAGACGACTACAGGATGATGATGATAATGTATATGATTAATACGAGTAGCCAAAGCCAAGTTGAATCACTTTCACTAATGCCATTAACATTTATTTAATTTTAGGACAAGTTTTTATACTAAACAGTAGAATCGACCAAACTAAAATAAATGATGTCCAACTTATCACGTCCTGCTGACAGCTGCATTAGCGCTTTCGACGATTATACTCGCACAAGGCGCAAAACGAGAAATTACACGCACCGTATTTTATTAACCCTCCGCCACCCCGCGTTCATCAGTCACCGTAACAAATTGACGGGTTATGATAAAATATACCCCGCACCCGGACCTCTCCTGTCAAATTTGCCACGTGTCATGCTCGTGCGTCAACGCTGAACAAAACTGGTACAAAATCCTCCTGTAATCTCGCATTCTAATAAAATATTTATTCACACTGTGGTAAGGTGCAATTACGAATGAAACATTTGCATCCAGATGTGCAATCTGTTTTTTATTCCATGTTTGTGCTGTAATGGCTGTTATGTGAGTTAAAGCGAGCATGCAAACCGCTTGTAATCAAGCTCCTTTGTGCGAGGTTATCGGGCAGTAAGTAGGATTTAACGATTTGCTGCGAGCGCGGAATCTCCCCTTATTTCGTGAGCTTTAGATTCTTAATTAGAATAAGGCGTCCTGGAAAGATTTAATAAGGCGGCGTAATGAGGCTCCGCTCCGATAAGATAATCTAGAAGTTATCATAATGATCGAGGCGTAGGTTTAACACCAGCTTTTTGTTTTGCATAATGGCGCTTTTGAACTTGTTTGTGTTTAGTGGAAAACAAAAATTAAGTACGATAAATGATTTCATTATTCCGTGATCTTATTTTGGGAGCTTTAGCTTTGGTAGCTGTTCTGAATAAATCTAAATTATCGCACTAGAAAGTTCTCAGAAGCGAATGTCAATTAGCAACAGGCCGCTACGGAAAAAATCTAACCCAATAAGGGAAAAATATTGTCAAAGGAATCCCGTGACGTCATTAACAAATCTGGTAATCTGTGCAAATTTGACGTGGAAAAGACGCGTTTCACCTCGGAATCCCATCAATTAGCCGTTTCCGGGACCGGCGCAAACACGCCTTTGTCAAGATTGTTTTGGGAAATGTATATACATTTATATCTTACTAATCCTACTGATATTATTAACGCGAAAGGTTGTGAGGATGGATGTTTGTTTGTTACTCAATCTCGCAAAAACTAATGAACGTTTTAATGAAATTTGGTATCTATATGGTCCTAGAAAAGGACAGGTAACTTTTTATCCCGGGAAACTGCGGGTGAAACCGCGGGGAGCCGCTGGTATATTATAAAACTAAAACAAAGCTGTCTAAATAGGAATTGTTCTTAAAGTACGAAAACCACTACTGCTATTTTGACATGGATTTATTGATAGGTCTACACGCAAAAGTGAATGGTATTTACAGTTGTTTTTCTGCTTACATCTATAATTACAATTAACGTACGTAACGCTGACCCGGCGAACTTCGTACCGCCTAAGAGGCAATGAATGTCGTGAACTTTTGTTTCCATTTCGATCGATTTCTATCAGTATCTTTCTAGACAATATATTATGCTATGTTCCAACTATTTCCTGATGAATTTATTTTTATAATGTATATTATTACAAATAAGTTATAAGCGTGCGTGACGTGAGCTGTCAATTGCGGAAGGTGGCAGAGTTCCAAACCTAATTTATTAAAACAATAATTTTTTGTATATTTTCTTTCCGTAAATTTTCCGCTATTCTAATAGTTATTCTGCTATTCGGGGCGAATCCAACAAATCAGAGATCATTAAAATCGGTCCAGCCGTTCTTGAGTTATAAATGGTCTAACTAACCCAATTTTCTTTTAATTATTATTTATTTAGATAAAAAAAAAACTATTAAATAATAATAGGTACTTGGAACTTGAGATGTTTCGTCATGCTTAATTATCGAGCTTTGCGTTGGTCTTAAAAACGCGAACGAAGTCGCGCGAATTCTAGTCATACTTCGGTGAATTCGTCTTTATAAAGCGGCAGATGGTAACCGCTCTCTATGTTTGTACGAGAAATTAATGTCTATCGTCGTCGGCTCCCCACAAAATTATATAAATAGGTTTGAACGAAAACAGGAAGAAACTTTTGAGAGGAACGTTTTCGCTTGCAGTGATTATGCGCGGCAACTTGACAGATAAGGAGTGATTTACGTAGAGCTAGTTGTATGTTTACCCCCGACGGTATAAATTTCATCATCATCATCAGCCCATCACGTTCCCACTGCTGGGACACGGGCCTTCTCTCATACAGAGAGTATGGGCATAATGCACCACGCTGGCCCAGTGCGGGTAGATGTCACATGTTCTTGAAATTTTTGTTATTAATTCTTGGACATGTTTTTTCACGATGTTTTCCTTCACCGTTTTTAGAGCGAGTGTTAAATCCGCTCATAACTTAAGAAAGTCAGGGTTGCAGGGCCAGCGGGATTCGAAATCGAGTGCGTTGGATCAAAGTCGCACACGCTCCCACTGAGCCACACTTGCTCCACCAACAGATAAAGAAATGTGTAAACTATAAACGGTAGGTATATATTTATCGGCATTAGATTAGATTAGATTAGATAACGCTGATTAGATAATCTAATATTTATCGGCATTATATTTTATTAATGCTCATGTCATAGTAAAACCTGATAAAGTTTCATTAATTTACGACAAAAAATCTCATATACATCTTCATCACCGAGCGCTGTTTATTGCTCGCCATTTATCCACGATCGAATATAAATAAAAGCTTTAATTAATATCCAGCCATTTGACGTGTATTATCCCGGTGTTACCGGTATTCCCGGTGCATACGTAAACAAAGCGGGAACTTATTATTCCTCAAAGGGAAGAAACCGTCTGAGCCGACCCCCGCCCAAAGAGATGGGCGGAAAAAACGCCCAGAGCTAAAGGTCGCCTTTGCGTAATCTCGGCCGAACTCGCCCGCTATTACTAGAGAAAAAAGCAATTTAGTCTTGCTATAATAGGGTTGTGGATTTTTAAATAAAATATAAATATTGTGAGAATTCGTAAAGATTAATACTTAATAGTTTTATTGTAACTATACATTCTATTTAATTCTTTTTTTAGGGAATTAATGATGAGACGAACAAGTCTTTCGCCAGCGCCACGCTTGCCCATAACAATAGCAATGCCACTCAGGACTTTTAATAGGTAATACCATAAAGAGTACAGCTTAACACTGTATTATGCTCATCGCCCCGAAACATCAGATATTAAGTCTCATATGCCCAGTAATTTCGCTGGTTACAATGCCCTTCAAACAAGAACACAGTAATCCTTGCGCACTACTGCTTGGCGGCAGAATAACTGGTAAAGCGGTGGTATCTACCTAGACGGCATCTTGCATACGTGAGACCTACCACAAGTAAATTACGTTGTAGATTTCTAGATTGCGTTTCGTGTTTTCTAAATATTAATATTAAAATACGAAAGTTTGTATTGTTTGATAGAATGTATATGGGCAAATAAAATGGAAAAAAAATAAAAAATGGGAATGTATTTGGTATTGGAATGTACAGAGGCAGAGTACGCGTATATTTTTTATTAGGACATTAATTTCACGAAACCTCTAAATATATGTAACACCGAATGATGTACCATTGAAATAATGGTTGATATTTAGAATACTTTATGACGAAAACGTTTGGGCTCGAATGATGGAAACAAAAATGAACGTTACAACGAATTACTTCACGCCGAAACTACATGACCTCGAACAGTAAAGAACATACTCGACTAATTTTTTTTTAAAGGGGCGAATTTGCGGCGTCTTGCCTCCGGAATGATAGCATTTTTAACCGACTTCAAAAAGCACGATGTTTTCAATTCAACTGTATGTATTTTTTTACATGTTTGTTACGCGATTACTCCGTCAATTATGAACTGATTTTGATGATTATTTTTACGTTTGGTAGGTCCTACTACAGAGTTGGTCCCATTTACATTTCATCGCAATTGATTCTACACTTTTTGAAATAATCAACAAAAACAAAAATATAGGTATTATTGTTTTGAAGTTTGTTTTTGTTTTTTTCTGAAAATTATAGTAATATTTTTCACAAGAAAATATAGTACTCAAATGAAAAAATTACCTACTATATGCCTTTTGTATGACAGCCCTAGTATGTAACCGAAAAGCAAAGCATTATTGCACAATATTGTACAATTATTTAGATAAACAACGACCAGACTTATTGTACTTAGCTTTTTGTGTGTGCTTAGTGATAACGCCTTTTGTGCCTCGAAATAATACGTTGTCATTTCCAGACGACCGTAATTGATGTGCTTTTGTGTCAGATTATACACTTATAATATCTATTTATTATACCTACTAAGTGAATGTATGTCGTATAGTCATATTCAACACCCACAACCACACACTCACATACACTTAGCATGTTTTATTATTTTTTTTTCTTAATTTTCTCTTTGTCTATTTAACTATGTATTCATTTTTGGCATTTTTATATATCTAAATTGGGAGAAGGAGCTAGTCCTTGAAACACAGCGTCAAGCTACGTCGAGGGCTAGAGACTTCAATCATAATTTGTAACACTTACTATGTCAATAAATAAATTTTTATGTTTTTTTTTTATGTCGATAAATACATTCATTTAGTACGTTGTTCTTATTACTTAGCTTGAGTAAAGTGATTCTCAAGTTCTATACTGAGGTTGCGGGTTCAATTCCCGCGACGGGACAAATGGTTGTGCAAAGAAAAAAAAAGCGCAAGCATTTGTTTTGTGTCTGGGTGTCGTGGGACCATGGTCCTCATACTTCCTGGTTCTCTAGATACAGGGAATCCTAGTTAAGGGTCAGGATCTATTTATATGTATTAAAAAAAATTTTTTTTTTTTCCTATTTGTCATTACATTTGGATAAATTTGGAACCTTACATTTTTATTTCCATCTTCTATAACGATCATATTTCCATGGTGTATTTATTTTATTTTATTTAACAAAACTTATTATGTTTCGTTGACAATAATTATCGTCAGCGACAGCGAGTGTGGCTCAGTGAGAGCACGTGCGACTTTCGATCCGATGCACCTGAGTTCGATTTCCGCAGGCCTCGCATCATTGACTTTCTTAAGATATGTGCAGATTTTACATTCGCTCTAAAAACGGTGATAGCAAATATCGTGAGAAAACCGGCATGTCTAAGAATTAATCACAAAAATTTAGAGACATGCGACATCTCTACCCACACTGGCCAGCGTGGTGGATTATAACCCATACTCTCTCTATAAGAGAACGTCTGTGTCCCAGCTGTGGAAAAGTGATGGGCTGATGATGATAATGATGATGAACTATCACTTTAATAATAAGTAATAATAATAACACTTTAAAAAAAAGTTTTTATTCAAAAAAAGATCGTGTTTAATAGAACAAATAAATTAATGTTCCTATTGCTTGCTCCTTTCATGCAACTTCTTATTTAAATAGATAATTTTAACTCGTACGTGTTTAATAAATAAAACTTTCACTCAAATATAAATTTTGTTTTCTCTGTAATAAAAGAAAACTTGAAATTCCCCATTTTGTACGTGGCAGAATAGGCGCAAACCATATGCGCGGAAAATAAAAAAAAAACCTCATCCCTTTAGTCTGTGGCTGATCGCAATGCGTGCGCATAGGAAAACTGATTAATTTTTCCGCCATAGCGAATCATTTTTCACAACTCGTTTTCACTGTTGAAAATGAGTATTTATTGTTATTTTATTCACAAGTGTGTTGAAAAACGTCGTATGATACACGTGTGTATTGATGATTACCGTCCTCGGTTCTCTTAAGACCCTCACCTAACGGCTCGGGTCTCAATGGCGCCTCAGCGGTAATCACCAACATTACACACTAATACCATAATGTACTATTATTTATTTAGTTATTCTTATAAATATAATTTATCAGTCTGCTTCAAAACGTTTTGTAACAATCTGCGGCGTTCGTAGCTCGTAGCCTCTCGTAGCTAACGTAGGCTTTCTGTAGCAAAAGCTACGAGTAACAATTCAAGTACTTTTACGAATGAACGTGATAGGCTCAATTCCACTGAAACCACGTACGTAATGCTTACAGAATTCGTAATGCTGATGGCAATTTTAAATACACAAGGCTTATTTTATAAAACAAAATTTTAAATCAATCGTGAATATTTCATCTTTTTCCATCCGAAAATAAAAGAAGCGTAGGCGCTAACATAAATAATGCTATCAAAAGAGTATTACGGAAGAGGAAACTTTGAAGTTTCGATCGTGAAGCGAAAATTACGTTCCAAATTGAGCTTAGAACAATGTTTTATCTTTGCACAGGCCTTCGAATTCGCGCTCAATCTGTTGTGTTTAATTAATTATTAAAGCTTATGGTTTGAGTTTAAGTTTATTAGGCGGCTTTTCAATTAATTTTACCTAGAACAATTGAAAATAAAATTTACAACATTATAATTTTGAAAGGTTCATGTTGAACTAAAATATTTACTTAACATAATTATTAATATGGTAGTAGTTAATGCTTTCGCATTTTAATAAAATGATGTAGGTAAATTAAATGTGTTTTAAACATAACAAAGTTATGAAATAATAAAGATAAACACACAATAAACTTCTCAACTCAAGGACATCTCCTTGAGAGGTGTTGTATACATACATAGGCACGTATCGTATACATAATTATTTGCTTTTGTTTCTTTTTGCGAAGCCACTGCTGGAACATGTATACTCTTCCATAATTGTGTACAAAAGCTGGTTGCCACGTAGTGTCATTAGTGCGAATATGAGTATTTGTAGGTCGCATTAAAGTAAGGTCGCTCTTTAGATTGCTGAGAGGTGAGGGAGGGGGTGTGATTCTGTGACGCGAGATAGTAATATTGATAAGGTCTAATATGTTTTAAAGCATTATCTAAGACTCTAAATATATTAAAACCGGCCAAGTACGAGTCGGACTCACGTACGAAGGGTTGCGTACCATAGGCAAAAAATCACTTTTGTTATATGGGAGCCCCCTTAAATATTTATTTTATTTTGTTTTTTAGTATTTGTTGTTATAGCGGCAACAGAAATACATCATCTGTGAAAATTTCAACTGTCTAACTATCACGGTTCATGAGTTACAGTCTGGTGACAGACGGACGGATAGCGGATCCTTAGTAATAGGGTGCCGTTTTACCCTTTAGGTACGGAACCTTAAAAAATGAAATGGCTCGGGCAAGATTGCAGCCTGCATCTTCCGAACACCGTCGCAACGCCTTTACGCCACCGAAACATCAGCTTGAGCAACCAAATTTGTTCTATCCTAGAAAAAATTTACACAGACGTCATCTGTCGTCAATGTAAACATTGGTCAACCAGAAAATTGGTGATGTTGGCTAAGTAGGTAAGGTGTCGAAACGGTATTCTGAAGACGTAGTTTGGAATCCTGCCAGAGCAATTTCATTTTGCTTCTGAATCTTAAGATCAGGTTTGTTGATACGTTTCTATGATTTTTTGTTTTCCATTACTCTCGAGCACTGTGCAGCTATAAAAGCCATTTTTTTAAAACGCAAGACTCATAGTGAAACAAAAAGTTCATGTGCTCGCAATCGAAGTGATCAAGGTGGCAACCTGCTTTTACATTATAATATCAGGGGGCGAGAGGTAGTCACGTAATGATGTGTCAGTTTCCTGTCACGGGGAATTGGATCCCTTGTCGATAGGTCAGGAATAGCTTTTAGGATCAACTACATACGACATCAACGACATAGTTAATTGTAAAATTGGACTTGTTTTATGTTATAAAAATGTAAAGGTATATTCACACGTCGTTCACACATAAGTTTAAAGGTTCAAAAGTTCTTTATTCAATTTAGGCATTACAGATGCACGTCATATGTCACACGTCATGTGGTGTAATGAACTGAGGGGCATTTGTTAGTTTTTGACAATATTATGTCACTTATGTGCCAGCTGGCTACTTGGCAGAAGCGAAATGTTTCATCTTTGTATTCAATGATACTAAATCTTTGATTCAATGTAATTACTAACAGTATAGTTTGCTCTTTTCATTAGAATATTTTTCACACGCAAATTGTTTTTTTTCTGTGAGCTCTGTTATACATTTCGGAGTTTTATTATTAAAACGTACACAATTGCCAATGAAGGCCTTATTTGTTTTAGTCAGTCTAAACCTAGGTGCAGCAATTCTATCCATATTTCTAATGTTTATGCTATGACGGTCAGTATTCACCTTGAATGTGTGTTCATATTCGTGCCGTGTCAGGGACGTGGCTGGGCCGTTGAGAATACAAAGGAAACACTGAAACCCTAGCGCCGGCTCTGCTGTGTAAATGAGATCATACAAAATGTACGATACATAACACATTCTTTGCGCTCTTGACGGAGCACAGCCTTATTGCGTCCCTAAAACGTCACGGGTAGATGCACACGCGCATAAAATGCCCCAAGGATTGTATTATGTATGAACACATAACAGATTAAGAAATATTCGAAAGGCAACGATATTTTCCCTAATTATAACCCAAATGTCATAGCAGCGCTCCCGATACGTACCTATTTACGCAGTATCTTATGTCACTATACTAATTGTGAACACCGTTACTTAATAATAAATCTAGCGAGATTGTAAACTGATGTAATTTAATGGACGACAAAATTAATAATGTTCGTATACTTTTTTGGATAATTTATACGTGGTTTATAATGTATCGTGCCAAGCCGTCAAATTGTAAACTAACGAGCGACATTCATTTCTATGTAATGACAAATAGGGAAGGTTAAATTCATCAGCTGTCTTCTTAGTTCGGCGAGTGAAGATTATAAGTTAAATCCTTCCGAAGGTTTCAAGTTAAATCCCACCAAAGGGTTCAAGGAGTCACTTTATCTTTTATCATAAACCGAAGGGACCGAAAGATCAAGCTATAGTAATTCCTAAATAGTAATGCCCATTTCTCTTTATTTAAAACCTCTGAATGATTTAGGAAACATCTCTCTGGTAGCTGTGAGAGTGCCACAAACTATCTGAGCCAGTGGCAGTGGCCAAAAATGTAACTAACTAAAAATAGAACAGAAAGTGACAGAAACAATAGACAGCAGTGACGCTCTAAGCGAGCCGGATAAAGGTCATAATTCATTAATAAATCCAACACTCAACGCCTTGCTGCTAAGCCTCCGGCGTTCACTCGTTGTCCACGCGTGGCCATCGCGCGGTCGGCGAGTTGACGGCGTGGCGTCGACGAGATGCGAAACAAACCACTCGCGGTAGGCGCGTGGCACTCAGGTCCTGCGCGTTGTCAACCCGCGGTCACCGCACGGCAAACGTACGGGCGGCGGGTTGTCACCGCCGCTTGGTTCACTCGTGAGCGTGGCGTTCCGGTGACGTTACGGAGTTGATTATTGAGTGTATATGTAATTCCCAACCGCTCAAGGCGAGGTGGTTGGTTGCCGGGTTGACAAATGAAATGCGACCTTTGCGAGACTGTAATAAACGAAAAATCTCAGACCTTCATTACTAAGGTCATATTGAAAGTGTCGAAAGGTACAGTCACGTAATGATGTGTCAGTCTTCTGCCTGCGACAAAACTCGGGGGAAATTGGATCCCTTTATTGATAACAGAGGAATAACTTGGGACGAGCGCCCTTTGTTCTGCCGGATTAAGACGGGACTAACAATGGGGACCAATACGCGACTAGTTATGACCAGTTGGATTGCAGTGGACATGTAATATCTTTTACCAATATTGTTATAAAACATTTGTTTTGTAGGAGTTGTTTCGTAGTATTCATGGTGTGTTGTTTGAGCAAGTCTGTTTGGGTGCAGTGCATGTTCGATAATAAAAAGCATAATTGTAAAAGAAAAGGATTGATAATTCATTCCCGTTTTTGGTAAAATTACCAGCTGTTTTTTAAAGCAGCGGATTATAGAATTTAACTGCGACATGTACAAATATTCACAGAATCATATCTACGAGGAACGGAATCTCTGGATTTTCAGTCATTCAATACGTGGACTTTGACTGATCAATCTATAAGCGAGATAAAATATTATGCAAGCATTTGAGATTTATTCAAAGGCTTTTGAAAAATATTTTTGATTAATAAAATGCCAGCGTTCCAGTAAAACATAAAGCGGTCCGATATGAAAAGGCATTCATTTCAATATGCTCCAATTTGTGAAAAATGAAGTAGGTATATTTACTTGCAAAAAGCAAAATTAATCTGCACATATAAATAAAACTGAAGAGTTTGTCATGATTTTGAAAATATGAATAAAATTTCGTGTAATATGCACGATATTTTTGGATTACTTATTGATTTTAGATTTTCGTCCGTCTGTTTAAATTATACACAAACAATACTAATAGCTAAAGTGTTACAATGGGCGGTCTTAGCGCATATAGCGATCTCTTCCAGAAAACCTTTGGATGGAGAGAACTCAAAGAAACTGTACTGTGTGTGTTTGTCTGGATATTTAGCCAAAATAGTCCTGAAACAGCGGTATACATATATAATAGTCAATACAAGAAACGGGATATCATGATTTTTTGTTTTAGTGGAGACCGTGTGTATTCCAAAACTTCAGGTATTTTTTTTTATGAAACCTTCCTAGATCACATTCCTTCGTATGTAAGATTTTCTATTGACTGATTTCTGTCTGACTATTGGTATCGTATGTGGACTTCCGCATTGACGAAGTCGGAGGCGACAGCTAGAGTGAAATAAGTATTAATATTCCAGCATATTGTGCTTTACTAAATAGAATGCGACCTACAAACTTCTGTATTGTTGAAATGTGGCGCCATGGGGCAAACAATGAAACTTTTTTCATTTCGGAGAAAAAAACATCTGAACACTTTCTGCGTAGGTAGGTCTGTTAAGAGAGACACTTGAAACTTTATAACGGGGTTATGCGATGGATTAGGCACTGCTGGGTCCCTCTAGTGGCTGAAGGAGAAATGGAAATGATGATTGCTTAAACAAATTTTGAGTTTCCAACTTTTGTAGTAACGCTTTTATTTATTGGATTTACTTTCTGCGAATCAACAACAGAAGATAGAGTATCGAAGCCTTACATTAACTATATATACCTTTATTAGTGGCCACAAATAAGCGATTTAAAAAGTTGTGAATAATTGAATTTTAAAAGATTTATCTATTATAGTTTTATTAACCAAATTTAAGTACTTCTACAAGTAGGTACTATTTGATGTCTATTACATTGAGTAATCTTTTTTTTTATTATTTTTTTTTACAAAGTTTGTTAGCGTGGTTTTTTGTCGTCTTCATCCGAACCGATTGTATTGCGATTGAAGTACAATGGCTTCGAGGGGTTGTAACTTAAGGGTTGAACCCCTGTCATCGGTTGTTGGACAGGAAGCTGTCGTCAGAACTTATTATCTTAACTTATTATACTAACTTATTGTCGGCTATACGATTTTTGTTCTCATTTATTTTTGCATTTCGTATTTCAAGGGTAAAGTCCATACTTAAATACGAAATGCTCTAGTACCTCTCTATATCTAGTTCAAAGTTCAAAAGCTCTTTATTCATTTTTGGCATCACAGACTTACTTATGAATGTCAATTATAACAATTCGAATTCTTTTCCGATACGTTGGTACATAGAAATGTACCACCGTATCGGAAAATAATCCACTACTCAGAAGATACGGCAAGAGAATGAGGGGCATTTTTTAGACCTATAAGTCATCTAGTATTATTCCGCTGATTACTGTTTTAGAACTTGACACCTAAGGATACTTCAAGCTGAAGCCAAAAACTAATAGAGAAGATGTATAAATCATTCGTAACTCTTTCAAACCATTTGGAATAACACTAGAGATTTTTAAGTCATTTCAGTCATCAAATCTGTTTTTTTATAATGTTACAAGTCAATCACCAAAGTACTCAACTCACTTAATTGTAGATCTAACGGATAAGTAGAGCAACAAATATTTAAGGCGCAAAGGCGCTAATTAAAAAAAACAGTGTTGCTGTCTTTTATTCATTTCGAATAAAATGTCTCCCAAGCTTTTGTTCCGGCGTGAAATCCAATTCTACCGATGCCAAAAACACAATACTCGTTCCCACATACACACAGCGTAGGCATTGGTATCAAAGTAAAACTGGACAACTCAAAATTAATAGCGCAGTCAGATTGCATGTGCGACGTCGAACAACACTTTTGGACAGAATGACAGGATTGATTGATCGCAACAGAATATTTAATTTTAACGATCAGGCCCCGGACCGAGCGCGTTCTGGACGTTTAAAACACCATCAATAACGTGCAGTTACTGGTCACTATTTTCGCAGATGAATGGCCAAAGTTTACCCACTGTTTTTCATTTACTGGGGTCTCGGTAGTTGGGCACTTTCATGCGTGATCCCTTTTAACCTCGAGGGCCTTTTCATATATCTTGGTGATCGATTTTCTGCTTCTCAAGTTTCCCATTGCCGTGACAACGGCTTAAGAAACTTTAGGGTGATAGCAAATTTCTAACTATGCCAGCTGTTTTGCTTAACTACGAACTTTGGTACGCGTTACAGCTGCTCTAATTCTGAGAGGTTGTCGGCATCAAGATCCAGTTAACAAGAGCTGGGAACAATTCATGCTTCGTTTCGTTGGCAACCAATTAACTGGCTACAGGGTAATTCGTTATTAACTAAATCGCTTAATTACATATGTCTATGCCTAAGGATTAACCAATTAAAAAATTGTAAGGACTAAATTGTCAATTTATATATTTTTAAGTAGTTCAAGATACATCAAAGTAATCGTCCTTCGGCGTCGCTAATTTGATTGCCACGGTATAGCGCTGCCTTAATTAACTCACTTATTAATGAAAAGGTGCTGAATCATTGGGTTTGTCAAGTTATTTCGTTATTTTGGAACATTGACACGCAACTGCGACTGTCAGGTCATTCCACGGCGACGGAAATAGCGGCCTTATTTCGGCATAATTTGATAAAATTGGAACAAGGCCGCACCCCCGGCTTTGTTCGAGTAAATTAATTGTATTAAACACCTACTAGACGCAGCGTGATTGGATTCAAGATTAGCGCGCTACGTTTCTACGTAAACACGGAGTAGACGGTCATAATTTAATATTATATAGGTTTTGGAATAGTTGCAGACTTCAGTTGGTCTACTTGTTGACCTAATTGCAACGGATGAATAATGGGATCTAATCATTCATTAAAACACAGCCTGTGGAAGCAAACTTTATAAAAGTCATTGGTTACAGAGTGTTTTCATAATTTTTTACTGGTCAAAACACGCGAATATGTCACGATATTTTTAGAGTTCACCTAATGCGTCGGTTTGCTTTTCGGAAGTTGAATGTTATTTCAATTCAAATTAAAAAAGGTTATTGTTCAAGATAAATCTAATCATTTCGTTAACAAGCTGAACGATAAACGAACCTTTTTTTCTCAGAATTATTTGTTAAGTACCTATTGACTTTCTGGAAACATGAGTCGCTGACCTTTCACCATTTCCAGTAAAAGCTTCACAACAGGTACCAACTAGGCGGGAAAGGTAACTAAGGATACCTACTTTGAAACGTTATTTGTAGAATCCTTGAATGTTAGTGGCTTTTTGCTCCATAACTAAAGTTTTAAAAGGAATTAATAACAGTTATAAGGTCAAAGGTTTTATTGTTTATTTTATATTTTTTTGTATTATATAAATTATTAACTGGATATTTACCATGTTTATTATTTGTTTATAAAATTTATATAATAGTAGTGACTATAACAGTTTAGAAACTTATACTTTATATCTTAAAATATTGTTCAGGTATTTTCTAAATAATTATTTTACACTTTTAACCGGGAGCATTTCTTTTGCTCGGTTTTATATAATTCACATGTAATAGAAACTGTCTAGACAAACTCTAGTTTTAGTAATATTTGTTTCAGAATATAAATAAATGAAAAACATTTCATTACTCGGGAGACTTACAACTGCGATAACATCTAAACGGTCGACTCAATTCGTTTTCACGGAATTGCTACTTAACAATAACACGTCCGTAATTTAATAGAAAAGGTCAAACGTTGTCTAGTAACAGGGTTGTTTTCATAAGGCCAGACGGGAATTATCTTGGGACCCCGAGGGTGCTCTGGTGATCTTGAATTGACAACCCTTAATTTTTTTTGGGCTGGTATAAAACTCGAGCCAATTAAGTGTTCTCTGGAATTGGATTGTTATATTCAAATAATAGTGAAACAAGTGTGGCCAAGTGGGAACACGTGTGACTTTCGATCCGACGCACCCGAGTTCGAATACCGCTGACCCCGCAACACTGGCTTTCTGAAGTTATGTGCGGATGTAGCATTTACTCTGAAAACGGTGAAGGAAAACATCGTGAGGAAACCGGTATGTTCAAGAATTATACACAAAAATTTAATGACATCCACCAATCGCCATTGTTCCAGCGTGGTGGATTATGGCCCATACCTACTTTCTATATGAGAAAAGACCCGTGTTCCAGCATTGGGCACGTGATGGACTGATGATCAAGTGTGGCCAAATGGTATTAATATTCACTCACGGAAGCAAGCCCGTTAAATATTGGTATGCATTTGTGTTTATAAGATGTTTAAATGTGCGTGTAAAAATTTGTTGTATAGATAGCAATATAAATGATTTAGATCATCGCTACGCACACTTTGCTACATTCTTAAAAAGTGGTGAGGCGCGCCTTTGTCTATAACTCATGTGACTTGTGACGGATTTCATGTCAAAGCGCAGCCCGCACTAGGAATGACTTTTCTTGTGCGGATTTATTACCGGCTCGTAAAAGAAGATAACATCGTGAAGAAACTGGCATGCCCAAAGATCACAAAGTTTAAAGACATGTATTGTGTCATCCGCCAAGGACTAAGCCCGCGTTGATTCATCGTCACTGATTATTCACTCGTTACTGCGTATCGTCTCTTTTTTTGTCGTTTGGATTTGGCGAGTCGCGGTCCACACCGACCGCGTGTTTAGATCGTGATTCCTTCATTCTGCCGTGCAAGTTGGAGCGGACGTGGATCGGCTGGTGTGAATCCGGCTTATTACAATCATAGTCCCTTCCTACGATAGAAGCCGCGCTGCGCCCGCCTAATGTAAGGTTCACACTCTTTTTCCTGTGGGCGAGTGGGAGAGGAAAGGCCTGTTTGAACTGCTGGGTCACAACGTACTTTGCCCCCCCAGCAGTAGCCTGAAAATGATGACAATATAGGTGAGTCAGCGATTGTAAAACCAATTAAATATTTCTAGTATTGACTACAAATTCATGTAGGTGTCTAATGAATGAGAGGCGAGAGCGAACTATTGTTTGTGCGGGCGGTCTGTTGGACGAACTACATATTTATTACATCTGATGCTCTTTGTGTTTAAATTATTTCATTCATTAACAATAATTGATAACATATGAATTCAACGATAAGCATAACGCATGGTTTATTACAAATTTAACAGTGGCCTCATTACATTGGCAATTTACGAGTCTAAGTACGTAAATCATAGACTGGGTGAAAAAGTTATTTCAACAAATTCTTATTGTACCTAATCACAGAACCTAATAGTATTAGCCTAATGTACTTCGACCGCTTATAGGTACACATTCTTGCTGATATTTTTTTTAACAAGGTGTTACTTTTGTTGCTAGAAAATTACATCACACAACGTATTAAAACTCTTACAGTGTTAGTCAATTGGACAACCTTCCTTATGCCTTATATTATGTAGTCCTGTGTTATGTAATCTGTGGTCCTGTATTAAACACGATTAAAGCATAAGCTAGTCTACAAAATAGGCGTAAAGGCTCACGAAAAACGTGTTTATCATAACGGGTGCAAGTTCCCAGTTTGTAAAGAGGCCTTTGACTTCACCAAGCTTGTGTTAGCCGAGTCGGCGGCTGTATTAGCATACAAATTTACTTTGCGCCAACATTTGCCGGTTAAATGAGCCCGTTTAGGGCCTTGATTAAGTTTTTAAGATACGGCAAAGTAATGTTCACTTCTGACCCCGATTGAACTACGCTTGCGAGTCGTGGCAATAATTGAGAGGTATGTAGGTCAAGCCGATGTTATGCGGATAAAGTTGCCTTTTGAGTGGTGCTCATAGACTCTTACTCGTGGTCGCAACCAAGAGTCAGTCATTGTTAGATATAATCCTTTATTAATGTAAGATGTTATAGGTAGAAATTTTAATGGAAAAGGTTTAGGTAGATGTTTAGATGTAGGTATATACATACATAATACATTAAAGCTATTTGTTGATGAATCACAAAAGTGACTTTAGGATCTGCGATTTTAGCACATAGTTTATGATATTATAAGGGGCTTAATCGCGATAGAAAACTGAAAATATTAAATAGCATTTTCTGCTAGCTGCACCTCGCGTTTTTACCCGCAGTTTCCCGGGATAAAAAGTAGCCTATGTGTTATTCCAGAAATTGGAATGGAGATAGCTCCATTAATTAGTAACAAACACACTTACATACAAACTTAGCATTTAATAATATTAGTGTTAAAACGTTAATAATGACGAAAATAATGAATTTTATGTTAGACTAAACTTTATCTAGTACGTCACGTGGCAGTTATCGCCATGAACAACATTTTAACAAAAAAAGTTTCTGTACATTTTGTTCTACTTTCCTCTCCTCAAAGGCCAGGTGTGCCCTTCCTTTTATTGTGTAAAACAAACAAAGGTAACCCTTTCTCAACTCAAAAACACGGATGTAATGTTTCATTGCTCTGAAAGAGTTGAACTCGCTGCCGGCGTTCGTGGAACGCGATCGATAAAATCTGGGAGTCTTCAGATTGCGAATGAACAGGTGTCTTAAAGATAAGCGAGTTACACCTATGACGTCATCGTTGTTTCCATCTCGTGAGGTATAAGATATGTAAAGCCTTAGTATATGAAAAAGGGAAAGAGAAAAATAACGATTTCCGACTTGCATTATGTAAATCTCATCTTAACCAGCTGTATTCCTAGAACCTCGGCCGAGGTTTTCGAAAAAATATATAAAAGTTCTTGAATGATCGAAAAGGCTTATCCTAGTACACGGGAGAAAATCTATTGTGATATTCCCGATCGTATTTAGAGTGGAAATAGGTATTCAATACACGGAGCATTTTCCTGCTATATATTCAATTACATCTAACGTACTTTACCTATTTGGGCGAAAGTTTGCGTCGCAGCCTTTAAAAAATAAATCAACGGGCTTATTTTACTGCTTCCAAGCAATTCCTTTATCCCGATCTATAAATTAGTTTGTTTTTACGACTACCAAATAAATAAATGTTTCAGGAACTTCGCTATCTGTGTTGTATCTTCTATCTATTCTGCACCATTTTATTGGTACCGAAATAGATACCGAAACAAGTCCATTCCAGAGGTCGTTGCCGAATAAATTCTATCGTTGGACACTTATCCCGGTGATCTCGCATTAAGTGCACTCGTAAATCTACGAATTGATTGCCAAGTGAAGTTTGATTGCTCAGGGTGCGGAGAAAATCGCTATTTTATGGAGTTACGGACGAAATGAGACCAATTTTAGTGCGAAGGTGGATTTCCCACAATCTTTTTTGGTGCGTCGATAGATTTTCCTATTTGAAGGTAAAGCTATCAGGTATGTAGGTTATGGTATAAGGGATAGTTGAGTCAAAAGGGTACGTAACGAGAGCAACCACTGAAAAGTAGAATAAACTACCTACCAGAAACAGAATGGCAAAGTGTTTGTAATAAATAAATAAATACGCCTAACGATCACATACATAGATCTCCATTCCATTAACTAGGATTCCCTGTATCTAGGGAACCAGGAACTACGAGGACCTTGGTCCCACAACACTCAGACACGAAACAAATGATGGCGCCTTTTTTCTGTTCACAAACATGTGTTCGTCGCTGGAATCGAAGCCGCAACCTCAGAGGCGTATGAGATTTGAGACAACCTGCTCAACAACTACACCATAGAGGCTGACAGGTGAAGTAACCGTGAAGTTTATCGCTTTTTTTAGTTACAATATTTACCAAAAATCCTGCACTACATTACTATGTAAAATGTCTTATCTTTAATGAAAAAGCCTAAGCCAAGGCTAAACGTGTAAACTCTCAGACTAAACGAGTTCCCATAAATTCTTCAGAAAATCACACCTAATAGGAATTGAACAGTTCTAAACGGCATTCACTTCAACGCCCAGAATAGCTCACAGCATGTCGCAAAAGGGGTCGTTATTTAGTCGCTTCACTTGCTAAAGCCTTCCTGCGTCAAGTTTCCTTTGAACTGCATCTAGGTGTTCCGACAATTTCAATAAGAGCTGTATTGGACGTGGACAATGCTGGCCAAAGCATTTGCACTTGCTTCATACTTCACCGAGGAGCAGATATTCGACATTTCATACTTCAAAGAGACTTCTGAGAAATTGACAAAGTATGTCGAAAGCTTGGCGCTATATTGTCAGACATTTCTAGCGTACCTTGATAAAGCAGATACTTGAGAAACAGCTCGCGTAAAACTAATATGATTTACGGCGAAGACTTCAGACAATCTCATTTCAGACATAAACTGGTAAAAACTGAACCTTTTGCTTTTTTTTTGCTTTTGCCTTACTGTTGAAACTGAGTATCTATTTGTTTTTGTAACATTAGTTCAGGACTACTTTATAGACTTACTTTCGAAATCATTATTGCATAAAAAAAGGAACTATAGAGAGAGTATATATTGAAGGTTTAGTCAATCAAATATTCGCAAATGTCCAGCTACTTTTGTCGCTGACTGTACTATCGGCGATTTTATGGCTTAGCAGCCATCTCTTCCAGCCAACCTTAGGCTGGAGAGAAAAAATAATGTTAATGACGATGGAGAAATAAATAAATACATACATTACTGCCTGCTTTAAAATGTTTTATACTGTAACGTAGAATCGTTTAAATTTAACAGCTTTTTTGCAACCACTTGAACGCATGCAGTTTACTGAAACCACTTAGTAAGACTGCTCCAGATAACAGAGATAATAAAATAAGATAATACACGACGGAAGCATTTTGTTCAAGATGTTCTAGCTCCATTAAATGGCAGATATATGTACAATACGTGCCTGGGCCAATTTGTGGTAAACGACAAGTGCAGTAGAGCTTCCTCGTCTGTTGCTTTTACTGAGAATTTAGTTTCAAATTAAAGTAAAAACGTAGATTGAGTGGGGAGTTTATTTTATGATGAATTGCTATAAATGGGTCAGCGGATAAGCATTTTAATGTTCCAATACAGTCAGTATTTTAAAATTCTGGATTTATTTTTTTTGCATTGAAGGACCGAGTGGCATACTTGTATGCTATAATACAAGATGGATATATAATATACCAAGTTTGAAAGAAAGTTATTTTAAAAACGACAAAATATTATTAACTGTGGTCCCTCTTTTGAGAACAATGCTGAATTTCTTTTTTTACTTATTTTAATGTAGCGGTTGCGGCAGGTCGGGTGCGGCGAGGAGTTTAAGAATAGGAGAAGAGGAGAGTCCAGGAACAGTTAGGTCAGAGTTAGTTTTTGAAATCTTTTTTATCAACATCAAAAATATTAGGCATGACTGTGAAGTATTACGTCACACTTTATTTTTATTTTTATTGGGCATTAGCTTGCGTTTGACGGCATCTCGCCTGATGGAAAGCGAAGATGTGGCCTAAGGTGGAGCACGCTTGCCCATGAGATGCCTATTCACTATAGACTTAAAGAGACACAAGTTGTTTATTTTAATTTTAATTAAAAGAGATATGTCCGCTAGATTCTCCTACTAGAAGTTAGAGTGTTGCTTCAAATATGCAACTAAATGTATCTATTCGATCAAATACTATTGTATTCGTACTCGTATCGGGCTATTTGTTGGGAGTGACAAGGCTATGTGGTGAGGCAACTTTGCATCTTCTTTGTCGAGTTTCCTCTTCGTATCCTCAATGCAGCCAATTAAGAATATAATGTTCGAAAAACATGAGACTAAAAAAATGTTTTGTAACATTGAGGAAAAATGATTCCTTAATAGTTAGAATTTATTTTAGTGTGTTACGTGGTTGGTGCGTTTTATACTATTTACTTATTTTACCTATTTATAAAGCGGTTTTATAAGCACTTACAAATTCTCTAATTTCAAGCTGTCACTAATTACAAAAAATAGAAGAAAATTTGAGCGCACATTTGAATTACAAAACAATAGTTTAGGTGATTGGCCCTTTGTACTCATAAGCGTCTTCGGATAAAATATTTTTCGAGGGCATAATACAACATCCGACCAAAACGCTTTATATTTAGAATCCGCATTTAGGGCGGGGAGTTTATCATAAAGTTCTCGTTTGTGTGCGACAGCCCTAAGTATTAAACTGGAGTAATGTGTCCCCGGAGGCGATACGAACATCCGAGGACAACTTTATCGGGTACGCATTTGGTTGTATGACATTTTAGTTTAGTTGTACAACATTTCAGTTGGACTCTTGCTACGGGTGAGAGGAGTGTTACTCGTAATTACAAACTAAAGTAGCCAACCATGCGATGTTTGCACTTTGTGTTCTCATTTTTGTGTTGGACTACTAAATCGAGAAGTAATTTGGTTGGATGCTGAGTTGTGCGTTTTAGTTTGAACTTTGGTATAAACGAGTAGATTTATTATAAATTAAAGCAGCCAAGCGTAGCAGGTCGGTGTGGTTTGTGTTTATATACATTGGACCTCTACGTTTAGTAATGTGTCTAGTCATTTTATTTTATTTTTAAGAATGACACTGATATTGCTGAACACGATTAGTTCATATTATGACAATGCACGTACTGCTCTTTTCTCACTATTGTAGGGGTTTAAAATACTACATAAAGAAAACATAACTTGATAACATACAATAATGGTTTATTAACTCATCTCTCATCACATCTTCACAAAGAACAATAATAGAACTCCTCTCACCAATTTAATTTACATTCGTATCATCATTTAGTATCGTTAGATACTAACTTTAGTTCGCTCTAGCAGGAACTGTGCCACTGAATAGTATTAGTTCCTCAATTTACAAAAGAAAACCCGTTGATCGCACTTACCGCAATCTGGCCAGCATCGCCATCTTTTCTGTTCTGTCACAGGAAAAAAAAAACATGGCGGGTGGCTCGGACCAATCATCGCGGTGTGACAACGTCAATGTCAAATATGACGTTCAAATCATACCATGACAATAAAGGTCAGACTAAAAAGTTATATTGCTAAACAGTACAGTTTCCTAACACTATTATCTTGTATGACATTTGTTCCAAAAATAAACTTGGCATGTCACATTCTATATTTAAATTAATTAACCCATTAAATTTCGCGCAATACACGTATATCGTAAGAAATCGCAGTCGCGATGCTGATGGGTTAATTGATGATTAAAAATGCTTGTTAAACTACTAACTTGTACAAGGGTTTGTATGCCAGTAATGGTGAATACAAAACACGCAGAACTTTAATTAGTGATAAACCTTATTAACAGTCTTTACTAAAAATAAATACCATTTAATTTAAATGAGAAGAATAGGTAGAGCCAACCAACATCTTTTAATTTATTAGCCCTACGCGCAACTTAATGGATGAGCAATTAAATGATAATGAAATGACTTACAAAACTTCCCAGTAATTACTAACATAATTACAGAGCAAACTACCATAAAAACTTTTCAAAACAGTCTCGCATATCACTGCTAACTTCCACTACTTACAAAAACAAACTCAATTCAGAAGAAAAGTAGTGACATTAAAAACTCATAACAGTCGAGCAAGTTTGCGAAATGTAATCTAAACGTTCCTTGCCCAAGGCAAAGGGGCAAAGAAGCGGGGTCTAATATGCAACCCCCAGTAACCCTAGTTTCTCAGAGCCTCCGGGCTACTTCGCATTGTCATGTTTTGTTCTTTTAATGCTTCGAGTCTGCATCTCTTCATTGGCGTTCGGAATGTATGAGATGAGAATTTAATTGAAACATTTTGTTAAGTGCACGCATGGTCATATCCATTTGCTTTTGTTAGCATTTTATATAGCAATAACCGGCACATGAGCCTTACGCACAACCGTAAGTGCGTAAAAGCGTTTCCACATTATCCGATACAACATTGAGACAAGTAAAATATAAGAAATGTACCTTTCCCATTGTCCGCTCCGATATCGGCACATATTTCATGAATTTTAGTTGTTCTGATATTGTATCGGCGCGGCGTCCGATTCCGATATCGTATCGAATAATGTGGAACCGCTCTAAGCTATTGTTATTTTAAAATATCGCGCAGAAGTGAATAAATATTTATTTACATTACTACAATGACGATTTAACCACTAAATGCTTTTTTGTAATCGATGTTATCTTTGTTCTCTCTAAATTACACGCATACAAGGTGATTATAAAAATAAAATGCTTATTTTGTTTATCTGACTGTCTGTTCATATTGATATGATTGTGTTCTATAAGTAGGTACTTTTATTGATTATATTTCAACTTGGTAGGTATATAAAACGATATAGCTGAAAGTGGTTAAAATACTACACCTCCTTTTGTATTATCATCGCAACAAAGTTTCAGTTACTCGTACATAGAGACACTGAACGTGGTTATGTGCAGCATGTAGCTGTTTGGCAGACATTCCACGAACAAGAGACTTGCATTAGTCAATCTAGAGATTCACTGGTCGTATTTGGCCAAATGTTTGCCATTACGCTCGAATGTGGATGGATTGATGAAGTTATCATCTTTCATAGCTGAATATAATATAACTGTTAAATAATAGCGGAAATCTGTGTAACATTTAAATGGCTTATGTTTAACTAACCACCAGATCTAGTTTAATGTAACGGCAAAAAAACACTTTATATTGCCAAAAATAGTTATGGATCACCAAAAAAAAAAAATCACCAAATAAAAAAATATAATCACCAAAAAATAGTAAATGAACACCAAAAACAGTAAATGATCACCAAAGAAGGCTCCACTAGAAGTCTTGCTCGTCAACACTTCAAGTCGCTTCCCCTACTTGACCTTCGCTCCGCTGCGGAAGTCGCCGGCTCGCTTTGCTCGCCACCTCGCTTCATTCAACCCCCGTACTCATATGTCCCTGAAGCGCCAATCGTATATCGTGTTGAGCTCAGATTAGGGTGTAGATTCACTGCGGCAATTTCTTATAATGCCATATACATTGTCCTCTTAAGTTTATTTCAACTTGTAGTAATCATATTTAGGTGTAAATTAATAAGATTAATTCGATCTTGCCTGAATCTATAATAATTAGACCGCATCTTATTAGTCGCAGTGAAGCTATACCTTAATTTGAGCTCAACACGATATACGATTGACGCTTGAGAGACATATGGGTAGGGAGGCAGGACCTCCTTCGCGAGCTTCTGGTTGCGCGCTTTGTATATACACTGTGGGGATAAGAACGAGTTGGACCACGGAAGAGTGAGGTGTGGCAATTCGATTTGGTCGTCATTTATTAAATTTGGTGGTCATTTACTAAATTTGATCTGTCGATACAATTTTTGGATAGAAGTGTATGGGATCTCAAAGATTATTTTGGTGGTCATTATATTTTTTCAAATCAAAGATATTCTTCATTTTCTCGTATTAGGTAGGTATAGTTCTATAAAAGCCTTATTTTTATAAACCAGCAAATTCATTAGAGTGAAGCCAGCTTCTTTCGCTGACTTAGTTTCTCGTCCACAATGGCCCAATTGGACGGGTTCCAGGCGGACGATGCGTACGATTTCCCTCCCCGTTCCTATTAGCTTCGCATAAAACAAGAAGCCTACATATTTACCCAAAATAACGACCGCAAGAATTGGAACAAATATGAAAAAGAACCTTTCCACAATCCTGATTTTCAGTAGAAATGGTTATTGAAACGCGCGGCCCACGCTCCCGAAAGTAAACTTTCACAAATGAGCTGTCATAAAAATGCTACGTAAATGGAAAAGTATATTTCTTTGGGGGATTTTTAAAGTAATTCCGTAGGATTTGTTTCTGTGAAATCACTTAATAATGCGGCGGGCGTAGCAGCCAGCCGCGCAGGGAAGTAGGTAAATTTACCCTGTCCCCGGCGCGGGTGTCCCTTCACGGCTTAATTCGGAAAAACCGTGAGATTGCCGGATCTTTATGTACTGTTTGTGAATCCGACCGTCGATGTTTCAACCCTTCAAGGATTCAGCACCTATAATATAAAAAGTTATTTGGGCGCCGGCGAGTCGACAATTTTTTACGCTTACAGCTGAATGGAGGGAAGCCGTCTCTGTGGAAAGTGCCACTTTATTACATCATGTTTATACATTTGGGAAGGGATTGCGATGTTTTAGTGAAATTGGGCCTTTACGAAAAATAAAATAACAATATGTTGATTGAGCTCAAATTGACGTTGCTTTTAGTGTGCCAGAACGTTTAGTGGAGAACTCAGTTTGCTCTCGTAATGAAGCCACGAATCATTCTAGTTTTTGGTATAATTCAAAAGCTTTATGTGAGCAACATAAATGTACGTGTGCAGTAAGTGAGGAAAGAGGATATAATTCGTATTGGACGTGAGGTCGGCAGGATGTGTTCCGTCCGGAAGTACCCAGCAAATGATCAGCTTGTAGAAATAAAACTTTCAAATTACGAGCACCGAACTGGTCAGAACGCTTCACTTATTCTTTCACAAAATTAAACGAAATCCGTTCCAATTCTGAAATTGTTTTAAGTAATTAAATTTTAGCCTTAAAACTCCGAGGCGAGTACATCGAAACTCGGAATTGGCGCTCGGCGAACTAGGCAGAAGTTGAAAATGTTCTTCCAGATTGTTCGAATTAAAGCAGCAGAAAAAATCCATTTGCAGTTGGTAAAGTCTCAAATTCGCTGACACGGGAGCCGCTCGGATGCTCCGGTCTCCCCTGACAGACTGATTACAAAGTTTTAACAGTATGGATACCGAAAAGGATTTTTAATGAATATTAATTCCTTCGCAGTAAAACAAAGTTTGCTTTCAGGCAAGAATAGGTAATTGCTTCGTTTTGCGTTTGTATCTACGTTAAAATTCTAAATCTTCTCTGAGATTGTCAGAATGCTAATACAGCTTTGGGTATACAGCTGACTTGTGAAGAGGTCGCAGTCCTTTTGTTTGATCGATGAAAATTCACCTTATTGTTTACCCTTTCTACGCGGGTTTGAGAGTTTATAACAAAAGGTTTAAATGTTCATTAACCTGCCGCTGAACAATGGATTCCGGAAAGTTCGGAAATAAAGCTCTCGAATCATTTCATACGTTTACTGGATTTAATTTTGGAACCAGGATTATATTTACCTTTTCTTGGAAACTATTAATGCCTAGATTAAACGATCATTGAACCATGATGCTACGAGAACGATTAAGTTATAGGTCAACAGACACGAATCTTATGATTTTTGATGCAAGTTTTAATTAGTCGAAGTTCGTTTACAGTACACAGTACACCAACGACCGAGGTACAAAAAAAAACATTTGAAACATGTCCAAGTCTTCACGTAGCCGAGGGTTAAATAAGGTAGCTATAATAAAAAATATTTACCCAGAAAACAGAACCGTTCTCCCACACTTGTTTAGCCATTCCTCCGTCATCTCAGAGGGAAAGAGGGAATAGCGAGAGGGAAAATAATGTTAGTATATTAAGCCCGGGGCTTCAAGCATGGCTTCCTCATAATTAGAGACTCAGTATTTTTAATGTGGCCCTCCAGGGGTAATTAATTTGGACAATCTTAATGTTGTGATTCGTTCTCTTCTTGTTTTGTACGAAATTGGGGAGATAAAAAAATGACAAACTGCCATTTTGTTAACTTTGTGCAGAATGCCTTTTTTAAGGGAAGTGATTAATTTTCTAGATAGCCAGTTATTTCGTTAGAGATATGCAAGATACATATACCTTAATAGCTGTATATCATAATACAGTCACTTCATTGATAATTTTAAACAAATGGACATTACGCCTACATTTTTTTTGCGCTTTATCCATACGCCGACCACGCCACATTATTAAACTAGAGTTATAATATACGTTCCATTTTATGTTCTCTTTTCTTCATTTCTACTATTATTTCTATACCATTAGGTACAGCGAGTAGCAGCTGGCGTCTATTCCAGTAACATCAATGTAAGATTGCACTAGCTGTAATACTATTACGCGAAACTGAACGACACACACAGAATTGAAAAGATGCGAAACAAGAATGGTTTTTTAAAAGAGTAGGGATGGAGAAAATGTATTGTGGGAACTTAAAATCGATTCCTAATTCGATCAATACGCTTGCAATTTTAATACCAGCATTAGAGTGTGATATAATGGGTAACGGAATTAAAATGTATTTAAATATCGATAATTGCTCAGAATTTGAGATGGGTGTTCAAAATTTTTGAAGAAATTACGAGCAATAATCGATTTTCTGACAAACAGATCCCAAATTTTTAACTCCACGATATACTATTTCAACGGATAAAGCACGATTGAACAAGTTTAATTTAAGTCTATAGCCGCAGTTCAAGGAAGTGAGATAACGTGGAGCTTGGCTGGTTACCACCTGCATTGCTCTAGCTAAAGGTGTATTAATGGCCTAACTGTTTAATATCTTTTGAAGTTCTGCTGCAGATAAATGTGCATTTTGCACAGACAAGTTAAACATTAACATAAAGTGCCAGTAAAAAATCAAAAGAATTCAAAATGTATAATTAAAAACGAATTTATAAAATTATAAAACTAGCCAGACCCTCGCCAACAACGTGGTTGAAATGAATCTTCTCTTTAGTCGTGTTCTTCATGAATGAAGGTCGAGTCGAATGGGGAAAATTTGATATAACTTCATGCACTTCGTTTTGCCAGGTCTATAATTGTGACATTTTACCGAAGATTATCCCGTGACCGTATCAGAAACACGTGTGTGTGTGTGGACGTCTTTTGTTATGCGGACAATTGTCACAAGCTGCCGTTACGATTCAATCCATTTCGAACACTGAAAGAAACTGCTGGACACAGAATAAACGGCAGGACAATGTACGGAGTTACGGTCTACTAGCCGGGTCCAGTGTGGACGCTGGTCTGTGTACTGTCACGTGTTACGAGCCGATCCATCGAAAGTCAGTTTTTTCAAAGGATGTTCGCTATTGTCCGCATGACCAGGAGGTCCGCGTGAACGCACCTTATGGCGTCGGCGTCAGTTAATGGCCGGCCAGTGAGGGATCCTATTTGGTCGGTCCATCGCGTGGGTGGCCGGCCTCCCGGTCAATGAATTAATCAAATCACTTATTGCAAGAATATACGAGTATATAGTACATGCAGGTGATAAAATTCTCTAAATCATCCTTACAAGCACACACAGAAACAAAGCAAACAATTAAAATAAAAATCAAAGCAAATAAATTTCATTTCATTTCATTTACATTCATGCCATGACAATGGTGTGCAATAACATTTCTTATTTATTATATGAATATGAATTACATTCGATCACATAAACAAACAAATTATTATTATTATAAAATTAATGTCAAAGAGCTTTAAATGTCATACAAATTCGTAAAAAAATAAATCTCTAAATGTTATTTGTCTAATAAATGTCAAATTAGTGATATATTTTTGAAATAAGCTTATTTGTATAAAAATCAGCATAAACATTAATTTATAATTACGAGTTTTTAAAAGGTCTCTGTCCATCAACCTTTCCCACCATCATAGCTAATGATGGTGGGAAACTCAAGGGGTCTCAAGGTCGTCAGGGTCTCTACGAGCGACGTGGCCAAAGTATTTCACAATCCATTGGAAGCAGATAGTGGAGAGTCTAGTATTGACGCGGAGTCCAGTCAGGAGTGAAACGTTGTAAATAGCGGTCCACGGTATGCGCAACAACGCGCTCCAACACCACATCTCAATGAATGTCAGAAAGAGACAAAATTAGGTTTTTATTAATAAGTAAGTTTTAAAAAAGGTAATGTCTTTAAATGTAATCATTGGCAGCTCTCGTGTCTGAATTAGCATTTGGGTTTAGGGTTTCTGTTTTAGGAGCAGAGGACATTTGTATAATGACCCCTATGAAAGCTACATTATAAAAACATTAAGCTGCGTACCCATTTGTGAGCAGTCTTGACCTGAAACGTACTGAGGCTGCCTGTCCTGAGGCAGACACAACATGCTCAAAAATGCAATTCGAGCTATATCACAAGAGCACCAGATGGTGTTTAGTTTTTAGCTGTTCTTATGTTTTTAGTTTTAAGTGTAATTTGTTTTTACTTAATTGGTTTCATAGTATTTGATCTTTATAGGAAACAGAATCTAACCAATTCTGTTTCAACACCATAAAAATAATACAAATATTTTTTTCAAACGGAAATAATGGGAGAAACTCGCACAGTTTTAATAACTGGAAATTACTTCAATAGTCGCTACACTCTCTTATATATAAGATGTATTAAATGATGGAGTAAACGGCTCCAGGATGTTTTTTAAAAAGTGTGACGTCATCACTGCTGACGTCACTGTCATCATGATCATGGTGGTCGCTCATACTCCAGGAATGAAAGGCTTGCAAGTAGTCTTTGAATGGATTTATTCGGTTTCACAATTTGTTCCAATTACAATTGAGGAGCTCCGAACGGTCCGGCCGCTCGAGTCACACTGAGCTGCGATCGGTCGGGCGGTCGTATTTATAGCAAACCTAAGGCTCGCACAAACATTGTTTGCAAAATCTATTCAAACTTGATTGTGAGTGTCTTAGTTCCATTTTAACAATAAATTAATGTTACAAAATGATGTTTTAAGGTGTAAACAGTTAACTCAATCGGTTAAATAAGAAGTAAACATAAACATAGTGAATTTCATAATTTAACAATGAATTCACGTTTCTTAACAGTAGTTATGCAATCAAAACTATTAGTAGTAAACTAATAGTTTATCAGTTTGTTATTTTTTAACATTTGTTGAAGTTTGTTAGCGTCCTTGCGCCGACATATATATATGAATGTTTAAATACGTTTACGTACTTCCAATGGTTCAAGTAGCTGTCCTACATGTCACATCTTATAATTTCACCCTGTACCTTTATTTTTAATTATTTATACTTGGCTTGCGTTTGACCGCTATCTCACCTGTTGTTAAGTGACGATGCGGTCGAAGATATAGCACGCTCGCCAAGAAGAAACCTGTTCAGTCTTGTCTTAAAGACACCCAGATAATAGCTATCCGGACGTATAGTGGTAGCTCTCAACGAAAACCAGAAAATCCAATTAATATTTCTAACGTTTCATCCCACAAAATATATTTTGAACCCCAATGAATCCTAATCAAACTTTATGAGGCATTCGAAAATGTATGATATCTTTTGTTGTCTGTTGTTGAATGTACCCTTATATTGCGGCATAAAAGTATACAAATAGATTGAAGAGACAATATTAGAAATTTGGCATAAAAAGAAATCCTATCTCACCGTGCAACAAAATTAAATTTTCGTATAATATATCCACTTTTCCCATGATATTTTGTAGTTTTGTTGACCGAACTAAATCGCTCATCCACTAAAAATTCTGGCCAGTAGTTCGGTGATGTATGACTATAACTCCATACCCGGATTCATACCTTGCTTTTATTAAAGGGCGAATGCCTTTATTACTGAAAATAACTACAATCTACTTACTCAAATGCTCCAACTCACTACCAGTTGGCAGCGTACCCAAGATGCAGGCAGTATTGCCCCGTTGGATTGCAATACTGATACGTTGAACCAAATAAGTCCCAGCATTTTGGTCACGCGTCGCATCGATCAGGTGCTCTGACAGGCTTTTGAAAATACGATGAGCTCCCGTACCCCGAGGACCCAAAGTACGATAATTCATCATTAATGGGTCATTGTCATTGGTCAATGTCATTCATCATTATTGTTTAATTGATTTCGCTACCTTGCTTCATGAAGTCCTTGCCTCGATTCAAGGCAACAATTCTACAAAGGCGCAGCTAAACGAATAAAACAACAGTATTATAACAACTTTTCATAATTATTATTAATACTTACGTGAGTATTATTCATATTATTATTTACTAACCGGGTACAGTATACTGTACCGCTCGAACACCGGTGGAGTGTCTCGACTTATTCTCGTGAGTGTAGCCGGTTAGTAAATAATAACTTTTCATTAACTCCGTAATATACGAATTCCTAATATTTTCCTCGCAAATATCTCTGTGATACCTATCAAGCGATAAGATTCCCATTGAGCCGACATGAAAGCGCCGACAGCAGACAATGCCGTTCACATCTCTCTCGTCCCAGAAACAACGGCCAACGCTTTCATTGTCCGCCAGATTGGACCTGATGGTAATGGAAGAATTTGTAATGGACTTTCTGAAAGTTTCAGTTGTATTTTTAGACTCAATAGGTGTTGAAGATTTTCAAGCAGGTTTGTTTAAATTTCACCAATAGAACACTAACACTAAAATATAGCTACCTACTATCTATATTTTCATGTTAGTATTTTAGTTTTATAGAGTTATTATTATATAATATAAATTTAGTGTAGTGTAGGACTTAATAGTTTTTCTTAGTGCATCCACGTGGCTGTCTAACTGTGCAATTTATTTTGTTTTTAAATGAAACTGTAACTGGTGGTAGGGCCAATCTTGTCCACATTGCGGTACCCTGCCCTCTTTTGAATGAGGTTTTATTGTAACGGCGGGTTTCGGCAATGGTGCAGAAGATCCCTTTAAAATTTGAGTATTATGAAATTTAATAACAAATGAATATAACATTTCTTAAGATTTTAAATAAAAAAAGAAACATTAATTTGCTCGGGCAGGGATCGAACCTGTGTCGAACGCGTAGAATTTGTCGCCTAGCATGCGTCCTCAGGCTAGTTGAAGCGACGATCTTCGTAGGGTGGCTGGTAGCAGCTGGATGAGAGTAGCCGGGAATCGTGCTCAATGGCGTGCAGTTGGAGAGGCCTATATCCAGCAGTGGACTGCGACAGGCTGATGATGTTTTTTTATTATTTATAGGATTGCGTTTGACCACTATCTCGCCTGTTGTTAAGTGACGATGCGGTCGAAGATGTAGCACGCTCGCCTAGAAGAAACCTGTTCACTCTTCTCTCAAAGACACCCAGATTGTAGCTATCCGGAAACACAGATGCCGGCAAAGAGTTCCACTCTATGGCCGTTCGCATAATGAAGGTCGAAGCAAAGCGCTTCGTGCGAGCAGGAGGGATGTCAACCATAAATTGATGACAGCTTGCCGCACGTCTGGTCGTTCGGTGATAGAATTGGGATGGCGGAATAAGTTCATGTAATTCCGTCGCACACTCTCCGAAATGTATCCGGTAAAAGACCAATGATGATGATGTGCTAAAATGCAATCAATATCAAAATAAAACTTCTTGTTAAAAATTTAATGATAAATTAGTGACACTTCATCAGGCAAGTTGCACCATCGATTCAAAAAGTTGGCAAACCCCTTTACAACAAAAAGACAGAAGAAATTCAGTGCAAAGTTAAGCGGCTACTAGTCGCTTTATTTTAAAGTAATTCTCAAGAAAATTGGTGTCTCTTGAAAGCTGCTTTAGGAAAGTTTCAGAGACTTACATTAATCTGAAAACTTTGCTGTACTAAAGTTTGTTCGGACGAGCTAAGTCATTGAGTGGCTATCATCGAGGACAAAGAATTTGCAACTTTTAAAACCATTTTATCACTCAACAATGTAATTTTTTTTAAGCTAACGTTTTCGTGACATCGCGCAAGATGACGTCATCATAATTTTGCGTGTGTCTCTAAATACATTTTGTCCTTATTGTTACTGTTTTATTTAAGTTAAGTCTGCTTGTTTGCCGCTCTTTTATTAAAATACTAGCTGCGCAGTATAACCGCACAAGAAAGCACTTTCAGTTTTCCCGAATTTCCTAATTTTAATTTTGAAAAGGTATTTCAAATTTTTCTTTCCATAAAACCCTAATATAGTACTATTATCAATATTAAAAATGAATGTCAAATCAATTCTCAAGTGATGCGTTTACCAACGAACATCATTTAATTTTTATTTATATATAATATATACACATATCGCAATTGATATAGGCAGGCGTGGCGCTTACCACTAGGCAAACGACATGCTCGTCCCATCACTCGGTCAAATAAAACAGCATCATTATCATAAAAGTCTAGGTACGTAGACCTACTCGTATATATAAAGTTGGTGAAGTAGGATGTCCCAAAGTAATCCAAACCACTTGCAAATATATTTATTATTCGCAGGAAGCCCTAATCCCACAAAGTTTTTGCAAATAGAATTAAGTACGTCAAAGGTGAGGAAATAAGCCTTCCAGAGATGCGCAAGCTTTAAACTGTCGGTAATTTAAAAAAACAATCTGTATGTGTATATTTTTTCTTTGATGTATCCGAATAATGAGACGAGTAAGTTGTTCACCTGATGGTACGCGCCACGTTTCCCATAACATTGGCAGTGCCACCCAAAACTTTTAATAAGTACCATAAAAGGTAGGTACTGCGTAGCGCTCATCAAAGTCAAAGTCAAAGTCAAATATCATTTATTAAATAGGCACAAAAGTGCACTTTTAAAGGTCATAAACACATGATACAAATGAAAAATGTTAAAAATTGTAACTTATGTTAACATGACTTTGAAAAAAAGGTAAGTATGTTTACCCATTTCTTTCCTATACTCAAATGAAGTCTGAGTGCTGAAAAGAAATGCGAAAACTGACTCTACCAGTGCTTCGGAAATACGCCCGCTAGAGAAGATAGCACCAAGAAACTCTGCGGGGATGTCTTTTTTCAGCACAATTACGTATAAATTAGAATTAACAGAATGTAAAACAAGAAATGCGAGTGAGATGTCCCATAGTCATAGTATCAGTAACAGAAAAGTGTAAATAAAATATAAGTAGGTATGACAGTAGCAGTAGGAGTGACTAGAACAGACCAGTCCCCGCAAGCAGCACCCGTTCACGAGTATGACTTGTGGACCAGCCATCACCCCCTTCAACCATATTGGAGGGAAGGGAGTGACCCGACACACAGAGCCGCCGCAAGCAAAGACATTTGAGTGAGCATGACTGTAAAACCTAGTCACTTCCAACTCAAATACAATTTTTATAGCTTTATTTGAATGACTAACTACATTAGACATCTCACATAGCATTGTACAATCCAAGAAGAAATGAAATATAAACATCATGCACACACTGATGTGTTAATCTTCATCATCATGGGGCTTAGGGCATACAGGCCATGCATTTTTGTCATTAACATATTCATTTATTGAGTAGTATGCTTTTTTCATAAGGTTTATTTTGATAAATGATTTAAATCTACGCATTGGTAATTTGTCAATGCCCTCAGGTAGTTTATTATAAAAGCGTATACAGTTCCCCATAAACGAACCATTAACTCTCTGCAACCTGAATCTAGGTACATACAATTTATTCTTATGTCTCGTGTTAAAATTATGCAAGTCGCTGTTTTTGTTAAAGGTGCTAAGGTGTTTGCGAGCGTGCATTAAATTTTCATAAATGTATTGGCAAGCCACTGTAAGAATGTTGATCTCTTTAAACCGTTCCCTAAGCGAGTCACGAGCTTTCATGTTGTAAATGGAACGAATTGCTCTTTTTTGTAATACAAATATGGATTGAATTTCTGCGGCTAAACCCCATAGTAAAATTCCGTAAGACATGATACTATGGAAGTAACTGAAATATACTAATCTTGCAGTGGCTTCGTCAGTGAACTGTCTGATTTTACGTACTGCATAGGCTGCTGAGCTCAATCTCCCAGCTAGTGATGTTATATGTGGACCCCACTGTAATTTAGAATCTAAGTTAATGCCCAGGAATGTTGTTGAGTCAACAAGGTCTAGAGGGTTATCGTTTACTAAGATATTTGAAGGAGCAGAAACTCCCCTAACGTTGGGCAGAGAAAATTTTATACATTTCGTTTTTTTTGCATTTAATAGTAGATTATTTGTTGTGAACCAATGTAGAACTAGCGAGATGGCTTTGTTCACATCGTCAAGGTTATTATTGGTTCTGTCTATCTTAAATATTAGAGATGTGTCATCTGCGAACAAAACAATATCGCATAAGTCCTTCACAAAAAAGGGTAGGTCGTTAATATAGACTAGGAATAGAAATGGTCCTAGTATTGAGCCCTGAGGGACTCCCATTTTTGTGAGAGCTCCGGATGACCTAGACCCGTTAACATCAACTTTTTGGATCCTATTGCTAAGATACGAGAAGACAAGATCAAGAGCTTTTCCGTGAATTCCATAATATTTTAATTTACAAATTAGTGTGTCATGATTAACGCAGTCAAATGCTTTAGACAGGTCACAGAAAACTGCAATAGCATCCTGTGACCTCTCCCAAGCATCAAAAATGTGCTTTAAAAGTCCTATTCCTGCGTCCGTAGTGGAGCGACCTTTAGTAAAGCCATACTGTTGATCGTGAAATAATCCATTTAGATTGAAATGTGACAACAGTTGGCTTAATATTAATTTTTCAAAAATTTTGCTTAGTGCTGGTAGTATAGAAATAGGTCTATAATTAGTCGGATCACTCTTCTCTCCTGACTTAAATAATGGAATCAATTTGCTATACTTCATTATGTCAGGAAAGACTCCTTCATCTATGCACCGGTTGAATATCATAACTAGTAAGGGAGCAATCAATTTTATAATGCTGATTAAAATTTTGGTTGATATTCCCCAAAGATCCTCGGTATTTTTTATATTAAGCAACTTGAATGTCCTCTCGATCATATGGACATTAACGTGCCTGAATGCAAATACTACATCACACTCATTGACGTTATTAGACAATAAAGATGAAGCTTCAGTCGAAGATGAATTTAGGGGCTGTGTGGTTGTGATTGGTATATTAGAGAAGAAATTTTCAAAAGCGTCAGCAACTTGGCTATCGTTAGATATTAATTTATTATTTACATTTAAGATAAACCACCCCGAGACATCAGATATTAAGTCTTACATGCCCATTAATTTCGCTGGCTGCAATGCCTTTCAAACCGGAACACAGTAATGCTCGCGCACTACTCTTTGGTGGCAGAACAATTGGTAAAGTAATATATACCTATATATTTTATAAGGGTGTTCAATAAAGTAATATAAATTAAAATCCTTACTTATATAAGTAATAGTATTCTTTGCTAATATAATAAACGCGCAAGTTTGTTTGGATGTATGGATCTTTGTTACTTTTTTACGCAAAAATTGATTTTGATGAAATTTGGTATGTAGGTACATTAGGACATGGAATAGCACATAGGCTATATATATGCTTTTTATCCCGGGATACCGCGGGTGGAGCCGCGGGGCGCAGCTAGTATACTATATTAATAGAAACAAGCTACAATTTTTCAAAAACAAATATTGCCGTTTATTAACACACCATATTTACATATCAACATATTCAGTTTTATGTTACTGCAACAAAACACAAGTGTTTCAGCTTGTAAACAACAACCACTATGTGTACTGCGAAAGCAAATATAACGAGGGTACGTCTAGGGAGGGGGTGGGTGGATATAAAGAGATGCATAACAAGTCTAACGTGTTGCGTGCCATATGTTATAGCAATTATTATACGTATGTACATGCAAGGTTACGTTTACAACAGTTAAGTTAATCCTAATTGCTTAGATTACTGGTGCTCTCAGATAAAGGAATTTTCTGAAATTCCTATGGGAAAATAAGAGCAGATAGGGGAAAATAACATACGGCTGCTATATGAAGCCGCAGGTTTGTTGTTCATATAGTAATAATGAATTCAATGTTAAGATCGACAGTTCATCATTTACTAGTGCCAGGTAAGGCCAGGTTGAAGAGAAAAAATAGAAAAGGAAGAAAAGAAAATAAAAGAAAGGAAAGGAAAGGAAAGGAAAGTAAAGTAAAGGAAATACATTTATTCAGGACATCACACAAAATTACACTGAACATACTAGAATAAGGACAAAACAAAAACAATATATACAACCAGATAAATGTTGCGCGATGTCAGGAAAAGGTCCCGATTCAGCAAACGCTATGTTATATTTAAGTTGGTACCTAGCAGGCGAAATTCAACGAAATGAACCATCAACAAAACGCTTTAGATACGTTCATCCCGTCGAAAATGTGGTCCCCCCAGCAGCTCGGACATCCATTGAACTTTATCCAATCGTCACGAAGCCAAAACCTAAAAAAAACCCATACCCAAATAATGCACCGCAGAACTCCGAAACTCCATCGAAATACCTGCACGTGTGAAATCTTTATTTTTCTAACGCGACTGTGGATCGAAACGTGCAAAATGCCCGCCGAAATGTGCCCTCGTTTCTTCCCACAGCATTTTGGAAAAGAAAAAAATGAGCGGTCTGAGCGCCGCCCGCACAACGCGGTCGCCTCATAAAAATTGTAGCGCCGGACTCAGGCGGGCGGGATCGGGTGGGAAATGCCGAAAATGTCGACGATTCTCCACTGTCACTCCGCCTGATATTTCGGTGAAATAGTTCGTACCTAATAATAAAACTGGGGCAGAGTGCGCCTCTATTTTATTCGCGCTGACTCGGAAGGTGACAGTGTAAGATATGGGAGTGTGTATGAGTGCTACTCTTATTTTCGGTGACATTTGTTATGTAAAGTGAGAAGTAAAATAAAGGGAAAGTTTCTCATCAAACTTCGTTGCCACACCGCAGCAACATGCGGGCAGTTTACAATGTTGTACGAATGGGGTCATTGCTAATTTTAACCGACTTCAACAAAAGGAGGAGGTTCTCAATTCGATTGTTTTTTTTTTGGTTTTTTTACTTCAGAACTCTCAGAACCGATTTGGAAAATTCTTTTTGCGTTGGGTTCAGTATAGTATATAAATAAATAAATTAGCTACAATGTGGCCGCATATAAATTTCATCGATATTTCACCTGGGACTTGGAAGATACATCAGACCTTAACTCGGTATTTTTTTATAAAATTAATTATGTTAAATGAACTGTTATTAATTTTAAATTAATGAACCGGTGTTTAAATAGCAACCAGCAAGTGAAAAAAGGGGGGAAAGTTCAGATTAGACTATGTTATCTTATAATCAAATTCAACTAGTTACCGTGATTATAAAATAACAAGCTAACACGCCTAACTGGGAATTAATCAAATTGAAGGCCCCAGGGTCATATGTGTATATATATCGCAAATCCTACAAATAAAATTTGCAAAATTTTGCAATTTAGAACGTAAAAAGTATGAAACGTAGTCATCCAATCAGCGAAGTAATAGTAGATAATGCAAGTGTCTTGCTGGTTGCCATACCATTACCATAATGGTAAAATGTAATTTTAATTGTATACTTAAAAACCATACGTTGGATACCTTTTACCATTGTAGTATGTACACTTTTTTTTTTTGTAACTTAGTGACGATACGAACTGGTCATTCTCTTGAAGATAAGCAATACGCCTGCCCATAACATTAACACACCAGAACTAAATAATACTAACTATGCCTGAACTTAGTGCTTGAGCACTACTGCTTGGCGGCAGAAAAACTAGCAAAACGGTGGTACCCACACAGACGGCCTCTCGCATACGTGAAACCTACCACCAGTAAGAAACCTACCACATGATGGTTTCACTAACTTCTCTGTGAATTACATAAGATTGGATGTCATTAAATATTAAAATACGACACAATTTCACTAGGACCCATTTAACAATACGACAGGCAGGTATAATTTAATAAGAGACGGCAAGTGAAGATACCAGAGAGCCAGAGATAAGTCGAATCTTAAAGAACAGTAAAAGCAACTAGTTTAGTCACCGTTTCTTGTAACATATACGTTTTTTAAGAAGTGTAATACAGTTAGGGAAGCCTATATATATTTAAATATTTTTATTTATTTACATATGCCTGTTTATAGTTAATATAATGTGGATACATGCAAAAACATAAATATTTACTTTTCACTTATGCTTATCACTATCACTATCACTACATAGTATAAAACAAAGTCGCTATCTCTGTCCCTATATCCCTATGTATGCTTAAATCTTTAAAACTACGCAACGGATTTTGATGCGGTTTTTTTCAATAGATAGAGTGATTTAAGAGGAAGGTTTATATGTATAATAACCGTGCGAAGCCGGGGCGGCTCGCTAGTATTAAATTATAACTTACTCGTATTTCTTTATATTATGCATAACAAACTTATGACATAAGTAACGTAAACTCTAAACATAATGTACAAGTTAGAAATAAGTTTATAAAAAGACAGTATCGCATACATTAGTGAATTATAGGTAATTTAAACATTGATATAGCAATAAATATTAAAGTGGTACTCGTGGTCGTAAAAACAATGCGGATATACTTTCAAAAAGCCAAGTTTACCGCCAAGGACGGCTATATTCGACATAGGAAAAACTCTTTACGCCGTATATCTACAATATGTCTGATAATGTTATTCTTTTAATTAGATATGCCTAATTATAAATACATATATTAATTACTAGTTCTACATATATTGATCTCTCGGGGTGATGAGCGTAATGAAGTGCTACACAGTGCTTTTTATGGTATTTAAAGTTTAGGGAGTGCAATATTATGGAGCAGCTGATCTTATGATAAAAACGGAACGTGGGCAATGGAACTCCGTGACGGATAGTCGTAAAGTACTAGTGTTTGGACTCATTTTAATCTGCTCGTGGTTCCTATTACGGATTTGTTAAAAGCTTGTCTTGAAAAGTACATTTTTCAACATTAAAACTTATTTTGTATCAACGTAATATTTCGTACGATTTGTTTTATGTGATTTTATAGGAAGGACACATTTATATTGCATTGTAATGCTATTAACAAACAAAACACTTGAGAATTTTGTAAACATTTTGCCATTTCAGTCATCTGCAGTTACGATATAGAAAGTAGGAATGAATGCATTTTTATTCTATCCGATGATAAGACGATAAAGTTCGTTTTGATTCTGTTAATGAACAAATGATTTGAAGGTTTAATTTAAAAAGAAACGTCAAATAAAGATGATGGTGCCGAAGATAAGACAAAATAAATGTTAAGGGCAGTTATAAGCCACTCATTTTAAAAACGTTTATCTCTAAGACGCTATTTTTATTGAAAATATTATAAATCAAGATTTTGTAAATATTTGATAAAACGGCTAAGGCTCACGTAGTACGTCGAATTAGTACCTACCTAGGTTCCGAGTATAACCGACGCCCTTCATTTGGGGCGAGTTTCCGCTGCGAAATACTACGACCACTCTAAATTCTGTAATTCGAGTTGTGGAATAGCTTAATTACATATCTGCTTACGTTTATCTAGATACATACTGACTCATGTAAGGTACGTTATTCATATACCTAGGTACTGTAGTGATATGTAAAAGATGTGTTAGAGGTTCGATCACAATGCTTCAAAAAACAGCGAGAAATGCGCATAAAAATACAAATAAATCAGAAAAAGTGGATTACAGGAAACCGGAAAATAAATCACGTAAGTTCCGTTCCGTTACAAATACCGTCCATTGTGAGATCCGCACATATAGTAGATACTTATGTAGTAGATACTTATAAATACGGGATCTACAAAAACCTTTAAGGAATCCTTCTTCAATTCCCTGTAACGTTTAATGACGTCAGTCGTCATTGCTAAGAAACTTCCAGGGAGTTTTCCTGCTGGTTTCCATGGAAAACGGTTATTGTAAGAAGTTAAAGTACGGCTGCTGTTGTGAGAATGTTCCGAAATGAGGATAAATAGCTAATTAGTTGCGTAATAAGATGGCGGACGAATTAATGGCGGCCCTTCTGAGTTGGAAGGCTTCCTCGCTCATTCCCTAGCAACTGAGGTCGGAGTCACATAACTCGTCGTACCTACTACGCTGCTACTAATGTTCTATAGCTTCTGTAAGCTTTTCTTACATTTTGTTATTAGCTTTAGCAAAGTTATTATATAATTTTCATTGCTAGAAACTTATGTGAAGCTACTTTTTAAATAGTTTCAATAATTTGAAATTAATTATTAATCAAATCATTAATTAAGTTTTTAGTTAATTTCAGTTATAAACCAATCAACATTAAGATATAAACCATTCAATGTTGGTACAAATTATTATTTGAAAAATAAAAAGGGGAAAAGGTTCACTCCAATTTCAATAGATGGCGTCCACGTCACCCTTAAGACGGTTAAATAACGGAAGAAGAAATTCGACATTCGAGTTGGTGACCACTGTAGCTCAATTGGTAGAGCGCTACCCGCGCTTAGGGAAGATTGGGTTGCGGGTTCGAGTCCCAGCTGGTGGTCGTTTTTTTTCTTTCCGAAAAACCTTGTTTGAGTTTTTCGCTTGGCATTCGTTAATGCTGCATATAAATATAATGAGAAATTATTATTTATTATTAGTTTATTGAAATACTCGACTACGGGAGGCCGTCTGGGTAGGTACCACAGCTTTCCAGTAATTCAGCGGCCAAGCAGTAGTACGCAACCATTACTGTGTTCCGATTTGAAAGGCATTGCAGCCAGCGAAATTAATGGGCATGTAAGACTTAATATCTGATGTCTCGGGGTAATGAGCGCAACGCAGTATTTTTATGGTACTTATTAAAAGTTTTGGGTGGCACAGCCATTGTTATGGGAAAAGTGGCGCGTACCATCAGGAGAACGACTTGCTTGTTTCATCACTCACTTCCATAAAAAAATGCTATAACTACAGAAAACATAATTGTATTGCCACAAATTTAATAGCTATTTAAAGCCACACAAAATGTTTGTTGTTTCACCAATTCTTCACAAATCACCAATTTTAGGGAAATTCAATTAAGGACATCGTTGTAAACATGTTTTCCACACAATATAGAAAATCACAAGGCATTGTCCCACATTCCCGAATGACACATATTGTTATAACGTTTATTCAATAATGAACGTAATATTAATATCAATATGAATTTATATTGTTTAATGCAGCTGTAACAGTTAATTAATTTGGCAATGGTAATTGAGTGCGCTCGGTCGGAGTCGGAACTACGGTTGCTGGCTCGGCTGCCGGCAAAATGCTGGCATATGCCCAGATTACAACAATTGTTGTGCAGAAATTCGAATTTGCAAGTGGGAGAGTTCCAGCGAAGCTTGCACAACCACATGTCTGGGTCGTTGACGTCACTTCTTTGTGATTTGTCAAAATTTCAAGATTTTTATTTTGCGGTGTGTTACCGAGCTCTACTGCTACTATATCGCACACCTACTGATCTAAATAATATAATTAGTTATCGAGTGCTATGTTAGTTAATTAGAATCAGCAATAGATGTTGATACAATGTACAATTATCAATTTGATAGAATGTTTATTTCTTAATGGTAAATTTAATAATTCTGCTTACTGGCAACTTTGACTGACAGTTGACGTTTTGATGTCATGTAAATGATAGTTGAGTTTAAGATAGTTCTTTTTGGAATCCGATCGAATCGCTGCGAAGAAATATTATATGGAAATTAATAATACAAATTAAATTGAGACTCAACGAAGTGATATTTTGTGATATCCTAAACCATTTATTACAAGTGTCAAGAAAAATATATAACGTGTTTTGTTTCAAATATGAAGTGCCATCGTCTATAAGAACTATGTATACTATACTCGTGGTAGGTTTCTCGTATGCCGGAGGCCGTCTGGGTAGGTACCACCGCTTTGCCAGTTATGCTTCCGCAAATCAGTAATGCTCAAGCATTACTGTGTTTCAGTTTCAAGGGCATTGTAGCCAGCAAAATCACTGGGCTTGGACTTAATACGTGATGCTTCAGGGTGATGAGCGCAATGCAGTATTGTATAGGGTAAGTTACATAAAAACCAGTTTGGTCACTACGAAGATATAGCTAGACCTCTTCGTAGTACGCGCTCTAATATACTGAGGAGTTCTTACTAAGATGGATTGGAAAAAATACGAATAAATGGGCTTCATCTATCGTTCACGCGGACGAAGTCACGGGAAAAAGCTAGTTTACAATAAAATAATTGTACCTAGTATTTCGAAGGTAAACCGAGGAGGAGAGTGAACTCGATGTGCCGTCAAATCGACGTCCAAAGCATTTATTGGAAATCTCTTGGAAACCGCTTCTGTTTGTGACAGTCCAGATGAAAAGTAAAAAAGTATTAAAGTGATTTAGTTCTCGAGAATTCTTTCAATGCAATAATGTCAACAATTTTTGTTTAATAATAATTTTAACTGACATTTAAATTAAAATTTTCTCTAAAGCTTTTCAGTAGGTACCTAATTATATAACTTGACAATAATGAATTAATTGTGATGTGAAATTTTAATTCGATAATTCTATATTCTTTAAATGTTATTGCTTAATTAATTAATGAATAGAAATGAATAATAAAATTAATTAATCAATTAATTTTAAAAATATTATGTTTGCCACCATTACTATGGTAGAATGTACTAATTCTAATTATTACTATCTGCTTTGTACTAGATTCTGGCAAATAAATGACGATTTGATTTGAGGTTCAGAGTAAATGAAATACGAAATAAATAGTGTGCAAGAGCGAGTGTGGCTAAGCGGGAACTCGTGCGCCTTTCGATCCGACGCACCTGGGTTCGAATCCCGACTCGTGACCCTGCACCAATGACTTAATAGTTAAGTGCAGATTTTGCACGCTTGCTCTAAAACGGTGAAGTAGAACATCGTGATGAAACCCGCTTACGCGCTTTGGAGTGGTAGGCTCTGGCCGTGGTTGTAATACCACCCACCGAACAAAGCCATAAAGCGACCTAGTCGTGTTTCGGGATGATGTTCGGTGAACCATCAGGGAGACGGGTCTGAAGAGCCGCTCAACTGCCGTCTCTCTCTAGATCTATGTGCTCCATCTTAGGCCACATCATCGCTTAACATCAGGCGAGATAGTGGCCAAACATAGATCTATTAGGCGTAAAAAAAAAAGTGTAATCATTTTAGTTATAACAAACAACTAGTTGTTGCCAGCGAATTCATGCGCGTGGGATTTGGTTGTATTGCGATCCGTCGGAAACGACATTTTAAATTGGGATGAAAATTATACTATAGCTATCCTTTTTACGCTGCAGACTATTTCTGCTCCTTTCATCAAGATCAGTTTCGCCGTTGTGAAAAGCTATAAAACAGACAGACAAGAGTTTTCTGATATTTATAACATTATTGTGGAATTGTGAATGTGGATATAATATTTATACCAACCTATTACATTGAAATTCCTGTCTTGCTCCTAGTCATGAAGTATTTAAATTACTTGTTAGTGCTTAGTCATTGTTGGGTTAAGAAATGCAGACATTACAGTCACTCGACGCTATTTGTTTTTTAGGAAAGTACATTATTCTCTTGTCTTGAGTACAGTCAGCTGCGCTCATATGTATACACTCCCGAGTTTTCAAATTTATATATAATCACGTATAGACAAGTGCACGCAAACATTTTTCAAATATAGTATGTAGTCATCTTATTAGTCAGAATGCGGTATACAATTTATCATAATTATGTATAAAGTCCCGACCTTAAAACCCCATCAAAACTTGGGAGTGTATACATATTAGCGCAGCTGACTGTACCTATAATATCTACACGATCTGCAATTTGATTCTATTGTTTCTAGCGGTTGATCTACTTCGGGAATTATAAAAAATATTGTTAATCCTACTAATAAAAAGATGGATGGATGTTTGTTACTCAATCACGCAAAATATACTGAACAGGGCCCTACTTCACTATGACAACTTGGCGATTCCTTGCTTCGAGGAAACGTCGATTCCTTCATTAATAAACGACATCTGCGAAATTTATATTCTCTATGACGCGTCATATATATGAATATATGAATGGGTCTTAGAGATGTCGTTTATTAATGAAGGTATCGACGTCATTTCGAAGCAAGGAATCGCCAAGTTGTCATAGTCGATTGGGGCCCTGATTTTGATGAATTTTGGTACGTCGGTACTTTAGGTCCAGGAAAAGGACATAGGCCTCTTTTTATCCCAGGTCTAAGATTTATTTTATTTTAATTTAAGCCGCGGGGAGCAGCGAGTAAAAGTTAACAATTAAAAACTAATTTCAAAACATTATACAGACTTCTACCTAGAAAGCAATATTCCTCTCAATCAGTTAATTGACTCCAGCATCAAATTCAAAGAAGTTATAGGACTTCTTCGGAGAACCAACAGTTCCAAGTTATAAGCTTAATCTACGTGGAAGCCAAGAAACATCGTTAGTTGAGAGCTATTCAGCGGCGCTTATAAAGGCGAATGTACACGATCGCTTAATTTTATATGTCACATATATGACAGATCTGCGTGAGTCAGTGGTGATGAAAAGACTGACTCTGGCAGGGAGTTCCACTCGTTAGCAGTGCGCATAATAAAATAAAAGTAGATGTGAAGCGCTTAGTGCGCGCAGGAGGAATGTCCACCATGAAATGGTGGCGTGTTGTCTTACGACTTGTAGTCCGATGATGAAACGGGGATGGAGGAATTAGTTGGTGTGTATGTGATAGAATAATATAATAGGTACTGCACGACAGTTATTTGGGGTTTAAGCCACATCGATGTGTAGGTTGAACGTGTTGAACGCAAGCCAATTCACAATAAAAAAAACCACATATCTGTAAACTAAATGAACATCACCTGCTCACGTGTACATGCAGCTTTGGTTTTAAAGTAAAGGAGCGGGGGCACGTCGGGAGATTATTAATACAGCTATAAACTCCGTTACCTACTCTGTAATTAAGATAAATGAATGAAATTCACGTAATCACTAGGGAGAACGTTAATTTCATAAAAAATGATTAAAAACACTCCCTTCAAAGATCACTCTGTAGGTAAGTATTACTGCCTCTGCGAAATTAAAAGGTTTATTAACTTTTTTCTTTATAGCATTAGAAAAAACGGTTTTCCGTATTTTTTATTAGTAAAGTTCATTACCAGTTTTGTGTCCACATTATACGGTGTGAAATGTGATTGGGTGCGGTCTGGATGATTTACCTGTAAGAAAAATACAATTACTTATTACTTATTATTATTTATATTTTTTACCACAATAATTGTCTAACAAGCAGAAATTGATGAGAATGTGTTGTTGTCATTATATTACGAGAAATAGAATGATACAATGATACAATGATTTTTTGTCTGCAAATCTAGGTATATACATATGTAGTAAATAAATGATAGAAAAACATATTTTGCCAGCACACAAAAAATATATTTAAAAGAAATTAACCACAATGATACATACAATAAGAAGACCCATAGTACCAAAGTGCATAATTGCTTAGCACACAAATGTCATTGGTACTAGACGCCGAGAGCGATTAGAGAACTTTTCTGCAAAATAACGCGGTATTCATATATTTAGTACAATATCAGGTTAAATTAATAAATGTTATCTAAAGTTACAATTACGATCGTATAATTTCGGATGTAAAAAGATATGAATTCTGTTGTCTATGCCTTATGCCTTATTCATCTAGATTGGTAGGTGCTCCATCGCATCGGAACCTTCGATTCAGTTTAAAAAAGCTTTATAAAAATGTATTGAAAGTTTCCTAATGAAGCCTTTTCCGATCAGTTTTCAGGTAGCAGCCATTACCGACGCAGAAATCTTTTCCAATAGCGTGGAGTCAAAGAGTTAAATCGTTAGCGATCACAAAGGCCGACGAGTAAAAAGAGTTGGAGGTCTAAAGATTTGCTTCCAGTCCTTGCTTTTTTCTAATACAGAAATCTGGAAGTTGATGACAACCGCTACATTTGCTCTTCATATGCAGGAGTGATTGTGGTTCAATGGGAACTCGTGCGACTTTGTATTAGATGCAAAACAAAATATTACAGATGGATTTCTAACAACAAAATATTCTATCTCTATAGGTAAGCGTAGTTACCATAGGGAACTTTGCTAGGAGCGTTGCTTGCGTAGAAGGAATTAACAACAATTGTGCCATGGTTGTATTTTATTTGGATTGGCTTCAAATTGGAACCCTATTGGCAATTTATTGTACATGGTCCAATTATTTAAAAGCGCATAAATCTGGGACTGGTCCAATCAAACTTCCAGGCAGCACCGTATGAAAATAATAGGTTCCTACTGCTAGATAATATACAGGAATAGATATTATATACACTGTATAACTGGACTACTGTACCTAATCTTCTTCTTTCTCCTGGCTATTTTCCCAATTTATTTGGGGTCACCCCTCCTAGTAGTCCAGCGCCACATCGTATGGTTGTGGGTTGTCTCTTTCTTAATGTATTAACATCTCATGTCATTTTTTATTGTTTGTAACTAGGTCTTTGGTGGTCGTCCTCTTATTTTCTCTTCTATGTTCATTACTCTTCTAGTCATATGGTCATCATCTCGTCTCATCACATGTCCGTACCAGCGTAGGCGGTTTTCTCTAAGTTTATCGTGTATCTGGGCAACTTTAAAAGTACCGCGGATATATTCGTTTCTTATTTTATCTTTTCTTAATAATATACCTAATTCTAATAAAATATTCAGACGAACGGCGACGCCCGCTTCAAAATTGGAACCCTCGACTCGATTTATTTTTGATAGTCCAATTATTTTGGGGCACGTTAGTGGGGCATAAATCTTGGCCGGGTTCAAGGTGCGTGCGTACCTCCAGACAGCTTCGTACAAACCTAATAGTTAGTACTTGTATTCGATAAATTATAAGAGCCGCATTATATTTATTTTACAGAGAACAACCTACATATCTAATTTTAATAAAATACGCGGACCAAACCCGCTTCAAAATCGGAATCCTCGACTACTCGATTTATTTTTCGATGGTCCAATTATTTTGGGGCGCGTTATTGGCGCATAAATCTGGGGCTGGTCCAAGGTGCGTGCGGACTTACAGACAGGATCGTAATAGCGCGGACGTGGGCGTGTAGACGATAAGCCCACAGATTTATTAGCGCTTATTCCAATTGGATATTGAAGAGATAAACAGCTCATTTTGGAATAAATGAGCACCGACCAATTAGATCGAAGACCGTTACAATGATTGCTGATTTTATTATCATGGGCTTTTATAAAACACACTTATCTACACTTTGTGATAGTGTTCGAAGTATCTATTAAAGAAACCGTTTGTTTTGTAATTTTTTATTTACTCCAGTTTACCTTTTCACCGACAAAAATAGCAAATAAGGAAATTATTTTGCCCTTTTGAAATGAATAAACGTCATTTACCCGAGTCGAAAATATTTCTGGAAATATCTTTATTATATTATTATTGTCAGCCTCTGTGGAGGGAAGGCAGTGGTTGGGCAGGTTGGCTCAAATCTCATACACCCCCGAGGCTGCGGGTTCGATTTCCGCGACGAGACTCATAAATGTTTGTGCATAGAAAAAATAACGCAAGTATTTGTTTCGTGTCTGTCTGTTGTGGGACCATGGTCCTCGTAGTTCCTGGTTCCCTAGATACAGGGAATCCTTGTTAGGGGATCTATGTATGTATGTGATCATTGTGCGTATTAAAAATATAAATAGTATTATTACTAGTAGGTACACATAGCGATAAGGCCGCCCATTGTTCTACCACTATTATTTGTAACTGTAAACTTCTGTTTCCTGTTTTGGTGATCAATAAAGTATTATTGTATTGTAGGTAATTCAGAATGCCTTTCCATTGACTTCCAAACACCGAATACATATTGCAATATTATCGAAAATATCTTACTTTGCATTTGGACATTGCTTTTATATCAACTCAATTCAATTGAACTAAAAGCAAATACGAGCACCGTCAGCGATCCATACCAATACCATTTCGACCTGCGCATTTGTTTGAATGAATGCTGACCGAGGTAACTGTCCTACAATGTTACACTTACAAAAAAGCCTTTATAATAAAAATTTTCTTCTTACGACAAGGTGAAACAATTGAACATCAATTAAATGGTTCTCCATTGCTCTGGAACTACTTATGGTCTATTAACTGGTAGACTTTTTGATTTTCTACAGTTATGTTCATTATGTACCATAAATTCAATTGTTTTGTTGCATGTGCAAAATAGAACCAGGCAGCGGGTGAGCTGTAAGTTACATCTCGTTTCTATAAAGCGGCATCGTTAGCATACAACAGACTATACCAGCGCATAGATAGTGGCACGTTTGAACGTTTTATGGGCAATTCAATTGCACTGTCAAATTGGTTATAGCCATAGGCATTACTGTCAGCGTCCGTGCTGGGTTTGATATTTAGGATATTAACATACAGTAGTCATTCGTATCTTGAATATTTTGGTCGAAGTACTTGCCGAAAGTGTATTTGTTTCATCTACACTAGGTCAAGGTCTTATTTCGGCGCCACAATAAAATAACCGGCCAAGTGCGAGTCGGACTCGCGCACGAAGGGTTCCGTACGTCTGTTGTATGGGAGCCCCTTTTAATATTTATTTTATTCTGTTTTTTTAATATTTTTTGTTATAGCGGGAACAGAAATACATCATATGTGAAAATTTTAACTGTCTATCTGTCACGGTTCATAAGATACAGCCTGGTGACAGACGAACAGACAGACAGACGGACGGACGGACAGCGGAGTCTTAGTAATAGGGTCCCGTTTTCCCCTTTGGTTACGGAACCCTAAAAAGAAAAGAAAAAAAACATATACTCATACTATTTTTACGACTTTATTTCATTTTATTTGTATTATTTATTTATTTCAGACGTAATTCAAATCTAAATTTTAATATAATAAAGCTAACAATAACAGACTAAATAAATTAAATTTAACTTTTAGTATTTGGAAGTCGGAATATTATGAAATCGAAATCTATTACATTTATAATATTTAGGATATTTAATTTTTAGGTTAAATATTAAATTTATAAGATATAGAATTCATGAACATTATATATCGCTATCTCAAATTACAGTCCGCGATATTTTGTCATGTTTATCAAGGAATATTTTTTTTGGCAATGAGAGTATGAACGGGCTTCGGTAATACCAAGCTCTGGCACGAAATAATTCATTGGTCTCCGGACTCGAAGCGAAGCGAAGGAATGGCAGAGCAAGTTTTAAACCGTAAAAATAAACCTTACAAACAATGTTGTTTACGATGGAATAAAAATTATTCCTATCCTTAATTTTTACATTTCCGCTGGAGGGATTTAGATTCGAAATGGAATTGTAATATCTCATACAGTGGAACCGTCTGTGTACCTACAAGTGAGAAGGATAAAAAATAGAAGCATAAGTAGCGATTCATGCTTTCTCGCTTATTTACTAAGTTTAAACCTCCCTTGCCTATTTTAAATACGTACCTACCACTGCTGTTGTACTTGTCGGGATGTTTGCCGAGCTTATTATATTTGTTTTTTGAATTCGAATTTGGACGCATAAAACAAGGTAGTTATATAGATATGATACTCGAACTATTATACGCACCTAGTAATAGTTCTAGGGACCACGACAACCAAAAAACTTAAATAGCTACTTCTAAGTTGAAAGACATATCTGAACCTACCTATTGTTTTAGCTCACATTTATTTAGTTATGTTCCTAACTATGAATATAGATCCCTATAGACTAACTAAAACGTTTTACGGAGGAGACTAGTGTCCCACGACACAGGAATCCTAGTGTGGGAACTAGTGGACCTTAAATAATTAATTATTATTCCTACCTTATTTGTAAACCTTAGAATAAGTTTCCGAGTGTTCTAATATTAAGTTTTTTGTACCAACATTTCTAAATGAATAAACAAATTATTATTATACTTTGATATAGTATGTATTTGATCTGTTTTATCCGTCTAAAGGTTGTCTGGAAGAAATCGCTCTAAGCGATAAGGCCGCCCTTTGTACCTCAAATTAATGTTTTTTGTCATTTTTTTTTTTTGCTTTATTGCACACCAAATAAACACTATTTGGTGTGCAATAAAGTGTAATTGTATTGTATTGTATCTGCATGACTTTAAAAATAAAAATGTTTAAGCAATGATAGTTCCCATTAAAATTTTTACCAAGTTTTAAGTTTCATAGTCGAGATCTTTCGTTTTTCCTCCTTATCTTCTTTTACCTATATATGTAGGCAGAGATAAATAAATCAATCCGGTATAAGATAAACAACTTTTACAAATCTTCATAACGCACAACTTACCTACAGAGTTTACTTTGCGAAAATAAAGAGTTTTTCTCTAATCCAAATGTTTTATGCCCCGAATATTCAGTTATCCTTTTAGAGCCTCTCAACGAAGTCCCTTTTATGGATCATACGTAGGATGAAATTTATTACGTCGTCATTCGGCTAAATTCCTCCAGAAACGTTGCAGACTCAAACAGAATGAGGGTCGGCAGATGTTGCCCTTCTAACTAATATTATAAATGCAAAATTGAGTTTAGTAGTTCGTTTGTCTGTCTTTTCTTCGAGTCTTATCAAAGCACTATTTTTTAACCAACTTATAGATTACATGTTTTTTATGTTTGTTACCTCAGAACTCCGTCATTCATGAACCGATTTGGGAAATTATTTTTGCATTGGGTTCAGTAAAGCTGCGAAGTGGTCTCATATAAATTTCATCGATATTTGACCTTGGACTTCGAAGACACATTGAAGTCGGTTTTTTTGTTTGATAAAACGTATTCTTGTTTTGTAAAGATACAAATGAATTAGTGGCAATGTGCATAACCGTTTTTAACCCCCGACGCGAAAAGGAGGGGTGTTATAAGTTTGACTACTATGTGTGGCACCGTGGCATGGCTTAAACGGGTGAACAGATTTGGATGCGGTATTTTTTTTATTTGAAAGCATGTTTTCTAGTGGTGGTTCTTAGACATGTTTTATCAAAATCGGTTCAGCGGGTTTTTTTAAATAGGTAGGTTGGTTTTTTGTGTCGGGTGTTTTTGAAATTTTAGTATACTGATTGTAGTGAGAAAATATTTTAATATCTTTTTTATAATTTATTAATTAATTTATTAATATTATATAGAATTGGAGTGACGCGACGACCGGTGCAAAGTAGCTGACGGGCAGTACCATAGGGAAAGCCGGATATCGGGCTCAGTGGCGTGTATTGGGACAGGCTTATGACCAACAGTGGACTCATTCACGCTGTTGCTGATGATGATAATGAATTTTAAATACCGAGTTGCAATTTACTTTCATTAGAACTAAATAGCCATAGGAAATGTTAGCACGCAATTTATTATCCACGCAAGCAAAGTCGCGTGTAAAGGCTACATAGAAATTTAAACCGTATAACATGTCGTAGAAATTATAGATGTTATTTCTACGGTTTTGTTGCGGATTTTATATTGCACATTACAACAAGCTAGCGCGCAAGCAGGCGTCAATAAACCCCAACGGGCATATAAAGTGAGAAAATAGAACATGGTCCCATAAAAGCTGCCATAATGGCGGTATTTAGAAAGTATCGTAAGTTTAAAATGTGTTGAAATACTCATACAAAGTTGAGTATCCCGTAGAATGAGAAAGTAGAGTAGTAAGAGTGGTGGAAAAGTTTTTCAAATATTTTCCAAATATTCGACTCCCAAACAGTAGTGTGTAACCATTACACAGACAGTCTTTGTGATGGGGCAAGTTGGGTCAATCACACCACTAAAGTTGCGAGTTCGATTCCCGCGACGGGACAAATGTTACTGCACAGAAAAAAAACGCAAGCATTTGTTTCGTGTCTGGGTGTTGTGGGACTTTGGTCCTCGTATTTCCTGGTCCCCTAAATGCAGGGAATCTTTGTCAGGGGCCAGGATCTATGTATCTATATGACCAATGTGCGTATTTATTTATTTGATTACTGTGTTCCGGTCTGAAGGGCACTCATTATTAAGTGAAATTACTGCAATAATTTTAGTACATTTGACAAAGTCGTTACAAGTTGTACTAAATTGAACGGTAGAATTAATTATTACAATGTGACTAAACTCTTCATGCAATTTTTTTTGAGAATAGAAGCATTTCTTTTCACGAAGATTTGAGTTAGCTTGAAAATCCGAGAAAAACCTTTTCAAAGTATAATAACCAGCAATACCTTTTGGCAAAGTTTTCAACACAAAGAAATGCAAACTTATAGGTATTGATCAAACGCGTATGGATGGATAATCAAAGAATGTAATACGGGAAACGCCTCTAGATCACTATTAGAATTCTCCCAAAATTTCCAAGAATAATAATGACTATGCCTAAGTGCTCAGTGGTACTAAAAAAAATTGTGACACTACAAAAGTGAGAGAGACAACTCATATTCATTTTACACAAGATGAGGGGCTCAAATTAAGTCAGACAGATATATTGTTATGTGACAAGATGACAAGGGTCGTGTTGGATCATTGTACCTACTAGGTGGGTGGTGTACTACATACCTACCTTCATTATGTTGGTAGACTTCTGTTTTATCTTGACGACGAAATGTTTTGGTTCACATCTTTTGACTGACTTTAGAGTTTACACACATTAAAATCCCATTTATGTTTCTCTTGGTATATACATATGTTATCTTTGTCTGTTATGTGCAGGTATAGTATCTTCTAGGTTCACGTATGGTATAATATTATCTCTATCTATGTCTTTCTTGAGTGTATTTTTAATTTCTTTCTAATTTATAGCGACATTTAAAACAAAACTTTTAGATTCAAACGTATTAAATGTATAGAGGTTAAATGTACCTCTGCATATTTTAGTATTTATAGTAACACCACTAAATAGTGATATCAAAACTGAATCGCCCAACGACATGCCATGAACGGAACACCGCTTTTTATTTATAAGAGTTTTATCAAGTTCCGTTGAACTGAACCACAGAATACTTAATAGTAGGTGCAGTTGAACATACAAAGTAGAAAAGTAGTTTTTCTTAACGATAAAATACCCATAAGTAAGTTGTATAAAAACATCCCTCTAACCTACCTGAACCGACTTTCACGATAAAGGTCTTCCACCATGTAAGAAATTGATTTGTCGGATCGCTGAAAATCGAAAGGTGCCGTAAATGGATAAGTTAAGTCCCAAACATGTATGTTTAAAAGGGTTCCCTAAGAAAGGTTAAAGAAATAACAAACGTGGCCTATTCCGCGAAATTCAAGCTTTACAGCCTTCTGTTAGTTTAGTATTTCTTGCCGCAAAGGGAACAAGTCCACTTGTATCGGGACTTCAAAGTGATTGTGCGAGTCAACCGTCCTGCTTATCGAATGGAGTGAATCCATTACGCAATAACTAACTACTAAAAATGTTTACGTGACGGGAATCAAGCGAATCACGACCCTTGGTAAATCGTACATAGGTTTATAGGTGGAGTCCATTCCATAACAGGCAATTGCCACGCCAGAATTAAGTGGTTCAAGATTTTAAAGCCACTTTTACTGCAGCACGGTTAGCTTTTATTACAGTTTTACACGATAACTTCGCTTTGTGTTGCTGAGGGTGGTAAAAATGCTAAGTCGGAGGCGGACAGCAGTCGCGGATTATTTACGACAAAGTGCGACATATTACAGCTGTGAGGGCGAAGTCGCGTGATTGCGATGAAGAATGGATAATGTTTAGAGATCCATTAGAAATAAGGTATCGTCGACACAAACAGGGAAGGTGAGTTATAAACGCGCTTGTACAATTGTGCCTCGATGGTTGATGCACAAAGTCACGTTTATTATCATTTTAAAAGGAAGTAAGTTAAAAACGTAGTCTAGTACGCGCTGCTATTAAGATGGATCGACGATATACGTAGGCTAGCTGGAAGCGATTGGAAAAGAAGAGCCGATGTTCGGGCTCAGTGGCGTGTTTTGGGATAGGTAGACCTATGTCTAGCAGTGGAATGATATAAGTTAATGATGATGATGAAAAGGAAGTAAAAATACATCACGTATTATTAAGTTTATCAACATCATCATCATCATCATCATCATCAGTCTACTACATCATTACTGCTGGCAAACTGTTCAGGAGAGAATACAGCTCAAAATCTATCGCTATGCCGGTACAAACAATATTTTCCTTCCCCATTTTAAAGTGGGTGGATAATCGGCACATAAATTACTGTAGTTAACCGTTATACAGCTGAATCGATTACTATAACGTGCAAGTAACTCAAAACACGATTAGTTTTCAAAATACCAACGCGAGATACCGAAGTAACGCGAAATCAATACCAATTTCTCAAAGCTCTATTCAGAATTTCGAAGCACGTGCTCTTTTTAAAAACAGCAAATAAATGTAAAACAGCGGGTGTAGGAGTTGGGCTGTGTGGCGGACAGTAAATATATCAGCCTGACAAGGGCATTCATCTTGAGGATGGAGAACGCCCAGCCTTTAAACGATTTACGAGGGGCAGTAGGCTCTACTGGTAAACACCAACGGATCGAGTTCACGGACATAAATAACCCCATTTCTTTAATCGCCTCTCTCCTATTCTCATAAAAAAGAAACAGTAAATAAAAATGCAACACACGGCGCCGTGGCGAATGCAAATGCGCATCCCGAGCATCAGTTTCAAAATGTAAATTGAATGGTCAAACTCCGCAAAGATTCATGAATTAAGCATCCCCTTGAAATTTCACATTTAAGGACCGTACACAAACAGGTTCGGTTGGATGTTCTAATTTAATTTGCAATCTGACGAACCTTTGTCGTCGCTATCCTGACGAACGGATAACTCGGTTCGGACCGCACTTGTGGCTTTACGAGCTTTTTGTTTGAATGTCGTAAAGAGGTTATTAATGGGAACGCATGGAAAGGCTTTCTGTGTCACTTTGGGGCAAACAATAAACATTTGCGCATGGAATTGAGGCAGCACCGCGCATGCATAATGAATTAGTCACGATAGCTGGAATATGTTACACGGATTAGCTGTATCGTTATTTACTTTTATTGACAGCTCCCCATTAAGCTAGATATTGTTATTCTCCCATCGAATATCGGATATAGGAAAAGAGCGGTCATTGTTATTCGAATGAAATATGAGTGAATAGCTTATTTGTGGGGTATTGTCTGGTGGGACAAAGCGGCCGGCGCCGTCGAAGCGGGGAACTTCTTCCGAGATACAAAATTTAATTTCTATGACTTGGAGCTCGTTTCTTTCACGAATACTGAAGCTTTTGTCGTCGATGCCCTTTATGTGCTCGGAGATGGATTTCAGTCAATGGAGACACGATATTGCGCGGCATTTGTACGAAATGACTAGCACATCTGCAGTGTTTCTGAACGCTGCTTCCACTGAGATATAAAGAGAATTTGTTGAGGTGAAGTGTGCAATATTGTGTTTCATTTTTCTCTTCCCTTCCGCCAGCGTCTCTCACTATTGTACGTAGGCTTTGTCCGCGCACGAACGGCGCATCTTTGTGTCGCTGTTGTAAAGATTTCTAGGTGCCATCATTTCATTTTCTTTTCTATAAGGCTTCATATATAATATAAAACGAAGTCTGTTCTACGGGATTTTCATTATCTTTTTTACACGTTCATTAGCTCAGTAAAAAGCGGTTTGGTTAAAAAGGTATATTTTAATGTAATTTGCAATCAGCTGAGTTATTTGCAGAGGGCCAGCGGCGACATCGCCTTGTCCACTTTATTGAGAGGCGTAGAGGCAAATCTCCAGTGAGTTAATATTTTCAAAGGGTTTCGAAAGAACAATGGCCCTCGGGTAATTGAATGCGGGGAATTACGATTCTCATTTAAGGACTGCAAGATTAGCCGTAGTACCTACCTTTAAATTGGTATACCCTTTTAAGTTTACAATCGAAGTGAGTGGCCGGCGGCGGCCCTTTGATAAGAGCTCATTTGAAGTCTTCATTGTGCTTTTATAAATAGAAACAAAGACATCTAAGTGGGGCTTTAGTATAAAAGTGTAGTAGAACTTCAACACAAGTAGCCAGTGTGGTGTGTTGGAACCAGTAATAAGCAATTGTTTTGTAAAACGTTTTTCATTTAATCATAAACGGTTGCGGTATTGTTGGATATATTGTTAAATAATATTTTTTGGTATTAGAAATATTAATTGCGATTGGGTTTTTGGGTGGAATTGGATTTTTGGTTTCGTTGGGAGTTATCCGTTTTTAAAAGCTGGGCTAATATGTGATTATTTTCAGAATTCCCACAGAAAAAGAAATCTAATGATCTTAATCAACAGCCTGTACGAGTCCATTAATGCAGCTTATCCTGATTCGTATAACGAATCTTCGTTCCGTGGGATGTATGGGACAGCGCTATGCATCAGGCATAAGAGTGTCTCTTTTAGTGAATGAACGCACGAATGAACGAATAAAAGTAACTCAGAGTAGGTTGGGAGAGGCCTGTGTCCAGGGACTGGACATAGGCCTCTCCCAACGTACACCACTGAGCCTGATCTTCGGGTCTCCTCATGTAATTGCTGCAAGTAAATGCAGCTGCATGCATGGTCGTCGCTCCATTTGGCCGGAAAGCGTCCTACAATACGTATGCCTAAACGTGGTCGCCACTCTAGAACTCTTTTACTAAATCTAACAGCGATAGATTGTACTTAACTGCCATCAAAAAAAGCTTTAAATTGATTCAACCATATTATATACAGAAAAATTGTGGTGCTTCTAGCAACATAACAAATGAAGCCTCTAAAATAATCTAATTGAAGGCGGAGACCTCGAAAATAAGCTTATACGAGTACAAACCCTACGACCAATACAAACCTAATAGAAACACTAAAAATTTTTGAACTTTTCCTGGTACAACGAATATGGAAACCACTAATTCCGCGAAATGTCAGTTATAACTAGTTAGATTCACCAAACAAAGCTTTCACAATGTACCGAACTGAAAGTCAACTGCAACAGAATTGGCACACTTTGAAATAGTGTGAAAACAGGTAGCGTTGTTTGGAGTTCCGCTATTTTCTATTGAAACAATTATATTTACACTTTACTACACGCTTTGGGGCATGAGCGTAGCAAGGTATGGAGGTGTAGGGGAATGTGGGAGGGAAATGTATACTCGACAGGCTCTATGGTACCGTGGTTACAGATCGGCTTCTAGCTACGGAAGAAAGTTTTGTGCAATGAAAAAGCTCACAATACCAATGCTTAAGTTACCTTCTAAATTCGAAATTATACTAGAAACTTAGCGATTATGTAGCGTCATGAAATAAATAGTTTCGTTTAAGAATGCTTTAAACCAAAATCGTAGATTTACCCACATTTATTCATAAAATCAAATCCTGCGGCTACTATCGGCAAAGAAACTAAATATTACTACTATTGGCGTGCTTAAATATTTTATTTTACTAACCATACACCGCAAATCCTGGATACGTCCACGTTATCCAGATTCAGTTGAAAATGCATTGAATTGAATTCAAGTTGACACGAGATTGGATGCATAAAATTTATTGTCGCAATGGATTCAGTAAATCAACAGTTACAGAGAGAAAGAAAATCTATTTTCTGCTTCCCCACACTAACGAGTAGGTTTAGAAATGTTTTAAAGAACTGCAGGGCCATCGTGTAACTTGACCACCAATCCCGATCGCTTTCAATTTCAAATATGAAGGGCGTTAGCATCTTTTAAACAGCAATATTCATAATTTTTAGCGATCGTGATTGGGATGGGGTCACGGAATTTGAGTAGAAAAGTTAGACAATTCCACAGACAAATACCGATCACGAGACATGTTTAAAAGCGATCGGAATCGGCTTTCTCTTCGAAAATTTCACTGCTGTTTCTAGGCCATAGAAATCGAACAGGTATATAAGACTATAAGTATACATAACAAGGCCTTGTGTGGCCAATAAAAACATATGTAAAATCACAATAACATTATAAATGCGATAGTTTTTATGTTTGTGTTTGTTAATTCGTCACGCTGTACCGCCTAAACGAATTTGACTGAAATTTTGAATGAAAATAGCCTACCCCTTATTGTCGAATTCTTATTTTCTAAACTAAGTAAATATTGTGTGAATTGTTTTTGTGTTGGCAATAAAACTCATTTCTTTCTTTCTTTCAATAAACAACGCAGTGCAATGCCGCATAAGATTCTGCGAATCAAACTTCTGGGACTTCTGGTTCTGCAACTTTTATGGGCAGGCGTGTTGTTTACTATCAGGTGACCGATCTATTTGTCTCATCACTGAGTCGTATAAAAATCCTTAATAAAAGGTTCTTAAGCCGGTTGTTAGAAACACTATGCCTAATCTAGATTTTAAATTACCTTACTCGTATGTCTTGATACTTGCGACCTAAATTGGGGCCCTGAATTGGGGTATAATTTGTATTAACTTTGCTCATTTACTACAAACTTTAAGCTATTAACATTTAGTTAATTTCTGTATACTAAGTTGCTTGCGTTTATTTAACAGTTTTGAAGCAAATTCTAGGTATACCTAAGCGTAATTATAGTTCTAAATCAAATTGTTAGTTGTTACTTTATGAATTAAATATTTTGAATAGTTTGTTGTTAAACAGTTCTGGAGGCTACAAAAGCTCTATAAATGCGATAGAACTGGTTTCACTTCAGAATAGTTAAGTCTTTATTTAAATACAATATACATAGTATTAATGAAATAACGCAAATCCTGAAAATAGTTTGATCAGAATCGGGAGTTGAATCAATTTCGCTATTTATTTCCGTATGTCGTTTTTTTGATAAATTACATTTTCGTGATGCCATGTCCAAAACTTCTCATGGCACACAAAGCGTGAGCGACGTAAACAGTCAAACAAATACCTGCGTAAATGAAAATTGAAATATTTGACTTTTCTTTAAAACAATACATGCCCATTTTAGTGAACCTTGGATCGCGAGATATTTGCAGAGTTAAAAACATTTAGAATCTTTTAGAAATACAAAATCCCTAGTTTCTATTTCAATAATTAACAAAATGAAATTATTTTTACAAGCTTTTATTTAACGTGCAATGTATGTGTTATGTTTGTCCGGGTGGAATCTTGCAAGCTGAATTAGAACCTTTTCCTCTTATCCTACGGAGTTGAAATTTTGCATACTTGTCAAAGTCCGATGACAATGCAATATTATGGTGACAGCCAGCTGATCTGATGATGGAGACGGAAGGTGGGCAATGGAACTCCTTGACGGATAATAGTGAACTACTAGTGTGTGGGCTCATTTTAATCTGCTCGCGGTTCCGACTACGATTCCGATTCCGATTTATTTGTAGAAAGCTTTTCTTGAAAAAATATTTTTCAACAAAATACTTATTATGAAAATTGATAAACATTTTGCAACATTCAAAAATCAATTGGGGTGTCTCAGATTTGGCGTTATTTCAATAACACCTTGTATATTTCACTGAAACTAAGCAAATTTAACTCACGCTTCGTGTACATGAATCCTACTATCCTACTTATCCTATGTTACTAATATTATAAACGCTACACTACGACGATACGAGTTATAGCCCTGACCGTCAAGATTTACCTCTCTCGCCTTTACAAGGAGACGAAAGGAGAAGATACGATAAACTTCGATACGTCTGAAAGAGCATAGGCATGTGCCGGAGATCGCATGAGGGAACATCAACGTGAGTTAGTCGCGGCTGTAGGAGATCAGGACCACTGATTTCAAGTCTTGCGCGCTCTTGGTTCCAGCGGAACACGCGAAGATGTTTCTTTCCCCGGACTACGGACCTGCAGGGCAGTCTACCGCCGGCGCCGTTATAGGAAAAGTAAACAAAAACAGTAAATCCTTTTTGTGTTGTGTAATAATGTAATAAAATAGTTATTGTTTTATATTTTTGTATATATGTTAGGCTGTAAGGTAATATATTCCATGCCATGCTTTTGTTAATTTTACTTTGTTGCACTTTAATACTGCCTAATCAATAAACTAGCTACTACTAACTCTAATAAATAAACTAGCTGTTAACTAGTTCCATCCGCGGTTTCCCGGGACCAGTTTTTGCGTCATTCAGTAACAAACATCCAACCATCCATCCTCAGAAACTTTTGCATATATAATATTAGCAGGATTCTAATAAAATTGTTCAAACCTTTTCCAAGGAAGAAAATAAAGCCGTTAAGTGTGACAAATTAATTGTGGCATCCCAGAACCCTTTTTTAAATTCCCTAATCGTGTATGCGGTTGCCTAGGGTATGCGCTTTCATTTAATTTTCAGAAGGGGTGGACCCCATTCGGAGTCCGAATCTCGGACCCTTAAATGTTTTCATCCCAGCCTATTTACAGTACTGGGAGTTTAGAAATTCGGATGTCCGGATTCAATTTAACATCAAACGGACGTCTGGGCTCATTTGGTATTGTATTCCCACGTCGGAGACACGGTCTAGTTTCGGTATGTGTATGCAATGAGGTGGACAATTCAGTGTACTCTATGGCTATGTAGGGTTAGGTACATGTTGTTTACTTCACCTGTGCCAACTAAGAGACGTGTTTGGTTAACAGACCGTTTGGGAGTGACAAATAGGCTGTTCCGATATAAATATTATTACGATACTATGCGATTATGATCAGATGAGATAGACAGATAAACACTTTATTATTCACCTTAAAAATAGAGATAAAGTACAAGTCAAATTTTTACAATGGTGTAACAATGGGCGGTCTTATCGCTTAAAGCGATCTCTTCCAGACAACCTTTGGATGGAGAGGAATAACGAAACATACACAGACGGTGGTGATAGAAAATATAATAGACATACTAAGGGCTTACATATGATATACAATATATAATTAACATACATATTATACAACCCAAAAGTGGAAGAATAAAAAAAATTTTTTGATTTCCATAGCAAATTATAATAATAAATATTATGAGATTTGATATCTACTGGAAATTATAATATTTATAACTAGGGGATCGTCCATTAGTCACGTGAGGCTTGAGAGGGGGGAAGGGGGGAGGGTTTATGTAACGGAATGACGAGACGAGCTGGTCGTTTGCCTGATGGTTAGCAATACGCCAACCCATAACAATAACAGCACCACCCAGAACTTTGTTTTGCAAAATCATGCGCGGCGCTGCACTGCGCTCGTCACCCTGAGACAATTAGCTGTTGAGTCTCATAATGCCCAGTAATTTCGCTGGCTACAATGCCCTTCAAGCCGGAACACAATAATGCTCGCGCACTACTGCTTGGCGGTTGAATAACTGGCAAAGCGGTGGTACCCACCCAGACGGCCTCTCGCATACGAGAAACCTACCACCAGTAGACCAGACCAGGGTTCAGAAAAATCACGAATATATTTTTTCGTTTAACGCGCAATTTGTAAATGAAAGAAAAAGCGTTTATCTATCTATACCTATATTACCTAGAGAGTCGTGTAAAAATGTAAATAGTATATTTTTCTTAAAAATTTTTTTGCAGGTTCATGAACATTCATTTAATGGCTCGTGTAGGCGTGATAGATAGTAAAATTATAAAAACAGACGTAATAAATGTATAAGGGTTATTGGTACAGAGTGTACTCCTCTAGGGACGAGTTATTTGGGGAACGAGATAAATGCTTTTGACAGGGAGTGCTGTATTTCGGCTCGTAATTAAAGGTGTTGGTTCAATTCCCGTGAACAGACGATAGATGTATTATATACATGAAAAAGTTGTGAGACCATGGTCCCCATAGGTTCCGATTTTTAAAATAATTATAAAGGGGATATAATCGTCGGCTATTATTTCTCATTTTGTAACAAATAGTTCATCATCATTATCATCAGCCCATCACCTTCTATCTGCTGGGATTCGGGCTTTCCCTCATAGATGGATGTCACATGTCTATGAATTTTTGTGATAAATTCGGTCCTCAAGATCTTTTCCTTTACCGTTTTTAAAGCGAGTGGTAAATCCGCACATAACTTAAGAAAGTCAGTGATGCGGGACCAGCAGGATTCGAACTCGGGTGCTTTGAATTGTACACATCAGGCAGTCAAGTTTTGGCTAGCCCTCTTTTTATAAAGACATCGGACTTTTATATCACTTCCTGGTCCACTAACTTAACATTCGGTAATCACTACTGGCTGAATGTTTTATTTCCTGGCCAAGAGCCACTGATAAAGAGGGGCGGGTATCAGGGCGATAGCATCGCGTTTTAGTCACGCAAAGCCTTGCGGACGTAGAGAAAACCAGGCAGTAACCTAACTTAGAGCTGAAAGAAAGCGCTTCTGAAGGTATCCGAAAATTATATAGACATCTAAGTAATAACACTGTTCAGTAAGCTAAAACGTAGTGTTTGATTACAGAACAGAAGACACTAGAAGCCGCATGATGGCTTATTATTTATATAAAAAGCAGTGCAGCGAATTCTCACACATTCTCACTAACACATATCAAAGAAGTTGTAATTATTTTGTGAAATAGTGATGATCAAGCAATGAGTAAGGAGGTTTTAAGTTTCGCTACCGCATTTTGTTCAATTTCGACAAGCAAGTGCTCGTCGTCGTTGATAGTGGCGGTTCCAATGTGACGTAACTAACAACACTATCGCATAGCTAACATAGTCTAATGACGCGTAAACACTCTCGTCAGTGTGAGTGAACCGCGTCGCTCAGGCAGAAACCCCGTCTTTACAATATGTAACTGGGACGAGCGTTCTTTATTCATCGCGACGAGACCGCCTCAAAATCTAAGCTCTCCCCACAAACAAGCAACGAGATTCATACATATTAATGTTTTATCTACATTACCTAACACGTAGGGGAGTAATGCCTGCTCTAATGTGTTTGAGGGAAATTCGCTTTCACCTGTCGAAATTGGAACATTTTCAACGTTCCCACTTCGCGAATACACTTTTGAGAGACACATTAATTTTAATACGCGGTGTGTACGTATAGGGGTTGTGAATAGTAAATATGTCACGGCGAAGGGTGATAACTATAGAGGTTTGCGGAAACTTTCCAAAATATTCTTTGGTGGCGGTAATCATTCTTATCTTTCATTTGAGGCTTAGGTATGTGTAATTAATTGTCTTTATTTAGAATTGATAGAAGACCCCCACAAGAAAAAGATCCGCGGGCTGGCTTACACTTGTTCAGAAACGCTACCTATTGATAATATTACTCTTAAACTAAAAGAAGTGAAAAATTCTTTCGTTCTTGTGTTACCAACGCTGGTGTCTGGTGGAGTCGGCCGCCCAAAGGCCGGGACGTCGACGGTTTAAAGTGCCCTGTAAAGCAAGACAGCGCTTCGCGCTCTAAATTTAAACTGTATTTATTTTTATGGAACTAAGCGATGAGACGAGCTAGTCGTCCGCCTGAGAGTAAGCGTCACGTCTGCTCATAACAATTGCACTGCCACCCAGAATTTTTGATACCATAAAAAGCACTGCGTAGACAGCTACTAAAAAGCATTGCGCTCATCACCCAGACACATCAGATATTAAGTCGCTCAGTAATTTCGCTGGTCAACAATACACTTATACACACAATGCTCTTCAAACCGGAATACAGTGATGCTTACGCACTACTGCTACTATTACTATAGAACACATATTACGTCACACTATTACGTCGACGTGATGCTTCACAATATTACGTCACAGGAATGAATTACATTATGGTGGACGCTAGACGTCATAATTTGAAATTTGGGTTCCAAAAACCAATTTGTTTGGAAATCTAATATGGCGTCGGCGCGTCGGTACCACCCTATAATTAGTTTTTCCGTTATACTTGTTATATAGAAATATTTGGCTCCATTCCTGTTTACTTGGTGACATAAATGTGGTCATTTTACTTTTGTGATAGCTCTCTTAATACACATTATGATTATGGCGGAACCTTAACTACCGTCATTATACTTTAAATACTAGATTTTCCTCTCAACACTTTGTGTGACACGTCTAAGCTAAACTTATAAAAGTCTAGCTTCGAGAAGCCTATTAAAACTTGTCACTTGAATGAGGCAAAGGTAAAGGCTTAGCACTTAATGTCGGGACTGTCTCCGAACATAGTGCTAGCTTGTAGACGCTGCGACGGCTTCGGTTAGCAAACATTGCAGGCGCCGCGCCAACACAAACAGTGACCAGCCGGGTCAATTAGCTGCTACGGAAGCCATGCCACATACCCTCTATAAATCTATATCTAGTGACATTACTAGAACCTTGTGGTTTTAAGAGTTGCCGGTTCGATCTTTCCTTGTCGTTTGGTGGTGAGAGTTAGGTTACAAACGGGATATTTATACGAGTAAAATGCGGTGCAGAACTCTTCTGTAAGAATCCATCTTGGGAAGTATTCTTTGCCAGATACACCACCGCCAAGCAGTAGTGTGCAAATAGTACTTCCGGTTTGAACGGCGTTGTTTCAAGTGAAACTACAAAGCATTCTGAGACTTGAGAGATCTCCGGGTGATGGAGCCTGTGTAGTGCTGCGAGTTTCTGCAAAACAAAGTTATGGCTGGTGCTGCCATTGATATAGGCGTGTGCTTACCATCAGGTAATCGACCTGCTCGTCTCATCACTTGGTTGTAAAAACTGGATAACAACCAGTTGAAATTTGCAATGGATGACAGGTGTTGGTTTGATGGTTATAAAAACAAATTTGATTGTATTCTTTACGCACCTTTGTTTCAGCTATTACAGTCAAATTTAAAAGCCGCTAAACATTTTAAACTTACCTTACTTAAGTAATGTCGAGGGCAAACGGCAGACATATTTTGCGGATTCTGTTCCATAGTGTAATAACTCTATTCCAATCGCTCGCTAACTCCAACCGCTTTCAATGGCGATTAGCTACTCGGAGGTATTTGAAAATGGTCAGCTGTTTGTTTGCAAATCGGACATTTTAAACCACGGGGGAATAGCAATTCCTCCGAGATCTAAACTGTCATGGAACCATGAAGACACGATTGGCCATTGGCTAGCTACCAATCGCCTTTTGACGGCGGTCGCTGACCTCACGCCAATCAATCGTCCTTAAGACAAATCCTCGGGGTCAATTAGATGCTTCGGGGACCGCAGCACTCGTAGGTCTTACTATTGTTTCCTGGTTGGTGTAATATACAGCTGTATGTGTGTTACTATTGCTGTTACATTACTATAGAAGCTTCTCTCTATAGAAATATAACAGCAATAGTAAAAATAACCATGGAGGTTTTTTAGAGAATTTGAATCAGTTACGTATATTTTTTTTTGGATTTGTACATGAATTGGTCATAGAACTTTTACTTTCGGTTCAAACCTTGGCTGAGAAAGTTATTTTGCATACCCAAAAATTTACTTTTACCTTACTTTTATCATCAAATCTTAAATATATAGAGTAATTAGTTAATACGGTGCTTCTTCGTCTCGCTATTTTCTTCCAAGTATTATAAAGAACCTCTTCAAGAGTAGACTGTTTTATTCAATGGTTATGATATTCAGGTTCATCGAACTTTTCATTCAACCACTTTGTCCTTATCTTGACTCGTCTGAACACAGAACCAGCTTGTAGACGCTGTGCCATGACTGCTATGCTCCGAGTAGCAAAACATGGCGCGCCGCGCCAACACAAACAGTGGCCCATCCGGGTCAATTAGCTTCGGAAAGCTTGCACTGGGTGTTACTGCTGTCTATAAATCGCAGTGGTAATGGAATACTGGTAAAAGTGTGATTTTTGTGACTGGCTGCTTTCTGTCCTTATTGTTAAGCTGTGTTGGTAAGTGGTCGGTTAATAATAATCATCGCTGGGATCCACTTTATGATGACCTACTTTGGTTCGGGTCTAAGATTCGGAAAGCTTGCACCCAATGTTACATACGTCGTACATATACATTCTTTATTTCCATTATGACACGTCTTACTTTTTTTTCTTGTAACGATGATAAAATCTGCATTGAAATCGATGAAGTAGTATAGAAACATTGGGCACATGCACTGTCACATACACTGATTAAATACAAATTATTAATAAACCATACCATACAAACAATTACCATACAAATTATTAATAAACCGTACCATTCGCTTATTTAATAAACCATACACACTACTTCACAGGGTTCAAGAGTTTCGCGCCTTCCCTGTATCTCCGGTATACTACAGAAGCCAGAAGCATGCTATACTTTTACTTTTGATTTTTTTTTACTTTTTTTGCTATGCTTTTATGCTGTGTAGAGAAGATTAGACGTATTGCAGTAAAATCTTCTTTTCGTTGATACCTAGATATAAAGAGTATACTATAGGTACATTTTTTATGATTTTGATAACATCACACTTAAAATGTTAAGTGCAGGTTTGGCGCAGCAAATAGCCAAATCGATAGCCTTAACTTCGACTTGAATAGGCTCTAACGAGTGGAAAATATCAGGTCATATATGGTCAGTCATTGACATCAATTATCTGGTTCGTGAAGTTTACACACGACGTTATGGCCTTCCATAAAGCTGAAGTGTTAAAACGTTCACGTCTTTAAGATCCGAGAAATAATTATCCGGGTTTGCACATTGCGATATTTCAGTTTCTTTGCTTAAGTTTAGGTTAAACAGTCACGGTTTAGGACAATATAGTAAATTTCAGCTAAAATATCAGTACATCCCCACTTCCGTCGCCAAACACTTTGACGTGTCGCGTTTGTGCATATCGCTGTAATGTAATTAATCAGTGGCTCCCCAGGTCATTACCTCATTTGGAATTACGTCGTCTTGTAATTTGATCTTAAATGTTCAACTTTGACTGATTAACCCTTCCTTACAACAAGGACTAGAATTATTAGGTGAACCTTAGGTAGAGCTGAAAACAGGAATGCTGACTTTCCAATATTTTCGGTGGCAACTTGTAATTATAATAAATATCTTCTTTTTTATTTGTACTGACCGTCTATGAGTATGCCTTACTGAATAAATGCCTTATTTCATTATTTTATTTATCCTATCGACAAAGAATCCCAGATTTTACTTCCAATATTCTTCCGCTGTTCTTTAATCGATATTTAGCTAGCACATGTTTTGCTCGTTAGTAATACACGGTGAACCTCTTCAATCTTGGCGGCCTCATATCTTGCTCTGGCCTTTAACTACCTTACCCTCCAAAGTCACAACCATTTCATGCACAAACCGCTTAATGGGTAAAAGCACTCTGCATGGAAACATGCTATTTTATAGCACGTACTAAATTGCGGTAGCCGGCGAGTGCAGAACGTAGAGCGTGTGTCGCCGCAAAGCGATTTATATGGCGATCTGTTGCGTTAATACCAAGCTTGTTAGGTATTGATACCTCAATGAACGCAATTCATAATCTCAAAATCGAATACCTAACGTAATACAGAATCGGAAATGGATCAAAAACCAATGCTTCGATTTGCGACGCTTTTGTTTGAAATTCTTGTGGTAATCATTCTCTTTAATACAAAGGATCTCTCCATTACGAAGGTTACTATTCTAGGAAAAGATCAAACACAAAAGGTGTTAAAATTAAAACTGCCGCGAATTTGTTACGGGAGTGTTCTGAAAACCGTATGAACTTTTAAGTGATCAAAGCGAGTTTGAAAAGCATTAATAGCATTAAGCTATATATACTGATCAAGCTATTTCTGATATCGTATCGTAAACCAAAGAGGAAGCACAATTTAATTGGCTTTTAAGCTTTGTCTCGGCAAAAACTGTATAGGTACTTGTCCTTGTTCAAAAGTTTAAGGTGATTCTAAAATTAATAATTACAATAATTAGGAGGGAGACTTCTTAATTAAGAAGAATGTTCATTAATGAACATTTTTATAAACATATTACGAAGCTCAAGAAAAAATCAAGACTCAAGCTGCTACAATGTAATTTGTAGGATACATTTTATACAGAGCTCGGGAAGAGTGTTCATAATTACAAAATTTATTAAGTCAATGGTGGTCTAACGATGTTTCTTGGCAAAGACGGCGGAGCTCGTCATACAAAGCTCTATGTAAGTAAGTAGATGAGTGAGTCTTACTTCAATCGTCTTTGCGTTTAAACGAAGCTAGCGAGGCTTGGAGGTAGTTTCATGAAAGGCTTTTGCACAATCAAACTTAAACGTGGGAGATAATTAAGATCTTATACTTGCGTTTCAGATCTTTTTGTGTAGTTTGGTGGTACCTTATGTAAGCTAAGATATGACTGTAAAAGAAATGATACTATTCAAGAATAAGGACTATCCGGTATATTTAAATAAAACGGTGGCTTCCATTAGGTTAACTCTTGCAGTCGAACTGACTTTTCTGCTTTTTTTCCAGCCAAGCAAAACGCATTAGCAAAGCTCTGCGGCAACTTTAAAAATAATGAAACAGTCTCACGAAGTGAAACGGAGCAGTAGAAGAATTGGATTTTAAAAATAATTCCGGAACAATGCTGATGGACTTGCAAAGTCGCATATCTTAGGCATTTTTATACTTCAAAGTTAAATGAAACTGAAGTAGTTTAAAACAAGGTAGCCGGAGTATCGTCGGCGTTTAATGGAATTAAATCCAGAGGATGTTAAACCGCGTTTCCTCTAAACTTTTAAGTTGGAAAGTCCTGAGATACTTGGGATCTTCCACGGCCATGGCGGAGACCAGTTCTATCCCATGAAACAATAGTAAGTAAATAGATTTACTTTTTGTTACTGGAAATTGAGTGCGGAAGCCTTTCTAATTAGTAGGTACTCTTTAGCTAAATGATATGAGATGAGTTCAAATTGATTATACGGGTGTTTAGCGAAATTTAATTGTGCAGTCGAATTAGAAGACAATAGTACGTTTTGATATGTTGAATTGATATATTTGATATATGGTAGAGTCTTGTGATAATTTGACGTTCATAAGTGCGTCTGTGATGCTAAACATGAATAAAGAGATTTTGACTTTGACTTTGATTTATGTCATGGCAGTTGTGTCAGTATAGACTATTATTTTAATTCAGTGTATCGTTATGATGTCCATGATAAAACAATCTTTGTTATTATTAAGTTAAGTGATACATTTTGACTCTCAAATCTAAAGTAGTTTTTTCCAGAGCGTCGTACTGCTATGTTCAATACGATAACGTAGTGAGTACTGAAATTTTACTATGCCCAGCTGAGTTGAGCTATAGCTAACACTAAGAAATGGCAAAAGAATGTCGTGAGATCTGCTGCAGTTTTATTTAATACCACTTTGGCAGTTATAATGCTCTTTAACACTTCCACTTTTGAGTTTAGATTCTCAGACAAGCCTTCAAGACAAGTCCACTTTCACAGATAAGGCATGGCAATATTTAGCCCCAGGGCGAATCCCAGTACACGGTATCGCTCCCCAGATAGCATGTAAGCTGGCTGCAAGTTTATTTCACATTTGATATTGAATTGATTAGTCAAGTTTATCGCGGCAATGGAATGTAAGCTTGCTGCAAGTTTGTTTCCCTTGTATACTAACTTGATACGTCAAGTTTGTCGCGACAATGAAACATAAGTTTGCTGCAAGTTTGTTTTCCTTTTGATATTGTTTGATACGCCAAGTTGGTCGTGGCAATGGAGTCCAAGCTTTCTGCAAGCTTGTTTTTCCTTTAATCTGTCTAACACATGTAGTTCCAAAATCATAACTAGATGGCCTTGGCGTCGAGTTAGCCCACGGTAGCAAGATTCTCCGCGGATTTCCTAGATGTGAAACAGAATAAACGCTTGATACGTTCAAGAGATTTAACACTAGTTTAGTTTCCTGGCTCAATATCCCTTTGCATTAAGGGTTATTTTGTGCTGGATCGTGTTTTTAATCATAAGCACTTGGTATTTTTAAAAGGCATTTCCTATTATTATTATGGAAATAATTAAAATCACCTACGTCGAAAAACGCCTGTAAATTGACGTCATTATGTCATTTTGCTACTTGGGCATCATCAATCGTAAACTGTAACCGAGTAAAACAAGTTTTTTTGCATTGCAGGTTCTTTGTTGTGACAAAATTGTGGCATCTTTGTCTTGACAAACATCATGCAAGTTTGTTGCGTGGTAACTAGAAAGTTTGCCTTAAACTTGCAGCAAGTTTGCACGCTTGCCATGGCAAACTTGATGCAAGTTTTCACGTTTGCTACTTCAAACTTGCTGCAAGTCTGAAACAAGTTTAAATTGCTATCTGGGTCGCTACTTCCCTACTCATTGATGAGGACTCGTCAAAAAGAATGCCTCATTATTATTATCAATCAGAATTGGCTTAATATGCCAGTAAAGCTGTTGGAGAGACATTTGATCAGAAAAACTTTACGATTGCCAAATACGGGGAAGGGAACACCAGTTTGTTTGCGCCAGCTCTCGGTTTCAACAATTTCCTCGACAACTTAAGTGTCATTTCCGTCAGTTTGCTCAGTGGGGCTTCGTAGCAGTTCTTTGTGTTCTTAAACCTATAGAGCTTTGAAGCACGCAGCTGACAATATACCTACTGGAAATAAATAAATTACGCACTATAATATTCATAAGGATATAAATAATAAATAAATATAAATAACGCCCAACGATCACATACATAGATCCTGACCCCTAACTAGGATTCCCTGTATTTAGGGAACCAGGAAAGTGTGAGGACCATAGTCCCACAACACCCAGACACGAAACAAATACTTGCGCTTTTTTTTCTGTGCACAAACATTTGTCCCGTCGCGGGAATCGAACCCGCAACCTCAGTGGTGTATGAGATTTGAGCCAACCTGCTTAACCACTGCACCACAGAGGCTGTCCACGAATATGATATGAATAATACGTTGCAATTTGATTCTGGGCTATTAAAATAGGTACAACCATCCTATTTTCTGATTAGCAAAATCTAGGTTGTTCGGTTCAGACGAATCTAGACAAGCGGCAACACTATTATGAAAATAGACTCTAATTTTAAATATAAACATTTCATCGTTCCAAAATTGGAACGATTATTGTTGAAGTCTGAATAGAATTGTTAAAATTAAATAAAATTGTTGGTATAGGGCACCGAGAAAGTTTTCATTGAGGACCTTATGCTCATAACTCTTTACAAGTCTTCGTCACTGGTATACAAGTGTAATTGACTTTACGTTTTCATCGATATTGGTAATGATTGTGAAATTGGTTTTAAAAACTTTTAAAGTACGCGCCTATTTGAAGAAGGTAAGTACACTCGAGAGCAATGAATCCGGGTCACTTAAAGAATGTTAAAAATCTCGGAAACTAAAAATGATAGGTTAATGCAATAAATTGTATTTAATAGACAATGTAATACTCCTTAAATGAAAGTAAAAAAAATATGAGTCACCATACATTTTATTAACACAAAATTACATAAAGAAAAAAACTGCTGATCTCTCCTTAAAACAAAAATAGGAAACATGAAATTTTTGAACTTTATTACGATTTTCTTGAATTTTAATACTTCGTATTGCCTCCTCGTGCTTCCATTACTGCGTTTACGCGGTTTGGCATGCTGTACACCAAGTTCCTTATACGATTTTGGGGAATATTCTCCCATTCCTCTGTGAGAGCAATTTTGAGCTCACGAAGCGTGATTGGGGGAGGGTTTCGTTGTTTTACGCATCTGCCTAGCTCGTCCCAAGCATGCTCGATCGGGTTGATATCCGGGCTGCGCGCTGGCCACTCCATACGAGTAATGTTCATCTCTTGAAGGTAGTCATTCACAATCCTACCTGTATGAGGTCGGGCATTGTCATGCATAAATATAGCATCCTCACCTAAATTGACCATAAATGGACCAACGTGATCATTGAGGATTTCTTCCACATATCTTACGCTAGTTAAAGAGCCGTTTTCTATGATCACCAGCTCTGTGCGACTTTCAGAAGAAATTCCGGCCCACACAAGTACAGACCCACCACCGTAGGCTACTTTTTCTTCGATGCATGCTTGCTTGAATCTTTCCCCTGGTCTTCGATACACTCTGTGTCTTCCATCGTGCTTGTAGAGCATAAATTTTGATTCGTCGGAGAACATAACTTTTGACCAATCTTCAATACTCCAATTTACGTGGCTCTGGGCATATCTTAGTCTCGAAATACGATGCCCACGCTCCAGTTTAGGGCCGTTTGCAGGTCTAAGGGGTTTTAAGTTAGATTCAGCAAGCCGACGTCTTACTGTCCATGCACTTGGGTTACTTCCTCCGAGGCGTCGAAACTGATTGGTGAGTTCAGTTCCTGTGAGAAAGCGATTTCGAAGCATGGTGTTCACAAAGTATCGGTCTTCTCGTGCTGTGGTACACCTGGTTCTGCCCGTTCCTGGTCTGCGTAGGTTAGAACCAGTTTCTTCGTAACGTCGGAGAACTCTTTGTACTGTTGACAGCGACACACCGACAGTCCTGGCTGTATCGCGCTGACTCCGGCCGGTTTCCAGCATTGTAAGTATTCTGGTGCATTCTTCAGGCGTAAGCGACATAATTTCAGCTTGAATAATGAATATAGAGCACTATCAACATGGTTTATGTACCCACATAAATGACAGATTACAAACAAAAGCAAAACCAAATGCTGTAATTTCGTAGTTCCATCTTCGAAAGTGGCCCTTTTTCAAATTTGATTTTTTTATGATATAACTTTACAATAACTAAGAAGTTTTAATACCTTCATTTAAGGAGTATTACATTGTCTATTAAATACAATTTATTGCATTAACCTAGCATTTTTAGTTTCCGAGATTTTTAGGATTCTTTAAGTGACCCGGATTCATTGCTCTCGAGTGTATTTCATTGTTTAAAACTGTTGTAAACTCAATTACGTCTATAATTAAAAGTTATTACTGATGGGAGTACATTAATTAGTAAAATAATAGCGTAATAATAAAAAAGGAACAAAATATTTAATTTTTTAGGGTTTTATTATTATTTTATTATAATATTTATAAATTATTCCTCTGAACGTGGCTCTGTTAGTTTAAAATTTTTAAAACTCAATTTTAGACTTAAACAATCGTTTTCGATTAATTTGATATTCTCGAAGTTCAAACAGCAGAAAGCTCAACGCCCTGTAATTCCGAATTGTAATAGCGTATTTTACTTCGCTAATGTTAAACAGAGACCATAGTAACTTCCACTTTTCATCCCGATAATATCCCGTCCCATGGTCCCTTTGCTAAAACTAAACAAAGGATGTCAGGCAGCCCAATTAGAACAATGAAAATAACAGTGAAAGAGGCCGAACAAATAATAGGGAAACCTTCTATTTATGCCCAAACTAATAGCCGACTTAAATGGCCGACATTTTTCTAACATAATGCCAAGTACTTACGAATAATGAATAAAAGGGCATCGCCAGAACCCTAACCTTAATGAAGGTAAGAGGGTTCTCTCGAAGGAGTTACATAACAACCATGATAGGGATATTAAATCTAATAGGGAACTTAAGCAGTTGCATAACTAGACGGGCGGCATCAGTTATCTACGGAGAATGTGTATATCACATTATGTGACCCTGCGTGCCGCCAAGTTGTCATACGACCCTACCCCTATCCGTGATAAATTTTGCATATTCTCGCTCACAAACATCTCAAGGACCAAATTGTAATTTATGAAGTTGAGAATAGTTCGCATTTACGCCAACATACACCTTTAATAAAGTCTTCACGTTCGCAATATCGCTTCTATACACTTTGAATATAAAGCTCCAAGAAATTATTATACGGCGAAGATATTGAAAAAGAAAAGAACTGACTACGACGTATTGTTGTTGGCTCGGCAGCTCCAGTTAGCGAAGTTTAATGAAACCCGAGACCTTTTTGTCGTCACTGGGTGCATACTGCAAAATTCCTCTAATCTAATTACGCGCAGAGCAGTTCCACTTCGCTATTGTTGGTACGCCGTTGGATAACAAAGTTAGCGGAATTATTTCTGTTTCATTTATTAAGTTTTTTTATAACGTAGCTCGGTTAAAGTTTTATTTGTTTGTTAGGCTTAACGTAATCGACACACACAAAGTGGGGTGTATAATTGGCGCAAACGTTTCGAGCGTTGACCCATCGACAGTACAAACTAACCGCCACCACAAATCCGACGGATGTTAATATTCAAAACAAACAATATGGCCGATTTGCATGAGCGAAATAGCCTCAGCGATGCAACCTCAACGTTATTCTCTGATAAAATTGTCGCAATAAATTCTCTGGCTGATAGAAAAAGTTTTGCAGTAGACGGGACGGGCTCTTGCCAAGTCTAGTCTCTCGTTTTACTAGGCCTGCGTTACTTACAGGGATGTTGACATCGATTACAGTACCTAAAGTCATACGGAAATTTAATATTCATGGTTCGAAAAACGCGAAAAAGACGCAACACGAGAACGAAAACGCCCACAACAGAATAAAACCCGATACAAACCTTAACCAAACAATTATAAAGACAAACTTAATCACAAAGTAGTAGTTAAACTTGAAGGTTGATAATACCTGGTTATTAATGACAAAATACATTTGGCAATGAATATTCCTCATAGAATCCGCCACTAAGCTGTTAAAGAACTTTTTATTGCTGCATGATAAACATTAACTTCCGCAATAATATGGGAATTATGCACTACTGAATCGTCGCAATGTAACTCGTTAATAGGGAAACTTTTTGCGCATTGCCGAACAAACGAACAAGCGAGCTCGACTGTAGAATACTTCTGTGGTCTTATTTTGTCGTTTAAAAAGCGGGTTCATTGTTTATGGTTCGCTGATTTGGAACAATTTATGCGCTATGTCAGATTTGCCAGAGATTATCAGCCTTGTGCTCGTATCGCATGAAATTGTTACTAGAATGCACCGTCTGCTTTTAATTTCGATTCGGCAGTTTCGTTTTATCGCCTATGACTGCTTTTATCTTTATGATCACCTGTAAAAGTGTATTGCTTTGTAATAAACTCTATCACCTACTGGTTGATATCGTAAAACTAAAGTGGGTGCCTCGGTTTACTTTTATATTGAATTTACCAAAAGTAGGATACTTAAGAACTTGTAGGATATTAAATATGTATGAAGTATTCGAAGGTGGAGCGAGCATGCGCGAAGAGACACGATACTATTAGTAAGTAGTATCGAGCTATACGTATAGAAGAGCATGTTTAATCATGTGATCCAAGTCACATAGTTCAGATAAAGACAAAACATATCTTTATAGTATCGGAGATGTGTCAAAATATTATAGAGTTACTGACAGTCACCGTGATAGTCGTTACCTTAATTTAAAGTGTTACAGCTCATACATTGTTGTACTTAAATGGGAGAGCCTAATAACATGGCACAAGATAGTAATTCAATAATAACCAACATTAATATCAGCTACCAAGCACCTGTGTTATTACTAAGGTAATATAAATGGAGGCCTTTGATATAAAGATAGATCAATTAATATTTATCAAGCAATCAAATATTCTGCAACATATCCCGAAGCAAAACCATAGAGAGTATGCACATAAATTGGAATTTCAATTCCGCGGTTCGGACGTATTCTTTCAAACAGTCGTGATTTTTCTGCCATTCTATTTACGTTTCGATACCGGTTGGAGGTTGGAGCATTATGTTATTCTTTTTTGCAGTAAAAAGCACAGAGAGACAATACAAGAACTGGCTGGAAAAAAATTAGCGCGAATTCTGGTATTCTTCGGAAAGATATCTCGTGATTTTCCCATGTCATTTGTAGCTTCTTTATAATTCCACCAATTTTGAACGCTATTTTGAAGGTGGTAAGTTCCAGAATACATTTTGATGTGTTGAATGCATCGTATAAGAGCATCGGTCGTTTGGCACGTACAAACCCCCGGTTCCCAACTGGGCCTGCCAGAATGTCACTCTATTGTTAGGTATAGAAACGTTAACCAATTTTTATTTGTCGAAAATTCGATACCTAGTGTATGCGGGACGAATTTAGATGAGGTATCTGAGCGAGCGGATGGCTAGACGTAGAATTCTTTGAGAATTTTATCGTATTTCGTAAATTTTGGTAAGTTCTTGATCCGGTTCCGTACGTTCGCCGGTTTTATCAAGAAAATACAGATTTCTAGATTGTGTCTTGGCTGTTGACCTTTTTCTTATCCATGAGTTGTAAAAATCCGACCCTATTTAACGTGAACATGTCAGATTCTATAACATTACTTTTAGAACATGACATCGTTTTAGAGCAGAACATGTTCTATCAATCGGTGTTCAGTTAAGTAAGGAACATATTCCATGTCAAATACTTCAACTCCGCCAGCTGAATAATATCATTCAAAGAGTTATACGCGATGTCAACGTGAGAATCCGCGAGCAATCTCATTCACAAACATAAAAATGTAGCGAGATCAGAAGCCTTTATTTTATGAATAGCTATGTTCGCAATCGTATGGAGATGAGAAGCGAATCGATATTTCAATATCATTTTGAGGTTACACGTATCGGAGTTGTAAAGTGAATGAGGATTTAGAATTTTAGATGTAATGAAAAGACGACCTTTGTCCGGCAAAGTGACTCTTTTGGGTAGGTGGAGGTGACATTGCTCTTATAGTTGTGAATGTAAAGGTATATCTTTTAGAATAAAACTTAGATTGTTTCGCCACACGCAACAAATAGTATTGCGAACACGTATGTGATGACTATTGAAAAAAAAAAATTAACAACTATCTCTTACATAGATCCTGGCCCCTAATTAGGATTCCCTTGTCTAGAACTGTTCTGAACTGATCTAAACTACGAGGAACATGGTCTCACAACACCCAGACAACTATTTTTTTTATATATTATAGTGTCTACCACCTTATATGCATTATTATCTACTTTTGATGTCATCCTGCTATTTACTAAGTAAGCGTTTTTAGAATTAAATTTATTTTGTTTTCCTTTGAGACGAAACAAACGCTTGCATTTTTTTTTCTTTGGTGCACAAACATTTGTCTCTTCGCGGTCCCCGCAATCTTTGAGGTGCATGAGATTTGAGCCAACCTGCCCAAATATTATTTGCAATAAGATTCTGTGAGGTAATGCCCTTATTATTACTATAAGCAATAGGTATGGAGTGTACCTATATATAGGACTTATTGTCAACACTGAAGGTGAATCTGTTGACTCAAGCGTCTCTTGTCTCCATTTACACATAAACTAAGAGTATTAATGATCCACGAACTAGATACTGATGCTTATACGAACTAGATATATGTTTGTACGTACTTGCAAGAAAATCTTTACAGCAACGTAAGCCCTCTGTTCCCGGGGTCACAGACAAGGATCGCGCTCAATACTGTCACCCGAGAAGACAACAGCATCCATCAATCATTGAGACAAAAACCGCGTCGATGGAGCACGCCAGTCGCCCGCCTCACTTTGTCATAGTGCGCGATGACACCTCGCCGATAGTTGCTAGTAGGTATGTATGCTCTTTTTGATATGTGTGTCTATATGGTACGTGGTTGCCTTGTGTACGTAAACCTATTTTGTTCTTATGTAATTTCTAGTAAGTCAAAGCTTTCCTAGTTTGCAGCCTATGCACGAGTTTGCACTTCACATTATTAGTGCGCTATAACATGTTTTATTCTGAAAATGTTGTAGGTCCACGTGTGGTTAATATATGAAATAGTATAGACGATGGATGAATATATGAAATAGTACCAAAGTATCTATCATAACACATAAGATACCTACGTACACAAACCCTCCCACTGCAAGCAAATATATTCGATCATATTCAATAGCTCGCCCAGTTCTATGGGTCGATGGAATTTCATCTCTCCGAGAGGTTCCCGCTATGCCTCATTTATTTTAGTTTCTTCCATTTCCTATGGCCAAGGAATAGACTAAAGATATTTGTGGTATTATGGCCTCGGTATCGGGAATTTAGAGAACGTCCGATGAGTTATGACTTCGTTTTCATTTTTGCCGAGGGTTATTCAAAGGGGAAAGTTGTTTACACAATTTCAAGGCGTAAATCAATTTTCGGTAATCGACGACCGGCGGCCTAAACCTGACCTTTTTATCTGCAGTTCTCTGGAACTTACCTGAAACAAATACGGTATAATGAAGAAATGCTTAAATTCAAATAGATGGTACGTAATGCAAATGCGATAAAGTTCCAACTTAAGTAAATGAGTTGCGATTGCCAAGTTGGCTCCGTATAGTATTTTCAGCGGTCGTAAAATTATGCAAGTGCCGTCAAAGCAGAACCAGGCCTAGGTAAATATTTGCATGCTCCGCAAACAGCTCAGCCTGACTCCGGCTTAGACAAAGCGGATGGGGAGAAACAAAAGACAAAATACCAAATGGAAACGGGAAGATGAAACGCTATGGGCGGTAGCGAAGGGGTTTCTTTCGGGGCTCAAACTACTTCCCTTTTCCGAATTAGTCGAGCTTTGAACAAGATCAGAAAAATCGTTTTCGATAATCTCACGGAATCAGATCGCCTTTGTTCAGAGGCTACGGCGATGTAATGACGTTCTAAGACTTAATAGATTTCCATCATCATTAGTGTATATTTTTCGAATACTAGAGGTCAAAGTAGCGAATCTATTTGTGTGACCACATAGCGTCTTTCACACTAATATAAAAAAATGCGAAAGTTTGTATGTGTGTTTGTATGTCTGTTGTACTGTACTTCTTCATGCTGTAACGGTTTAACGGATTTGAGTGAAATTTGGAATGGTGATGGAGGCTTCTTTTTATCCCTGGAAACCGCGGGGTGCAGCTAGTTTTAATATTATAATAGCTTACTGGAGCCCATTGTTTCATAGTAATATCATATTATCTCCCCCTCTAATTAACCCCTTGCTTTGCCCCGTTTTTACGATGGGTGTTCACGTGTTCTACAGACAAGCTTTAACTCTGTTTTACACTATGAATATTTAGATAATGAGCTTTAAACGCTTCTTTGTGATGAAAGCTTTTCGTTGTTTAGAGTACGTGATGTCGTGAAGGCAATTTACTTGGAGTGCTCTTCAGTTAATGGATGATAGAGGCGATTATATTCTAATGGACCAGATTGAGTTTAAAGTTGATTTTTTATCGAATTAGCTTTTTTGCGCTTTTGATGAAGTATATAATGTCTCGAGAAGTTGATAATATAATTTTCCTTTAAAGCGAGTATCGATAGACAGACTTGCACTGAAGGAGTATCAAATAGAATTCAATAATATTTCATTTTCAGAACACTTAATATTACATATTAAGAATATATAATTTTACATTTTAAAGACCTTTTTGTTTGTCTGTGTACTCCTTTATTCAAATTGTCCAATTGCGCTAAACATACCTACACTCTCTTAAATTAAACCTTTCTAATACAATTGGGTACATTGCGGCGACTTTGCCGAGTACATCGGCATTGTTTCAGAAGTAGCGTTAGACGTAAAATATCAGCTCCCAGGTCCCAGGACATTGCTGCGGCTGACAGCATAGTAATAACCTGTCGGGAAGCCGGCTATTTTCTAATTTGTAAATTTATCTAGGTAGAGGCAAAGGCGGGTATTTTGCTTTCGGGCATTGTCTATTGTCTATACCGAGTTTTGGCTCATTCGATTGGTCCTATTACATTATGGACCTTTTCTCGTTTACCAAGCCTAGCGTACTCTGCACTGTAGGTAAGAAGCTGCAAGTAGCCGGACACCGACGGCGGGTCGCGCGTCGTTACACGTGCCGCGTCAGAAGAGATAGAGCTATGCGATAGAAAGAGAGGCGCTCTGTAGGTTAATATGACTGGTACGTATGCAGCGCCACGCGAGCTGAATTGAATATTATTGCGTCACAGCAAGAGTCGCTATTTGTTTAAATTTCTTTGCGAAGGGATGCTTCTGTCCCTTAGTATTCTGTGTGTTTACAGATGTACCTATATACTTTGTTTTGGCGGCACTATATGGTGTAATGACCTGCACGTCTCATTATTATATATATATAAAACATTATATATATAAAAAAGTAACGTAAATTCGAAGTTATTTTTACTAATAATAATAATATATACCTACTTTTTTAAATTTTGCATGCCAATTTCTGGTGAAACATGCTGAACTATTTTATAAGTGTGACATCATACCTGTACCTACCATGTTTCATGCAAATAAAACAATTTCATTTCATTTCATTTCAAAACTAACGATAAATCAGATGGCACATCGGCAGCGTCGCATGAAGCACGAAAAGTGCAAGTTTCATTTTCCTCCCTTGCCGCCTTGCGCTGTCTAGAACAGCCAGAACTTAAGTAGAATATTCTCAAAGTATCGTTAAAAATATTATACATTCTCATATTTTTTTTCACTTTTACAGTTATTAAAGATTTGACTTCGATACTAATTAACCCCTTGACGGATTGGACAGGGCTTTTGTTACCCTAAGACAGCTTTGGATCTCAGTTCTGTTAACTATATTAAAACTACAATTTTATTAACTTTATATAAAACCGTCAATATTGAGGTTGTTCATGCATTGACTTGATAACGTAGTTCTTTCATTACATAAGAAAATATTTGCTAAGAAAATACGTCTCAGAAGCGTCAGGCTTATTCAGATATTTTGCTTATTTTACATTCAAACAATAGGGTACGGAAACAGAAATTTGCGAAGCTGCTCCAGCTAATACAATTTCTAGCAAATGGGTTTAGTTCGTGGCTTTATTTCTGTTATTAGTTTCCGGCAATTTCGTCTATTAAGCGGTAGTTCTAAATAGACAAAGCCAGTCTAATTTATACTAGAAAATTTTGTATTTATTTTCTCAATTTTACTGTCAGAATTTTGTGATTCAATTTGCTTTCTTACACATTTTTAGTTTTAATTGTCATATCGCGTTTTTTTGACGTAACCGATAATAAAATCTTTATGCTATCGCAGCGAAAACAAGTATGTTTTAGCCTTTGAAACCTGTTATTAACAAGCAAAATTCAGTAAATTTAATTTTAAAAGACCTGACAGAAAAGACCTATAAAAAGTAAAAAGCAGCTGAACCGATTTTGATAAAACATGTCAAAGAACCACCGCTAGAAAACCTGCTTTCAAATAAAAGAACCACATCCATATCTGTGCACACGTTTAAGAGCTACGCTTACGCTACGAAGCACATAGTGGTCAAACTTATAACACCACTCTTTTTTGCGTCGGGGGTTAAAAACAGCTGATGTTAGCAACGTAGAATAACTCTAACATAATGATAAGACTTTGTACCATAGTAACGTAAGAAATAAAGTTGAATTTTACTTAGGGCCTAGGATAAGAAATGTATAGTTAGGTTGTTTCACTTTTGTCCTCCACCAATAGTAGAGCCAAAACGCATGGAAAATCCCCAGCTAGAGCGAGGAACCAAAGATACAAAAGAAATAGAAAGAGATAGAACATACTCGAAAAAACTTCAAGGTCAAGATAGAAAGAGATAGACTTATCGCGGCTCTACTATTGGTGGAGACTCGTGCGTCGCTCCTTATGACTGGGGGCGATTGCTAGGTATAAGTTTTGAATATAAGTAGAGCAATTGTCAACAAAATGAGTTAGTTACGATCAGACAGTCCACTGAAAATCAAGTAAATAAAAGTACCTCGAAGCAAGAACTGGAAGCGTTTTCTTCAGCCCGAACCAAGCTGTGCCCCCTACAATTGTTGGTCCATTTGAAACGGATCGCCGCTGAAGACTCAAGATTGAAATGGTACGCTCGAGGTCACCTATGCGTCGTGAATCGACCGACGCAACGACCGATTGGTCAATGAATACGCCCGCTACGACTGAAACAGAAGCCACTACGTCGACATCTACGGAAGCATCAGCCGGCACCGCCGCCTCCGCCGCCTCCGCCGCATCCGTCGTCTCCGCCGCCGCGTCCGGTAGCGTCGCCCGAGGGCCCGCCGCCCCGACGCCGGGGAGATACCTGCGCTCCGCAGCGACGGCCGCGTCCGTGCCCCCTCCCGCGCCCGCGCCCGCATCCGCGCCTGCACCCGCGCCTGCACCTGCAGCTGCGCCCGCGTCTACGTCTGCAACCGCGAGAATGCAACCGGCACCCCAGGGCACTGTATCCACCAAAGGCAAGCGCAACACCAAAGCGCGCGCCGCTACCGCGCTCGCTACTGCCGCGCCTGCCACCAAACCTGTAGCCCCAGTACAGATGTCGACAACGGGCAATCCGAAGAACCTTGGAGGAAGACCTGCCGTCCCACCGTTCGCGTCTTCGGAAACGTTGGTTCCACAATCGAAACAGACTGCAAGATCGACCAAATCTACTAAGAGGATGGAACTCGAAGCCCGATTGGAACTCCAGAAGAAGCAACTGGAAGCCGCTCGGTCCGCTGTTGCCTTGGCCGAGACAGAGCTAGAGCTAGCTCAATGCCAATCGGAACAAGATTCAGATGAGGATTTGGAAATAGAACGATCAACGCATGTCGAACAATGGGTGAAGCAAACCGCTGAATATTTAGAAGAACCCAAGGAACCAGAGAGACCAATCAGGAACATGGAACTGAAAGAACTAGCCGATGCCATCGTAAGCGCCACGAAAGCAGCTCAGCCGAGCAAGATGCCCATGAAGATATGGGACCTGCCAGAATTCTATGGAGCGCATGAAGATTGGTTGCCGTTCCAGAGAGCATTCGAGGACAGCAAGGCGCTGTGTACGAACGAACACAACATGGCCCGACTACGGAAAGCTGTAAAGGGAACAGCGAAAGAAGCAGTGCGAAGCCTTCTGTTTGTTGCCTCAGATCCCGAGGACGTTGTCGCTGCACTAGAGCGAAGATTCGGGAGACCGGAACAACTGATAGTATCAGAACTTGAGAAGATAAAAGCATTACCACGAATTGGTGACAGCCCACGAGATATCTGCATCTTTGCAAACCGCATCAACAATACCGTGATGACAATCAGCGCCCTGAAGAAACCGGGCTACCTGTGTTCACCGGACATGAACAGACACATCATAGAGAAGTTATCACCCATGATGCGGTACCGATGGTTGGATTACAGCAAGCGCGTAGGCGATGAAGAGCCTGATCTCTTGAAAATTAAGAACTTCCTGAATGATGAAGCGGAATTGGCCGCAACAATAGCACCTCCCGAGCCAGTTGGGAAGAAAAGGGTTGGTGGCCAGAGATACCCTGTGAACGCGACGCGAGAAGAAGAGAACCAAGAAGACGAAAGAAACACAGTCGCCGCAGCTCAAGAGGGTAACAGAAAGTTCTGCTTCCAGTGCGAAGGAGAGCATTGGCTCACCGAATGCAAGAATTTTAAGGAGGCTACTGTTGACCAAAGATGGGAAACTGCAAAACAGAAGAAACTATGCTTCAGATGCCTACGCCGGCGACACATGCGAAACGATTGCAGGGGACAGCCCTGCAGAACATGCAAACGACCGCATCACACCATGCTGCACTCGGAGCCAACGAAACGAGCTACGGCACCGCCCCAGCAGCAAGAATATTGTGAAATCCGTATACGCGGTAGCTGATGGAACAAAAGTATACTTGAAAATGGTTCCAGTAGACATATTTGGCCCTAAGGGATCCACTCGCATCCTGGCACTGCTTGACGAGGGGTCAACTATATCACTGCTCGACGCAAACATCGCTACTCGCATTGGAGCCACCGGCGAACAGGAGCCTCTCATTTTGGAAACAGTCGGTGGAAAGATAATAGAAAAGAAAGATTCTCTGAAAATGAATCTGAAGATTAAAGGAGCACATAGAAGAGACAAGAGAACTCTCAAAGGCGTGCGCACCGTAGAACATTTGAAACTATCGCCACAGTGCGTGGACACGAGAGTAATAGAAAAATGCAGTCATTTGAATAAAATGAAAAATGAGCTTCTTTATGGAGAAGAGAGACCAGCACTACTGATCGGTCAGGACAACTGGGACCTGATTGTTTCCCGAAAGATTCTGAAGGGCAAACAGAACGAACCCGTGGCATCACTCACCGGACTAGGATGGGTGCTTCACGGATGCTGCACCGGAGCTGCTGCTGCACCAGTAAACTACGTAAACCACTGCCGCAGTACGAACAAGGAAAAGGATATCGAAGATTTGATCAAGCGGCACTTCGAATTAGACTCAATCGGAATACAGCAGCGACGCCCAAGTAATGATGCCGATCAACGAGCCCTGACGATACTCGAAAACACAACGAAACAGCTGCCAGATGGCAGATACGAATCCGGCCTGCTGTGGAAGGGGGAAAACGAGACGTTGCCGAACAACTACACCCAAGCCTACAACCGACTCCTGGGTGTGGAAAAGAAACTAGACAGAGACGCAACCCTCAAGAGCGAATACGAGAAGCAACTGACGAATCTGCTGGACAGTGGATACGCAGAAGAAGCCCCGACAGAAACCACTCCAGGGCGAACATTCTACTTGCCTCATTTTGCCGTGGTACATCCACAGAAGAAGAAGCTACGCATCGTGTTCGACGCCGCCGCCAGATACGAAGGAAAGAGTCTGAACGATGCCCTGCTGCCAGGACCCGACCTACTCCAATCACTCTTTGGAGTACTTTTGAGATTTAGAGAAGGGCCGGTAGCAGTCGTCGCCGACATCAAGGAGATGTTCTTGAGAATTCACATAAGAAAAGAAGATAGAAACAGCCTGCGTTTCCTTTGGCGAGGAAAAGAGCGAAAGTCGAAACCCAAGGAATACCGCATGACATCGGTGATTTTCGGCGCAGCATCCTCACCAGCGACTGCTATCTACGTTAAAAACACCAACGCGAAGAAACAAGAGAAAGAACATCCAGAGGCGGCCAGAGCAATCATCAAGAATCACTATATGGACGATTACCTGCAGAGCTTCATGACAATCGCGGAAGCGAGAAACATCGCAGAGGAAGTAGACAAAATACATCGAACAGCTGGTTTTGAACTTCGTCAATGGGCAAGCAACGAAGAAGAAACACTGGTCAATCTGAGAACAGAAGAAGCTCCGAAAGAAAAGAAACTTGGCGAGGAAGAGAAGACTCTCGGGATGAGGTGGTGCGTTAATGAAGACGTGCTGGCATTCAACGTTGGATTGAGAAATACCCCAATTGAAGTCGCCAACGGAAGCAGAGCTCCAACGAAAAGAGAAGTCACGAGCGCCGTGATGTCCACCTTTGATCCGATGGGACTCGCGGCCCCAGCCCTGATAAAAGGAAAGAAACTGATCCAAGATCTATGGAGGACTGGGGTGAAATGGGACGAATCCATCGATAAAGACCAGCAAGAAGTCTGGAACCTATACTTGAGGGACATCAAGACGCTGCAAGAGTTGAAGATCCCCAGATGTCTGGCGCCTACAGCAACAAGAACAGGCGAGATGCATACTTTCGTTGACGCCAGCGAAACTGCTTATGCTGCCGCAGTCTATTGGAGAACCGAAAACGGCAACGGGGACATCCACATTTCCCTGATGGCGGGGAAGGCCAGAGTAGCGCCAGTGAAAACCACTTCGATACCTCGTCTCGAACTACAAGCTGCACTGCTGGGAGCAAGATTAGCTACCACCATCTCAGAAGAATCCGACCTGGAAGTCACAACTCGGGTTTTCTGGTCGGACTCTACCACCGTGCTGCAATGGATGAAAGCCGACCCACGGCGCTTCAAGGCATTCGTCGCTCACCGGTTGGCAGAATTAGAAGACATCACCAAACCACGCGATTGGAGATGGGTTCCCACCAAAGAAAACCCAGCAGATGATGCCACAAGAAACATGCCACGAGACTTTGATGACAAAGCAAGGTGGTTCAAAGGGCCCGCCTTCCTGTACCGACCGAAATCAGAATGGCCGGTCAAGAAGATAGAGAAAGAAGAATCAAGCCCAGAAGAAGAAGAAATGAAAAGAGCTACCTGTGCTACGATCAGAACTGATCAAGAACGAAGCATGCCTGACCCGAACAGATTCAGCAACTGGACTCGGTTGCTAAGAACTACAGCACGAATGTACATGTTCGTAGATGCCTGCCGACAGAAGAAGCGTACGGCCTGCAGTGAAAAGGGAAGAAATAAGAAATGGCTACCTATTGAGCAGAAATACCTACAGAAAGCAGAGAAAGCTTTAATTTGTTTAAGCCAAAACGATACTTTCAAAAAAGAGATCAACGATTTGAAAAAAGGAAAACCGCTAGAAAATTCAAGCCGACTTAAGAAAATCGACGTAGCCCTCGATGAAGAAGACGTGTTACGCCTCAACAGCCGAACGGTGAAGATCCAAGACATTGGGGAGAATCAGAAGTTGCCAATCTTAGATGGAAAACACCGAATATCGCAACTTCTCATCGATCACTACCACCGACGCTTGCATCACGGAAACCACGCTACGGTCGTCAATGAACTTCGACAGAAATATTGGATTCTGTCTCTGCGCGACGCCGTTCGACGAGTGGCACATCAGTGCCAATGGTGCATCATCAGAAGACTGAAGCCCGGAATGCCGCCACCAGGGAACCTGCCTCAAGAGCGCCTGGCGTATAACCAACCGCCATTCACGTGTACGGGTGTCGACTACTTCGGCCCGATGCACGTCACGATCGGGCGCAGAAGAGAGAAGCGTTGGGGAGCCCTCTTCACTTGTTTGACGACAAGGGCAATTCATCTGGAGCTCGCCGCCTCATTAAGCACTAGCTCCATGATTATGGCGCTTAGAAGAATGGCTGCACGTCGAGGAAGCCCCAGAACAATATATAGCGACAATGGAACTAATTTTGTCGGGGCAGACCACGAGCTGAAAGAAGAAGCCAAGAAAATTCAGAACGACGAACTCATCGAGGCTGCTGAAAGAGAGGGAATAACCTGGAAGTTCATCCCTCCTGGAGCCCCCAATATGGGAGGGGCATGGGAAAGATTAGTGCGGACAGTCAAAACCGCACTCACTGCCGTCCTCAAGGAAAGAAGTCCTCCAGAAGAAGTTCTTCACACGCTTCTGACTGAGGTGGAGCACACGGTTAACTCCCGACCGTTAACCCACTTGAGCGCCGATCCAGAAGACGAAGAAGGACTAACCCCGAACCACTTCCTGATTGGAAGATCTTGCGGAGCAGCAGTACTGGGCGAATACGACGACACAAACCTCATTGGGAAGCCCAACTGGAAAACAGCCCAAAGAATGGCCGACCACTTCTGGAGTCGATGGCTAAGGGAGTATCTCCCAACCCTCATGCCAAGAAAGCTAGATGGCAGAAAGTATGCAGAGTTCCAGAAAGGCGATGTGGTAATCATCGCAGATTCCTCGCTACCGCGCAACACATGGCCGCGGGGAATAATCGAGGAAACTTTCCCAGGACCAGACGGAAGAACTCGCGTCGTGAACGTGCGAACCAAGGGCGGCGTGATGAGGCGCCCTGTATCCAGACTCATCTTCGTGACTGCGAGCAAGACGTTGCAGCCGGGAGATGGAGTGCTCGAGCCGTCGTGCACTGGCGGGGAAAGTGTTAGCAACGTAGAATAACTCTAACATAATGATAAGACTTTGTACCATAGTAACGTAAGAAATAAAGTTGAATTTTACTTAGGGCCTAGGATAAGAAATGTATAGTTAGGTTGTTTCACTTTTGTCCTCCACCAATAGTAGAGCCAAAACGCATGGAAAATCCCCAGCTAGAGCGAGGAACCAAAGATACAAAAGAAATAGAAAGAGATAGAACATACTCGAAAAAACTTCAAGGTCAAGATAGAAAGAGATAGACTTATCGCGGCTCTACTATTGGTGGAGACTCGTGCGTCGCTCCTTATGACTGGGGGCGATTGCTAGGTATAAGTTTTGAATATAAGTAGAGCAATTGTCAACAAAATGAGTTAGTTACGATCAGACAGTCCACTGAAAATCAAGTAAATAAAAGTACCTCGAAGCAAGAACTGGAAGCGTTTTCTTCAGCCCGAACCAAGCTGTGCCCCCTACAGCTGACATGCGTTGTTACCATAAACATAAATAATCACATTTCTATTACTATAAGTACATAATTATTCCCTTAACATTCAGTACAAGCAATACATTAACATTATGATTAACTCCTGTCCCGTGGGGCTGCCGTGCACGAGGCCGTGGGTCACATGTCCTTTACCGCATTTGCGAAACGATTCCGGTCAGCTAAATTAGGTAAATTATATAGTTAGGTTATAATATTGGTCGACACGCTCTTCGAACGACAACGCTATACCTACCCTATAATATGTTCTCTTCTTTATTATTTGATGAAGACATATGACAAGATCCGTACAGTTTTTTAACATTAAGGTATAAATAAACAGGCTTAGCGCACTCCGCACTGTAGGTACGAAGCTAGAAATACATAGCTGGACACCGACGGCGGGTCGCGCGTCGTTACAGGTGCCGCGTCAGAAGAGATAAGAGCTATGCGATAGAAAGAGAGGCGCTCTGTAGGTTAATATGACTAGTAGGTATGCAGCGCTATGCGAGCTGAATTGAATTTTATTGCGCCATAGCAAGAGTCGCTATTTGTTTAAATTTCTTTGCGGAGTTATGCTTCTGTCCTTTAGTATTCTGTGGGATAAATCCGTTGCTTAACATTAGGCGGGTCAGTTTGCCTGATGTTGAGCACCGACGCGGCCGAAGAGGGAACACACAGAGAAAGATGTAAGAACTGGGTACGAGTAAAACTGTATGCCACATTTAGAAAGAAAGTAAGACGTTTATTTGACAAGCGCACAATTATAGAACAAACATAGGAAAGAAATAGAACAAAGGAGAAAAGATAACGGATACATATTTTATTAACAAACACAAACAAAGATGAAATAGTGGTGGCAAATGGGGTGCCAAATTTCTAACAAAATTATACGTACTTACAAAGTTATATAAAATTAAGATTTTAACATTATATATTAATTTAATTTGTTTTTATTCTGTATTATCCTGCTACTCCAAGATATAAGGCTTTCTGAATTTATGTTGTTCGCTTTAACTCTATCAGAAAAATAACTCCCGCCTCACTTTCCCCAAAAGACATCAGATGACCCCATTTCGAGCGACTTCCTGTTACCGCCCTTTCCTATTTACACTTTCCGACTTGTCTTTGATCAAGCGTCACAACACATTTCTGCAAGCCAACAAATGAGTCGAGACAATTTCTTCGCGCATAAAAAACACGAGAAAAGGCGAAATAATTCATGCAAATTGAAATAAAGCGCGTACATAAGTCCCTAACACATTTCAGCAAATATGCACATACAAAAGGACAAATTCCTTAGAATTAGCCGGGCGGGAGTTACGAATTACGTAATCCTATGGAGGCATGTCGCCCTGCCATTAACCTCAGTTTTTGCACTGAGCCATACAACCGAGGCCTCATTGTGCCCGGGAATAAATTTACATTTTCGCAAATTCCCAAGCTAGGATGGAAAATCTTTTGGCTTGAATGTATGTATGCATGTAGGAAAATTTGATAAAAATAGAGTGACAACGAAATCGCAGGCTCCGTGGAACTCATGCGTATAGATACAATTGTTTTTTTTACGCCCAATGATCACATTCATAGATCCTGACCCGTAACTAGGATTCCCTGTATCTAGGGAACCAGGAACTATGAAGACCATGGACCGACAACATCCAGACACGAAACAAATGTTTGCGCATTTTTTTTCTTTGCACAAACATTTGTCCCGTCGCGGGAATCGAACCCGCAACCTCAGTGGTGTATGAGATTTGAGCCAACCTGCCCAACCACTACACCACCGAGGCTGTCAGATAAAAAAGGATCCATTGCATTTGGATTTTAGATGCGACTAATATTAAGTGGGATTCAATTTGTGGGATCCGTTGGGAGCTACTCTCAATGCACTAAGCGCGGATCAACATTACAAAAGAAACGAGATGACAAAATTGCGGACTATTTTGTCCTGCTAATTGAGATGCAAAATTCATCGTACCTTGTGAATCGATTATACCTTGAGTCAGCTTAAGTATACATTCATCATCAACAGCTCGTATTAGCCCACTGCTGGGCATAGGCCTCTCCAAATGCACGCCACTGAGTCCGATCTTCGGCTCTCCTCATCTAATAGCTGCCAGCTACTTTGAGCAGGTTGTCACGTCATCTAGCCTGAGGGTGTCCTACATTACGTTTGCCTAAACGTGGTCTCCACTCTAGAACTTGTTTACCCTATCGGTTATCGGTTCTTCGACAAATGTGGCCGGCGCATTGCCACTTCAACTTGCTTAATCTTTGAGCTATGTCAATCACTCTGGTTATTTGCCGAATCACTTCGTTTCGAATTCGATCCTTTAAAGAAACTCCCAGCATAGCTCGTTCTATAGCTCGCTGAGTGACTTTGAAATTGTAGACCAGCCTTACCGTCAGTGTCTACATTTCGGCTCCGTAGGTCATTACTGGTAGGACAAACAAGTCGAAGACTTTGGTCTTCAGGCATTGTGGGATAGGCGACGAGACTTGTCGAAGTTTTCCAAATGCTGCCCAGCCCAGCTCCCCAGAATCCCCCTGTCGGTTTCCCTCTCAAAGTTGTATACATTATTACGATGACAGTCCACAAAAGTTAACTTTACCAAAAATAAAAAAGTTCAAGAATTCTTTGAAGATTAATGGAAAAGTCAATTCAAAAAACGTTGACAATTTCAGACCTTTGCATTTATGATACGGCTTCTTTACGAACTCGGAAATCAAACAAAAACAAAAATGTATTTGTACAGATTAACCCATCGAGTTCTGCGCCATACACGTTATCGTAAGCAATTCGCTCTCGCGATGTCAATGGGTTAAGAAGTACTTTGACCTACATTTTCCTAGATCAATAAATAAGTAACTTTCCATGAAATAACACATAACCTACTCCAAGGCGCTATTATTTATTCATACCATAATGGAAGTCTTTCGGCTACTGAAGGATATAGTGAAGAACGATATATAATAGATTAGAGGGCAATTTTTGTACCTATAAGGTTTAAACACAGTATTTTATTCCGGACTAGCTGCGCCCTGCGGTTTCACCCGCGGTTTCCCGGCATAAAGTAGCCTATGTGTTAATCCAGGGTATAAGCTATCTCCATACCAAATTTCATCAAAATCCATTCAGTAGTTTTTGCGTGAAAGAGTAACAAAGGTCCATTCGGAAGACCAGCGCTGGTCGCACGACCAGCACAACGCTGAGTTTGCAACAATGACCTATTTTATTTATTTACTCTGTCAGACTTAATGTATTTTTTATTTTCTGTTTGTTTTTCATGTCATATGTTCATAGTTTATAAGTTGTTGCAAATAAACGTTTCTTTCTTTCTTTCTTTCATTCTTACAAATTTTCGCGTTTATAATATTAGTAGGATATTAGTATTTTGTCAATAAATTATAGGGTTTAGTACTATAATTTATTCTATACTTTAAGGCCTATTTAGACAGTACGTGTTTTTACCATTTGTGTACTCGTGGTAGGTTCCTTGTATGTGGGGCCGTCTGGGTAGGTACCACAGCCTTGCCAGTTATTTTGCTGCTAAGCAGTAGTGCGCAAGTATTACCGTGTTCTCATGTACCGTGAACTCTGTCCTCTTTTCTGGGAGAACTCCAGACGCATGGAGAAGGAGTGTGGTCGTCTTGTTCTTCAAAAAAGGCGACAAGACCCTATTGAAGAACTACCGACCCATTTCGCTCCTGAGCCATGTATATAAGCTGTTTTCAAGAGTCATCACAAATCGTCTCGCGCGAAGACTCGACGAGTTCCAGCCACCGGAACAGGCCGGGTTTCGAGGAGGATATAGCACCATAGACCACATCCACACAGTGCGCCAGATTATACAGAAGTCCGAAGAGTATAATCGGCCACTGTGCTTAGCATTTGTGGACTATGAGAAGGCTTTTGACTCCATCGAAATCTGGTCAGTTCTAGAGTCTCTGCAACGATGTCAAGTTGATTGGCGATATATCCAAGTGTTGAGATGTCTATATGACGCCGCAACAATGACCGTCCAAATCCAGAATAGTCAGACTGAGCATATCCACCTGCGTCGAGGGGTAAGACAAGGGGACGTTATTTCCCCCAAATTGTTTAGCAACGCACTGGAGGATATGTTTAAGACGCTAGACTGGAAAGGGCGAGGCATAAATATAAACGGCGAGTACATCTCACACTTGCGATTTGCAGACGATATTGTCATTATAACTGAGTCGTTGCAAGATTTGCAACAGATGCTGGACGGCCTAGCTGATTCTTCCCAACGCGTCGGTCTCCGGATGAACTTAGATAAAACTAAGATAATGTTCAATGAACATGTGTCTCCGGAACCGATTGCTGTCAATGGCCTCACTCTTGAAGTTGTTAAGGAATATGTTTACCTTGGGCAAACAATGCAGTTGGGTAAAAACAACTTCGAAAGAGAGGCCAACAGAAGAATACAGTTGGGCTGGGCAGCATTTGGGAAATTACGTCGAGTATTTTCGTCGCCTATTCCACAAAGCCTAAAGACAAAAGTCTTCAATCAGTGCGTCCTACCTGTCATGACCTACGGCGCTGAGACGTGGACACTCACGGTACGGCTGATCCACAAATTTAAAGTCGCTCAGCGGGCTATGGAAAGGGCTATGCTTGGAGTTTCTCTGAAGGATCGTATCCGGAACGAAGTAATTCGACAGAGAACTAAAGTCACCGACATAGCTCACAGGATTAGCCAGCTGAAGTGGCAGTGGGCCGGCCATATTAGCCGTAGAACCGATAACCGTTGGGGTAGACGCGTTCTAGAGTGGAGACCACGAATTGGCAAACGTAGTGTAGGACGCCCTCAGGCTAGGTGGAGCGATGATCTTCGCAGGGTAGCTGGTAGCAGCTGGATGAGAGTAGCCGGGGATCGTGCTCAATGGCGTGCAATTGGAGAGGCCTATGTCCAGCAGTGGACTGCGATAGGCTGATGATGATGATGATGATGATGATTACCGTGTTCCGGATTAAAGGGCATTGTAGTCAGTGAAATAACTGGGCATATAAGACTTAGTGTCTGAAGTCTCCGGGTGAAGAGCGCACTGCAGTGCTACGCAGTGCTTTTATTGTTTTTATGGTGGTTAAAAATTCTGGATGGCACTATAATTGTTATGGGCAGGCATGGCGTGCACCATAAAGTAAACGACTTATTCGTCTCATAGCTCGGATCCATAAAGAAAAATACCATAATGGTGGTAACCAATGGCAAGGCTTGCTATTTTTAAAAATCTTGTTTTATGGAATAAAAATATCCAACTCCAAGGAACGTAAATATGACCCATTTAATTGACGTTTTCGATGTCATGTATCTTTTTCCTCTAGGACTATTTGCTTCATCTTTGGCCATGTCGTAGATAGTGGATCTTAGTAATGTTATAAATGCGAAAGTTTGTGCACATGGATGGATGGATGGATGTTTGTTACTCAATCACGGAAAAATACTGCACAGAAACCTGGAAAAGGACAAGCTACTTTTTACCCCAGGAAACCACGGGTGAAACCGCAGGAAGCAGCTTGTAAACATTATTAATATTACATAAATACGTTTTTTGTTACAAAATATATTTTTCAAGCAGTTCAACAAGTTTTTAACAAATTTGTAATCGGAAAATCGCGGGAAGATTAAAATGAGCCCAAACACTAGAAGTTAACGATTATCCGTCAAGGAGTTCCATCGCCCATCTTCCATCTCCATCATCAGATCAGCTGGCTGTCACCATAATATTGCATTGTCATCGGACTTTGACAAGTATGCAAAATTTCAACATTGCAGGACAAGAGAATGTGGTTCTGATTGAGCTTGCAAGATTCCACCTGAACGAAAATAGTTATATACATACATAGAAAAAAGATTTGGCCATCTGTAGTGGCCGAATTAACTAGTAGTTTTTGGAAATAGTAGAATTTTAATTATGTATTAGCATGTAGTATATTTTTACATCACTCAAGGAATTCTAAATTTATCTGATACGTTAAATAAACTATGACAAACAACTTTTTAAGTATTACGCTCAAACCAATTTGGTAATTGAACGTCGAGTTAGGACAAAACCTTGATTAAGTCAAGAATTTTCCGTGGGAAGGAAAAAGAGAGGCTTCATAAATATTCATAGGTATAAATTTAAGGCCAAAAAGTCATCGTTAAGTCTCCTATAAAATGGAAGGCGACCTTTAATCTATTTTCCTTACCTGTCTTTCCGTGACAAAAATCTTGGTAAATATTTAACGGGTTTGCGTTCCTAAAAGGGTATAACAGAAGAAATGGAAAAGCTATTTATCGAGGAAGACGTTATTAAGAGCACAGTGAAATAAACAAACGAAAAATAGAAAGAAAACACAACAAAGTGACAATTTGATAATATTTTTACAAACATCAAGGCATTTCTTCGTTGATTACCCTTTTTTACAAGCGTTTTACTGAAATAAACTTATTTTTTTTTGTTAATGATAAATCTACGGTTGACCACCATCTCGCTTGATGTTAAGCGAGGATGTGGCCAAACATGGAGCACGTAGATTTAGAAGATACCTATTCACTCTAGTCTTGAAGATAGACAAATTATAGTTATCAGGAAACAGAGAAGACGGCAAAGAGTTCCATGCCTAAGCAGTACTTACTATGAACGTGGAACCAAAACTCTTTGTTCGAATTGGCGGAATGTCTACTATATAAGGATGGTATTTGGCCGACTTTCTGCTCGTCCTGTGATGAAAGGGGGAGGGTGGAATTAGGTCGTGAAGTTCCTGTGTACATTCCCCTAAATTTATCCTATAGAAAATTGATAGAAATGCTACCTTACGTCGATGCTCATTTTCGTAGTGACCAGTTTTTCATCACCAATAAGTCACTTTGCAAGTCGATCCACAGCCTCCAAGTCTGGTACTTGGTCAAACCATCCCATAGATGGCAACAGTACTCCACAATCGGACATGAGCTTGATAGAGGTTCAAAAGCTGTCCCGGTGTGAAGTACCGTCTCACCTTATTTAGGATACCAAGTTTCTTGCCTACTAGTTTAGCTTTGGAGTCTAAGTACGTGCCGAAGTTGAGCGTAGGAGTAAGGGTAAGGCCTAAAAGCTCCAGGTGGTTTGTCAATGCTAAAGGCACATCCCGGAAAGTAGGAGAGACATAATTGGTTCTTTTTAGCGGTGAACAGGCAAGCTTGCGTTTTCTTGGCGTTAAATTTCACAAGACTGGCATCCAACTAGGTCACATACTAGACTGAGATTGAATAGTCATTGTTTTGTCTAATTAGTACTTTTGATATTCGTTCAGCCTCTGTGGTCTGTTGGGCAGGTTGGCTCAAATCTCATACACCACTTAGGTTGCGGGGCTCAAATCCAATTTCCAATAGAAATTTTTTCGAATTTTCGCCAATTTCCTTTGAATTTGATGAATGGCACGTAATGTTTTTCATGCTGTAAATAGTTTTTAAATCAACAAGCAAAATGGACCAATTCAATGCAATACACGCCAATATAGTCTAGTCTCTAAAATATTATATTGAAACAGCTCAAGAAATCTTAATTATATATCCAGGTATTTAATTTTCTACTTAATAAATGTTATTATTCAGTTAAAGACTTTCTCAATGACAATAATTTAATTACTTGATTTCTAATTTGATATCAATACTAATAATTATACACTGTGACATTTTTGTAATTTTTAATATTTTTATAACATTTTTATTTTTTCTTACTGTGACTTAATTTAATTAATAAAGGTATTGAAATTTTATATGAAATAAATAATTAAAATTATGTTTTAACAAAATTATCTCTCTATGAGAGTAAATGTCCCAGCAGTGGGAACGTGATGGGCTGATGATGATGATGTTTTAATAGAACTGTTAAATATTTGAACGCCTAAAAAGGCCGAATTTCTTTGGGAAAACTATTGCTATGTAACCGAAATTCTGACAAATAAATTTATTTCATTTCATTCTATTCATTCAGGATAATTCTTGTAATCAAGTTTGTATGACCTCACTGCTGGCCAATAAAAAAATCTCGAAACTACTTCCCCCTTTTGTACACCATAAGTTTAATAGTATCATATAAGCACCACACTGGCCCCATATTTTTTTAGTTCCTTCCATCACAAGATTTCCCTGCTTTTCCAAAATGCAAATTCCAATAGACTGATAACTTCAAATTATTCGGGCAGTTATACACGCAAGGATATAGTAGAGAACGCTTTGTAGGGAGAACTGTTTTAACTATGCTAAAGTTGTTAACGAAATTCAGTTTCCTACTGCGTGCTGTTACATGCCAGTCTACACAACGACGACGGGCGGCGTCGCGTCGGGTTTAGTTTGAGCCAGACAACGTTAGAATATATTGAAAATAATACAGGAGTTGCTGGGTGAGATACGTGCCGACAACCCCTATATTATATTCATCTAAACGTTGTCTGCAAGTAATAGGTAGATCCTTAGGTAGTAAGACCTTACGTTGTAATTTACTAGTAGGCTCTTTTTTTATCCACGACGGAAAGGAGAATCTATGTCCGTTTGGAGTAAGTGGTAGATGCAGTTTTCAGTAGTAGGTTTGAAATTGTGCCAATCCACCAGCGCTGCAAAATGTTGTTATATCATAGGATTCCCTTTTCAACATTTTCATTGCCAATTATACATCATATTGTTTGGTAAGGAGACATGTCGCTCGCTTGAATTAGGGTACTGATATTATTGTGCCAGAAAATGAAGTGAAGCTCTGTCAGAGTGGATATTAGAGAAAAAATAAAAAGGAAAGGCACAAACCAGATAGGCTGACGTGATTATGTTGGTGGAAAAACGTGAAATCCTTACGATAGGCGCAAACCAGTGAAGAGTGGCGCAAGGGAAGGAGGCATTTACGTAGCAGCGGCACAGAATACTTAACAGGCTGTGGGCACAAAGCTGAAGATAATGAATACAAAAGCCATTACTGTCACATTCTTTTATCTCTCTTGTTCCTTTTAAAATTCATTATAAATTGCCGGCTTGAACACAACCCTAACTTTACCTGCCGTCGACAAATTAACCAAATCAAATTTCTTAAGATCCTCGAAAACGGTTGACGAGATTTCTTTCAAGTCACATTTTATAACAAGGCAAGGATTACGAAATTCCAATACAATAAAGGGAAGAAAGTGTGAAGTGTAATTTATTAAGCAAATTGATAGGTACGAACAGCAAAAGCTTCTGAATATTAACCAGATGAAAGGTGCTGGTGTTAATTTATTCGCGTCCTTATTTTTGGGGTGATATGATATAAATTGATTTGTTTTGCGATGAGTAAAGTGAGTTTGGGAGGTTGGGAGTGGGAGTAGGTAGGTATGTAGGTCAACCACCTTAGGGAGGCTCTGCCTTTAATTGGGACGTATGGTATGAGAACTTTCGATTTTCTGGGCTTGTCTTGCAGTGGCATGATTTGATATGTTAGGATGGGATTTGTTTAGATTATATTTTGATCGAATTTAGGAGTTTTGAGTAAATGTACTTTGCTGTTATTAAAAGGAACCAGCCGACACCAGCGACCCAGTTCGCGAAGAATTCGGTTTATAGTTGTTTCATATGAAACTGTACGTTTTTTCGGAAAGAAAAGCATCTTGTGTTCTGGCATTTTCCAGCGATAAGGGTATTTATAATATAATGTGATTGAAATAAAGAAATAAAATAATAATTAAATAATTGAGACCTTATTCCACCTTTGCCTTTGTGCCATCCAAATCCTCCATCCATTCGTAGTTAAGAGCGATATAGAGTAAACATCCAAAACATACAATTTTTCGCATTTATGATATTATTAGGATATTATGATTAAGATGAGGAGAATAGTTAGGATCTGGCTTCATTCAGACTTCCAACAGCTACAAGTATATAAATATTGACTTCCATGTTTGCGATATGGTTTGATATGCGTCAAGGTATACCTAGCATATTTTTAAGGGAAAAATAATAAAGATACTTATCAAATTCTTTCTTAGAAGATTTTTTTTTCGGTCTTGTTCTTCTTTGAGTTATTTTGTGAGTGTGTGTGTGTCACCCTGGTGTCGGGGTATGTCCAGGTACCATTCCAGTAATTTCATAAGAATCCGTACCTATTATTTACCCTCTATGAGAGTTGCGACAGCTACTGTAAATATATATTTTACCAACTATAGTTAAATGTACGTAGGAAAACTATAAAATTTGGATAGATACAGCGCTCGACGGGATTTGAATCCAGGAAGTGCTATTACCTCTGACCTACGGCAATCTCAACGTAGCGCGTCGGCAGCCATTTAAAAATAATTTCAAAAAGCACGAGGGCATGTATTTGCGAGACGAGCTCACTCAGGTGCTCGTTTCAAGCGCAATTAGGGGTGCCACCGAGTGGAAGGATTCGACTCTACATTTTCCATTATGACTCCATGAATAACAATTAAAGTTTACGACTATAATTGGCATGCCACCGATATTTAATGCTATTTGCATGTTCAAAGAATTTTAACCCATCCGGCTATTACTTGGAGTAATTGAGTTTTGTTAGGTTTCTATGTTGGGAACCACGAAATATATTAGGATGTTTTTTATTTTTTACACTTTAGTTAAGAACTTAATCGGGGTAAAAACGTATTTTTTGTTTTCCCCGACGATTCGGCCAAGTTACATCGACCGCTGTCACAAAATGATTAAAGAATGTGGGTATTAGGGCAGGCGGTGTCATTAACAACTCGCACGAAGTTGTAAAAATAGTTGCTGTGAAGAACCGGCAGGGTAACATATCTGTGGTCGCTAAAAGCGGGTTACTTTAAGATAATAAATACACAAGTCATTCGTTTCCTAAACCAACCGGCCGATACACGAGTTTAGAGATTTTAGAAATAAGTTCGTCGTTATCTCATTTCCCACATTCGATAACGTTTACGCATAGATAAGCAATTGAGAGGGTTGACATCTTCTCAAGTGGAAACTGCGAATTGACAAACGAAGTAGGTATAGGATATGCGACCCTGCGGCTATTATAGTGACAGGTATAGGTGAATAACTAAGTGGTAGGTATGTCGAATGCGAGAGGTCGTCTGGATTGGCACGACCGTTTTGCCAGTTATTCTGCCGCGAAGCAGTAGTGCGCAAACATTACTGTGTTGCAGCGTATTGTAGCGTATTCTACGGGTATTGTTGTGTAATTACTGAGCATTATGACACTTATAAGAGCAATGTCTCAGAGTGACGAGCGCAGTGCATGAGGTTTTGCATAACTATGTGCTGGTTGGTGCTACAGCTGTTATTGGTAAGCGTGTTTTGCTTACCATCGGGTGAACCTACGTCGGTAAGATGGCAGCAGTCATAATGCCCAGTAATACCGCTTGGTACAATGCCCCGGAACACAGTAATGATTAGGCAACACGGCTTGGTGGCAAGAAATGTAAATGTGTCAATTAAGGTAGAGAATAAAAAAACACAAAAATACAAATTTACTTAGTTTTGCGTTTATAACAAATTATATTTATAACAAATTATAAAATATATTGGTATTTCTTAGAAAATTCTCGTCCTTAACCGTAAACACTTTATTAATATCTATGTTTTATGAAAGTATTAGTAAAGCGACTTTGATGTGAAGTAGAAAGTATAAGACCTATTTACTTACATTCAGTGTTCAACCAATAACGAATAAATAATCAACAAATACCAGCTAGTGAATGTAAAATGGAGAAGGAAAACTCTTATTTGAAATAAAGAAGAAAAATATAAAACACAAAGTAAAAAGAAAAGTGTAACAGTTGGGGGTCTTATGACTCACAATGATGTCTTCCTGATAACCGTCCAATGAGAGGAATAATGCAAAAATACTAAAAAATATGATTGATTACTAAAATACTTTAAAATATCAGTACGATATTTTTGTAGTCGCTGTTATTGATATCAAATTTACAAAATGCTTCCAATTTGTATATAATATATTTTGTAACACTTCGATTGTCTTCCAACTAAGTTTTTTTTTTGTAGATTTGAATGACAAGACGAGCTGGTCGTTTGCCTGATGGTAAGCAATACGCCAGCCCATAACAATAACAGCACCACCCAGAATTTTGTTTTGCAAAATCCTGCGCGGCACTGCACTGCGCTCGTCACCCTGCGACAATTAGCTGTTGAGTCTCATAATGCCCAGTAATTTCGCTGGCTACAATGCCCTTCAAACCGGAACACAGTAATGCTTGCGCACTACTGCTTGGCGGCTGAATAACTGGCAAAGCGGTGGTACCCACCCAGACGGCCTCTCGCATACGAGAAACCTACCACCAAGTAATCAATTAACCCATTATCAATATCATCATCAGCCCATCACGTTCCCACTGCTGGGACACGGGCCTTCTCTCATAGAGAGAGAATGGGCCATAATCCACCACGCTGGCTGCGGGTTGTTGGACGTGACACACAATATTCTTGACTTTTTGTGAAAAATTCTTGGACATGCCGGTTTCCTCACGATGTTTCTTTCACCGTTTTTAGAGTGAGTGTTAAATCTGCACATAACTTAAGAAAGTCATTGGTGGGGCCAGCGGGATTCGAACTCAGGTGCGTCGGATCGAAAATCGCACGAGCTCCCACTGAGCCACACTCGCTCTGTAATAATTAACCCATAAGTTCGATTAATACTAAATACATCCATATTTAATTGAACTTCAAGCTCTACACGCAACTTTGACGTAAACATAGGTCCGGACCGTATTCGTTAATTGACAATACTAATATAATTTCACTTCATTACACCGTCATAAAATTTAAATAGTAATTAATACCGTTTCGCGTAATATTAGTAACATGCTAAACCGCGATGCGCCACGAATAATTAAGTAATTGATTAGCACTGCCAAGTTGAGGTTGGTAAACTGATTTTGTAACGCTGTTTTGTTTACGGGACTGTTCTAGTAATTACAGATACTTCTACGATCTTTATTTTATTTTGATTTGATTAGCTAGTAGTTGAATACCTGTTACTAATATTATGTTGTTACCCTGTAATTACAGTTTAATTATAACTGTACTTTTTTGTGTAGGGTTGTGTTGTGGGGCTTCGTGAACTTAGTTTGTAATGGTTATTTACAAGGAAATACTTAGTACTAACATGTAGTACCTAGTAATTTAATACTCGTTCCTAAAAAATACTATCTATAATTACTTCAAATTGATAAGAGGGTTTTTGGTCGAAAGACACGGTCATAAATCATTGTTTTTTTTTATTTGTTTCTTAGGCCTATCGGTAGGTGTCTGGATAGTGGTTTAGAAGAGGCAATAAAAGCACAATGAAAAATATAAAGTAAAATTACAAGCTAAATATCTCATCATCAGCCTATACGAGTCCACTGCTGGGCATAGGACTCTCCCAATACACGACACTGAGCCCGATCCTCGGCTCTTCGCATGTAGTTACTGCCAGCAACTTTACGCAGGTCATCGCTCCATCTGGCCGGAGGGCGTCCTACACTAAGTTTGCCTAAACGTGGTCTCCAGTCTAGAACACGTTTCGAAATATCTCATCAAAACCTATTTTTATCAAATAATACGATAAAAGAGTAAGTAAAAATAAAAAGGTAGCCGAAATTCTTTTTACGAAATATTTCGAGTTATTTTTGTACCTGTCATCCCAAGTTTAATAACTAGACTTTCCTGAGATAAACGAAATATCAAAGTAAAATTGGTCATAAGAATGCTACTCTGTTTCATCAGGGTGCGTCAGAGTGTAACGAGAGGCCTCGACATAATCTATTTTGTCTGGGGTTGATTTAAGGGTAAATAATGTTTTTTGAATGTACCACTCCGCATCCCCTATTAGGCGGATGGGTGTAAAAAATTGCTGCAATATTGTTAGCCTTCCGTCGTTTGGGGGAATAACCGGAATGCTGAAATTTCTGGAACTTCGGCGAAGCGAAGGTCGTTTACGATGTAACTACAAATGGCATATTGAACAAATCATGTTCGGTCGTTACTAGGAAATCGTATAGAAAAAACGTTTTGATTTCGTGGCTTAAGTATAGAACTCCTAGAATTCTATACTTCCCCATCGATTAGAGATATTGCAGTGGGGTTTAACGGGTACAACGTGTGATCGAACGCAGCAGATACTCGATCAATTATTTTATGTTATATGCGGAATACCCATATTCAATATAAAATACTCGTAGTAGGTCTCTCGTATGCGGGAGGCCGTCTGGGTAGGTACCACAGCTTTGTCAGTTATTCTGCTGCCAAGCAGTAGAGCGCATGTATTACTGTGATCCGGTTTGAAGGTCATTGTAGCCAACGAAATTACTTGAAAGACTTAATATTGGGCGATCGACTAGCTCGTCTCGTCACTCAGTTCCATAAACATTTTTATTAAGGTTTAAACTTTGATGAAATACATTTCGAAGATATCCGCATTACAAACATCTACATAATTAGAGGGCAAGTGATACCATGCCGCTTGATGCTATTTATTTTGTATATATAATTTTACTTTTTTATGTAATTGTTAATAATTTTCGCGTGGTGGACGAGGACGAGAGAACTCTCTCCTAGAGAAGTGATTACGTAAACGGTTGACGATGTTAATAATGAAATTGATTAACTTAATCCCCAAGTAATTAAGCCAAAGACTGCGGTAGAACGTTTGAACGCTGAGTTATTCTTGTGTTATTTTCATTTCAGAAAACATTTTGATACCGAATTATTCGTGAGTTTTACGACCCCGAAATAACGGCGTGCAGATTTTTACGGCATTCATTCTGCGCTCGCCTGTACCCCATAGCTTCCCACTCCCTCTCCAGAGCAATATCGCTCATAAAGGAATAAAGCCCGTCAAGTGAGAGTACTCACCCTACGAGTTCCGAAACTCATTACTTATATTTTTCGATTTCATCAAGAAATTATGAAGTAAAAAGTGGGACCCATATAATTTAAATGGGAAATATTTCATCTGTAATTAAGTGGGTATTAAAAATACCACTTTCATGTATAGAGGTATATATAGTGTCATACACAGAATGAGAGACGAATACTTAACGAAGTACGTACGTACGTACGAACTGAATTCATCTGGTTTTATACAAAAGGTTTGGAGTTGAGAGTTTATGCACATTTACCCGCTATATTATACTTAACCGATTATAAATGTGTGCCGTAGACAGAAGCTAAATCTAGAATAACATTGGTATAATCAAATCGGTACTCAAAAAATACCTCGGAAAATGGTATCAGCACTAGATGTAAATAAATCCTGGGTTACAATGAATAATTATATCGCTAGATCCTTTCAGCTCTCAGCTATCCATAAAGCCTTCTCTAGCCGAGTACAAAACCCGCCTCCGCAGCCAAATACTCCATCTCAGGGCTTACGCGACATGGATTCTTGCGGCTCCCGAATTTAGATTCCGATCTTTACCATAATCACTGTTTAGTCAACGCGTTAATCTTGGTTTCACCGAACTATTCCGTCTCTGGCTTCATTAATTTCGCTTTAGGCAATATTTTCGGTTCACTTTCCTCAATCGATTTAATCTATCAACGTCTGTGGTTCTTCGGTTGGGGAAATAAGTCTTTACGCAAATTTACGTAATACCTGATCAAATAGCAAGCTTCTATAGGTACTTGTGTAATCTGAAGATTACTGAGATCAATTTCGCTTATCCGAAGATAATTCCAAATGATATTCTATCAGTGATGTCAGTAGGTACCTACCTACTAAATTGCTTTGAGTCTGTTGCTATACTTTCAAGTACCCACGAGTATGTGTAGCAGTTCTAAAGCTGCCTTATTAAGCGTTACGTAACTTTTTGCTCTAGAATCTGACGTTTTGTAGTCTGTCCCCAACTAATCCTTGGATTATGTGGTAGGGAGCCCGCTGCCGGGAAGCCCGGTGGACGCAATCAATAAGGCAGCTTTGATCGTGCGCCGGGATCATCCCGGTATTCCCGGTAAATGAAGTCGGTCTCTTGCGAGAAAGTCCCGGCTCGTTTATTATGCAGCCATGTCGATGCGGCTCGGTGCGGGTTGTAACTTGCGATAGTCGATGCAAGTAAAGCTGATAGAGGAACGGTCTTGTATAGTTTTATAAAAGGATGTGAGAGAGAATGTAGTAAATTTATCGACCTATGTTATACTGCTATTTGATATTGTAAGGCGTGGCCATTTCAGTTAAAATAACGCGTAATGTAAGGAAACGTATCATCAAGAGAAGTTACGAGTACTAATATATTATTAGTTTGTAGTAAGTAGGTAGGCTTTAAAAAACTACAATGTATTACAAAACATGGCACTCTAGTTTTAACCTAAATTAGTGCTTAACATGGCGCACACGTTTTGAATGGCAAAAGTTTCCAAAACATACTTTAGACATGGTGTAGCCTGTTAAAGCTGTCTGTGTTTCCGGATAGCTATAATCTGGGTATCTTTAAGACAAGAGTGAACAGGTTTCTTCTAGGCGAGCGTGCTACATCTTCGACCGCATCGTCACTTTACAACAGGTGAGATAGCGGTCAAACGCAAGCCTATAAATAAAAAAAAGCAGGTTCTGCTTAACTATTCCAGTAATGTTGCCAAATAACGTGAGAAAGAATTCCCAATAAAAGTGTATAAGCAGAAAGCCGATATTGTATAAAAGGTATGTAACTTGATACACGCTGCTTTACAAATACATACACATACACCAAGCTACATACGAATCTGAGCTTTGAACCCTTGACCTCTCGCCTAAAACCATCGGGTGCGATGACCATTACGCTACCGGAGACCCACGTATCCTATTTGATTTCTTCTAGAGTACCTTCAATGAATTGGGGCTATTTGTCGAAAAGTAACCTCAGAGGCACAAAGTTTTCTTTTATTATCTGATAGGCAAGCATTTGACCGCAGTCTCACCTGATGGAAAGTGATGACGCGGTCGACGATGGATCATGCTTGCCTAGAAGATACCGATTCACTCTGAACTTGAAGACACCTAGATTATAAGAAACGATAAACAAAGACAGTGGTAACATGTTCTTATTGCGATTTGTGCGGTATTTGAAATTGAAGCAAACATTTTTAATTTTATCAGCTAATGGTACCGACAGATTACAACAGATTATCAGCAATGACGAGTCCAACTTAAATACGGCTGGTATTTCGTATTTGTTTTACAATTAACATAACAATGTCCATTATCATTACCATCCCTGAACATTTTGCTGCGTTCATCCACCTCGTACCAGGCCTAGCGCACTCCACACTGTAGGTACGAAGCTACAAGTACATAGCCGGACACCGACGGTGGGTCGCGCGTCGTTACACGTGCCGTGTCAGAAGAGATAAGAGCTATGCGATAGAAAGAGAGGCGCTCTGTAAGTTAATATGACTGTTAGGTATGCAGCACTACGCGAGCTGAATTGAATTTTATTGCGTCAAAGGAAGAGTCGCTATATGTTTAAATTTATTTGCGGAGTGAAGCTTCTGTCCCTTAGTATTCTGTGCTCGTACTCCAATGTTATTATTACAAACGTTTCATTTGTATCCACTATCACTTTAGCAGCTTTATCAGTAAAGTATGCCAGCCAAGTCAGGGCTTTGAATCTTATTTACACTTGTTCTCAAGTCGTGTCGACTTCGAGGCGACCACGTTGCGAGTTCGTTCACGACGCCACCATAACAAACACATTTGCGCTATTCCGTTCTTGTCGACAAATAAACTTTGTTGACAATGACTGATGCGATGCCGATGTCCAAGGATACTGGAAGTTCCGATGGTGACTCGATTACAACGTGATATTGTTTTCTATTTATCTAAAGCGCTTTTGAAGATTTTCCAGTAGTTAAGTCAAGTCAAAAGAAATTTATTAAATACGCACAAAAGTGCACTTTTAAACGCCATATAAACATCATACAAAGCATTTAGAATACTTTAAAAGTTGTAACTTAAATCTCATACCGATCGTCTACCCATTTCTTTACCGTACTCAAATTGAAGTCCGGGCCCAGAAAATAAATGCGAAAACTGACTTTACCATCGCTACGGAAATACGTTCCCTTAAGAAGAGAGCATCAAGAAACACTGCGAGGATGTCTCTCTTTTTTAAATCTTTTAAAATGTCTTAAAATAAAACACTGGAAAATGAGTTATAAATTATAAGTGCCTGGATGACCGAGCTTTGCTCTATATTTTTTTTAAAACGTTTTTTAAATATCAAACCAAGCTAGATCGATTTATCGGCCCCGAAACCCCCTGCATACTTAAATTTCATGAAAATCGTTGAAGCCGTTTCCGGGATTCTGATTATATATATACAAGAATTGCTCGTTTAAAGGTATTAGATTAACAAAGAATAGAAAAACTTATCGCGGCGGTCTTATCGCTTGAAGAAAACATAATACAATGTCAAACTAGAAGTGCAAGTGAGATGTCCCAGTCATAGTATCAGTAGGTAACATGAAAATATAAGTAATATATAAATAGGTATAGTACCAGACCAGAAGAGTAGTAAGTCATCACTTGTTCCAACAGTCTAAAGATTCACGGTCAACTACTACAAATGCTTACTGCAAATTAAATCGAATCGAAAGACGATTGTCCATCGAACTGTTTGCGGCGAGCTTGCAATTTTCGAACGTGCCATTGAAAAGGACGCAAGTTTACCCTTCGTCGACATTGTACCTAACTCAATTTCGAGACAGTGGCACAATGCGCCTGACCCACTTCCCACTTTCAGTAGTTTCTGGCGTGTGCGTATGTAGGTATGCGGGGGGCGGGGGGAAAGGGCATAGGGTCATTTGTAACCATAATAATTACTTTTATGAAACTGAGTGATGAGACGAGCAAGTCGTTTGCCCGATGGTAAGCGTTACGCCTGCCCATAATACTTGCAGTGCCACCCAGAACTTTAATACCAAAAGCTCACCCGGAGACATCAGATATTAAGTCTCATATGCCCAGTAATTTCACTATATATATAAAATCTTTTTCTTAGGAAAATTAGCCGATTTTGATGTATGGCCATCCTAGTATCCTACTATTGTTATAAATGCGAAAGTTTCTGAGGATGAATATATGGTTGATGAAGTTTTGTATGTTTTTTAGGTCCTAGAAAAGGACAAGATACTTTTACTGAAAAATTGTTCACGCAGGTGAAACCACGGGGCGCAGCTAGTTTATCATAATCTTTACCTTTTGTCGCTACATGATAATATATAACGAAAGTCTATAGTTAGGTTGTATTTAGGTATATTATTCCACCATTAATTTGCGTTTTTCTAAAGTATTGATTTTGAACGCAATACAATTAAATTGCGATTTATTTGCTTTATAATAAGATTATCTTAGTAGGTTCCAATATATGGGAATTGGGGTTGGTTACCCCCAGCCACCCCCTAACTACGCCCACGCTTTCAGTGTTTCGGTGTGTCGTCGAATGTATTTGATATTGAATCAACTTCGTAGTTTATAGTAACGTATTCTATGGTAATGTCTTGTCCCGTTTTGAAACTGTCTTGGAAGTGTGTCATTAACGTGACGAAGGATGCGTGACTGCCTTGTTTATAGTTCCGTTGTTGTTTTTGTGTTGTTTGCCAGCTGTGGTAACGTACCTGAAACAAAGAAAATACCATGGTTACTGTAGAACTATTTGTTAAGCCCGTAGCGTTTGCGTAGCCGTTTGTTTCATTCAGAGCAACTTTCGCTGCTAATAAGCTCAGTGCTCTGCTGGACGCCAGACCTGAATGTGTTTGCGCATGAATGGAAGGTGCTTTATCGGAATGTTTAGTATATTGCGAGAAGAATGCATGAAAGTGGTGGCTGATTTTATTTGATTCTATGACATTATTGTGAACTCTTCATTTTTATTTTTCTTGTGATGGTATTGTGTTAATTTCGACTAATGTATTTTATTAATTTTATGAAATGTATAGTTTATGATATTGTTTCAAAGTAGCTTGACATATTATATTATTATAATAGTAATTTATGTTTTAAGTACGTTGGACGTAGTGTTTAAGCTACCATTAATATACAATGTTTGTAAGTACTTATGTAACATTGACCACAATGTTAAACAAGTAATTACAACCATAGCATAGTGAGAATGAGTAGGTAATTTACATGCGCAGCAATGCCGCTGTTTTTCCTATTTGACTCAAATACTTATATAAGAGAAAAAATCTTTGAGATCCTCATACACTTCTATCCAAAAATTGTATCGGCAGATCAAATTTAGAAATTTAGTAAATGACCACCAAATCTTAGCAGAATTGCCGCAACTCACTCTTCCGTGGGCCAACTGGCTCTTATGCCTAGAGTGTATATAAAAAGCGTGGAGCCAGAAGCTCGCGAAGGAGGTCCTGAATTAAGCAAGCCTACGAGGCCGATTGGAGCGAAGGTCAAGTAAATAACTTTAGGTAATTGTTTTCCATGTGTGTAAACTTTAAGTTTCATATTGTTTACTTTTGAATATTTTTTTTCTTATAACTGAATAAGACTAGTAAAGTTACTTTGCTCTAGAAAACTACCTTCACCTCTATTTATAACGCAAATAGTTTTCAAATTATCATCAAAATACTCAGTAATGCTCATTCTTGATACTCAAGGTCCAAGTTCATCGAAATATGTAAAATAGCATGAATAGTTCACATTATAATCCCCACCAAAACGTGAATCTCATAGTAAAATTTAATGTGAATAATTTGAACGCATTAGCGCGGGACTGGGGCTCATTACTGCGGTCGAGAACTTAGGGGAAGCAATATAAACACTGACAACGACTTGTCGGTTCCGAGCTTTTAGTGGATAATGATACAGCGTCTTTAACTCGAGTTTAAAATGTTCGTAGAAACAGGACTAGCGAGATCTATGCGTCTCTATCCAACGTCGATAGTTTGAGAGGGACGTCGCCCGCGCATCGAGTTTCGAACCTTGCGGTAGGCTAAACTTGCTTGGCATGGCGCCTTGGCACAGCAGCCTGTTTTATTGTGAGCCGGCGCCAACAACCGGGAGATTTACCCCATCTGTAATGGCGTTCTCGTTTATTAATAGCAACGAACCAAATGTTGTGGTCTCGTAATGTTTTCGGTGGGTAATGACCGAAACATGATTTTGATAAATACACAATCATTTTTAGCGGCCGCTCCTGGAGTAGAAAGGCAATGGGCGTACTCTAAATAAATGGACGGGAATTATTTACTTATTGGAGGGATATGGGAATAAATAACGGGAATGGACGTGGGGGAATTATTCTTCTGTAATATCCATTAAGGGGATACATTTCGAAAGAACAACAGTTCTTGACAGCATTATTTTATCCATCATTATCAACAGCCTATTACGATCTAACGGTTGGACATCAGCCTTCTTTTTACTTAACTTGAAATGTTTGGTTCAAATCTTGCAAGCTCCAAGTCCACCACTTCCTCCTAGCCTACGGAGTTGAAGTCTTGCATACTTGTCAAAGTCCGATGACAATGCAATATTATGGTGACAGCCAGCTAATCTGATGATGGAGACGGAAGGTGGGCAATGGAACTCTTTGGCGGATAATCGTAAACTACTAATGTTTGGGCTCATTTTAATCTGCTTGCGGTTCCGATTACGAATTTGTTAAAAGCTTGTCTTGATAAATATATTTTTCAACAAAAGCCACGAGACGAGCAAGTCGGACTCTTAGAAAAGAGCACAGAGAGAGAGAGAGAAAGAGAGTAAGTGCAATTTCTTTCAATCCGATTTTGCTTGTAGTATTATAGAAATCGTATAACTTCATTTAAAAAGCTCACGCATATTCAAGATTTTACAGCAGTTGGTGTAACCAGAATTACACCTATCAAACTAAAACTTAGTTAGGCAGTTCAATAAAACCTGAGCCCTGGGATGTACAGCCTCTTAGATCTAGGTTTAGTTGAGACTCGGTTCGAGGTTATTAATTAAGTTGGGTTACGATTACTTTACGACCCGATTTGCGAGCTGAGACTGAGACGTGCGGTAAAGGTGACGACCGGAGTGGAATTGTGCCAGGAATACCGGTATACGGGGACGTTCCCATTGGGACAAGTATGCACTGCTTGCAGTAGTATGTTCTTCTTAAAATTTGAAACCTATCATGAGGGTTAACATGATGTCTAAATACAAAACCAATATATGTGAGTGAGTGTAACAGTTTTATAAATGGTATAATATTATAAATATAAAGGCTACAGTCACATTATGATTGTGTCGGATAACTAAGTCTACTCTGAGTTGCTTTCGTTTGTTCGTTTGTGTGTGACTAAAAGATACACTCTTATGCCTGTTGCATTGCGCTGTCCCTTTAATACGAGGGGATGAAAATACGTAATTATGAATAAGAGTAAGGCCTAGGTTTCGGATAATTAGGATGGCCGTCGTTAGTGCCGTGCTCGCTGCGACAGGCACGAGCAGAGGCGCGCAGTCTGCGCCACGAATCCAAAGCGTAAACTCCCAGAAGAAGGACATCCAAATTGTCCGAAAATTGATCGGAGTTATTCCAACACAATCACAACGTGATTGTAGACGTTTATATTTATAATGAATATTTCGACTCACGATAGTTTCCAAATGGTAGTTATATTGTTTTAATTTATTTTGTAGGTATGCATTTTAGACAAGTTTTGCTAGTAGGTATTTCGCAATTTGATGATGTGTCTCTCTATTTGTGTGTGGGTCAGCAAAGTAAGCTAACATTATGTAATTTCTCATACATGCATGGAAATATTGTAATTATTTTCGAAAAAAGAACACGCGAAGTATGGAATTTACGGACAAAGAAAATCAAATACATTGCAGGAGCGTTTTTTGAATTTGGAACATTACAACGCTCCAGCAATGTTGTATGAAACGGCGTGCGGGGGTTATTAAATACTCTTTGATTGGATCTCTTTTATCATTCTTGGCATACCAAAGTGAGTCTCTTTGCTTAGTACAAAACAAATTACGTTCAGGTGGCTGTATAGCTTCAAGTAGACAGCCAAACTGTATAGCCATAAATGCGTTTGCCTTTCGGCACAGTCGATAAATATAAAATTGGCGGCAAAGCTGAAAATTCGTTTTGATTTGTTATTTACATACTTATTAAATAAAATTTAATGTGTAATATAAAAAGTGTGTTTTAATTCCCTGCATTCGTTTGAGAAAAGCACTATATATGCTTCGGCGGAAATTGCAATTGCCTGTCTCGTATTAGTAAAGTCCTCGCCTACGGCTCGGCCTTTAAACTCATACTCGACCTGCAATTGCCTATTTCACGTCCTTTGCAATAATGTACTATTAAACATCAGCTGCTGTGAACAGTAAAATTCATGCACCTGTTTTGGAATTAATCAACGCAAAACAATGGAAAATCCAACAATATCGCTATTGAATATTACAAAGGCACCATTGTTAAGTACCTATACCTAACATATTTGTGTGGATTGAATTTTGTATTAAACTAAAACTAAAATTGTTTCCGGTTCGTTCCGGCAAACAGTATGTCCGCTGTTTTATGCTAAACAATATGCTTTATCAAATTATGATGCATGTTTTTGTTAAGTGAGTGTATGGTTCAGTGGGAGCACGTGCGACTTTCGATCCGATGCATCCGTGTTCTGAGCTGGTCTCGCACCACTGACTTTGAAGCTATGTGCAGATTTAACACTCGCTTTTAAAACAGTGAAGGAAAACATCGTCATGTCCGAGAATTATTCACACATATTCCAAGGACATGTGACATCCACTAACTAGCATTGGGCCAGCGTGGTGGACTATGACCATTACTCTCTCTCTGAGAAAAGGCCCCAGTAGTGAGAACGTGATGGGCTGATGATGAAGATAATGAAGATGTTTTTGTAATTGTAACAATATTAGGAATGTAATAGATCTGTGTGTTAAAGTACCTATCAACATAATCAGACCATTATGTTCCCAGCATTGGGCTGAGCTTCATTTTCATGTCCATTCATCTCCATTCTCTTTCTCATTCCTTTCTTACAGGTCTGGCAACGCATCAGCAATATTGTAAGATGTCTATAGGATAAGAGACAGTAACCGCTCTCAGGCAAGCCGTAAATTTGTTTGCCACTTTTACATAAAATAAGCTTTCTCAGGCGAAGAGAAAATAGTATATGATAACACGCAGGGCCAGTGCAATTTCATGGATGTCACTCGCACTCTATACCAGCCATATAGCTAGCGAAATTACTGGGCATATGATACTTAATATCTGACGTCTCGGGGTGATGAGCGCAATGCAGTGCTACGCAGTGCTTTTTATGGTATTTATAGTTTTGCGTGGCAATGAAATTATGGACAGGCGTAGCGTTTCCCATTAGGCGAACGACTCGCTCGACTCATCACTCAGTTCCATAGGAAGAATAGCCTACTTTCTTGGACATTGGTATTTCCTCATATTTTCCTGGACCGTTTCAATATGATTTTAGAACCCACTTAATAAGGACCACTGGACCACTGAGGTTGGAATCCCTGCTCACTAAGGCACTAGCCTTAGTGAGCAGGGATTCCAACCTCAGTGCGAGATTGAAAGTCTACCACTAGGCTAAAGAAGTACTTATTACTCATATTCAGTTCAAGGCAAAAGTTCACGGCCGGTTGTTAAACTTGTTACATAATACAATTACTTATTCTGTAAGTTTTCTTACCATGTTATTTTGTCCTAAAATTATGTGGGCTATTTCTTTTTTACTACTCTCTCCTATTGGCGCAGTAGAATCATAATATAAGTATTTATGTGAAATACTAGTTTCCTGCTATCTACGCTATCTACATGTAAGGTCTGTTTTTAACCCCCGACGCAAAAAGGATGTCATAAGTTTGACCACTGTGTGTCTGTCTGTGGCACCGTAGCTCTTAAACGGGTGAACCGATCGCAAGCAGCCAAAGCAGGTTTTCTAGCGGTGGTTTTTAGACATGTATTATCAAAGTCGGTTCAGCCGATTTTTACTTTTTATAGTATATAAAGTTAATCATGAATGAAGGTGAAAGTCCACATCGTTTAGGTATCATAATTACTTTACGGTAATATCACATGTTATATGAAATATTATCATTCGCACATTCTCATACAAAGGTATGTATATATAGGTGGGTATAATTACCGCATCCCTGAGGTAGGTAGGCTAGGCACCGAAACTAATTAGGGTGCCTAATTAGTAATCTCAATTTGTTCACGCTGTTGCGCTTCCTTGAAAGAATATTAAGCTCGAAATTCTATTTCATTAAAAGACAATAATTACTTTCCTAATGGGGGAAATGTTTCTATTTCCAAGTATTTTCCTCGGCCTACCCAACGATATAAATAATTTCGACAATTTTAATTCATTTTGCTATTTAATAAAAAATTGGCTTTGGAATATAAGATTTTTTAAGAAGTATCGGATGTTTAAACCTTCTAATATCGCACCGTAACCACAAACGATTTGAAGAACATTTGGTACAGTCACCGATATAAGTAGCTGAACTTATTCAATTTTTAAATTGACAATAACACTGAAAATATACAAATTACATGCAATTTTTTGCGTATTCCCTATCCGCACAGGATATTAACAGACTTTTTAAATGCATCATTCACAGAAATAATCCAAATAGTAAAGGGTAGTAAATCAGATATTTACAAATTGTCAGCTACTTTTGTCGCTGACTGTCGTTTATTAAGTAAATATTAAGTTCGTAAGTTGTAAGTACCCAAATATTAAGTTAGGCACTTTTATATTCTAGATAGAAAATCCCGAAGTGTTCTCAGGAGACAGAGGGAAAATGTGGGCGCAGCTGAGACAAGCTACAATGTAGCAATATTTAGTGAGATTGTCTAAAGTTTCGGATATTTAAATGAAAAGCATATAAGCAAACCCCAGACACCACACACAAGCATGTCTTTAGCGAAAACATAACTTTGGAGCACTATTCCGAACACAAGATTAGAAATTCTCGTCCGCCGCGAGTCAGCTCTCGTTAGCTTTTAAATAATGAACGTAGTTTGCCACTATCTGCATAGAAGTTAGGCTAACTTTTTCCACTGCAGAACAAACACATTTAAGGGTCTCCCGTGCCCACGCTCGCCGTTCGCGAGAGGAGAGGAGAGAAAGCTCGAAGGCGCGATAAACTTGGTGTGCTGACGTTGATTTATGTCTCAGTTTGTTTGTCCGGAGACAGCCGGCTCCCGACTCCGGTTCATGCCGGAATCCCGGCTAAGATAAGGCGTCTCTAATGCATACTACAAATTACTGGACGAAATTGCTGTTTACGCATACATGGGGGACGGAGCTAAATTGTCTAGGGGTGGTCTGAGATGTTATGGCTTTATCGTAGAGATCTTGTCCGAGGCTCCATAGTTAGGTGCTACTTAGTCGTTCAGAATAATATTGTGTGATATTACGTCATTTATGGCGTTGTAACGTGTCGTGGGTCTATATAACAGATGGGTTTGGTATATTTGGCATAGAGATGCTAATTAACCTGTACCGATTTACGGATAACTTTGTCAACATCTTAATATCATGGTAAAGTAAAAAACTGCAATTTAGATGTATGAAATCAATTGTATATCATGTTCTTTCTTATTTTTAACCCCCGACGCAAAAAGGAGGTCTTAATAAAAGTTTGACCATTATGTGTGTCTGTCTGTGGCACCATAGCTCTTAAACGGGTGAACCGATTTAGATACGGTTTGTTTACTTGTTTGCGGTTTTTTATTTAAAAGCAGGCTATCTCCCTGTGGTTTTTAGACATGTTTTATCAATATCGGTTCAGCCGTTTTTTACCTTTATAGGTTTTTCATATCGGGGTCTTTTTAAATTTCTGTTTACTGAAATCCTCTTGTTCTGACGTTAAGTTTGTTCATTTTAGGTCTTGAAAATTAGTTGTGGGTCTTTTTGCGTATCTCTTAGTTTATGTACGCTAAGTTCACGTAACATAATGTGTACCTATCTGTTCTGGTAATATAGGTATGAGTATAATCCGGAACCGTTCAGCAAATATTATTGTTTGTTTAGGTGTTTATTTTAAGACATTAATCACAACATGCTGTACTCAATATTGACATAGTTTCGCACCATAACTTATATTCAGTTTCTAGTTCCCGACATGGTTAAGGCGTGTCTTCCACAAAATTACGATACAATATTAAACCGACCGTTTTGTTTGAATACTGTTATTACTGCGTATACTTTAATGGGGATATTAGGCGCCTTATACCGCCACGCGATCTAATAAATAAAACTAGAGGCCTACCTACAAATTAATTTCTTGAAAAGGTCGTAGGAATTAGAAGTTCACGTGAGTGTCCGGTCACGCAAACCACAAACCCTTTGTACATATTTACCTATTACATTATTTAACTGTGCCGGTTCCGATGCCGGCGAATGCCGCCACACTTTAATGATAGCCCACTGTACAGAAATGAAAAGAGAATAACAGCCAACGAACATAATTCATTTTATACCAAAACAAACGACTTCTATTCTGATGTATCTTCGAAGTCTAAGTTCGAATATCGATGAGGTTTATATCGGACCACATTGTAGCTATACTGAACCCAACGCAAAATTTTGATTAGAACTTTTCCAAGTCGGTTTATAAATGACGGAGTTCTTAGGTAATACATAAAAAAATACAATCGAATTGAGAACCTTCTCCTTTTTTGGAGTCTGTAATAAATATATAGAAATAATGATCATATTTTATCAGAGTAATTGTAATGCCTGCATGCCCACCAAAACCGTATTATATGTACATATATTGGTGAGTAATGTATTAATTAGAATGGATTACATAAACGATAAAATTACATTGGAAATTTATATTGCTGATTATTAAACAAATTTATTGTATAAACGCCTATACTTATCTTACAGGGAAAAGTACGTAATAAAAATATTATAAATCTAAATATTTTAAGAAATAAGCAAAATATTTATAACTAGCGGCCCGCCCCGGCTTCGCACGGGTATTTTGAACAAAAATTTCAAAATTATAATACATACACATCTCTCATCCCGTACGGCCCGTACCCCAGTGACGCCTACATTGCACAAGGTGCTGCTTAGCTAGCTGAGCAGGGTGAGCGGCTACCACGCAACTTTTTTCTAATATTTACATTTTTAAGCTCGTGATATCTTTTGAATAGAATGTCCGAATTGAATAATTCAAAAAGTTATATAAAGGTATTGAAACAGTCTTGAATATGAAGTAATTTATTTTGATAAGGATTAATACCAAGATACAAATAAAGAGCCCTTTCTAGCGGTGGCATTTCAATTAAATTTTTAAAATAAGAAACACTCATTGTGGCATAACTATACTAGTTAGACGTATATATATATATATACTGTCGCGACACTTTTTGTAAATAATTATGTGTCAAAGTCGTAGTTCATTATTTTATTCTATCATCAATAGTTTTCGCAGCGCACGCGATGTAAAGAATATTTTAGGTAATATTTTTACACCTTGGGTTACATTATAGGAGTTTTAGTAAGGATCCTTAATTTATTTGAAAATATACCTAATATAGCCTATGTCACTCGGAAATAGTGTAGCTTTCCAACAGTGAAAGAACTTTTCAAATCGGTTCAGTAGTTTCGGAGCCTATTCAATGCAAACAAACAAACAAAAAAACAAACAAATCTTTCATCTTTATAATATTATATTAGTTTAGATTTAGATAAAGATATGTCATTACTATTTCATGAGGGTGGCTACGGTAGATATTATTAATAATAAAAGTAAAACTAAGTTTAGTTTAGTTTCCTCTAGTTTAGTTTTTAATTTATTTATAGCCTTTTATTTTGTTTGTTTTTGTAATATAACAATTCTATGAGTGAATGGTGATTCACGGACAAGCTCAAACTAGTGATCGAGTTTGCTTTTGCGTGCTACTAGCGTATGTCCAAGTGTCAGAGAGCAGAGGAACATATTAACAAACAAGTGACTCGGAAATGAGAATCGAGTGGAAACGTCAAAAACAAAGCGATCATCCAATGCCGGCTCGTCATAAATCGCCACTGAGTGAATAATCGAATGAAACGTACGCGCGTCAGATGAACCGCCTCGATCCCTGATATTTTCATGAATAACCGATATAAAATGTATTCTGCTTCGGTGAATAATTTATTCCCGATTGTCACCCTTGTTCGTAACCGAAGTTTGCTCAGCAGGTGTTCAATCAACCGATTACGAACACAACCGTGGTTCATGTTTCGATTTTGATTGGGTTCGGGTCCTAACTCCTATCACATATTCAGGATTCGTTTCACACTGTGAGAAGTAAAAACATTTGTTTTCATTTAACTTATACCTATACCCGTGCCGCCAAATCCTTAATTAATATTCAGGGTTCTTCGTTCCATTAATTTTATTTATTCCGGTTAATCTGAAAAACATATTACATTATTTAATAATAGTTTATACTTAGTTTGGGAACGGTGATCTAAGAAAGGTAAGTCTGGGCTGGTCTGCCTCAGCTTTATTAATTAATACAAAAGCTTTACATTTTAGTATCATGTCACAATAATGATTTCAATAACTATTAATTTGAAAAAATCGTCAGCAAAATTAAATACATTAAAGTACCCACCTACCCTTCCAAAGAGATGAATTCCGAATAAATTAATGAATTAAACTTGGAAGAATTATCTGCTCCTCAAATAAATTACAACCAAGTCCTTTTAAGGATTGTTCTCGGCCCCAGTATTCCCAAAGGGTCGCGGTATTAATCAAAGCTTAAGAAATCTAATATTTAAAGTGACACTGGCTGAAAGTTTGTAAACAAAAACAGAGGGCGGCCGCTTCGATGGAACCCGACGAAAAACTTGCTTCTTTGACATTGATGGATGCGAGAAGCGAGAGCCAAAGCGCTAACGCCGGCCGCTTTGCTAAAAGGTAAGCCCAAAAAGTTGGTAGGCACGTATACCTATTTGTAATTCCGAAACTGTTTAGGTGCGTTGTTATAATTGAAATAAAAGCTCTGTATTTTATCACTTGGAAAACGAGTTTTGGGTGGTGATAAAATTTAGGAAATGAAATGGAGGTTTGTTTCAAAGTGTTGGTTGAGTTAGGTAGGGAACAATATACTGACATTGAAAATGATAAAATTAAGGTAATACATAATAAAGTATAATCACAATATCTCCGAAAATAAAGAAAAGAGAGATCTAAATTTCTATAAAATCTCACATAAAATGAAAGCAGTAAAAACTGAGACGAATGCGACTAATCTCTTGCAGAACATTACTAAAATAAGCAAAATAGATGAGAAATAAACATTTATATTCTTCAAATAGATACTGAATTACTGCAAAGAGAAACAGAAAAAAAAACAAAATCGTTTAATCATTTTGGCATCACAGACGTACTTATGAACGTCAAATTATCACAATGACTCTATCACCGTATCGGAAAAAGAACCACTACTCAGAAGATACGGCAAGAAACTGAGGGGCATTTTTTTTACGGATTTTGTTACAATTTTATAGGGTTTTTACAATGTTATGTTTCTTATGTTCCAGTTGGCTACTTTGCAGAAGTTAGAACATTCTTAACGCGTAATTTGAATTTACTTTCTGTGAGCTGGGCTATTCATTTTGAAATTTTATTATAAAAACGTACGCAGTTGCCCATAAACTTCGAGTAGACAGCCAAAGTGAGGTGAGTGCGCGTCACCAATCCAGGCTGGATACTTTATCTGAGCCCATAAAGGACTTATTCGTTTTAGTCAGTCTATATCAAGGACAACAATCCTATCCTTATTTCTATTGTTTATGTCATGATGGTCATTATTTACTTAGACACCTACTTCAAAGTTAAATATCATAACGTGATGTAAATAAATAAAGATGACAAATGAAGATAGCTTACAGATATGTTCAAAATTGACAATAAAATAATAGTATCTTTTGACAATGCTGCAGTAAAGCTAATCAAAATATCTTAACTAAACAAAGTATTTAATTCCGAATTCCCAATAACAGCCAAAGTTATACCTCTGCTTAGTAAACAGACTAAACAGACGATTTCAACGCAAGTGATTGGCTAGGGAGTTTGGGCGATTGTTTCCGAGATTTGAGTCGCTTCACTTTGACAACTGCCGTCAGATTTGGAGTCCCGACCCCACTTGAGTGTAAAGTTTGGATCAAACTGTGTTTTGGAAGTTTCTGGTCCCTGTAACTGGCAGCTGTTATTTTTGATGATAATTAGAGAAATTATTTAGCACATTGGTTTAAGTTCTCTTTTTTTACAGTTTTATTAAACAAAGGTATACCTAATGGTAAGTAATAGTTAGTATTGTTTGCTAATAGATAGATAGACCTTACACATATAAATTAAGTAAAGTTAAATGTTTACAATGGTGTAACAATGGGTGGTCTTATCGCTTAAAGCGATCTCTTCCAGACAACCTTTGCTTTTGAGGAATAACGCAACATAAACGGACGGCGGTGATAGAACATAAATGATTATTTCACAAAAATATTGATTGAATGATCTTTCTGGTTCGACGAACATTCGTTCTAACTACATTTTAGTTTTTTTCTTCTCGATCACTGTCCTATCCCCTATTATTAAGTATATAAAGTAAATTTTTACTATGTGAAATGTTCACATCATTTCAAATATTTTAGAAACTATCTTCCAATGAACCGACTGAAGCTTTAAAAATGTAAGTGGTTTAATTCTGCAGTTAAAATATGTTTCGCGAATTTCATGTCACAGCTACAAAAGTATAACGTTATTCCCTACATCGTAAATTATAATGTAACAGTGACAGGCGACCACACAGAATATAACATATATCACGACCCTGTAATATGGGGTCGTGAGATTACTGAGTATTTAGATATGGGATTAATGCCACTTCACGTGTCGGCTTTACGGGATCCAGACTAACGTTGCCACCGCGCAAATAAGCTAACAGGATACAAACGTAAAGCTCAAATATAATATTTAGGATAATAAAACAAAGCGAGATGTTAAATCTTTTAACATTATCTTAAGTTTAATGCTTTGATAGTTTAACATTCAAAATAATACTTTGAATCCTAATAAGAACAAAAACCGGCCTAGTGCGAGTCGGACTTGCGCACGAAGGGTTCCATACCAATATCTATAAAAATGGCATATAAATCATGTCTGTTGTTTGGGAGCCCCGCTTAAATGTTTTTTTTATTCTGTTTTAGTATTTGTTGTTATAGCTGCAACAAAAATACATCATCTGTGAAAATTTCAACTGTCAAAGTATCACGGTTCATAAGATACAGCCTGGTGACAGACGGACAGACACACGAACAGCGGAGTCTTAGTAATAGGGTCTCGTTTTACACTTTGGGTACGGAGCCCTAATAAAAAATATTAATATTTTTGAGGAATATTATGAATGTTTCTACTATCACGATCACTATCACTAGAATTCAGTTGTATGAAAGAAATATGTTCGAGTACTTAATTATTCTGCTCTTCACAAAGAATCGTCTCAATAAAGAAATCTCAAAATTAATTTAAACCCTATGATATCATTTGGAATTGAGTTTTGAATCAATTTAGCGAGAACAGTTTTAAAATAATCAATTGTAATACCTACGTTACTTGATCGCATCTTCTTGGTCGTATTCTTCACTGCTGAATTTTTATTGATTATCAAATGAAAGTTGTTGCTTTTATGTCAACTGTCAACTTCCATTTTGGCCAATTTACGGCGACAAAAATTAAGATAAAATAAAAATAAATGTAATTAATTATCATTTCCCACTAAATTGAAACTCGGCTGAGTTTTCACAGACTTCATGCCATAATTGCATTTAACCATCTCATTCAATACGGGCAAGTTCCTATACGCATCATGAGAACGATACAAAAAGTTCTTCCAAAGTGGAAGTGAAAAAAATAAATCACCCTCAATAAACAATTCAATTGTACCCTATTACCACCATCTGTATTGCAGGATGTAGCACATCGCTCTCAATTCCGATGCGATCGTATCATATCATTTTAAACAAAATGTATTTCCTCTGGTTTTGTTGTGTTCATTAATTTATATCAAAATTAAATGATTGAATATTTAAAACGAGATGCGAGATGCTAATTTAAATAAATATTTTAAGGTAAAAAACGTTGTAAAGCTCTTTTTTTACTTATTATATTTGATTTGGTCTATTAGGTCCCTAACCATCAAACATTTGGCGTTCGGGCCGACTATGTCTGCCACATGCGTTATCAGACATGCTATGGGCTAAACTTACCACTAAGTGGGTTCTGCGCAGACGCCTGCAGACTATAGGCCTAGATGGTACTTTTGGAAGGACTGATATGAATAACTGTTGACGGTGAGGAAAAGAACTGTATTCGCAATGGAAGAAATCCGGCTAAAGGCAAAAACATACAATCATAAAGGTATATTGCTTACGCAACAACCGATCTCTCACATTTTTCATAAGATTCAATTATACCTAAAATTAATAATAAATAATAATAATAACGCCCAACGATCACATACATAGATCCTGACCCCTAACTAGGATTTCCTGTATCTAGGGAACCAGGAACTATGAGGACCATGGTCCCACAACACCCAGACACGAAACAAATGCTTGTGCTTTTTTTTTCTATACACAAACATTTGTCCCGACACGGGAATTGAACCCGCAACCTCAGTGGTGTATGAGATTTGAGCCAACCTGCCCAACCACTACACCACAGAGGCTGTCAGAATTGGTACAAAGCAGGCCTAAACAAACAAAAGTTTCTTTACCAGATAGTTTAATTATTTCACTATAACAAAAAGCCAATAAATGTAGTTCTATATCATTAACATGCTTTTTTGGTTATCATTATATTCTTAATGCAACAGCTCATTATTTCAAAATTCCCTCTTGTTTATTTTTAAGGAATACTTTTACGCGGCGCTGCACTCGCCGGAGTCATTATAACTTCTTCGCGTTTTTTAAGAGTCCTCTGCGGTACACTTACTGAATAAAAATGTAAGGTAGAACTGAGAGAGAAGATTTTATTTAGAATATTGAGTTGGATATTATTAATATAACGTTGTGGTGACTCCACTATAAATTTGAAGAATCTAAAGCTGGTTTGTCTAAATAATCCAAGTTCGTATAAATAAGCAAAATGGAGAATATTTAAAGAGGTTTTATTTATAACAGAAGTATACCAACTAAACAGTCAATAACATAAGGAATACAAATAAGAATTAACTTCGCCCAGATAAATTAAATCGATTGATTCGCCAATTAGGGTTCAATAAACCGGTTCGGTCAATATTTTCCCAAATTACCACATTTTATTAAGATTTACAATAAGGCAACGTTTAATTTATTCACTGTAATAACTCTACAGTGAATGTATTTAAGCTTTTAATAATAAGTAATTTGCCATGACTTCTCAGTTTATATATTTTTAATTTTCATCACTACTTTTTAAGCATATTTTTATTTATTCAGTCACCTTATAACGGTGATAGGACATTAATAAAGAAATAGCATACATATGTTATTAGGTTGGTAGGTATATCGTTTTCACTAAATTATTCATTTTTATCGAATAATTGGTAATGTGGTTATTTTGAACCGAAAAGAAAATGTTTTATTCGCTCATCATCATCACTAAACGTAAAGATTACGATCAACACAATGAAGCGTATAGCCACGAAGCATCTGATAGCAGCGTTAATACGTTCAACAAAAACTTGTCGAACCGTATGGAGGTAATAAATAGTGATCCCCGATCCCTTACCCTAATACAGACATCACGGACGATCCCATTCACTTGCTAATGAACGTGGGGAGAAGTAATCCGAAAGGATTGATTGAAATATATGGATTTAAACGGCAGTGTCGCAAACAAAAACTCCTACGTACCTATATGAAGTTTGTTTAATTTGCAGAAGGAATAATTATAATAGATTGTCAGTCCAATTTAGCAGTAAACATTCGAAAGGCTATGAGCGAATGAAACGCCAAAACGGTGAAGAAAAACATCGAGAGGAAACGACGTCCAAGAATCACATAGTTCAAGGACGTGTGACTTCCACCAATCCGCACTTGGCCAGCGTGGTGGATCATATAACCCATACTCTTATTTTGAGAAAAGGCCCGGTGTCCCAATGTGAACGTAATGGGATGATGATGATTGAATGAAATAAGAAAAGCGTTATATTTTAACAAACAATATTTTTTCTATTTATAGAACGATATGATATTCTGCAATAAGTGAATTGCGGACTACGTTTTCATAAAATACTTTCACCTTATATTCTTTATTTTCTGCTAGACCAATGTTATGTTCATTAATATGAAATACAAAATAATGCATTATTATTTTTATTACATGTAAAAAACAAACCGCGCTAGACATCTATTAGTCACATAGACACAAAAACTAATTATTGTTTAAACACATTATTGAACTTCTTTAATAACATAGCTCGTCCCATTTCGTTTCATATTTCAATAGCAGAATCAATTACAACATCTACGATCGACATGATTTCGCTAAAATCTCAATATGTCACATTAGCCGCATACTAATTGTTCCATAAACACATGATTGAATCGTTGTTGTTAACTCATAATTGTTTTAATCCATTATTGTCACATCGGTAATGGCAGGATTGATTTACCGGCGGGCAAATGATGGGGCGATGCACACGAATCGAACATTCTCTATGATTAAAACCATAAATCTCCCGAGCAATTTTCTGATTTACAGCCTCACTGGGAGAACGGAGGATTTAGTGGTTTTTAGTCCAGATTAGTATATTTTTATTGGCTTACTAGCCGATACCCGCAACTCCGTCCTTGTAGAATTCAGTTTAAGTTGTTCTCGAAGGAACTTCGTTTTTACGGGATGAAAGGACCTATCACTTTATTAACATTAAAATTCATAAATCTTTCTTGATGCATTTCCGCCGGTTTTACCATACCATTTATCATTTCTGATTGTGGTTTCATGGACTACGGTGAACTCCTTTAAAGTTTGAGTAAATTATCTCTTATTTCATAGTCATGAACCGAAAATACATTTGACCTCTTCGTTTAAAATTTATTACTCAAGTTTTTGATCTCTGCAAACGTTCGCATTTTACACCTACTCACATCTTGCTATCGCAATAATTTTTGTTAAGAATCTCTTCCAGATTCATTGACATAACTTAAGCTGCCACTTGCACGATTGACGATCTATTATTGATATGAGAATCCATTCAGGGTTCTATGCAAAAGTTTTTGCAATGTACTATCTCAATTATCCAAAAGTATTTTTTTCAACAAATGCGAATCTAGAATTACATCCAGAATACCTAACTCGTATTCAGACCTCGTGTAAAACACTGAGCAAAATTAATAATTTCCAGTTTCCAGGCGTGAGCGAGATTTGGGACTGCCGACCTAGATGGCTACATAATTTATATCTCCGCGGTTTAAGAGGATCTAATCCCTTTTCCGACAACTGTCTCCCAACCGAATATTCTGAAGGTACATCTCTATAGATACGTAGATGTAGCTATAAGGTATAAGGAATGATAGCTCGAAGGACCAAAGGGAAGGATTTATTGTAATCATGCTTCATCTCAAGATCTTTTCTTACGATCTCTGTTTTGTTACTTTGGTTTTGTGTCTCCGACTTTCCTTGTTTTATTTTGCAATAAATATACTTATTGCGAAAGTGTAATGATAAGTTTGTTTTTGTATTCGCTTTCAAAGATATCGAGAATAGGTAAAAGTTTTTATAAAATAAATCCGATTGTTCTTACAGTCCCTAATTCGAATAGATATTTGGTATCGGAGTAATAGTAAACAGAGACCTTAAGTGTTCAATTAAACTCAAATTAATAATTTTGAGATTAAAACGTTTAGTAGGTAGGTTGGTAGGTATTCGTTTATTTTATTTACCGAAATCTTGGAACTAAACATTGCATGAGTTATTACGACAGATGGCGGTATAAGACTTCTTGAATTATAAATATTGTGCAAAATAGGTAAATATGCAAATGAGTTTATCCTTCACTAAAAGGCTTGAGACAACAAATTAGTCTTGGTATCGAATTCGTGCGTCTAATCTAGGGGCGATGCCCTTACCTTGTGAATAGGAGTTCCCCAGAAGTCGTTGAGAAAGATATTTGAAATAGGCGTCTGCGGTCTTAAGTCTCTGTTTTCTTTTATGGCACTGATATCATCAAACACGAAGCCGCAGTAGAGGCAGTTGTGGTAGACCAGGATGCATGCTAACACAAGGATAGCACCAAGGCCTCTTCGTGGTGCTTCAGGCAAATCTTCCGGCACTTGGTTCTGTCCAGTAAGACGTCTTCTACTCCGACCGGTTCGAGTCCTCACAGCGGACACCATCCCACCAAACCTGCATACACCACTCACGCGGTCCATCGTTACTCACTAATTCAACTATGTACTAAGCACGAAACACTAAACCAAACTGTTCCTAAAACCCATTGTCAGTCATCGATTCAAGAGTCCCGAACCACCAGGAATGTTGAAGTAGCGAAAACACAATCACGAAGAGAACCGGGACTATAAATTTCGCTACACAAACTCAAGAGATCATAAAACCGGCTAATGCGTAGAACTGCACGGATGAATGTTAAAAACGCAATGTTGTTAAGAGCGGTTAGGTTACTCGCGATCACATGTCACTATTTTTTTTCGAAATTATTTCATTTGACATTTATGTTGCAATGTGTGTTAAACGCGCGCGGACACGCCCGATTGTCGGGGCGGCTCGCCGATGACTGCCGAAGTTCGACGAGGGAATGCCGCGTCGAGTCACGTGACCACTCGTTTTACTGCGGGTCGTTTTAAGATGGCGCATGCGTGCAGAGCTCACTTCCGAACGGTCAGTGGCGGTGGCGGCAAAATATTTTGTTGCACATGGACATGTCTAATTTATATTTCATGGATTTTCATGTAGTTCAGGTATTCATTTGTTTAGGTACTTAATAATAAATTACTAAGGTAGATAGGTAATTTTAGGGGCGTATTCTACAGATTAACCTACTCATAGGGGTTTAGCCTTATGTTATGTTAATCTCTTAACTGTTCAATGGGTAAAATTAGTTTCAAAATTCAAAATTCAAAATTTCTTTATTGCTAAAATGTTGTGTACCAAGATGACAAAAAAAGATAATTCCTAACATTCTACCATAACAATGGTGTGCAATATTAACAATTAAAAAAAATATAATTATATTAAATTCAAATTGTCAGATTATAGATGTAGATTTTAATTAATAAATTATTAAATATAATCAAATAATAAATCAATTAAACTTGTCATTTAAAAATTCATAAGTATTATAATTGTATTGTAGTTTATTTTATTGACATTTTATGTTGTTATTATTATTGTAGACCTTACATCCCCGTCTTTAACATTTTGATAATTCCTCTCCATCCAAAGGTTGCCTGGAAGAGATCGCTTTTAGCGATAAGGCCGCCCATTGTAACACTTTCTTTAATTGTTTTTATGTAATGTCTTTAATTTAATGTTTGCAATAAAGCGTTTATCTATCTATCTATCTATAATAACATTTACCAATCAACAATTTTTTCAATTTAAATTTAAATGTGTCGGTGTTTGAGCAACTTCGAATGTCTTTGGGCAAATGGTTATAAATTCGAGGAGCCATGCAAAAAAATGCTCTTATTTAACAAAGAAAGGTTTACATGATTCTGTTGGTTTGAGTTTGCAAACTGCTCTCATACACTTTTTCTGAGCTTTGAATACGCTATCTTTTTCTGTTAAGTTACCCCAAAAAATGACACCATACCTGCGTACCGATTTTAGAGTGCGTAAGAAAATTGGTTTAACCTGTCACATATTTTTTCAACTTGGAATTTCCAATTTAAGCTGCAGTCGAGTTCAAGACCTAAAAATCTTGTATTCTCAACCTCATGAATCTTTTGTCCATTATAAATTACATTAATGTCCGTTACATATTTTTTTCTATTCATAAATGTCATAATGTTAATCTTATCCAAATTAATCAATAAATTATTGTAGTCAAGCCATTTAATTATTAAGTAAAGTGTATTATTCATCTGTAGTTCTAAGGTGGATTTGTCCTTACTAATAAACATGACTACTTTATTTGCTAAACGACAGCACGCTGTCGTCAGCAAATAAAACCATCATTTGTTCAACAAGTTTTGGTAAATCATTGATGTATGTTATGAATAATAAAGGGCCCAGGACGCTACCTTGAGGCACGCCTTGTGTAACTTCACGGTAATTAGAAGAGAACATAGTTTCTTTTTTCATTTTTGGACAAATACGGGTAATTTGAGTCAAGTACAACGGCTACATAACTTTTATCAACCTATTATTAAAAAATATATTTATTATAATGATCGATGAAAGAGACCATTTATTATTGGAAGAAATTGGTAAAAACTAAATATTATCGTATATTGGGCTACAACGGCTACATAGTTTATTAATAGGTATATAGGTTGTTGGAACTGCCCCTTTAGATAAGATTCGCTATATCTATCACACTAATATTTAAACGTAAAAGTTTTTTGTGTGTTGGTGTGTTTGTTACCTCTTCACAAAGTAACGGCTCAACAGATGGTATGGGAGTGGAATTCGGATAGCTATACCAAAGTATAGTAACTATTACTTACGTAGCTATACCTTATATGGCTACTTTTTATCCCGGGAACTGCAGGCGAAACCGCGAGGCGCAGCTATTTTATATGTACGAAACTAAGTTAAGAAAGTAAATCTGAAACGCAATGAAAATATCTAGTGTAATTCCGCGAAATATTACGTAGGTTGTTGTTAATATACCTACCTAATATGTATGGGGGTAGAAAGTAAATGTAAAAAGAATAAAAAATATCTAAATAAAATTCCCTCTACTTTTTTTTGTTTCAGTCTTGAGTTGAATTTCCGTAACGTCACGCCTGATTCCATTCGATTCTCTAAGAAAGTAAGTTTATCTATAAGCACCTCTCTAGTAGTTTTTAAACTTTCGCGAATTATATTCATGTTTTATGATAATATCGGGTCTCTTCGCGCACAATTTCAACATCAAAATAACATTTTGACTAACCTCGACGTTTCGATCAAGTTGCATTGACCGTGGTCACGAGAACACTGGAGAGGCGGGTATCAGCGTCAGGAACGACGGGCGTTGTTACCAACTACCCGCATTTGGTTTGGTAAAACTTCGTCACGACATACATCTCTCTAAACCACTTTTAAATAATAAAGAAATCAACACTTTCTAAGAGAGTTGCAACTCTACAGACGTATACTTAGGTACAAATAGGACCCATAATCTACGAAGTCATTCATCTCCGCGACTGATGAAAGTTCAATAAAAGGTTTTCGATGTCGCAGAGTTCTAGAAAAGTTATTCGTGTTGTTGGATAAATTACGATTTCCGTTGGTATTTCTCTGTAGAAAGGTATACTTACAAATACTGAAGTAATAATTACAAAGGAATCTGAGAGAACTGGATACAAAATATAAACATAAAAATGTACAAAATACTGGGTGTCGTCTGATAATATCTGCGTGTTGTGGGACCTAAGTCCTCATAGTTCCTGGTTTCCTAGATGGAATAGTTAGGGGTCAGGTCCTATGTATGTGATCATGGAGCATATTAAAAAAAAAGTATTTAATGTAAATAAATAGGTATTCAGCCCAACGCATCTAGCTAGCGATTCAGCGCAGCACATTTAGCAGCGGGGTCGATCGCAGTGGACGAAGTTTTTGACTAGCGAGTTCTTCTGTACGTTTGTATGTAATATAAAAATATTCAATTATTGAATTAAAAAGAATTGGTATTTTTCTCAAATCTTAATTAATATAATTATTTAGATAAGATTCAGACCAGATTAGTGAGCTTTCCAGTTTATGAAATTTTAGTAGGTATTTCAGTGTATGAATATGAAATTATAGTACTAATGGACCGTTTTTGATAATATTGCACTCCAGTACCAAAAGTCAAAAGCTATGAATGTCAAAGTAAAATACTTAAACAGAGAGGAAAGTTCGAACGCCACCTGAAAGGAAAGTTTACCTCAAATATTCAATATTAACTTCACTCAAAAGAGACTACCAATTTTATTTATAACGTGCGACCAGAGATTTTTTTAAAGTCGATGGTCACGGTTTCAAAATCGAATAGAATATCGATATAATAGAATAAAATAAAATTTATTGCAAAACTGTGTAAGTATACATAGGTCTTAATATAAGCATAGTTTCAAGAGACTGTCCATTTCGAACGTACAATAGTTAGGAATAAAATAACATGACATTTACTTTGGTAAATTAAGTAATATGTACTTACATTTTACTAATAGTTATCGAAATACTCGTTTAAATTGTAGTAAGCCTTCGTCAATAACCAATGTTTTGTAATTATGTTTTTAATTTGTTGCCTTTTAGGTAGTTCTTTTAACTCAACTGGTAAGTGATTATAAATTTTTATTGCGCTGAACTTTTGTTCAATATCGTGTTGTTAACTTGAGTAATACCAGGCCTAGTGCACTCTGCACTGTAGGTACGAAGCCGGACACCGACGGCGGGTCGTTACACGTGCCGCGTCAGAAGAGATAAGAGCTATGCGATAGAAAGAGAGGCGCTCTATAGGTTAATTTGACTGGTAGGCATGCAGCGCTACGCGAGCTGAATTGAATTTTATTGCGTCATAGCAAGAGTTGCTATTTCTTTAAATTTCTTTGCGGAGTGATGCTTCTGATCCTTAGCATTCTGTGATGTAACTCATAAATTGTATGTCAGTATTGATTGGTATTTGCAGTATTGTAGTGAATTTCCGTCACCGATCTAACCCGACCGACTTTTTCCGCCGGTACATATAATTCCGTACAAATATCTCACCTTACACATTCGACTGAAGATGCGTTCAAGTAAACTACTGCAAAAATTATGCGACGGAAGATCGGTGACGTAAATTCCGTCAGATGTGGCCCTAAATTGGTGAACGATACAAAATATTGTCTCGTCGACACTAGTAACTTTGTCTGCGTAGAATAAAGGTCATAGTTATTCGGCACTGATAGAACTGTTAGTTAATTCGCGATGATGATCTCGGTAACCTAACTGTTCAATGTGAACTGATCCGCAATTTGTGACATTTCAAATCAGTCATGGACGTTGAAATCGGATTAATTTCGAAACAAACTTTAACCTTTGATAAATCATTATCTTCCTAGACCAATTATAATAGAGTTGAATATAAATAAATGGAGTATCGAAAAAACATTTGCCCTACTTATATGTACCCAAACCAAATTCGATTGCACCACAAGTGTCTCCAGTGACTTTTGCAAAACAAGCCACAACCCAAAAAATAATATTAAAAGCACAAATTAAAAATACGGACTGGACCAAAACCCACGCTAATCCGTACCCGTGGGAAGGACCATGCGGGATTTTTCAGGGTTGCGTGGCCGAGCTTTGATGGCCATCAAGGGTTGTCGCCTGCAGCTCGCGTCCACCGGGAGCGATAGCCGGGAAAAAACCGGGACACTGGGAGACCTCGCAGGCCCCGCAGTGATTGATGGAGTACGGGCCTCGAGTAAACAGACCCTCACGTCTCCCACAATGGCCCTCAGGTGCTCCCTGATTTTTTGTTTTAAATCCACACCCGTCTAATACAGTGCTTGTGTAATGAGATTAGGGGTGTGTTCGCCGTTTGAGCAAGCTTTGTGATTTGAATAACATTTCAGAATGCTAAGGGTAAAAAAATGTCGGCGGATCCGATAGGATGAAAGGGTTTGCTGATGACATAAAGGCAGTTTACAATTTAATTTAGGTCCGGATTTAGTCTGAGCAAAAAGGGATGTGTGGAAGGGTTTTAAAGCGTTAATGGTGGAAACTATGACATGGACGGCTTTACCCTGTCAATGAGTTTGATCATCAGCAAAGTTAAAGTACGGCAAGATTTTGGTTGCGTGCGACCAAAATATTTTTTGGACGAATCCAAAGTTGTGTTACTGAAGATATTTCTTAAACTTAGGTTAGTAAAGTGAAAAAATAAATTATTGGGTCCTGCCCGTCTGGATCTGGACAGTAATCGATGTCATTGGTTACCACAGATGTTGACGTCATTCACCCCGACCATAGATAAAATAATCACTACGTTCTAACTTCGACTTTAATAGTGGCACCACACTGCTCCAGTTCTGCGCAGTACTTTGCTTAATAATAAAAGTTCTCGGTGTCACTATAAATGTTATGGGCAAGCGTGGAGCTTACTTTGATAAGCTTCACTTGCCATTGAGCGAACGACTTGCTCGTCACATTGATCACTTGCATAAAAAAGTTACACGTCATCCGTGGTCAGATTCTCGCTGCACTATAATTGTGTTTTTTTAATTACCGAATAGGTAAGCATTTGACCACAGTCTCACCTGGTGAAAAGTGACGACGAGGTGAACGATGGATCATGCTTGCCTAGAAGATACCGATTCACTTGAGACTTTAAGACACCCAGATTATAAAAATCGGGAAACAAAGACGCTGGTAAGGTGTTGCATTCCTAAGCTGTTCGCATTATAAAAGTTGATTCGGGCAGAAGGAATGTCAAACATGGTTTTTAAAATTCAATGTTATTTGAGATACACTGAAATTATTTTTACTGTCTTTTTTGCTCAGCTGAAGATCATGCCATACATTACTTTCTTTGACTTGTTTGATTAGTCTAAATCTAATTACGAAGATTATTAAATGTCTAGACGACCCTATAATTTATGACTTCAAAGTTTTAGTATTTAACATTTTCAACATCACCTTTTTATACAATTCTTTGAAGTCTTATTTTCTGTCGACATTATGAAAAATCTAGCCTTTTCATGATCATTTATTACTAAGTTCAGTTCAAGAATTTCTCATTTCGAATTTGAAAGAGAAGTCTCACAATAACTCTTTATTAGGTAAAGGAATGTGACGACCTCATAAAATATAAGTTTGTGATTATATTAATTTGTTTTGCCTATTTGTGCTTTGTTAATAAAGCTTTGTTAATCATTGTTCAATTAATGAACGAGCTTTGGGCCAAAATAACAGCAGAATTGTCCTCTAACAACGGCCGACGGGCCCGTGGCAGGCCACGACGGTGATGGCGGGATGACTTGGACACCTTCATGAAAGACTGGATGACAATTGCGAAGAGCCGTGAAACGTGGAAGAATGAAAGGGAGGCCTTTGCCCTGCAGTGGGATATTTTAGGCTCTAAATAATAATTATTGTTATACTAGTTTTCTTATCAATATAAATAAAAATTACCTAAATGCTGTTCATCGGATTTGACATTTTGACATTCCGAATTAGGTTTTTATGTAAAAAAAATTGGAAAAGTTGCCCGAACAATTGGAAAGTGCTTTTTTCTATTGAATGCTGTATGAACATGAAAATTTACCATATTAAACACGTAATTCAGTGCTTACCTTTGTACCATGGTTGTAGTTAGTTATGGTACAGAATACTAAGGGACAGAAGCATCACTCCGCAAAGAAATTAAAACAAATAGCGACTCTTGCAATGACGCAAAAAAAAATCAATTCAGCTCGCGTAGCGCTGCATACCTACCAGTCATATTAACCTACAGAGCGCCTCTCTTTCTATCGCATAGCTCTTATCTCTTCTGACGCGGCACGTGTAACGACGCGCGACCCGCTGACGGTGTCCGTCTATGTACTTGTAGCTTCGTACCTACAGTGCGGAGTGCGCTAGGCCTGGTTATAGTACTTATCTAATACAATCTGATCCATTATTTAGATTTAAAGCATGACTAACATTTATAGGTATTGAGTTCATAATTATTAATGTCTATTATATATAATATTGTGCTAGACGTTTGCCTGATGGTAAGCAATACGCCAGCCCATGACAATAACAGCACCACCCAGAGCTTTGTTTTGCAAAATCCTGCGCGGCGCTGCACTGCGCTCGTCACCCTCAGACAATTAGCTGTATCTCTCATAATGCCCACTAATTTCGCTGGCTACAATGCCCTTCAAACCGGAACACATATACGGACGGATTATATGGAACATGGCGTTTCTGAATATCAGCATAACTCACAACGTCACGTCTGCGATTTTCAAGAAAAGGTGTGTAATGGGAAGCCTAGCAATATGCTAAACACAGGATTTGCAAAGTCTCCAAGTGAAGTCAGAAAACAAAGAAATATTTTACTCGTGTAATGGATTGAAGTGAGCTTCAAACTTTTCACATTCACCAAGTTTTCGAACAAATTTATCTCTAGAGGAACCGGCGCAAATACATCAAACTTAAAGCAATTTCAGACACTTGTTTCTGAACGTTTACAAGTGGTTCGGATTAATCCTGGTGTATTATAGAGGCGGTTTACTAAACACTTCTTACACTTTAATCAAACAAGTCGATGTGAGCAGTAATAAAATTGCTTCTAAGGCGTCTAAGCAAATTAGGTAAATAACGATTGTGTTGTTTATATTCATTACAAGTAGCGCCCCGCGGTTTCACCCGCGCTTTCCCTGGATAAAAAGTATGCTATATGTTAATCCAGCGTATAAACTATCTGAATTTCACAAAAATTCGCTGAGCAGTTACAGCGTGACTAAGAAACAAACATACTAACATTCTATCATATAAACTTTCGCATTTATAATATTAATGTGATTTTGGCACGGATCTATCGATTCATAGGATTTTATACTAAACGAAAACAACCGACGCAAAGAGGAGGGGTGTTATAATTTATTTATTTATTTATTTATCATCAAAATACTATATATAACATTACAGCTTAGACTAATTCGTTATATCAGTTCCTTATACAGGGAATAACATTAATGTGTAGTAATACTGAAAGGTGTGTATGGGTATCTAGTCATGAATCATCGGGCAGAATATACAACCAAAAAAACACTATTATATTTTCCATACAAAGTTTAAAAATTATTTATTTGAATTATTTTGGACAATCCTAACAAGCTGTGGCCTAGTCGCGGTAGTACGGGTCATTGACCGAGCTACTTTGTGCCTAGGCACAAAACAGATTAGTACAGAAATCTACATACATACAAAGTGCGCTCGAGCAACGCACACATAGACACCGCTCACAGACACGATATCTGGGCACAGTTGGGATGCGAGTGCCATCCGCTTGAGACACGCGTCTGTGAACTTTTTTGTGCAAAAATGGAGCAACGAAAAATAGGTTATTATAACTGTTTGGTGGACGGTTGTTTAAATTCAACATTAAACGGTGAATTGTCGTTTTTTAAGCTACCAGTTGTTTCAGAGAGGTAAGTAGGTATTTGCTTGTATTTTGATGGTTTGTTTTCACGTAACACAAAATAGTTAGGTAGGTAGGTAAGCGCCCCAGCCCCCGGCCCTGCGCCGAACAAGCGAACATAAGTTTGTAGCCTTGTCATATTTTTACAATTTAAAATTAGATATTTATTGTAGTATAAGCTGTGTTAGCCTTGTGTTCAATAATCTAATGAGGAAGATGTTAATGTAAACTAATCGCATTTGTTTTGTCTTCAAAAAAACTTTATTCAGTTATAATAGTAACTGCGAAAAAATTATGTCGATATCGTGTACAGTTATATTTTTAAATCAATCAATTTTCCTCCCAAAAACTTCCTGCGCCGTCCGGTATGAAATGTATGAAAAGTACATACATGAGATTAACTTCTGTATTTATCTGTTTTGTGGCCTAGGCGCTCTGTCTTTGAAAACGCCGAACATTTTACAAGGGCTTGATTTCGAGTCTCAAATACCGGAATTTCATACTGAACGGATCTTCGGACTCGGTCGTTTCCGTTCCGGAACCCACTCGTAAAAAAGGGTATTTCCACATTTTTACACGACTGCACAAAAAGGAGTATTTCAGGGTTTACGTATGTATGTATTTATTTATTCCACCATTACTTCTTATTGCCTGGACAGATTTGAATGCATTAAAACCATAATAAAAACATAGGTTTAAGTTTTTTTTACCATAGTTTTTTTGCATGTTCCGGAACCGGTATACAAAAAAATCTCCGCGAACGTACCCGACTTAGCCTTGCCTTGATTAGTTTCAAATTTTTATCCAACTTGACGTCTTAGAATTCATATTCAGAAATAACCTAAAAAGAATTTCCGAAACGAAAACGGTCCTTTACGGTGGAGTTTTATGGGGCGGCGTTAGAAGGTAACTTTGTTTGTGCCGCTCGACCAATGAGGAGCAGCGGCTATTATTTATTAGGATTACATCTTTATGATTGGTGCAATACGAAACAAGGCTAGCGAATCATGAAGCGGCGGCGAATGTTTGATAGCTTTACTGTTTGCCGCGTTTTGTCAAAGATTAAACAGGTTTATTTCTGAAAACTGACTAAGTAAAGACGCTTTATTGATTACTGACTTACGAACACTCTTTTACTATGCAATGAAATCAAATGTTGGAAATGTCTTAATCATCATTATCAGCCTATTACATTCCTACTGTTGAAATTCATGCATGATGTTTTTTACATCCTATTCCTACGGTGGTTGGTGACCTCACGTATTTTTTAAGAACATCAGCCATGCTCGCTCTTATTAGGCGTTTACACTGATTAGATCCTTATTCCTGAATGTTAATTGGAGCGATGATGTTTAATGCTGTAATTAATAAGTAAGCATTAATAAAAATAAAAAAATACCCTGCCAAAAACATTATCACTTGGGATGATTTAAGGATTCCGAGGATACCCCATACATCCAAATCTGTTGAGGCATTTTGTAATAAAAAAACGCACATACATTAACCCCGAAAACATTATATTCCTTTTTTGGGGAGTCACGTAAAAAGCAGTTTGCTTGAAAGTTAGTTGTAAAGTAAGGTTGGTAGGACAGCTGGCTTTGCTAACTGAAGATAAAATTTGTTTGTCAGATCTGTACACGCGGCGCACTAATATTCTTTGTCACAAGTTCATTGCTCTTTATCAGCTGATTGTTAGGGTTGAAATGAACTTGATTACCAGAAATGTTTAAATTATCATATCTTGTGATTTTAAAAAGTTTCTGGTGATTTGCACTTGGACTTGAATTATTAATAAGCTTCTATATGCGTGGTTTAATTATTACTACACATTTATGTTACACGTTGTATACACTTAACATCACATAAAAATAAAATACAAACTAACAAACATATCAATTAAAAATAAAATAAAAAACCTTTAACAACATTCTGCTATTAATGACTATTAAATTTTTATTATTATTGGTGCTTCACAATACTTAAGACACATTCTTTCGATATAAGTCTGACAACTATGTGTGTCTGTCTGTGGCACCTCTTAAACGGGTAAACCGATTTGGATGCGGTTCTTTTATTTGCTGCTGGCTGGTTTTCTAACGGTGGTTCTTAGATGTTTTATCACAATTGCTTTAGCCGTTTTTTACTTTTTATAGGTTTTTGTGTCGGGGTTTTTTAAAATCTTACTTGACAGAAACTCGCTTGTTGATGACTGTGAAAGATATTGTACGACAGGTCAAAGTGTAGTACCAAGACAGGCTAGTGATGGAGTACAGTATCCTCTATTTATTTATTCTACAAATAATTACATGCCTATAATATACGAGTTTTGCTTTAATTTTATTTTTATTTTATTTCTACCATTTATAGTAAAAGTAAATATATAAATGTTTACAACACAATACAATAACAATTTATTGCAAACCAAATAAAAACACAATACAAAAGAGAAAATATAATAATAACAAAAAACATAAATTTTAGGTAAAATAGGCGGCCTTATCGCTTAGAGCCAAATTTTCCAGACAGCCATTGGATGGATAGAACAGATATGAGATATTATAATGCGGTTACATAATTATTGATCTGACTGTCAGATTCAATTGGACATGGTATAGCGAAGTTGATCTTAGCAAGGACGAATTTATAAATATAAACGGCTACACTCACGTTATGATTGTGTCGGAATACTGAATAATCCAACTTGGTCAAGTTCAATGCCAAAAAGACCCAGGCGTGTCTATTCTCCGCTAAACGGAGTCAATTTGATCTCACTCCAACTTTTCGAGATGTATCCGTACCAATTACCAACCACCTAGAACTTCTTGGCGTTACACTCACGTCTTGCCTCAATTTTGGGACCTACATTGAATCAAAGGCTCAGTTGGCAGCCAAAAAGCTGGGCATCCTAGCAAAGGTGAAGAGTTACTTCACACCGGAACAGCTGCTAAATCTATACCAAGCGCAAGTCCGGTCGTGTATAGAGTACTGCTCTCACCTTTGGGATGGTTCAGCTAAATATCCACTTGAGGCACTTGAATCAATCGAGAGGCGAGCCAAGAGACTCATTGGTGATGACGCGCTATTCGAGTCAAGACTACACAGTCTTAAACATCGACGCAGAATTGCCAGTCAATCAGTTTTTTATCGGATACATTTCGGAGAGTGTGCGTCGGAATTGCACTAACTAATTCCCCCAACCCCATTTTATCATCGGACTACAAGACGTACGGCAATACGCCACCGTTTCATGGTGGACATTCCTCCCGCGCGTACTAAGCGCTTCGCTTCCACTTTTATTATGCTTACTGCTAACGAGTGGAACTCCCTGCCAGAGTCAGTCTTTCCCGATAGCTATAATCTGGGAATCTTCAAGTCTCGAGTGAACGGGTACTATCTTGGTAAGCGTGCTAGATCGTCGACCGCATCGTCGCTTACCATCAGGTGACATAGTAGTCAAACGCAAGCCAATTAACAGTAAAAAAAAAAGAATAACAAAAAATATTTTAATGAATATTTCGACTCACGATAGTTTCCAAACTTTAAGGACGAATTTCAGAAAACTTTCAAGACAATAAACTTGGTAGTGAAGTTAGTTTGCAGCTATTGAAGTTAGTTGGTAGCTATTGAAGTTGGCTGGTAGCTGGTACTCGGGGCAGTTGATCCCGAATCCCGATGTGTCGCGATTGTAAATGCGAAGTTATGATTTATCTCAACCACCGGAAGAAGCGGAAACGTCTCGAAAGCTTTTAATCAAATTGCATGTTGGCTGAACAACTCCTTAATTGTGATAGATGAGGTAATGTTCGGTGAGATACTATCTCTGAACGCTATAAATAAGTACCGAAGGATAATTTTGTATAGATCTTGGATAATAACATAGAGTATATAAGAGTTTGGATAATAGATAAAAATAAGGCATATCATAAATATAAATTCAAATAAAAACTCTTTATTGTAGAGTTGTGTTGAGGCCCTGGAAGAGGACAGAGGATACTTTTTATCCCAGAAAACCACAAGCGAACCGCAGGGAGCAACTTAATAACTAAGTCATAATACATAATCTTAATAAATAACACGAGGATTGATAACACAAAAAATAATCACAAAATACATTTTCAATCTGAAGTAAATAAATTTGGCATTCATATCTAAGTGATTTCTGACGTCTGCCTTTTGAACTGACTTCAAAAAAAGCGAAGGTTCTCTGTTCGATTCTACCTATATACTTTTTTTAATATTTGTTACCTCAGAACTCCGTCATTTATGAACCGATTTGCAAAATTCTTTTTGCATTGGGTTCCCATATAAATACATTCATCGATATTTGACCTTGGACTTCGAAGATACATTGAAGTCGGTTTTTAATTTTTGCTAAAAATTAATTTATGTAACTGAATGACGAGACTAGCTGGTCGTCTGCCTGATGGAAAGCAATACGCCAGCCCATAACAATAACAGCACCACCCAGAACTTTGTTTTGCAAAATCCTGCTGCCTTCTCCCTTTTTACTGCTGTCTGTTCGCTTTGTACTTTTTAACTTAATACATACATATATAAACATAATGGATTTTATAGAATTTTTGTTTCTAAGCAATAACGCATGCTTGGTTATAGTTTACATTACATTGTAGAAACCCAAATAAATTTAACAAAAAATCTAAAAAAAGTGCTCCTCAGTTCCTTACCGTATTTTCTGAGTAGTGGTTCTTTTTCTGATACGGTGGTAGAGTCGTTGCGATAATTTGACGTTGATAAGTGCGTCTGTGATGCCAAAATGATTAGAGGTTTTGAGTTTGTTTTGTTTTTACTTTAGGTTCCTGTAGGAGAAGGTCCTCGGCTGCGGCTGTTTGATAATGGTTTTTTTCCCTTCGTATGGTTTCATAGTCATTATGATCCCCATTTTTATTACAATCTAGCCAATTGATATTAGGCTAATAAGCAATTTATATTTAACTTGAACTGATAGATAAACTAATACTAAGAATGTGTCCATTAACACTTTTCTTATTGTCTCTATTAAGGCGAAGCACTTTGTTCTTGTGTTCTGTATATTTTGTTCTTTTAAGTCTTCTCACTATATCCGTGTGGTCGAGGAGCTGGATTGCCTCGACGTTCACATGATGATGAAGCCTATGATAATGAATTTTGATGCAATTTTTTAATCACATGATTTAGAGAATTTCTTGAGAAAAGTTAATGTATAACGTCTACGCCTACACAAGCAAGTATTACTTATAGTAATAGGTAAGTAGGAAGGTATCCATGTATTTTCCATTTAGAAATATAAATGAACACAGCAGTGTTCTTTCTTATTGAAATCGGCTCTATGAATTCATGTCTCTCTAGATTTCATTTCCTTTACCCATCTATTGACATTTTCAGTTATGATTTGATTGATATATTCCGGATATTTAATACTAGGGATATTTCAGTTCGGATATCAATTGAGGATTTATGTGATTGTTTAAATGAAGCCGAGTTTGAATTTAGTAGGTCTATTTACGGCTTACGGTTCTTTTTAAGGTCAGCATCATCAGGGTTAATTTATAGTATTCTAGAAAATATTTTTATTCCGCTCCAAAATTCCTACTTATATTATAAATACGAAAGTGTGTTTGCGTTGTATGTTATAAAAAGCCATGTTGTCAAGCGACCTAGTCGTGTTTCGGGATGATGTTCGGTGAACCATCGGGGAGATGGGTCTGAGCAGCCGCTCAACTGCCATCTCTCTAGATCTATGTGCTTTTGTCGTTTGGCTCAATGTTTCAATAAGTTATTTATATCCATATAACAGCTTTTGGTCTTCCATAATATAATTAAATAAACTTCTGGGTGGCACTGCACTAGTTATGGGCAGGCATAGCGCTTACCCTCAGGCGAACGACTTGCTCGTCTCATCACACAGTACAAAAAAAAACTCCCTAAGAAAACAATTATAAACCGAATCCTGCAAGGACGGATTCGAAGTAGGTACAATATTGGAAACAAATGAATGACAATAATAGATTAAACAATTTATTATTGTGAATATTCACAATAATATGTTATATTTACAATGATAACTTGTTTAATCTAATTTACATACGTATGTAAGACACGTAATAATGATGTTTACTCTAATCAAAGGCACTGTAAACAAAGAACACAGAACCGAGTATCTACTGAATAAATACGAAACCACAAGCAACCGAATTAATAACTTCACATTCCCCGTATTGGTGTCTTCATAAACGCACCCATCAATCTTTGTATTATAGAAAACGATATGTTTGAAACGTAATACTGTGGGTGGTTTATTTAATATACCGCGCATCAATCACGGCAGACGACGGGGACCATGGTGACAGATCGGGAGCAACATGTGATGCGGTTACCATGGATTAAGAAAATATTAAAGATAGCAGTATATTAGGAAGTACTTATAATGCTCGAAGTAGGCCAAAATGTGAGAAACGGTCTTTATTATTACAAGCTCATTATTTAACTTGCAATGTATGTATGTTTGTCCGGGTGGAAACTTGCAAGCTGAATCAGAACCACTTCGTCTTGTCCTACGAAGTTGAAATTTTGCATACTTGTCAAAGTCCGATGACAATGCATTTTTATGGTGACAGCCACCTGATCTGATGATGGAGACGGAAGGTGGAAAATGGTACTCCTACTACTAGTATTTGGGCTCATTTTAATCTGCTCGCGGTTCTGATTACGAATTTGTTAAAAGCTTGTCCTGCAAAATATATTTTTCAACAAAAAAACTTATTAATATTGCTCATCGCTGAACTACGTAAGATGCATAAAAAAACGTTAAAGGCTATTGTCAAAATACGCTCAGGTAATTACTATTGCCAGTGACTCTACCTACTTACTTTTTTTATCGCTCAAAGATCGCACACGTTGATTCTGTTCCTGACATCTAACTAGGACTCCCTGTATCTAGGGAACCAGGAACTACGAGGACTGCATGCTCCCAGAACACCCAGACACGAGAGCTTAGAGGAAATCGAACTGAACATCCTCTGTGGTGTAGTGGTTGGGCAGGTTGGCTCAAATCTCATATACCACTGTGGTTGCGGGTTCGATTCCCGCAGTGGAACAAATGTGTGTACAAAAAAAAAGCGCAAGTAGCGTAAGTTTCATGACTGGGTGTCGTGGACATCAGAGTTCCTAGTTAGGGGCCAAGATTTATGTATGTGATCATTTAGCTTTATTTATTTTATACGCTAAGGTATTTTATATCAATACTGTTCGCCGAAACCATGTGGGACCATGGTCCTCAAAGTTCCTGGTTTCCTAGATACAGGGAATCCTGGTTAGGGGCCAGGATCTATGTATGTGATCGTTGGGCGTTATAAAAACTATTCTACCTTATCACTACTTTGTACGGATCTGTCTCGGCCTTCTCTATTTCTTTCATATTTCCATTTATACTTAGTAACATGGAAGGGCAAATCATTTTATGAGATAAATTATACGTAGCAGGTACTTAAGGGAATGCTGTCATTTTTGTGACATGAAGTAGCAGAAAATTATAGGTATATTTTTTGGTATATTCCTCGTGGTAGGTAGGTATGGTAGGTCTCTCGTATGCAGGAGGCTGTCTGAGGTACCACTGCTTTTCCAGTTATTTTGCCGCCAAGCAGAAGTCATTGTTTGACTTAATTTACCGTTTATTAATAGGGCCCTTTATGTATATTTTGTTTACTTTTGTTTTATATTTAAGTTGTATTCGTCTCTTAGCTTACTGTTCGTGATGTCACGGTCATAGGTTCCGGCTGAAAATCAGTACTAAGGTATTTATTACCTTAGTTTTTATGCTGAGTCGGAACCTTTTCCTGACATCGCGCAACGTTCCATTATACTATAATTATATTATGTATTTATTATATGTTATTACATGTGTTATATTTTTCTGTTATATGTATAGTATAGTATTATTTGTTATGTATAGTATAGTATTATAGTTTAATTTTTTTTTTTTTTTTTTTTTTTTTTACTTTAATTAACACGGACAATCCAATTACATTAATTAAAGATATAACATACACACACAAAAACGAGTTACAAATACAAAAACAAAAAATACAAAATACAAAAAATAAAAATAGACCTAACCATTTATACATCCCTCTCACAAAAACGCAAACACTCCGACAATATTTCCTGCCATCCATCCGCAAACAGATCACACTCAGGATTGGCGCGCAGGAGAGCATTGAGGGCGGAGAGGGAGCGCGGTATGGGCGAGTTAGCTCGCGCCACTGTATGACACGCCGGCACGGCGAATAGTTTATGCCTTCTGTTGCGGCGGTAGTTGTCGGGGACAAAAAATCGACACAACTCATCATGTAGGTAATTGGTTAATGTAATGTTGCGTGTATCTGTCTTGAATAAATGTATGTTTTTTCTTTCTTTCTTTCTTTATTTCTTTCTTTCTTTCTTTCTTTCTTTCTTTCTTTCTTTCTAGTCCGCAAGCGTCACTGTGTTCCGATTTGTAGGGTATTGTAGCCAGCGGAATTACAGGCGGATGTCTCGGGGTACACTCATTACCCGGAGACATACGATAATGCAGTGCTACACTGTACTTTTTATGGTATGAAAAGTTCCGGGTGTTATGGGTAGATGTGGCGCTTACGATCAGGTAAACGACTTTCTCGTCTCATTACGTAGTTCTATAAAAAAGATTATGCTATCATAATAATAAAAAGTTATCAACCTTTCTTGCACTAAACTTTCCGCACTGTCCCGGCATCTTATGGTCTATAGGTATTTCAATATGTCTAAGTTGGTGTTAGGATTAGATCACGATCCGACGGCATTGTGGTAAGAGCTCTTACTCTTTCATACTCTCTCTCTCTCTCTCTGATTCAGATTCCCAGCAGTGTGGAATACTATAGATAGATGGATATATAGTTAGATAGATATATAGATAGATAGGTAGACAGATTTATAGATAGATAGATAACACTTTATTGCACTTAAAAAAACAGAATTCCAGTTGGTAACGCATACTTTCCTATAAGTACAAAGGCGGTCTTATCGCTAAGCAGCGATCTCTCCAGACAACCATAGGGTAAGGAAAACAACATTTTAAAGAGGATAGTGTGAAGTAGATAATAAGTAGGACGAATGAAATGATTTATATATAGATAGATATATATTTAGATAGATTGATAGATAGATAGATATAACGTTTATTTGTCACTTCAACATACATGTACATACAATTGTAAAATACTTAGACCTTTTATAAAATTAGGTAGGTACTATGCCTTAATGTCTTTCTTACACTATAGACATTTCAACTTTTGAAGTCTACCAACAACTTTTTCGCAATGCTCAATACGTTGCACCTGCGCTCCTGTTTTTAGCAGACTTCAAAAAAGACGTTCTCAATTCAACGTATATGTAATTTTAATGTAAAAACACAGATTTTAGGCTATGTAAACTAATAAATAGCAGACACTGCTCAAAAAACTCGCACAAAGCAACAGTAAAAATAGATTTGTTGAGAAAAGTAACTCACGTCGTTTAAGTATACGAGTTATTTGGATTGGTGGAAACTTTATTTTCTACCTCAGCGTTGAACACTTTGTTTTTACCAATTTCGTGGAGAGATTCTGAAGTATCCCTGTTACTTCGTGGGCACGTTTCATCAAACATGTTCGATCGTTTGAGACGGCCTTCAAGTCACGTGTAATCGTTATTTTGCTAGAAACTTTATACAGTTGCTAAAGAGTGCGAGCCTTCTAAAAAAATAATAGGCATTGCAATCATCATCCCGTGATGATAATCGTAATCTCTCTATGATAGAAGGCCCGTGCCCTCTCTCATAGAGAGGTTATGAGCCATAATCCACCACGCTGACCCAGTACTGGTTGTTCGATGTCACATGTCCTTGAATTTTCGACACGATACCAGTTTCGTCACGATGTTTTTCTTCACCATTTTAGAGCGTTAAATCAGCACTTAAGAAAGTTAGTGATGTGAGGCTAGCGGGCTTCGAACTCGGGTGCGTCGGATCGAAAGTCGTACGTGCTCCCACTGAGCTACACTCGCTTTACTTGCAGCGCATGCCAGGCATTAGCTAGTGTGATTATAAATAATAATTGGCCATGATCATGAAAGGTTATATTAAAATGGTATTCATAATGATCGCACATTTAATATAACCGATCGCGTAGAGCTGCTACGAAATAGCTGCTACGAATATACTTACATTGTATTTAATGAAGGTGTGACACTCTCATATGACATACTCAATTACAGGCTGTCGGTAAATGTCAGGCAAATACCAAACTAATGATAATGATACGAGGAATAACGAGGGTGACCTCGTTTCACGTGCTTCACAAAATGGTACCTATTAAGGTTAGAAGAAAGATCACTGTTAATTGTTTTGAAAGAATACGCAGGGCGGACTGAAATGAAGAGGGGACTTATTGTGTATCTCTAACATCTATTGCAATACCTTCCAATTTGACATGTGAAGGATATTCACGAACTTTAGATCAATAAACTAGCGATTGCGATTGTGATAGCGATCGCGACTCATTTTTGAAAGATATTTGAGTGAACATTATGCTAATTTGACAAATGAATTTAAATCAATTATAGGTGAAATTGCTAATTATCGAAATTTACTGGTATTTAAAGAACTTACAGACACAAAATTTAGTATTTGAACCGCTAAGTGTCGATTTCTTTCACTTATATAATAGTCTGATAGCGATTGTGATTAAAAACGTAGACAATTCCATTTTAAAATTGAGATCACGATCTTAATCGCAAACCCTAAAAGGTATTGCAATAGATGTTAGAGTTATACAATAAGCCCCCAGGCTAATTTAAGATAGATAAGTAGATAGATGAACGCTTTATTGCAAATATTAAATTAAAGATATTACATAAAGCAATTAAAGCAATTGTTACAATGGGCGGCCTTATCGCTGAAAGCGACATGGCCGCCCATTGTTACACCATTGTAAACATTTAACTTGTACTTAATTTGTATCTTTAAGGTGAATAAAAAAGTGTTTATGTTATGTTATCTATCTTATGTAATAACTCATATAAAATACCGTTACTTTTGTAAAACTGCCTTGTATTAATACTCCACTAACTATAAAGAAGTCGGATCTGTTTCCATCAGCCAAGCCATCAGTCATTAATGGAAAAATATAGGCTCCACCCAAAGATCAAAATATATCCCCTTTGTTTTCACACGCTTACGTGGCACGCCGCAATATTTCATCTTAATCTGGTAATATCACGGTAAAATATTACCGTATCAAAGTTCCAGAGGCCGATTCCCATCCCTTGTTCTTCATAAAGTTTGTATGGAAAACGGACAATCGGGCGGCCACCCATCTCCCGGCGTAGGTATTCACTTGAACTAGTCGCGCCACCAAACCCCTAACGGGAAAGTTTTGATTTAGTGCTTATAGCTGTCCCGGTCGGGAGCCCTCTTTAAAGTTTTAGTCGAGTAATAGAATAAAACTGGTCGAACAATGCTCGTGTTCCAGCATTCATACCGCTCTTCGGTAAAGCATTACGGGAACTACCAACGGACCAAGTTATTGCTGGCAGCGCCCGGCGACATAAAATGTAATGTTACCATCGAATGAATATTCTTAACTTGGTTGAGCTGAACCGACGATTTGGAGCGCTCAGCGCTGGTCCCACAGGGGAATAACGGCTCAGCACTTTTGAATTCCCGCGTTGCGCTGGCAAGGTGGTTTCGGAATTACCATTTTAGGTAAGAAACGCCACCGCAGATGTGGTACAGTGCAGTTTACTCGAAGGATCTTTTTATAACTTGCTGTTTTTATGGTAAATTCTGCGGAAACAGCTGAAATTCCTGGCACATCGCTGTATTAACTTTAAAACCACATAGATACTTGCTTTACCTTCTTTAGATGGCTTGTAAACTGTGCAAGATTTTTGCCAAATTTTTATATATTTCAGCGTGTCTCGTTTCAGTTAAAAAGTCATTACTTTAATACTAACCCACTAAAAATTCCAATCATTATAAAGGTTGGTTTACGACCGGCAGGCAAAATTAAAACATGATTCCATAATTTTGTGAAATCTGGATCCTCTACCAATTATTATAGGAGGGCTGTCAGGGCTTAGGATTGAGGCTTGAGGAAGGTCGCGTAGGGTTCTGCGTTGGACGTTATAATGGTTAGTTGAAGGAGCGAAAACTGTCAAAAGCAGGGTAATAAGTTGTGAAACTTGTCATGTGACACAAAGTTTTCTTAGTTCTAGCCCAGAATAATTAATAGTCTAGTGCGGTCCAAAGGGCTTGTGGTCCCAAACAAATGATTTTCAATGCTAATTGTTTTATTTTATGCCCACGTGAAGGGGTAGTTAGAAGATATAACATCATTGGGCAATGTAGACGAGGTAAGACATTGGAAAAGTTCAGTTAGAATGTTTGGTTACGTCACAATGACAAAGTTATTTAGAGTTGAAGTTTCCAAAAATCATGAACATTTTGAAAAACTATTAATCAAATTCTTTGTAAATACTTTTATTAATTTGTTTCATTTACAACTTCATTGGGGTAAATAACAATGAGTTTATTCTGATAAAAAAAATTTGAAAGAATTTTTCGACATCGTCTTCTTTAGTTTTTTTGTATGAAAGCGTTTTGTAACGGCAGCAGAAAATTATTTTTTTCTGGTAATTACAAAATAGTGGTGTAGGTATCTTTATTCGTTTTACACTCCAAACTAGTAATTGGACTATATATTCTAAACTAAAAGTACAACTAAATTATTACACTCAGTCACTTCCGTCTATCGGAAAACATGAATCAAATATATGGCTTGAATAAATAGCGCGCACGAGAGCTAAATTCGGTTGGATAAAGTGATACGAGCACTACCCTCAACATTCATTTTTCAACAGACGACAAAATGTAAGTCACAAAGTCGGGTAATAGTTTTGTGTTGCTCTCTCGGTCTATTACAAACTTTTGTTTCCACCAAAGCTCACAAAGAACAAGAACAAATGGGATCAGCTTGAAAAATGTGTAACAATAACGAAATGGAGAAACTTGAAAGTGACGCCGGGCCATTAGGCACTGCGGTGAGTACGAGCGACGCCGAGCGGGCCGTGTGACGCCGGGATCGACTCTAATGAATCAAAAGTTTCAGCCAAATGGAATAGGTTCGGTTGAAAACTTTCCGAATCGGAGACTGCGATGTTTGCTGTTCTGTTTGTTTACTGTTTTGTCATCGTGTAGAGTTGCTGCGATGTGATGAGTAGTCGTTTTCGGTTACTTTTTCTAATTTATTTTTGTTTTGTCAACCCGCTTACAGCTAAGCTAAATTAGGTAGCAGGCGACTTTTAAGGTCTATACTCGTACGGTACGGGTGACAGATTTTTAACGCCTGCCTTTAAAAGTTGTAGCACCACCCAGAACTTAGTTTTTCAAAATAATCCGTGCACAAAGTTTTGTCCCGCAGCGAGAATCGAACCCGCAACCTACGGGGTGTATGAAATACTCGTATGGTACGCAGAGGCTGTCGGATCAATAATATTGAGCGTATTATAGCTAAAGCACATTAATTAATAAAAAACCACCTTTTTGAAGATCTAATTTTGGCAAGCCTTAAAATAATATAGGTATGTGATATTTTTTTTATAAATAAGACGTAGACCTGTAATAGTCATAACTTTGCAATATTTTTTTTCCGTGTTGGTACCATATGTGCTGCCTGATATGAAATTTACGAGCTTTTACTCAAAGCACACATGTATCTCATGTATCTAGCTGGCGCAATTTTGATGTGATTTACACCTGAAACGATTGGGTTGAGTTACCACTGCCTGATGAAATCAGATTGTGGAATCAGGCCGCGTTTTTATAACGGTTGACGTACCTATGCCATTTTTCCTTACATGATTAATGTTATGGTTCACCGAAGCTAAAATAAGCATTCCACGATATTTCGCTACCTTTTCATGGTAGAATGATTTCGCTGTAGATTGCTATCTAATTTTGGACGGCGAATAATAGCAGGAATTCGTGTTTCTCGGATTGATTCCAATATTAGATCAATCACGGATATCGCATTTATGTCGTATTGATATCCAAGTATAAGACTTCCCGGTGTACCCTTCTCCTCTCTGGTAATATTATTTTATTTTTACTCATAATTTTTCAAATATTGGTATCTTCAATTATTCAGATACCACATTCTATAATTTTATTCTCCCTCTGACAGCTTCCCTGGTGTATACGGAGTATGGCAAATTTTGGGACCTCCAGAGTTACTATGAGGGAAATATTCCTGATGGAACATAGGATCGATTAAGCCCATGTTGCATTTTTTTGAGGAATAAAATTTTTGAGCCGGACTTTAATTTTGTTTTACTTTCCATATATGCAATTTTTTAATTATTTTTTAAATCAACCGATGTTTTCTAAGAACAAATATTTTTTGACTTACAAGAAATCTTTGTGACGGGCCAGGACCTATGTATCTATCAGGTGATTTTTGGGCGTTTTTTTAGTTTACTAATTCTCGTTTTGAGTCTTTATTGATTGATTGGTAGTATATAAGTCGTAGCGCAGAACAGCTACGTAGAGCGAAGACGATTTTGATGATGTTGACTTCTCGGCAAGTTTTTAATGGGACAAGTCTAGATGGCTTTGGCTTTGGTAGTTTGTCATTGACATTTGAGTATGTAGTTCTCAGATACGAGAACGTATGATCCGTTCGCAATTCCACTGCGACCTTTTCCCAACTTGAATACACATCAGTTTTGCCTCGCGAACTTCCGTACAAGTACAAACGAGTGACAAAAGGAACTTGTCACTTACGAAGTCGCAGAACCTAAAGTTCCTGAAAGATGAGAGCTTTTGGGTGGATCACTTCAGAAGTGGGGTAAGTGGGGTGTTAGTTTTATTAAAAAACTGTCCCCACGTTCCTTTGATTCGCCGAAGTTTCAGGCACATTTTTGCAAGGGGCAAGTTTTAACGAGGTCCTATTGACTTGCTAGTCGCCGGGAACTTAAAAAGCTATCTTTAAACAACTAAAGTTTAGGGAGAACAGTTAATGATTCTGCTCGTATATTTTACTTGTTTTAGTCCGATGAAGTACCATTTACGGACAAATAAGGAAAGAGCTTAGGGTATTATAACTATATATATCACAAATTCTTTATCTGTTTTTTAGGACTTCAGAATAGACAGTCGGATACCTCTAAGTTTGTTAAGACAGTAATCAAAATGTATTAAATAGGCTTTCTTCTTCCTCTCTCGTGTGAGTGTGTGGCCAACACTGGTGTCGCAGTTCTTAGACAGTCCGAAGGCCTCCGACATGGTCTAACGACTGTAGTCCTAACAGCACAACTAGGACCGACAGCTTAACGTGCACGAACCACGGCAGCGCTCAGATGTAAACCACACAAACGGTTACCCATCCAAGTTGTGACCGCTGCGAACGTTGCTGAATGTTCACTAACAAAACTAAAATCTAAGTCTTATACTCGAATAAAACAATAAATTCATAAAAGACACATAGAAACAGTATCTCTCTCTTTGTTGGCGACTATAATATAGGTCAAATTTATGTACGTCTATAAGACGTATGTGCCCTATATTTCCATTGGCAAATACATTGCTGAATCACTAGAAAGCAATAACAAAGTTTGTTCGTTGGATTAGTTTGTTCATTGTGTAAAATACTAGATGATGAATTCTTATTGAGAAGCTTTTTGAGCTTATTTGTTGAGAATGAATGTGAGCTTTTGTGCAGGCCAAAGTGATTTTTTGATAATAATACGCTTTAGGTTGGTCATTACGCTTTCCTGGATTGTAATTGATTAATGTAAGAGTAACACTTTATTTTAATTCTATCATGCGTCAGTATACAGATATAACAGGAAAAAAATCTATTGTTCGTCCATCTATCGGCCTCAGTGACGATTGAAGGGATTTATGTCTTGAAGGAGATGTTATTTACGTCTTTTTAGGAAAACCTTTAATGGAACTACCTTGGAGATCATGTTAAATTACAGTAACATTCCGACTTCAAAACTTCGTTTTACCACGTTTTTATTGTCATTTTCTATTTTGTCTGTCTGTCTATCGTTCTGGGTGGAATCTTGCAACTCAAATTTCGAGCACTTTTCGATTAGCTATCCGGCTGAAACTTTCAAGGTAGCTCACAACTCGATGACAACGCAAAACCATTTAGTAGCATGCAATGCCGATCTCACCTCAAAAGTCCCATAAACACTTGGTTTTTAGATTGTTTTTTTAATCTGTCACCTTCTTGTTTCTAAACTAGTTAAAGATACATTGAATAAAATAGTCTCAAATAGTAACAAAGAGCTAGCAACACACTTAAAACGCCATACTCGTTAATAATAAATGAAAGCATCACTTTATTCGGGTCACGTCATTCAAGTAGCTCCCCTTTGAGTAACGTCTTCCTGTCAAATTAAATCTTTTTGAAAAACACCCCCACGCACGTGACGGTTAAAAATGAACAATGTAATTGAATAAACAGCAACTAAGCTCCTACATTGACGATTGCGTGTTTTGAAAAGCCGCTGCGTTTGTTTCAGCATCAAAACTTAATCGTTATTTATTTATTATTATAAATAATTCAGACATAACATCCATATTTGTTAGTAAAAATATAAGATCATAAAAATGTTAGTAAATAATTAATTAGCTACATAAAATGTCAAAATAAAATCAATAAAATAATGTATACCTACTGCCAAATAACACCGATAATAACAAATGTCTGATTAAATCAGTGATGTCAAATATAATTTTGGTGTATTTCTGCATTATTCCTCTTCATGCACGGTTGTCTGGAAGAGATCGCTTTTAGCGATAAGACCACTTCTGTCATGTTGCTTTTTATTGTTAGTTATTACATTTCCACATTTATAGTGCGTACTGCTAAACGGTACGGTCAAACGTAGATTTATTATTAAAAAAAACATTGTTCATTAAACTTTTTTTACCGGACTTAATATCTGTATTTTAATCATTTGAGTGACGAGACAAGCAGGCCTTCAACTGATATTAACGTTGATATAACGTTGTTTTACAAAATCTTGTGCGGGATTGTACACAGCGCTTGTCATTCAGAGACAGTTTGAACCTATCCTTGAATAGCACAAACAAAGCAGTGGCCAGCGCTATAGCGTAGCGCTAGTATATGGTATTATGAGTACTTCTAAGTGATCCTTGATCTTGACGCGTTCTAGATATGCGTTCTGTTTGACCAAACCTTGCGTAGTTTTCTACAAAGCTTCGCTACTGTCTATTCTTCTATTCTATATCGTGAAAGACGTGGTTAAGTGAGCAAATTGAAAATCGTTGTGTTGAGAACATAAAAAGGTGCTTATCTCAACGGAGCACAACAAAGGGAATTGTTAAATTTTTATATGCGATAATGTGACGTACGATTGCCGTTTTGTAACCTTTGTAATGTACCTAATCGAGCATTTTAAGTGTTCCGGCTAAATATGTTCTTCATAAGTATGTGATGGATGTGTACTTATACTAAGTAAGTACGTTCTCAAACGTTCAGCGAAAATTAGAGAAGTGAGCATAACCGTGAAAAAAATAGAGCTGAAGACTACCCAGCAGTGGACTATCAGACTGACAAGCCGACTTAATGTCTTTTGATGATAAAGATGAGCGTATCATTCTTTTTACGACGGTAACCTAGAAGCATGAAATGCTAATAAGCTACCTTTATATAGAGACTAGCGACCCACTTCGGCTTCGCACGGAAGAGGAGGAAGGTTTATATGCATGTATTATACATTTATATGTAAGGAAAGTTTATACCTTCCTTTTGAATCACTCTGTCTATGGCTAAAACCGCATTAAAATCCGTTGCGTAGTTTAAAAGATCTAAGCATAGACGGCGGGGAGCGACTTTGTTTTATCACGTTTTATGTAGAGATGAAGGTTTTGGGCACTAAAACTACGAAGAATATTAAACAGAAGTATAGATATACCAAGTTATAAGACGTTTCTATTACCCGGTCTAGTTACCTATGTCCCAAGACAGTTCCATGTGCAAACTATCATAACTAAAATTTACTACACAAATTCTATCTCCCCGTATATTTGTGACAAAATGTCACCTTCCCTCACCTAATATAACCGCAAAATTTACTGTCGGTTTGAGCCTGAATATGATAGTGTACTATTTTACTCGATATTACTGCTTCCGTGGCGTCTCCATGCATTTTATTACAATTCAGATAGACACTTGCGGAAGCTCGTAAAGAACGGGAGTTATATGAGTATGGACTGGGTTGGATCTTGGCTGGCGGTTAGGATGATAACTCGTGGTAGATTACCTTGAATTAGTGGATTCTATGGCTAGAGCATTTGTGAAGAAGGGCGGAGGGTATACTGAAAAGAAAAAAGGCGCAAGCTTTTTTGAGTGAAAATAGCCGAACGGTAAAACATAACTCAAGCGACATTTTGATAAGACCTTTAAAAAATTTGGACTGGATTTTTTCCCAACTTGGTTCCTAGATTCGAAATTTCTAAGAATAAGAATAAGAATAATTTATTTGTTAGATTACATTATACATTGGTAGAATGGTGTTACAGAGTACAATAGTCGTTGTAATCAGTCTGCAAGCAGACGTGCGAATATTTATTTATGTTTGTCACTACAATTTGTAAATTCTTTAATGTCATAAAAACAATGAGACAAGAGCCAGTCACTTAAACATTTCTTAAATTTATATCCTTTTAATAATTGAATGTCCTTTGGTAGCCTGTTATATACATAAATACACATACTATAAGCATTCATTTTATAAATTTCTTTGTGAGAAGGGGGTATCACTTCGCTGCGTTTCCTAAAGTACTCCGGATGGGATTAGACGAAAACACACATCTCTCTGATATACGAGTACATACAAGACACAGGAGGTATCTTAAATAGTGGTCTACAGCTATCTAAGAACCAGGTCTTGTTAATCACCCGAACTCAGCACTCTAAAATGATGTATGTCGTGCCCGATGTTGAAAACATGTATTATTTCATTTATATTTTAAGTTTTTTTCAATACAATACACTGACTCTCTAATAACATCAAAAATAAGATATAAAAAGACATAACTTTAAAAAATTTGGTAGGTACAGGTGGCGGTCTTTTTTCGCCAATATAAAGTTTAAAATAGAAATCTTTGGAAAAGTCCTCAGTAAATTATTGGAAAGAATTGGATAACTGTAAGCTTTAGGAGTGTCTTGTGAGCTTGCAAGAGTGTTTTATGCTCTCGGTTTTCACAAGTTGGAAATTTATTCTGATATAATTTTTTAAGTTTTTATAGTTGCAGCACCACCCAGAACTTTGTATTGAGCATTGTTACAAAACAAACTAGGCGAGAGCCCGCCGCCTTTGTAAGAAGGGAAGTATGTGTCACACCTATGTCAGATATTCAACCGCCAAGCAGTAGTGTGCAAACATGACTGTGTTCCGGTTTGTAGGGCACTGTTTCAAGCGTATTCACCGGGTATTATGGTACTTACAGCTATTAATCTCAAGGCGAAAAGCGCAGTGCAGTTTTAATGCTGCAATACAAAGTTCTGGGTGGTGCTGCAACTGTTAGGGGCGTATTGTTTTGCTTGCCATTAGGTGGAAAAAGTGCTGTGGAAATTTCACTTAGTTGTTAATAAAGCTGCAGTTAGATTTAATTTAAAAACTGAACGTAGAGTAGTAGTTGTTGAGCATGTCAAGTGAGTACCAAAGAGAAACATAAAACAAGCGAATAAAATTGTTACTAAAATTTAAAAAACTCCTGACACAAAAACTTATATATAAAAACGGCTAAACCGATTTTGATAAAACATAAGGTCTAAGAACAATCGCTAGAAAAATTGCTTTCAAATAAAAAAAACCGCATTCTAATCGGTTCACCCGTTTATGAGCTGCGGTGCCACAGACAGACACACATAGTGGTCAAACTTATAACACCCCTCTTTTTTGGCGTCGGGGGTTAAAAAGAGAATATCAAAATCAAAGCTCTTTATTCAGTATAGGAATCACAGACGCACTTATGAACGTTAATTTATCACAATGACTCTACCAACGTATCGGAAAAAGAACCACTACTCAGAAGATACGGCAGCAGGGCAGAACTGATGAGGCTGTGTCAAAATAAAGGTTCGATTTTCAGTTGTGAAAAGTAGGTAGGCAACATATTTTTAGTTATATTTTATGTTTCGAAGCGTAAATGTCTTAGTACATATTTCTCCTTACGTATATTATGAAGGCCTCGCACACCTTTTACCCAAAGTTATTAGAGAGGGTTGTTTTGTGAAATTTATCCACCTGTTCGTTCTCAGCTCAAATAATATTTGTTAGCTGTCAATATTGGGCTTTTAATACAAAATGTACAACAAATATTTGTCTATGTTGGAAAACATCGAAAATGTTTCAGCGGGTCGAAATAATTATGATAGATACAAATATTTGATACGGATATAATAATATCAAAGTCAAACGGTTTAATAGCGCAATAAAATAAGTGATAAGACAAAAACGTAACAAAGAAATAGTACATAATAGTAATCATGTAAAAATGACTACGTGATGATGAAAAAAATTTTTATATTCGAGTTAAAGTCCGGGTACGGGAAAATTAAAAGATGTAGGCAAATGTTCCTAAACATTTAATGAAGTCTTGTTTTTAATAATTTCAATAATTTGTATTTAATAATTTAAATTCAATAAAAACATTAATTAAAAAAAAGAATCATTTTCTTTTTATTTAGTTAGGAAGTAATTAGTATAAATAAGATTAGAATTATAAAATAATTAAAATATTTCCCTTTTCTCCGGAACTGGTAGATTCATTGTCATAACAGGAATTCATTACGAATTATCCAACCCCAATTCTGGGGTTTTAATTCATGCCCTAACCAAGTCTAAACTTGATAATAAACACGGTTGAAATGTTGGTGAGCTGCGTGCACTCTGCCCTCTATCTCGAAAATAGTTCAAGATATAAAAAAAAAAAATTAAACGTTGTAGAAAATTTAATCCTCTACAATATCTATCATAGATACAAATAGCATAAAACCCATAGGAAACAGATATACTCAGGAGGTATTTGCAAGAAATGTGTAAATAATCGATGTTTTGACCTTTGACCTTGGAATATATGTAGTTGCGAACACTTTACGATAAGAAGGTTTTGAGACAAGTTTAAGGGTGCTAAAATAAAGGTTTATACAACTTTATAGCTGACTTTCTCTGATTTCGAGATTGTTTCCCTAATTTGACTATTTTTTTCGTATATTTAGTTTTCTTTGCTATAAGGATACGATTTCCTTACGTTTGCGGTCAGTGGTACCGTAAGAAATAAAGTGAAAGCTAAATTAATTGTCGTCCAGAGCACAGAATAAATAACATAAAGGCAAATAAAACTGTTAATAGTCCCTAACCAACTGTAAATGTAACAATTAATCATACCTCTATAAAAACAATAACAACTGTTGAAATAAAATCACAGGTACTTACAATTAAAATACAATTCCAAAAAATAAATCTAAAAAGAAAAGTTGGGATTCACAAAACACATTTGATTACTGAGTTAAGTAAATGAAATCTCATCGGCATTGGAGTACATCGTAAAGTAGGATGTTAAGTGCCGTCGAACAATTTAATAACATTAAAATGGCCGGTGAAAACGTTCGGGCTCTGTATTTAATTAACCCACCGTCCTTTTGTTTCGGCCCTTTGCCGCAGTGGAAAGAAGGGCAGTATGTTATATTCATGGAAGAACAGGGCAACGTTTACCTTTTTATGTGTGCGCTTGGAACGCAACCTATAAACTTGCCTAAAACTACATAATAATACATTTATTTATTTGTCAAATAAAAATAGGTATTGTAACTCAGATAGATCAGTTACATTGAATAAAACATTATTTATTGTCAGGCACATACACACATACACACCCCTCTCACACACGCGCACACAGACTTTCGCATTTATAATATTAGGTAGGATTAATTTAATTTTTATTGTATCTACCTAATAAAATATATAAATATTGTAATTACGTCTTGCCTAGAATAGTAAATATTGTTATCTCTTAGTTTATATATGTATCAGTATGTATGTATTTAAATAGTTAATTTTATGTCACAATACTAATATAACTTAAATATACAACAAAGTATAATACAATTATTCTAAAAGGCCTATGATGGAGGGGAAAGTGCCCAGAGCGCTGGCCGCATTGCCACGCTGCTGAGGCAATACTGATTTTGCTGACCTAAATATGAGCCTGCGTTCTGGTCGCACGTCGCCTCCATCGGGCGTTTTGCCAAGTCCCTAAGTAAATATTGTTATTATGGTCAATTAATTAATTCTATTCTATATCTCTGTTATTCTAGCCTGTCATCTTCGAAGGTCATTTTTAGAATTCAATAGGCACTCTTTATTATCCTCTTTTTCAAGACGTCAGATCTGATGAGAAATGCTTGAGTCACATTACCTACTGTTTTTATTTCACTATGTATGCTTTACGTAGGTAACGCAGCCGACGAATTTTATTACGTGTTATTATTTTCAGAGATTGTTCGAAAACTCAAGATTAGCGCGCGCTCTGTGAAATTTTATCCTTTTGCTGGACCCTTACAGGGATGTTCTATGTACATATTTATGGGATTAATTAATTCGAAATAATAATATGTAATTTCAAAGGATTTTGGGCACGATTTAGAAACAAGGCTACAACGTGTAATTGAAGACGTATCAAATATACAGCACTAATTGGGCTTTTGGGAGTTATGCACGATGTATTAATAATTGCATGTTTTGTGAAGGAAAGAAAGAGTATTAGTTTGGCGATAACAATTTTTTTCTTAACAAGTAGCTCATGGTAGGCCTTTCGTATGCGGGAGGCCGTCTGGGTAGGTACCACGCTTTGCCAGTTATTCTGCCGCGAAGCAGTAGTGCGCAAGCATTACTGTGTTCCGGTTTGAAGGGCATTGTAGCCAGCGAAATTACTGGGCTAATATATGAGACTTAACAGCTAGGTAATTGTCTCAGGGTGACGAGCGCAGTGCAGCGCAGGATTTTACAAAACACAGTTCTGAGCGGTGCTGTTATTGTTATGAGCAGGCATATTGCTTACCATCCGAAAAATAACAATCTCGTCTCGTCATTACATTAAAAAAAAACTATATTATATATAAATGTAGCCTTTATAACAACATATTGGTACCCAATAAAGCTATTACAAATATTTCTACAGACTGATTGAAACATCAAAAGACAGAATATAGCGGTAGAAATATAAAACATAAACACGACGACATTAAGAGAAAGTTAACCAAACAAGATCAAAGATACCGAAATCATCACATTACTCACATTTCTGTATCTACTGCTACAAGATGTGCGACCCGTTTCTGCTCCTACACACAGAGATAAAAGAAGACCCAAATTAAGTCTGGGCCGGCCCCGCAAGATTTCCAAAGACTCCTTACCTCTTAGATAAACAAGAGAGAAGGATACGTTGCACTACACATATGATATGTTACACTATACAGGCACTAGCCTGAAATATTAAAAATATTAGCGCCTACTAAGGCGCCGTGATGTAAGCCTGTGCCCCGCTGTCGCGTCACCCCCGCGTAACGTGTTTAGTGAAATAGTCATTTCAGCTTATTTGTAACGGCATTATATAGAAGCCACCGACTCCTGAAACACAGTTTCCAGTATTTCGGAAGCCTATGAATTCAATACAATATTGTACAAAAATGACAATAAATGAACGGAAAAAATTTAAGATTTGGAAACTATCGTGAGTCGAAATATTCATTATAAAATATAAACGGCTATACTCACATTATGCCGCGACAGGAACAAGCGGAGACACGCAGTCTGCGCCGCGAACCCAAAGCGTAAACTCCGGAAGAAGGACATCCGAATAAAGTCAAAGTCAAAATCTCTTTATTCATTTTGGCATCACAGACGCACTTATGTAAGTCAAATTATCACCGATCCGAATTGTCCGAAACCTGGTCAATCATGACGTGAGTGTAGCCGTTTATATTTATAATAAGATAAAAATTACAATAATTTTTAGTCGTTTATTTTTATCTTTATTTTTTTAATTCAACGCTATATATTTATTCTTAAGTACGAGTATGGACTGAGTGGAAACGAGCCATGGCCCCTTAATTTTTACTTTAACTATGAATTTTGTGTACCTATACCATATAAAAAAATTCAACCTTTTTATTGTTTTTCTTTTGTCTGTCACAAAATTAAATTAATTACGTAGTAAAATAAATAAAATGTAATAACTACATTTATTAATAACATTAATTGTGGAGTATAGTCTATGATATTTATACTCGTGCCTCTTAATACTCTGTAATGTGTTTATGCGTAAGTGAGTCCATTGGAGTCTATTTTCACTAAATATATATTGCTAAGACGCGGTTTATGTAAGCTTCTTACATCGTATTATCGAATTTAAAAACCAGTGTCGCCCAATACATTTTGTTTATTTTCTAAACACACTATTATATCTAAGGAAGTCTAAGCACTTTTCTAAGTCCAAGGGGCACAAGGGCCTGGGAGGATAGCCCTCTAATTATATAGATTGACCCGATCACTTCAACAGTCGGAGATGGACCGATTTATGCGAATATATGTTCATGTAGGTATGTGAAAGTTACCTTTTTAAAAAGTTTATTTATTTTAATTATTAGAATAGAATAGAATAGAATAACTCTTTATTATAACACCATGATACAGAAACAATTAAAACTAAAATAACAATTAACTTAATACTAGCGACACAATGGGCGGTCTTATCCCTCAAAGCGATCTCTCTGTGATCTCTGCGATCTATTAGATAAAGGATGAGTACCCTTTACACTTTTAAATGCTTCTTATTTAGTAGGTGATGTCATATAATAATAACTAGGTTAAGCAACGTTCGCCGCGGTCACCAATTGGATGGGACTGTTTGTGTGGTATTTACATCTGAGCGCTTTTGTGCTTCAGAGGGCATGTTTTAAGTTTAACACTGTCTTCGGGCGGCCTGAAATTCTGACTACAGACTTAACCACACACAAGAGAAAGGAAAAATGGTAAAATCGGTCTTATATGTATGTGATTGTTGGGTGTATTTATTATTATTTATTATATACACCTTTGTCAGATTTTCATTTTATGTGACTGAATGACGAAACAAGCTGGTCGTTTGCCTGATGATAAGCAATACGCCAGCCCATAACAATAACAGCACTACCCAGAACTTTGTTTTTCAAAATCCTGCACGGCGCTGCACTGCGGTCGTCACCCTGAGACTCATAATGCCCAGTAATTTCGCTGGCTACAAAGCTCTTCAAACCGGAATATAGTAATCAGTAGCTTGCGCACTACTGCTTGGCGGCTGAATAACTGGCAAAGTGGTGCTACCCACCCAGACGGCCTCTCGCATACGAGAAACCTACCACCAGTAAACTGTGTTGTGTAAAAAGTGTTAACACTGACCACAGATGCACAAAAGCTATATATTCCGCAGAATTCCGTTATGCTGATGAAGTTATGACTTTGTATCAGCGGTCGCCACACGCTAGTTAATACGTCCTCGGATATTAACCAGATTATCTGCGCCTTATCGTAATTAATCTGCTTTGTTGTTAACGAGAAACGTATGGTTTAATAATTATCATAACATTTCCAGAGTAACCATAAGTTTTCACATCACACTAATATTGAATGCAAAAGTTTGTATGTAAGTCATAGGTTCCGACTGAAAATCAGTACTAAGGTATTCATTACCTTAGTTTCACGCTCAGTGGAACCTTTTCTTGACATCGCGCAACGTTTCATTATACAATAATTATTTATTACGTATTTATTACACATGTTACATATTTTATAAATAAATAACGCCCAACGATCACATAAATGGATCCTGACCCACTAACAAGGATTCCCTGTATCTAGGGAACCAGGAACTATGAGTACCATGTTCCCACAACACCCAGACACGAAACAAATGCTTGCGCTTTTTTTTCTGTGCACAAACATTTGTCCCGTCGCGGGAATCGAACCCGCATCCTCAGTGATGTATGAGATTTGAGCCAACCTGCCCAACCACTACACCACAGAGGCTGTCTGTTATCTTTCTATCCGTTATATGTATGGTATAGTATTATAGTTTAAAGTAATGTTGCGTGTATCTGTCTTGAATAAATGTAAAAACTGGAATGTAATGTAATGTAATGTAATTTTCATTCTTTATTTTCTTTTTAAGTTTATTTATTCCCTCTTCACGCCGCAATTGCTGAACAGATTTGAGGTAAATTCGGAATGGAGTTAGCTTATACGTACCCTGGATTTCAACATAGGCTACTTTTTAAGTCGGGAAACCGCGGGTGAAACCGCGTAGTGTAGCTAGTGATTCCATATTGTGAGCAGTTTTTCAGTTTTATAGTGATCATATTATCGTAAGAGCGTGGTTCAATGGGAGCACGTGCGACTTTCGATCCGACGCACCCCAGTTCGAACCCCGCTGACCCGGCACCACTGACTTTCTTAAATTATATGCGAATTTAACACTCGCTCTAAAAAAGGTAAAGGAAAACATCGTGAGGATACCGGCATGTCCAAGAATTAATCACAAATAGGACATCAAGGACATGTGACATTCACCAACCCACACTGGACCAGCGTGGTGGATTATGGCCCATGCTCTCGCTAGGAGGGAAAGCCCGTGTCCCAGCAGTGGGAACATGATGGGTTGATGATGATGATGATATTATCGTATTTTCTGGTCGGTGTACTATAGTTACTTTTACGAAAGGACATTAGCACGATGTCACCCTAAGGTGACATTCGTTAAAAAAAGAGTAAAGTTCGCCTCCATACGTGCGTTTTACCGCTCACATTAAAGTTAAATTAAGCACAAACATCTTGGAATTCGTAGAATATTCAGAATTCTTCTAAAGATAAAGATACAAGTTAGAAGGCTTAACGAGTTTTTTATTCTATAGGTACAATAGTTATTCTTTATATTTAAAAGGTATTTAACCAATTACATATTACGTGGTCTCGTATGCGGGAGGCTGTCTGGGTAGGTACCACAGCTTTGCCAGTTATTCTGCCACCAAGCGGTAGAGCGCAAGCATTAATGAGTTCCGGTTTGAAGGGCATTGTAGCCAGCGAAATTACTGGGCATATGAGACTTAATATCTAATGTCTCGGGATGATGAGCGCAATGCAGTGATACATAGTGTTCTTTATGGTATTTAAAGTTCTGGGTGGCACTGCAATTATAATAGGCAGGCGTGACACTTACCATCAGGCGAACGACGTGCTCGTCTCATCAATGAGTACCATAAAAAAAGTTATAGCATCTCAAGAGTATCGCTTTTCACAGCGAAGGTTGTAACCAAAAAGTTTGCTCGTTACGGAGACTTCTAGTGGAGTACCCAATTTTTTTAAACTTACAAACTTGTAGGATGGGTTATATTTTTATTTTTAAAATTTATAAATTAATCATTATTATAAAAATATGCATTTGTATAAACAATTATTTACAAATATATTTTTTTATTTAGAGGTCTTGTTTATCTCTACACGATATAGCTACGACTGGCGCTTAAGGGACCAGTGGGTAGGCCGGCTGTTTAAAAGAGCTATACTGATATTTTTCGATATTTTTGCGAAAAGTTTGTACTCAGTCCATGCTATAGAATGTTTATACACCATTAAATAAAATAAAAAAAAATTTAAAACATAAAACTAGAAGTTATAATAAACGTCATCATTCCAATTCGTGACATTAGCCCTGCAATATGATAAATACCTCCTGTCCAAAATCCAACGAGTGCAACCGCGTTACAGAATAATTCATATATAAGTATAACAAATACATATTATAATTCGTATAAGAGTAATAGTTACTTTTCTTTGGTATAAGTAACCGCGCTGACTATCAATAACTATCAACCAATATTTATTTTATTTTTATATATTTTACTTTTACGTTTTAAATTTGTCGCTACAGATTTATTAGCATGGACTGAGTACATAATTTTTGCAAAAATATTAAATTCAATTGCACGGTGTATAGTTTTAGGCATATGACATAATATCATCCGCCACCAGCCAGTTAATGTGTCCTCGGCTATTAATGCAGATTATCTGTGTGTTATCGTAATTAATCTGTTTTGTCGTTAACGGGATTGAATCATCGCCCATTAATATTTAGTTACATGGTAGAGGTCTAAATGTGGCGCAAAGTTACTTTGCCAAGTGGGATAAAAAAATCACGTGATGTAAATATTGGTATACTATATTCCGGCACAAGTTTGGAGCAAGTCAATCGGCCTGTCATAACATTTGCGGCGCCGCCCAGAACGTTGTTTGATCACTGGAATTGATGAAATTTGGTATGGAGGTGTGGAAATCTGCAGGTAAAACCACGGGGCGCAGCTAGAACCAAAACGAAATTCTTATTGTATTTATATGAAGCATTAACTAATGCCAAGCGAAAAACTCAAACAAGGTTTTTCGGAAAAAAATACGGTGGGACTTGAACCCGCATCCCAGTCTTCCCTCAGCGTGGGAACCGCTCTACCAGTTGAGCTACGGTGGTCACCAACTCGAGTGTCATATTTTTTCTTCCGTTATTTAACCGCCTTAAGGGCGACGTGTACGCCATCTATTGAGATTGGAGTCAAAACAAAATTGTCCACTAAAATTCCGAAACAAACTGCGTTATTTCCCCCAAGCTCCAAACATATCGATCCTTAGAGTAGTTTTAGATAACCACCCCTTGATTCTCAATATTTAAGGGTGCCCGAGGCGCGCGGAATAATTGCATTCCCCTTCAATCTACGAGACCCGAATTAGGAGCCATTACTCGATGTTTTCGATCGGTAGATATGAGCTTTCTCTATCGAATGAAGTAAGTTTTTAACGAGAGCAGAAGTTTGTGGCTAGACACCGCGTCCGTAAGAGTTTTGGAGTTTAGCTTACTTCTTCTTCTTGCGGTGCCTCTCCACTACTGGAGGTTGGCCGTCAGCTCCGCATATTTTTCTTTAGCTTACTTAGATGAAGCTTTTAGCTAATCCCATAAAATCGTTATCTAAATTTATTTAACTATTTTGAAGTCATCTTCATCATCATCATCAGCCCATTACGTTCCCACTGCTGGAAAACGGGTCTTCTCTTATAGAGAGTATGGACCATAATCCTCGCTGGCCCAGTGCGGGTTGGTGGATGTCACATGCAAGTCCTGTAATTTTTGTAATGAATTCTTGAACATACCGGTTTCCTCACGATGTTTTCTATCACCGTTTTTAAGAGCGAGTGTTAGATCCACACATAACTTAAGAATCTATAGGTAGGGCAAGCGGGATTCAAACTCAGGTGCGTTAGATCGAAATTCGCACGTTCTCCCACTGAGCCACACTCGCTCTACTTTAATGTGTTCAATGAAAAAACAGACAAGAATTATGAAAGCAGGTGAAAAGTTATATAGATAGATACCTACTTTGAAGTATGGCTTATTAATGTATTAATTTTCTTATGTAATTACATATCTTCCCTATTGATATACATAGCTTCACTGTTCAGCTTTCCCATTAGAGTTGTCCCAACAATCGGTATAGAGTAGGAAACTCGTTTCAAAGTGCCGTAAGACCGTATCACCTGTGTTCCCAACATTCGTATCGGATCGCATCGGCTGCTATTGCAGTCATCAACTGCACATTTGCAGTGCAGCTATTAACACGTAAGGGGGAGCTAGTGGTTAGGCTAAGTAAGGAATGTTTACTTTCAATTTAAGAACAAAAACCTATTTCAAATTATATTCCCCGTACTTATTTTTATAATGAGGCAAAGTGTGGCGTAAGGTTATGCAAAATGGTAAATGCTCTGCCAAAAAGGTTTCGGTCTTTCATTTTCATTCTGAAGGTAGAGATGGATATAATAAAAATTGTTTTCATTTCATAATATAAAAACGATGATTGGTTTTCTTATAAGTGCGAGGAAAGTAGGCATTCTCTCTAATATATTTTTATAGAGAGAAGTAGTGAGTTTTGAATTGAATATTACAATTGAACATGAATATTATTTTTTAATGTTCTCCGACCAAAGATCAAATGAAAATATTGCTGGCTGGCTAGTTAAATAAAAAATAATGATAAAAAAGGCGCGAACTATATCTTCTTTTTCTTAGTATTTATTTAATTTTTCATATAAAAAGGAAACTGAAAAGTAGAGTGTATCTCTCTTCTGCAAAATAAATTTTCCTCGGGCGACAAATATTGTATCCCTCTCTCAAAAACATCACGCCATAAACATATTATTTAAATATTATTGCCACGATTTTATTAAGTCACTTTCTTTTTTGTTTGTTTGACTGTCTGTCGTTCCGGGTGGAATTTTGCAACTCAAATTTCTAGTACTTCCCGATTAGCTATCTTGCTGAAACTTAAAGGGTACCTCGATGATAATGCATTCTAAATCCATTTATTAGCATGCAATGCCGACCTAACCTCAACAGGCTCAAAAACTTGGTTTTTAGATTAAATTTTTAATCTATCACATTCTTGTTGCTCCCTTGTAATACAATCTCCTATTTTTCTCACATATCGTAAACCATTTTTCATTATGACTTGAATTACATCGATAATACCTATCCCAGGAATCACCATCAGCTCCTATCCCAGTTCACTTCTATACTCAAGGAAATGAAAGCAATTACAGAAAACACAGGAAATTGTACAATATCCTGTTTAATGCTGGTATTTGTAGAGTTGCATACATTTTCCATTCAAGAACAATATCGCATTTAGAAACGCCAAAGTTACATAGGAAAGCTATAAGATGTGACAATAGAAGACAATGTGCCAAGGTTCCAAAGTGTTTACATACGGAGTGTTTGTCTCAAGACCGCAACTACCGCAAGTGATGGTAAGTACTGTTCCTGATTTTAACAGGAACTATTATGAGAAATATTAGTACAGTGTATGGAAGAGAGTGGTTAGGCGCAAAATAAAATGAAATGTTTTTAATAACGAAGAATGAAGAAATTTGTGCTTACAATTACATTTCAGAATGTGTCCTTATATGTACAGACCACAATTACGATTCCATGATATCCCCTCACTAATAATAAGTAAAATATCACCAAAAAATAATATCTTTCTCACGATTATGGAAATGGTTAGTATTTCAACATTATACATTTTCAATAAAATTTTATTTGTGTCCACTAAACCATTTTTCATAGACCGTATGGCTAAAAATATAAAAAGCGTCAAAAATGCCTCTGGGCTTATTTTGTAATCCGAACAATTCAAAATAAATACATTTCGTCTTTCCTCGAATGATGAATGTTACGAGTATGTATAGTGCATCTGCCTTGCTCGCTAGATACCTAACAACAACCTGTCCGCCACTGATTCGAGTAATGATAATAATAAGTAAAGCCTTAATCGAGAATGTGAAATTGAGTGCGTCAGCAATACCTAAAAATTCTAAACCAGACGGGTCTACGAGATTGGGGGAAAAAGCAATTATAGCGCTCGCCCCAGGCACCCTTAGGTACTTTAAAGTCTAATTCAAGCTGTCAAAGTCTAAAATGGCGGTATTATGTTCAATAAATATTATGTTTTGCCCAATATTTTAGATGGTTTGAAAATAACGCAATGCTTAAACCGAGCGTCTAAGGTGATAATAAAATAATTATTTGTAAAACTTGTAAAACCAAAGACAGAGAAAGCAAAACGGTGGCCAAAACTGGAACTTACGAAAAACAGAACAAAGTGACAGTAGAATTTCATACACTTGACGCTGTCACCGGTTCAAGGTAATAACTTATTTATGAACCCAAAGATGAAGAATATTGAACCAAACCAACGACGCGCGCCTCGCCGCTCGGCGTCCACTCGTTGTCCATGGGTGGTCATCGCGCGGTGGGCGAGTTAACGACGCGGTGCATGTCGGTAAGGTGTGAACCTTCATCATAGACATCATAGACCAAAATATATTTTTATGTATACTGGGAAACATGTCAAGTCAAGTCAAAAGATATTTATTAAATAGGCACAAAAATGCACTTCTAAACGTCATATATACACATGATAGAAATCAATTAAAATACGACAGAAATTGTAACTTAAAATATTACGACTTTGAAAAAACAAGGTAAACATGTTTACCCATTACACTCCCATACACAAATTGAAGTCGGGGCCCAGAAAAGAAATGCGAAATCTGACTCTACCAGTGCTTCGGAAATACGCCCGCTAGAGAAGATAGTACCAAGAAACTCTGCGAGGACGTCTTATTTTTTGAACAATTGTCGGAACAAACCGGACGTCACGGAGGTAATAAGCGAGTGTATATCTATGGAACTTAATATAAAGAATTCACATAAACGCTCGAAGCATGGCACCAACCAACTGGTCGGGTGCCGGGTTAACAAATGAAATGCGACCTTAAGTTTGTAGCACCATTATGTCACTATTGGTGGGCTGCCTGTCACGTTATTAAATAAAGTACGAGCAAATGGTTTGGTTAAACAAGTCGTAGATAAGGCGCACGAAGCGTATGTTTGGCCGCATTCTAGCAGAATAATTTAATTGCAAGCTCTACAAAGCTAACCTATTCTGCTGGTAAACAAAACATGTTTTGCTGTAATTTCCTATTTGTACGAGTCGGTAATAGCTTTTAATTGATTGGCGTGTGTAGGATCTACCAGCGAAATAAATACTGACGGATATAACAGCCTATTGTGACATTTAAGTTTATTAGATTAGATAACGCTTTATTGTTACACAACAAGAAATAAATTACAAAACAATACTTAAAGCTAAAGTGTTACAATGGGCGGTCTTATCGCTTATAGCGATCTCTTCCAGACAACCTTTGGATGGAGAGGACTCAAGAAAACTGTAAGGGACGGTGGTGTTGTGTATAAACAAACTAACCAGTATACAATAATAATATCATATACGGAGTACATAATCGTAATGATTAAATAATATATAAGTAAATATAATTATAGCATAGGTACCTAGGTACCAGAAAAAATAATATATATTATGTACCTCTAAAATAAAAAATAAATAATGTAACGTTATATCAGACCCCAGACACTCCATACAAATTCGCCGAGCTAACTGCCTAGTACTACTACTGGCGCACCGGCTTGTCCGCACACGTTTTGTGTGTGTGCGTAATTTTTTTTATTTATTTTAGGGATGAACTAATACCTCAGATAAAGTATTTGGCTGTCTACTCGAAGACTAATACGAATCGAGCGCGACAAAAACAACGCTATACGTAAGCAACCTAAGTGTTTCTCTTTCACACCTACTATCGCTTGGCTGGGAGACGCGAAAAAAAACGGAAGGAAAACCAAATAATCTCCGATTTTTATTTGTGTAAGTGCTTTCTTTGCATCCATACACAGAACAATAACAAACAATTTTGTTTTAGGTATATTAATATTGTATCATAGTCAATATATTGAATTTTAATGAAAAAAAGATAGGCAGACCTCCGTCAGTCAGGTCAGGTCCTGGTCAGCTCCACCGTCTTCAGCCGTTCTTCGTTTTTTCTCAATATGTTTCGTCCATATGTCAAAGTCAAATAGTCAGCCGGCCTGCTCTACCTCTGTAAAGCAGGTCGTCGTCGTCATTCAAAAAGGTCATAAAAACCTCAAATAACATCAATTGATCGCACATATAAAATAAACATTTGAATCTCACTCATTATTCATTCGCAGCGAGCGGTGACAACCGAGCAAGCACGGTATTACCCATTTTTTCATCGATGCATTGCGGGTGACGACAAATTGGCGGGGGTGGGAGTGTCGCAGAGTGGCGCACAATACACCTCATGCGGGACGTCAGTGCAGGACTCATCGCCCCCTCATCGAATAAGAATAAGAATAAGAGTGTCGCTTCTTTACGTAGTAATATTTAGTTTTATTTGGTTATATTAAGAGTTAATGAGAGGTGTATTAAGAAGCATTGGTAGATCCAGCTTTCGCGTTAAAATCTTAACGTATTTATAATTTATATATACCTATATATATATACCTATATATGTTTATGACGTTAAAAATTTATACGTGTTAACTTTAGCATTAGGTATCTTTTAACTAGCTGCGCCCTGCGGTTTTCCGAGATAAAAAGAAGCCTAAGAAGTGTTAATCCAGGGTATAAGCTATCTCCATACTAAATTTCATACCAATCCGTTTAGCCGTTGCAGCGTGAAGAGTTACAAACATACATACAAACTTTGGCGTTTATAATATTATTATCTTGTAATAAGTATGTTTGTTCTACTGATTATGTTTAGATCATAATGATAGTACTGTTTATAGTTCTTAAACAAATAAACAAAAGTGTTTTTTCTGTGCCTATTTAATAAACAATAATTATTTGTTTACTTCAATTTAGATTTATTTACCGATCTGTCGAAGACTTATTTTTACAGCCACCAAATCAACCCCACAATAAAAACAAACAAATGTTTTAAATTCACAAGCAAACACAAGAAACGAACGCTGATCCTAATGCTTTATTGAAGCGGGCGCCAGATTGAGATTTATAACGTTCGCCTTCCACTAACGAAGTTCTATTGGATCTATCGCACTTCTCCTCCTTAATAGACGCTATAAACAACAATTCCACTGAACAAGTCGATACTGTTTTTTATCTGTTGCTTTCAGGGGTTTAATATAAACACTGCGACATCGGCTGAAACGTAAACAGATACCAGTATATAAATAAAATTGTATGAAACTTTTCATACGAAAGTTAAAATATACAAGTGAGGCTTACAGTGTAGTTTTCTTTACTATATCTACAGAAACAGAGTAAGGGGACATCAGGACGTTTTTGGAATATTTTATTACCACCACCACCAGGCTTACACTTATATTGTAGGTGTAAGTTGATAAATATGCTGAGCAGATAGATTATCCTTCTAGAATTATGCATGAAAGAATAAATCTAAATGAATTTATTACAATATGAATAGAAAAAAATCTCTTGACTTAAGTTTTTCTTTTAGCAGAGTGCTGCAAAATATAAAGCAGAAGATGGTGCAGTGGTAGAAAAAAAACATAAACCAGTTTAGTACCTATGACACATCTCGGTCTATTGACCTTTTTCGGACAGTAGTCTGGCTGTCGTGTGGCAGTTACCACACCTGATGAGTTTTTAATGGAGATGAAACAGCTACTTCCAATATTAACTAGTGCATGGCCGTTGAAACTTTTGGCATTTGTTTTCATCCAGTTGTTTCTTTGTCATAATTCATAATTTCTAGTACCTACTAGTTATAAACCAGTCCGTTACAAATTTGCATTTTATAACATATATATGTTAGTCTTTAAGGTAACGTGAATATGAGCCTCTGAAAATTTTATTTCGATGTATCTTTATTGTCTAAATAAAATTATAAATAAAAAAGTAAAATTAATATTAAAATATACTTCTACGTTTTTTTATGGACGCATAAAATACTATATAAATCAGACTTAAGGTAGGGCCTACCTTACATTAAGTTTTGCGTGGAAACTGGCGACGCAGCCCACTTGAACTGCCACCATTGATACATATTGCATAGTTCGTCAAGCCTCGTTAGATTTCATTGCAGGAGAGAAGTATCAGATCTTTGATCACTTACTATATCTGCTTACTGCCTTGCTCGCTACCTACAAGTACAATTTTATTAGGTGTCTAACCAACTCTTTATCCGAAGAGCCGCGCGTCCGCTTCCCAACACAGATTTCAAAACTAACAACTTGGTATCCTCAAACTTGATATGGAGGTACAAATCCGCAAACAAATCTAAAATTTAAGTGGGCCCGCTCGCATTGGATGCCCTGATTAATATTTATGTCTTTAATGGAACTTGAGAGGTAAAACTAAGTTGGAATTCCATAGACACCACTTTGTACGGAGTGTCGACAGGTAGAGTGTTTTGAAATCGAACGGTTGTAGGTAGTTGACTGTTTATTGAAACTTTTGGTTCACTTCGAGATCTTTGAAGCGTTACTATGCTTGCGTAAACTGCCTAATAAACTTCATTTAGTAAGCCAAAGTTTATATATATTTTTATGTTAGTTTCGCATTTATGAAAATAATTCTTACTTCTCCTCAATAGAACTTTTGCCTTACACTGAATATTTACCCTGGCATAGATTCTAGTTTAAGCCTTATAATGACGACCGTATAATACCTACCTATATAGTATGCAGAGAGTTCGTTTCTCTGAGATAGTATAATTAGGACCTTTTCGAACCTAAAGAGGGTACGTTTACGCGCCTGAATACATGCCATGAAATATGTAATAAAAAAATTAAGCAAAACCAGTCATTTGCATAAAAGTCGGATACTTCGCCTGCACCGTCACATGAAGCATAAAAGGTGTGATCGCTTTTTTTTCGAGTCATCTGTGCTGTCTAAATCATGCAGAGGCAGTTAGAATGCAGTAGGAGTCGAAATCGTCCCACCTTCTATTTTGGGCCTACCGACACGTCTTTTGATGTAGCATCTACATGGTCGTGCTCTTGGCCCACAAAGATGATTATAACTCAAAATCGTTGATACAAGACTTCAGTCGTCATTGCGTCAGTCGGACGTCGATTTCTATGGCTTCTCGTCATCCACAATTTAACACCCCTCCTGCACCACGCAGTCACCTCAGATCCGCTTGAGTCGCAATACTTGACTTGAGCTTGGCCATGATCTTCCTAAAACTCATCAAACACACTAATCTAAGCAAAATTTAAATAAATTGCTTTATTCTAATGAAATTGCAAATGGGGGCACAGAAGCGTTAACGGCACGTTAACGTCACAGAATCCACAAACACTTGGCTTCACGCCTTATTCGATTCTGCTAATTGATCTTCACTTACGGTGCCGCCAGTGATTCCCGGGAGCCCCACGCTCCATTTACATACAGTTTCATTTGTGTTCGGTTACGGGCATAAAAAGTGGTTTAACCAATGACATGCCTATATAAACTCCTTGGGTTTTACACAGGAACGTGCGGCTTCTACTCTCTCTTTTCTGCCTCACAGGCCTATGTTCTTGCTGTGGGAACACAGCCCTATGTGGTATAGTGATGATGCATTATAGTTTATCGTAGTCCAAGCCCCAATTATTTTTTCTTTCTCATAAAGGTGTGTGGTCAAACCTGGTGTCGGGGTTATAGATGCCCGAAGGCCTCCGACATGGCCAAGCGAATGTTGTCCTACGATATCAATTGAAACCGACGGCTTAACGTGCCGAACCACGGTGGAGCAGTGTAGGGCCGTAGGCCTTCTCTCCGCTACGGGGACAACAGCACGTCATTAAATTTTCGTACCATTGTTCCCTTTACGGAGATACAACCACTAGGTTAGGTTATGTTAGATCTGTAGCCACATACAGAAAGTAGTTTTCCCATACAAAGATTACTTTACTATATCAACGGAAACAGAGTAAGAGAACGTCGGGACGTATTTTTAAATATTTAATTAAAGTACCACTGTCTCCGTTTGATGGGGCCATGGCTTACGGGGACAACGGACCTACACCAGTGATCATTTCGTCTTTCAAAGCGTCAAGTTTTTTTGCTTTATACCATATAAATACAGGGACCAGCAGGGATCATGTATCTTTTATCTCAATTCATTTCAATGAGAAACCAGTTTCAATGATGGTTTTGCGATCACGTAACCAGTTTGTTGCAATCAAACGGCAACGAAAGCTCAATTGAAATAAAAATAAGTTTTGACAAAGTTTATGTCGATATATAAACCATAGACGAGAGCCGTATTACACAGCAAAACTGAATAGATTGGGCGTATACATAACGATTCATAGCACAATCTCGCTTTGTAAATTTGTCGGGTAAACGGTAGGAGCACATTGAAATCGAGACAAAATTTACATGATCGCATTTTATCCATTGAAATAAATTTCTATTGCACGTTAGCCGCAACATGCGATGTTCGCAACAGAATAACGTGATCGCCCTGCAGAACGTTTCTTGTTAAAAAATAAAGACAAGTTTACGAGAACAAGATATTACTATTCGAATGTTATTATTAGCGTAAAGGACAAGGACCATAAAGTTTTAGAATATATTATGGCTTTAGGCAAATTGATCCGGTTTATATTCAACTAATCGGATTTGTATTCAAACAATTTTGCGAATTCAGAAGTGAAACGAATTTAGCGCTTGGTGGTGGTTTTACTTTTTGCTGTAGGTAATAAATTAGGGTTTTCAGAATTTTCAAATAGATAATATTTCTGAAAACGTGCCGTTACTATGTTTTCGAACAATTAAATAAATTTATTAACATTAGCATGACTTTCACTTGGTTTTGACTTCAATATGACTTTAATTCAAAACTACCTACAGCGAGTGTTGGGTAGTCATTTGTTTCAAGTCGGCTAGCAAACAATTAGGAGAAGTTAGCCGGGTCTGTTTGCACCAAGTCGTGTTTGTTGACTAACGCGCCCGGATATTAGGCCTTGTCCGGATGTAGAAGAATGTACGAAGTTCTTTTGTTTGCCGGTCAGGGCTCGGGTCAATATGGGTTAGAGTTGACCGGTTGTTTGTTGATTTCTGAGCCTGTGTATCGTTTTGTTAGGTAACGCCTGTTACCGCTAAATGCGATGTGGTTTAAAGTTTCAACAATGGTTGGTTAGTTTTCCACGTTACTAGGGTTACAGAAAACTTGTTACGTTTATGAAAATAGAACTTAGGTAAGTTCTATTTTCATAACAAGTTTTCTTCTACTTCTCTCGTTTGGGTGTATGGCCAACTCTGATGTCAGAGTTTTCAGGCCTCCGACATGCTTTAATGATTGTTGTTCTAAGACAACTTCTGGGACCGACGGCTTAACGTGCCCTCCAAAGCACGTCAGAGCTCAGGTGTAAATACCACACCCATCCGTTGTTATGTGTTGTGACCGCTGCGAACGTAGCTTAACCTAGCAGATCTGTTACGAACGGCTAAGCGAGCTACGCTACGAGCGCTACTTTTTAAAACATGACTACGCTACGTAACAAGTTAATAAGCACCGGGCTTTACGGAATTGGTTTCGTTAAAATTATTTTGACCCCAAAGGTGTTGGCTGGGCGTCACACACATCTGTACGCTTCCGCAATGACAGGATGGCAGTGTTTATAATATATATATGAAATATACTTACCTTCATCGCCGCCAGACTCCGCACACTACACCATAGCTAAGACCGTGCCATGATTGTAATCATACCGGCACAGTTAAAAAAAAATTCACTGTTCCGTAAGTGGCTTAGCGATTTTTGATATTGAATGTATTAGCGCATGCTAAGCAAAAATCTAAAGGTCTTACGGTTGTTTCTTTGGAGCATGATACATTCATAGCACGGTCATGTATGCTACGGAATACTTACCTATAGCATGTTTTGTGATACCGCTGTGTAAGAGGTTGCTATTGTTGCTTGATTTTGCTAATTGCTGATTGTTCATGATGTCATGGGCAGGGGTTCCGACTGAAAGCCAGTGCTACCTAAAACACCTTAGCGTATGTTGAGTTGGAACATTTTCCTGAGTCACTCTCTTATATATATATTTTTGTTACTTATGTTTGTTTTGTCTGTTCTTGTATAATTCAGTGTGATGTTGTGTTGTCAAGAATAAATGTATTTTCTTATTTCTTTCTATTTTCTACTCTCTAAAGAACGTCATAATTATCATGAAGTATTACTTGTCGATGCGTATATGTATCGGAACTCCTGATTGAAGAGTTCCAACCAACCAACAAAGTTTTGTATGCTGATCTCATTCAATACGCCTGGGCCGAGCCAATCAGCAGCTACTATTTACATAGCGAGCCACTTGCCGAGCATTAGATCATTGGATAGCGGATATTGCGGCGTCAAGAGAGCATCCAATGCTTCTTGTAATTGGATGAAGCGAAGCTTTTACACAGTGGATGGGATTAATCGCTTTACTATTTAAATATACTTTTTTATTGCTTATAGATGTACTAGCTGCGCAACACGTTTTGACCCTCGGTTTCCCGGGATAAAAATAGCATATGTGTTAATCCAGGGTAGGTATAAGGTTTTTCTATTTAAATTTCACTTAAATCCATTCAGACGTAACAGCGTGAAGAAGAAACAAATACACTTACATTTGTCCGTGTCCAAATATACAGGTACTTTAGGTTTTCGCATGTTTAATTATAATTTTGATAGCCTCTGTGGTGTAGTGGTTGGGCAGGTTGACTCTAATCTCATACATAACTGATTGCCACACTGTAACACTTTAACCGCCCATTGTAACACTTTAGCTTTAAGTATTGTTTTGTAATTTATTTCATGTTGTTGTGTGACAATAAATCGTTATCTAATCTAATCTAATCTAATAACTGAGGTTGCGGGTTCGATTCCCGCGACGGGACAAATGTTTGTGCACAGAACAAAAATTGCAAGCATTTATTTCGTGTTAGGGTGTTGTTGGACTATGGTCCTCATAGTTTCTGGTTCCCTAGATACAGGGAATCCTAGTAAGGGGTCAGGATCTATTTATATTTAAAAAAATATCTTCTTTATCCCTTTTGTCATTACATTCGGATAAATTTGGAACCTTACATTTTTTATTTCCATCTTCTATAACGATCATATTTCCATGTTCCATACAAAAAAACGCAACATCATTTATAATAATGATTAGGTACTTTATACCAGAGAGAGCCATAAGAATATATTGAAATTTCCTTTAATAACTAACCTATCAAACGTCGAGGGATCGCAACTTATTACAGCAGCAAATGAACCGACAACCGCTCAGACTTATGTGTTAGTTTATAAGACGACCATTTAACTGAGACCTCTGAGAAGCATAATCATTCCCCCTAAGTTTTGCAGTTTAATGTTGGCAGGGGAGGGTAAGGAGATTTTGTTAAATTGGACGATGAGGTCGTAGGAAAATTCATGTAAGACGGTGTGTCTTCCGCTCGCGACAAGCGCTGTTGTGCCAAGGAAATGGCCCTGGGAGTAGAACGGAATAGCACAAATAACTTGCCTGTTGGAAATCTAACGACAGATTAATTTATATTGTTGTTTATCTGGAAGCGGGAAGAAAAGATTTATGATGGGGAGCAGGTATGAACGTGGGAGGATAAAAGGAATGCTTGCAGGAAACTGCAATTTTACGGATTTACTTCTATATCTTGATATTTTAAATCTTGTGTTTTCGCTTTCTTCGCCATCTTCCTTTATTAGATGATGAGAGATGATTTTTATTGAGTTTCAAAGACGATTATAAACATAGAATATTTCTTCAAAGCAGTAACATTTTTTTTCCAAGCGTAAATGATATATTTATTTTTAATTATATAATTGTAGTTAACGGTAATAGTTTCGGAAAGCACTATGAGTTATATAATAAAACTCTTATTAATTAAAAGAATTAACACTTCACTAAGTAATGAAAAAAAAAATACACCTGCTGTTGCATATAGCCCTACCAATATATATCAGTTTTTTAACTGTCATGGTCGCTAACAAATGAACTTCTGTTTCTGGTATTATTTCTGACGTTAGTGACCATTTGTGTTCTTTTATTTTTAAATTTCTATATATAGAAAAAATGAAAAGTCGTCTCCCGAAATCATGTAACCAACATTATCACGCACGCCCACTATATTGGTTACTTTCACGACCTGTAAGACTGGTAGTTAATACTAAATAGCATTAAGTAATTTGTTGTACCATTATTGAGCAAAACTATTCAATAAATTATCTCATAACCGATTTATCTTCCAAAAATCAGACATAATATACCATTCTTCCATTGACCAGGAAATACACAATAACGGAAAACAAGTTATGTCAGAAATGCATTAGCAGCGTTTTTCCGGGCTGTTGGTATTTTTATTGTATGACAGAGGAGCCCAAAGTTAATGTACGTTTCTGTGTTTGCACAATGTCATCGCAGTATTTGCTCGGGCGGAACAATCAACGGCAAATGTGTTTGTTCCCGGAGCGAAAAAATATTTGTTTTTGTCTTTGATATCTGTAGGCGTGTCTTGGTTAGTTTTATTTCTTCGGTCGGAAGTCGAATTTCGAGAGAAAATGGTTTATTATAATTTATTATTTGAAAGGTTTGCTAATAGTTTAGTAAAAAGTATAACATGAACAATTTTTTCTAAATATCCAATTATCTATATTTTTCTAACTGTCGTCTTCTGCTCGTATGCGGGAGGCCATCTGGGTAGGTACCACCGTTTTGCCTGTTATTCTGCCACTAAGCAGTAGTGCGCAAGCACTACTGTGTTCTGGCATTGTAGCTAGCGAAATTACTGGGCATATGAGACTTGATATCCGATTTCTCGGGGTGATGAGCGCAATGAAGTGCTACGCAGTGATTCTTATGGTACTAAAAGTTCTGGGTGGCGCCGCAATTGTTATGTCGCTTATCATCAGGCGAACGACTTGCTCGTCTCATCACTCAGTATCTTAAAAAAAAATGTCACAGTATCTCAAGAGTATCGCTCTTCACAGCGTAGGTTGGAACCAAAAAGTTCGCTCGTTACGGAGACTTCTAGTGGAGTACCCAATTTTTCTAAGCTTACAAGCTTGTAGGAATCTACGACGTAAATCGCACAAAACTTAGCAGATTGGACTCAGTCACTCAGATCCTTCAGTCTAGACAAGGTGAGTTGTTTTGTATCTTCAAACTCTGCAAATTATTAAGGACTACTTGAATGTTGAAAATGTTATAAGAACTCTACAAACAACAAGCTTGCGAAATTAAATATTTTAGTATCCTTTAATACAATGAGTATTCTTAGGTAGCAAGATAATAGACTTTACTCTCAAGTGCTGGACGGATTAAATTTTGATTCAGGTCAAATTGTGGTGCTACGTGCATTACTTACGCTTACACTGTTGGGTTTCGTATTCATTTTAAAGGCATTTCTACAAAGCCAATCCATAGAAAAGCTATTTAATTGAATTTGTTGTTTTTTTGTAATTTGCCCGTTTAGGCAGGCTAAAGTCTCTGGGACCATACCGCCTTGTATTACGTAGTTTTTATTTTTTAGTTCGAAAACATTAAAATGTATTCTTTCGTATTGTAGTCAAAATAAATATCATTCCTAGTGCTTCAATAAAGTGGTGGAACTTAATTTTTTTTTAGACTTTTAGGGAGAATATAAAAAGCAAAGTTTTTCTCTGTAAACGAACACATATTTGTTAATATTCCACCGATATAACATATGATCACTCGAAATAACACTTGTTTGGAAAATAAAACAAAATCGAACCGTATCGCTTTTCACTTCCCGCCAAAAAGTCGCTATTTAATTGATAGTGTTCACGCCGAAACCATCACTAGTGCCTTTGTTTTTTTTCTTTTCGACCAGAAGAAATTGACTTAGGCCATCGACTAAGGAGGTGACAGCTGCCAACGACGAGTGAAGTCTGTACGGTTCTCGAACGCCATTTTGATGAATGACGTTTTCACATTCGTTTGTTGAGAACTCTATTAGCATCTCCCGCGCACGTATTTTTTTGGGTAAATTTATTAATCCTCTATATCTATCAGTGTGATATACATATACTTTACACGAATTACGTGAAAGAAATAGAAAGAAGAACGAAGAAGACTAGGGCAGTACCAGTGGAGCCGCCCGTTGGCCGGCAGTCATCATCATCATCAACAGCCTGTATGAGTCTACTGCTGGACCTCTCCCGAATAGGCCTCTCCCAATACACGCTACTGAGCCCGATCTTCGGTTCTTCTCATGTAGTTGCTGCCAGCTACCTTGCGCAGGTCGTTGCTCTATCTGGCTGGAGGGCGTCTGACGCTACGTTTGCCTAAACGTGGTCTCCACTAAAGAACTCGTTTACCCCATCAGTTATTGGTTCATCGACAGATATGACCGGCCTTTGCCACTTCAGTTTGCTAATTCGGTGAGCTACGTCGGTTACTTCATCAAACCCCCAACCCACGCCGGCCGGCAGTACTTTTTATCAAATCTACGCGGCACAGCAGGAAGGTTTCAGGTCAGTGACTAATGTCTGTACTGTTGCTTTAATTTTTAACATTTGATTACGAAAAGTTGAAAAACTTAAATCTTGAAAACGGGTGGATCAACGTGTGTTTGTCCTGCGCCATGTTAGTAGCTAAATGAAAAGAAACTATAGTCTTTTCAAAACGTTTATTAAAAATTAGTTCTATATAAGAGAACACAAAAGTATTATAAATTAAAATAATAACTTATAGTTACGGTGGTTTCGATATTTTAAATTGCTTATTAATAAAGTTCGGAAAATTCAGTGTTTTCAGTAAACACATCGTGAATGGTGATTGTAAATAGCTCTTAAAATTAATTATATATCGATCGTAAATATATTTTAATCAATATAAAATAATGTTGAAATATGTTCAATTAATTCTTGTATATTGTGGCTTCCTCTTCTTCTTTCTTTACAGCTTGGACGAGAATCAAAGACATGACTGCATTGACGACCTGTAATGGTAAAAAAATTGTTTTTTGTTTAAATAGTAATAATAGTAATATTGTGGGTGTGTGGCTAAACCTGTTTGACCTGGGACGGAGTTTACAGACCACCAGAAAGCCTTCGACATGGCCTAACGACTGTTGTCCTAAGACATCAACCTGCACCGACGGCTTAACGTGTCCTCCGAATCAAGGTAGCGCTCAGATTTCACACTGCACACACCACACAAACGGTTATCTATACAAGTGGTGACCGCGGTAAGTGGGTTTTAATGTTTAATACTTAATATAATCATCTGGGTTTGTGCATAGTGCCTCCACGGGCATAGAATAGGTACCTGTACATTTTTTTGTAGGTTGAAAATAAATAGTAAAAAATGTTGGTAGGTCATTCTCATATAAGAAAATCATTTAGTATGACAGTCTCTTTACAAGACCAGATGGCATTTTTAAATATTTTTTCCTATTACTTAATTGCCATCACACAAAGAAGCATACAACTAATATACAAGATAGCTTACAGCGATCATGCAAGAAGCCAGTACGATGCCTGCCAGCCAGCCGGTTTTGCCCTCTAGGTACCAAGTTAGCTCATCCACGCAGCCATGGAAGTAAGCATTGCCGGTGACGGAGTCACGGCACTCGGATGGCAGCGGCTTGTTCATGTTGATGAAGTCCATGGGTCCATCAGCGCCGCAGCAACCGATCTGGAAGAAAAGCAGGAGTCTAGGTCGAAACAAAATGCATAATTGACCGGTAAAAAGTTTGAACTGCTCTTACAAATAGTGATACATATGTCCGTCAGATACGGGATTAAATACGCTAATGTTTTGCAAATGAGGAGGCCCTGTACGCCAAAGTAGTTTTGTGGTCATTGGTAACAGGTTAGACAAAAATTAGGTATTATTTCAAGTTAACTTGCAGGCTGACTGCAGCCAACGCAACTTTATCGAACGTAGCGCTGCTACCACAGTATTACCATACGTTGATAAAGATTCCTATACATATAGAATTACAATGTTTTTTTCCAGTTGACGGTCGTTTTACTTCTGAATCCACTACACTGTATAAAAAAGATACCGTTTTTTTGTGTGCGTATAAAGTTTTGTTATTATATAAATATGGAATACAAAACCGAGACTGAAAGTTTAATTTCTGTATTCATTGCTTTTTTAGTAGATGGAGGTCCACGTTTTAAAGTCCATGTATCTCTCATGAAGTATGCGTAATATTCTACCTGTTTATATTTTCTGCGTATAGGTAGGTAGTGCGTTAATGTGTACCATCCGTTCATATAGTGAGTATGATTGAAGCCTCGGTCCATGTAGCATGAAACGTGTCGCACAAGTTCATTTGATTAGCGCCCGTGGCTATCGTGCTCGTATATAAAGCTGGTAGCTAATTGTGAATGTACATAGAAATATGGTTTCATCAAACATATATATCAATAGAAGCGCAGATGCCTATATTACAGGTATACGCCTAGCTTAGGCATCTGAGGCTCAACAACTGCTTGTGTAACTGTTGTGGTTGTATAATTAGTGAGGCCAGTATGTTGTTTAAAAAATGTTCTTTACAATTTGTTGGCAAATAAATTATGGTATTATAAACTTTACCTAATCTTATAGTTAAATGCAGATTTTGCACGCTCGCTCTAAAACTGTGAAGGAAAACATCGTGATGAAACCCGCTTACGCGCTTTGGAGTGGTAAGCTCTGGCCGTGGTTGTAATAACACCCACCGAACAAAGCCATGCCGTCAAGCGACCTAGTCGTGTTTCGGGATGATGTTCGGTGAACCATCGGTGAACCATGCACTTAACTATAAGTCATTGGTGCAGCGCCGAGACGGGATTTGAACCCAGGTGCGTCTGATCGAAAGGCGCATGAGTTCCCGCTGAGCCACACTCGCTCTCTATCTTGCGTGTACCGTAGCTCCATTCAGACGCAAGATATCACTACGTTTTTTCTAGTACTCAGTTTTGTTTATTTTGTAAGTAAGAATAAGAAACGTTTATTTGTAATAAATAATTCAAACTATGAACATGACATACAAAATCTAAGCATTCAGCTTGAATCCAGGAACAACTGATGTTAAGGTGTAGTGTACCGATGCTTCTGTATATATTGGAGACACGCTCAATGGAGCATTAAACAGGCTGCACTAGTCCATTTGATTAGGTCTGTAACTAGTACAGCGTGCAGCTATGTTTGCTTAGTAGGAATTCAGCTTTCTTGAATCTCTGAACATTTGACGTTAAAACGCATGCTTTAGTGTATGATTGGAAAAAACCCAAAAAAGAAGCAGTAACAGCAACAGCAGTGTATTTTTTTATGCAACTGAGAGACGAGACGAGTGGTGGTTCACCGGATGATAAGCAATACGCCTGCCCATAACAGTAACAGCACCACGCAGAACTTTGTTTTGCAATTTCCTGCGCGGCACTGCACTGCGCTCGTCACGTCGTGCCATTTGATAAGGAATGTGGCTGGCACAAAATGTTATATGAATGGAGCTACTAAGTTATGTAAGTGCATTTAATTTGTAATCGCTTAAATTTGCGTTTACCAACATCCTTAACGTAACCTACCCGTTTCTTAAAAAAATAACCTATTATGACCTAATAACACTACTCAACACACAGGGTAATTTAGCTTTAAAAGCGACGGTGGTATTGTCTCTAACGCTTTTCTGAATCACCATAAAACTTAAGATTGCAAAGCCGTGAAATACGGTGTAATCGGTTTCATAAAAACGCGCATTTACTGAATGAAGCTTTTCGAAAATGTGTAATAAAATTATCTTTTGCTATAGTTTTTGCATGGATGCTAATTTACACAAAGCTGTGTCGAGTCCAAAGTTCAACGCCTGTCCGACGTCAAGCAACCATTCGGCAAATGCGTTTGCTGTTTGCTTCGTTACGCCCCTCAGATTTGTTTGACGTTTTTGCAGTCACAGTTTGACGGGAAATCATATTTCTGCACCACTAGTTTCCAGGACCACGATAGAAAAACGTGTTCTCGATTCACAGTTTGAAGCAACATTTTTAGGATTGTAAAAGATGAATTCGGCAGGACACGAGGCTTTGAAAAAGTATGTTTTTTTTATTGAATATGTTTTCAGCGTGTGAATAGGTTTTTATTAAAGTTTTGGCTAGTTCAAAGTGTGAAATTGCATTCAATATGAACTGAATAGATAGCATTTGTGACAGCGGATAATTTAGTTTTCTTTGAATGTGGTGGAAGGAATGTAACCGGTAACTTGATGAAAAACTTAACATCTCTCGATCTGACGCAATGGAAATACGAGTATATATAAAAAAAAAAGACGTGTGGCACTCGGAGACTGTCGCGGTAAAGCTATTGCATAGCATTCGGAGTGGGGGGTGTTAGGTTATTTTCGTTACGGAATTTCTGGATTCGGTCTCCACGCCAAGGTCCGCGATAGAAGCTATGCAATAGCTTAAAACTACTACTCTAAAAATGACAATGAAAAACATTATAGGGAAACCAACATGTCAAAGTACTCATCACACAAGAACATGGGATACATGGAACGTGGGAACATGCGATGGTAGGTAAAATCAAACTAGCTGTAGTACAAGTGCGTCCTAAAATTATTTCAGAGAGAAATCCTAAGCTCAAGGGAGGGAAGGCAATGTGCTGATGATGTTATCTATGTATATTACATTATATTGTCTACAAGTGCTGCTTTCCAAGACATCATCATCTTACTCCGATAGCTAAGTCTATTCTTAGTGCTATTTAGGGCAAAGTTGGCGCGACAATTCTATAGTACTTACACCTTCCTGCACCATCCTCAGGATCTCCCTGCTGCCCTCATGCTGCGGGTTGTTCATCAGCCTAACTATGACGTCTCTGATGAGAGGCTGAATGCTGGAGTCGTACGTTGAAAAGTCGAGGACTACGCATGCGCCGACTAGGCCAAATACGAATATCGCAATTTGGGAGGCTATGTACTGAAAACAAATTTAAAAAAATTATGACATTAAAACTCCTTAGGATATCGGTACCTACTCCAATTTCCAAATCTTTAAAACTGAAATAGCTAAGACTAACTGCGCCCCGTGGTTTTACCCACGTGTTAGACTTTCCGGGATAAAAGTGTCCTATGTCCTATTCCAGGATATAAAGTCCAGGATGTAAAATACTTTTTGTACTTGTTTGTTACTTGGCTTAACGGAAACTTTTACGCCAATCGATCTGGCTGACTGGATTTCAAGTTCTGTATCGGTCCCCACTACGGCCTTTGTCCCAACAGTCGCAACGTTAAATACTGATGACAATGATGAGTTTTATACTTACAGCATAAAGTAGCGAAACATTTTCCATAAGTGCTGATCCACAACCGAGGAAGGCGACGACCATGACAGCCAGAGACGCAATGAGGATAATGTAAATGCCAATGAAGTATTTTTGGAGTTCCAAGATCCTCATCCATTCGTTGAAGCCTGGTTCAATGCAGATCCACAGACAAAGAGCAAATATGGATACGCCAAACAACTGAAAGAGATACAAAAACAAATGGTGAAAAATATGGTAAAAATCTTTGACGAGAAACTGTAGTTCAAAATGTTTATGTCGCTCGCAATAAAAATCAATCAGGACTCAAAAAAGCGTGTCTTTAGTTTTTTTACTTATTTTTTTTAATATGTCGGCAAACAAGCATACGACCCGCCTGATGGTAAGCGGTTACCGTCGCCTATGGACATCTGTAGCACCAGAGGCATTGCTGATGCGTTTCCGACCCTTAAGGACTCTAATAATGCCCCTATTTACTGTTTTCATGGTATCTATTATAATGGCTGTGAATATAAAGTTTAATGCTTTGGTTAAAAAAAACGACTAGAGTGAAAGTTGCATTAAAAATAGAGATTAACTAATTACTATGCAAGGTTAATTAATGAAAGTGTAATGTAATAAACGCACTTTAGAAGTTTTTCTAACAAAGTTATCCGATAAACTTCGAACATTTAATTTCCTATAGGAGGCGGAACGATAGCCAATACCCAAAAAAAACCTGAAGTTTAGACGCGCAAGTCGTCCCCCTGATGGTAAGCAATACGCTGCCTGTAACAGTAGCAAATTGCTGCGGAAGTATAAAAGAAGTACGGACAGATAAGTAACTCTAAGCCAATTTGGCCATCAAGCCAACTCATCCCCATTATCCAGGTAGAAATAAAAAAAGTTATAAACCAACAAATCCAAACAAAAACATGTTTACGGATTGCCAAAACCGATAAAACTAGCCGTGAGATAAAAACCCGAGCTATAGCCGCCTGTGGGTAAAAGTTTTACAATCTCATTAATGCTGTGAGAGCGCTGTCAAGTTTATTTCGGAGACAGCGATCACGGTAGCGCCATTGCCACTAATACAATAGGTTAGGTTAATTGACATCTTAATACCAAATAAGTTTTTTTGTTGAAAAATATATTTTTCAAGACAAGACAATGAGCTCAAACACTAGAAGTTTACGATTATCCGTCAAGGAGTTCCATTGCCCACCTTACGTCTCCATCATCAGATCAGCTGGCTGTCACCATAATATTGTATTGTCATCGGACTTTGTCAAGTATGCATTCAACTTCGTAGGACAAGAGAAAGTGGTTCTGATTAAGCTTGCAAGATTTCATTAAATTGCAAGTTAAATAAAAACAAATAAAAATATCGTCATTGAACACATGTCTGTAGATCCTGCGGCTGCTATTCCAAAAAAAAATATTTTGTAACAAAAAACCGACTTCAATTCTGATGTATCTTCGAAATCCAAAGTCGCAATTTATATTGGACCTTGTAGCTATATTGAACCGAACGCAAAAATAATTTTCCGTTAGTTATGAGGAGTTCTGAGGTAACAAACATTAAAAAAAAAAGTGACGGAATAGAAAATCTTTTTTTTGAAATCGTTTAAAAATTGAGCCCGTAAGGTATTGTTTAAGACTCCCTTGTATATAAATACGATTCTATTTTGTTAATTAGGAAAGTATTTAAATAACGCTTTCTCTGGTCACACGATAGAGAATTTGTTATCTTCCGGCCACACTGATCCTGATTGAAACAACTGACTATCGCAGTAAAACAGGGTACAGAGACTAGTCTCTTATAATAGTCTTGTTTTTGCTTCACAGATCGCTAACGTCGGCTATTGTCTCGGAGATATTTTACACGAGTCTATTCGGCCTTAACATGTTAGTCGGTGTTATTAGAATACTGTTTATGTGTTTTGTTATAGGGAAATTCTATCAGGGCCAATTTGATCGTAGAGGTTGTGTGACGACTTTGTTTTTACCAACGACGTTGCGAATAGAAATGTGTAGACATTTAATGAATCGACAAGAAATGTTACGTAACGTTATTTTTACAGTTGCAGACAGAACTCTTTCTCTGAATGTAATTGGGTTAATTACATTCAAAGAGAAAGAGTTCTGTATGTTATGCACACTGTTACTGCCTAAACCTGTTGGTGTTGTTAAGAAAGTAAAAAAAAAACTCATTTCAACATTGTATTCTTCTTCTTTTTCATTGCATATCATATTTAAACATGCAATGCAATGTTTTATTTATTATTAGTTGATATACCATTATACCTATATATATATACTGTTCGGCCTGGCGGAGCTGCGTCAAAAGCTGAAAACCTCAAACGGCAAATGTACAAATCTCGACCAAGGTTGCATGTTTGTGCCGTTTGGGGTAGAAACATTAGGACCGTAGGGGACACATGAAATCTATTATAGGGACTTGGAAAACGTCTGGTGGAGGCGACGAGTGACCAGAATGCTGGCTCATATGTGGGTAAAGAAATCAGCATTGCCATTCAGCGTGGCAATGCGGCCAGCGTTCTGGGCACTTTCCCCTCCACCATAGGCCTTTTAGAATAATTTTATTATATTTTGTATATATATTTAGTATTTTGTAAATATATTAAAGTTATTTATATATAAAAAAAACCAATAATATATATATATATATATATATATATATATATATATATATTTAGGCTGTTTATGAAGATCACTCACAAGCGAAATACCGAAAATTCCGTTTCATAAAATGAAATAGCATCTATTTTCTTTTCAAGACAAAAAGATTGTGTTTTGTGCATCCAGTCAATTTACTTTTACTACCGCATACCAAAATATCCCAGTGATATATTCGACTTCGACGTTTCCAACTTAATCCTATGAGGCAAAAGGGTGAAAGCAATATATCTTGCCAGTTCAGACTATTTTCATCTGTATTGATTTACAGAAAGTCCGCGAAGTTTAGGCATATCTTTTATCTCGGTCGAACCCTATTAGTTCGCCAATTTACCACAAACAACATCGTATTTGTACCCTCAGGCAAGATTGGAGATTAAACGTATTTATAGAAATAAGTTCGGAGGCAGGGAGCATTATGTAAAAGATTTATTTATTGATAACATATTACGTAGACAGCGCTTTCCGCGAAAAAGCTGAAAGCATTTTATAATTATGTTGCGTAGATTGTTTTAATTACAGTGTACATTTCAGGTTCTACGCTTTGCTGAGGTTTACAAAAGAGATAAAAAAGGGTGTACGAGTACATTTCATAATAAAAAGTTAAAAAAAAATAATGTCGGATAATAATAAAATAATAATAATGGGAAATCAGGGATACTGAAACTCTAGTGATTTCTCAAAAGAAACCTTGAGTTCACTCGAATAATACCTAAGTATGATGATATCAAACTTTGGAATAATTCTAGAAAAAAAAGAATTCGGAAATAGAAAGAAAATAAAGTACGCTTATAAAAAATGAGATGTGACGAAAACGGCACGGACGCATGGTCTGTGGACTGGCAGGGCAGACGGGGGTTTTAGTCAATAGACGGCTTAGGCCAAGTCTGGTACTACCCGGGCCCTCCCTTCCCGGGTGTCTATGAGATTTCCCTCGTCTAGGCAAAAAAAAGTATGATGTTACCCCCCATACGCAAATAAATAACGATAAACTCCCCATTAAATACGACAATATAGAAAACCCACTTTCATTTGTAACTTGTCGGACATCTCTGCTATCATGCCTCACTACTCACTCGGCCATTTCATCTAACGATAGTAGTAACGATAGTAGTCGAGTAAGACCCAAACAAATGCCTTCCTTTCACCGAAGCTACCCACCATTAACAGTATAAGGAAGTAAGAAAAACAATTTGACAGCGAATATAAGAAATAGGTGTTTACCTATTTCTTGTATTCGCTCTCGAGATAGTACCTCAATCTGGGACGGAAGAGCGAAACTAAAGAACTGGGCCGTATCATCATTATACTTTGTCTGCAAAAAGCGTTGTCGAGACAACAGGCGTAGGTAAACACAGTAGTGCAGTTTACATGTTTTCTATCCTTGTATGCTGACCGTTTCGTTTTTCTTAATATATGAACTAGTGTAAGAGTGAATTAAACGAGACGTTCACTTTAATTGTTCTTTTATTTTTAAGCTATTGCATAGCTTCTATCGCGGGCCTTGAGCGTGGAGACCGAATCCAGAAATTCCGTAAAAACCTAACACCCCCCCGAAAATAACCTAACACCCCCCGCTCCGAATGCTATGCAATAGCTTTACCGCGGCAGTCTCCGAGTGCCACACGTCTTTTATATCTTCCTTACACCTAGGCCTAAAGTCTTATTCTATTCCTTTTACATGCGATCTAAATTACTTACTCTATTACTTATCTACTCTTTCATACTTGTACATCGTATTCTTTGCTTGTACTATTTCGCATCTTTGCATCTCTGACACTTTCGTGACGTTCCGATTTTAGTCTATAATCCTTTCACTCTTACTAACCTATTCGTAACTCATTCCTTCCCTTGCGCATATCTGAACGTTATGCGGAAGATACTGTTTACATACCCTTTTAAATTTACAAATTTTTACTGAAAGATATATAATTTTAAAATTCACAATCCTTACACTAGCTTTTTCCCGCGACTTCGTTCGCGCGAACGACAGTGGAAGTCCATATTCTTATTCTGAGATCAGATGGAACTGAGCTAATTCCGTACATTGAAGATATTTTAAAGGTCTTGACTTTCCAGGACCTTCAAAATATCTTCAATGTACAGAATTGGCTCATTTCCATTATTATACCTTATAGAAGATATAATAGATGACAAAATTAAACCCTGTTCGATTTAAAAAGGCAATCATGCATCTTATTCGACTAATAGTATACCTATAGTGATTAGTTACTATCTCCTATGAAAACAACAAATAAACCGATCCAAGAACTACTTATTTCTCTAAATTTCCTGTAGTTTCGTTAACGACGACTATAGTACGGTTCAATACCAATAAATAGTATGAAACCCAAAAGAAGCTGCTAAAGCAAATCTTAATCACTGTATTCTACATCACTACGAGACAACGAAAGCTCGCTCGCAATCCATTAGGGCCCGCCAAATGACGCGGAAAGTTGACTATAGGTAGGTAATGTCGGGGAACAGTGCGGTTCACCTATTTGTACTCGGATTAACATTCCTTGATTGTATTTTTGGGATAGAATTAACAATCGAACGTCGATGCTAATTTTTCATTAAACTGAAGTGACCGTTTGTGTGGTATTTACATCTGAGCGTTACCGTGCTTCGTTTGTTGTCTTAGAACCACAGCTGTAAGGCTATGTCAGAGCTGAAACGCAATGAAAATATATAGTGTAATCCCGCTGAATAGTATGTAGGTTGTTGTTAGAATAATATAATATGTATGGGGGTTGATAGTAAATATAAAATGAATTTAAATTAAAATATATATATAAATAATCCCTTCGCTTTGTATTTTTTTTACTATATATTTTCATTGCGTTTCTGTTTTAAGATGAATTTCCGCAACGTCACACCTGAATCCATTGCATTCCTATGTCAGATGTTTTCGGGTCACTCTGACTTCAGGGTGGGCCACACACCCTCACGAAAGAAGAAGATATAAACTTAATCTTTCTTGGATTGGTTGCACTTTTACTTTTATTTTTGCATTGTTTGTTTGTCTCAACGAATATAGTAATTTGAGTGCAGTTTTTTAACAATTTTATTTGTTTTTAGGGTTCTGTACCAGTCACCAAGCTGTATCTCATGAACCGTGATAGTTAGGCAGTTGAAATTTTACAACAAACGTGATTTTTGCCGTTTTTATAGATAATGGTACGGAACCCTTCGTACGCGAGTCCGACTCGCACTTGGAAGGTTTTTTTTTCTTATTGACCACTTATAGCTTAGAAATACAGTGTAATAACGGGAGACGGAAGACGGAGCTAAGCAGCCGCTCAACTGTCGTCTCTTTCTAGATCTATGTGCTCCATCTTAGGCCATATCATCGCTTCACATCAGGTGAGATAGTGGCCAAACATAGATAGATTAAGCGTAAAAAAAGATTTAAAACAATTTATGAAAATAGACACAAAGTCACCGTTCATGTTTATTAAGTTATTCCCATTAATCCACGGTCATCTAGAAGAGATCGTGATAAGACCGTTGAGTTTGATTTGTTTTTAGTTGTTACTTTTTATGTATTTTTATGTGGTTTTTAAAAGGTATAATTAAGTCATTTAATCATTACATACGCCTGAAGGTAAGCAAAGATGGTAAGCCTATGTGATGGAGTAGTTGTTGAGCTAGCCCGCCCAATATACTGGTTCAATTCCCGTTATACGACAAATATGTTTCTACATGAAAAAAAGACTCCCAGTTTTAATTTAATTTGAACAGTTACGCTATCGAAATACGACAAATAACGTAAAGTCATACAAATAATTTCAGCCATAAAATAACAATAAAATCCCCCGAGTGTACATTACATTCGTTTGGAAAAATCGTACACCATTCAATCCCATAACCGGTGGATTAATGCTCGGATGAACACTGATACACGACCACTGATGATTAATGGACATCTGCGAACGATGTACCAAACTACTGAGTTTACCTAGGTACAGCTATAGATAAGGACGTTGATATGTGTGCTAAAATCTGCCAAGCTTGTAATACCAGGCCTAGCGCACTCCGCACTGTAGGTACGAAGCTGCAAGTACATAGCCGGACACCGACGGCGGGTCGCGCGTTGTTACACGTGCCACGTCAGAAGAGATAAGAGCTATGCGATAGAAAGAGGGGCGATCTGTAGGTTAATATGACTGGTGGTAGATATGCAGCACTACGCGAGCTGCATTGAATTTTATTGTGTCATACATAGCAAGAGTCGCTATTTGTTTAAATTTCTTTGCGGAGTGATGCTTCTGTTCGTATTCTGTGGTAATACCTACATATTCTGAAAAATAGGTAGTATTGACGGTTTAGGTTGGTTGTTTTACCCAACTCAGCTGGAAGTTATCTGTTAGAAACTTACGCAAGACTTTCAGTTGCGGCAAGATCATCAACATCATCATTATTAGTCCATCACGTTCCCTGGGACTGCTGGGACACGGGCCTTCTCTCATGGAGAGACTATGGGCCATAATCTACCACGCTGGCCCAGTGCGACTTGGTGGATGTTACAAGGCCTTAAATTTTTGTGAAGAATTTTTGGACATACCGGTTTTCTCACGATGTTTTTCTTTACCGTTAACTTAAGAAAGTCAGTGGCCACCGGGATTCGAACTCGGGTGCATCGGATCGAAAGGCGCACATTCTCCCACTGCGCCACACTCCCTCGTGCAGTGAGATATAGAACACCTAAAACCGTGTTTATTATAATATATTTAACACCAGGTTTTAGTGTTTTATAATCTTCTTAACTACGTTAGTGTTCTATGGTATTTACCATTAGCAGAGTCCACACCGGCCGACATTCGCGTATCGTTGTAGGATGTTTCATTTCAAAACTACAATTGTAGCATTAATTACGTCATTAAATATTTTTTATGTCTTATATTTATGTTTGTTATACATAATGAAAAAAATGAGAAACGAGGTGAGTGGCGCAATTTGTCAACCGAAAAATTGTAAAATATTGATTTAGGGTTTCGTAACCCGAAATTCTAAAACGTAACCCGCAAAAAAATTTCCGTTTTAATTTGTCCAAACTGCTCCATTTCACTCTTAATCTTTGTGGACAGCACCTGGAGTAAATCTTCTCTGTGACGCAAACGGTGATTGTTAGGCGTGTGCTGTTGCTGTGGAGTTCGTTTATACGAACCAAGCGCTTCTATCCTATTATAAAAATGGGCCTGAGTCCGTTACTTTACTTGGTACCGAAATTTGAAAATTCGAATAACATATCACCGCAATATAACAGTAGCGAATCACGTAACAATGAAATATCAAGACCACGAATAATTCTACTACATACAATTCTGTACATGGAAGATATTTTTGTAAAACCAACTGGGTTCGACAATTTGACTACTGAACCCGAATTCAGGGCTTCCAGAGTTTTTGTCTGAGACTCTGAAACTGCTGAACGGGTTTAATGCGGTTTTCAGAGTGTGGTATTATTAGTACCAACTAAGATTATAGGGTATGTTACATCAAAATCGGTTGGTGACTACAAAGAAACAGCTTGACATCTTCGTAGTACGAGCTCTCATATACTGAGGACGTCTTGCCAAGATGGTCTTGGAAAAAATACGAATATAGGCTTCCTATAGGCTTAACGAATATAGTTCACGCCGCGAGAAAAAGCTAGTTAGTTTTTAAAAAGCTTTTTAGAAGCTATTTTAGAAAGCGGCGAGCTTTTTTCTCGTCACTGCGTTAGGTTGGTTAGGTATTTCAGTGACTACATAATTTAAAAGCGAGTAAGTGCTTTGGGAGTCTTAAAACACTAGGTGGAGGCATAAAAAGGTATTTAAGTTTTTTTCGTCTGTAGTAGTTATGTATTATGTTTATTTATTATTATAATTAAGCCTATAGTATACCTTACTGCTGGGTAAAATCCGACAGGCTTAACAGAAAAAAAGTTGACACAGAAATATAGAGTCAACTAACTAACCTAATCTGTAGTAATTTCGACAAAAACCTAAGTTCTTCCAAATTATGATAGTCCTTTCTTTTCAAAGATTGTCTGGAAGAAATCGCATTGAGCTTTAAGACCGTCTATTGTCATGCTGATTACTGTGAAATGTACTTATTTTAAGGTTCCTATTTTCAAAGTTTTTAACAATAAAGTTTTGTATATCTACCAAATAACTATTAAGTTACAGTTTTCTCAAGTAATAAAATACATACCTATTACATAATAATAATAACAATTAATAATAATTAATGCTTTATTGTACACCAAACAAGAAATTAACAAGGTACACGAAATATTCTTACAGACTATAGTACAACGGGCGGACTTATCGCTAAAAGCGATCACTTCCAGTCAACCTTTAATATATATTTTTTTTATATACACTCGAGAGCAATGAATCCGGGTCACTTAAAGAATCCTAAAAATCTCGGAAACTAAAAATGCTAGGTTAATGCAATAAATTGTATTTAATAGACAATGTAATACTCCTTAAATGAAGGTATTAAAACTTCTTAGTTATTGTAAAGTTATATCATAAAAAAATCAAATTTGAAAAAGGGCCACTTTCGAAGATGGAACTACGAAATTACAGCATTTGGTTTTGCTTTTGTTTGTAATCTGTCATTTATGTGGGTACATAAACCATGTTGATAGTGCTCTATATTCATTATTCAAGCTGAAATTATGTCGCTTACGCCTGAAGAATGCACCAGAATACTTACAATGCTGGAAACCGGCCGGAGTCAGCGCGATACAGCCAGGACTGTCGGTGTGTCGCTGTCAACAGTACAAAGAGTTCTCCGACGTTACGAAGAAACTGGTTCTAACCTACGCAAACCAGGAACGGGCAGAACCAGGTGTACCACAGCACGAGAAGACCGATACTTGGTGAACACCATGCTTCGAAATCGCTTTCTCACAGGAACTGAACTCACCAATCAGTTTCGACGCCTCGGAGGAAGTAACCCAAGTGCATGGACAGTAAGACGTCGGCTTGCTGAATCTAACTTAAAACCCCTTAGACCTGCAAACGGCCCTAAACTGGAGCGTGGGCATCGTATTTCGAGACTAAGATATGCCCAGAGCCACGTAAATTGGAGTATTGAAGATTGGTCAAAAGTTATGTTCTCCGACGAATCAAAATTTATGCTCTACAAGCACGATGGAAGACACAGAGTGTATCGAAGACCAGGGGAAAGATTCAAGCAAGCATGCATCGAAGAAAAAGTAGCCTACGGTGGTGGGTCTGTACTTGTGTGGGCCGGAATTTCTTCTGAAAGTCGCACAGAGCTGGTGATCATAGAAAACGGCTCTTTAACTAGCGTAAGATATGTGGAAGAAATCCTCAATGATCACGTTGGTCCATTTATGGTCAATTTAGGTGAGGATGCTATATTTATGCATGACAATGCCCGACCTCATACAGGTAGGATTGTGAATGACTACCTTCAAGAGATGAACATTACTCGTATGGAGTGGCCAGCGCGCAGCCCGGATATCAACCCGATCGAGCATGCTTGGGACGAGCTAGGCAGATGCGTAAAACAACGAAACCCTCCCCCAATCACGCTTCGTGAGCTCAAAATTGCTCTCACAGAGGAATGGGAGAATATTACCCAAAATCGTATAAGGAACTTGGTGTACAGCATGCCAAACCGCGTAAACGCAGTAATGGAAGCACGAGGAGGCAATACGAAGTATTAAAATTCAAGAAAATCGTAATAAAGTTCAAAAATTTCATGTTTCCTATTTTTGTTTTAAGGAGAGATCAGCAATTTTTTTCTTTATGTAATTTTGTGTTAATAAAATGTATGGTGACTCATATTTTTTTTACTTTCATTTAAGGAGTATTACATTGTCTATTAAATACAATTTATTGCATTAACCTATCATTTTTAGTTTCCGAGATTTTTAACATTCTTTAAGTGACCCGGATTCATTGCTCTCGAGTGTATAAACTAGCTGATTCGGCAAACGTTGTTTTGCCATATAAATTAAAAAAAAATGTTAAGGGTGAACAACCCTTATCACTTAGGGGTATGAAAAATAGATAGTAGCCGATTCTCAGACTTACTGAATATGCATATAAAATTTGGTAAAAATCAGTAAAGCCGTTTCGGAGGAGTAAGGTAACTAACATTATGACACGAGAATTTTATATATAAGAAGAAGATATTACTTTTGTTTTGATCAAAACTCCTTGGGTGCTTAGAAGTTATAAGAACGTGAAATAAAGATGAGTATCTTCAAGCAAAATAATATCTAAGTATACAAACAAGACGATAAAGTAGGTTCTAAGTAGAGATGCTCTAGTATTCGTTTACTACTCGGTACTCGGCGTACTCGGTGTTTTTTTCAGTACTCGTATTCGGACGAATAACTCAGTTCATGTAACAACTACTCGATTACTGAAAACAAACTACACTCTACTTACTAAAACGAAACTTTTTTTTTTTACTGGTTTTAGGCTTGCGTTTGACCACTATCTCACCTGACTACATACAAGGAGAAGCAATTGGACAACCCGTAGACCATTAAAGGCCTATAGATAGCTCAAATGCTCCAACCCAATACCAGTTGGCAGCGTACCCAAGATGCTGGTAGTATTGCCCGTTGGATTGCAATACTCATACGTTGAGCCAAATAAGTCCCAGCATTTTGGTCACGCGTCGCATCGATCAGGCGCTCTGACAGACTTTTGAAAATTACTCGATAAAATAAAGTGTAAAACATATATGAAGTTATGGTGCAAAAATAATAAACTTTCTGTCCGTGGCGGTAACAGTCTATTCCTCTTCTTCTCATAAACATTACCCACTTCGGAAAAAAATCTCTCGCTATATACAGTGGTAGCGAGTACACTTAAAACACTTGTATTGTTTTATGTATACTAAACCGAGTAACTCGGCCGGATACTCGGTTTGACAAACTTAAAACCGAATAATAATCGTTACTCGGTTACTCGATAAAACTAGTACTTGGCCCAACTCTAGTTCCAAGTAACTCGGAGGCTAGGATAAAATTAATCAAATTAAATCACCTAAAAGAGATCTCACGCAAGATTCAGCGAGGGTTCAGACTGATATTATCAGATTGGAGAATAATGTTACGGATTTTGAGGATTTAAAAGCATCCTACGATAATGCCTCGTGTGCAAAGGGAGGGCCCGCTTCCTTTAGTGTAGATCATGGGATTCATTTTATGTACGGTAACGTAACAACGTATTAGCCCACGTAGGTAATAGACCGTGTTATAAGAAGAGCACATACTACTTGTATATAGAGTAGTGAATAGTGTGACAAGTAAGTTTAAACATGTGAACGAATAAAACGAACTCACAAATAGAAGACATTAAAAATGACAAACTTACTGAGAATTATACAGAACTATATTATTATTATTATTTACTTACTCAGTATTGCGATATAGGTAGTTATACAAAAATAATATAATAATATAAATAGATATTATTAATCTTCAGTCTTGAAGGATCGATCAGAAAGTGATGAACAAAATATAACCTACTAATAAAATATACCAAAAAATATATAATTATCAAAATATTATGTAATGCTAATGATATGATCAAGTTTTTAAATATTACATTTAATCAATCAATCAAAATCTCTTTAATCATTATGGCATCACAGACGCACTTATGAACGTCAAATTATCACAATGACTCTATCACTGTATCGGAAAAAGAACCACTACTCAGAAGATACGGCAAGAAACTGATGAATTATGTTTCTTATGTACCAGTTGACTACTTTGCAGAAGTGGAATGTTCCAAGCATCTTAAAAACACATTCTTTCATTCAGTCTTAAAAACAAAATTATACATATTATAGATACTACCTTAAACCAAAGAAAACTATTACTTACGTACTTAAACTATGAATAAAATTCAGAAAAATAAACATGGTCCTCGTAGTTCCTGGTTCTCTAGATACAGGGACCCCTAGTTCGGAGCTCGGTATATATGTGATCGTTGGGCGTATTTATTCATTTATTTAATTTCAAGTGGAAATATTTTTTACCAATAAAATTGCCGTTCGAGTACAGATTAAAATAAAAAATTGCAAAAAACAGGAACATTTGATATTAGTTATAGAGGAGCCACAGATAACAGGAACAAAATAGACAGGAGGATTGGAAAATCAATGAGGACAGGAATAGATATGAATATAAACAGACTATACATATTTCTTAATAAAACTATCATATCGCAAATGGGAAAACTTAAACTTATCGGCAATGTTTTATCTATACCTCTTTGGATAAGGGTTGCAATGGAATGTTATTGTTATTGGGATGAATAGCAGCGCTTGAACGTAAAATTTTATATTATAATATCGGAAAATGTACCCCTATAAGGGGAAACCCTCATCTATTGGAATTTATTAGAGTAAGGGCCTGTTAAAAATATTGTTCGATCAAATTATAGTAATAGCAAATATTTTGTTGTAGCCAAAATAATATGCATAAATTTATGATTATGATACACAAGCTGATACCTGCGACTTCATCCGCGTACAATTAGATTTATAGTTGTGCCCTAAGGAAGTATTTGTCTTTGGAATATATATCTATGTCGTATCCGAGGACTTAAAGTACCTTTTTTATCTATTTTATTAACTCGTAATTTTAGACCCTGAATTTTAATTATATTTGAATTTGAATTTTAAATAAAAGTTTGCTATGAAATAATATTTATTAGTTTTATCAGCATTTATTTCAGGCTGATACTTTTTATAGTCAGATTGACGCTACGCAGCAACTAAGCAAAAATTGTCTTGGCGCCGGGCGGCTGAAGTGAGGCGCTCCGTTGGGGTCACCCGCTCGTTGTGAAGTTGCCGCGTAGCACTGACTTCACGTCAGATGTTGTTTCGGAAAAGGAAAAACAAGTACGACAACACCCATGGTTTTTATACATGTTCTCATTTTATTTAAAACATTTAATTAAGCATTTGCTATAAAACACGCTGCAATTTAAATTTAATGTGAACGGCATCGTTCCGCTGCTGCTTTAATATCTTATCAATTAAAATGAGAACAAAATTATTACCGACGACATTTTGTATTCACATTATAGTAAAGTCAGCGTTACTGCGTTTTGCTCTTTTTCGGGAGCCAAAAGAGGTGCTTTTTTGAGACGTTAAAAATTTATTACCTCGTAAAAAGTCACCGCGCTCGTTTGCCGTCGCGACTCGCGACTAGCGAATATGAGGCTACAATGTGATGCTGATGTAATGTTCGGAATAATGATCTGAAAGTGAACGTGAAGAGTCTAGATCTCTAGAGGTTGAATTTTTATGACCTCTTTACATAAACATAACCTGCTTGACTTGATACATTTTGATCTGGCACCATAGAGAGTATAATAATGTTACTTGTATCTGCCCGTATGTGCAAAGACACGTAAAATTGCACGCATCACCAAACTCTAAAATGTAGTAACGCGTACACATAGCCTCATAGCGAAGCATTGAAATTGTGAACCAGAACCTCGCTCCAGATAAAAAACATGCCAGTTACCCAACCCTTTTTATTCGGTTTGTCCTATTTTGGGCGCAAAACTATTATTTCGTCGGTTTTCCCGCGTTTTTCCGCGACGGCAGCCGTCACTGTCCGCGACCCATTGTATCTCCTTAGAGACACCTGCAAAGCTGGAATAATAAAGAGTTTTACAGCGTTTCAAAATGGGACTTTTTCTCGCAATTCAACCGCTACGTGCACTTAAGGGATTTGAATATCTTACGAGGCACGCTTTATCTATACCACGAAAAATCCGTCGCGCTTCTCTGAACCAATTCCCTTAACATTGTGACGTATTAAGTTAAGATAGATTTAAAACATTTATCGATGTTTCAGACGTTTTGTTACTGAATTACCGAGTAAACTTTGAGTATTTGACTTCCCCGGGAGAACGCAATTTTAGCCAGAACAAATAAACGCTATTTTGCAAACGCGATTGTTAATGTCTGTTCAGTGTTTATTCTGTGTAGATAGCTGTTTTATTCTGTGTATTTGATTACAATAAACATTTGAGTTGGTAAAGGAAGACTTTGTTAATGACATGGAGAAACGTAGCGGCTTGTCGCCGTCAGCGAAATGAATACATCGTTATAATATTGGAGATTTTAGGTTTCTCTTTGTAATTCTCTTAACCTTCTTAAGGGCTACTTGAAATAGATTTTTTTGTAAGCAAGAACACAAAAGCGGATCCTTGAGTGAGATGATCAAAGGGACCATGCTAAAAATAAATCATTTTGGTCTCGCTTGCTGCAAACGTTTACTTCGCGAATCACTTAGTTTCTTCCACGTGTTTTTCGTTGAAAGTTTAATCAACAGCAAAAATGTAGGTGAGTGTTTTCAGAGTATCGAATAAATAGAATTCATGCGAGCAAAGTGACTCCTTTACTGTTACGCCCCGAGACTTAGTCGCGACGTTTACAGGGAAGATTGTGGAAAAATAAATTTTGCAAATGGAATGAGACGCCCGACTAAGGTTGCCACTTTTTTAAAATAATTTGGCGGAAAATCTAAATGGGCTACGTGATGGTTTTGAGAATTTTCGCATACAATTTGAGCTTATTCACCCACGTTCGAAGCAGCAATGTTAGCTAATTTACCTAGCTACCTAGCTAGTAAATATATGTATCTAGCTAAACAAATGCATTATTACATTAATATATAATACTAGGAGTGAGTGTGGCTCAGTGGGAGCACGTGTGACTTTCGATCCGACGTACCCGAATTTGAATCCCGCTGGCCCCGCACCACTGACTTTCTAAAGTTATGTGCGGATTTACGACTCGATCTAAAAACGGTGAAGAAAACATCGTAAAGAAACCTGCATGCAAGAAATTATCACAAAAATTCAAGGACATGTGACATCCACCAACCCGCACTAGGCCAGCGTGGTGAATTATGGCCCATACCTCTCTCTATGCGAGAAGGCCCATGTCTCAGCAGTGGGAACATGATGGGCTGATGATGATTATAAAATACTAGCTGTTGCTCGCGCTTACCATTAACTTATATCTGAGGTGCATTAAGATGATACAATATAATGCAAGTATCATTGGAGCATTAACGCCTTAAAAACATACGATTTAGCCAGTAAATTTATTTCTCGAGAAGAAACATTATTCACTACGATAGATAGATATTTTTTTTATCTGCCAACCCTGATGCCGGTCTTAGAGCAGCGAGCATTCGAAAGCTCAGCGTTGTTTCATTACACAGTAGATTTTCTCCTTTTGATGTCGAGAATTTTTGCTCGCGCCTTTGAATGTTCGAAGCATCTGATTGGTCATGAGGTTCCTAACGAATGTTTTGACGCACGCTCTTTAGAGTACATAGCGAATTTTACTCACAAATTGAACTCAGACACACTGTTAGACAAAACGCAATCACGACACTATGCTATTTAGAATATATTCAAATCCGATAGTAGTTTACTTCGACGGTTCCCCAGGGAGTGTGTAGGCTTCACTAGAAGTCTCGTTCATCGCCCCTTCATTTCGGTAGACTTGACCTTCACTCACACACAATTCATCGACGTAACATGCTATTGGAGTAGAATGTATTCTAGTTAAGTCGTGTCGACTTAAAGTATTGTAGCGTATTGTGTTTTGTCTAATAACAGTGTGTCGGAATACAGTTTGCGACTGACTGAACTTGAATTTGATGATTTGGCGATAGTTTGGAGCAAGGTTTGGAGCTCTATTTATATCTAAGACAACTCAGGTGGTGTGGTCACGTCCTTCGCATGGAAGACAATCGCTTGCCCAAGGCCGTCATCTACTCTGAGATGGCTGAAGGCAAACGAAGGCACGGTGGTCAGTATTTGCGTTACAAGGATGTGTTCAAACGACACCTAAAAGCTTGCGCTATTGACCCGAAGTGTTGGGAGGAGCTCGCTTCAGATAGGTCGTCTTGGCGCTCTACTATCTCAGTGTTAAGAATTTTGAGAACAACCGTTTAGAAACACTGGACGAAAAGCGCCAAACACGAAAAGAGAGACCTAAGCCTTCCTACACATACAACTACAATACTGAAAGCCAACTTTACTGCTCTACATGTGACCGGGTATTTTAAACGTAATTCGGTTTAGCGAGCCACATTAGGACTCATGCTCGGAAATTTATAGTTTTTTTTTAGGGTCGGCGTCATCAAAACCGATGAGGAGGACTATATATATATATATATATTGATCGCTTCAAAGAGACCGTGAACTAAAAAAATGATTTTAAATGATAGATAGATAGATAGGTAGATAAAACGTTTATTTGTCAACACAAATGATACAGGTTTAATACCTTTTAATCTTGGACATTTTATTAAATTTTTAAAGAGTTCGCCATCGACTGTAAATTTAAGAGAAATGCCCAATGATCAAAACAAAATGTGAGTAGGTAATCAAAGGTATTAAAGTCACTTATATAAAATTTTAGGTAGGTAAGGTATTAATAGTCAGATTTCAAATAATTTTTTTTTTTATGTAAGATCAACAAAATTGAACCAGTTGTACTAAATAATCACTATTTAAGAAGCAGTGTGGACTTGTTTTTAAAACAATGTAAGTACATTCTTCTACTTTACATTATTTCAAACTTGTTATCGACGAGAAACTGAGGAAAAGGTAATTAGTATTCATAATTAGCTTGTCAAAATGTTTTCAAACCATTTTTTTGTTGAATGAGGTAAGAAGAAAATGATCTATTAGTTTTACTTTTTGATGAATATTCATGAATAACGTCTAAAAATTTGTGAATCCATAACTTTAGTCAGTCCGTAAAATATTTAAGATTTTGTGAAGTCACAAAACAGATCTTAGTTTTAGCTTTTGCGATATAATGTCAAAAAAAATCTACGTTACAAGACCGCGTCGTGTCTAATTTCATCTCTATTTATTTTTATTAGATATTTATTTTTGTTATACTTTTCTTTGGTTCCATTTTCGGCCATCGGGTTAGGTTAGTAGTGGAACTCTGGGTTAGGATAATTTTGCGAAACCAAAATCCAGACTACTATGAGTCGTAAGATTTTAAATAATTAGGAAGAAGAAAAATGATATTGGTCGGACAGGGATCGAACCTGCGTCTTCGGAATACCGTCCCGAAGCCTTAACCACTGGGCCACCGAGCCAACTGCTTGAGCAACCAAATTTCTTCTATCCTTCTTATATTGTCTTACGGAGACGATTCTACGTCATCTGTCGTCAATGTTTTACATTGACTTACTATGAGTCGGGCTATACGGGCAGTAATTTGCTGTCTTTAAACTAATTTTGGCAAGTCTCACTTACCCAAGCAAACATACATGATACGCTCAATAAAGCAATCATCCAAGTCTGCAGAATCCACCCAATTAGGAGCAGATCTTGTGCAAACATTATTCAAATGAGGCGTACAGTTTACGTCGAACTAAGTTTCGCGGTATCTTCCTGATAAAGGCGTCCGTCTTACTGCGGTGTTCACGTTTCGAGCTATCGGATATTATTGGGGGCTTTCGAAGCGTATAATGTTCACGTGGGAGCTCTACAGCTTTAATGCTTGTTCATTTATTCTAAGTGAATGGGAAAATGTGACATCATGCTGTCTTTGTGACAGTCATATCAATGTATTCTGGACATTGCATTCCCTAAATGATGGGGACTAATTAATACTATTTCATTATTATTGATTGATTGATTTGAAATTAATATTGGTTATTTAGTAATGATGTGACGTTATATTTTGATGTGCATGGGCTCAAATCACCTGAAGAAATTAATTTATTATTTTTATTACCTGTCTTCTATAGATTACTATGACGAGTATATTCAGAACAATGGTTTTACATCTGAAGTCTATTAATCTCGAAGCAATCTACTTTCCCAAACTAAACCGTACTTCTGATTTATAGACGTAGCTCAAAACAATACTCGTGAACCCCTAGCCGAAGAACAAACCAGCACTCTAACTTTAATCACCCATCGCCGTTTCGTAAATTGGAGCGCTGACTGCGCGCCAAAAACTGCGCGAGCCGGCGTCAAGTGTCATTCAAACCGCACCTGAATACTCGTTAAGGTGTTCCAGCACAAATGAGAAATAATTGCCAAAGTCTCTCCGCAGACTCGATAATTGACTTTGGATTGAAGCCAAGACGAACGGTTTAGGTAAGCCTTTTGCTCGTGCTACGATGCGATGTTGTGTTAACGCTTGATCTCCGACGTTGGTATAAGATGTGACATTTTCATCTCAAACTAAACTTAAAGAAACATTACCACAGTCTAGTAAATATGCTTACTAGACTATGACATTACCATGATTTTATTTATGTTGACACCTCGGTGTTTTAGTTATTCGTGATCACTTAAAACATCGCCGAAATATCGAGTTCTCGAACATGTTTCGAGATATCGAGTTATCGTGTTTCCATAATTAAAAGGAATTTAAGGAATAATTATCTATTGTTTCTTTAATTAACTTGAAAGAGACAATAGATAATTATTCCTTAATAAGCAAGTATTTCGTGACTTACATAAAAATACATAAATTGTTTTATGTATTGAATTATAGAATGCAAATCAGCAGAGTGATTATGTATCTTTTATTTAAATTATTTTCAATTTGAAACTTGTTTTGATGGTGGTTTTATCATCACGTGACCCATTAAGTAGCAAACAAACGTCAATGAAAGTTACATTGAAATAATTTATTTATATTTCAATGGAGCTTTCATTCAGACGTTTGTTTTGACTTTATTAGGTATATTTTATTTTTGTGTCGTTACCTTTAGTTACTGTGTGTTGATAAGTCATAGGGAAACTACAGCTATATATTGAGTTCCTTCGACTAACTTGTGTCATGACAAATGACTAGTAAAGATGTTACGTCACACCGACATGGTCTCCCATGTTCCAAGCTATATAAATCACGAACAAAGTTGTGGCAAGTTGCAGACATTAACGACACGCGGCGTCTTGCAGTAAATCCCACTCGCAAGTTTGTGCCCGCAAGTAGCGTTATTGAGCTGGGTTAATTAGGGAAAATAATACTTATAAGTAATGACGCAACTTAAAAAGTAGGTTTAGAACCGCGCGGCTATTTGCTCAAATTAAAAAAGACTTGCTTTTCGTAAGGCAAGTTTTGTCATACATTCATTGCTTATTGATAGGTTTTTGTTACAAAGATATGAATGTGTTTTGATATTGCTGTTTTTTTAAATAATTGTTAGATTTGCATATATGTTATGTTATTGCGAATAAATGCCGCGCATCAAAAAGTCAAATTCTAAAAGTGTTGATAACTAGGCGCTCCCTACGGGTTTTCGGGATAAGAATCCTATGTCCTTTTCCAGGCCTAAAGTACCTACATACCAAATTTAATCAAAATCAGTCAAGGAGTTTTTGTGTGACTGAGTAACAACCATCCATCCATCCATCCATCCTCACAAACGTTCGCATTTATAATATAGGTATAAGTATGTATAATATAGTAGGGTACTACGTATAGATTCCTTCCTTTACTTTCGACAAATTTAAATATGCCTCAGCTTTCAATTATTCGAAAAATATCTTAGATCCGGATCACGTAGATAAAACGGAAGTAGTATTCGTATCTATTGTTCTAATCCCATACAAAAATGACGCTACATTATTTTTACGCATGATTCAACAGTATGACTGCGTTATACTTGGAAAACAGGACAAGTGGCTTATCAGACAGATAACGGATTCTTTATGCCTGGCCCTTTTATTCTAGGTTATACCAGATATGAAAATGTTTTAATCGATAAAACGCGCGATAAAAAGTACAATGAAGATATTATGGCTACCAAAAATTGTTTTCTATAAAATGTTTGCCATAAAATTATTTAATGTACCTTAACAAACTATAATTTATATTTTCATTAAAAACCAGCTACAAACTATGAAGGAGATGACAGCCTCTGTGGTCTAGTGGTAGGGTAGGTTGGTTCAAATCTCATACACCGCCGACGCTGCGGTTTCGGTTTCCTCAACGGGACATTTTTAATAACTAAAGATGTTGTTAAGTCATTTGGGATGATGTCCGGTGAAACCATCAGGTAGGCGGATCTGCGCAGTCGCTTAGATGCCGTATTCCTCTAAATCTATGTACTCCATCTTCATCGACTTCGTCGCTTAGCATCAGAAAAGATAGTGGCCAAACATAAATCTATAACCGATAAAATACGATACGTATGGCTAATGTTACCATTGTTTCAAACTGTAGCATTTGAAATTTTTCAACTAGCTAGCTCCATGCCAGCTAGCTCTACCTCATCATAGTCATATGTTGTACTTTCGTACATTTATTTCCTAATAAATCAAGTAAAAGAACCAATCTGAAAACTAGACAGAACTGAATTCAGATTACTATCTCGCCATCGTCAAAAAGCTCACCCCCACATCTTACAAAACTGGACTTCTCACACCACACGCTTCACTCGTAATTTCCTTCCTCGCACTTGTAAGATGTGGAACGACCTACCTTCGTCGGTATTTCCTTTGAGCCACAACATGGAGTCCTTTAAAAGGGGAATTAATAGAGTCCTTAAGGGTCGGCAACGCATCAGCAATGCCTCTGGTGCTGCAGATGTCCATAGGCGACGGTAACCGCTTACCATCAGGCGGGCCGTCTGCTTGTTTGCCGACATATTCGATAAAAAAAAAAAAAAAAAAAAAAAATACTATAGAGAACTAAACATACTTTGTATCTAAAGTCAAAGAAGCATTACAGTAAGCGCACGTTGATGACTATCCGCTGCAACGCTTAGTCTATTCTCCGGCGTGCAATCTCCCGCAAATGGGAGCACGTACACTCCGCACTCAACCTGTTTTGTCCTTGTACCAATACGCCAAGTTTAAAGCCAACAAAATGAAACGTTAAGAGCCCAACAGTGATTTCAATTTGCGCAATACTCACCCACAATACGACGTTGAAGCAAAACAAAGTGTACTTGATACAATAGATGTTGGACTCGAGTTTGCCGACCCCCGGACCCAAGCCCTCACCCGTTCCGGCTCCCGCCATTTCACTTCAACAGCACTTCACAATATTTAATTTTCGAAAAGAAATCTGCGGTCCATTCACGGCCCGGATCGAGTAGTAACTGCTCTGTTATCAGAGATAAAGCGTTACACATCGGCGGGCTTATCTTTGTTTGCTATGATAACATCGTACGAAAAGATAAAGGGCATGAATTGCCACACCCGGTATGTAGTGTGCCATTGTCAGAAATGCACACCTGCTATGCTAAATTTTTGTTTCGTTTAATGCTTTTTGTGGCGGGAGAGTTCTTTTGCAGAAGCTCATCTGTATGATGAGCTTCATCCCATTATCATCCCAGTGTCGAATAGGTATATTAAGATCGTCAAAGATAGATAGATAAACACTTTAAAAATAGATACATGAAAAACAAGTACATTTCACAGTAATCAGCATAACAATAGGAGGTCTTATCGCTCAAAACGATCTCTTCCAGACAACCTTAACAGACACAACCTTGACAGAAAGGACTAACATAATTTGGAAGGACGGTTGTTTTTCGAAATGACTACAGATAAACTTATAAATATATAAATGTCGGTCATTGTGTTTTTTGTTAAATGAAATGAACTATTTTATACGCAGACATGACAGTGACCACAAGGCATTCGATCTTGCCTGTCTGAAAATGTGTTGGTCATAGGACACCGTAGAAAGAAAGCTCCAGAATCGCAACTCTATCATTTTTCTGGTTATGCTCGATAGGTACTCACTATATTCGCAAGAATTAATTGACGGCGGAGCACATATATATATGGTAACAATATAAAAAAAAGCTGTCCCAATATGCATAAACTGTTTCATATGCACAACTAGTTATAGGAAAGCAACGCCAAATACTTTACGTATGATGATTCACATTGCATCGGGCTAGTATGTTCTCCCTAACCGCAACAATTTAATCCTACCCCCAATCCTTTAATATATGATGTTACGCAGCAATAAATATAAGTGAAATACGATTTCCGAAATAATAATACAGCTTTTCTATATTCATGCAGCAATCTTGGAAATTTGAATATCCTTTTTTATTCTCATTCGATTCGGTATCATTGCGATTCTTTTCCGTGGCAGTAATTTTATAAGGGTATCCAACCACGCTTATATATCAAGTCCAGCGATATAGGAGCCAGCCGAGACGTGTTCGAAATCCGATAAACGGATTCAAACTATATACGGAATGGATGCGGCCGGTATAAGCTGTAAACATAAATAAGGAAGATGTACGGCGTTTTAGAAAACCTCCACGCACGAGGCGAAAAAGAACATAAATCTTGAACTGCAATAGTATAACATTTAGGTAGAGATGCAGTAGTTTGTGGTTTAGCCGGATGGTTATATACTCGATGCGGGCTCCAAATCGAAGGCGATAAAGGAGTGCCATGACCGCGCCCGAGTGTTTTTGGTTACTTCATATTTTACTTCGGATCGCTTTGCTTTATACATGACCCTTCTCGGAAATACGTTAGCAGTGTTTTTTTTATTGGTATATGGGCATACGTTTGAGACTCGCCTGATGGAAAGCGAAGATGCGGCCTTAGATGGAGCACGCTTGCCCATCAGATGCCTATTCACTCTAGACTTAAAGAGTCACAAGTTGTAGCTGTTTGGGAACAAAGACGCTGTAGTTACATTGATAGAGTACCAGTCTGCCGTCGGAAGTTTAACGGTTTTTTGGAAGACTGGTACAGAGAACATAACAAACAATACCTGTCCTAAAATGGCTTGATTGATGAATAACCCGGTAAAAATTATGATAAAATGTCATAGGCTTAAGTAAATGATAATTACCAGTAGCCAAATAGCTGATGAAAAACTTCTCTACACCTGCCGTATATTTAAGAATTTAGTAAGCTTATGTTAGGATGTCCAGTGTTAAAAATACATACGGTAGTCTTGTAATGGCAAAAAACTCGTTAAAATAAAAGCAAAATTGCAAGGCATACAGACTGTTTGATATAGTGCCAACTCTCAGTAACTTGTGTATTCCTGTAAATCGTTATTGTTTGTTTCAGTTGTTGAATGTAAACAGGTATGTAAGTAAAACAGATATATTTTTTAAATTATATTTTATAAACAAGATTCTTGCTACGGCTTTGAACTGGCATGATTGAATTATAATTGTTCAAATACTATGAACCTACATCTTCCTCAAAATGATTTCTAGACGATAGTGACAACCGTATTGTAAAATAAATAAAAATAAATAATAAAAAAACAAGAACGTATTAGGTTTCTCCCTCCATGTAAGGAATTGGGTATAATAAAAATCAGGAACGTATTAATAAAAAGCAAGGACTTATTAATTTTCTCCCTCCATGTAAGGAATTGGGTATAATAAAAAGCAAGAACGTATTAATAAAAAACAAGAACGAATTAATAAAAAACAAGAACGTATTAATAAAAAACAAGAACGTATTAATTTTCTCCCTCCATGTAAGGAATTTGGTTGTGTCAGATACAGAAACACTGCAAGTTACCAACGAAGTGGCTGGGTAGCAGTGACAGAAGTTTCGTGTCGTACCGCCGGTTTCAATACGGTGCACTTTCACTTGAAATTAATCTGCAAGAAGCCACTGCGGTGACTATTTACAAAGCGTCCTCCGAGCGTATTCCCCTCGGCTCTTCATTCTGCTTGCGACGTATTTTAGGGCTGCCGCGACCGTTGTTTATATAAAATTCGTTTGTTGTAGAATCTCAGATAACAAATAACAATCAATCCAAATAATAATCAATTGTCTCCAAGGCTTAAAAGCCAGCGTAGCTTTAGTAAAGAGGTCCTTCCGTTACAAATAGATGAAGATGCCTCCAAGGCGCGACTAAATCTTTGGCAGGAGATATACTCTACAGCATCACCAATTTCGCTTTCCGAAAATCTTCCCCCTGAACACAATCTGCCTTGGCCGACATGGAAGTCTTTAAACAGACTCCGGACCCAAGTCGGCCGCAGCAAGGAAATCATGTGCAGATGGGGCTACAGCTCGGATAGTTAATGCAAGTGCGTTGTCTCTCCCCAGACTATGGCACACCTTTTGTCTTGCCCTGCGTGTCCCGCCACCAGTACACGCGAGGACCTGTACAATGCCACGGACAATGCTGTGCATGTGGTGGAGTAAAAAAAAAAACTTTTATTTTCCACATCCCTATTTACATAGATGTTATTAGTAGGTAATGTTAGTTGATTTACTTACTGACTAGTTGTTAGTATGGTTAGTTATATTATTTACATTTGGAATATGGACCCCTCTTTGGGTGAAATCCTCCTTCATTTCCTTCCATGCCTCTCTGTCGCTGCCTAGGGTCATCCAGTCTTTCCCTGCTCTGTCTGTGATATCATCAGCCCACCGTCTTTGTGGTGGAGTACTGGTCCAAAAACATATAAAGCCGAAGGAAATCAATGAAATCAATCCTTTTTTTTACTATTTATAGGCTTGACCGCTATCTCACTTAACAACAGGTGAGATAGCGGTCAAACGCAAGCCTATAAATAGTAAAAAAAAAGGATTGACTCGCTAAAAAGAAAAAGAATTGCTTGAACCTTTATTAAGCATTTGCGTTATTCATTAAATAATACAAACCACAACTGCATGATAATGAAGCCCTCCATATCTGACATACCTATCCTTCAAAATAAAATCCTATTAATATTATCTTACTTCCTACTAATATCAATGCAAAAGTTTGTGAGAATGGGTAGATGTTTGGATGGATGGTTGTTTGTTACGCTAAAAGTACTAAACGGATTTGATGGTATTTGGTATGTAGGTTGTAGGTCCTGAAAGAGGACATAGGTTCTAGATTTTTTATCTCAGGAAACCGCGGATGAAACCACGGGGCGCAATTAGTGTATCTGTTCAGTAGGTTTTGCGTGATTGAGTAACAAACATCCATCTATCCATCCAGGCTCACAAACTTTCGCATTTATAATATTAGTGGGATTACTTTGTTATATTCTAAAGATTAGCTGACGTTTGAGACACGTGTGAGGTCATCTCGATTGGAAATTTAAAACATCTAGGGGTGGTTGTCATGTTAGACGGTTATATATTTTAGGTTTTTTTTCATAGCCCAGCAACCCTGCGTGTATTTTCAGAGAGCCTCGTAGACATGAGTAAATAATTTTCCTGATTACCGTGCCGTCTTCGCAGCGGAGACGTCCCGGCTTCGACCTCGTCGACAAAAATATTAAAAACCCTCGCCTCGCCTTAAACTCTCAATTGGAGTCGCCTGTATAATGCTCGTCGAGGCAAATTGATTTCCCGTTACGTCTTCGAGAGATGCAGTTAGGAGCGCATGCAGACTTGACACATTTTCCATAAGCGACTGGCCATTTGCACACACAGCATCGATGCTATAGTAGTACAAGCACAAAGGGTCTCAAATGAGAGCGCTACTGTGACATTTTTTACTAACATTTTTTTTTATAAATGATTAAACAAAGCCACGCTTGTCCATAACAATTGCAGCGCCACCCAGAAGTTTTAATACCACGCAAAGTACTAAGTAGCACTTCGTTGCTCTCATAACTACGAGTCATGAGATATTAAGTCCCATAGAGTTAGTCATAGTTGACCTTCATGTCGATACAGCGTTTTACGTCGGACGCAATGGCTTTGTATCGAAATGAAGATTCTATTGACTAGATTAGTCAACAACGAACTTCTGAAATCACGCGGTTTATCCTTATCAACTGTGTAAAGAAGTTATGGTAAGAGATTTATTTGGTATAAAAAGGATCTCCCATTTTGTATGATGGTTTACATTTTCGAGGCTTTTAGCTTTGTTGGTGTAATGATTATTTTTATCCTTGTTTAAAAATTTACACGTGATGATTTCAATGGCCGCTGAATTTATTCATTTTATGCTAGAATGGGAGATGTCCTTTCAAAAACTGCCACATCACCGACGCGCAAAGTGTCAAGTGTGCACAGGCTCGTAATGTGAAATTCAGGTAAGTTTGCACGACGTCAGTTCAATCCACCGAACGGCAACGGAAATAGACGCCAATATTGCATACTATTAATTTGCTGCGAGTGCCGAGACGGATCAAACACGCTACGTTATTAAAACGGTGTCTGTGTTATGACGAGACGTTTTGATTTTAGTTTGCATCGTGTAGCAAAGATATTTTTCAAGTGATAGTGAATTATGGTATGGTAGAGAAAATTTGGACTATCCTATTGGCCTGTAAAGGCCAATGGGTTGTCCGATTGCTTCACCTTCTAAGTTGCAATTTAATTTTAGAAAGTAGTGAGTTAAATTAATTCTAGTAATAAAGGCATTGGATAATTTAAACTACAGGAACAAACCGGTTTTCATTTGAAAAGATTTGTTCGCTCTGCAGCGTATAATAGAATCACGGTTACAAAGGTAATAACGATATTAAACAGCGCATGGAACGGAATTATTCCATCGCTATACACTAAAGAACTAAAAAGGATAGAAACAGAGTGAAAATTGTAAAAACTATAAACGTATTCAGGGTATAAGTTTAGGGGGTTTCAAAATAACATGATAACAGTAGGATAAATGTTGAAAACAGTTGGAACCGTCCGCGTCGTCCCATTGCTGAGCAAAGGCCTCTCGTTCTACGACTCTGTTAATTAATGTAATGTTTCCTGTCAAAATCTTGTCGCAGGCGTTTCTGTCAATTGCAATAATGTGTCATTCCTTGTCGCAGGCGTCAAGACGACCTAGTCGCCAACTACGTTTTCTTCAATAGTACGGTGATACGGTGATACCTCTGTTGACATAGAAGACAAACATGCATAGAACATTCCGCTTCTGCCAAGTAGCCAACTGGCACATAAGAAACATAATATTGTCAAAAACAAACTAAATGTAGTAAGAAAAGTTCTAAAAAAATACCCCTTAGTTTCTTACCGTATCTTCTGAGTAGTGGTCTTTTTTCCGATACAGTGGTAGTCATTGTAATAATTGACGTTCATAAGTGCGTCTCTGATGCCAAAACTGAATAAAGAACTATTGAAATTTGACAATTACTTTTACCCCTTTTTCAGCACCCTAGCTACGCTCATGTAGACGGTAGGATTTGAAGAAATTGCTTTGTGTGTGCTGAATTCGTGCCCAGGTGGAGAGTACAATTAAATTTCGCCGGACCGCCTCCGACGAAATGTAATAACGAGTCGCTTCTAACCAAATATTTGGAGAGTCGTTTGCGGTTGGTTTAAAAGCAATATTTTTAAAAGCTTACATTATGGTCGGTAATAGCGTATCTTGTAAGTAAATGGCAATATCATTTTCCATATAAATATTATCGAATTG